>CM074726.1:146900496-148192261 GCA_037306005.1 Rhinophrynus dorsalis
TTAGGGGTTTTTAGGTTAGAGGTTGCAAGGGATAAGGGGTTGTAGGATTAGTTGTTGCTAAGGGTTGTTAGGGTTAGATGTTGCTTGACTATATTACTAACACAGGCAGCATAATGGTAGATGCTGTTTTAACAAAGACAACATTTAAACAAGCCATTTTGAAAAAGGTGGCATTATTAAGCAAAGTGACAAGTGTTATAAGGAATTATAGGATGGGGCATTCGGCTGGTGACACCATGGAGGAATTGTGAGGAGTAAAAGAAGGTGAGTGTGATTAGGGTGCAGAGAACATGCAGCACTAACCTACTCACACTCTTGGCTTTTGTATGAGGGGCATTTTCGTTCAAACCAGATATGTTGATAGGCATTTGTCACAGTTGTTAGAGCCCTGGGCCAGTTTAGTGCACTGGCACTCAAACCTGTCCTCTGTCCCCACCCCCACAACAGTACATGTTTCAGGGTCTCTTTAAGTAAACACAAGTGAATGTCATTAACTCAGGCAGATCCTTCAGAATGATGGAACCACTGATTGATTCACTGGTGTTCATGTGATGAGATCCTGGCAACTTGCACCATTGGGTGGGCTTTGGGACAGGATTGAGCACCCCTAGTTTAAGGAATGTATTTGTTCCAATCTCTATTGATGTAATCATGAAATTGAGCTCCATAGTATATGAATAATGTGTTGAGAGAAAGACTAAGGTCTACAGGGAAAAACACCTTGCCATTTGGGAGCCTAGCATCACCCCTGGTTCAAATATAATCTTTCTTCAGGCAGAAAATGCCAGAAAAAAGAAAATTCTGGCTGCCATGGAAACATTATTTTTGTAAACATCTGAGAAACATTAGGGCATTGGTAAAAAGCCAAAAGAGGGCCAATTCTGGGGCAAACCAACTGCACAATAGGGAACAAAGAAACATTCCCATTGGTTCAAATGAAGCTTGAATGCATTTGAATCAATTACATTTTGGGGAATTTTAATTTGTCCCCTAGGCTGCAGTTGGTTTGCTTCAGAGGGACTCCAGGTGGGAGATATACTGAGGTATGAGAGGCGTGATAAAGAGGAGATAACGTCTCCAGTGTGTTAAACTCCCCATTTCCCATGACATTCTATGGAGCCTATGCACTGAGATGTCTTGAGTTGGAGAAATGTTAGAACATAGGGTCAATAGAGTAAAACAGGAACTGGAGAAGTTATCTCCTCTTTAGGGGTGGGCAAAAGGTCCCGCTGTGTTCCCATGAAAAAATCAGAGAAAACCACATTATTGTCCGCCTTTTTGCAGGAAAATCCACTTTAAAAATAATAATTAAAATCTTTGCATTTTTCACTCATTGGCCAAAATTCTTGTCCATTGTTCCAATGGCTAGAAAGTTTCCAACCATTAATTTACATGTTTTTTGATTTTTACTATAAAAACATGACATATTCCAGGAAGTGAAACACAATAGAAGCAGCTACAGAACGAGGTACACATGCTGTGCTGTTCTGCTGTGTATTTATAGCAAAACTAGGCAGGAGAGGCTCATAGTGACTGCTATCAATATGACCAGGTTTAAAAATAATAAAAGGAGGAATTGGAAGGACCATTGAGTCTGAGGAGTAAGTGAGCACTACAGAAGCAATGCTGACCAGTCCCCCTAAATCACCCCTAGGGTTCTTGGGGAAATTAATGTCAAGGGAGGAACAAAAGGGTAGTAGTAGTGAGAGCAGGCCAGGCCAGCTGCCTGCGCCTGCTGCCAGACATGCTACTCCTGCTGCCTGAAGTGCTACGCCTGCTGTAAGATGTGCTGTGCCTGCTGCCAGACATGCTACTCCTGCTGCCTGAAGTGCTACGCCTGCTGTAAGATGTGCTGTGCCTGCTGCCAGACATGCTACTCCTGCTGCCAGAAGTGCTACGCCTGCGGTAAGATGTGCTGTGCCTGCTGTCAGTGCCACCACCAGTGCTGTGCCTGCTGCCAGTACTGCCCCTGGTGCCACCAGTGCTGTGCTCGCTGTCAGATGTGTTGCCCCTTCTGCCAGTGCCACCACCAATGGTTTGTTTCTAACAAGCCTAAGCCCTACAAATCAATGTTTCCTTAGGGCTTGTGCCAAACAAGCCTAAGTCCTACAAATCAATGTTTCCTTAGGGCTTGTGCCTCTAATAAGTCTAAGTCCTACAAATCAATGTTTCCTTAGGGCTTGTGCCTCTAATAAGTGTAAATCCTACAAATCAATGTTTCCTCGGGGCTTGGGCCTCTAACAACAAATCTAACAAATCATCCTCTGCAAAATACTCTATCAAGTCAAGTATCAGTCCACCTCAGTGGTAACTTATGTCTGGGGGTTCCTGTCTCTATCACTTTACATAAAAGTGCCTTATTTTATTTTTTTATTAAGTGTCCCCCCCAATACAGTCAAGAACCCCCCCCCAAAACAAATTCCCTGTTCAACTGATTCATTCCTCAGACTCCACCCACCAACACAGGCACCCTCCTCAGACCCTTTTTATACCATGCCTAATGGTTTTGAATTGTATATAGGTTTAATTTTTTATTAAAGAGGATCTATCACCTCTACAAAACTTAGGCTTATTATGTAAAGTATATATACATAATGTTGAAACCGTTATTGATTAAAAAAAACAAAAAGACGCTATTTATGTTAAAACGATAGCTTATAGAGTGCCCTGCACCCTACTTCCGCATACATGTCTGTTGCTGCACTGCCCCTGCTCCCTTCCCAATACCCAGCTTCCTCAGATGACGGAGGCTATCTGTCTGTAACCTGGAGCGATCTCATTGGCTAGATATCGATCTCTGCCAATGAGATCACTCCAGCTTACAGACAGAAGCCTCTGTCATTGGAGGAGGCTGGGTAGTGGGAAGGGAGCAGGGGCAGTGCGGCAAGTAGGGTGCAGGGCACTCTATAAGCTATCGTTTTAACACAAATAGTGTTTAAAAAACAAAATCAATAACGTTTTCAGTATTATGTGTATATACTCTACATAATAAGCCCAAGTTATGTGGAGGTGATAGATCCTCTTTAACTGCCCCCAATCTCTGTAAACAAACCCTCCCGCAAAACATTCCCTGATCAACTGATTCTTTCCCCATACACCATCAACACAGGCACCCTCATGCCCCTTTTATACTATGCCTTTGGGAAATAAAATAAATATTTGCTATGTGTTGTGTGTAAATCCAATGTTCCCATTGATTTCAATGGAATGAGCTAGGCAAAAAAAGAGGAAAAACTGCATTTTTGCGGAAAATTATTAGCCAAGCGGTAAGTGCCATTATTCACCGATTTCAGTTTGATCCGAAAATTTTCATCCATCCCTACTCGTCTTTATCACTTCTTTATCATCCCTTAGTTCATTTTGTCCAGTTATCCTTAGTGCATCATTTCCAATGTCATTTTAAGATGATGTTTTTATATCTCTAGGCAATATAAATGTGATTTCTCTCTAAATTCCAGTCTCAGCTTTATGGTCCATGCTGGTTTAGAGGTTTTCTTAAAAACATTTTATATATGACGTGCCAGAACTGTGACACCGTTCAAAGCATTAAGGGCCAGTGACGATCCTTGCATGTCATGGAATTCTAGGATCAAAGAGCTACAAGCCGATCTGCATTCCCAGAATTCATTGCAGCAAAAAAAAGTGCCATGATCATCTAGGGCCATCCAACCCCGGATCACTGCGTGGGTAAGAATGTGAAGACAACTTGAACTAGCCCTAATGCTATAGTTACAGACCTTATGAAACCGCTTCCACAACACAGATCTTTGCTGAAGCAATGTATTTTAAATGTATATAGGTAAATCTAGTTATACACTATTTATATTACAGGGGAAGTAATAAGGCTGGGGAAGTTAACGCTGTTACTAGAAAGCTATATAAATTGATTTAGGAATCACTGTAATCTCTCCCAGTTCGTTCTGCAGATCTTTGTGATCTGTAGGGCAGTTGGCATCAGAGTCACTGAACACTCCTAGTAGATTGATATTCTTTCAGTTGAAGCCCTGTTTAGGTGAATTTGCTGACAGTGGAGAAGATAGCGAAGTGCTTACGTTTAAAGCCCGATTTAAATGAATGGGACATAGGGGAATTTTTATTTGTCTTGAATGATGCAGTCAATTTGCTCTAAAATTGCTCCTTTGTAGTTTCCTGAATGTGGCCCCGGGTTTCCACTCCAAACTGGGTGTGTATGGGACTATAGCCAGAATATCTCACCCAATAAAGAGAGTATATTCCTTATTTTTCATCTAATAAGACTTACACTTGGGTTATAAGGAGTAGTAAAACATTATCAAAGACCTTTTGTTGCTGATTAAAACAAGGAGTACACTCACTGCTGGTAATTGCTTTATTCAAAAGTTATAGCTGTTCAAACTGTCAAAGTGATGGAGCCGTTGCTCTCACATTCTGTGGAGAATTGTAGTCAGTGACTCATCTATCCCACATAATGCAACAGAGTAACCAGATGCCACTGTTAATGTAGCCAAATTATAATTTACACTGTAATAATTTTGCAAGGAAGAATCTCCCATTTAGTGATACTAAAGGCAGATAGATAACAGGTCCACTTTAATATATCAGCTAAAGAAATTATGGAGCATACCAACTGCACTGTAGGGAACAAATAAACATTCCCAAAATGATTTAAATATGACTTTTAACCCCTTGAATGCTAGAGAGGTCTCTAACATTTAAATCAGATGGAATTTTCATCTGTATGCTATTTTGGAGCTGGTTTGCTCCAGTATTGCACCACTTACCATATGTGGTCCAAATTTTATAAAATACAGTTAAAGGAGCAGTAAACTTTTTTTTTATTAAAAAATAGATATTGTAGGGTGTGAGTAAAATAATGACACTCTTGCTGCTGAGAGATACATATTTGCAGCGTTATTGCTGTTTAAACCTGATTTATTTTTCTTTTACATTAGCAATGCCCTCTAGTGGACAAATTCTAATTAGTTATCCTATTACATTATAAAGAAGAGGAAAGTGAGTGACTTACAGTTCTCCGTAGAGTGTGATAGACACTTCTGTCACTTTCTGTCAGCAAGTAAATTCACTTCCTTGTTTTTGAACTGTTACATCATTTGAATAAAACGACTGACAGCGGTGGTAGTGCCCTTGTTTTACTCAGCAGGAAAAGCTCTATAATATATAGGTTTTCATAAAAAATGTATTCTGCTCCTTTAAAATACAATAATGAAGAAAGGTGCAACAATTACTCGCAGACAGCTCACAAACCCGTACAGATGCTTTATCTTGAAAGCTGGAGGGACACCCATTGCTGTATTCATCGACGTTAAAGATTCAAATAGCTGGTGCTCAGAACAGAGACGATCCAAAGTCCCAATTAGATAGAGATAGAAAATTTGTTCAGCACTCAGTCCATCATCCGATAAGATTAAAGTTGCAAATAGGATATATTAAAACCACATACTTTATTGTATCAAGTTAAAATATTGACACACACTGGAGCTAGTTACAACTACACACGTACACTCTCTCTAACGCATTTCGCACCGGCCAGTAAGCACCTGGCAGGTGCGAAATGCGTTAGAGCGAGTGTACGTGTGTAGTTGTAACTAGCTCCAGTGTGTGTCAATATTTTAACTTGATACAATAAAGTATGTGGTTTTAATATATCCTATTTGCCATTTTAATCTTATCGGATGGTGGACTGAGTGCCAAACAAATTTCCTGCTCCTTTAAAATGACTGATAATTTTTTTTTTATATTTAACTATTTACAGTCCATGTTCTCTCCCTTGCCTGACAGCTCTAGAAGCTATAAGTGATTGTACCATGAATACTGCTGATTAGGAAAGTCCTTTAGGATTCATTTGTTTAATGAATTCCTATTGGCTGAAGTCTCAGAGAAGAAGTAAGGTGACTGTCTGTGAAATTGCAAAATTCAACCTTAGCCGTCTGTGAAATAGCCAATTTTGCCTTAAAATGTGAACTATATGAACCATGGTACTCATCTCTAATCTTAATTAAGACCTTCTCCTAGTAAAGCGAGTTTAAATCCACACAGTCTATTCTGGACTCTTTCTCACTCCCACACCTGCGTAGTTTAAAAACCTGTCTACGAGGAAGTCCTGTCTGTTGGAAAAGTATTCACCTCTTTACTCTAAGACAAATGACTCACACTTTAAAGTGGAGCTGCCACTTTAAAAGAGCAGTAAACATTTTTCATGAAAAATATGTATTGTGGAACCTTTCCTGTTGGGTAAAACAAGGGTGCACTAGTTGATGAGAGTTGCATATTTACAGAGTTATTACAGTTTAAACACTTGTTTTTTTGGTTTACAGTGCACTCTAGGGTTCAGATTCCAGTTAGTTATTCTGTTGCATATTCTGGGAGAGGTGAGTCACTGACAAACAGTTTGCTATAGAATTTATTAGAAACTACTGAGTCATGCTGTCCTTTTGAACTTTCAGGAAGTAATCACACTGTAGTTCACTTCCTGACAATTTGAATAAAAAACCTGACAGCAGTGGCACTATCCTTGTTTTACTCAGCAGAAATAGCTTTTTAACATATAGGTCTCTGATGGATTAGCCTCCCAAACACTAACATTCTACACTGCTCTCCCTCCAAACTTTCACTCTTCATGCTCATACCTGGGACTAGTGTTGAGCGAGCACCCCGATGCTCGGGTGCTCTGACCGAGCACCCCCTGAGGCTCGAGTGCTCGGCTGAGCACCCGAGCCCCATTGAAAAGCATGGGGCGACACGAGCATTTCACCAGGCACCCCCTGCTCTGATGAGGGGAGGGTGCCTGGTCAATGCCCCCCTTCATCTCCGCTATGCCCCCTTCATCTCCAAATGCCCCCTTCATCTCCGCAATGTCCCCCTTCATCTCCGCTATGCCCCCTTCATCTCCGCTATGCCCGTCTTCCACAATGTCCCCCTTCATCTCCGCTATGCCCCTCTTCCACAATGTGCCCCTTCATCTCCGCTATGCCCCTCTTCCACAATGTCCCCCTTCATCTCCTCTATGCCATAGAGGAGATGAAGGGGGACATTGTGGAAGAGGGGCATAGCGGAGATGAAGGGGCACATTGTGGAAGAGGGGCATAGCGGAGATGAAGGGGGACATTGTGGAAGACGGGCATAGCGGAGATGAAGGGGGACATTGTGGAAGAGGGGCATAGAGTCTATGCCCCTCTTCCACAATGTCCCCCTTCATCTCCGCAATGCCCCCTTCATCTCCGCAATGCCCCCGTACCTCCAGTCCCTGGTGGTCCAGCGGAGCGTCTTCGGATCTGTGCCTCTTCCGGCACAGATCCCCGCCACCCGAACATGGCGGGCGAGCACATGGCGGTACTCGACGAGTACCGCCATGTGCCGAGCAGAGCGATGCTCGAGCCGATCCGAGCATCGGCCGAGCACGCTTGCTCAACACTACCTGGGACCTTTTTCTTGTGGACTCCTATGGGAATCCTGTGGTGCCGCTAGGGAAGATAAATGACGGAAAGTGGGGCTTAAAAGCGAGAGGGGGTGGGGCTTATAAAACTTGGAAATGTTTGAGAAATAATTTGGGGAAGGAGGAGAAGTGGGCAGGGAGTGGGAGGAACAGGATGGGAAGGAGCACAAGTGGGCAGAGTTTCATTAGAAACTCCTCACAACGGAAGAATCAGTCTCTGCCCCAGAGACCCGGTAATTAGCATAAAAAACAGAGTCTCAGGGGCAAATCCGGAGAGTTCTCATCTATGTTCGAGCTCTGGCACTAAAAAGGTTGAAACAAATAAAGGCACATTGTTTTTTACTGGTGAGAGGTATCTTATGAGCTCTCTTTCTTCAGTTACTAAAACAAAGAGAAGGGAGGAATGAGGATCATGTGGGAGTGGCAGGTGGGAGGGAGAGCAGTCTGGAATGTTAGCACTGGACCCAGGTTTGTGCCAGCCAGCACTCTCTAACATGCATAAACTCAAATAAACAAAGCTAAATATCTCATGAGCCATTGTTTAACATAAAAAAACGGCTAACATGATTTAGTGCTCCATATTTAAATGAGTGTTTTAGCTGTGCTGGCCACTTCCAAATTCTGAACTGTGGGTGTGGCTACATCAGTCTGAATGTCCTTGCACCATAGAAACCATTCGTCCCATCTAGTCTGCCCATTTTCCTACTGTAAAATCTCAAACCTTATTTGGTCCTTGTCATCCCATGCTGTTTGCTGTTATGTTTTAAGCATGTGCAAATAAAAGAGCTTTGTTTTTATATATCAATTCTTAGAGATTTCTTCTCTTCAAAATCCTTGGAGAGTGGCTGCAATTGTTCGTGTTTCTAAATATACTCCTACTTACCTTATCCCAGAGATGCTCCATTCAGTCGACAAGGAACCCTTATCATGCTATAAGTTATAGATCTCACTGCTTAAAGGGATAGTAACACTTCATTTTAACTTTATTTTATTTTGTAGGCATTAAAAAAACATGAAGAACGATATAAGTCTTATCTCTCAAACCTTTATGGTTTAAGAGATATTCACAAGCAAAGTTTCCCCTCCCGCCCCTTTTACCTAGTGTAAGCCATCTCTTCTCAGATGTGAATCTGGTTGTAAGACCGACAGATAACAGCAGGGGACAATCTTCTTTATATGAAAACAATGAAAGCCCTGCCCCCCTTGACAAGCTTTTCAGGCTTTTCCCTTATCTTAATTGAAGATTGTCCCTCTCTGCAATCTACCTGGGCGCCTCCCTTCTGATCTGGCTGAACAGAGTTACATCAGTAAAAGGGGCGGGAGGGGGAGACTTTGTCATTGAATTACTCTTGAACTACAACTCTGACAGAATTGAAATAACACTCTCCAAAGTCCTAATACTATGATGATTAATTAGAGCTGTTTGTATTATGAAATATTACTATCCTTTTAAACATACACTAGACAAGTAGGACTTCTATCTCTACATGTGTAATAGAAATGGCTTTAATTCAGAGATCAAATAAGCAGGGGAAAATAATATGATTGGTAACACAGAACTCTCTCACACTGAGACCCTGATATTTGGTTAAAACCTTGAGTCTCAGTGTCAGACCCTGAGAATTGCCAGGTATGAAACGAATAAGCACATACAGTACAACAATCCCAGTGAAAGCCTACTTTGGTAAGAGACAATGGCCAAAAAAAAAGATTGTGGAAGTTCAGTGTTCATTTGAAAAACAAGCTCTTTCACAAGACATATGCGTCTTGCAAAACAGATATTTTATTCTGTGTTTCAGAGTGTTTCCACCATTTTTCTGTGCTTGCCATGTGGAATTCATAATGGGCTGCTGGCAATGAGGCAAGAACATGTCCACTTGTATAAACTACAGAGATATGCTCTGGAATACTGGAACATTTGAACATTCACCCAGTTGTCTGCTTTTGTTGTACAATGCACTGGCATCATCTTTATTACCCAAGGAGTTAAAATCCATAAACATATGGAGAGTCAGTTTAATTAATTGAATTTCTAAATAATCCAGATTTGCACATTTTTTCATTTTACATTTATACAAAGCATGTCTCTCTATTCAGCTGTAAGAAGAACATTTGCTTGTTAATTACAAGAGGAGGTCTATCAACCTTTCATGGCTTATTCAATCTCTTGAAATCAATTGACATTAATCTAAACAAAAAAAGAAAAAGAGAGGTTGTGGCGCCATAGATAATGTCACATCATGAGATTTACAGCATTTATGCAGACAGATGTGAGCATTTTCTATTGATCGGAAAAGTAAATGATTCTCAATTTAATGATATAGAAGAGCTCGTTATTTTGGAGGACCTGTCCTAGAGTTTTAGAATAAAAAGTGGCTGACGTGTAGAATAACATTTATAATGTTAATCTCTCAAATACTATAGAGCAGGGGTGGGTAACCTGGTGTGGGGAACTACAGTTTCCATCATCCCCAGCTAGGTTTTGGCTACCAGGGGATGATGGGCATTGTCTTGCTAGGCTTCATGGCTTAAAAGGATAGTAATACTTTGTTTTATCTTTATTTTATTTTGTAGGCATTAAAAAACATGAAGAACGATACAAGTCTTATCTCTCAAACCTTTATGGTTTGAGAGATATTCACAAGCAAAGTTTCCCCTCCCGCCCCTTTTACCTAGTGTAAGCCATCTCTTCTCAGATGGAGAATGCAGTCCATAGACCAGACAGATAACAGCAGGGGACAATCTTCTTTCTATCAGAACAATGAAAGCCCTGCTCCCTTTACAAATCCTTTAGGTTTTTCCCTTATCTTAATTGAAGATTGTCCCTCTCTGCAGTCTACCTGGGCTCCTCCCTTCTGCTCTGGCTGAGCAGTGTTACATCAGTAAAAGGGGCAGGAGGGGGATACTTTGTAATTTAATTATTCGTGAACTACAACTCTGACAGAATTGAATTAACACTCACCAAGGTCCAAATACTATGCTGATTAATTGGAGCTGCTTTTATTATGAAACATTACTATACCTTTAAGGTTGTTCTTCTCTGCAAAAAAGGGCAAAGAGTAGAAAAGAATGGTTTCCCCCACAACTCCAGTTATAAAAACGTGGATTTGACAACAGATACGGACCAAAAGGATCATCCAAATTCACCAGAGATCTACAACAAACAATGTGAGGAGTACACCATAGATCTAGTCTTGTCTAGAGGTGAGTGAAACATGCTTAACAAAAAAAATCTGGATCTGTGTGAATGAATTAGGAATGAATCACAGTTGGACAGGTAGAGTAGGAGATTAGGAGAGAGTCAAAGTGCTGACACGCTAGAGGAGGTGGGGAGAGCACAAGAACAAGAGAGCACGAGAGAGAGGGAGCAGGAAAGAGGCAGTGGAAGCACAGCAGCCACAGAGATAGGGAAAATGGGAGAAGAAGAATGGGAGAGAAATAACAGGGGAAGAGGGAATCCATCCTCCTCATCACTCAAAAGGTCACTACATCCTACTGGATAAACCCTAATCTCTCTCTCTCTATATATATATATTATACATTTTTACAAATTAAGTTTTACTATCACTTTAAAAGGACAGTTCTATCTTTTTTTAACTTTACATACTCTGCAGGTGTATACAATATAAAGTCAAATTGCTTATATTTTTTATTATATTTTTTCAACTTCACCTGTATTTTACACTTTTATTTCACTAACACTGAGCACATAACTTTTGTGTTGGGGGCCCAATCATTTTTTGGATCAGGGCCTTCGAATGACTGACTATACCACTGCTGTGCAGAACAGTATTGGGACAGAGATGAGCAGAGTAAGGCTCTGCCCCAAGGTCCAATAGATTCTATTTATGCAGCTATGAAAAAAAAATTTGTTTTGAGGGCCCAAAAATGTTGTTCTGGGGATCCCCAAAGACTAGTTATGCCAGTTCTGTTCAGCACTGTATTACTGCAGGATTGGGCATCTTGAGGGTTTCCAGCTGGTGCCAGACTACAACTCCCAACAACTAGCAGGGGTTGATGGGAGCTGTATTATGGCAGCAGCTGGAGGGCCTTGTGTTGACCATTGCTGTTGCAGTACATCACCTTTATTGTGAAAGAACGGCCCATCTAAAAACAATTAACCCTTGAAGGACTTGAGAGTTGGCAACATGTTGCAAAGCAATGCATTAAACATCCCACTAGTCTTTAAAGGAGCAGTAAACTTTTTTTTATGAAAAAAGACATATTGTAGAGATTTTCTTACTGAGTAAAATAAGGGCACTCCCACTGCAGAGATATTTATATCTCAGAGTTATTACAGTTTTAAACCCATGTTTTTTTTACATTAGCAGTGCCCTCTAGTGGTCAAATTCTAATTAGATTTCCTGTTAGATCCTAATGGAGAGGAAAGTCAGAAAAGTCAGAGACATACAGTTCTCCATAGAATGTGATAGAAACTGCCTGTCACTTCCTGTCAGTTAGAACTATCAGGAAGTAAACACAGTAAATTCACTTCCTGGTTATTTAAACTGCTATAAATTTTGAATAAAACATCTGACAGTGATGGGAGTGACCTTGTTTTATTCAGCAGGAAATGTTCTGTAAAATATGTGTTTTCATAAAAAAGTTTACTGCTGGTTTAACTTCTTGGTTGCTAGATACAAATCCAACACATTACAAAATGTCCCTAACATCCATGGGTGAAAGGGTTAAGTTTATCTTCATTCTCACCAACTTTTAATAACATTAACATTAACAGAAACTAAAATAAGACCTGAAAGCATATTTTGATGTGTTTTTTCCTATTTGTAACAAGCCACGTACCCTAATCAGTGATTGGGTTAAGTGTTCCAATTATCTCTGTATAACCAGTACGTTTGTGCCTATCTCATGGCCTGTCTCAAAGCTAAACATTCTGCAGTTTATTACTTGTGTATTAGAAAAAAAGAAAGCTGGCATAATTGAAAGAGACATGTTTTAAATCTGTGGCATCGCTTGAGGAAGATTGATGACAATCATACAAAATCTCCATTATAAAGGTACATTAATTTTTATAGAGTACCAAATGGTGCACTATGGCCTGCTGTCATTAGTAAAATTTCCATCAGTTTTGAAACGGTTTTGAAAAATATCCCTTCATTTGAAATTGTCAGTTGAACAGGACACCTAAGAATAAACTGAAAAATTCACTTGCATGGCCGGTGAATATAGATAAGCATGAACTAAATGTAGAATTATAAAAAATAATATACTTTTAATCATGATAGTATAAAAAAATATAAACAAAACTATCAGAAAAAAATGAAATGAAAATGTAGAAATTATATAAGGAAAATAAAGAAGAAAAAAAGAATATAGCGCTCTAATATAAATGCAGGAGACAATTATAGTCAAGTTGATACCTTTATTGGCTAAGCAGATTTAGGATCCAAGCTTTCAAAACCTCTTAGGTCTCTTCTTCAGGCATGTTATCTGGCTTAGTTAGCCAATAAAGATATCAACTTGACTATAATTGCTTCTTATATTTCTACGGCTAACACGGTACCAGTCTCATCTTTTATCTAATATAAATGCTCACTTAGACATATAATACCAGAAGTATTTATAAGAAAATGTAAACCAATCAGGGGCCACTACAATCTATTAGTCAATGTGAAAAGTGGCCAAAAAGGAACTGCAATGAAGGAAGGAGCACCTCTGATAGGTATACAAGTTAAGCATCCCGTATCTGCAAATCCGAAATCCAAAATATTCCAAAAAACAAAATTTTTGTCCACATATTGACACCATTGCTTTCTGATGGTTCAGTGTACACAAACTTTGTTCCATGCACAATATTATTAAAAATATTGTATAAAATTACCTGCAGGCTATGTGTATAAGGTGTATATGAAACATAAATGAATTTTGTGTTTAGACTTGGGTCCCATCCCCAAGATTTCTCATTATGTATATGTAAATATTCCAAAATCTGAAAAAATCTGATATCCGAAATTCTTCTGGATCCAAAGCATTTTGGATAAGTGATAAATACATGAAAAAAGCTACAATATATGTGTCAAGTCATACTTATCTCAAAAATATATAGAGAGAGTGCCTCTGATAGGTATATAAAATAAATTATTTATTGAATATGATAAAAATCATGTAAATAATCTAATAAAATATATGGTACCAATATATACTCAAATAGAGCAACTGGTTTAAAAAATGAAATGTATTATTACTAGTGATGAGCGAGCACCCCAATGCTCGGATGTTCGGGTGCTCTGACCGAGCACCCCCTGAGGCTCGAGTGCTCGGCCGAGCATCCGAGCCCCATTGAAGTCAATGGGAGGACTCGAGCATTACACCAGGCACCCCCTGCTCTGATGAGGGGAGGGTGCCTGGTCCATAGGAAAAGGGCAGAAAAAGATGGAAACACTACAGAAATGGTTCAGGGACAGCATAGGGAGGATGTCTGGATGCATCTTGGACTCCAACATCGCTGCTGGGAACGATCTTTCGCCCGTAGTACGCCATTTTTACAGACTGACCGTAAAACACACAAAAAGGAAAATAAAAACGACTTTAGGCGAAAAATTGTTACCAAACAGTATTTGCTGTATATTTACTTGTATATCATCTGCAAATTCTCCCAAAAATTTCATCGATTTTCTGAAGTGAGGCCATGATTAAGAGGGAAACGTGCGCAGAGGCAAATTATCCCAAAAATTTCCTTGATTTTCAGAACTGAGGCCATGATTAAGAGGGAAACGTGCGCAGAGGCAAATTATCCCAAAAATTTCCTTGATTTTCAGAACTGAGGCCATGATTAAGAGGGAAACGTGCGCAGAGGCAAATTCTCCCAAAAATTTCCTTGATTTTCAGAACTGAGGCCATGATTAAGAGGGAAACGTGCGCAGAGGCAAATTCTCCCAAAAATTTCCTTGATTTTCAGAACTGAGGCCATGATTAAGAGGGAAACGTGCGCTGAGCTGACCATCTAAAACATTATGGGTGAGGGTCTGCTGCAGAGCTGACCATCCTAAACATTATATGCGAAGGCCCGCTAGTGAGCTGACGCTATAAAACATTATATGAGAGGGCCCGCTAGAGAGCTGACCCAATAAAACATTATATGAGAAGGCCCGCTGGTGAGCTGACCTATATAAAAATTGGCAAACAGGGCCCGCTGGTGAGCTGGCCCTATATAAAAATTATATCACAGGGCCCGCTGGTGAGCTGGCCCTATATAAAAATTATATCCCAGGGCACGCTGGTGAGCTGGCCCTATATAAAAATTATATCCCAGGGCATATGGAAGAGGAGGAGGAGGATGAGAACATTAAGAGTCAACCATATACCCGTTTTTGGGGTGGAAGGGGTGAATGGGAATACAGAGTATTCCCATCATTGTAAATAACATATATAAAGTGAGTTTATGTTCCCCCGGGGCTTTCCTCCAGTGGAGTGGAGAAGTCAGGGGAAATCCAGGCCTTGTTCATTTTTATAAGTGTCAACCTATCAGCATTGTCGGTGGAAAGGCGGATACGCTTATCTGTTATGATGCCACCAGCAGCACTAAATACCCGCTCAGACAGAACGCTGGCGGCAGGGCAGGCCAGCACCTCCAAGGCGTAGAGTGCCAGTTCATACCACGTGTCCAGCTTGGACACCCAGTAGTTGTAAGGCACAGAGGGATCATTGAGGACGCTGACACGGTCTGCTACGTACTCCTTCACCATCTTCCAAAACTTTTCCCTCCTTGTGACACTAGGCTGCGCATCAGGGTGAGGGTGCTGGCGGGGTGTCATGAAGGTGTCCCACGCCTTGGAGAGTGTTGCCCTGCCTTTGTCGGAACTGCTGTGTGCTCCCCTTTTCTCCCCTTCTCGGTTGGCCAAGGTAGCACGTACTCTGCCGCCAGCGTTGTCAGATGGAAAATTTTGGAGCAATTTTTCAACAAGAACCTTCTGGTATTGCACCATTTTGCTTGTCCTCTCCACCGGAGGAATGAGAGATGAGAAATTCTCTTTGTAGCGGGGGTCCAGAAGGGTGAACACCCAGTAATCCGTGTTGTCTAAAATGCGTACAACGCGTGGGTCACGGGAAAGGCAGCCTAACATAAAGTCAGCCATGTGTGCCAGAGTACCAACAGTCAAGATTTCGCTGTCCTCACCAGGAGGCTGACTCTCAATATCCTCATCCTCTTCCTCCTCTTCTGCCCACCCACGCTGAAGAGATGGAACTAAAGTTCCATGGCTACCCTCTGTAGCGGAGGCAACCGTGTCTTCCTCCTCCTCCTCCTCCTCCTCCTCCTCCTCCGCCTCCTCCAATTGTCGCTGAGAAGACGAAGTGAGGGTGCTCTGGCTATCACCTTGTGTAAGCTCTTCCTCCCCCATTTCCACCTCTTCCACATGCAAAGCGTCGGTTTTAATTGTGAGCAGCGAGCGTTTCAGTAGACACAGAAGTGGGATGGTTACACTGATAATAGCGTTATCGCCGCTCACCATCTGTGTCGATTCCTCAAAATTGCGTAAAACCTCGCAGAGGTCTGACATCCATTCCCACTCCTCACTTCTGATTACAGGAAGTTGAACGGAGAGGCGACGACCGTGTAACAGCTGGTACTCCACTACTGCCCTCTGCTGCTCACAAAGCCGGGCCAACATGTGGAAGGTGGAGTTCCAGCGCGTGCTCACGTCACACAGCAGCCGGTGAGCTGGCAATTATAAGCGCTGCTGCAGCTTCAACAGGCCGGCCGAAGCTGTAGATGACTTACGGAAATGTGCACACACGCGGCGCACCTTGGTCAAGAGATCATGCACATTGGGGTAGGTTTTTAGAAATCGCTGCACCACTAAATTAAATACATGCGCTAGGCATGGTACGTGTGTGAGCTTGCCGAGCTCCAAAGCCGCCACCAAGTTACGCCCATTATCACACACAACCATGCCTGGTTGCAGGTTGAGTGGCGAGAGCCACTGCTCGGTCTGGTGACTAATCCCCTGCAACAGCTCTGAGGCCGTGTGCTGTTTGTCCCCAAGGCAGATCAGCTTCAGCACGGCCTGTTGACGCTTCCCCACTGCAGTGCTACACTGCTTCCAGCTACTGGCTGATGGGGGAGTGGCGCTGTGTGTAGAGAATTCGGAGGTGGAAACGGAGGAGGAGGAGCCAATAACGTAGGTGCTGGTGGAAACCCTGATGGAGGTAGGGCCCGCAATCCTCGGCGTGGGTAGCACCCGTGCCATCCCAGGGTCCGAGTCGCTCCCAGCCTCCACGACATTCACCCAGTGTGCCGTCAGGGAAATGTAGCGTCCCTGGCCACAAGCACTTGTCCATGTGTCAGTCGTTAAGTGGACCTTCCCAGTAACTGCGTTGGTCAGGGCACGGGTGATGTTACGGGACACATGGTGGTGTAATGCGGGGATGGCACACCGGGAAAAGTAGTGGCGGCTGGGGACGGCGTACCGAGGGACAGCTGCTGCCATCAGGCTGCGGAAGGACTCAGTGTCCACAAGCCTAAATGGCAGCATTTCGATGGCCAGTAATTTTGAAAGGTGTGAGGTTAGTGCTATGGCCTGTGGGTGGGTGGCTGGGTACTTTCTCTTGCGCTCAAATGCCTGGGGTAACGACATTTGGACGCTGTGCTGGGACAGGGAAGTGGATGTGGTCGCTGATGGTGCTTCAGATGGTACAGGTGCAGGGCGGGAGGTATGCGGGCCTGCGCCTTCGACAGGCGATTGGCCGGCACCGAAAACAGGGGAAGAGGAGGCAGTGGTGTGGCCTGCAGACACAGATGGGCGATCCAGGCGTTCCTCCCACTTACTACGGTGCTTGGATGCCATGTGTCGGATCATGCTGGTGGTGGTGAGGTTTCTAGTGTTCATGCCTCGGCTCATTCTGGTGTGGCACAGGTTGCAAACTACAAATCTTTTGTCGTCCGCACTTTCCTTAAAAAAACGCCATACCGCGGAACACCTACCCCTTGGCAAGGTAGATTTACGCAAGGGGGTGCTCCGTGGAACATTTGCGGGCCGGTTTGGTGCGGTCCGCCTTCTTTCTGTAGCCACACCACTGCCTCTTCCAGCCTGTTGCGGTGCTGCAGATGGCTCACCCTCAGGACTGCTGTCATCGCTCGGCTCTACACCTTCCCAGGTGGGGTCAGTCACCTCATCGTCCACCAAGTCCTCCTCCACTTCCTCACTCTGATCATCCTCCTCAAGTCTTGATCCCACCACATACTCGGTCATTGACAACTGTATAACATTCTCCTCAACAAGGTCTTGAGAAGGAAATAGTGGTTGATTTAATGGCAACTGTGTCTCATCATCATCATCATCATCCACTACTTCCTTTGACCTTAAATGCCGTTCACATCTGTCATCTTCTTGTGATTGGGTAGCCTCTAGAGGTTGTGAATCAGGGCACAAGATGTCATGTTCCTCTGCAAGCGTGCTTGGAGAGAGGGTCAAATGAAGGATTGGTGATGAGACGAGCTCATCACTATATCCCAGTGTGGGATCACTTCTTTGACCAGACCGTGTATGGTGGGAGGAAGGATGATCAGAGTGAGGATTATGTTGACCAGACTCTTGGCTACTGAGAGTGGACTTGGTGGAAGACAGGGTGGTGCTTAACCGACTGGAAGCAGTATCAGCTGTCATCCAACCGACCACCTGTTCGCACTGGTCGGACCTCGAGAGTGATGTCCTGCGACGCCCTGTGAAATCAGACATGAAGCTAGGTATGGTGGATGTCTTTCTTTCTTGTGCTCTGGCACCAGGCACAGTTTCTCCGCGTCCTGACCCGCGCCCTGAACTTTCAGGATCACGTCCACTTCCCCGTCCCTTTTTACCCGCCTTCTTCATCTTACACGATATATATGACTTTAATATATATGAGTTTGAAAACTTAACAGTATTTCTTACTATTCTGCAACTCTGCAGAGTACACAGAATAGGCTGCTAAACTGCGGTGACACACACTGAATGGAATAAGTGACTTTAATATTTGAGTTTGAAAACTTAACAGTATTTCTTACTATTCTGCAACTCTGCAGAGTACACAGAATAGGCTGCTAAACTGCGGTGACACACACTGAATGGAATAAGTGACTTTAATATTTGAGTTTGAAAACTTAACAGTATTTCTTATAATTCTGCAACTCTGCAGAGTACACAGAATAGGCTGTTAAACGGCGGTGAAAGACACTGAATGGAATATGTGACTTTAATATTTGAGTTTGAAAACTTAACAGTATTTCTTTATTTCTTATAATTCTGCAACTCTGCAGAGTACACAGAATAGGCTGTTAAACGGCGGTGAAAGACACTGAATGGAATATGTGACTTTAATATTTGAGTTTGAAAACTTAACAGTATTTCTTACTATTCTGCAACTCTGCAGAGTACACAGAATAGGCTGTTAAACGGCGTTGAAACACACTGAATGGAATATGTGACTTTAATATTTGAGTTTGAAAACTTAACAGTATTTCTTATAATTCTGGAACTGTACAGAGTACACAGAATAGGCTGTTAAACGGCGGTGAAAGACACTGAATGGAATATGTGACTTTAATATTTGAGTTTGAAAACTTAACAGTATTTCTTATAATTCTGGAACTGTACAGAGTACACAGAATAGGCTGTTAAACGGCGGTGAAAGACACTGAATGGAATATGTGACTTTAATATTTGAGTTTGAAAACTTAACAGTATTTCTTATAATTCTGCAACTGTACAGAGTACACAGAATAGGCTGTTAAACGGAGGTGAAAGACACTGAATGGAATATGTGACTTTAATATTTGAGTTTGAAAACTTAACAGTATTTCTTATAATTCTGCAACTGTACAGAGTACACAGAATAGGCTGTTAAACGGCGGTGAAAGACACTGAATGGAATATGTGACTTTAATATTTGAGTTTGAAAACTTAACAGTATTTCTTATAATTCTGCAACTCTGCAGAGTACACAGAATAGGCTGTTAAACGGCGGTGAAAGACACTGAATGGAATATGTGACTTTAATATTTGAGTTTGAAAACTTAACAGTATTTCTTTATTTCTTATAATTCTGCAACTCTGCAGAGTACACAGAATAGGCTGTTAAACGGCGGTGAAAGACACTGAATGGAATATGTGACTTTAATATTTGAGTTTGAAAACTTAACAGTATTTCTTACTATTCTGCAACTCTGCAGAGTACACAGAATAGGCTGTTAAACGGCGTTGAAACACACTGAATGGAATATGTGACTTTAATATTTGAGTTTGAAAACTTAACAGTATTTCTTATAATTCTGGAACTGTACAGAGTACACAGAATAGGCTGTTAAACGGCGGTGAAAGACACTGAATGGAATATGTGACTTTAATATTTGAGTTTGAAAACTTAACAGTATTTCTTATAATTCTGGAACTGTACAGAGTACACAGAATAGGCTGTTAAACGGCGGTGAAAGACACTGAATGGAATATGTGACTTTAATATTTGAGTTTGAAAACTTAACAGTATTTCTTATAATTCTGCAACTGTACAGAGTACACAGAATAGGCTGTTAAACGGCGGTGAAAGACACTGAATGGAATATGTGACTTTAATATTTGAGTTTGAAAACTTAACAGTATTTCTTATAATTCTGCAACTCTGCAGAGTACACAGAATAGGCTGTTAAACGGCGGTGAAAGACACTGAATGGAATATGTGACTTTGATATTTTAGTTTGAAGACTTAACAGTATTTCTTCCTATTCTGCAACTCTGCACAGTACACAGAATGTGCTGCTACACTGCGGCGAAGCACACTGAATGGAATATGTGACTTTGATATTTTAGTTTGAAGACTTAACAGTATTTCTTCCTATTCTGCAACTCTGCACAGTACACAGAATGTGCTGCTAAACTGCGGCGAAGCACACTGAATGGAATATGTGACTTTGATATTTTAGTTTGAAGACTTAACAGTATTTCTTCCTATTCTGCAACTCTGCACAGTACACAGAATGTGCTGCTAAACTGCGGCGAAGCACACTGAATGGAATATGTGACTTTGATATTTTAGTTTGAAGACTTAACAGTATTTCTTCCTATTCTGCAACTCTGCACAGTACACAGAATGTGCTGCTACACTGCGGCGAAGCACACTGAATGGAATATGTGACTTTGATATTTTAGTTTGAAGACTTAACAGTATTTCTTCCTATTCTGCAACTCTGCACAGTACACAGAATGTGCTGCTACACTGCGGCGAAGCACACTGAATGGAATATGTGACTTTGATATTTTAGTTTGAAGACTTAACAGTATTTCTTCCTATTCTGCAACTCTGCACAGTACACAGAATGTGCTGCTAAACTGCGGCGAAGCACACTGAATGGAATATGTGACTTTGATATTTTAGTTTGAAGACTTAACAGTATTTCTTCCTATTCTGCAACTCTGCACAGTACACAGAATGTGCTGCTAAACTGCGGTGACACACACTGAATGGAATAAGTGACTTTAATATTTGAGTTTGAAAACTTAACAGTATTTCTTATAATTCTGCAACTCTGCAGAGTACACAGAATAGGCTGTTAAACGGCGGTGAAAGACACTGAATGGAATATGTGACTTTAATATTTGAGTTTGAAAACTTAACAGTATTTCTTTATTTCTTATAATTCTGCAACTCTGCAGAGTACACAGAATAGGCTGTTAAACGGCGGTGAAAGACACTGAATGGAATATGTGACTTTAATATTTGAGTTTGAAAACTTAACAGTATTTCTTACTATTCTGCAACTCTGCAGAGTACACAGAATAGGCTGTTAAACGGCGTTGAAACACACTGAATGGAATATGTGACTTTAATATTTGAGTTTGAAAACTTAACAGTATTTCTTATAATTCTGGAACTGTACAGAGTACACAGAATAGGCTGTTAAACGGCGGTGAAAGACACTGAATGGAATATGTGACTTTAATATTTGAGTTTGAAAACTTAACAGTATTTCTTATAATTCTGGAACTGTACAGAGTACACAGAATAGGCTGTTAAACGGCGGTGAAAGACACTGAATGGAATATGTGACTTTAATATTTGAGTTTGAAAACTTAACAGTATTTCTTATAATTCTGCAACTGTACAGAGTACACAGAATAGGCTGTTAAACGGAGGTGAAAGACACTGAATGGAATATGTGACTTTAATATTTGAGTTTGAAAACGTAACAGTATTTCTTATAATTCTGCAACTGTACAGAGTACACAGAATAGGCTGTTAAACGGCGGTGAAAGACACTGAATGGAATATGTGACTTTAATATTTGAGTTTGAAAACTTAACAGTATTTCTTATAATTCTGCAACTCTGCAGAGTACACAGAATAGGCTGTTAAACGGCGGTGAAAGACACTGAATGGAATATGTGACTTTAATATTTGAGTTTGAAAACTTAACAGTATTTCTTTATTTCTTATAATTCTGCAACTCTGCAGAGTACACAGAATAGGCTGTTAAACGGCGGTGAAAGACACTGAATGGAATATGTGACTTTAATATTTGAGTTTGAAAACTTAACAGTATTTCTTACTATTCTGCAACTCTGCAGAGTACACAGAATAGGCTGTTAAACGGCGTTGAAACACACTGAATGGAATATGTGACTTTAATATTTGAGTTTGAAAACTTAACAGTATTTCTTATAATTCTGGAACTGTACAGAGTACACAGAATAGGCTGTTAAACGGCGGTGAAAGACACTGAATGGAATATGTGACTTTAATATTTGAGTTTGAAAACTTAACAGTATTTCTTATAATTCTGGAACTGTACAGAGTACACAGAATAGGCTGTTAAACGGCGGTGAAAGACACTGAATGGAATATGTGACTTTAATATTTGAGTTTGAAAACTTAACAGTATTTCTTATAATTCTGCAACTGTACAGAGTACACAGAATAGGCTGTTAAACGGCGGTGAAAGACACTGAATGGAATATGTGACTTTAATATTTGAGTTTGAAAACTTAACAGTATTTCTTATAATTCTGCAACTCTGCAGAGTACACAGAATAGGCTGTTAAACGGCGGTGAAAGACACTGAATGGAATATGTGACTTTGATATTTTAGTTTGAAGACTTAACAGTATTTCTTCCTATTCTGCAACTCTGCACAGTACACAGAATGTGCTGCTACACTGCGGCGAAGCACACTGAATGGAATATGTGACTTTGATATTTTAGTTTGAAGACTTAACAGTATTTCTTCCTATTCTGCAACTCTGCACAGTACACAGAATGTGCTGCTAAACTGCGGCGAAGCACACTGAATGGAATATGTGACTTTGATATTTTAGTTTGAAGACTTAACAGTATTTCTTCCTATTCTGCAACTCTGCACAGTACACAGAATGTGCTGCTAAACTGCGGCGAAGCACACTGAATGGAATATGTGACTTTGATATTTTAGTTTGAAGACTTAACAGTATTTCTTCCTATTCTGCAACTCTGCACAGTACTCAGAATGTGCTGCTAAACTGCGGCGACGCACACTGAATGGAATACGTGACTTTGATATTTTAGTTTGAAGACTTAACAGAATGTGCTCTAATCTGCAACTTTGCACACTAAACAGAATGTGCTCTAATCTGCAACTTTGCACACTAAACAGAATGTGCTCTAATCTGCAACTTTGCACACTAAACAGAATGTGCTCTAATCTGCAACTGTGCACACTAAACAGAATGTGCTCTAATCTGCAACTTTGCACACTAAACAGAATATATATATATATTTTTTTTTTTTTTTGTTTTTTTCCCCCCACACCAAATAACCTGCTGCCCCCACACACAGTAGTCCTAAAAAGGACTTTTGGTTCTTTTTTTTTCACAATTTTTGTTTTTTTCCTCCCTACACTGCCTTTCCCTTCCTATCCTCAGCTCTCCCTGGCTCAGACTGAGCCGAACTCGATGGTCAGGTGCTATACAGCACCTGACCACGGGTTCTGGCCAGCCAATCAGTGTAATGCCAGCAGCCAACATGGCTGCTGGCATTACACCGATGTCAGAGCCTCCCTGCACGTTTATTGGCTGCGCAGCAGCCGCAAAACGTGCGGGGAGGAGACCCGAACATGGCGGGCGAGCACATGCGGTACTCGTACGAGTACCGCCATGTGCCGAGCAGAGCGATGCTCGAGCCGATCCGAGCATCGGCCGAGCATGCTCGCTCAACACTAATTATTACACAATGATCTCCCATCTATAAATGTGACAGTCTATGTAATAGTAATGCACCTCTTTACCCGTTCTGCCTCTCCCATCCAATGTGGACTCTAATGGGCAGACAAGTCTGTTGTGCTCCCGTCCTTGATATATGCTGTCCACTTATCTGAGACTTCTCAGAGGGCAGAGAGATATAGTAGGTCCGGTTAGAAGGTACATCTTTCTCTGTCTCTCCCAATCAGTGCTGTTTGTATGGGTAGAGATGACCGTTCCAGTATATAATTTTAAAGGGAGAGTAACACTTGAAAACATATAAATATAATTGAATAGATATTTAAAAAATACATAATTGTGCCATTTTTGATCTCCCAAACCTTTATGGTTTGGGAGATATCAGTCTGCAAAGTTCCCCCTTCCCTCCCCTTGTGCTGACGTCAGCTTTCTAACTTACAGACAGAGATCCCAGTCCATAGACTGTCCTGCGGCTCTTCAGCAGAGCCGTGATCTTGGTAGTTACAAAGAAATACTTCATTTGAACGGTTTACATCGTGTGCCTGGTTTGCAGTATTACTATCACTTTAATTCTCAGTGTCATTTGTAGGGGTGGGCAAAAAGTGAGAAAAATTTCCCATGTGATCTTTCGCTTTTTTCGTGAAAGTTTTCTCTTTTTCCCCAATGCAAAATTGTTCTCCTTTTCACCTATTCCAACACATTTTTCTCCTATTCCAACACATTTTTTCCTATTACAACACATTTTTTTCCTATGTTTAATATGGTTCAATATTTCCCAGCATAATATTACTTCTTCTGAGGTCTGTAGTGGAGAAAAAGGTAGCTGGAAGTCAAAGTTGTGAGTCCTACAGCAATATATACCTTCAAAAATGTGTTAGCATGCAGAATGCCTTTGTCCTTTGCTGCAGTCAGTTTTTGCACTAACACTTTACTCCCAGGCTCCTGCACTGCTCCCCCTTTCCCCCTCTCGCTTGTGCATTTGCTAGACATTACTAAATTACTGTGTGTGTTTCACCCTCTACAGTACACAACTGGTGGAGTGTGATGTCTTGCCTTGGCCCTCAACAAAATTCTCAATGTCGTCTGCTGTCTATCAAGTCTGCCTCAGTCCCAAAGCTCCCAGTTAGCTGTCTAATATATTTATTTGTTTAATTATTTATGTTTTTTATTTATTCTTTTTAAGTTGTCCACCATATCACAGTTAGTCCCAAAAAAGATATATAACTAAAAACAAAATCAACAACTTCTTTCCCCAGACTTCCCTAGCACAAAGACAATAAAAGTAAAATCAGTAATTTGGACCCCAGCTGCCTGTGTCTTGCCAGTCAGTCACACCAAATTTTGGGGTAATTTGGGTCAACCTCCTTCCTCTCTTCTTCTCCCCATTGTGCCCCAGACTCCCCTAATACAGAGAACAAATGTCCTACCTAAATGACTCCATAAAACTAAGCTTCAGTTCCCCTTTATTTTCCTATCTTCTCTAGCTCAAAAACATGCTGCTCTCTCCTCTCACAAACACAGAATGGCTGCTGTGAGAGCCTGACACCCTTTTATATGGCTGTAGAACGCTTTCTTGTGGTGGAGAAAAATGTTTCTACCCACTGATTTCAAAGCAATGAGCTAGGCAAGAAAGTGGGAAAAAATGCACTTTTCTTGTTAAATTTTTCACTAAGCGGAAAGTGCCATTTTTCGCCGATTTCAGTTTGAGGCAAAAATTTTCACCCATCCCTAGTGATCTGGAGACACAAAATGTGTTGGAAACATAATGATTGACTTGCACAATTGGATCTGCCTGCAAATATTGTCAGATAACACTAAGCCTGAGAATGAAAACTATTTACTGGAACGGTCATCTCTACCTAAACAAACAGCACTGATTGGGAGAGACAGAAAGGTGCACCTTCTATCTGGACCTACTATATCCCTCTGCCCACTAAGAAGCCTCAGATAAGTGGACACATATATCAAGGACGGGAGCACAACTGACTTGACTGCCTGCTAGAGTCCGCATAGGACTGGAGAGGTAGAACACATCACCTCAAGAGGTGCATTACTATACTGGCTATCAAACATACAGACTGTCACATTTATAGATGGGAGATCCCTGTGTAATAATACATCCATATTTTACACCATTTGCTATATTTGATTATATATTGGTACCATATATTTTATTAGGTTATTTTCATGCTTTTTATCATGTTCAATAAATATTTTATATACCTATCAGAGGCACTCTCTGTATATATTTTTGTCCTTTGTTACAAGAGATAAGCACGACTTGACACATATATTGTAGCTTTTTTTTCATGCATTTACATTTAATATGGACTTTAACCCACTTGGAATAATGTGGTTAGAAGAACCTGAGAACCATAGATGACACAAACATTTTCAAAATGCCCAACAGAGAGAATTCTCATAAATATGCAATATATTTAATAAATGATCCCATGTATTTCATACAAGCCTTCCCTAAATTATTTTCTATTGAATAATTTTTTTCCTAGTGCAATTATATGGTTGGAGAGAGTGAGATATTTTGCTGTGTTTCTTGAAAAATATTCTAGGTGTCAGATGATCATTATTGGTTATTTTACTGAAAAGGCTTGATGGGATGCAAACTGAAATGAGCAAATTAACTTTGCATAGGCAACAGCAAAATTTCTTAGCACAAACACAATCAGATTATCATAGATACAAACTGTACTTCTTTTCTGGAAAAGAGCAGCTTGCTGCAGCAGATGGCTAGCTAGGTTTGCAACAGCCCCACCTACTGTCCAAAGTGCTACACAGACTAATTATTTTAATACAGTTGTAATCAGAATTTTTCAACCCCCATTGCAAATCAGGAATATTACTGAACTGGAGGCTGTTGCTCATGAGGAATGGGCTAAGATTCCTCATGAATGCTGCCATACGCTGGTGTCTGGCTATGCATCTCGTTTGCAGCAGGTCATAACAGCAAAAGGGTGCTCTACTAATTACTATAGATGCTTGCCATGAAGGGGTTGAATAATTTTGAGACTGGAGAAGTCATTTTAAGTTGCATTTTCAGTTGAATTTGGAGAAACCACTTGAAGCATCCATTATGTTGCGCTATTTCAATTGCTTTTGTGTGATTTGTTCATTGCAAACAACTGAACGTCTGTAAATTTTGACAATAAACCTGATTTGCAATGGGGGTTGAATAATTTTGATTACAACTGTATATGCTGTTGTTACTCCAACAGTCATCACCCACAAAATTGGATTCTGACAACATATCTATGAGCATTGCTAGGTACTGGATGAGGGGTCTAAATTCCCTGGTTTTATGCTTAAAGGGATAGTAATACTTGCAAATTACTAATCCCATATTGTAGCTTTGTTAAAAAGACACTTATTGCCCCCAGTGTCATCTCTCAAACCCCCTTTGGTTTGAGAGATGATAGCGTTCAAAGTTCCCCCCTCCCTCCCCTTCCCTGACTGAACGCTGACTGCAGAGGAAGCTGTCGTACGACAGTCTTATGTGCAACAGGGGGCTCTGCAGCTGAGCCGAGATCGCGTTTATAAAAAAAAATTATTTCACTCAGTCTTCTATGTGTGCTTGGTTTGCAGACACATGTAGAAGACCGTTTTAGTGAAAGATTTCTTTTTTATAAACGTGATCTCTGCAATGCTGCAGAGCCGCCTGATGCAAGTAATACTGGATATCCCTGCAGTCAGCGTTCAGCGTTCAGTCAGGGAAGGGGAACTTTGAGCGCTATCATCTCTCAAACCATAAGGGTTTGAGAGATGACACTGGGGGCAATAGGTTTCTTTTTAACAAAGCTAGAATATGGCGATTAGTAATTTGCAAGTATTACTATCCCTTTAAAGGTGCCACCTAGAATGCAACTGAGCAAAGTACAGTAACATGTTAAGGGGACTTTTTAAACAGGCCTATTTTATTTTCTCCTATCTCTTATTCACATAAAAATGTTTAATACAGTTTGATGAACTTCTTGTGTTGCTATGGCAATGGGAAAAGTCATCACTATCAATTACTTTGATACTGGTTACGTCAGTTGCTCAGACCTCTCCCAGACCTCTCAGCTCAGGTTATTATCATCTATTATCATCTTGTGAAGTTTTACCCTTTGTGTGCCAGAGAGGTATTCATTCCATTGAAAAGCAATGTGTGGACACCTCTCTGCCTATCAATGGCTTATTAATTTAAGAAAAAGGCAGAAGGAAAGAGTATACCAGCTAACTATAAATTGTTAGGTCCTAGGGATATAGTGTGCAATTCTCTGTTTGTTACGAAAAGTAATTTTTTCACCTTTAGGAGGCACTGACCTTTTAAAGTCTGGGTTTGTGCCCAGATTTGGGGCATGTAATTATGCTAATCTCTCTAATAGTAATGATGCAATTGGGCTTCACAACACTAATAATGCATTGTCTTGTACCAAGCCCCAGGTCTATTGGAAACCTAGTGACTCCCCTGGCTGTATCTCATATCATTTTCTCTCCTCTTTAGTAAAATGTTAATAGGCTCCGAGTTTCCCAGGGTGTTAATTTTACTTGTGTATGTGATTTCATGTAGTATTTTGGATGGGTAATGATGTTCTGCTCTACAGTGCAATTCTGAATCTGTTGTTTTTCTGCACTATGCACAGTTTATGTGCCACTCTTGACTCTCTGTCATATGCCTGTCTGAGGAAAGGTGTCTCTCAGAATATTTTTGAAATGTTGGCAGGTATCTGTCCCTCTTTATTTACTTTTTGTTCTGTTGGGCCCCTTAAACTTCAGAGAACCACTGCACTTCCATAAAGAAAAATGTGTAAAATGATCAAAACACAAACCTAATTAAGAAAGTATGAATAATTGCATGACTTGAACCAAGATCCAGAGATGCGGCACCAAACCCTGATATATTTTGACTCAATGATCTTGTTTTACAGTGGTAGATATTAATGCAATGTTTATCCATTGCATGGTAAGTAGTTCTCCATGCACTGAGAATGAATACATTAGAGACTTCTCTACATCAAAGTGGTTTAAAGATTTGTGTTAGGCCTTGTTCACATGGGAGAGTTTTGCTCAGTGTTATTAATGCTGAGATAATCTTACTCATTTAAAACAAATTGATTCCTATGGTGCTGTTCACACTGTTGATTTTCACCTCACGTAATGCACCCAGGCAGCATTTTGCAACTTGGGTGCTCTCATGTTTTACACATAAACTCCAGTCGTTCCTGTTTTCTCTGCCTTTTCCATTTCTTTTTGTCCCCTCTCCTCGCTCGCTTCCCCTTTTTCTGTTTTCCCCATTTCTTCCCCCCTCTACCTCTCTTTCAGTCCCCACCTCCCCCTATCACTCTCTGTTTCTTTGTTCAAGAGACTGGCACCACACCATTCTATTTTGAATGCTGCTGCCAGACTCATTCACCTCAATAACTGCTATGCTACTACTGCCATACTCTGTCAAGTCCTACACTGGCACTCCATAGCGTCTAGGATCAAGCATATAGCTAACACTGACTTACAAAGCCATTCGCAAACCCTCTAACCTCTGCATATCCAGCCTCATTTCCAAGTGTTTGCTGAATCACTCATTATTCTCTGCCAATGATCTCCTACTTTCCTACTCCCTAATCACCTTCTCTTACTCACTCTTCCAAGACTTTTTAAGAGCTGTCTATTATGTCTGGAACTCACTGGCCTGCTCTCTCAGACTCTTACCCAGCTTCTCAACCTTCAAGCACTCTCTAAAGATTCATATCTTTGGAGGATCCTACCCCACACCACATAACAGCCTCCTTCCTCTGTCTTACTGTCTCTCTCAGCTCTACCCCAACAGTTTCATTCCACCCATACCTACTCTGAGGCCAGCCTTCCAGTTGACCAATTCATTTACTCCAATGTATAACATCACCATCTACCTTCACCTCATATTTCTCTTGCCACTCTACTTCCTTTAGGTTGTAAACATATATAATCCTGTAAACATATATAAATATAGTAGCAATGCATTGGACATCCTTCTCAAACTCAAAGGGTTAAAGAAGAGGAGTACATTTTATTAATGCAAAAAAATAATGTTGTATGGGTTTTTCTGCTGAGTAAAACCAGGAAACTCCCACTGCTGACAGATGCATATTTCCAGGGATATTAAAGTTTAACCCTTTGAGTGCCAGAGGGGTACACAATGCATTGCAAATCTGACAAACAGTTCTGCATATAAAGTGATAGAAACTGCTGTCAGAACTTTCAGGAAGTAATCGCACTGTAATTCACAAAACAACTGACAGCTTTGGAACAGCAAGAAAAGCCCTATAATATTTATATTAATAAAAAAATTTTACTGACCCTTTTACTTAAAATTGAATTTAATGTAAATTCAATATAAAAATAAAATATTTAATATAAAATACACAAAGCAAAATATCAGCATTTCTGTAGCATTTTAAATTCACTATGAAGAGGGATAAAAATTCCAATGAATTTAAAGGAAGGGAGTTAACCCTTTGAGTGCTATAGGGATGCACAACAAATTGTAAATCATGCATTGTTCACCTTTCTAGTACTCACATGGTTAATTCATTTAATGCTGTTGTACTTTCAAACATTTAAAGCGTTAAAAGCCATTTTTTTAAATCAAAGGTTCTTTTTATTTGTCCTCTGTGGTGGAGTTGGTTTGCTCCAGAATTGCTCCACATACACATGGCCTTAACCCTTTGAGTGCCAGCTTTGCAATGCATTGCCCACCCCTCTAGCACTCAAAGGCTTAAATACCCCCATATTAAAATACGTTGTCATACATTTTTCCCCTAATAATCCATTAATTGTGTTTTCTTCTGTTGACATTATTATGACATAGAAGACTCATTAATAAATTGCAGTGCCTGGGCCTGGATGTAAATATAGTTGAATATATAAGGCAATGGCTGAGTGACAGGCGACAGAGTGTGGTAGTCAATAGAGAATATTCATAGGAAGGCTTTGTTATTGGTGGGCTACCTCAGGGATCTGTACTGGGGTTCATTCTGTTAAAAAATGTATTAGTGATATTGCAAAAGTATTCAAGATAAGGTATGCTTTTTTTGCAGATCATACAAAGATTTTATAACAGGGTAGACATTCCTGGTAAAATAAACCAAACAGCAAATGAGTTAGGCAAAATAGAAAAATGGATGAGAGTGCAGCAGCTGCAGTTTAATGTTGATAAATTAAAAATAATGCACTTGGGATGTAAAAATCCTAAGGCAGAATACAATATTAACAATACTGTGCTGTTGGCAATAACAAAGGAAAGGGACTTGGGAGTAACTTTTTTTGATGGCTTAAAGTTAGGCAGACAATGTAACAAAGCAGTTGGAAATGCAAGCAGGGTGCTTGGTTGTATAGATAGAGTCAATAGTAGCAGAAAGAGGGAAGTAGTCATTCCATTCTACAGTTATCTGGCTCAATCCAATTCATTGCACTAAAACTTGTGGCCCAAAGTTAATTGTAGGTTTTTTTAAGTCCTTAACTCACACTAAATAGCGTAATAAATGGAAAGATCAATGGAAATCCGCTAACTCTCTGTGTTTGACACAATGTCAAACACTAAGTGTGAGCTGCAAAACACAGTCACCCTCCAAAACATTAACCCTCCTCTTCCACTAACATGAATAATAAAGTCAACCTATACTAGCCCTAACACTATCCTATCACCCAGAGTTACAACACCTACCTATCATCCTGATATCCAGTGGAGTCTTCTGCACCCTGCTCTTCTTCTTCAGTTCTTCTTCTGTAAGCTTCTATCTTCTTCTTCTTTTTTTTCTTCTTCATCTGTCACCCTCTTCTTTCTTCTTCTTCATTTGTTATCTGCATCTGTCATCTCCATCTTCATCTCTCATCTCCATTTTCATCTGTCATCTTCATCATTTTCTTCATACGTGCTCCTCTTCATTCTTCTCCTTTAAACATAGTGTTGAACCTGTAATAAAAAGATATAGTTAGTAAAATAAATCTATCATTAAACAGATGCTGCCTTTTATATGGCCAGTCCCTGTTCAAATTTCCCCCCGTGTTCCAATTGACTGGGTTGTGGGTTTACAAAGCTCACAGAACGTGTGCTGCAGTAACTAAACTTCAATGTCTTTTAGCTTCTAGTTGGATGGATGACTCAATGCGCTGGAAGCTGATTGACTGGGAGGTGCCCTGTGTAACCCCACTCCCATCCAATGGTAGCATGGGAATTAGTTTGAACAGGGACGGGCCATATATAAGGCAGTCCCTATTCAAATTTCACTGTGTGTGCATTGGGCAAAAACCTGAAAGGTACAAGGGGGGGGGGGATTTGTGCTATTGTTTCCTGCCAGTGATGGCAGCATAAGTTTAATGATAGTGTTATTTTATTAACTATATTTCTTTTTTTTATAGGTTCAGCACTAAGAAGATGGAGATGACAGATGAAGATGGAGATGACAGATGAACACGGACTGATAGATGAAAATAACAAATGAAGAAGAATACAGAAAGTGAAGGCAGAAGAATTAAAGAAGAAGACCTGGGTGCAGAAGACCCCGCTGGACATCAGAAATACAGGTAAGTGTTGATTTTTTATTTTTTTTTTTGCTTTATTTTTTGGCTGATTTTGTTTTTTTGCTGGAAATTTGTGGCAATAAAGTTGAGTCCCTTAATGCGTTCTACTAGCCACCACATGTAATTACATTGCAAATTCAACTTATTTTCCATTACTTCCTATGGGTGCAAATTTAGCACCCAACGTGAATTTTTTCCATTCAGTAGTGTGTCACAGCACAGGTAATTGCATATCTGACTGGGACTTAAATGAGCAGTAAACTTTTTTTGAAAAAATGTAAATTGTAGGGATTTTCCTATTGAGTAAAATAAGGGTACTCCCACTGCTGAGAGATTTATATTTCCAGAGTTTAAACCCATGTTTTTTTACATTAGCAGTGCCCTCTACTGGTCATATTCTAATTAGATTTCTAATGGAGAGGAAAGTCAGAAAAGTCAGAGACATACAATTCTCCATAGGACGTGATAGAAACTGCCTGTCACTTCCTGTCAGTTAGAACAATCTAAACACAGTAAAGTCACTTCCTGATTATTTGAACTACTATAAATTTTGAATAAAACATCTGACAGTAGTGGGAGTTACGTTGTTTTATTCATCAGGAAATGCTCTATAAAATATGTGTTTACTGCTCTTTTAAAACTACCGATGGTTCCTTTTTTCTTTCTTTTTTTTAGTGGTGGGAATTGGATTGAGCCCCTAGAGAACTGTGTACAGCACTGGAGGCCACATCTCCAGAAGGATATAAATATTTTGGAGGGAGTTCAGTGAAGGGCTGCTAAAACAGCCATTGGTTTTCAGGATAAACTAAATGCTCTGAACATGTATCTCTTGGAAGAGAGAAGAGCGAGAGGGATTTGATAGGAATATTTAAATATGTAGAGGGATTCAACAGAGTACATTTCATAGGAATGTTTGGACAAGAGGTTATGGTCTAAAACCAGTGGAACAGAGGCTCAGAGGTAATGTAATAAAGTTTTACTTCACAAAGAGGGTGGTAGATAAGTAAAATAATATACCATCAGAACTGGTAGAGTTTTATACAGTGCACGAATTAAGCATTCATGGGATAGGCATAAGGTTATCTTGAACATAAGAAAAGAACCAAATATGGTTTGAGATTTTTACAGCAGGAAAAATGGGCAGACTAAATGGTTCTTATCTGCCATCGAATTCTATGTTTCTGTTTTCTACAACTTCTGTATTAAGAAGCAAGCAACAAGTATTTGACATGATAGAATAATCTGAGGTGACATTTTCCAGTGCTGTGTCATTTGTGCTATCATCTGCTGGTGTTTTTCCTATGCCTCATTTCAGATTGCCAGGTCAGAGATAAAATATACCGTGTGACCTGCTCTGGATTTCTGCACCAGTAGAGCGATTTCCTCTTGTTCCACCAGTACTAAAGCAGACCAGTCCTGTACTGCATGATGAGCCCTTCACTACATTTGGTTAACTCTTTGAGTGTCATGTGTTGTAAATCATTTTGTTTATTAGTCATCTACCAGTTTTTTTTTTTTTTAAACCTTTATTGAAGATAAGTCATAGGGCCATATGATTAAAGAATTAATGAAATAACTTTTGTCGTTTGTAACAACTTTTCAAAGTACAGATTCATTGGGCTCCTTAATATTTTCAGAGAATGTCGGTTGTGATTGGAAATATGTCGTTTGCCATGACTGAAATTGTCGTATGTAAAGACAAAAAATGTCTTAACTAATGACAAAAATGTCTTAGCTGAAGATAAAATTTCTCACATTCATACTACACATTCCCTCCACTTTTTTCTTAACATACAAATTTTGTCTTTTGCAAGACTTTTTTTTGTCGTTAGTTACGATAAATTTTCTTTTCCTCTATACGACACTGGATAGTAGTTTAGCCACCCCCTTGCCCCGCCCCTTTGACCGGCAGTTCTGGCGTTGTGTTGTACACAACGGACATTACTATTTTTTTGTTGTATACTGTATAGAAAATATGTCGTTCATGCATACAATTACTTATTTTTGGCATTCGTACAACATTTTTTTGTCATTATCCCATTGAACATATTTCCCATAGATACATATCTTTGGAGCATGTCTTCATATCAATACAATCAGATATGCCTGTATATAATATATAGCAACCATAGCATACAGATGTCAAAGTATATTGGGAACTAGTAGAAACATATATAAACACATTATCCAAAAAGTATCCTAAGGCAAAATGTTCAATAATGTCCTAGATATATCCAACAAGTACAAAAATTAGTAGTACTAAGAACAGGAGCAATACGACTCTAAAGAGAATTCTTTCTCAGGGAGATATGTAATAAGGAAAGGAGAGCTAGTGCTGAAGGATTGTGAGTGTAGATATGTATCTAATATTACATGCATTAATGGGCTTAGAAGTTTTGGTATTAATTGGATGGTTGAGAGACAGGGAAGTAGGAGTCGGGAAGAGAAAGAGAGGGAAGGGAGGGAGAATCTACCAGGTCTTTAATCGTGTAAAACAACTTGTTCTTAAAATGTGTTCTTATGATTCAGATTCTTGTCAACCATTATGGTCCTTAACCCCTTAAGGACCAATGACGTACCCGTACCGTCATGCTGGTCCGGCACTTAACCCCTTAAGGACCAGTGACGTGGCAGGACCGTCACGCTTGTCCGGCACTTAAGGACCAGTGACGGTCCTGACACGTCACGTACTTTTACTCATCGCGCTCCTGTAGGAGCGCGGTGAGTAATACCGGGCACTGAAGTTGATCGCTCCAAGACCGGAGCGATCTATTCCAGTGCCCCGTTTGGCGTGCCGCCCCACGTGATCAGTCACGTGGGACGGCACGTCAAAGTTTCCTATGCGGTCCTTAAGGGACGGCACGCCCCGGGACCGCTGGTCCTTAAGGGGTTAAGGACCAGTGATGGTCCTGGTACGTCATGTACTTTTACTCACCGCGCTCCTGCAGGAGCACAGTGAGTAATACCGGGGACTGAAGTTGATCGCTACAAGACCAGAGCGATCTCTTTCAGTCCCTCGTTCGGCATGCGGGCACATGTGATCAGTCATGTGGGGCGGCACGTCGAACTTCCTTATCTGGTCCTTAAAGGACCACACACCCCAGGACCGCTGGTCCTTAAGGGGTTAAAAGAAGTAATATCATTTGATAAAGAAAGCTGTCGTACTAAGAACCGCAGCAATTCAAGAGCAAACCAACTTCACCATAGGGGACAAATAAAAATTCAGATTCATTTAAATGGGGCTCTTAACCCCTTGAATGGTTTCCAATGCATTGCAGTCATTTTTATTGGTTCTCTATGATGCTGCCAGTTTGCTCCAGAATGACTCCATTTCCTTTTAATACGTCAGTTTCTTCAAGGTCTATATTAGAAGAATGCATTGATTTGCTCCATTGTAGATAGGAGTCTTTTATGGTTTCTTTGATTTCATTGCTTTGCAATGCATTGCGTACCCCTCTGGCACTCAAGGGGTTAAACTATGCATAGATGTGCAGGTTATTTTCATGGAACATTTCTTCATGGCTATCATTTTTTTTTTTACAGCTACATGAAAAGAAGATGGAAGAAAGAATAGAAGAAAGAAGAGAAGATAAGAGAAAGAAGGAGGATAGAAGGAGGACAGTGGATGACAGGAAAGTTTAACACAGATAAGCTAGGCTTAACAGTATGTCAGGCACCGATCGTTAGCCTTTTTCCTTTGATGATCCCATTATTACCTCTATTTACCTGTATTTTGGGAAGTTAACACACAAAATGGACATTTGACCACAAGACCTTTTCTGTGGCCTAATGTCCGTTGTGCTAGCTTATGGGATATTTTGAAAGAAATTTTGTTCACCAGATTGAAATGTCTTCTAACCGGATGACTAAGACCTTCCCCCTCCATAGTTAATACTTTTAAATCCTAATATGAACAGATGTAAATTTACCCTGTTATCACTCCCCAGTCCACCAGGACAGGATCAGACATTATACACTGTATTTTCCTCTTCCATGTCTAAACTCTCTCTGACCTAATCAGAGGAGCTGGAAGATCAGCATTAGGGGGAGAAGATATGGTCTGCCAATAAGCAGATGCAGACAGTGAAGTTTCTGGGGCCGGATGGCTTTCCACTGGCATTTTAAGACATTTTTCATGGCTCTCTCATCCTGGTTAGTCTGTTTGATGAGCTGCTGAGTCAAATACAGGGACATAGGACCCAAATTAGGCGTTTATTGCTTTACTTCCTGTCGACCAATATATCTACTACACTTGTACATTTAGATGTACATTAAGGTCCTGGTCATCAGACTCAAGGATCTTCTCCCAGAGCTGGTTAATCTAGCTCAGACAGGGTTTGTTTGGGGCCGGGAGGTCAGACACAACACCATCAAGTTTGTCCACTTAATCGCACAGTGTCAATGGCTTTGTCAGCATTCTCTGTTTTTTCTGTTGATGCTGAACATTAGTTTGATAGGTTGGTCTGGATTTTTCTTGAAGAGACATTTAAATAAATATGTTTTGGCCCATGGATGTAAATGATATCATCCTTTGGTTCGATGCTGCCCAACCAGCCTGTTTCTGACCACTCTTCTGACTCCTGTGTCTCTGACTATGCCCTACTCCCCCAGAGGCTGGAAGACAACACAGGTTGCTGCTTCCTGATGCCTTGGACCTATCTACTAGTCGAAGCCTTATTTCCCGAATCTTCCGACAATCCCGCCTTAGGCCTACAGACTTGTTGAGAGTGTTGTTGGTCGGTAACCTATGACTAACCGCTTCCGGGATTCCAACTTGTCGAGGGCGCAATTGTTGATAACCTATGACTACCCAACTCTAGCCTACCGACTTGTCAAGGGAGTTGTTGGTAGATAACCTATGACTAACCTCCTCCGTCTTCTGACTTGTCAAGGGTATTGGTAGTTGACTCCTTTGACCTTTCTGACTCGGACCAGACTGCTAGTCGACCACTGGGAAGTTGGAGTCCCCCGACCACTTCTTCCAGCTTGGAAGTCAATGCTCCTGGATTCAAGTACCACTTCCAGAGGGTTTCCTGCCTAGACTTCAACCTCAAACCAGGTCCAGTTCATTGACTACCTTGACCCCTGCTTCTCCCTATTGTGACAGTCCTGAACCTGTGTTTTTAACCTCTCAAACCCCAGATCCTTCTTCTGCTGCTTCGGTACCCAGTGCCATCAGCTCCCAGCTCTGCTGGGGCTGAATATCTGGCAATATAGTCAGCAAATGTTTCATTGTTTCACCAGCCTGAGTAAGGTGTACACACCAGTGGTCTCATACTCTCTACTGCCCTGGTACCTGTGCTCTCTAACCTGAGACTTCCTCATTACTTAGGGCTACCCAACTGAGACTTTGACACTTTTCTGTGTCAGACAGGAAACAGCACAGACATCTTTGCATAGAGAGGTCTGTGCACCTGTGCTGTCAGTCCCTTTTGGTACCAAACGGCTCCTAGCAATGTCTCCTAGAGAAGGCTGGGACTGACAGCGCAGGCGCTCAGACGTCACTATGGAAATATGTCTGTGCTGTTTCCTGGCTGTCCGTCCAGGAGCAATATAGAATTGTCAATACCTCTGTAATAATTATGGAGACTAGCACTATTGAGCAGCTAGTCGCCAGATGGGTAATTATTTGAGGCAAAGTTTACAAGGGGTAGAAGTTCCGCTTTAAAAAATGTCAACGTGTCTTCAATTTCTTCATATGTCATAATAAATCACCTACATTTAAAATACCATTGCTGGCCAGGAGGACGGGGTATATGGACTCATTTGGTGTCTATATGCTACCAGTCTGCTCAGTTGTCCCTGACATGATATTCTACGTATTCCAAAATATGTGTGAAGCTGCATCAGGAACTGGTGCTGCATCAAGATCTGGTGCATCCTTCTCCTCTGTGGGGAAGGAGTCCCATAGCTTCCTCTTGGATGCAGGTCTGCAGGGATGGGGTTTTGCCCTGGCTAATTGCAAACTGCTCAAGAGCAGTATATTTCACAGCTTGTCATATAAGTGTATTTCAAGGTAATTTAAAGTTCTCCATAAAGGTGGGTTTTACAGTTCTCCATTGTTCTCCTCAGAGATTTTTTCAAAGTTCTCCATAGAGGGGTGTTTTACAGTTCTCCATAGTTCTCCACAGAGATGTGGATCGCTTTGTATTTAAAACTTTCTCCACAGAATTGTTTGTCAAAGTTCTCCATTGCAAAGTATTCAAAGTTCTCCTTAGAGATGTATTTAAAGTATTCTATAGAAGTATATTTCATACTATTCCAAGGCAGACTAATGTTGAACTTCTATCTTTCAGTCTTACTTACAGTTTAACTTTAGACTGCTATGGAGAGAGCTTTAAAATTTAATGTCATGTAGGGAACATTAAAATACACTTCTGTGGAGGAGTTTGAAAAACACTGCTATGGAGAACTGAAATGCACTGCTGTGGATAACTTTGATATACACTTCTATGGCAAGTTTCGAAATACATGCTATGGAGAACTTTGAAATATACTGAGATGGAGAACCTTGACATGCATTTCTGTGGAAATACATGCTATGGAGATTTTTTAATTACATATGTATGGAGAGGTTTGACACCTTGACTTTTCCCTGCAGCCTTAGCCATTTATGATTACAAATTACGATTAGGACTATGATATATGCCAATGTCATATGCTAAAGTCTCATGAGGTTCTTGTAATATGAGGTTTAGAAAGAATTATGCACTTTTTTGCCAGAGTTACGTTAAGATGTTGACAGTCACAGAGGTGAGATTGTCCCTTTGAACTCTGATGCTTCCACCACCTATTGTCAACATGAAGCTTTCTGACTGTTGTTGACTGCCAGCCATCGGTTGGTGGGGGTTGTATTTCACAACAGCTTGAGGTCCTAAGGTTGCCCACCTGCCTTAGTGCTACCAGGATAGATGTACTATAATTATTTTTGTGCCAACAGCAATACAAAAATCATTCATTGAAGTTTTTGCATATTCATATAAATGCATTTGCAATGGCATAACTAGGGAAAATGCATAACAATCATATTAATTGGAATTGAAGAAAAAAAAGAGAAATTAGAAATAAATTGGAACTATGCAAAAGCTTTACCAGACTTTAGTGCACCTTCCCCCAGGGATTGGTATTTGGTAGACATTGTCCGCACCCACAACAACAGAATACAGGTGTGTCCAACTCAGCTTTGGCTCCACCCCTCAAATGCGACACTCTAGGAGGTTGCCTACTTTCCAGAATGGTAAATACATCCGGACCTGTGGATGAGAATCTGTTAAAAATAAAATGATAGTCTACAAACTCATTTTCTGAGATACACTCTATTATCTACAGATAAAGGCATGTTCTATCACACTACCATGATCTCATTGTCAAAGCTCTGCAGATCTGTGATAAATTAAATTGATTTAAGATTGCTTTAAATTTGAATAGATCAGGTGTCTGCTGTGAAAATTACATTGACTAATGTAGTGATTCTCAATTATATTTGCTCAGTGACTCCCCTGGCTAGTATTTGAAATATATATGATAAGATCAATTCCATTAGCTGTGAGAGAATCATTAAAAAAATGTAGCATTCTATTTTATAACGTTCCTCCTTAGATTGTATCAGGTTTCAATGCAACATGACAGATTTTGTAACCTTTCTTCAAAAAACAGATGCAGTTAAAAAGGAGAATTAACACCTTCAAAAACAACCCCCATTTACCATCTACATCAAAAAAATCCTAATGTCCCTATGAAATTTGTGCTCGTTCCTTGCTTCAAGAGCATCTTCAATCAGTTGTGAATGTCATGTACATAGAGGAAGTTTATAGCAGGACTACAGGCCCTCAAACTCTACTCATTTTACAGGGTAACCTTAACCCTTTAAGGCCCAGAGTGGTGTGCGACACATTGCAAAGCTATGCACTGCACCCCTCTGATACTCATGGTTTCTGCCTACTGATTGTAAAAACACCAACTGTCATTTCAGCCTCCAAGAACATGACATCTAGGACTGAATGAGATGTAATCTATTAACAAAGGCACAAGGGAAAAATTCATAGAAGTCATTATGATTTTCTGACCATAGTACGGCCTGTTATTATTAAGGGTGACATGTTATCATTGCTTCTGCAGTACATCAAACACTACTAACCAGATAAACCTGTCATTTTCTCTGACTTCCCCCAAGCAAGGTTTCTTTTAACATTCTCTTGCACCACCACAGTGTGTGATTTGTGTGTGTACAGAGGAGGAAACTACTGACAATACAAACAGTGCAAGACACCTAAGCAAATGGGGCCCATTATCAAGAGTGCTTGTAAAGCCCCGCATGAATCCAGGGGCTTGCATACCTCAAATTCTTTTACTGCTGGGACTTGCTATTTAATTGGACTTTGTGGGTGTTTTAGGAGAAAATATTCTCCAATAGGGCATCAAGTTTGAAGTCCCTACCTCCTTTTTACCTACCTTCACATACCACCACATTCTCTCCCTCACCATTTCCCCCATAGCACCTTGTTCCCTCATCACCTTCTCCCCTAAAGCACCACCTTCACCCCTCATCAACTCCCTCTTAGCATGCCCTTATCCCCATAGCACCTTTTTCTAACTTTATCCTTTCCCCCATAGCCATACCTGGGAACTTTTGAAATGAGCTCACCCTGAGATATTTGAAATATTAACCCTTAACGCCCACAAGAAAGCAGATTCTATGTGTTATGTCAATGTTTGCTCTAAACCAGAGGTAATCCAATCAATTTTTAAGGAACCTTACACATGCTCCAGTTCTGAGATATAACTTCTTATACACTCATAAGGCAATCAGGACTTGTCCTCCTGCCTTTCTGGTAGAAATGTCATGGATTTGGACAATAAATAAGCAGTAAATTGGTGTAAATCATATAGGAGGACACACTGGATTTGCTCACCCTGAGAATTTGGCCCTTCACCCTGAGACCCTGAGATTTGGTTCCAAACCCTGAGTCTCAGGGTCAGACCCTGAGAGTTCCCAGGTATGCCCATAGCACCACTTTGTCCTCTTACCCCTCTCTCCCTATAACACCACATTCTCTCCTCATCCTCTCTCTCCATAGCACCACATTGTCTCCTTATCATCTACCCCCATAGCACCATATTGTCACCTCATCCTCTCCCCCCATAGCACCACATTGTCTCCTCATCAACTCCACCCACAAAACCACATTGTTCCCAATAGGCTGAGTAAGCAATTGACTAGAATTCCAGATTTTGAAGGGCAGTGCCTCAGCGGTGTTGGCCACACTCACAATCTGAACTGTGGGAGTGTCCACAGCAAGCTCAATATCACTGCACCAGTTGTATAACCCTTTACAGGCTATTATTTATTGCTTTGGTGCTAGATAGATCTTCGATGATTTAAAGGTTTTATGGTTCTTACTTTTTATAGGCCAAAGTTATTTTTTGTGCCAGGTAACAGTGGATGGGACTGGGGGTGGAGTCATTGGAAGAATGGGAAGGGTGTGTGGCCATGGGCGACCTAAGGGCACCAAGAGTGCCTTACCTAGGGGTGCCTGGGATGAAAATCCATTCCTGGAAGTGTAGTAACTTCCCACCATGCTCTTCCTTGCATTTTCTATGTTTTAGTAAGTTCCTTAACTCTCTGAGAGCCATAGAAGTACATAACACATTGCACTGGAATGCCTTGAATACCTCTGACTCAAATGGATAAACGCCATCTCGATAGCTACGGATTTGGCTTGTGTGAAAATATAGTTATTAGAGAAGGCCGATTCTTCCTCAGCAGACCATTTTGTAAAGTCTACATTCTCGGAAATAAATCCTGCCATTTACACCACTTATTTATTAATTTTATCCTTTACACAGATAATTAAATAGGATTAAACCTAACATCTAAGTTAACGGCACAGTATTTTCTAATTATGCTTTACTATATATATATAATTCCCAGAGGATCTCTTGGAGATTTAAATAACCTTAAAAATTAACTTTAATTATTCTTTACGTAACACTGCCTAGGATAAGGTTTAACCTCTTGAATGCCAGAGAGGTCTTCGATGCATTGTACTACAATATGTTGCATACCCCTCTGTCACCCAGAGGGTTAAAAACAACGTATACCAACACAAATCTAAAAATAATGCAGAGTGACAGCTGGAGTGCAACTCATTTTTTTATCTAACTAGATAAAGCAAAAATGCATATATGAACATTAATATTTACTCAATATTAACCCGCTATACTGTGGTATCTTATCTGAATATAATTACTGTATTAACCCTTTCAGTGGCAGAGGGGTATGCAATGCAATGCAAAGCAACTTGTTGCATACCCTCTGGCACTGAAAGGGTTACATTTGAGGTTCTAATTATAACATAGCTATAGTATGCTAAGTTTGCACTCACTCCAAGGTACCCCATTATAGGAAAGTCCTAGCCTTAATTTGCTTTGTACTGGGAGATGACTCTCCCCTGCTTTACTTTTTATAATGGAGAGAGACTCTGACAATCTATATATATATAAAAGGCTAGCCCTGTTTAGGGTTCCTTAAAAAAGGTATCTGGATCGGTGGCAGCCACACCCTGGGCCATGTTAAGTGTGACTGGTCACCCAATCTGATGTACGGGGTGGAGTTTATTGTATTCACCCCATTTGCGCTCAGACATAACACTGCTGAATTTCCCATTTGCCTCCTCTCCTCTCACTGAGCACTTCCCGATTCTATGCAATACATTGCATACCACTCAGGCACTCAAGGGTTAAAAAAACAATAACAAGGTTTGCCACACAGGTGAATCCGTGCCATACGCCTGCTAGTCAATTTCAATTTCCTAAAAATAATGAACAATAGTGTACTTAAAGGGATAGTAATGTTTCATACTAAAAGCAGGTCTAATTAATTATAGTAGTATTTGAGCCTTAGAGAGTGTTATTTCAGTACTGTCAGAGTTGTAGTTCAAGAGTAATTCAATGACAAAGTATCCCTCTCCCACCCCTTTAACTGATGTAACACTGCTCAACCAGAGCAGAAGGGAGGTTCCCAGGTAGATTGCAGAGAGGGACAATCTTCAATTACGATAAGGGAAAAAGCTGAAAAACCTGTCAAGGGGGGCAGGGATTTCATTGTTCTCACAGTAAGAAGATTGTCCCCTGCTGTTATCTGTCTGGTCAAACAACCAGATTCCACATCTGAGGTGAGCAGTGTTACACTAGGCAAAAGGTGTGGGAGGGGGATACTTTATCATTCAATTACTCTTGAACTACAACTCTGACAGGATTGAAATAGCACTCTATGGCTCAAATACTATGAAGATTAATTGGAGTTGCTCACACACACAAACACACACCCTGGCGGTGGATTACAACCAATTGTAATTCGTTTTTTGGGGTTTTTTTTTGCTTTTACCTCTGTAAGCATGAAATTAACCCTTTGCTTGTCAGAGAGGTATTCAATGTAGAAATTAATTCTGGGGAATCAATCCACAGAAATAATAGGATCTTATGTAAATGGACAAGTCTGAGCAATTCTGGGGCAAACAGTAGGAGACAGAAGTAACCAAAATATCTCACTAATTAGGCCATATGTCCAATTTAGAGTAAGTTTGTCAAGGGTAATTATTAGAGATGTTTATTTTGATTTCTCCTTAAATAGTTACATTAACATCTAAACAAATGCATCTTCTAATCCATTGACAAGACAGTGAGAGGAGGAAAAAAGACATTTAAAAACTGCTTGTCTGTAGGTTTTTTGTTGAAAAGACAGTAAAATAATTGTAATCCTGCCTCCTATAAATCAGCATTGCTCCAAGACAACAACATGTTTATTAGAACATTCAGCTTTCAACTCCACGAGGGAACTTCTGTACAAAAAAAAAGGAAAAGAAAAAAGAGGATTTTAACATTATAAAAAACAAAACACTCTCATGTTCAGTGTGACTGCAATAGTTCACATGTTGGATTCCTTTCTCCCATCTGGATTTCGCGTTCTGACACAATGTACTATTGTACACAGCAGTCTTGGAAAAAAACAAAACACATCTGCACATTGTGTCAGTTTCCTTGTCTGTGCCATTACTTCAACTGTTTATAAAGGTGACCTTATGTGTGATATTATCTGATTCATCCTGTATTTACTGCATGCGGGGAGCAGTTAGTGAACACAAGCTAATCATAAAAAAATGACTCATCATCTACACTGGAAGGCTAAATGAAATGACAGTTTGAATGAAGGGATCAGAGTTTGAAATCCCCTCTGTGTCTCTGTGTAAAGGATGCTGAACAATAACCTCTAATGTTCTACTTTGTGCAGTAAATATATGACAACAAACAACAACAATAACAAATAGGTAATTTTGAACCAACTTTAAAAACCACATATTTATGACTGCTGTTTTGTATTTAAAATAACAGTTTAAATTATATTTAGATTTGTTGTCAGTTTATGCAAATTAAGCAGTGCTGGCCAGCATACCAGCCAGATAACATTCAACACAACTCTCCCTCACTCCTGCCATTCTCTACCAGCAAGGTACTAACATTCCACGCAAGTGTCCCTCACAACCCCCATTCTATGTCAGCCAGATAACTTTCCACACAACTCTCCCTCATACCTGCCATTGCCAGCCAGATAACATTCCACACAACTCTCCTTCATACCTCCCATTCTATGCCAGCCAGATAACATTCCACACAACTCTCCCTCATACCTGCCATTCTCTGCCAGCAAGATATTAACATTCCACATAACTGTCTCATACACCTCCCATTCTCTGCCAGACAGTTAACATTCCACACAACGCTACCTCACACCTGCCATTTTCTTCCAGAGAGATATTAATATTCCGTATAACTGTCTCTCACATCTCCCATTCTCTGCCAGGCAGATAACATTCCACACAACTCTTCCTCACATCTCCCATTCCCAGATAACATTCTGTACAGCACTCTCTCATACCTGCCATTCTCTGACAACAAGATATTAACATTCCATACATTCAAACATTTCACACTGTTCTCCTTCCCACCTACTATTTCTTGCTGGCCACTAAACTCACTTGATGAAATAAACAAATACATAAAGCTAAACATGACTAACATAAATGCAGATGATTTTGAAAGCTCTTTCAAAATAACCTAAACTGACAATTCCACTTTAAAATTACATTGTAGGTGGATAAGAAAGAATGTTAGGGGAGATGTATTAATATGATTCTGCTCTAAAACAGGCACTAAAATAGTTTTACTAGATCTTTGTGTGACTTATTCCTGTATACTAAGCTTTTTACTTTAAAAGCAATGCCCTTAATGGTAGTGTAGAAGTATATGGGCATTTCAGGGTAAAATAACTGATAAGGATGAAAAAAAGATGTGTCCATCCAGTTCAGACCATACTATCTCACCATTGTTGATCCAGAGGAAAGCAAAAAACCCTATTGAAGGCATTTCCAATCAAGCCCCATTGCGTAAAACAATTCCCTCCTGACTCCAAAAAGCAGTCTATTTCCCTGTAAAAATATCCTATGTGGTTTGAAACCAACTGTCATAATTCTCAAAATTGTTCTGAGCTATAAAGTTATCCATTACTGTTTTGAAAGCAACTACAGCATTTACATGCAGAGTATAGTAAGGCAATGATCTCCACACCTTTACGGCCCTTACTGTACAACATCCTTGCCTATGTTTTAGTCAAAAGCACCTTTCTCTAGTCTTAATGGATGAATTCTTGTTTTTTGCTCAATTCTTTGAGTAAACTGACCCTGAATATTGACCTTATTTAATACAACAAGGTGGAGAGGAAATGGTGTAACTTGAATTCTGTTTTCCTGCACTATATATAAATATATATATGTTACATTTCCGTCGATCCCTGAAGAAGTGCAAAATATAGCACAAAATGTGTTGGATAGAGGGAGCCCCCATTATTGACACTTCAATTACAACATATTGTTAAAGTGTAAGAAGATGGTAGGTATGTGGATAAGAACTATATATACCCCAGTGCAGAGCATACAAGGACTGAAGGCATAGAGACAGCACTGGGAAGCAAGGTCGGGAGTGGAAGTATTTTCATCAGTGCGGCTGAAGCCATTGAAATACAAGCTGGGAAATATATACTGCCTGCGTACTAATTATAAAAGTCCATGCTACAGCAATTGTGAAGAGGAAGAGCACCGAAGTGGGCTAATATATTGGATTGTTACACTGCTTATAACTGCATACCTGCCCGCTACACTAGAACAGAACTGAATATACTATATTGGTTGCAGCTTTGTTACATCTAAGAATTATGGGAACTGTCTACAACTTTACAGTATATATGAAGTTTTTTTAGTTTTTACAATTGGATCTCCATTTTTTGGAGATTGTTGATTCAGTTCTTCTGAAGTGTATAGGGCTACGTATGAGTGTTAATTTCATACAGTGGGGGCTCAGGATTGAATTTTAAAACATTCTTTATTAGTGTTGAGCGAGCATGCTCGGCCGATGCTCGGTTCGGCTCGAGCATCGCTCTGCTCGGCACATGGCGGTACTCGTACGAGTACCGCATGTGCTCGCCCGCCATGTTCGGGTCTCCTCCCCGCACGTTTCGCGGCTGCTGCGCAGCCAATAAACGTGCAGGGAGGCTCTGACATCAGTGTAATGCCAGCAGCATTGGCTGGCCAGAACCCGTGGTCGGGTGCTGTATAGCACCTGACCAGCGAGTTCGGCTCAGTCTTAGCCAGGGAGAGATGAGGATAGGAAGGGAAAGTCAGTGTAGGGAGAAGACAAGCAATTGTGAAAAAAAAAAAAGACCCAAAAGTCCTTTTTAGGACTACTGTGTGTGGGGGCAGCAGTTTATTTTGTGTGGGGGAAAAAAAAAAAAAAAAAATTCATATATTCTGTTTAGTGTGCAAAGTTGCAGATTAGAGCACATTCTGTTTAGTGTGCAAAGTTGCAGATTAGAGCACATTCTGTTCAGTGTGCAAAGTTGCAGATTAGCAGCACATTCATTTTAGTGTGCAAAGTTGCAGATTAGAGCACATTCTGTTTAGTGTGCAAAGTTGCAGATTAGAGCACATTCTGTTTAGTGTGCAAAGTTGCAGATTAGAGCACATTCTGTTAAGTCTTCAAACTGTAAAATATCAAAGTCACATATTCCATTCAGTGTGCGTCGCCGCAGTTTAGCAGCACATTCTGTGTACTGTGCACAGTTTCAGAATAGGAAAAAATACTGTTAAGTCTTCAAACTGTAAAATATCAAAGTCACATATTCCATTCAGTGTGCGTCGCCGCCGTTTAGCAGCACATTCTGTGTACTGTGCACAGTTTCAGAATAGGAAAAAATACTGTTAAGTCTTCAAACTGTAAAATATCAAAGTCACATATTCCATTCAGTGTGCGTCGCCGCCGTTTAGCAGCACATTCTGTGTACTGTGCACAGTTTCAGAATAGGAAAAAATACTGTTAAGTCTTCAAACTGTAAAATATCAAAGTCACATATTCCATTCAGTGTGCGTCGCCGCCGTTTAGCAGCACATTCTGTGTACTGTGCACAGTTTCAGAATAGGAAAAAATACTGTTAAGTCTTCAAACTGTAAAATATCAAAGTCACATATTCCATTCAGTGTGCGTCGCCGCCGTTTAGCAGCACATTCTGTGTACTGTGCACAGTTTCAGAATAGGAAAAAATACTGTTAAGTCTTCAAACTGTAAAATATCAAAGTCACATATTCCATTCAGTGTGCGTCGCCGCCGTTTAGCAGCACATTCTGTGTACTGTGCACAGTTTCAGAATAGGAAAAAATACTGTTAAGTCTTCAAACTGTAAAATATCAAAGTCACATATTCCATTCAGTGTGCGTCGCCGCCGTTTAGCAGCACATTCTGTGTACTGTGCACAGTTTCAGAATAGGAAAAAATACTGTTAAGTCTTCAAACTGTAAAATATCAAAGTCACATATTCCATTCAGTGTGCGTCGCCGCCGTTTAGCAGCACATTCTGTGTACTGTGCACAGTTTCAGAATAGGAAAAAATACTGTTAAGTCTTCAAACTGTAAAATATCAAAGTCACATATTCCATTCAGTGTGCGTCGCCGCAGTTTAGCAGCACATTCTGTGTACTGTGCACAGTTTCAGAATAGGAAAAAATACTGTTAAGTCTTCAAACTGTAAAATATCAAAGTCACATATTCCATTCAGTGTGCGTCGCCGCAGTTTAGCAGCACATTCTGTGTACTGTGCACAGTTTCAGAATAGGAAAAAATACTGTTAAGTCTTCAAACTGTAAAATATCAAAGTCACATATTCCATTCAGTGTGCGTCGCCGCAGTTTAGCAGCACATTCTGTGTACTGTGCACAGTTTCAGAATAGGAAAAAATACTGTTAAGTCTTCAAACTGTAAAATATCAAAGTCACATATTCCATTCAGTGTGCGTCGCCGCAGTTTAGCAGCACATTCTGTGTACTGTGCACAGTTTCAGAATAGGAAAAAATACTGTTAAGTCTTCAAACTGTAAAATATCAAAGTCACATATTCCATTCAGTGTGCGTCGCCGCAGTTTAGCAGCACATTCTGTGTACTGTGCACAGTTTCAGAATAGGAAAAAATACTGTTAAGTCTTCAAACTGTAAAATATCAAAGTCACATATTCCATTCAGTGTGCGTCGCCGCAGTTTAGCAGCACATTCTGTGTACTGTGCACAGTTTCAGAATAGGAAAAAATACTGTTAAGTCTTCAAACTGTAAAATATCAAAGTCACATATTCCATTCAGTGTGCGTCGCCGCAGTTTAGCAGCACATTCTGTGTACTGTGCACAGTTTCAGAATAGGAAAAAATACTGTTAAGTCTTCAAACTGTAAAATATCAAAGTCACATATTCCATTCAGTGTGCGTCGCCGCAGTTTAGCAGCACATTCTGTGTACTGTGCACAGTTTCAGAATAGGAAAAAATACTGTTAAGTCTTCAAACTGTAAAATATCAAAGTCACATATTCCATTCAGTGTGCGTCGCCGCAGTTTAGCAGCACATTCTGTGTACTGTGCACAGTTTCAGAATAGGAAAAAATACTGTTAAGTCTTCAAACTGTAAAATATCAAAGTCACATATTCCATTCAGTGTGCGTCGCCGCAGTTTAGCAGCACATTCTGTGTACTGTGCACAGTTTCAGAATAGGAAAAAATACTGTTAAGTCTTCAAACTGTAAAATATCAAAGTCACATATTCCATTCAGTGTGCGTCGCCGCAGTTTAGCAGCACATTCTGTGTACTGTGCACAGTTTCAGAATAGGAAAAAATACTGTTAAGTCTTCAAACTGTAAAATATCAAAGTCACATATTCCATTCAGTGTGCGTCGCCGCAGTTTAGCAGCACATTCTGTGTACTGTGCACAGTTTCAGAATAGGAAAAAATACTGTTAAGTCTTCAAACTGTAAAATATCAAAGTCACATATTCCATTCACTGTGCGTAGCCGCAGTTAAGAAGCAAATTCTGTGTACTGTGCAAAGTTGCAGATTTGCAGCATATATTCCGTGTAATATGAAGAAGGCGGGTAAAAAGGGACGGGGAAGTGGACGTGATCCTGATAGTTCAGGGCGCGGGTCAGGACGCGTAGAAACTGCGCCTGGTGCCAGAGCACAAGACAGAAAGACATCCACCATACCTAGCTTCATGTCTCATTTTACAGGGCGTCGCAGGACATCACTCTCGAGGTCCGACCACTGCGAACAGGTGGTCGGTTGGATGTCAGCTGATACTGCTTCCAGTCGGTTAAGCACCACCCTGTCTTCCACCAAGTCCACTCTCAGTAGCCAAGAGTCTGGTCAACATAATCCTCACTCTGATCATCCTTCCTCCCACCATAGAGGGTCTGGTCAAAGAAGTGATCCCACACTGGGATATAGTGAGGAGCTCGTCTCATCACCAATCCTTCATTTGACCCTCTCTCCAAGCACGCTTGCAGAGGAACATGACATCTTGTGCCCTGATTCACAACCTCTAGAGGGTACCCAATCACAAGAAGATGACAGATGTGAACGGCATTTAAGGTCAAAGGAAGTGGATGATGATGATGATGAGACACAGTTGCCATTAAATCAACCACTATTACTGTCTCAAGACCTTGATGAGGAGGATGATATACAGTTGTCAATGACTGAGTATGTGGTGGGATCAAGACATGAGGAGGATGATCAGAGTGAGGAAGTGGAGGAGGACTTGGTGGATGATGAGGTCACTGACCCCACCTGGGAAGGTGGAGAGCCGAGCGATGACAGCAGTCCTGAGGGTGAGCCATCTGCAGCACCGCAACAGGCTGGAAGAGGCAGTGGTGTGGCTACAGAAAGAAGGCGGACCGCACCAAACCGGCCCGCAAATGTTCCACGGAGCACCCCCTTGCGTAAATCTCCCTTGCCAAGGGGTAGGTGTTCCGCAGTATGGCGTTTTTTTAAGGAAAGTGCGGACGACAAAAGAATTGTAGTTTGCAACCTGTGCCACACCAGAATGAGCCGAGGCATGAACACTAGAAACCTCACCACCACCAGCATGATCCGACACATGGCATCCAAGCACCGTAATAAGTGGGAGGAACGCCTGGATCGCCCATCTGTGTCTGCAGGCCACACCACTGCCTCCTCTTCCCCTGTTTTCGGTGCCGGCCAATCGCCTGTCGAAGGCGCAGGCCCGCATACCTCCCGCCCTGCACCTGTACCATCTGAAGCACCATCAGCGACCACATCCACTTCCCTGTCCCAGCACAGCGTCCAAATGTCGTTACCCCAGGCATTTGAGCGCAAGCGAAAATACCCAGCCACCCACCCACAGGCCATAGCACTAACCTCACACCTTTCCAAATTACTGGCCATCGAAATGCTGCCATTTAGGCTTGTGGAGACTGAGTCCTTCCGCAGCCTGATGGCAGCAGCTGTCCCTCGGTACGCGGTCCCCAGCCGCCACTACTTTTCCCGGTGTGCCATCCCCGCATTACACCACCATGTGTCCCGTAACATCATCCGTGCCCTGACCAACGCAGTTACTGGGAAGGTCCACTTAACAACTGACACATGGACAAGTGCTTGTGGCCAGGGACGCTACATTTCCCTGACGGCACACTGGGTGAATGTCGTGGAGGCTGGGAGCGACTCGGACCCTGGGATGGCACAGGTGCTACCCACGCCAAGGATTGCGGGCCCTACCTCCATCAGGGTTTCCGCCAGCACCTACGTTATTGGCTCCTCCTCCTCCGTTTCCACCTCTGAATTCTCTGCGCGCAGCGCCACTCACCCATCAGCCGGTAGCTGGAAGCAGTGTAGCACTGCAGTGGGGAAGCGTCAACAGGCCGTGCTGAAGCTGATCTGCCTTGGGGACAAACAGCACACGGCCTCAGAGCTGTTGCAGGGGATTAGTCACCAGACCGAGCAGTGGCTCTCGCCACTCAACCTGCAACCAGGCATGGTTGTGTGTGATAATGGGCGTAAGTTGGTGGCGGCTTTGGAGCTCGGCAAGCTCACACACGTACCATGCCTAGCGCATGTATTTAATTTAGTGGTTCAGCGATTTCTAAAAACCTACCCCAATTTGCATGATCTCTTGACCAAGGTGCGCCGCGTGTGTGCACATTTCCGTAAGTCATCTACAGCTTCAGCCGGCCTGTTGAAGCTGCAGCAGCGCTTACAATTGCCAGCTTACCGGCTGCTGTGTGACGTGAGCACGCGCTGGAACTCCACCTTCCACATGTTGGCCCGGCTTTGTGAGCAGCAGAGGGCAGTAGTGGAGTACCAGCTGTTACACGGTCGTCGCCTCTCCGTTCAACTTCCTGTAATCAGAAGTGAGGAGTGGGAATGGATGTCAGACCTCTGTGAGGTTTTACGCAATTTTGAGGAATCGACACAAATGGTGAGCGGCGATAACGCTATTATCAGTGTAACCATCCCACTTCTGTGTCTACTGAAACGCTCGCTGCTCACAATTAAAACCGACGCTTTGCATGTGGAAGAGGTGGAAATGCGGTAGGAAGAGCTTACACAAGGTGATAGCCAGAGCACCCTCACTTCGTCTTCTCAGCGACAATTGGAGGAGGCGGAGGAGGAGGAGGAGGAAGACACGGTTGCCTCCGCTACAGAGGGTAGCCATGGAACTTTAGTTCCATCTCTTCAGCGTGGGTGGGCAGAAGAGGAGGAAGAGGATGAGGAGATTGAGAGTCATCCTCCTGGTGAGGACAGCGAAATCTTGCCTGTTGGTACTCTGGCACACATGGCTGACTTTATGTTAGGCTGCCTTTCCCGTGACCCACGCGTTATACGCACTTTAGACAACACGGATTACTGGGTGTTCACCCTTCTGGACCCCCGCTACAAAGAGAATTTCTCATCTCTCATTCCTCCGGTGGAGAGGACAAGCAAAATGGTGCAATACCAGAAGGTTCTTGTTGAAAAATTGCTCCAATATTTTCCATCTGACAACGCTGGCGGCAGAGTACGTGCTACCTTGGCCAACCGAGAAGGGGAGAAAAGGGGAGCACACAGCAGTTCCGACAAAGGCAGGGCAACACTCTCCAAGGCGTGGGACACCTTCATGACACCCCGCCAGCACCCTCACCCTGATGCGCAGCCTAGTGTCACAAGGAGGGAAAAGTTTTGGAAGATGGTGAAGGAGTACGTAGCAGACCGTGTCAGCGTCCTCAATGATCCCTCTGTGCCTTACAACTACTGGGTGTCCAAGCTGGACACGTGGTATGAACTGGCACTCTACGCCTTGGAGGTGCTGGCCTGCCCTGCCGCCAGCGTTCTTTCTGAGCGGGTATTTAGTGCTGCTGGTGGCATCATAACAGATAAGCGTATCCGCCTTTCCACCGACAATGCTGATAGGTTGACACTCATAAAAATGAACAAGGCCTGGATTTCCCCTGACTTCTCCACTCCACTGGAGGAAAGCCCCGGGGGAACATAAACTCACTTTATATATGTTATTTACAATGATGGGAATACTCTGTATTCCCATTCACCCCTTCCACCCAAAAAACGGGTATATGGTTGACTCTCTTCCATATACCCTGGGATATAATTTTTATATAGGGCCAGCTCACCAGCGGGCCCTGTGATATAATTTTTATATAGGGCCAGCTCACCAGCGGGCGCAGTTTGACAATTTTTGTATAGGTCAGCTCACCAGCGGGCCTTCTCATATAATGTTTTATTGGGTCAGCTCTCTAGCGGGCCCTCTCATATAATGTTTTATAGCGTCAGCTCACTAGCGGGCCTTCGCATATAATGTTTAGGATGGTCAGCTCCGCAGCAGACCCTCACCCATAATGTTTTAGATGGTCGGCTCAGCGCACGTTTCCCTCTTAATCATGGCCTCAGTTCAGAAAAATCAAGGAAATTTTGGGGAGAATTTGCCTCTGCGCACGTTTCCCACTTAATCATGGCCTCAGTTCAGAAAAATCAAGGACATTTTTGGGAGAATTTGCCTCTGCGCACGTTTCCCTCTTAATCATGGCCTCAGTTCAGAAAAATCGAGGAAATTTTTGGGAGAATTTGCAGATGATATACAAGTAAATATACAGCAAATACTGTTTGGTAACAATTTTTCGCCTAAAGTCGTTTTTATCTGCCTTTTTGTGTGTTTTACGGTCAGTCTGTAAAAATGGCGTACTACGGGCGAAAGATCGTTCCCAGCAGCGATGTTGGAGTCCAAGATGCATCCAGACATCCTCCCTATGCTGTCCCTGAACCATTTCTGTGGTGTTTCCATCCTTTTCTGCCCTTTTCCTATGGACCAGGCACCCTCCCCTCATCAGAGCAGGGGGTGCCTGGTGTAATGCTCGAGTCCTCCCATTGACTTCAATGGGGCTCGGGTGCTCGGCCGTGCACTCGAGCCTCCGGGGGTGCTCGGTCAGAGCACCCGAACACCCGAGCATTGGGGTGCTCGCTCATCACTATTCTTTATATGTTTAATAAACATTTGTATCTTTGTCTGTGGCATCTTAGTAGCTTTATTATTTAAGAGTCACTGTCCAGCACTCTCCTCATTTCCATATATATATATATATATATATATATATATATATATATATATACTAGATGAAGAGCCCAATACACGGGCCACAGTGCCACAGCCAGCCGGTCACGGGGCAGTCATGCGCAGTAGAGACTGCCCGCGCCAGGGCTGATACAGAGCTGGACGCTCCTTCGGAGCGCTCAGCTCTGTATCAGCTGCAACACGGGCAGTCCCTACTGCACATGACTGCAGCACGCGCATCAGTCTCTACTGTGCATGATTGTGGCGTTACACACGTTGTAGCGAATCATTATATAGGATATGTGTGTTAGCACAGTACCACACTAGCTATATTTTACCATGGAATGCTATTAATACATCCCCTCTCTTACTTATACTCTATGTGTCTCCCCTCGAGAACAAACTGACACAATGGAACAACTTTACTCTCTTTCAGATATTTTATAATTAACTAAAACTGCTACAAGCAGATTGCTTTTTTCTATATTCTAGATCCTGACATTTTCATAATATGTTAAGCTTGACAGCTTTAAATTCTCATAGCGCACCAAAATGGAAGAGTTGATGTAGTCTGGGGAGAAGCAAATGGATGGACTATAAATTACTAGAATGCAAAAAAAGGGAAAAAAAATAAATGATGATTTATTATTTCACTCCTGGCACATTGTGTACTCATCACTCATAAAATTGGCATGAAAGAAACCTGCTGAACAGAATTATTCAGGTTTGACACAGAACTTTTACAACTGTGCGGCCATAAATTCTGCATTATTCCAAAAGGGACCCATAGTAAGTCTGCTGTCAGTGTATTATACTCCTCATTTGTTTTATTGTTGTATACAAAGTTTGAACTAATTACCCATTGCTTCTATGACGAAGTCTCTAGAGAAAGCTTCCTATCTCACAATGCATTTGCTGAATGCTGGTGTTGAGTGCTTAAAAACAAACTTACACAAACCCAGTAATCAACACAACCAAGGCACACATTCACTAAATGCTCAGGGCAAGCAGCTCACTAAGGGGTCGATTTAAAGGCAGGAGTTAGTAAGAAAACACTGTTGTGTTTTTTAACGTGCAGTAAGCCATTTAAAGGTTCATTTTATGAACAGCAGTTCACAAATCCTTACGGACGATAATCTTACGTGCATTGAGACTCATGGGACAAGATTCCCCAGAGCCATTTAAAGGAGAGCGGTACTGCTAACGGCATAAAAAGAGATACATTTAACAGGCAAAAGTTAAGACCCAGTTGTCTTAGCCGTAACACACATAACGGCAAAAAGAAACCACAGTCACACAGAATAAAACAGACAAACAGCATACCGCACAAGCATGCAAATGGACAACTTAACCAGTGCAATGCCAAAATAACACACAAACCATGCCCATGCACCACAAATCACTGTCACACACAACACAACAACCTAGCAACTCCACAGGGACAAGGCTTTCAAAAAGCACACCAACATAATACATCACAACATTGCACAGAACAATGGGGGTTAACACACAACACGGACACCTATCAATTCAAAACAGCCTCATCTAGGCAAAATCACCAGATGATAGAGACACAACCTGCACCCCACAACGTCACACTCGCAACTGACAGCTGCACACCAGTCAAAACACTGCAGATTGTAAAACACAAACACACTGGCAAACACTTACCTGGACAACATACACCCTCCCATTGGTCACCTCATGACCACACCTGGACAACACCCCAGCATGGTCTTAAAGGGACAGCTTACCATACTCACATGTGGCTTGTTTTCCACTCAGGGAGAGAGATAGAGAAACAGAGCGAGATAGCGAGAGACAGAGCGAGATAGAAATAGAGATAGAGATACGTAAATAAGTATGTTCGCATACCTATTGATGTGAAGACTGGCTTGCAAAAACTCATGTGTGCCATACATTTCATGGCAAGTGGATCCTTCCAGTCGACAGAAGGTTACGCATCTGGCAGGTCACAGGCCACATTCTTGAGGGTGCTGGCCCAGGTGTTGCCAGCCCTCGAAAGAAAAGCTGCTAGGTATATCCATTTTCCCACCACAGACATGGAGTGGGCACATCTGAAGCAGGGCTTTTACGCAAGGGAAGGCATGCCCAGGGGCATGGATGCAATAGGTTGGACTCATGTCCATATCAAACCTCCATTAACCACAAGAACTTCCACTCCATGAACATGAAGATGGTGTGTGAAAGCAACATGAGGATCATGAATGTCTGTGCTAAATATCCAGGGAGCTGTCATGATGCATACATACTCCAAAACTCATCTGTACACAGAGACTTTGAGAATGGAACGTATACAGGGGGATGGATTCTGGGTGAGTTAACAATACTAAATCATACCATATCCACACGTGTACACACAACACTACTCAGCATGCTCTTCACTCACAACTAGTATGTCCACCTCATAAAACATCATTCACACCATGTCACCATGTCTCACCATGTCACTCACTTTCCACAGGTGATTTTGGCTATGGCTTCAAATCCTGACTACTGACCCCAGTCGCAAATCCCCAGACCGATTCCCAGAAGCAATACAATTAGGCTCATTGCGGAAGAAGGAATGCCATTGAATCCCAATTCAGGTGTCTGGATCACTCTGAGGGAGCACTAGAGTATTCACCGGACAAAGTTTGCTATATAATAATGGCATGTGCAATACTACATAACATCGCTGTGGACACCAGACTTGTGAATGAAATCCAGCACCCACCCATATGTGATGACCCTGTGGACATCGTCGAGGGTGAAGAGACCCTAAGAGGGACACAGATAAGAGACACACTGATCAGAGAACACTTCAGCTGTGAGTATACCACAGGCATCCACACAAGCCTGTATCCATGTCCATCATCAGTCCTGTGAACTGGTACAAACACACTCACCACAACACACATTTTCTACCCCCACAGGATCAGTGACACAGCCCTGACACTGGCTGCAGTATGGACCCCAAACATCTACCATTGCTGGACATGTCAAATAACGTCTGCAAAAGAGGGGGCAAAGCAGGAGAGAAATCTAAAAGCAGTGTTTATTAGTTCTTAGCCCATTCTGCAGAACAAAATGCACTTACACAGCATATGTTTTAAAACATCATATAATCAAATTCAAAGATGTCTTTTAAAAATGGTAAATCTGTTCCACTTGTCTTTGGAGAAATGCCTTAGGACTCTACAGTGAGTTAGACGCTTTTCCTACCCACACCGGTACCTTTACTTGTCATTCAACTCCCCGTGGTTCTTTCAGCCTCTCATGTCTTCAGGTATTCTCTGGTCAACACAGGCGAATTCTTTCCAAACTAGCACTCTGAAATTAATTGTATCCTTCCCTCCGATCTTGTTTGCAACAAAGTAGCAACACCAACAGTCTATACCATAGACAGTGTAATTTTCCCAGAGTGTATCACCCTGTCCTCTGCCGGCTTACTTATCCCTTGACAGATTTACCGTTTTTAAAAAACATCTTTGAATTTGATGATATGCTGTTTTAAAACGTATACTATGTAAGTGCATTTTGTTCTGCAGGGTGGGCTAAGAACTAATAAGCACTGCTTTTAGATTTCCTTATCCACTTTGCTCCCTCTTTTGCAGTATGATGAAGGATCATATATGTGTGGCTGCTGTGGGAAAGTATTGAAAGCAAAATATCAAGAGCTGTTTGAACTGCCGCCCGAGTTTTGGATTGTTTCAATCCAGCAAGTATTTATCTGTTTAGTGTTTTTACTGCATTTGTTTTAGCAAGTGTCAGGACTTTTAAGTAAGGGGCCCTTTTTACAGTTATACTAATGTGCTGTTTTTATATATTGTATCACGGTGTTCTATATGTGCTTCTGGTCCTGAGTTCTTGTGTGATGCACTGTGATCCTGGCCTCGAGTTTCCCCTAGATTAGTGTGCGCTCTAGTTTAGAGGTCTGGACAGAGGGTTTACACTTTAGTGTGGGCTTCTGCCTAGACCTTTGATTGTTTTTTCTTTTATGTCAAATAATGTGGCTGAGGATTTTAATACCATCTGTCATCCTGTCGCCCATGTTGACATTGCTAGTTCAAGGATATAATGCATACCCCCATTTAAACCAAGGTACAACACATTACCCATGTTCAGCATATTCCAGGGCTCGATAGGCAGCAACTAAAGTGATTTGCTATGATCATAGCCATAGCAATCATGGTACCACTGTAGCAAAAGAGCCTTATCCAATGCAATGCATCGGATAACACTCTGTCACATCAGGGGTTAAAGGGTCATTGCAGTGAATATGGGAGCTGTAGTTTGGTATAGTTGAAAGGAGCAGTAGAGGGATAGATCTACAGTGGTAGTGTGTTATATAGCATAGAGGTTATGAAATGTGGATCAGATACAAAGGGACACCATGCTGACCTGTGTGTGTAGCACTCTGACATTGGCAGGCCAAATTTATTTGATTCATGGAGCTCTAATGACATATTTGAGGATGTGTGGATTTATGTCAGGATCACATATCCCTAGGGCTGGTTGTCTTCCCTTAGTCTCCCCATAATGAGTTACAGACGAGTGGAAAACACATTACAAAGCAATGTTTTGAGTACTCCCCTGTAATGGGAAAGATGAATGGGATAATGATGTTGTAGCTGCTGCATGACAATCAGTTTGAGGGTGCTGTTACAAATCCTGTCATCTTGTCCCACGGGCATCCATAGCATGATCCATCCTGGAACAGAGGAGTTTCCATGTGACTGGATTGAATCCTTGACCACACTTCCATTAAGATCACCCCTTGATGCTTCCAAGTGCCTGTGTTGGTGATGTGAGGTATAACCTGATGGTCACAGCTACCTGTACTGGAACATTCGCATATCCACAGAAGACCCAAATGTATGTGTTTCGTAACATCCAGGTATCAAACCTGAACATTAAGAATGCTCATCTGCAGAGTTACCATACCTTGTGAACAACACATGAGCAGTTCAGTAGTGTTTTTTCAGTATCCTTTGTCAAGTTTTTATGTACCTTTTATGTGCTCATACAAGTGTTCAATGCATATAGTCACTATACCGAAAAAACACATGTATGTTTCAGTGTAGTATGAGACACATTAAAGGACAACCATCACTATTCAGTAATGTGTCTGTTAAATGTGGGATTAGACATGTCTCAATGTGTAACCATACCCATGGGTAGAGTAATCCTCATACATAGGAAGGCATGACCTACATCACAGGAGTCCACTAGGTGTTTGACCATGAGTTGACTTTGTGATGTATTCATGCAAAGACATGATGGCAATGAAACATGAATGTGTGTTGTGAGTGATGAAGAGGTGATACAGGGGACATGCTTCCCCAGTGATCTCATGTCCACGGTTTCCATGTTGATCAATGTAATCAATATTTTGAGATTGCTTTAGTTTGACATCTCTCAGTACATGGACTGCATTAACAAACAAACAAACAAACAAAGTGGCAATATGATATCACTGGTGACATCTCTTTCAATCTTAGTAAAACCTTAACACAACTTACTGGATAACCCAATGCTCACCCTAGGGTTTCAATGTGTAGCAGACACATTGAAACCTTAGGGTGATCATTTGGTTAGACAGTACGTTTTTTTCACAATCAGAGTGTGAATTACAGCCTATTTAGCTGCATGTTCTAGCTATCCTGCCTGTTGGTTCTTAGCTAAGTCAAATAGCTGTTTGGTTAACCCCTATAAACCACAACAATTGATGCAAATGAATGTTCACAGAGTTGCAACGTTTGTTGTGCTAAGGGGTAAGTATCTACTGTTCAAATCCAGTCCACATCATGGCCATACAACACTGTAATGTTATTTGGCTCAAGTGGTGGATTGCAAGTTGAATTTGGACAATGTTGTGTGTGAGAACCCATGTTGAAACATTCTACAAACATGTATCCTGGGCAGAAGTTGTGTTCACCACATTGCTTGGCAATGCATTGGAGACATAATTGCCACCTAATCTATCAGTAACCAAAAACCATATCAGACAGGATTAAAATGCAGAAGTGCTTGTTTTATTTTTGGGGAAAATAACAAGTTGGGCTCTTTATTTTTTCTTTTTGTGGGGGTGCCAGACGTGGATGCCCTGGCCGACTACCTGATCACCCTTTGCATCTTTGGTGTTGGTTCAGGGGTAACACTTGAGGGAGAGGTGGGTGCAGTGGAACCCTCTATAGATTGAAGCCCCCTCTCCAGACAAAGGTTCTCCCTGTGGTTGCGCTCTCTAAACTTCACAGCAGCTGCTCCATCATGTCCATAATTCCTGTAAGGTACTGACACACCTATGCAGTCAGCACCATGTGTTGTACCTCCAGGGCATGAATACTGGCTTGAAGTCTGGCTGTGTTCCTCAGGGAATCTCTTTGGAGCCTTCTGATGTACCTGTTTGTTCTCTGGGATCTCTGAGTTGCCTCCTCTGAAGCACCAGGCACTCCGCCTCCACCCCTGTTCTGCGTACACTGCTGGAGGAGGATGTGCCAGGTGAGGCTGCTGATGCTGGTGAGGCTGCTGCTGGTGGTGCTGGAGAGGCTGCTGGTGAGGCTTCTGTTGGTGGTGCTGGTGAGGCTGCTGGTGAGGTTGCTGCTGGTGGTGCTGGTGAGGCTGCTGGTGAGGCTGCTGCTGGTGGTGCTGGTGAGGCTGCTGCTGGTGAGGCTGGTGCTGGTGGAGAGGCTGCTGCAGATGACGGTCATGTGCCCACCACATCCAGGGATTCTGAGTTGTCCATTGAGCTCACTGGTGTTGTTGGTGGTGGTGGGGTGGAGTCGTCCCTTAGTTGAGGGCTCTGGGACTCCCCAATTAGGGGTCATACCTTGGCCACTGGCCCCACCTAGGATCATACTTGGGTCCATGCTGGGGAGTCATCCAGGAGGTTAGGTCCATCTGATGGGCATATGGCCCATATTGAGGGGTGGTCACTGTCATGGGCAGCCAGTGTCTTCCTGGTGGTGGTGCTGCAGGGTAATACCTCGTGGAGGTAGTCAGATGCATCCACCTTTCCTACTGTTGCATCCAGGCACTATATTGGGTTGGAGCAGGTGGTGCAGCAGAAGGGGAAGCAGGAGGTACAGAAGGGTGTGATGATGGAAACGGTGACCACCAACTGGTCCCCTCCTCCGGATACTCCTCACTAGGTGCTGACTCTGCCTCCTCAATGGGATCCTGCTGTGCTGGAGGCCTGTAAGCTTTGTGGGTAAATTAGATGGTGTGATTAGTAAACTAAGCAATGCCAGAATGAATGTAAGATTTTGTAGTAATTGACATGTGACCCTCTGGTTGTCATGATGGTATCCTGCATTGTCAAGCATGGGATACCACACTGGCAATCACAGATTGATGAACTTGACAGGTTCCTGTACATGAGATCTGTCCAAATTTAGCCCTCAAGACTCCCAATCAGGTCAGTAGTGAAGAATTTTTCTGGTTAAGACCTGTTGTTGTTTGGATAAGTGAATCCATCTTTCTGAGTGACCCAGCCATGCTCAATCAGAGATATCCATCATTCATGGCTTGTTGGTGAGCAAACTACAGTGTGAATATTTGTTTCCCATGTTTATCCTGCAAATAGTGGATGGTCTAACAGTCATCCATGGCATCTCCACTCCTGAGGATTCATGTGGGAACCAAATGTGAGATATGACAGTTCAAGTGAGAGCAAATGATTGCATACACAATACAATGGCCTACTCGGTTCTCCTTTAATTTGAGAGCATTGTTTATTTTGAGGCCTGTGTGTTGCACATATACCCAGTTATTCTCAGTGGCACTGTGATGTATGACCTGATCCATCTTTTTTGTGATTCATTGAGCGGTGATGAAGACTTGATGAAGTGGAGATGAAGTGGAAATGATGGTGACTTCTCCAGTGATATCATTTCTCCATTTCCAATGTTTTCTATGGAGTCTATAAACTAGTCTATAGACTAACATGGGAATTGGTGAAGTGATGGTATTTATGAGTTATTTTCACTCAATTATCTCTTTTTTTAACCGCTTAGTGATTGTGCCCTGTATAGCATGTCATTGTTGACCTGTTGATGATCCCTCTAGAACTCAAGGGGTTATATGCTGAGTTCCCTGTGGGGACATGGATGACAATGTGGTGGAACACTGATGATCATTAACAGACAACAGTTTGTGAAACATAGTTTGTGTGGATTGTGAGTTATCAACACACTAACATGAGGGTTGTACTGGAACTTGGACGGGTGTGGGCCTGGTCGTACCTTGCCTTATGTGAATGTATTGTGTCCTTTTTTGAACCCTCAGGGTGCTGTGTTGGTACAAATGTGTGGATCAATTATAAGCATGTGTTGAAGTGTGACTGTGTTTGTTTGTGATGGTTGATGGTTGATGTGGTGTGTGGTTATGTGATGATGCACTTGCCGGTAGTGTGGAGGCTCCTCTCATCTCCAGTGTCCGATCCTCCAGGGACCCCTTCAACAATTGTGGCCGACATAGTCTGCTGCAGCATCCCCTCCCAACTGCTGTAGATGATGTGGGCAGGGGGATCACCTCCAGTTCCTCAGGAGTACAGGGTGGCCTCACCCATCTTTTTTTCTTGACCACCATCTTGCAGTCACCCCATCTCTACTTAATGGAATCCACGTCCCTTCTGCAGGTGGCCACAACATACACCCTGCTGCACACTTGATACCAGGTGGCCTTTCTCCTCACAGCCAGTTCAGGGACCATCTCCCTCGGTAAGAGGACACTCTCCCTCTCCAAGACAGCCTGTTCCCCTCTTCCAAAATAGTGAGGATCCCTAAGCCTCTCCTCCTCAGCTCCGGCCTGCCAGGGGTCAGAGTTGTGGCCAGAATCTCCTGACTGCTCTGCTCCTGCCTGTGCGTGGTACTCCCCGACAGATACCCCTTGTCCCACTGAAGCTTCTGTCCCAGTTCTCCATGTGCCTGCTCTTTTGATCCGGGTCCCCCTCCACCCTGCAGATCTCCCTCTCCCAATCCTACTCTCACCAGGGATGCCATCCTGACCTTCCTCCTCGCCCACTACTCTCCTCGTCCCTCTCTCCTGTCCTTCTATCCTTGACATCATTCACCCACTCACACCAAGGCATTCACACAGGCCCTCACAGACACACTTGATCCCACTCACTCTCTGTCACACTCTGTCACTCACAGATTCACAGTGAAAAAAATAAAGTTTAAAATTTGTAATGTGTTATAAAAAAAGTCTGTGTGTGTATGTGTTTGTGTTTGTATGGGTGTATGTAATATGTGCTATGTGTTTATTTAAGTGCAGATATCGCCTCTCTCCAAACTCCACAAACTCCTTCTACCTCCAATGTCAACTCCTCTCTCCTTCACTCTAAACACTACCGCTCTTGGGTTCTGTGATCTAACTCGTCAAAACTCAAAACACAGACAAGGTGTGACCGTTATTTTTGGGTGTATATATAGGTGTATTTGAACAGTTTTGATATTTTGGGGTCTTGGGATTGGCTGTGGGTTTGAATTTGTTTGTGCATCAATCAAGGTTGCTAGACAACGTCGGCCGTTATGTTACAAGTTGACTTAAGTTGTATTTTATCTGATGTTTAGGACACACTGTGATGCCAAAACAGTTTTGTGTTATGTGTTTTTGTTGTGCCTATGCTCGTTACCTGTTCTTGTAGACTACCTGTCGAATCCAATGTAAATCATGTATTATTTATTTGCAGGCGATGTACCTTTTCCCATTAACAGTGGTATTAACGCAAGCCTCTAAATCTAACCCTACATTTTTAAGCATATTACTTGCCCTGGCAAATGATGTAGAGTCAAACTCTGACCTTCAAACTGTAAAAAAAGGACCCTTCACCTTTTTTTTAAAAAAAACTTTCCTTTGTCCATTGCAACATACTTGGTGTCCTTCCCAAAATGCATTAAAAGCATGGGGTCATGTGTATAAATTAAAATGCTTAATCTGAATCCTGGCTGAGCGCAAAAACACCAGATACTGCCATTGCCTTTAAGAGATACCTGTGCTTTAGGATAGTAATAATAATATCAAAGTATTTTACCCGGAAGGATACATTGAGATTGCCTCTTGTTTCAAGTATATCCTGTGGGCATAGATATTATTACCCAATTTAATAGTACTTATTTTATCTACGTCAGAAGGGTGAAGGGCTGAGTCGACCCTGCTGTGACTAGAACCTGTGACCTTGCAGTTTGAACAGATTCTACAGCTATTGCATTAACCAACTGAGCCATCTCACCAGCTATGAAGAGACCAAAGAGAAGAAGCATAACAAGAAAAGTTAATCAACATTACATTACTAAATTACTCTTGTACCTCACCACAAATGAATACATAGCTAGCAAAATTAAACTTCCCTTCTCTAAAACAATCATATTGTTGGCATCTACTGACCACCTAATATCCTGGCAAATCTCTCTCGGACATAGCCCACCTACGCAGTGAGATTGCCACTCAAAACAACAAAAATGAGTTGTTGGTTCTTGGAGACTTTAATATTAATTGACTGAACCCCAATAATGACAAATTCTATGCATTAAGGCATTGACCTTTAACCCTTTGAGTGCCAGTGGGGTACACAAAACAATGTGTTGCGTACCCCTCTGGTACTCAAAGGGTCAATACAATTAATCTCACCCAACCATACTCTGCTGGTCTGCGTCCTTCCATTCAGCCCAATTAGAATCCAAGATTCAGACAAACTTGCAAAAGTATTTAGTGCATTTAGCGGATCTCCTTCAGTTAAACAATTTAAAAATGCCTTATGGACAACATTTAAACAAACTGGATCTGATTATAATCCATAGATATTTGGAGATTACTTGCACAAAGCAAACAAATCTAACCAAAGCTCAATATTTTACCAGCAACTTGAACAAGGCTGTACACTTCTGCAAGGTTTTGTTATTAAAAACATCTACAACCCTCTGAGTCCTAACCAATCTCACCTCACTAACTATAAAAAGAGACAATAAACACTACAGTGCAGCATATCACTAGCTAATGCATTCAACAATTACATTGTTGGATGTTCCACTTCCCTGATCACACAATACAGAAGTAGTTATGAAGAAGAAACAGTTTCTGGCACCTACCCACTGATCCAATACTACTGAATTTAAATCCATGCCAGTACATGTTAGTCATTTATCTGATCACCTCCTCAATCAAAAAATGAAATCACAATCCGGGACTTACCAACTGCCAGAAATATTACTAAAGCTCAGTGCGTCAATCCAATTGAATCCCTAATTAATGATTCCTTGTTATTCGGTTATATACCCAAAGCTTGCAAAGTAATCAAATTTGTACCTATCCACAAAAGTGGTGGGAAAAAATGTAGAATCAAATTGCAGACCATTATCCTTACTCCCCACATTTTCTAAAGTCCCCACTTCAATAAGCTTTTTAGTCCAAATCACTCAACAGTCATTGCCATCCTAAAAGTATGCACTGATATTCAGTGGCATGATACATACTGAACTTACCGGAGCTAATTTCTTAAATTTTGCAAAGGCCTTTGGTACAGTAGGTCATAATATTTTGATAAATAAGTTCAAAAAACATTTCTATAGAGCCTGCAGATTTGAATTGCATGCTCATTCCTAGTTGAGTGTCTCTGACTCTTTATTTACATATGCAAATTATCCTTAGGATTAGTCACTCCAAGTTTAATAGGGGAATCCAGCTCTGCACCCCTTGCTCACAGTGCTTAGAGAGATCTGCTGCACCTCACTGGTGAGGCCCAACAAGACCAAAACGTATGTCTGGGGTTAGCTGCTTCTTTTGTTCAGAAAGGAATTGCCTGGCATTTCATGGGTGATTGCTGTTATGGCAGAATTAGTATGATATGCTTTAAGATATTTTCTGTCTGTGAAAGGCACTAGTGGGCTAAACAAGACTGCACCCTGGGTAGGACACCACTCCTAGAGAGCCTGCAAATTTGTATTGCAGGCTTATTCCTAGCTGACCATCTCTGACTCTTTATTTATATATGCAAATTATCCTCAGGATTAGTCACTCAAAGTGTAATAGGGGACACAGAACACAGTATGTGCCTGTTGCCAACAGTGTTTTCCTTTCTCACAAAAGAACATGTGGAGTTCCCCAAGGATTCATTCTTCTGTGCACATATATGCAGAATCTACACTAAAAAATCTAAACATATCACAACTTGAGGCAGTATTACAGAATGATTTCTCTGAAGTTGGAAGATGGATCAGTAAAAACAAACTGTTCTTAAAGGGATAGTAATACTTCGTTTTATCTTTATTTTATTTTGTAGGCATTAAAAAAAACATGAAGAACGATATAAGTCTTATCTCTCAAACCTTTATGGTTTGAGAGATATTCACAAGCAAAGTTTCCCCCTCCCGCCCCTTTTACCTAGTGTAAGCCATCTCTTCTCAGATGTGGAATGCAGTCCATAGACCAGACAGATAACAGCATGGGTCAATCTTCTTCCTATTAGAACAATGAAAGACCTGCCCCCCTTGACAAGCTTTTCAGGTTTTTCCCTTATCTTAATTGAAGATTGTCCCTCTCTGCAGTCTGTCTGGGCACCTCCCTTCTGATCTGGCTGAGCAGTGTTACATCAGTAAAAGGGGCAGGAGGGGGATACTTTGTCACTGAATTACTCTTGAACTATAACTCTGACAGTATTGAAATAACACTCTCCAAAGTCCAAATACTATGATAATTAATTAGAGATGTTTTTATTATGAAACATTATTATCCCTTTAAACACTGAGAATGTTATTTAGTACAAAGGACAAATTGCTTAAACTCTACAATATCAACTTACCACCGTAATAAGGTCTAATTGTAACTTGGCCCAGCTCAACTCCTACAAATATGTTCATATGCTTCTAGAACCCAAACTCACTTTCGGTCTTCATTTTGATAAGTTAACATCCAAACTTTGTTGTAATGTACAAGCTCTAAGACAAATCCTGTCTAAGTCCCCTGGTAAGAAAATGCATTGTACAACAGATGTTAATGCCAGTCATTGCCTATGGGGGCACAGTGTATGCTTCAGATCCATCATTGTAAACCCAACACTCTCTATAACCTCATTATTTTACATTGTTCTGCAATGTAATTACACTGCCCATCACTGTGATATGTTTAAATAACTACATTGTACCCTTCACCTTTCTTTCTTGCCTTGTTTATAACCACTTCTCTGGAAAGATGCCAGACCACCTGAGCAGTATGCTCACTCCAGCTTTGTATAACTCCTATAACTTCCTCTGCCAGCAATTCACTGACTATTCCATAATACTTGAGCAACTCTCTATACTTCCTATTACCTCCACTCTGATACCACCAATTCACTAACTATTCCACACTCCACACATTATGCTCCCTCCAACTCTCTATCCTATAATCTTGCTCTGCTGCCAACAATTCACTTACTATTCCACACTACCTGGTTACTCCAGCTTTCCATACATCCTATAACTTCCACTCCAATGCTAGCAACTCACTGGGAAGTGTTTCACTCCATCACTCCATACTTCATATAACCTCCACTTCACTGCCAGCAACTCAGTGACTATTCCTCTCTATCAGAGCAATATGCTCACTCCAGCTCTCCATACTACCTTTAACATCCTCTCCACTGCCAGCAACTCATTGACTACTCCACATTATCTGAGAATTATGCTTACTCCAGCTCTCTGCATTTCCAATAACCTATGCTCCATTGCAAGCAGCTCACTGGCTATTCCACACTCCCTGAGCATTATGCTAACTCCAGCTCTCCATATGTCTTATAACCTCAGTTCTGCTCCAGCAACTCACTAACTATTCCACACTACCTGAGTATTATATTCACTCCCACTCTCGGTACTTCCTATAAATTCACTGCCAGAAGCTCACAGACTGTTCCACATCATCAGACGAATATGCTCAATCCAGCACTCCTATAGCCTCCACACCACTACTAACAACTTGCTGATTATTCCACACTACTTTTGCAGCATGCTCACTTCAGCTCTCCATACTTTCTATAACCTCCACTGGATTGCCAGCAACTCAGTGACTACTCCACACTACCTGAACAGTATGAACACTCTAGCGCTCAATATTAGAGAAAGAGAAGGGATAGAAGACAAAGAGAAAAAGGAGGGAGATGGGGAAGGGAGAAAGAAGAGGAAAGGGATATAGAAGAGGGAGGGAAGGGAGAGAAGTGAGGAAGAAGAAGGAGGGAGAAAGAAGAGAAAGAGATGGGGAAGAAGAGAGACAGAGGGAGAAAGAAGAGAAAGGGAGGGAGAAAGATCAATGAAAATATAGAGGAATAAAGAAGTTGGGGGCAGGTAGCATCCCTTCGGGCCAATGGCTAGCAGAGATTTGTATACATATAGTTAAATATGCCCTGTATTGGATGCTGGGCATTGTAGGCAACAATAACCAAGGAGCCCATGGTTGATTATACCCTGATTTAGGGAGGAGCCATATGTGCTAAGGGTCCAATATAGTGTTTGGACAATTGTGGGCTTTTAAGCTGCTGTGACATACAACTCCCAGTATCCCTTAATACCCAACAGCTAGTTAGAAGTTGTGGGCCACCAACAGCTGCAGAACCCAAGGCTGAAATCACTCTGACTTACTAATTAGACATATGTACTAAGGCCCAGTACAGGGTGCATGCAACCAATGGCCCTCCAGTTGTTGAGGGCCACAACTTCCAGCTAGCCAACAATTTAACCATTATCCTGGGTGTGAAAAGGAAGAAGCACTGCAGTAGGGACCCCAAATGGCCTTTACTTCCCAGTCCTATAGCTGCTTTGCAACTGAAGCGGGGACTTAAGTGGCTCTGCATGCCCAGGCTGGCCATGATGGTGAATTCAGAAGTGAGGAGGTACGGCACCAAAAGTTACAGCCATGGAAGACATTGATGGAGGAGCAGAAGGAAGAGGTACAGAAGCTGGATGTTGCTGTGCTGCAGATGGCTGTGCAGCAGCTGGTGGCAGTGTTGATGTGGAAGGAATCGGAATGAAGTCTCGGTCTCTATTTGCAAATTAAAGCAATGCTTAATGTAGATATGTATCAGACCTAAATATTTAAATGTATTTCTATTACAAGAGCTTATTTTAAACTACCATGCTAGTTTAAAGAATTGGTTAATGAACCATCACATGCCATCAAAAGAGCAATACACCATTACAAGCAACTAGAAAAACATTACATTTTTCCCTGCCACCAGCAGAGCAATACATGTTCGCTTGCCTAGAGCTGATCAATACATTATTTGCAATATACATATAGAAGCATGTTTATAGGAGGCAAGACACTCCGTTTGAAACTCCTCCCACTCCCAGGTGCCTATGCCCCGCCTCCAACTGTCGACTTTCAGTTTTCGTTTTGCAACGTCAGGAAGGATATATAGACACTCAAAGCAGATACTCAAAACAGAGCCGTCAATTAAACTCAGGGCATCCCTTCTCAAGTTAGTTTTCTGTGGGTGGGATGCTCTGCGTGCCTGAATGGGCTAAGAGGAAAGGATTTATTAGTAAGCACAAAAATCCCTTTTCTCTAGTGTCATTGAGGAATGCAGGGACCATGGGGTTATCCCAAAGCAGCCCCAAACATTTTAAAGGGTGGGAAGAAAACTAAGAATAATGGTTTTCAAAACTTTACGGCCAAAACTGGCATCCTGAGATGCAAAAATGTTAACTTTGTAAAACTTTTGAAAATGTGAACAGAAGACCATGTTGCCTCCTTGCATAACTGGTCAACGGTGGCTTGGTTCTTCAAGGTCCATGATGTACTTGTGGACCTAGTTGAATGAGCTCTAACTCTGAAAGGTGCTGGAACAGATTTCAGTCTGTATGCTTGTCATATCGCCTGTTTAAGCTATGCAGAAATGGTTGTCTTAGCTTCTGGTCTGTCCTTCTTAGGGTCATCCGGAATGACAAATATAGTCTTGTTTTTTCTAAAGGACTGTGTGACTTTAACATACTGTCACAGACATCTAACCACGTCTAATGCATGAAGAGATTCCTCCTTTTTATTAGATGGGTTAGGACACAACAAAGGAATATGTATATGTATTTGCAATACACAATTGCATGCCAAAAACAGAACAATATATTACATGCCACCAGCAGAGCAATACACTATTACATGACAAAAAAGAGCAATGCACAATGATGTGCTTCCAATAAAACAATTCACTATTGTAGAATGACTTGACGTGATGGTAGCTTTGCTTTTTAGGAAATAACTCCAGCCTATCACGTAGGCCTGTTAACCTGTTCAATGCTAGGAATGTCTCCAATGTAATACAATGGAGATCTGTCATACATTTAAAGGGATAGTAATACTTAAAAAATAAAAAAATATATGTTGTAGGGTTTATCCCCCCTGAGTAAAACAAGGGTACTCCCACTGCTGAAAGGTGTTTTATTCAAAATTTATTACAGCTCAAAGTTGCATTTTTTTAGGTGCAATATCACAGTGACCTGAAATTGTATAGTGGCGCTGTTGTTACACTATCCTATGGACAGCTCTGGTCCCGGGATACATAAATCTCCATAGGATGGTGTAGCAACAGCGCCACTGTACAATTTCAGGACACTGTGATATTGCACCTAAAAATTTCAACTTCGAGCTGTTATAACTTTTGAATAAAACACCTTTCAGCAGTGGGAGTACTCTTGTTTTACTCAGGGGGAAAAACCCTACAACATATATTTTTTTACATTTTAAGTATTACTATCCCTTTAAGGGTTTCATTATTACACTTTGTAAATGTTCTTCTGTTTTTGGGCAGTTTAGCAATTTACAAATGGATATTCTCTTTTATGTGGTAGATACAGAGTAACAGGTGTGGTCATAGATACATAAAACCAAGTTTACTGTTATTAGCAATGTCTATCTGTGCAGTTTAGGAACAAATTATGATTGAAAAATCTTAATCTTCCAAATTGCTGGAATGGGGTCATCAATCATTTTTACATCTTTGCAATGTTGTAAAATGTGTTCTGCCTAGAGATGGTTATAAAAAGCTTATTTCATATAGACTATGCGCTCATATCAAGACTAATTAATTTGCTAAGCTCCATAGTTGCACATCCAGCACTGCATTTTTCAGGAGATCAATATTTTACAAAATTGCTTCTCGAAATTATAGTTTTACCTGCTTCAACCATTTGAGTGCCAGAGGGGTACAGAAAGCATTGCTCTGCAATGCGTTCCATACCCCTCTGGCACTCAAAGGGTTAAGAGGAAAAGGAGTATTATAAAGAAATAACTTTGCTCATTGAGGCTGGTGTACTAAGAAGACTTAGAGCAATTATATAACTGCTTGAATCAGTGTTGTAACAAGCCTTTGGAAAGCCCTGGTGTAAACATTTTCTGGGTCCCATAAGATAAAAATATTCTTAGATGGGGTATAAGTAGAACCTATTGGGATGGCAAATTAGAGTGAAGCTAATGCCTCCTAATATTAACCCACCTACCCCTTGCTTTACTGTGGTCAGAAAATCCTAATGGATCACCTCCTCTAAGTCACATCCTCTAAGACCTTGCATCAGTTTTGTTGCATTTCTCTGCACATTTTCCATTCAGTTATGTCTTTTTTAAGAACTATAGCCCTAAAGCTGCACTGTATAGTCTAGACGAGCACTTACAAAGGATTTATGTAGAGGCAGGATTACATTCCCTTCCTGTGCATGTATTCCCCTTTTATATAGGATGGTGTCCTATTGATTCTTGTGGCCACTGAGTGACACTACACACCACTGTAAAGTCTATTGTTTATCAGTGCTCCTAAATATTCCTTTAAATATGATTGCCACATAGCTTTCAATTTGGTGTATATGTAGCATGTTTATTTCTGCAGCCATATTTCATAAACTTACATTTATCTATACTAAACCTCATCTGCCTCATTTCCACCCATTTATCTAATTCTTTCTGTAGAGAAAAACCATCATCCTCTGTATATATTTCCTCACACAGAGTAACATGATAGAGATGGTTCTTTCAATACCCACTTCTAGATCATTAGTAAACAAATTAAAAAGCATTGGGCCTTGTACTGAACCCTGTGGCACCCCACTTATAACTTTAGGTCAACATGAAAAGGTTCCATTTACAACAACTCTCTGCCATCTATCATTTAACCAGTTCTCTATCCATGTACAGATATCACCTCCCAAACCAAAGCCTTTTAATTTAAACACTGACTTGTTGTGAGGCACTGTATCAAAGGCTTTTGCCAAAACCAAGTATACTACATCAACAACAAGAACACCCTTGCCCAAATTCTACTTTTGTAGAAGGCATGTAAATTAGGTTGACATGATCTATTCTTCACAAAACCATTCTGGCTCCTAATAATAATAATGTTGTTGATCATCACATAGTCCTGAATGGTACTACACTTGCTTTCCTCCAATCACAGGGCTCTATGCCTGATGAAAGTGAATCAATAAATATTAAGTATAATGGTCTTGCTATTATTAAGCTAAGTTCTTTAAGTACCCATGCATATATGCCATCAGGTTCAGGTGTTTTATTCACATAACTTTTTCTTTTGGACTTTGTCCCCAGAAAGCCATATACATAATGGAAGGAATTCTGTTGTTATCCCTGATTGCCCATAGGCTAGGATCATTGCTTGTTTTGTAGATACAGAAGAAAACAATGCAGTTAAGGCATCAATCTGTTCTTTATCCTAACTAATCAATTTGCCTGTATCAGTTTTAAGAGGACCAATATCAATCAGAGGGGTGCACAATGCTTTGTCCAGAAGTGGAAACAGCATAAGTTGATTGAATCTTCCATTGAAATGAACGTTTATTTTTTTTTTCTCATGTAATTTATCTCTTTGGACAGCTTGGATCAGTAATTTCTGGGACTCCAGAGCATCTCAGGATTTGAGTGAGCTCATTTCTTAGATTTTTTGCTGCATATTTAGGTTGTGCTTGTTCCCATCTCTTTATACATTAGTACATATTGGGCACTGGGGCTGAAGGCATCTTTTGATGCTAGGCACCATCACAGCGAGCAAAATTTCTAATATTCAAATATTTAAATTGCTCTTGCGATCCAGACGTGGACCCCTTGCTCTCAAGTGCCTAGAGGGATCAGCTTCCCTCAAAGACAAGGCCCAACAAGGCTGGAACGTACGTCTGCGGTTAGCTGCTTCCCTTGTTCAGAGTGGAATTGTCTGGCATTTCTTGGCTGGACTATCATTTTGGCAGGATCTGTATGATATGCTTCAGAATATTTCTTCTCTGGTTATGGCACTTGTGAGCTAAAAGAGATTGCACCCTGGGTGTAGGACACAGCCCTAGTGAACTCTTTGCATACCCTTGCAAGCTCAAGAGCCAAGTCGAGCATTTCTGACTTCTATTCTAATAAACAAGGGATCAAAAACAAATAGTCCCAGTAACATCAATGAGAATTTCTATTTCTCTCGTATGATGCAGTTGGTTTGCCCCAGTATTGCTCCATTTCTGATTTGTACACCAACCTTGAGACCACTCACCATATCAGGAAACCTTCTTGCCTCAAGTTTCCAGAGAAACATTGTAGAGCTTAGTATGGGTATTTCCAAATAATGTGTTTTCTGTCATATTGTGGGTGTGGCTTAATTGGGTGGGTGGTGTGGATGTTTGAAAGAATGAGTTTGCCATGAATTGGGTGGAAATGGGTGATAGTGCGCTGAAAAGACTGGAACATAGGTGGGGTTATAGCTGAACTCACCAACCAGAGAATCAGCCTCTGTAAATCAGAGTCTCTGGTGCAGATCTGAAGAATTCCCAGTTATGTCTCCAACTCACTATTTGGTGCAGCTCCATCTACCATTCAAGGGCTTAACCACTTAAGTACCAGAGGGGTATCCTCTGGCACTTAACCCGTTGAGTTCCAGAAATGTATTGCCATTGGATTCCTTTCCTACATTCAAAGTGTTAAAAGGTTAAAAGACACATTTACATAAGAATATTTATTTGCCCCTTTTGTACAGATGGTTTGCTCCCAAATCTCTCCAGTTCTTCCAGTACAACAGCTTCTCTGTCTTTCAATAATTGTATCATCATTCCTGTAGGTGAACAGTTCTTATATTAAAATGTATAAGTTGTATTTCTTTTAAAAATGCAAAACTTGTCCTGAAAAACCAATCCATGGTTGAGTTAATGTAAATTGTGTTGACAGACGACGGTTGATGTGTTAAAAGCCTGACAAAAGAGACTGGATTTCAGTTTTGAATGGAAAAGCAGCTTTTTACAAGGGCTGTTGTGTCATGTCTTTCTCTATGTGATAGTTCTGACAATGATTAGCGTTCTGCTAAATGTTCTCTTTTCATTTCATAAGCCTGCAAACATGTCTGTCTTATCATCCAGCATGGTGACTGCGGTCAGAAGGTCAACTCAACACTTTTACTGTGCCAGACCTCTAAAAATACTCCCCAGTAGTGTACTCTCATTATGGTTATGAAGGCATGAAATCGTTTAGATATTCATATGAACAGAAAGCTTAAAGGAATACAACTGCTTAAAATGAATCTGTCACCCCAGGACAAGTTTAGTTTGTTATGTAGAGAATTAAAATCTGCTTAAATGTTGTACCTGTCATTTCTCTGAGAAATAAATTGTTTTTTTTTTTAGAAATTAATATTTGTACTTTGGTAGTACAGAGTGGGAATTTATAATAATTCCATCTGGCGGGCAGGCGTCTGGCGGCATGTCTTCATGACAAATGGGCATACCAGGGTTACTGACTTACCGCACTCTGTCCCAGCAATCTGCTAAGTGACATTATTGGGTAGACATTGTAGTCCATCATCATCATTGCAATGCATTGCTTCTAGGAAGCCTACCTTTGACACGAGTGAATTCATCCTGATGCCGTTGTTATTCTACTTGGTAAATGGTCCACAAGTCCCTCGTTTTTGGGTGGTGGGTTGATGCTCGGGCATGCAGGAATGGGAGCTTAATATGTTTAGGATGTTTGGACTTATGTACTTGTTTCCCCTGGGAGATTTTGATGAAAAGTTTATTATGATAATGTTGTGATGCCTACTGAAAACACTAATAAAAAGTTTAATTAAAAAAATTACCAAGCTTCTTGTGTTGCTCTGGCAACAATGGAGAGCCCTTTGCCTCAATGCTTCTTCTTCTGCTGTTGTCAGCTGAGTTGATCCCACCCAACTCTCTTAGCATGTGTTACTTCAAGTCCTTTACAGTTCCTCAGCTGAATTGTCCTTGAAGGTATAAGAATGAGGGTCTGACAAACTTTCATCACCAGAATATAGAACTATGCTGTGGGATGTTGTCCTTGGGAATTGGGCAAGGCATGGTTGGAGACCTAGCATTGAAGAGGTTATAAAAGGCCTGTTTAAATGAATGGACATTTTAGGATTTTGTATTTGGTCCCCATGATGCAGTTGGTTTACCCTAGAATATGTATTAGTTTTGGGTTCTGACCCAGATCTCAGAGTCTCAGGGTAAATGGCCAAATTCTCAGGATGAGAGACCAGTGCTACCTATTACATATTCTGCCCCAGTTAATTTATTCTTTTGGGTTTAAATTGGTTCCACTTATATCAGAAAGGCAGAGGGAGAAGTCATGCGTGTCCTGTGTATGTTCATGCAGTGATATCTAGAAGCTGGTGTATATTAATGGTTCATTGCGGCATGATTGGAATACTTCTCGATTACAGAGATCAGGGACGTATCGCAGAGCATCTATATTATGGGAAATTTAAAGGTTAATATTTACAAGATTTAATTGTCAGATAATTTTGATAGTTCCCAAGTGTGGCTATCTTCTGTAATCTGATCGCCTTGTTAAGTCCCACAGAATAGTTCACAGAACCCAGTTGCAAGGCTCTGGAAGTTGGCGTCCAGCTGCTCCCAGGCAGGCACTGGGTGATTAAAACAGGGTGAAAAAAAGCACACCAGTGTATATATATAGTATAGTAAAAAAATCAATCAAATAAATATACATAAAGTGTTGATAAGATGACAAATGGGTAATGTAAAGAAAGAGATGAGCCATACAGGAAACCAAAAGGATAAGAAAGCAAAACTATAAAAAGCTTATAAAAGTGAATATACATATATATATATATATATATATATATATATATATATATATATATATATATATATATATATATGACTCGCTAGGAAACACACAAAAAAGAAAAGAAAAAAGGATGTTATAATATCAAGAGCAAATAATGGGGAGATGAGACTGGGGATATAACTAAATGGAGGTGAGGGAACAGAAGAGGACACTACTGTAAATGGGCGACCCTGGATAATATCTCCATCTGAAGTCTACAAATGGGCTTCTCCCATGTGTCTCATGCACAGTTTGTTTTATCAGTTGGGCAATCACAGGGGTGTAGCCTGTGAAAATCTCTGCCGGGACATCCCCCTCTACCATAGTTCACACCTCCTCACCATAAACCCTTCACCATAGTACACACCTCCTCACCCTAACCCTCCACCATAGTACACACCTCCTCACCCTAACCCTCCCAGCTATTCGCCTCACACTCTGCTTTGTCTCCTCCCCTCCAATGTCTGAAAGAAGTTTCACCTTCTACACTGCTCACCCTCACTGCTCTGTGCCTCCCTCTTCATCTCACTGTTCTCCCTTTCAGTCGTCCTTACTATGTTCCACCCCCCCAAAAAAAAACATTGCCAACTCATGCAGCTCCATGTGTCACATATCATCCTATATAATAATTCGCTAAGTTGTGTGCAACGCCGGACATGCGCAGTAGACACTGCTGCGCGTGCAGCAGTCATTGCAGTACAGACTGCCCGCGCCGCGGCTGATACAGAGCTGGGTGCTCCAAAGGAGCGTCCAGCTCTGTATCAGCAGTGGCGCGGGCAGTCTCTGCTGTGCGTGACTGCCCCGCGACCGGCTGCCAGAGGCACTGTGGCCCGTGTAACGGGCTGTTCAACTACTCTTATAACAATGCAGATGTAAAAATGTTCTCTCATCCCTCACATTCAATCTTTCTCCCCATCTCCTTGTTCTACAATATTGTCCCTCCTATTGTGTCCCTCTTCTCTGCTCCATTGCTTTTGCAACTGATTACTCCTAACATGTTTTCACCATAATCATGACTGATGAGGATGATATGAACTTTAGTCCAGCTACAGCTGCAAGCCAACAAAGTTCCACCTGTCACCACTCAACAAGCTTAGCCTCCAACCAATTAGCAGACTGCTTGGGAGCAAGTAGCTCACTTATTACTAGCAATCAAACACCTGGGGAACTGTAACAGTTTATATTCTACACAACTTGCATGAAATTCACTGCATTGCCAGTGTATATAGGCAGGTCCTGTTGTATCTACTCTTCTTTTTGCTCCTACTTTACCAGTTGTCTTTGCTCCATCACACACACACCCTCAAATGATCCACTGTACCACCCTATCCACTACTCTCTTATGGGTGTGTGTGTGTGTTCTTTGTGTTTTCAAACATTTCAGTGCCAGACAGCTATCCAATGGATTGGATACCTCTTTGGCATATAAAGGGTTAACATTTCACGGCCACTGATCTATCCAATGCATTGGATACCTCTTTGCCACTGTAAGCATTAACCCTTTCAGTGCCAAATAGGTATTGAATGCATTGGATACCTTAGTTACCCTACTAGGGTTAACCCTCACAGTAGAAAAGATAATACAGCACTACACTATAGTGTATATATATATATATATATATATATATATATATATATATATATATATATATAAAGAATGATAACTAAAGAGTTTGTGTGTAGGAGTAGGAAAAATACAAAGAGCAAATGACTCCTAAGTTGAATGTAGGGGACACTCTTTGAAAAAGGCATAAACGGAGCGCCGAAACGCGTCAGACTTCGAAGAAACCCACGTGGAGCACGGAGACGCCGAGATCTGACTACTGCACTGGGATCATCTGAGGGGCTGAGACTCGAGGACTGCAGCACACTGGAATATATACAAACGGGGAACAACGAACGAGAGAGGAATCGAGTATAGACATGGAGAGATGCTTTGGGAGATACGCTGAGATTCAACGCAAAAATAAAGTAAGACGCCACCCAAACCGGATCGAGGGACATAAGCTGAGCTCTACACTAGTGTATAGAAGCACGCTTACTTAGTCCACTCTCCAGTAAGGGGCCACTTTTTATTAGTTGAAATAGTGTCTATATAAGACTATATCATACTCCTGAATTATATAGCTCTCTACTTACTATCTCACTGTAATACCCGTTTATACTCGGACCTCTATTTAACTCAGACCCCTGCCCTTAGCTTGTGGGTGTCTCTTGGGCCATGGAGGTTTGAGAGGTGGGACTTATGTCATTCTTCGTGTTTTTTTTGTGCCTACAGAATGGAATGGAGTTAAGGCGAAGTATTGCTATCCCTTTAAAGAGTCTCACACCACAGGTTCAGTGCCATAAGACTGGAAAAGAGCCAATGTAGTGCCTCTATTTAAGAAGGTAATTATAGACCTGTGAGTTTGACCTCTGTAGTGGGAAAAATCATAGAAGGGATAATATATTTATAAATAATATATTTATAAATGACCTGGAAATAGATATAGAAAGCAAAATATCAATATTTGTAGATGACACTAAATTATTCAGAACTGGATATTTGCTCTCTACAGAGGGATTTACACAAAATGGCATATTCGGCAAACAAATGGAATATGACGTTTAATGTGGTAAAGTGTAAAGTCATGCATTTGGGAGGAAATCCCATAGCTACTTATGAACTTAATGGAATCATTTTACGGGACTCTTTGCTAGAGAGAGACCTGGGTATCCTTGTAAACTACAAACCTGGAAACAGTGACCGGTGTCAAATAGCAGTAGCAAAAGCAAACAAAATCCTGTCTTGCATAAAAAGGGGTATAGAAGCAAGAGTGGATAACATCATTTTGCCATTACACAAATCATTGGTAAGACCTCACCTTGAATATGCAGTACAGTTTTGGGCACCAGTTCTAAAAAAGGATGTACTAGAATTAGAGAGTGTGCAGTGAAGAGCAACAAAATTAAGAGAATGGAAGACTTGACGTATGAGGAACGACTAGACAAGCCTGGTTTATTTACTCTACAGAAAAGACTAAGAGGAGACCTTGTCACATTGTAGAAGTATATGAGAGGTCAATACAAGGATCTCTGTCGTGAGCTATTCATTCCAAAACCTGGTCAGGTGACATGTGGACACCCCTTCAGATTAGAGGAAAGGAGGTTTAGACTTCAGCAGAGGAAGTTTTTTTTTACAGTAAGGTCTGTTAAATTATGGAATTCATTGCCCAAGGATGTGGTTATGGCAGATAAATGGATACATTTAAGAGAAGATTAGATAATTTATTTCAAAAGGGAACATACAGGGTTATACTTTATATTAGTAGTCAAGTCAGGAAGGTCTGATATAGACTTACTTATTTGGTAGCAGGAAAGCTATCCAGTTCTCATGTCACTAGGTTATGAGGCAAAGGTTGAACTTGATGGGCTTGTGTCTTTATTCAACCTAATTTACTCTGTTACTCTGTTACTCTGTATATATTTATAAGCTCTCCATCTATATCTCTATACATTTTTTTTTTGTATTTTTAATGTTTTATTGTTTTTATCCAAGAATTAATATTCAAATAATTTGGTTTATTTGATTTTTTTCTGTCATTTTTTATGTATTTTAGAATAATAAATACTACACTTAGATACTGGTTGCGCTGTCTCTCCCCTTCCCTTATATGTCTTAACCCTCACAGACCTATCCAATGCATTCCACACCTCTTTGAGACTGACAGGGCAGTCAGAGGGTTAAGAGGTAGTTCCCTGAGCAGTACCCTCTTTATGTGTATGTCTGTCTCTTTTATGTTTTTCACAATTTTGCTGCCACAGATCTATTCAATGCATTTCAATGCCTCTTTGGTGGTGAAAGGGTTCATCGTTTCAGTGGCAAAGAGATATCCAATACATTGGATAGCTCAATGCCACTGAAAGGGTTAACCATTTAATTGACCTTTCATTTCCACATACCTGTTTAATGCATTGGATAGTAGTCAAGGGGTTAACCCCTTCAGAAACACAGATGTATCAAATGCATTACATACCTCTTTGCCACTGAAAGGGTTAACTCTTTCATTGGCAGAGGGCTCCACAACCCATAGATTATTTCTTTAACCCTTCCAGTGGTAGAGACATATCAAAAGCATTGCAATGCATTATATACCTCTTTACCTGAATGATTGCCTGACTCCCCTTCTCCTATTCACCTATCCCTGCACTTTGCCTCCTCACCTCCCCTCCTATCAGACTTATTGCACTGCAATGCACTGGATACCTTTCTCACTCTCAGACTGTTACATTTCCTAATAATACAGCTCTCACCATACAGAACACACAATTACACCTGCTCACAAGTATACCACCAACCAATGAACGGACAGTAAAAAAGTAAAAAAAGTTACATCACACCTCTTCAGATGTTCAGGACTTTACTGACCTGCACCTCTAATCAGCAAAACCCTCACCCTCCACCCCCTCTAAAGACACAGTGTGCCATGCTTGAATTCCCAGCTGCTTCCTCTGCTGTGGTGTGTCACTACAGGACATCTTCCACTCATCATACATTCCTGCTGTGTGAGACCTTCAGCTCCTCACAGGCCACTGCAGTACTTTCGGTGCTCATAGGTGTGGCCATTTAAAGTATCTTACTGCCCTGTGAGGACCTCAAGCTTCTCACACACCAGGAATGTATGTTCATTGGAAGACATCCTGCAAGGGACACATACAGCAGCGAAGGAAGCGGCTGCCAATTCAAGCATGCCACACTCCAGAGGGATGGAGGGCTATGGTTATTACAGCTATAGGTCAATGAAGTGCTCCACGTCTGAAGAAGTGTGATCTCATTTTTTAACGTACATTCATTCATTCATTCATTTGTTGAATGCACGTGAGCAGCTCTGATTTTTAATTTTCTACATATTGGGACCTGTAGGATTACCAAACTTAACCCTTTGAGGTATCCAACACATAGCAAACAATGTGTTACATACTCCAGTGTCAGTTAAATGGTTAACACACGGGCAACGTTGTGCCAACACTGCTACTATATAATAAGTACTAGTGTTAAAGCCCGTGTACACGGGCCAAGGTCCGCGTAATGTTAGCACTGCATTGCGTGGCACTCAAAGGGTTTTCTCCTCTTGCCTCTTTCTACCCCCTCTTGGCTCTTGCCCACCATGCCTTTCTATCTCCTCTTGCCCCCCATGCCTTTTTCTCCACCCTCTTGCCCCATGCCTCTCTGGCAAACCCTCTTGCCCCCCCATGCCTCTTTCATCACCCATTTGCCCCTTCCATCACCCTCTTGCCCCCATACTTCTTTTGCCCCCCATGGCTCTTTTACCACCCTCTTGCTCCTCACACCTCTCTTGCCCCCCATGCCTCTTTCACCACACTTTTACCCCCCCAATGCCTCTTTCACCACCCTCTTGCTCCCCTTACCTCTTTTGCCACACTTTTGCCCCTCATGCCTCTTTCACCACACTTTTGCCCCCCCATGCCTCTTTCACAACCCTCTTTCCCCCATGGCTCTTTCACCACCCTCTTGCTCCCCATACCTCTTTTGCCACCCTTTTGACCCCCATGCCTCTTTCACAACCCTTTTGCCCCCCCCCATGGCTCTTTCACCATCCTCTTGCTCCCCATACCTCTTTTGCCCCCCCATGTTTCTTTCACCACACTTTTGCCCCCCCATGCCTCTTTCACAACCCTCTTGCCCCCCCATGGCTCTTTCACCACCCTCTTGCCCCCCTATGCCTCTTTCACAACCCTCTTGCCCCCCCATGCCTCTTTCACCACCCTCTTGCTCCCCTTACCTCTTTTGCCACACTTTTGCCCCTCATCCCTCTTTCACCACACTTTTGCCCCCCCAATGCCTCTTTCACAACCCTCTTTCCCCCATGGCTCTTTCACCACCCTCTTGCTCCCCATACCTCTTTTGCCACCCTTTTGACCCCCATGCCTCTTTCACAACCCTTTTGCCCCCCCCATGGCTCTTTCACCATCCTCTTGCTCCCCATACCTCTTTTGCCCCCCCATGCCTCTTTCACAACCCTCTTGCCCCCCCATGGCTCTTTCACCACCCTCTTGCCCCCCCATGCCTCTTTCACAACCCTCTTGCCCCCCATGCCTCATACACCACCCTCTTGCCCCCCCATGGCTCTTTCACCACCCTCTTGCTCCCCCATGGCTCTTTCACCACCCTCTTGCTCCCCATACCTCTTTTGCCACCCTTTTGACCCCCATGCCTCTTTCACAACCCTTTTGCCCCCCCCATGGCTCTTTCACCATCCTCTTGCTCCCCATACCTCTTTTGCCCCCCCATGTTTCTTTCACCACACTTTTTGCCCCCCATGCCTCTTTCACAACCCTCTTGCCCCCCCATGGCTCTTTCACCACCCTCTTGCCCCCCCATGGCTCTTTCACCACCCTCTTGCTCCCCCATGCCTCTTTCACAACCCTCTTGCCCCCCATGCCTCTTTCACCACCCTCTTGCCCCCCCATGGCTCTTTCACCACCCTTTTGCTCCCCCATGCCTCTTTCACCACCCTCTTGCCCCCCCATGGCTCTTTCACCACCCTTTTGCTCCCCCATGGCTCTTTCACCACCCTCTTGCTCCCCATACCTGTGGACGTGCATAAGTGACAGGCGGCCAGCTGCCAGCCCTCTGAGCTCGCACCGTGCATGTGGACGCATATAACTGACAGGTACCCGCGAGCATGGAGGAAGCGGGTGCCTGTCAAATACGCGTCCCTAGTTACCATAGAGGGCGCGGGTCAAGGGGGAGCGAGTCACATGGCTCTCTGTGAGTTAGTGCTTCGTGCTACGCTCACAGGGAGAGACGCATTCTTATACTTTATAGTATAGGATTATATATGCACTCCTGTGTCACTGAGGCTCACATTAAGTCTTTGAGTGCCAAAGGGGTACGCAATGCATTGCAATACCTTGTGTATCCCTCTGGCACTGAAAGGGTTAACTATTGCTTAAAAAACAAAGAACAGATGGGCAACGCGGTCCCATATTGTTAGTATCTATATATACATATATATACCTACAGCAGTTTTTACAATCATCATGTTTGTGTCAAATGGAATATATCCTTCTCAGATTATTGACACATATTACTTATTGGTCATAGCAAGTGTAGTAGCTGTAGCAACCCTTCTTCACATTCCTCCTCCTCCTCATCTGTGCTGCTGTTAATACATTTGTCCTGGCTTTCTCTGTCATGTTTGGTTTCTGCTGCCTGATACTCAGATGGTATGAGATGTTGGTTCATTTTTAAGAATGCTAGTCTCACAGCATTGCTGCTTGATAGCTGCATGCTACAGTCATTCACAAGGTAACCAGCTACACTGAAAACCTATTCAGACTCAATGCTTGCTGGAGGGCAGCTAAGGGTTTCCACTGCAGTACATGTCAATGCTGGCCATACACTGCCTTGTTTGCCAGTAGTCCTTGGGGTCATTGTTTCTGCCTAGGATGTAGCTATCCTGCAAGAATGCAGAAACTCTCTCACATGCAGTGGGACCACTTCTAGGAGCTACACGGTGTTCCTGTATGTCAGTTACCAACACCATACTCAGGGAACAAATCCCAAAGAGTTGTTCTGTCAGCAGTGCCACCACCACCACCACCATTTTAGCTGCCCCAGCTGAGACCCATGAATTGCCTGTGTTTAGAATGGGATGTTCTGGTTGATGATGTAGATGCTCCTGTTGCTGCTATTGATGTTGCTGGTTGAAAAATTAATTTTCTTTTTTTCACTATGCTGTCTACATTTCTTTGTGCCCTATCTTCCTCTCATTCTGCACAATGCAACCCTCCACTCGATCAATAAGCATATCTCGGTATTCCTTGACAGAATCCAATTCCTCGGAGAGATGCTGCTGATCGTCATGACTCTTTGTTGTTATAAACTGCTGATGACCCTTTTACAGAAATTCTGAAACTGAGTGCTTAAAGAGGGGGTCCAGCAAAGTGGCAAGAATCTATTCCTCATTGCTTTTAATGGACACTATGTGAGGATCTTGTTCAAAGCATGCTAACATGTCCTTTACCGGCTGATGCATTTCTGTATTATCAATATGGTAAGAATCCTCAGCCATGTTCCTCATTTTTCTGTAATAAATATATCAGTGGCAGAATTTCACTAATTCCTGCCCCTATGCGACTCACCAGTATGATTGTCTCCTCAAAGGGTTTCAGCAGCTCACATACATCTCACACTAGTTGCTATTTGCCATGTAACACAGTCTTCCTCCAAAGCCTTTCAGTTTTGTATGGTGCACTCCTTACAAATTCTGCTCGTACAATTGCTCTAGCATGTATAATGTGGAATTCCACCTGGTAGAGACCTCAATTTTCAGCTGTTGATGGGGCATGTTGTTACACTCTTGTATGGAATATAGAGCATTGCGTGCACTGTATTGAAGGCAATAGTATGCATCTTTCTGGGGGTTTCGGATTCTGCAAGGAATCTGGTCACAACTAAACTTAGCACATGGGCAAAGCAGGGCACATGCACCATTTCACCTATTCTCAAGGCAGCAATTATGTTGGAGCCATTATCAGCAGACACAAAATCAGCTTTTTAAGGAGTGGGATACAAGCCATTCTTCTATCACATTCTCTAGCTTTCTTAAAACATCTCTGGCTTTGTAGAACTGTCTCTCAAAACTCTGAATGCACAAGGTGGCATGCCGATGGTATGAGCTATCCTGCTGCTGCTGCTTCCTTTTAAACACATTGCCATAACCAAAGGCAAGATTATTGGCTGTAGAGGCAAGATAACTGCTGTAAGCTAGTGTTGTCCACTGGTTGTGGTGGGAGGGAAACACAGTGAGCAGTCACAGTTATATAGTCTGTTCTCTGCCCACTTGTCTGTTGTCAGGTGGATTTTATTGGCAAATGCACTTTCCAGCCCTTTGTCTATCACACTAACCACCTGCTTGTACACTTCAGACACAGCCATCCTAGAAAAATAACTGTGGTTTGGAATATGCCAGCATGGAGCTAAACATGACATAATTTCTCTGAAACCTCAGTTTTCTTCAAAAGAATATGGCAGCATGTCCACTTCCAACTTTTCCATTCCCCAGGCGTACTTTGAGATTATTTGTGTGAATTTTTTACTCCTTCCCAGGAACTCAGTCAGTGTGGGTTATCAGGGTATGGAACAAGAACCCTGAAACTTTATTGCTTTAACAACATGTCTAGATGAGGTAGTGGAGGTAGAGGCAGCATGTGTGAGCAGTCTATGACTCTTACCATATCCTACTAACCCAAAGTCATCATAATCCTCTGCAGCAGGAGATATAGGTGTTATTTGGAATGAACTATCTGTTTGTAGTGGCACACTGTCTGACACATTAATATCATCACTGCTTTGTTTATCTGCCCCAGAGCCCTGGGAACTTTTTGGAGTGCTTCTGCTGCTGCTAGTTGTGGCACCAGTGGCATGTTCAAGGTGTGTCTCACAGTCAGATCTGTGGTTGTGCTTCAGGTGGTATCTCATAAAGGAGGTGCCTAGGTGTGAGTCTGCATTTCCCCTGCTCACATGTTTTTCCACAGACAACAGATAGCAACATACAGAGCATCCTGTTCTGTATCAGCCACAGCGCAGGCAGTCTCTACTGCGCATGACTGCCCACAACCGGCTGGCAGTGGCACTGTGGCCCGTGTAATGGGCTCTTCAACTAGCCTAGTTATAATTAGCATTAATATTATTATCTGAGTTTATGTGAGGGGTATTATTATTATTCTTTATTTCTATTATTATTCTTTATTTATATAGCGCCAACTAATTCCGCAGCGCTGTACAATTGGGAATAGACATACAGAGGTATTAAATAGTACAATCAGATGTGGAGAACAGGAGGATCAGAGGGCCCTGCTCGTGACAGCCTACAGTCTAGAGGAAGGTAGGTTTGATACAGAAGGAGTAAGTGCTATTGTGTTTAAGTGCCTCCTGCCACATGAACTGCCAGTCAGTGGGTGGGAGTGAGAAGTGCCGTTGAGTGCAGTAGTCCGTGCAAGGGGTGAATCTTGGTGATGATGTTTATGGAGGCAGTTGATAGGCCTCCCTGAAGAGGTGAGTCTTCAGGGAGCATCTGAAGATTTGAAGGCTGGGGGAGAGTCTGACGGGGCGGGGGAGGGAATTCCCCCGCCCCATCAGATGTCAGGAACATATTATAAAAAATATTCTGGAAAAAAGTATCCTGTCAAATTTATTGGAGTATTGTGTGAATTACCCATGTGTTTCTTCAAGGATGGGCAGATCCAGCATTCTCAGATGTCCATTGGCAATCTGAAGATTAAAGTCTGTGTAGTCCAACAACTACTAAAGTGAACTAGGGTACCTCCCCATGGTCAAGTGAAGATCTGTTCTGCTGGTTGATTTGAGCCTTGAGTCTAAAGCTCTATACACAAAGAGCAGTGTTCCTGTTCAGAGAAAATATAATTTCTAGCTTTCTCTTCAGGAGAAGTATGATACACTTTATCAGACGGACAAAGGACCAAGCCCTGAAACAGGGCCCCACATGATTGAAGGATTTAAGCCTGCAGCGAGAATGTGGGTTTTGATTAAGCTGATTTCCCCTTTAGATCATATGGGGTGGGGGTTGCCATTACTGGTCCTTGTACTTAGGGCAATACAGGATGTTAGTCTTTTTATTCTCTGTTTAGATAGAGGAAACCTGCCTCAACCATCCTCCCTTTGGTTTGTTTTCATCTGGCATGAATAGGTTTTCTGTTTCAGGATCATGTTTAAAGTTTAGAGCTTTGCTGTTATCAGTCGTTTGTTGAGGGGTAGGTTTGTAAATTAATTATTAGTTTTTCACTTTGTATATGTGAGAGGCATCACTCGGGTTGGTGTCACCTGGTGCAGTAACTCATGGTGTCACCCCCCTGGATCTCCTCCCGTACCATAGCTCATACGGTATTACACACAATATACATGCATAGCCCATACAGAATTATAGAGACACACTATACATGTATAGCCCATACAAAATTACAACTACCACCTCCACATTGGCCCTCATTATCCACCACCTCCACACAGTCTGTCCACCATAATGTCCACCTCCACATTGTCCCTCATTGTCCATCTCCATATTGTCCACCACCTCCACTTTGGCCCCCATTGTCCACCACCTCCACCTATTTGAATGGCAAAGAGACCAGTACAGCTGTGGAATTTCCCTATGACATTGGCCTACACTCTGGTCAGGCTCTGACATCCCATTCCTGGTGGATATTATAGTAGCTGTGACCAATCTGCAAATGTTTTTCTCAAACTGACCTAAAACCCCACAGATTTGCTCCACTACCAGGGTGAGCCTCCCCACACAGAGCTTGTTTAAATTTTATTTTCTGTTCAATGTTTCAGTTTATATTAACCCTTTGAGTGCTAAAGGATATGCAACACATCATGTTGCATACACCTCTGGCACTCAAAATACTAATTCCTCCTTGGTCTAAGTAGCTTGAAAGGCATTTTCAAAATGTGCCAATCCACAGTGGTTTGGCTGAACCAGATGTGCACTGAACCACTCTGCCTCCACCCACCACTGCTTCTCCCGCTCGTTGTGCAATGCTGCGTAGCTATGCAGCAATGTGATGTCTCAGTCATACTCCTTATGTCACCCCGCCATAGCTCTTTCTCCTTCTATCCAATAAGGTCACCTCTCAAGCCAGTGCAATTTAAATGATAAAATGTATAATAATATTTTGTCCTAGGCCAAAATACATCACTGAGCATGGGTGTCACCCTCCTTGTGGGTGTCACCCAGTGCGGTCCTCACCCACCGCACCCCACTTGTGACGCTGCTGGTATATGTTGTATAGTTAACATGTATTTATATATCTAGAACTATTGAGTGCATTTAGCTATATATTGTAGCTAGCCATTTAGAGACTTTGGTTCTATGCAGTAGGACATTTTACATAGTTTGTATGTATATTATTAATTATTTTTAGATTCAATAAATTGTTATGAATGGCTGGTAGTTGTATGCATCTTCCCAGGCAACAAGTCTGGTCTAGGTGGGCAGTCAAGGACTTGGTTAGCCTGATGTGCAATGTGGCACACACATGCAGGAACCAGCATGGGGGAGTTTCCACCAGGCTGGGGGGCTGGTGGCAGCCAATAAAGTTTGTTTTTGATTGTTTGGTTGAGGTCTTATAAGTAAAATTCATCTGCTGCAAGCCGGCAGCCATTATATATTCAATCAGTTCTCCTGTTTTTGGGCTTAGGTGATTGGGGAGATGGTGGCTATATGTGCTGGTGCTGAATCTCTAAGTCATTTGTGAGAGAGATAGAAATGATAGACTCTCTCTGCAGCAGCACAGCTTGTAATGTATGATCAGTGGTACAAGGAACAGCCTTGCATAACCTGCTGACATTTCACTCATGACTCATTCAGGAAAGGAGATTAGTAATGGGGAAAGGGCTATGCATATGTATATGTGAAGAAACAGAACTTTTGTAATCACTTACAAATGTCAGAAGCTGCCACATGTAGCGGCGGAATGCATAGGGTGTAATTGAAGGGTTAATCGGTCACCAATTGAAGCACAAGACTTCATCACTAGGCTGCAGAGTTAGTGTTAGAAATGAAATTATAATTGTTCGATGAATCAGGGATACTGATAGGCTACCACTGTCTCTCTATCCTATTGTCTAATTAAACTCATGGAAGGTTACCGGTGAGGTTTACCCTGAGACGAGAGGTAATTAGTGCTGGTGCTTCTTGTACATGAGCTCTAGGTTATTCTTCTCTTCTTTCAAACTGTCTTAAAGGAATAGTAATACTTAAAATGTAAAAAAAATATATGTTGTAGGGTTTATCCCCCTGAGTAAAACAAGAGTACTCCCACTGCTGAAAGGTGTTTCATTCAAAAGTTATTAATTTTCAAAGTTGAATTTTTAGGTGCAATATCACAGTGTCCTGAAATTGTACAGTGGAGCTGTTGCTACACCATCCTATGGAGATTTATGGTCCCTGGACCAGAGCTGTCCATAGGATCGTGTAGTAACAGTGCCACTGTACAATTTCAGGCCACTGTGATATTGCACCTAAAAAATTCAACTTTGAAAATTAATAACTTTTGAATGAAACACCCTTCAGCAGTGGGAGTACCCTTGTTTTACTCAGGGGGATACACCCTACAACATTTTTTTTTACATTTTAAGTATTACTATCCCTTTAAATGATGAGGAATTAGCACTTTACTGGCAGCAATTGGTACTTAATAATAGAACAGTGTTCTAGTGGTGACAACCCTGAACACTTTGGTTACTGTACAACTATGGGAGCAAGGCAAGGCTCTACCACAGTTGTTGTAGCTTTTAAAGAACAAATACAAATTATTTTTTAATTGTTATTAAAGGTTCACTTTTAACCAGTAAAATGAGAATAGAACTCATGTTGGCACTGAACGGGTTAACTGTCTGTAGTCCAAACAACAGTGGATTAACCACCCACGTCTGTATGTGATTACAAACGTTCTGTTTCTTCAGTTATTCAAATATTTTTCCTGTAGCGCTACATACTATATTATCAAAATACCATTCTGTCTTTGTGAGTTAGTATATTATATGTGCATTATTCTGACTGGAGATGAACTACAACTATGACTCTCCAAAAACATACTGAAAAAGAAATGTGTCCATCAGTCCGCAATAATTGCCACCATTGATCTAGTGATTAGAGGTGATACTAGACTCCATTCTATGTAACTACACTTGGTATTGCAAGCAACATAACAAGTGTCTCACTAATTTGTAATTCTAGTGAGGGGAATAAAGAAGGAATTTATACTTTCCTTAATTGCAAAAGCATCTGTTAGCTGGGGGCTACGAACCAACCTCTCACGAGGGTGTTTTTCATAGCAGGGGTAAGACATATCATATCATATAGCCGCATTAGACTGCATTAATAATTGTTCACTCCAGAACTGAGGCAGATAGGGGCTTGCCCAACCTAAACTGGCTTAACATTGGCAAGCAATCTCTACATTCCTTTGGCCACAAACATGCTTCTAAACCTCAATGTAATTATCTGTACTAAGTCACATGTTATTTATTGTTAAAAGTTGGAATCTGATGCACAAACTCTTGTGTATATTCTAAGGTCAGGAAAATGTTTTGCAGTGTTTCGTTTCTTGTTTCATTTAGGTTCACATATCCTCAGTGTGTTTCCAAATGGCTTCCTATCTGGGTCACCTCTCCACTGACTACTCTCTCCTCTCCATTTCCCCTATCCACTCTTTCCTCACCTCCTCTCTCTCCTTTCTCCACTTTTCTTTACCCTTTCCCCTCTCACCTCACTCCTCTCTCTTCTTTTTCCCCTCTCTCCCCTCTCCCCCCTATTTCCATTCTCCCCTCTCATTTCCCTCCTCTCCATTTCTCACCAGTCCTATACCCTATGTATATTCATCTTGAATCAATTTAGGTGGAACCACAGTTTTTTAAATATCTGAAAAAGTCAATCAATCATGGATGTGTGCTCATTAGTAATATGCACCCTTAAAGCAAAGCAAATTAATCCCTGATTATTACAGTATGGTTATAGCTGTTGAAAGCAATCTGCATAACTGAACACAAAAGATGTTTTCAGCACATCATCCAGCAAAGTTATAAATATGTGCATTAACCCCTTAAGGACCGGAAAAATCTGAGGTCGTTTTCCCTTAAGGACCGAAGCAATTCTGACCTTTTTGACTATGTCTTTGTTCAACAGTGTTTTCCCTCTAAGGCTTTTATTTCACCTCCATAAATTATATACTGTTTTTTTAAGCATAAATAGGGCTTTCACTTGATACCCTACTTATATGGATAACCCACCATTTATTTTATTAAAGTTAAAAAAAAGGTAAAGAAATGTAAAAAAAAACCAAAAAACCATTTTTGTTTTTTCTCTTGGGATCAATTGGGCACAAAGGGTTACATTTTTTATGGCAACTACATGAAAGGTATGACCGGTCAGTCATACCTACAAAATGCACAGTTTAAAGTGGCCACTGTCCCCCCCTTGGGTGAAAATCCCCATGTCCCTTTTTCCCACCCTATTTTATCACTTTTTTATCCCTGACATTTGGCGGTGTGTATAAGTATATTACATAGCTCCACAACAATTACACTTCCAAAATTGTTTAATAAGATTATTTAAAAAAAATAAATAAATATCTTTTTCTAAAAAAAAAGTGTGTTGTGTTTTTTTAAAAAAAAAAAGAAAAAAAAAGTATCACTGCAGGTCAGAAATTGAAATGCATTTACCAAGCCTCTGGCACCAGCAGTGGAGGGGTTAATACCCCCAGCTGCTGTATTCTCATTTGCCACTAGGTGTCTCCTCTCTACTTCTGTCTCCCTTACTTAGATAGCAAGGGAGACAGAGGTAGAAGAGACACGCAGAGACGGCATGCTTTGCGTGCTGTCTCTGTCTCTCACTATGCCAGTACATGTGATCGCTGCTACGGCGATCGCATGAACCGGCACAAGCAAGAAGGGCTGAGATTGAACGTTCCGGTCTCGGAGCGCTCAGTCTCAGCCTGGAATTAATGATAGCAGCGTGCACGGAGGCATGCTGCTATCATTTAAGCCATGACGGTCCTGGACCGTCATGGGTCCTTAAAAGGATAGTAATGTTTCATAATAAAAGCAGCTCTAATTATCATCATAGTATTTGGACTTTGGAGAGTGTTATTTCAATTCTGTCAGAGTTGTAGTTCCAGAGTAATTCAATGACAAAGTGTCCTCCTCCCGCCCCTTTTACTAATGTAACACTTTTCAGCCAGAGCAGAAGGGAGGTGCCCAGGTAGACTGCAGAGAGGGACAATCTTCAATTAAGATAAGGGTAAAACCTGAAAAACTTGTCAAGGGGAGGCAGGGCTTTCATTGTTCTCATAGGAAGAAGATTGTCCCCTTCTGTTATCTATCTGGTCTATGGACTGGATTCCACATCTGAGAAGAGATGGCTTACACTAGGTAAAAGGGGCGGGGAGGGGAAACTTTGCTTGTGAATATCTCTCAAACCATAAAGGTTTGAGAGATAAGACTTATATCATTCTTCATATTTTTTTAATGCCTACAAAATAAAATAAAGTTAAAATGAAGTATTACTATCCCTTTAAGGGGATAACAACCCATGACGGTCCAGGACCGTCATGGGTCCTTAAGGGGTTAAAGAGAGTAAGGTACCATAGCAGCTTAATAGTAGATGAGACATAGTTACATAGTTACATAGTAGTTTAGGTTGAAAAAGTCTTGCATCCATCAAGTTCAACCCTCTTCCTATTCCTATTTACCGTCATTGATCCAAAAGAAGGTTAAAAAAACCCTCAATACGGCAATTTCAAATTCTGCTTTGAATGGAGGGAAAAATATGTTCTTGATACCAGATGGCAATCAGATTTGGATCAACAAGCACTAAATAAATATTAATCCTAATACTAACATACATAGCCCTCTATGTTCTGCTCTTTTAAAAAAGTATATGCAGGGCCTTTTTAAAGGCATCTAATGTATTCGATAGCACCACCTACACTGGCAGTGAATTCTATCCCTTTACTGTCCTAACTGTAAAGAATCCCTTCCACTGTTGTAAAACTGTTGTAAACAAAATCTCCTTTCCTCAAGTCTAAGCGGGTGACCCCTTGTCCTTTGTACTGTTCTGTTAATGATGAACAGGTCTTTAGAGAGCCCTTTGTATAGGCCCTGAACATATTTATATAAAGTTATCATATCCCCTCTAAGACACCATTTCTCTAGTGTGTACAAGTTTAACTTTTCAAGCCTTTCTTCTTATCTAAAACTTTCCATTCCCCTTATTAGTTTTGTAGCCCTCCTCTGCACTTCAAGTTCCATAATGTCCTTTTTTAGAAAATGAGCCCAGAATTGAACTGCATATTCAAGGTGGGGTCTTACCATGGACCTGTAAAAAGGCAGAATAATATCTTCCTCACGTGAGTCAATACCCCTTTTAATACATGCCAATATCTTATTGGCCTTTGCAGCTGCCAGCTGGCACTGTGCACTACTGCTAAGTCTATTGTCTACCATTTAAACTATATGTTGCATTTTTATTATTATACCCAAAATGCATAACTTTACACTTGTCTGTACTGAAAATCATGTGCCATTTGCCTGCCCAGTTACCCAATTTGTCCAAACTCTCCTGAAATATAGACAAATCCAGTTCAGCCTTTATTACCCTACTTAATTTTGTGTCATCGGCAAACATTGTTTCATGGCTCCCTATGCCCACTGGGAGATCATTAATAAACAAATGTAAAAGAAGAGGTCCCAGGACAGATCCCTGAGGTACTCCACTTTTGTCCAATTGGAGAACTTCCTATTTACCAGCACTATTTGCATTCTATTTTTCAGCCAATTTCCAAATCATGCATAAATGTTTGCCCCTAAGCCTCTTTCATTCAATTTGTATAATAACCTTATGTGCTGAATTGTATCAAATGACATTGCAACGTCTGAATAGATCACATCAACCACCGCACCCAAAATGTATATTTTTACTCACTTTTTCATAAAATGCGATCAAGTTAGTTTGACAAGACCTGTCTTTCACAAAGCCATGCTGGCTCATGCTCAAGATGAATTCTTGAATATATTAGCAACCCTTCAAACAGTTTCCCCACCACAGATGACAAGCTTACAGGTCTGTATTTTCCCAGCTGGGATTTTGATCCCTTTTCAAATATGGGCACCACATCTAATTTACACCAATCCGTGGGAACCATACCTGAAATAAAAGAATCCCTGAAAATCAAAATATGTTTTAATAATAAAATAGCAAAAGTATTTTAAAGATAGTTATTTTAACCCCTTGAATGCTAGCAACAAATGTACTGGAAACCTCTTTAGCACATTAAGGTCCCTTCTAGGGATGGGTGAAAATGTTCGCCTTAAAATGAAATCAGCAAAACATAAAACAGTTCACCACCAATTAGGAGGAGTATTATAAGGTGTTTGGTAACGTCTAAAGGAATTGTGCTTAGGATAATGATATACAGATTTAATTGCAAAGAGAAAAACTTAGTTTAAGAGCAGGCAAGTTTAACCGGTACCCTCACCCTTTGATAAAGCCTCTTCATGGCGAAACGTGCATCAGGGAGACAGACGCAAACTTAAGCGACCTTATAATACTGATCTCATTTCTATTACTTAATTTATATGTCCTGCTATATTGCAAAGACAACAGGGATCCTTATATCTTAGAAATTGGGACCACTGCAAGGATCCCAGGTGAGAGAGTTACCACTAGTGTGTGCCGGAGATTACGGAATACATAGTTAACGGCCGGCCTGCCAGGCTAGCAACACTATAGCATTACTCTGGTGACACCTGGGACAAAATTCTAACGAGATCTCAGGACAACATAAGGTTATTATTTAGCTTATCAAAATAATTACTACACCAGTAACTTGCGGGACCATATAAAGGATCACAGATAAGACAGTAGCCGCCAGTTGGGTAACTGAGACTACAATAGTATATCTCACTGTTGAATTAACACAAAGTGCGGGGTTCACGTGGGGAGTCTGAATACACAGATTTCAGCGTCTCAAAGATATCTAATATATAATACCCTGATGATCACATTACAGCTCATCTCAGTTTATTATAATCTGGTAAAAAGTCGCTGAGATCTAAGTTTTGTTTCAATTGAAACTTGTTAAATACAGGAGATCATTACATATGTAAGGATATACAATCATCGGTTTCATATATGTTTAGATACTACTAATCACTACTCTGGCATAATCTGAGAATTAATAATACAAGGATCCCAAGAGATACTAGAGTATACACCAGGACAAATATATTCTGTTCATATGGTATATTAGCACTACTCAGGACCATTATAAGGATGCCAGATTACATTATTGTTGCTAAACTGTGACATTTAAATCACGATACTTAGCTCTATTGACTTAACACGCTGCACCGATAGTCGATCACATGTGCTCCAGATGAATGTAAATCACTAACACTTCCTAAAAGAGCACTGCCACAAGTGTTGCATATTAATAGTTATTAACATTTACTATATTGTATTGACCACTTATTGAAGACGTTAATGAGCAGTCAGATAGCACGAATGACTGAATTTCGATATATTGAGACACTGGAATATCCTCAGCAATTACTGTAAAATCTCAGGTATAATACGCACCTGTGTATAATACGCAGGTGTATATTATGGCCAAGATTTTAGGGGAAAACAAGAGTGCCTATGTATAATACACACCCTTGTTTTCCCCTCTTAAGAAAAAAAAAGTTAAGCCTTCCCGATCCTTTCTCTCCCTCCCCCAGAGCTATCCGCTGCTAAAATACCATTTACTTATGTCAAAATTCAAGTCCCCGCATTTTCCCCATTAGCAGGCAACATATAACCCATGTCAATATTCCCTGCAGACAGCATGCTTCCATTTGCCTCCCGCTTCCTTCCGACTATGGTATTGCCCTGTGAGGACCTTCAGTCATCCTCAGCATCACTGTCTCTTCAAAGTCCAAGTCCCACTCAACCACACACACACCTGTTTTGAGTACCCAGCAACACAGGTTGTGTTAGATATGATGAGTTCCACTGGTGCTGTTGCTATACTAGGTGTACCTTTGACACCTAGTAGTAGTGGCAGTAGAATTACATCAACATCCAACTCCAGTAGTTGTAGTAATAGCAGAAACCACACATGACAGACAAAGCCAGGACAAATATATTAACATCAGCACAGATGAGGAGGTGGAAGATGGATGTGGAAAGGGTTGCCACCATCTACCCCACTTGGGACCACTGCTATGACCGATAAGTAATATGTGTCAATAATCTGAGAAGGAGGATAAAGTATGACAATGGTAAAAATAGATACACGAATCACACCATGCCAGTCCTCCAACATCACCACTACAATACATATCTGCCACATTGTAGGTTGTACTTTATTTTTTTTATTACTTGATATCATCATGAATATGTGCCAGTGTCAAGAAAGTGCTGTGGGTAAAGGGCAAATGCATTCTGCATGCTAACACATTTTTCAGGCCATATTTTGCTGTTGGACTTACAACTTTGACTTTCAGCCACTTATTTCTAAACTTCATCCCTCAGAAGAAGTAATATTACAGTGGGAAATGTAGTACCTATAGGAAATATAGGCGGAAAATGTGTTAACATAGGTGGAAAATTTGTTAAAATAGGCGAAAAAGAGGAAATTTTTGCATAGACGGAAAGGCAAAATTTTTTGCTGGAAAAGCTAAAAATTGGCACGTTTTCACAACATTTTTCGCTGGAAATTTCACACTTTTCACCACCCCTAGTCAGCACTTCTGCATTCAATGAACACAGCAGCTTTGAGTGACAAAGGGGTATGCATTACGTAGCAATGCGTTGCGTACCACTCTGGCACTCAGAGGTTTAAAGGGAATTTTAAGGCACAAAACAGAATTACATTTTAAGATTTTCAAATGATAAATCTTGGGTGAATATGACATTCATTCTGAGCTAATTCAGGAACTGGTATCGATTTTAAAACCTGACACCTGTCTACTGATGTCAATTTACAAAGTTACATACTTCAAAAGTATTCTACTTAAAGCAACTTGCACTAAAGGGAGGACAATTGGGCATTCCGTGGGTATTTTGGTGCTGATCAGCTGTTTCATGTAAGGACAGAACTGACAGAGAAGCTGTTCTATGCAACAGCTGCTTTGTTGATTCTCTCCATCTCAGAATGAACTGTAAAGCTTGGCAATGAATTCCTAATGTTAAAGTCCTTTCTATATCACAGGAGTGTGAAGTGCATAATCCATGTGTCACTAAAAAGGTTAAATGCGGGCTGGTGGTGTTCTGCTCTTGCATATCAATTTCTTAGTAATTAGGATGTTTTGTCATATGTCCATGGGAAATTGATCAACACATCAGCAGACACAATTCATCACTGCCACAAACCTTAGTGTATCACACCTCAGGTGGCCCTGTTGTGAAAAGCTGAATGTATATATATATATATATATATATATATATATATATATATATATATATATATATATATATATATATATATATACACCATTTAAGTTATAATAACTTTTGAGAGAGTCATCTTCCCCAGTGTGATTACCCTTATTTATTAGAGTGTATATTGGAAATGTTATTTTTTCCTTATGTTTCAGATGGCTAGTTTTAAAATTATCCCATGTTTATTTAGTTCATATGGCCTAATGAGGAGAACCGGTTTAAATAAAATATTAGCTTTGTAGACAAGTAATAATCACTATGTTCCATGTTCTAATTGTAAATTGTACTTGGTAGCTTGGCATCTGGCCTGCCACTTTAGACTTAGTTTGCTGGATACGTTTGACTTACCCATTTAATAGATTGTAAGTGTGTCTTCATTTTCCTATTTACTTGGTAATTAAAATACATAGCTAATTAAACAGGAAAGAAGAAAATGAGAATTAAAATACAGTTTGCTAATGACCTTAAAGAAGACATCAATTTTCCACTCACTAGGAGATATTTAATTGCTGTTTTTTCATAATGGGGTTAGTTTAACTGGAACCTGTGATATCAGTAACCTCAATATTGCCAAATGTGAACTGACTTTAAGAAGTGTTATCTTTCTGTTAATTCATGTTTGTGTATTAAAGGGACACCTGCAATTAACTGATGATTTTGAAAGATATTTCAAAATCACCTATATTATTAGCTATTTTTTATTTAGAAATCTTGTTTTGAGTTACCTAAATTATAGATTAGGCTAATTAAGGTATGCAGTGCAGCTACTTCCTGTTGTATCCCTACATTCCATCTCTTTTCACTGGGTACTCAGTAATGCATTGTGCACCTCCCCCATCACTGACTTCCTGTCTTATCCCTATATTACCCCCTACCTCATTGACACTGTTCAGTTATATATTGCCCACCTCCCCTAGCACTGATTTCCTGTCTTATCCCTACATTACCTTCCCCACTCACTGACACTGCTCAGCAATGCGATGCCCACCTTCGCTAGCACTGAAAGTGATGAGTGTTGGAAAGGGTGGAGGTAATGTAGGGCTAAGACCTAGACCACAGGGGAGTTTTTAAAGCACTGCTTTCAGTTCCTCAAAAAGGAAAAAAAAACACATGAATTAGATGGCACTGTCAGAAGTGTACATTAGCAGTGGAAAGAGAGAAAGGGCACCTCATAGGGTAATATAAAAATATAATACACAGCAATCTTCACAAAATATACTCACAAAAGCAATGGCCACGTATGAATGTAGCACACCAGCAAGTGGAGGATATTAGATTTGTCTCCAGATTTCAGTATTGTGATAAGCAGCCATTTCCAAGAGAAGAACATAGAAAAAAGGCTGGTGAGAGTTCTTCCATTCATAGGCATTTGGCAACAGGGGGAATCAAAGCTTGCCCCTGATCCAGCTCTCAGAAGAACTATATAAAGCTTGATCCTTATCTTGTAAATAATCAAGAGATTTGTTTAAATTCCAATAAAAGGAATGGGACACAAAGTCTCTACACATCAGTGTAAACAATGTGTTTTAAAGGGATAGTAATACTTCATTTTAACTTTATTTTATTTTGTAGGCATTAAAAAAACATGAAGAATGATATAAGTCTTATCTCTCAAACCTTTATGGTTTGAGAGATATTCACAAGCAAAGTTTCCCCTCCCGCCCCTTTTACCTAGTGTAAGCCATCTCTTCTCAGATGTGGAATGCAGTCTATAGACCAGACAGATAACAGCAGGGGACAATCTTAATCCTATGAGAACAATGAAATCCCTGCCCCCCTTGACAAGTTTTTCAGTTTTTTCCCTTATCTTAATTGAAGATTGTCCCTCTCTGCAGTCTACCTGGGCACCTCCCTTCTGCTCTGGCTGAACAGTGTTACATCAGTAAAAGGGGCGGGAGGGGGACACTTTGTCATTGAATTACTCTGGAACTACAACTCTGACAGAATTGAAATAACACTCTCCAAAGTCCAAATACTATGATGATTAATTAGAGCTGCTTTTATTATGAAACATAACTATCCCTTTAAGGTTTAATCCAACCTTTCATTAGGTTATAGACAGTATCGTTACACAACACATAAGAAAATACACCAAACAACATTTTATAAAGAGCCAGATTCACACTACAAAACACAATAAACCAATGAGTTTGAAATTTTGAAAGCCAATCAGAATTTACAACTAATCAGTATACTAATACTCTGACATGCATCTCCAGGGAATGGACTATAAAATGCAATTCATAAAAATGGCTACATAGTAAAGCAACATAACCGGCAAAAGACCAATCACGGTCAACAACAATGCTCAAAGAAGCTGCTCACATGTAAATCATTAGAATTAAGCAATCAATCTCATTCACAAAAAGAAGACACATGCCAGAGTAACATAACTGAAGAAACCAAATCAAAACCTTAATGATATGCTCAAAGGATAACAGTAAATGGAGCATGAATGGTGCTCTCACTAAATGAATCAGTTAAAGGGACAGTAATGTCCCATAAAAACCTTTTATAGTTTTATAGAGCCTTAGAAAATAAGCAGATCCTATTTCAGACATTTTAGATTTAGTACTATCCAATGCAATGGGATACCCCCGTTACTGAATAATATAACTTTTCAATGTGTATTGTGTTTGTTTTCTTCTTTGATATCCTGTAAAGGTATGACATGTGTTCATTTTTGTAGGGCTTGCCAAAATTAAGGTGGGTTGAGAAAAGAATGAACGAACATGTGGATATTAGTGATGAGCGAGCATGCTCGGCCGAAGCTCGGTTCGGCTCGAGCATCGCTCTGCTCGGCACATGGCGGTACTCGTACGAGTGCCGCATGTGCTCGCCCACCATGTTCGGGTCTCCTCCCCGCACGTTTCGCGGCTGCTACGCAGCCAATAAACGTGCGGGGAGGCTCTGACATCAGTGTAATGCCAGCAGCCATGTTGGCTGCTGGCATTACACTGATTGGCTGGCCAGAACCCGTGATCGGGTGCTGTATAGCACCCGACTCGCGAGTTCTGCTCATTCTCAGCCAGGGAGAGATGCGATCAGGCAGGGAAAGTCAGTGTAGGGAGAATAAAAGTGTTGGTACTCTTTCAAGACCCAAAAGTCCTTTTTAGGACTGTTGTGTGTGGGGGCAGCATTTATATTTTGTTTGGGGGGGCACAATTTCATTTTTTTTTGTGGGGGGGGTATTAGTAAGGTGACATTGTACTAGGTGCACAGGGACAAATATTTTACAACGCAGCGACAAAAAGGGCCATTTTAAACGTGTGCCTAGCCATAGATTATTGTCACATTCTGTTTAGTGTGCAAATTCACAAATTAACGTCACATATTCCGTTCACTGTGCCTAGCCGCAGATTAGCGTCACATTCTGTTTCGTGTGCCTAGCCGCAGATTAGCGTCACATATTGTTTAGTGTGCCTAGCCGCAGATTAACGTCACATATTGTTTAGTGTGCAAATTCACAAATTAACGTCACATATTCCGTTCACTTTGCCTAGCCGCAGATTAGCGTCACATATTGTTTAGTGTGCCTAGCCGCAGATTAGCGTCACATATTGTTTAGTGTGCCTAGCCGCAGATTAATGTCACATATTGTTTAGTGTGCCTAGCCGCAGATTAACGTCACATATTGTTTAGTGTGCCTAGCCGCAGATTAGCGTCACATATTGTTTAGTGTGCCTAGCCGCAGATTAGCGTCACATTCTGTTTCGCGTGCCTAGCCGCAGATTACCGGCATATATTCCGTTTAATATGAAGAAGGCGGGTAAAAAGGGACGGGGAAGTGGACGTGATCCTGATAGTTCAAGTAAATATACAGCAAATACTGTTTGGTAACAATTTTTCGCCTAAAATCGTTTTTATCTTCCTTTTTGTGTGTTTTACGGTCAGTCTGTAAAAATGGCGTACTACGGGTGAAACATCGTTCCCAGCAGCGACGTTGGAGTCCAAGATGCATCCAGACATCCTCCCTATGCTGTCCCTGAACCATTTCTGTGGTGTTTCCATAATTTTCTGACCTTTTCCTATGAACCAGGCACCCTCCCCTCATCAGAGCAGGGGGTGCCTGGTGTAATGCTCGAGTCCTCCCATTGACTTCAATGGGGCTCGGGTACTCGGCCGAGCACTCGAGCCTCCGGGGGTGCTCGGTCAGAGCACCCGAACACCCGAGCATCGGGGTGCTCGATCATCACTAGTGGATATAACAAGTTGATATATATACTAGGCATATCACACGTAAATAAAATTGAGGATAGAAGGGATGACTGCAGGGCAGAGCTATAATAAATACATTCAAGATTAAGGGGTCGATCCAAATGCGGGCAATAAAAAAGCCGGTAATGTATAAATAAATAAAAGTTGGAATAAATTCATTGGGGATATTTCATTTTGATTTCCTTTGATCTGCTCATATGTGTCACCTATGTATAACATAGCCTAAATATTTAGCCTACATATCGAATACGAAAAAGAAGGCGAGAACAGCGCAAACACCACCCTCTAAGTGTAGTATTATTAAGAATATTGTGGCAGTATCCCTCTTTTTTTTCCCCTTCTTATAGTTCACTCACATGGAACGGAGGCTTCTCCTGCCTCTCAGCATATGCGCATGCACTGCATATTCTTTAAATCACTCCAGGCTCATAACACCATTCCGTTCTTGCTGCACCCTATATGAGTGTTAATGTTGTTCCTTTGTTGTTGTCCACATATATAGAATAAACATGTGGACTCACCACTCTCTGTAGAGTGCCTGGGAACCTTATAATGGTGTCTCAACTCAAAAAAATTTAAGCTCCTTTGAGTTAGTGAGGGAAAAAACCTAATGCCATGCAAATTCTATGTATAAAATTATAAAAAAATCTTTATTCTACATAAATTAAAAACACTTTTAAAAATACACAAAACTGAATAGTATCAAAAAATGAAAGACAACACAGAAAAAAATGGGAGTAAGCACAAAGGATACCTCAGTACTAACCCAAGTATGGTGTGATAAATCCCATTAATAAGGACTCATCTATATATATATATATGTATATACATACACACACACATATCAAAAATCATAAAATGTACTATAAAAATACTATATCCGCTAATATCTCTGCTCAACGCGTTTCGACGTGGGTGGTGACCTGTGAGACCCACATCGATAACAGCAGCATCTAACAGCCCTGAAAGAAAAATACTCCATAAAGACTAAGAGCTCTGCAGAACATATGTTTTTCTTCTACATATCGAATACTACTAAAACGGTCTTAATTTTTTTTTTTAAGTTTTATTTAATGTAAATTTAACTTATAAACTCTGTCCTGCAGCTACTTCCACACAGACTGCGGTTACCTGCTCTGTAACCACACTCCGTCAGTCTGTCTCTGCTCTCCTCCCTCCTCTGATGATGGAGGCGTCTGTCTGTAAGCTGGAGTGGTCTCATTGGCAGAGATCGATATCTAGCCAATGAGACCACTCCAGCTTACAGACAGAAGCCACTGAGAGAGCTTTCACAGGAGAGAATGCATGTACGAGAAACCAAGACAAAGCATGCAAGGAAAGCAAAACAGAGCACACAAATGAGAGTGCATGCAAGAATGAGCAATAAAGAGAACAACACAGAGCACGTAAGAGCAAGAGTGAACATGTAAGGGAGAGTGCATGCAAGTGTTACTGCAAGACAGCAATAGTAAGAGGGAGTGAGAAAGAGGGAGATGTATAAGACATCAAGAGAGAGAGAGAGACAGCAAGATAGCAACAGTGAGAATGCCAGAAAGACTGAACTGTAGGTGTATAATACTGTTTATTTTACACATCCTGGATAGATAGGCCATTTATGATAGTATATGGCCATTGAGGAACTATCTATCTATCTATCCATCCATCTATCTATTTTTTTTTTGTGAAAGTATTTTACCAGGAAGAATACATTGAGATTGTCTCTCATTTTCAAATATGTCCTGGACTCATTTTATCTACCTCAAAAGGATGAAAGGCTGAGCTGACCTTGCCGGGACTAGAACCCGTGACCTTGTGGCTTGAACAGACTCTACAGCTGGTACATTAACCAACTGAGCCATCCCATCCATCCATCCATCTATCTATCTATCTATCTATCTATCTATCTATCTATCTATCTATCTATCTATCACACTCTCTCTCTCTCTAAATATAATTAACCAAACAATGGTTCGTGAGATTCAGATCAAAACATCAATCTATAAGAAAACACATTTAAAATAGCTGCAGTGCAACCAATTATGACTAAAAGCAAAACCATAAAATATTATTGCACATCCATATTTAATCAGTATTAACACTTTACTCTGCAGCATACTACCTGCTTATCACCACAGAATTAAAGACATACCTGGAAACTTGGTGGGTTTCACCTAGATACTCTGGATTTAGAGCGCTGTCTCTGGGTCTCCGGACAAAACCTTTAAATATCTGGGTAACACTGACTCAGTACTGTCATGTGTGGCATTTGCGAGTGCGATTTTATAATTGTGTATAGTATTAATATTACTGCTGCCAGAAGTCCTTGCATTTTTCCCAGTGTGCATCCATCCCACCATCCACCTCTGCTTGCCTCCTGTGATCCCACTGTCACCTCACACCACCTTTGTGACGCACAAGCCAGCCAATTGCTGCTGGGGCATTGCTGACTGCTGAGGAAGAGCAACACCAACGTGATGATGTTGGCATCATAGGGCAGCTGCATGAGAAATGCCAGTGAGTGGAGGGATCGAGGAAGAGCACGGTTGGTGGACCTAGTTAGTACCTCCGAACCAGCAGCTAGCTGGAACAAGAAATAAATTATAACCTCTGTGTTGATAGGTTCATTTATACTAATGGATATACTCAGGGATGACAATAAATAAAATAACTGCAGTTGGTGCTCACAGCATGCAATATGATCATGACCACATAAAGAGAGCGAAGAGAAACCCTGCAAAATTGAGCACTCACATAACCATTTGACCACTTAACCACTTAACCCTTGAGTGTCCAAGAAATGGTAAATGAAAATAAAACTTAACCTGTATTGGTTTAAATAAATAAAATAACGGCAAATTTAAAATAGAGAAATGGTTTGAGGACAGAAACTCAATATAAAATGTCTCTATATTAAATTCACTATTATTTTCTTTTATTTATTTAAAGCAAAAAAGGTTAAGTTTTATTGTCATTTCCCATTTCTTGGACACTCAAGTGTCTTATATCATAAATGGTTATTGAGTGCTCAATTTTGCAGGGTTTCTTTCTTTCTCTTACCTAATTTTATTTTATCGCAGAGCCAAGGATGAAATGATTGGTTGCATATTTGGGGGGGGGGGTGCAGGGGCTTTGCTCATTGGCTTGTTTCTCATGCATGCTCAATGAGCATGAACAGATAATAAAATAAATAAAATAAAAATGAAGGCCTTTATTATTTATATTTATTTATATTATCTGTTCATGTACCCTAATGGAAACCCAGATGGAATGGAAGGCCAAGTTTTATGTAATTTAATTGAATTAATCATCTTGTTCAAATGACAGTCCAGAAAAGGGACGAGGGGTCTTCCACACTGAAGACAGTGCTGAGTGAATTTTGATTGGCAATGAAAACATTCAACTACATTTTTATTAACTGAACATAAAGGCAAACAAATTTTATTTGTATCACGGTGCCCGTGCTATACGGGCAACATTTTGACACATGCTACTTCCTGATACCTTTTATTGGCTACGATGTTTTGCTCTTCCCAGTGACAGCCTTTAAATACTCAGTGCTGTCACTTATGAGCTGCCCTTTCGTGGTGTTTCCGATGCCTAGCGCTTGTTCTGTTATTTTTGTATGATATCAGTGTATGACCCGGACTGCCTGACTATTCTGCCTGATTTCGTTCCTGCTCTGTGTACCAACTCGGATTGGCTGACGTTCCTGCTCTGTGTACCGACCCAGCTTGGCTGACGTTCCTGCTCCGTGAACCGACCCGGCTTCACTGAAATTCCTGCTTCGTGTATTGACCCGGCTTGACTGAAGCTCCTGTTCTGTGTACCGATCCGGTTTGGCTGAAGTTCCTGTCCCGTGTACTGTTCAGCTTGGAGGACGTTCTGCTCCTGCTCTGCGGCCAGAGTTCACACACGCTCTCTTTTGGTCTGTACCAGACCTCCGGTTGCCTCGGTTACTGTGCAGATAATCCTATCCGTGACCCGTTCTCTCCATAGTGCCTATTTGCTCCCACTCCGGTAGAGTGTTCCGGTTTCACCACGTTCGCTTGGTCTGTTTACTGCTGTCCCTGAGGATGGGTTACTGTTGGGCTCCTCAAGCTATCTTTACGACTAGCAGTTGCCTCCGACCGGAGTGTCCGTTAACCCCTTGCGGGGCGGTGCAGTGCACTTGGATCTATATCCACGGTAGTCTCAGTTTGGCATTACGTTGCTCCTTATGGTGCCGTGCACTTGGACCATTATCCATTGCTGTCTCGGTTTGGCGTTACGCTGCACCATCCGGTGCTGTGCACTTGGGTCATGAAACATTGCAGTCCCAGGTTGGCGTTCACGATACCTCTGGTTGCCGCCTTCCTTGGGTGCCCAGTAGCCAGTCGCATATTCTGGCTTCACTTGCTCCTTTGTGATTACAGTCGCTATTGTCACTCTCTGCTTAGAGAGTATACTGTGGGCCTTCCACTATTAGGGCCTATCCGCTGTTCCTGGCCTAATAGTATCATTCTTCCATATTCACACTGTATCATACGAGCTGTACCTGACCTGTGTCAGTATTGTATATTGTTCTTACATAATGGGCCTGTGTGGGTTAATCATATCTTTGTAACCTGTCCTGTGTCAGTTTTACATTCATCTGTATGCTGGACCCACAAGGGTTACTGTTATTCTGTATGTGCTAATAAAACTGTGTTCTACCAAAACCTTCCGTTTCTGAGTGTACATAAAACCGTAACAGTTTGTTTCCGAACATGTCTACATTTTTTGCACAAATAATTCAGAAGAAACAAATGCTCTCAACATGCACAAGTCTAACACAGTTGTAATCAAAATTACCCCCATTGCAAATCAGATTTATTGCCAAAATTTACAGACTTTCAGCTGTTTGCAATGAAAAAATTAAACAAAAGCAATTGAAATAGCTCAACACAACAAATGCTTCAAGTGGTTTCCCCAAATTCAACTGAAAATGCAACTTATAATGACTTCTCCAATCTCAAAATGATTCAACCCCCTGAACTGAATCCCTCACAACAGCACAAATATGCAAAACAGATGCGGTCTCAAGCATACCTGATGCAACTAATCAAGGGCTTCATTAGTTGCACCATGTGTGCTTGAGCTGGAACACTTGAAATACCTGAACTGGCTAGGGGTTTGCTGAGTGTCACATTTGACTGCATGTTAGAAGTATGGCTATTTCAAAAGAATGGTCCAAAAAGTTAAGAGAAGAGATCATCACCCTTCACAAACAAGGAACAGGATACAAAAAGATAAAGAAGGCACTGAATGTTCCTAGTAACACTGTTGGAAACATAGTTTGCAGTCCAAAGTCAAAGGAACAGTGGTTACACTACCTGGATGGAGCAGAAAAGGAAGCTATCAAAGGCTGCAACCAGATTTCTGAGAAGACAGGTTGAGAAAAACCCTCTAGTGACTGCAAAAGACCTGCAGCAAGCCTTGATGGCAACAGGCACTGAGGTTTCAGTGAGCACAGTAAGGCACATACTAAAGAAGGTTTCCATGCAAGAACTCCAAGACGTACACTATGGACCCAAAAGCACAAGAAAAGTTTGCTCCAATAAGCTCAAAATCATAAATAAGCTACAGAACTTTTGGGATTCTTTTCTGTGGAGCAATGAAACAAAACTGAAACTTTTTGGCCCTATAGATCAGCGGTATGTCTAGAGGAAGAAGAATGAAGCATACGCTGAAAAGAACACTCTGTCTACAGTTAAGCATGGTGGTGGCTCTGTGATGCTCTGGGGCTGCTTTGCATCATCTGACACTGGAAACTTGCAGCGTGTGGAAGGCAAAATGGATTAATTGAAGTATCAGGAAATCCTAGGAGAAAATGTTATGCCGTCTGTGAGGAAGCTTAAGCTTGGGCATCATTGGACCTTCCAACAGGACAATGATTCCAAGCATACCTCAAATTCCACCAAGGCTTGGTGGCAGAAGAAGTCCTGAGAGATTCTACAGTGGCCATCACAGTCATCTGACTTGAACCACGTAGAAAACCTCTGGTGGGATTTGAAGAAGGTGGTTGTAGCACGCAAACCCAAGAATATTACTTAACTGGAGGCCATTGCTCATGAGGAATGGGCTAAGATTCTTCATGAACGCTGCCAGAAGCTATGCATCTCGTTTTCAGCAGGTCATAACAGCAAAAGGGTGCTCTACTAAGTACTAAAGATGCTTGCCATGAAGGGGCTGACTAATTTTGACACTGGAGAAGTCATTATAAGTTGCATTGTCAGCTGAATTTTAGAAAACCACTTGAAGCATTCATTGTGCTGAGCTATTTCAATTGCTTTTGTTAGATTTGTTCATTGCAAATAACTGATAGTCTGTACATTTTGACAATAAACCTGATTAGCAATGAGGGTTGAATAATTTTGATTAACTTTGATTACAACTGTATATATATATATATATATATATATATATATATATAAGTATATATATATATATATATATATATAGGAAACAGGTTGAAATACTGACCAAATCAGCCTAGCTATGGAACGGTTTTCCTTTAAGTCATTCACTGAGCAGAATTCTCTAGTACTCAATTTTCTAAAAATGTTTAAAACAATCCTGAATAGTGATTGGTGTGACAAGTTGTGTCCTTGTAGCAAGCAGCTTCTGGAATCGATTTCCTGGACAGGCTTTTTCCTTCGATTGTCTGCTTTTCTCAACATCAGATTAAAGATAAAACATTTTGACTTCATTTATCCATCATATTACAGGTAACAAGTGGAGCTGAAGTGAAGTATTTATGAATGTGTAATAAAAATCAATTCAGTTAAAGGTTATAAGGAAATAAACTGAATGTGGAGGACTTACCCTGAAGAGTCCAAATGAATTATATTTGTCTAGTTTTGGTTGGTCTGAAACATCTTCTTGGTTTTTCCTGACCATCTAATTTTTCTGCTAGCCACTGAAGGCAAAAATCTTCAATCACTGTTTCACTGACCTGACTTTCATGGCAATTCTTTACAAATGCTTTTCAGTACAAGATGGAGACTGTATATTATCAGAAAGTCTTGCAATGAGTCAACTGGGTAAAATATATATTTTCAAAACAAACTGCCCACTTTAAGCACTTAACATCCAGTGACATACCAGGACCATCACTTCTATTTTTCCATTAAGGACCAGTGATGGTCCTGGCATGTCATGAGTAGGGACTGAAGTTGACAGCTCCAAGACTGGAGCGATCTCTATCAGTCCCCTGCTCGGCGTGCCGGCACACGTGATCAGTCACGTGGGCCGGCAAGTCAAAGTTTTCTATCTGGTCCTTAAAGAACCACACACCCCTGGACAGCTGGTCCTTAAGGGGTTAAATAATGAGAATAATGGAAATATTTGTTTCTTCCTATGTTGCAATTGGATTGACTTAGAATTTCTCTGCTTTTTTAACATAAGGCTCTAAGAGGACTATAAATTAACTAGTGTAAAAGCCCGTGTACACGGGCCAAGGTCCTGGTGATGTTAACCCTCTGGCACTTAAAGGGTTAAGAGGCCGGACCTGCTCTGTGTCCTGCTGCCAACGCAGTCATGCACTGTAGAGACTGCCTGAAAGCATAGAATGCTCCCAACACAGAACTCAAAGCATTCTGTGCATTCGGGCAGTCTCTACTGCACATGATGGCTTCTGACAAACATTCTAGTGAATTATTATATAGGATGGGTGAACTGGCATTTGTTGTTTGTTTTGGGGAGTAAGGTATGTACATTTTTGCACATTTCTCTGTGCAATTTATTGAAATGCTTTCAGTGTTGTTAGAGAGAATTTCTGCTCATGAACTTAATGGGGGTTATTCACTAAGGTGTGATAAAGAGGTGATAAAGCGGAGATGACTTCTCCAGTGATATCTCCAATTCCTATATTATTCTATGTAGCCAATTCACATTTCTTAAAGTAAACTTTAGCTCTGAGTATTAGTTAATTTTTTTAACGTTTTGCACTATAAATAGTTACTAACAGATCTGTAAAAAAAAAAAAAGATCCCCCTCCCACCCCTTTCCCTGCGTCAAGCTGCCTCTATGTCTGGTCCAGATGGAGAGCTGCGAGTGACAATCTTCAGTAAGCAAAAGGAAAATCCTGCTCTCATTCATCAAGGGAGGCAGTGTTTTCCTTATACTTACTGACTGAAGATTGTCCCTCGCTGCAGCCATCTGGTCCCACGACCTGATTCCACATCTAAGGGGAGGCGGCCAGAAGGGGTGGGAGGGGGATCCTTTCCTCTTGGATAACGTTTGAACTACAAATCTGTAAGTAATATGTGAAAACATTTTAACTAATACTCAGAGCTAAAGGTTACTTGAGGTATTACTATCCCTTTAAATTTTGGAGGTCTTAGTGCATAGGTTCTATAGAATAACATTGGAACTGGAGAAGTGATCCCTGCGTTATCACCTCTTTACCACACCTTAGTGCATAACCCCCAATGAGTTTATTTTGTGCAGTATGGGTAAAGGTAGGTACCGTGTTAGCCACAGATAAAGCAGGATACCGGCAGAGTAAATGTTATATCTTTATTAGCTAACTGAGCATTCTAGAGCCACTTAGTCAATAAATTTATCATTTTTTCTCCGCCAGTCTTCTTTTATTTTATGCAAGAATTAATGTAAAATAGCACAGACACAAAAAATGTTCTGCAAATAATTACAACCTGCAGTAAATCATACTAAAAAGATATCTGTGGAAATGCATCCTAACAAAAAAATTGTAGAAAATATAGCAGGGCTCAAAATTTCCACTTGTCACTAGTCAATGGCGAGTGAAAATTTAGCCCTGGCGAGTAGAAATTCTCCCCTTGTGGGTATGTTTTGGCTTGCAGTGGCGAGTAACTTTTCAGGTCTGGCTAGTAGCAAAGGACTTAAAGAGATAGTAATACTTCAGTATTACAAATCCCTATATTAAAGCCCTTGTAAAAAGAAACGTTTTGCCCCCAGTGTCATCTCTCAAACCTTTATGGTTTGAGAAATGAACGCTTCTAAAGTTGCCCTCTCCCTCCCCCTTCCCCGTAGTCAGCATTTTAGCTGACTCAGGGAAATCCGGTCAGAGATCATCAGGCGGCTCTGCAGCAGAGCCGCAATCTCGTTAACTAAAAAAAACTTTCATTAAACGGTCTTCTACATGTGCTTGGCTTGCAAGCACACGTAGAAGACTACTTCAGTGAAAGTTTTTTTTTAGTTAACGCGATCAAGCTGTGCTGGAGAGCTGCCTGAAAGTCGTACAACTCTGTTCCCTGCAGTCAGCTAAAATGCTGACTACGGGGAAGTGGGAGGGAGAGGGCAACCTTAGAAGCCTTAATCTCTCAAACCATAAAGGTTTGAGAGATGACACTGGGGGCAAAATGTTTCTTTTTACAAGGGCTTTAATACAGGGATTTGTAATACTGAAGTATTACTATCCCTTTAAAATTATAAGCCCTGAATATAGCATTGGAGATCCCTAAATGCCTTACAAATTTACAGTTGGCTTCTGATATTTTTATATTTCCCAGAATGTCTCTGTGTCAGATCAATTCAACAGATCTCGTCCTCATGTCACATTCATCCTTAACCCTTTGAGGGCCAGAGGGGGTGCGCAATGCTTTGCGTACCCCTCTGGCACTCAAAGGGTTAATAGCCCTTTGAGTGTGTTGCGATGTGCAGCATAAGTCTCTGGCACTCAAAGGGTTAGCGTCTTTCTGATTACCAGAATGGCAAGTCCACAGAAGGAATTCTAAAGGACCAGTATGAGTTGAGAGGGAGAGAAGGAAATTTCAAAGCTGACATCACTCACTAGTGGGGGAGAGATTTGGAGAAAAAACATTTCCCTGTTTCTGTAGTAATACAAGAAACATGCTAAACTGTTCTTCATGTTTTTCTGAAAATAATAGATATGTTTTAATTTTTTTTCCTCCGAATGCAATACTATTGTTCTTATCTCCGTTTTGTTGTAGGAGGCTCTTCACTTTACTGCTAATCTTTCTTTGTGATGTGCAATATTTTGATCCCATTTAATTGTATCTAGCCCTGCAAAGTGCCAGTTTTGCAACATATGCAGACTCAGTTTTGAGTATTATTCGTCACCGAAAGCTCTTCAATGTGTTGTTTTACAATGCATTAAAGATCTCTTTAGGATAAGAAATTGATCACGATTGAAAAAAGTGGTTAAAAAACCTAGCAAAGTAAATTCTAAGCAATAAACAATATAAATGTACAAATATTTCTTTATTGAACTTCAGCTTACAACGGCACAATATTTGGTGCACTTTTCATTACCCTGGCAAACTATTCAGATCGATTGTTTCCTGGGATGCTGACTCTCTTGTCTTGAAAGAATATAGATATACTTTAATCTAGGATTACTGCGCATATTTTAGGGCTGTGTGCACTGACTGTGTAGAATGAACAATCAGTACACTTGCAGAGGGAATAATGAATGACCTGGCTATTAATGCAGTTAATGGAGAAGGTACAAAGCCTCTTTTATTGATAATGAATTCCAGCATGGCATGTTAGTTCTATTTAATCACTCTCAAAGTGCACTGAAGAATCTGTTAAGAAAGTTGCTGTGAGTAATTGCATTTCATTAGAATGTTAGATGCTAAAGATAAAGCTATGCATAAATCTAACTTTATTCAGATCTGATCTTCAACATTTAATAGTGGTACTGATGTCAGTCTCACGCTTTAAAATTAGGTCCTTCTAAAATATTCATGTTTTATTAGCCTGCCCCCCCTTCTCTGAGTTAAGCTAAGGAGCTCAGACGTTGGCTTCAATGGTGGGGCACTGGTTACCAATGGCAATTCCACTGTCGAACAGACGTAGATTAAAATTCCTTCTGTATAAATCATCTTACTGTATCCTGACCAATGTAGCTCTGTTGATTTAGTGTTCAAGACACAGTAAAATAAATCACAAAGAATTAATATAAATCTTATCTGTTCGCTTGTCTGGTGATTGATCATAACTGTTACTTCACTGCAGAAGGACTGACATGAGTGAAAAGGAACGGGGGGAGGGATGACTAAAATTGTAAAAAGAAGGGTTGCATTTTATTAAATGTGACTGACATCACACTCTTAAATGTTCAACAACAAATTTAAATAATGTTATTTTCAAGCATTTATATCCCTTTAAAGGAATAGTAATATTTTATTTGAAAAAAAAAAAAAACATATATTGTGAGACTGAGGAAAACAATGATATGCCTATGGCTGGGAGAATCTTTTTTCAAACATCATAATAGCTCAAGATAATGCCCGTCTATTTCAGTGTTTGGAGACATTTCCAGTCATTGACAGAAATTCTATATAGGGCCTAATGAAACCTTACGGCTACTTTTAGAGATTGTTTTAAATAAAGAAAAAACAGAAAGATCAGAAAGAAACATAAGAAATCAAACTTACTGAACCTATATATATACGTATATATAAAAAAAAAAAATATATATATATATATATATATATATATATACATTTATATATATATATATATATATAGATAGATATACTAGTTACACGGGCCACAGTGCCACAACCAGCCGGTCACGGGGCAGTCATGCGCAGTAGAGGCTGCCCGCGGCGCGGCTGATACAGAGCTGGACGCTCTGAAGGAGCGTCCAGCTCTGTATCAGCTGCGGCGCGGGCAGTCTCTACTGTGCATGACTACAGCACGCACAGCAGTCTCTACTGCGCATGTCTGAGGCGTTACACACGTTTAGTGAATTATTATATAGGATAGTGTAGAAGGGGGGGTGGGGGTGGCAGCTCTCATGCCAAAAAATGCAACTTCCCAGGTGCACAATCTCAAGATAGAGTGGCATATAAAGATGAAAAGAGGAGGGCTGATCCCATGGGACTTGTTAAGAAATCTTTTATTGAAGGAGCAGTACACTTTATGAAAATGTATATGTTATAGAGCTTTTCCTGCTGAGTAAAACAATGTCACTGCCACTGCTGTCAGTTGTTTTATTCAGAAGTTACAAATAATCAGAAGTGCGTTTATTGTGCATTTATTTTCAGAATGTTCTAACTGACAGGAAATGACAGGCAGTTTCTATTACATTCTATGGAGAACTGTAAGTCACTGACTTTCCTCTCCATTCGAATGTAACAGGATAATTAATTGGAATTTGACCACTAGAGGGCACTGCAAATATAAAAAAAATGGGTTTAAACTGTAATAACTCTGGAAATATGCATCTGTCAGCAGTGGGAGCACCCTTATGTTACTCAACAGGAAATGCCCTAAAATATATGTTTTTTTCATAAAAAACATAAAGAAAAGTGGTCAACATTTCAGCCAACAGATCTCTATCAAGACAAACATACCCTGTGAAAGCATGCTTTTAAAAAGCTAGGAGCTAACCTGCTGGGCGTCAAAAAAGTCTAGCGTCATCAGCACCTCCAGTCAGAGATGTGACTGCAGGTGATGATATCACCCCTATAGTTTACCAAACATAAACTACATTCACAAAAAGTCATACAGAATTACAATATGTTTATGAATCGTAGCAGAACCCGTGCACAAGAAATAATAGAGGAAAGAGAAGAAAAAAGAAAAACAGAAAGACTCATACAGTATATGCCAGAAATACAGTAGGGTCCATGAGTCCACTACCAAAATCTTCTTTTATTTCAGCATTTCTGAAAAACGAATTTGTTTGACAAAATATACAGTATTTCTCAAACCAAAAAACATAATTTTTACTACTAAAAGTTAAAAAAAGTTTGTTAGTACATACTGGAAATCAAAAATTCTCAATATTTGGTATAACCACCATTGCCGTAATGACTGATTTAATACTGTGTGGCATTTATTCTACAGGTTTGTGCAGAATTTTACTAGCCACATTATTCCAGAACACTTTAGAACATCCCAGAGAGTATCTAGAGATGCTGCATTGTGTTTTGCCATTCCCTTTACAAATGTTCCCAAAGCTATTCATTGGGTTTAAAGAGATAGTAATACTTGAAAATTACTTATCCCTAGTTTGTAGCCCTTCAATAAAGAAGAAAAATGCCCCCAGTGGCATCTCTCAAACCCTTATGGTTTGAGAGATAACCACTTACAAAGTCCCCCTGCCTGACGTCAGCGTTCTAGCTGACAGCAGGGAAATCCGGTCCTGGGATCATCGGAGACTCTGCAGCAGAACCGAGATAGAGTTAATGAAAAATAAATCCTTCACTTAGAAAGTCTTCTATGTGTGCTTGTAAACCAAGCACATTTAGAAGACCTTTTTAGTGAAAGATTTCTTTTCTATTAACGGGATCTCGGCCCTGCTGCAGAGCCACCGGCTGGTCCCAGGAGCGGATTTCCCTGCTGTCAGCTAGAACGCTGACATCAGACAGGGGCAAACTTTGTAAGCGGTTATCTCTCACACCATAAGGGTTTAACTGTATTTAACTGTAAGTTTTACACACTGTGGTGTTAGTCTCTTATGGGGCCGTATCCTCACATGAACGTTTTGAAAATGTATAAGCAGATGGTGCGTGAGTAGGATATTCATATAAATGGCAATTTCACATAAAGATTTAACAAAGAGATAAAAAATAATGTATTCCTGAATAATACATATAAGCTTATTACAATATTTTACTGCTTATTTATAAATGATCAATAAAGCCAGTTCATGATGGTGAACTTTTCACCCCTATTGTATTTCTCAGAATAAAACATTACTATACATGTAATGCTTCAATGTTTTTATATAAACTAGAATACCATATTAGACATACATAGTTCCTCTTATATTTTTCATATTTTTTAATTATTAATTTGTTATCTGAACTTCTGACAACTTTTATATTTATATAAAATTCTGGTCATTGACAACAGCTAGAGCAGGATACCATTTGATTGTTGAAAGGGTAGTAAGGAGCTAATACTTCCTCAAGTACAATGATAGTGGTTTCATTGGTAGAAAGATTTGGGTTGGAATGCTAGAACATTTTCAGTGTACCTTTGAGGAAAAAAAAGAATAGCTCCAAAATGTTACTGAATTGACCATCTTTTTATGAATTGGCAAAATACTTGCTCTTTTTTTTAGAGAATGCATTTCAAAAAGTGTGCATGGTTAAAATTCTGACATTTTGTGAGAGGATTAGGTTATGCTCCTAGTTCAGCAACTCTGTTAGCTCCAACTTTTGTCTCAGCTGCGCTGGCCACACCCACATTCTAAATAATGGGTTGTGTCCAGAGAAATTTCAGTGTCCCTGCACCAATTTTTATGTCCCTTTACAGGCTACTATTTAACCACACGGATGCTGGAGAGATCTTTCTAGAAGCCAAGGGGCTATTACCCTGTTTTTGTCTTTGGTTGTAATAGGTCAAGAGTATTTTCTGTGTCAGGAAACAGGGGATGGGACTTGCGGTAAGGTCATATGATTAGTGAGGGTACGGTTATGGGTAAGGGTGGCCAAAAGCTGTTGCCATGTTCCCGCGGGAAATTTCGCAAAAACCATGTTGTTATCCACTTTTTTGCGGGCAAATATGTTTTAAAACTAGCGGTTAAAATTTTCGCATCTTTTGCCCATTGGACAAAATCTTTTGCCATTTTTTCAACGCCTAAAAAGTTTCTGCCCATTGATTTACGCTGTTTTCGCATTTCCGCTATAAAAATGTGACGTTTTCCCTGAAGGCAGACACAATAAAAGCAGCTACAGAGCGAGATAGATGTGCTGTGCTGTTCTCTTGTGATATATTGCAAAAAGTGAGGCAGGAGAGGCTCATAGTGACTCCTGTCATTATGAGCAGCAAAAAGAGGAACTGAAAGGACCCTTATTATGTGTCCACTGAGTCTGAGGAAGAAGGGACCACTGCAGAACCAGTGCTGTCCAGTCCCCCTAAATCACCCCATGGGATCTTGGGGAATTTAATGGGAAGGGAGAGAGAAAAGGGAATGGGAAGGAAGGGAGAAAAAGGAATGGGAAGAGAGGGAGAAAAGGGTAGTACTAGTGAGAGCAGGACAGGTCAGCTGCCTGTGCCTGCTGCAAGACGTGCTGCCCCTACTGCCAGTGCCACCATTACTGTACCTGCAGTCACTAGTGTTGTACCTGCTGCCAGACGTGCTGCCCCTGCTGCCAGTGCCACCATTGCTGTACCTGCAGTCACTAGTGTTGTACCTGCTGCCAGACGTGCTGCCCCTGCTGCCAGTGCCACCATTGCTGTACCTGCAGCCACTAGTGTTGTACCTGCTGCAAGACGTGCTGTACCTGCTGCCAGTGCCACCATTGCTGTACCTGCAGCCACTAGTGTTGTACCTGTTGCCAGACGTGCTGCCCCTGCTACCAGTGCCACCATTTCTGATCCTACAGCCACTAGTGTTGTACCTGTTGCTAGTACTGAACCAACACAGGCACCCTCCTCAGACCCCTTTATACCATGTCTTAGGTTTTTACTTTATTTTATTTAGGATTTCTTTTTTATTAAGTGCCCCCAAATCCCAGTAAACAACCCCCAAAAAATCATCCCTTGTTCAACTGATTCTTTCCCCACACCCCACCAACACAGACACCCTCATGCCCCTTTTATACTGTGCCTTTGGGAAATAAAATATTATTTGTAATGTGTAGTGATGAGCGAGCATGCTCGGCCGAAGCTCGGTTCGGCTCGAGCATCGCTCTGCTCGGCACATGGCGGTACTCGTACGAGTACCGCATGTGCTCGCCCGCCATGTTCGGGTCTCCTCCCCGCACGTTTCGCAGCTGCTGCGAAAGTCAGTGTAGGGAGAATAAAATTGTTGAAACTCTTTCAAGACCCAAAAGTCCTTTTTAGGACTGTTGTGTGTGGGGGCAGCATTTAATTTTTTTTGGGGGTGGCAGAATTTCATTTTTTTGTGGGGGGGGACATGTTCTAAGGTGACATTGTACTAGGTGCACAGGGACAAATATTTCACAGTGCAGTGACAAGCTGACATATTCTGTTAGGTGCACAGGTCCAATGATTTTACAACGCAGCGACAAAAAGGGCCATTTTAAACGTGTGCCTAGCCATAGATTATTGTCACATTCTGTTTAGTGTGCAAATTCACAAATTAACGTCACATATTCCGTTCACTGTGCCTAGCCGCAGATTAGCGTCACATTCTGTTTCGTGTGCCTAGCCGCAGATTAGCGTCACATTCTGTTTCGTGTGCCTAGCCGCAGATTAGCGTCACATATTGTTTAGTGTGCCTAGCCGCAGATTAACGTCAGATATTGTTTAGTGTGCCTAGCCGCAGATTAGCGTCACATATTGTTTAGTGTGCCTAGCCGCAGATTAGCGTCACATTCTGTTTCGTGTGCCTAGCCGCAGATTACCGGCATATATTCCGTTTAATATGAAGAAGGCGGGTAAAAAGGGACGGGGAAGTGGACGTGATCCTGATAGTTCAGGGCGCGGGTCAGGACGCGTAGAAACTGTGCCTGGTGCCAGAGCACAAGAAAGAAAGACATCCACCATACCTAGCTTCATGTCTCAGTTTACAGAGCGTCGCAGGACATCACTCTCGAGGTCAGACCACTGCGAACAGGTGGTCGGTTGGATTTCAGCTGATACTGCTTCCAGTCGGTTAAGCACCACCCTGTCTTCCACCAAGTCCACTCTCACTAGCCAAGAGTCTGGTCAACATAATCCTCACCCTGATCATCCTTCCTCCCACCATAGAGGGTCTGGCCAAAGAAGTGATCCCACACTGGGATATAGTGAGGAGCTCTTCTCATCACCAATCCTTGATTTGAACCTCTCTCCAAGCACGCTTGCAGAGGAACATGAGATCTTGTGCCCTGATTCACAACCTCTAGAGGGTACCCAATCACAAGAAGATGACAGAGGGGAACGGCATTTAAGGTCAAAGGAAGTGGATGATGATGATGAGATACAGTTGCCATCAAATCAACCACAATTACTGTCTCAAGACCTTGATGAGGAGGATGATACACAGTTGTCAATGACTGAGGATGTGTTGGGATCAAGAAATGAGGAGGATGATCAGAGTGAGGAAGTGGAGGAGGACTTGGTGGATGATGAGGTCACTGACCCCACCTGGGAAGGTGGAAAGCCGAGCGATGACAGCAGTCCTGAGGGTGAGCCATCTGCAGCACCGCAACAGGCTGGAAGAGGCAATGGTGTGGCTAAAGAAAGAAGGCGGACCGCACCAAACCGGCCCGCAAATGTTCCACGGAGCACCCCCTTGCGTAAATCTCCCTTACTAAGGGCTAGGTGTTCCGCGGTATGGCGTTTTTTTAAGGAAAGTGCGGACGACAAAAGAATTGTAGTTTGCAACTTGTGCCACACCAGAATGAGCCGAGGCATGAACACTAGCAACCTCACCACCACCAGCATGATCCGACACATGGCATCCAAGCCAATCTGTGTCTGCAGGCCACACCACTGCCTCCTCTTCCCCTGTTTTCGGTGCCGGCCAATCGCCTGTCGAAGGCGCAGGCCCGCATACCTCCCGCCCTGCACCTGTACCATCTGAAGCACCATCAGCAACCACATCCACTTCCCTGTCCCAGCGCAGCGTCCAAATGTCGTTACCCCAGGCATTTGAGCGCAAGTGAAAATACCCAGCCACCCACCCACAGGCCATAGCACTAACCTCACACCTTTCCAAAATACTGGCCATCGAAATGCTGCCATTTAGGCTTGTGGAGACTGAGTCCTTCCGCAGCCTGATGGCAGCAGCTGTCCCTCGGTACGCAGTCCCCAGCCGCCACTACTTTTCCCGGTGTGCCGTCCCCGCCTTACACCACCATGTGTCCCTTAACATCACCCGTGCCCTGACCAACGCAGTTACTGGGAAGGTCCACTTAACGACTGACACATGGACAAGTGCTTGTGGCCAGGGACGCTACATTTCCCTGACGGCACACTGGGTGAATGTCGTGGAGGCTGGGAGCGTCTCGGACCCTGGGATGGCACAGGTGCTACCCACGCCGAGGATTGCGGGCCCTACCTCCATCAGGGTTTCCGCCAGCACCTACGTTATTGGCTCCTCCTCCTCCTCCGTTTCCACCTCCGAATTCTCTGCGCGCAGCGCCACTCACCCATCAGCCGGTAGCTGGAAGCAGTGTAACACTGCAGTGGGGAAGCATCAACAGGCCGTGCTGAAGCTGATCTGCCTTGGGGACAAACAGCACACGGCCTCAGAGCTGTTGCAGGGGATTAGTCACCAGACCGAGCAGTGGCTCTCGCCACTCAACCTGCAACCAGGCATGGTTGTGTGTGATAATGGGCGTAACTTGGTGGCGGCTTTGGAGCTCGGCAAGCTCACACACGTACCATGCCTAGCGCATGTATTTAATTTAGTGGTTCAGCGATTTCTAAAAACCTACCCCAATTTGCATGATCTCTTGACGAAGGTGCGCCGCGTGTGTGCACATTTCCGTAAGTCATCTACAGCTTCAGCCGGCCTGTTGACGCTGCAGCAGCGCTTACAATTGCCAGCTCACCGGCTGCTGTGTGACGTGAGCACGAGCTGGAACTCCACCTTCCACATGTTGGCCCGGCTTTGTGAGCAGCAGAGGGCAGTAGTGGAGTACCAGCTGTTACACGGTCGTCGCCTCTCCGTTCAACTTCCTCTAATCAGAAGTGAGGAGTGGGAATGGATGTCAGACCTCTGTGAGGTTTTACGCAATTTTGAGGAATCGACACAGATGGTGAGCGGCGATAACGCTATTATCAGTGTAACCATCCCACTTCTGTGTCTACTGAAACGCTCGCTGCTCACAATTAAAACCGACGCTTTGCATGTGGAAGAGGTGGAAATGGGGGAGGAAGAGCTTACACAAGGTGATAGCCAGAGCACCCTCACTTCGTCTTCTCAGCGATAATTGGAGGAGGCGGAGGAGGAGGAGGAGGAGAAAGACACGGTTGCCTCCGCTACAGAGGGTAGCCATGGAACTTTATTTCCATCTCTTCAGCGTGGGTGGGCAGAAGAGGAGGAAGAGGATGAGGAGATTGAGAGTCATCCTCCTGGTGAGGACAGCGAAATCTTGCCTGTTGGTACTCTGGCACACATGGCTGACTTTATGTTAGGCTGCCTTTCCCGTGACCCACGCGTTATACGCATTTTAGACAACACGGATTACTGGGTGTTCACCCTTCTGGACCCCCGCTACAAAGAGAATTTCTCATCTCTCATTCCTCTGGTGGAGAGGACAAGCAAAATGGTGCAATACCAGAAGGTTCTTGTCGAAAAATTGCTCCAAAATTTTCCATCTGACAACGCTGGCGGCAGAGTACGTGCTACCTTGGCCAACCGAGAAGGGGAGAAAAGGGGAGCACACAGCAGTTCCGACAAAGGCAGGGCAACACTCTCCAAGGCGTGGGACACCTTCATGACACCCCGCCAGCACCCTCACCCTGATGCGCGGCCTAGTGTCACAAGGAGGGAAAAGTTTTGGAAGATGGTGAAGGAGTACGTAGCAGACCGTGTCAGCGTCCTCACTGATCCCTCTGTGCCTTACAACTACTGGGTGTCCAAGCTGGACACGTGGTATGAACTGGCACTCTACGCCTTGGAGGTGCTGGCCTGCCCTGCCGCCAGCGTTCTGTCTGAGTGGGTATTTAGTGCTGCTGGTGGCATCATAACAGATAAGCGTATCCGCCTTTCCACCGAAAATGCTGATAGGTTGACACTTATAAAAATGAACAAGGCCTGGATTTCCCCTGACTTCTCCACTCCACTGGAGGAAAGCCCCGGGTGAACATAAAGTCACTTTAGATATGTTATTTACAATGATGGGAATACTCTGTATTCCCATTCACCCCTTCCACCCAAAAAACGGGTATATGGTTGACTCTTAATCTTCTCATCCTCCTCCTCCTCTTCCATATGCCCTGTGATATAATTTTTATATAGGGCCAGCTCACCAGCGGGCCCTGTGATATAATTTTTATATAGGGCCAGCTCACCAGCTGGCCCTGTTTGACAATTTTTTAATATAGGTCAGCTCACCAGCGGGCCTTCTCATATAATGTTTTATTGGGTCAGCTCTCTAGCGGGCCCTCTCATATAATGTTTTATAGCGTCAGCTCACTAGCGGGCCTTCGCATATAATGTTTAGGATGGTCAGCTCTGCAGCAGACCCTCACCCATAATGTTTTAGATGGTCGGCTCAGCAGCAGACCCTCATTCCTAATGTTTTAGATGGTCAGCTTAGCGGCATGCCCTCGCCCCTAATGTTTTAGAGGGTCACCAGCAGGCCATTAATCCTAATTTTTCAAGGGTGTGTATGATGCCCTCCTTTATGTGTAATAAAGGGTGTATTGGAGTGACATTTCAGTCTAATTTTTGGCAGCCCTTTCACTTAGTGCATAGGCTTTATGAGTGTTGGACCACTACCTGAACTATTGTACCACAATGTGAATGAGGCCCTCCATTTTGTGATATACAGGTTGTATCGGAGTGCCTCAGGTCCTCCCATTGAATTAAATAGGGCTGGGGTGTTCGACAGAGCAGAAGGTAGTTCTTGGCTTCATCCTCTAAGTCACTTCGTCACTTTTACTCAATGGATCAGACCCCACTGTTCCGACTATAAATTTTGGACTTAACAAGGGCAAACGGACATGTTGTAAAACCTGTGGTAGCTGCGGCCTCCGTTCCTGAATGCTGTACCTTACCCGGGCCATAACCACGTTGAACACCTGCTTTACGCTGCGCACGTTTCCCTCTTAATCATGGCCCCAGTTCCGAAAAATCGATGAAATTTTTTGCAGAATTTGCAGATGATATACAAGTAAATATACAGCAAATACTGTTTGGTAACAATTTTTCGCCTAAAATCGTTTTTATCTTCCTTTTTGTGTGTTTTACGGTCAGTCTGTAAAAATGGCGTACTACGGGCGAAACATCGTTCCCAGCAGCGACGTTGGAGTCCAAGATGCATCCAGACATCCTCCCTATGCTGTCCCTGAACCATTTCTGTGGTGTTTCCATCATTTTCTGACCTTTTCCTATGAACCAGGCACCCTCCCCTCATCAGAGCAGGGGGTGCCTGGTGTAATGCTCGAGTCCTCCCATTGACTTCAATGGGGCTCGGGTGCTCGGCCGAGCACTCGAGCCTCCGGGGGCGCTCGGCCAGAGCACCCGAACACCCGAGCATCGGGGTGCTCGATCATCACTAGTAATGTGTTGTGTGTAACTTCTATGTTCCCATTGAAAAAAGCAGAAGATCGACACTTTTTGTGGGAAATTTTTAGCTGATTTCAGTTTGAGGCAGAAAGTTTCTTCCATCCCTAGTTATGGGTGCCTAGTGTGCCCTGATTGGGTGGGGGGGAGGCTAGGATGTAACTATGTGAATTTTCAGACCTCTGGCTAACTTTGCTTTAAAGGAGCAGTAAACTTTTTTTTTTATGAAAATATATATATTGTGGGCAATTTCCTGTTGAGTAAAATAGGGGGACTCCCACTGCTGAGAGATACATACTACTGTTGAAGCCTGTGTTTTTTACATTAGCAGTGGCCTTTAGTGGTCATATTCCATTTAATTATTCTTTTACATTCTAATAGAGAGGAAAGTCGGTGACGTGCAGTTCTCCATAGAATGTGATAGTCATTGCCAAGTCACTTCCTGTCAGTTAGTGCAATCAGGAAGTAAACATACAGTAAAATCACTTCCTGATTATTTGAACTGTTATTTGAACTGTGACCTTGTTTTACTCAGCAGGAAAAACTCTATAACATATAGGTTTTCATAAAAAAAAGTTTACTGCATCTCGAAATTTAGCAGCATGTGCTATTCAGCATCAAGTTGTCAGTATGTTTCGTACATTAAAACATGAGCAATCACAAATGCCACATGAATGTTTTGCTTTCAAGAAATAGCCAGTGCTCAATTTCCTTGCATTTCAGTGCAAGAGCCTTATTCATCAAGAAATAGAAGTGTATTTCTGGAGCAAACAATCAGCACCATAGGTTTGAAATGAAAATTCCCCAAATTCCTATTGATTTAAATTAGGCTATTAACCCATTGATTGCTAGAGGTTAACCCCCCCATTTCAATCATTAAGAATATTTTTTCTGCTGTACAATACAGCTGGTATGACTTGAAATTACTCAACCTTTATTTGAAAATATGTCCCTTAGCAGCCTTAACCCTTTGCAATGTGTTGCATACCCCTCTGGCACTCAAAGATTTTAATTTCGGAATTTTTGATTATCAAGCCATTATATTTTACTATGTTTTCTTAAGACAAATAACCTTACCCTTATATTTCTACATTATTAATACTATAAAAAATGTTGATATTCCTGGCAAAACACTTTACTGAATCAAACATTATTATAACATCAATTATTAATTGTTAAAACAAATGACCATATCCAAGAAGTATTCTGGAGCAAAGTAGCTGAGAAAAATCGAAATTCCTAATGAATTAAATGGAGATTTTAACCTCTTGAATTTCAGCAATGCATTGGAGACATCATTGTAACATCACTGTAACATAGTAATATAGTAAATTAGTTTGAAAAAAGAAACAAGTCCATCAAGTTCAACCTTTGGCTCATAACCCAGACTTGAGAATTATATAGCTTTCTTGCTATCAAATAAGTCTTTATCTGAACTTCATGATTTCCTACTAATACACAGTATAACCCTGTATGTTCCCTCTTGAAAGAAATACATATAATCTCTTAAATCATACCTCCCAACATTTCAAATGCCCAAAGAGGGACAATTGTGTTTAGGCGATGTTGTTGGGGGTGTGGCTGGTGGGCTGGGCTTTGCCCAGAATTGTTAGGTTATTTCATGACAAATCTTTGTGGAACTGAATAAATGATTTAGAACAAGCCAAAAGGACTTTTTTTTAACACAGATTAAAATAAAATTGCTTATACTGAGTTTTATTACTGTGGGAGGAATGTGATACACTTGTATACAACCCACACACTCTGATCTCCTACACAGAGGGACACCAGGGAGGGACAGAGGGATTTGGGGCTCAAAAAAGGGCATGTATCTTTCTGACCAGCACCAAAACTCTTCTACTCAGATCTGCCTATCCTTTAACGCTTTGAGTTCCAGAGAGGAATCCAGTACATTGCAAAGCATTGGATTAATTTCTGGAACTCAACGGGTTAAGCATCAGAGAGATAAGTAACATTCTTAAATGGTTAAGTAGCCTCACATCTTGCTCACTAATACATGTAGTTGAACTATAATTATTTTAGGTTAACTATCTTGCATTGAGATCAATCACCCTTTAACCCCTTGAATGTGCACATTCATCTCTAGCATCCAAGGGGTTAAAAGGTGATTGATTCCATTGAAACATGGTTAACCTAAAATAATTATAGTGCAACTACATGTATAAATGAGCAAGATGTGAGGCTACTTAACCATTTAAGAATGTTGCGTATCTCTTGAGTGCCATTGCCTTAAAAAAGTTGCCTGCTGAGCCAAGACCCAGAATTACAGCATGGGGCTGGCTGTTAGTTAGGACTAATGTACATTTCAGATGACATCCTCAGTGCTGCCTCTGTGTCACTACGTACGGGGCCAGGCACTGAGTGAGGCAGTCTGCAACTCACCCCATCTGGAACAACGTGTGTGTGTTACTTGTGGCCATCCTTCACCCCCGTCATGCAACTCAAGTCAGACAGGAGGATGATCAGGAGAGGCTTGGACCACAGTTCTCAGCCGCTTATCGCAAGCATTGTCGTGTGCTGCTGAGAATGAGCACTCAGGATTTCTAGTTGCTCAGGGCAGGCTGGCAAAGGTAGAGCACTGCATGAGGGCGCATATATAAAGCGTGACACGCACGCTGAATGTGGCTCATGTGATGGTGATTTTAAGGATGATGGAGCGGTACAGTCATATTTAAAAGGCAGGAAAGAGGCCAGGAAAGCGGGAAAAACCCAAATGCGGGTTTGGCCCCTAAAATCGGGACTGTTGGCTGGTATGCTTAAATGTATCCTTTGTATCTTCCATTACCACATCCTTAGGCAAGGAATTCCACAATTTAACAGACCTTAGTGTAAAAAACCCTTTCCTCTGCTGAAGTTGAAACCTCCTTTCCTCTAATCTCAAGGGGTGCCCCTGTTATTTGATCAGGCATTCACTAGAGTTCAAGGGGTTAAAGGCCCAATTTAATTCAAAGGGGATTTAGATAAATTGTATTTGTTTCCTATGGTGCAACTTCCTGAATAAATTTCAAAGACTTATTTTATTTAAAGTTAAAATATGTGGCAAAAAGAAAATACGCATTATCCTATGTAGGTATGCTCTCTACTCAAATAAGCCTAATTTAGCCCTTTGAATGCCAGAGTTGTAAGCAAAGCTTTGCGTACCCCTCTGGCACTCAAAAGGTTATCCCACTGAGTGCCAGAGGAGTATGCAACACATTGGGATGCAATTCATTATATATACCCCCTCTAGCAATCAAAGAGTTAAAAGTTATGGCACTCGATACTTGCATTTTTTTTTCTGGGATCAGTCTTCCATGGTCTGCTACAGCAACATCACCACCCTAAAATTGCAGGCCATGAAACTACTGCACCCATACAGTTCCAGTTTGCACTGTAATGACTTTTGAATTTAGCATTTCCCAGCAGTGGGCAGACTTTTACTTTTACTCAGCAGGTAAAACCCTACGGAATATAATTTTTCTATGATATGCAATTTACTATCCATTTACTAAATCTATCTGTTTGTGCTATTCACAGAAATCAACAAAGAATACATTATACTATTCTTTGTGTGTTAAATATTGATACAAATATTCATGTAGTTATAATTTCACAATGAAAATCAGTACTGTAATCATAGTTTTCATTGATCTTGAATAATAAGCAACAACTCTCATTGTTTCAGATTGAACATGGAAGGAAATTGATTGACAGCAAAATTACTGAAGTCTTCGGTCCCCAGAGATTATAGAGGTTATCTCGAACAGAACACTCACATTTAATGACAATTCCTATACATTATACATATCATATAAGATATTCTAAAGCAATTAAGGCTCAGTTCAAAAACACCGTGCTCTACCACACAATCTGAATTTTTTTTCCCATCCTATATAATAATTTGCTAAATGTATGTTTGTCAGAAGCTGTCACATGCAGTACAGTTGGCTGCATGAGCTGCAGTCATGAGCACTACAGACTGCCACTGCTGCAACTGATAACGGAGCAGGCCGCAGTGCGCAGAGAGGACTACGGTCTGAATTCAGAGCAGCCTGCTCCATTATCAGCCGCGGCGCGGGCAGTCTGTACTGTGCATGACTGTACCACGGATGTTGCTGGGTGGCACTGTGGCCCATGTACACGGGCTCTTCAACTAGTTAATCAAAAAGAGGGTTCCAAGACTAACAGATTTCATTAACCTTTTAAGGATCAAAGAAGTCCTTAACACCTTAATGCCCAGTGACGTGCCAGGACCATCATGGCTGTTCAGGTGTTAAGGACTGGTGATAGTCCTGGCACATCATGTAAGTGTATGATCACAGAACACTGCTGTGAAAAAAAAAGGCAGTGGCCCTCTAGTGGGCCGAGTGGTCCATAACTGGTTAAAGGATCAACTGCAAAGCATAGCCCCAAAATAATCTGTGCTGGTTACCCTAAGACAAGTTTAGTTTGTTTTACACTTAATTAAAATCTGCCTGCATGTTTAAGTAGCAATTTTTTTTAATAGAAATTAAAGGGGAATTCTCACTTCTATTAAAGTTGTTCTTATCTTAATGCTCCCTTTTGACTGAATCTGTTATCCATTTTTTTTTTATTAACCGCTTAGCGACAATGGACGTACATGTACATCCTCTGTGGCTGTCACTTAGTGACAGAGGACGTACATGTACGTCCAGGAAATCCGGATCCCCGCACGGCTGCACACCGTTCGGGGACTCTGGATTCTTCTGAAAAAAAAAAAAAAATGTTAGACGGGCGTTAAGTGACGATCGCGTCTGCACGCGGCCGTTACTAAGGGGTTAAATGCAGTATATCCCATGATATTACCTTGTAAAGATAAGCCGGTGATGTCAGCTCAGTACAGGCTGAGGTACAGCTCTGTACTGCAGCCTGTCAGTTTTTATCTCTTGCCCTCCCCAGTTGTTCCCCTTTATCATCTCCTCCTCTGATGGTGGAATTCAGCATGTGAGTTGGAGTGCTGTCATTGGCAAGAAAGCGGTCTGACTCACATGATGGATTCCTCCATCAGAGGAGGCGGTAAAGAGGAACAGCCAGGGAGGGGATGAGATGAAGATTGACAGGCTGCAGTACAGAGCTGTACCGCAGCCTGTACTGAACTGACATCACCGGCTTTACAAGGTAATATCACGTGCTATACTGCATTAAATTTAAACAAAAATATGGATTACAGATTTAGTCAAAAGGGAACATTAAGATAAGAACAACTTTAATATAAATGAGAGTTCCCCTTTAACCTAGAAACCTAGAGTTTGACAGCAGATAAGAACCATTCGGTTCATCTAATCTGCCCGTTTCTCCCTTTACATGTTAGTGGCACTTTATGTCAATTGCCTGCACAGTATGCTAATTAGTTATGTATAAGGTCAAATGTACCACTCGCTGAGCTAATAGAAATGACCCCAGTATGTGGGCTCTGCATAAAATGCCACACAGTGCCACCAGCAACTAAAGGTTAAGTTCTCAAAAATTATTTATATTACATTCTAATTGCAACTATTCATCATCTCGAATGCAACTCTGGTAAGTACTATCTACATATATATATATATATATATAAAACACGTGAAAGTGGGAACTCCAATAGCAAGTTAGAAGACATATACTGCCCAGGTGCTTCCCAAACGTTAAATAAAAAAAAAATCTACAGTCTGAAGACTAAGTTGAAGGAGAACTCCAGGGACTAAATAAATGCAAAAATAAATAATAAAGTTTATTAAATCATCAACATTTCGGCCCCTGTGAGTTGAAGAGCCCGTTACAAGGGCCACAGTGCCACTGCCAGCTGGTCGCGGGGCAGTCATGCACAGTAGAGAGTGCCCACGCAGGGATCTCAAAACCAGACAGGTGGCAAACATATATAGAATGTGGCAAATACAGAGAGTATTGATTTAACCCTTCAGATGCAAGTGATGTCTCTACCATCCAAGTGGTAAGACAGACATTTTAAAGTCACATTAAACCTACTTTTTTGCATTTAAAGATTCTGCAACTGCATCATGTGAAAACTCAAATCACCTATATGCTTATTCACCTTCCCTTTTTTTTTTAAGTATTTTAAGGCCATGAGAGTGAGCTTTCTGAATCTGTTTCCAGACAGCTTTCTGTAAGCAGAAAAACCTACTGTCACAAGTAAATAGTACTAAGGAGTCCAGTAGTGTACTTACAGGAGAGGGAGTGCTTAGGAGTGACTCTAGGGAACGGAGCCAGTAGTGCGTAGGCTGTCTGCAAGGGACCCTTGCTGCGGCTAGAGCCATCTAAATGTGCCAGCCATAAGGCCGGATGACAAACCCCAGTGGAGCTGGGAGTAAGCCCAGGATGGAACCCCCTACAGGTAGCACCTTCTCTTCTGTAGGGGAGGGTGAAGGCTAGAGACCAAAGAATAGGGTAAGTAGTTAGGGTACACAGGCTACGAAAAATGTAGCTTTCCTAAGAAAGAAGATCAAGACAAATTATACAGGCTATCAAGGTTCCCAAGAAAAGGCGGTCACTGACCTTAGCCAGTATGTGGTCTTCGAGAAGAGACAAAGTCCAATACTGGGATACATGTAACGATAGATGCTGGGCTCAGATTCTGAATACTGGAACAGCAAAGAGAATAGTCAAGGCAGGCTGGGGGTCATACACAGGATGGACTAAAGCTGAGTACAAATCGCAAGGCTAGAGAATGGTAAAGGTAAGGCAGTAGGTAATACACAAGTTCATCAAATAGCTGAGTACAAAGTGCTGGGTAGAATAATGTTCTAGGCAAGGCATGAGGTCTTACACAAGTAAGCAATATACACTGGGATAGAAACACCAGAGCAAATCCAAAGAAAACACAATGAATGTGCACCGAGGCTCACCCGGATCGCTCAGGTACAGGCGCTGTCGAGCGACGTAATGCACATGTAATGAGGGTGTCCAAGACGAACCCAGAAATACAGAGAGACATCGTGAGCATGGAGCATTAGATGACAACTACCTATTAAACATGGCATATGGAGTACCCAGTGCTGCAGGAACAGTGCTTCATTGTATCAGTTTTCACTGAGCTTTCTGTCACAGTTCCTGAAAGAAAGCTCCCTGAATACAGAAAATCAGAGCTCTCAATATCGGTGACATAAAAATATAAAAACATGAAACAATAAATAAATTGGAAGAATATGTAAAGTAAAAAAGGAGTTAACTATCACTTTAAATTAGCAGTAAATGTATGATTTATGTAAAAATAATGTTGTTTGGTGTTTTCTTCAGAGTAAAACAAGGGTACTTCTACAGCTGGAAGAAGCATTTTGCCAGAGTTATTGCAGTTTACACTATTGTTTTTCTCACATTAACAGTGCACTCTAGTGGCCACAAAGTGATATGTATCAGTTAACTGCCACATGGCTCAGCAGCTTTCCAATGCGCTTGTTACCTCAACTGCACTTCACTTATATTTCAAGTCTTTTCCTTTACTCAACATGAAGCTCTCTTCTTGCTGCACCATTAACACCTACTGCCCTCTCCCATCTCTAACCCTTCTGTTTGTCTGCATCTTACCTCCAGAACTGAATACCTCCTCCCATATATCAAGAACTGGAACCTCCATCTTTAAAGCCACACTTACATTTTACATATTAGAGCCTAGCATTATGCAGATTCTATTGACAATATCAACACATATGCATTGTCCAGTGTGTCACCTTATTTCTCTCTGTTTGTCTTATTACCCAATTTGACTTTAACCCTTTGAGTGCCCAAGTGGTATGCAACACATTGCTTTTCACACCCCTCTGGACTAAAAGGGTTAATCTCTCTCTGACAGGTTCCTATTTCATGTTTTTTCCTCTGATTGTGGCACTTATTGTAAGCCCTGATTTATTAATTGCATATGTTCCTTCTGTAAGGCTCCATTTATTAATAAACAATATTGTCATGCTTTTCACCTTAGTGTAATCCATTTTAGCACTTTACAAATTTACATATATTCATTTTCAAATGGAAAAGACAAGTAAATCTGTACAGGACACTGCTAGATATTGTCTTCTTGTTAATTGCATTCTTTTATGGCTCTAATTTGTTTGAGTCATAATATTAATTCATTGCATCACAACACTGAAATTAATAAAGCTTAAGTATCTATTGACAGATGAGCAAAGAAGATTTACAGTGAGTCAACTCATTTAAATAACAGTGACTCCCTGTAATTAAATTAACATTGACAAAAAATACAGCAAAGAGAAATGTGTATTATGGCACTACATTATCACTCTGTCATGTAAATGAGACCATAAATGTCACTGGTCATATTAACGGTAAACACCAGAACCACTGGTCTGAATTATGTATTTTGGATTAAAATAAACTCCGTAATAGAATGGCCATATGCACTTAAATAGAGTTGTAGGAAGGCAAAGGTTTGGATAGCTGGGGTCATGCTGGGGGTAAGCTGCTGGGTACCCCCTGCTGTATCTGGGCAAAAGAATGCCTCTGAAGCTGACTAAGCACAAGGGAAAATGGAAAGCCATGGATTTCAGGTACAAATAGGGGAGAGAGTACCTGGTTCCCTCACTTTGACTTGATCTTCCGTGCTGGTGTACCCACCACGAAAGAACATTACAAATGGGATCAGCAGCGCATCCAACTGGATGGCAGCAGAGTGGATTGCTGGAGTGGATTTGGACGTAAGTTCTCCTGTTTAGGGACAGGCAATTGAGTCTGATTCTAATGCTAATATTAATGTTAAGAGAGGCAAATAGTATCAAGGAGATCAGCCTTATGGAATGAGAGGCTTGTGAGTTGGGGTCACTTTTGCAAACATATAAAGACTTCTTTGCCACATTAGTCACAGGATAGGATAGGAAGAGACGGTACCAAAAATTCTCAATAACTGGCTGCAGGCATTGTGTATTTATTCTGTTGTTCTAGGAGAAAAATACCTTGATCTTTGCTCTAGGTTATTCTAACATTTAGATAGCATTTTGGAGGGACTCCATAAATTTGATCTTTTTCTTCTTTTGGTTCACATAAGATGAACAATTCTATCAATGGCTGGCTGTATACTCAAATGTAAAATGGAGAATGAAAGATGTAGGGCTTTTGGTATCTTCAATGATGCCTTTTATATCTTACAAAAGTCTACATAGGCTTCCTTTTCCTGGAGGTCAGCCTGGGAAAAAGAGAGTGTTGTTGGGCCTTTAACGAATCTCAACCTGGGAAAAAGGATGTTGTTGCACGTTTAATGAATCTCAATGCAGATTCCTAGAATTTTGTAAGTAGAAGTGTAAGTAAACTTTCTGTTCAAGAGGTTGCCCAAGCATTCGTTGGTTCAGGAAACAAATTAATTGATCTCAATTTAGAAGAAATGTCACAAAAATGAGTAACCTCAGTGAGGCCACAATTAGGTTGCCTTGGCTAGAGTGTTTTCTACACAAACATAGAGTGCAACTCATTAGGCAACATTTACAGCTTGAGTTTGAATGCCAATCTCCAAGATCACTAAATTCATGAGTGCTAAAAACCTCAAGTCCATTACCAGTCAACTAGAAATGTATGGATTACAATATCAAAAGAAATTGAGCTTGGTAGAGTGGTGGGACCCTTGATTTATCGCACCATTTTTCATCTTTCCTCTTTGGGTTTGATTCCTAAAAAGGAAGTTGTTGATTTTACATTAAGCTATCACCTTTCTTTTCCAGAAGTTTCCTCTTTAACAAATGAAAAGAACAAGGAGCTCTGCTTAGTTATTTATACTTCCTTTGGAAAAGCCTTGAAAGTCATGAGAACTGGGTCAGTGATGTTTAATGGCCAAGGAAGATGTTAACTCAGCCTTTAGACTTATGACTTAAGACTACAACCTTCTTGTTTAGGCTCTATAGGCTTCAGTTTCTGAGTTATTTTATGACACGTCTCCTCATGGTTTGGGCCTTGTTTTGATTTTTTTAATGCTTTTCTACTTTTTCAGAATAGATCATTAAGAAAGCTTCCAGTTTTTGAAGGGGTATTATACTTTCTTGATGATTTTGTTTTTGTGGGACCAAAGGTTTCCTTTCTGTTCAGTTTTCTGATAGATGCATTTTGTAAAGTAACTTAGCACTTTGAGATGCCTTAAGCAGAAGAGAAGGTGGAACACTCATCAACAGAAATAGTTTTCCTTGGTATCACATTGGTAGGAAAAAGATGGAGCTTTGGCTTCCTGAAGTAAAAATCACAAAATTAGTCTCTCTTTTGGCTTTTGCTATGGCAGTACAAAAAGGCTTCTGAGGATGAACAAACAGTACAATGGCCTGTTCTACGGCTAGTCACCATTCAGAAGCATCATGTTTTAGCTCTTTACTGCCATTACAGAGAAGAAATGTCCACATACATTAGACTAATCCCACCCAAAAGGGAGGTCTAGTTCCAAAATGATAGGCAAGTCCCCTCTGCACTGGAATACCAGCTAACCCCAGGCATAAGTTTCTGCCTTGTTGGGCCTCGTCATTGAGGTGCAGCTGGATTCCCTAGGAGCTGAGAGCAAGGGGTCCACGTCTGCATTACCTTTCACTCTTAGGGAGACCCCTTAAGAGTTTTCAAAATATGCTTAAAATAATGTGACAGGCTTCTGAAGACAAACAAACAGCACAATGGCCTATTCTCCGGCTAGTCACCGCTCCAAAGAATTACATTTTAGCTCCCTAGTGCCATTACAGAGAAAAAATTTCCACATACATGTTAGACTAATCCCATCAAAAACGGTGGTCCAGTTTAAAGATGAGCGAGCACCCCGATGCTCGGGTGCTCGGGTGCTCTGACCGAGCACCCCCTGATGCTCGAGTGCTCGGCCGAGCACCCGAGCCCCATTCAAATGAATGGGAGCACTCGAGCATTAAACCAGGCACCCCCTGCTCTGATGAGCGGAGGGTGCCTGGTCAATGTCCCCCTTCATCTCCGCTATGCCCCTCTTCCACAATGTCCCCCTTCATCTCCTATGCCATAGCGGAGATGAAGGGGGACATTGTGGAAGAGGGGCATAGCGGAGATGAAGGGGGACATTGTGGAAGAGGGGCATAGACTCTATGCCCCTCTTCCACAATGTCCCCCTTCATCTCCGCTATGCCCCTCTTCCACAATGTCCCCCTTCATCTCCTCTATGGCATAGGAGATGAAGGGGGACATTGTGGAAGAGGGGCATAGCGGAGATGAAGGGGCACATTGTGGAAGACGGGCATAGCGGAGATGAAGGGGGACATTGTGGAAGAGGGGCATAGAGTCTATGCCCCTCTTCCATAATGTCCCCCTTCATCTCCGCAATGCCCCCTTCATCTCCGCAATGCCCCCGTACCTCCATTCCCTGGTGGTCCAGCGGAGCGTCTTCGGATCTGTGCCTCTTCCGGCACAGATCCTCTTCACCCGAGCATGTCGGGCGAGCACATGGCGGTACTCGTACGAGTACCGCCATGTGCAGAGCAGAGCGATGCTCGAGCCGATCCGAGCATCGGCCGAGCACGCTCGCTCAACACTAGTCCAGTTCAAAAATCACGGACAAGTCCTCTCTGCACGGGAACACCAGACCCCTTGCTCTCAGTGGCTAGGGAATCCAACTACACCTCCCTGACGAGGCCCAACAAGGCCGAAAAGTACATTTGGGATTATCTGGAATTCCCTGCCATTTTGAAACTGGACCACCCTTTTGGGTGGAATTAGTCTAATATATACTTGGAAATTTCTCCTCTGTAAGGGCACTATAGATCTAAAACGTGATGCTTCTGAGCTATGACAAGTTGTAGAACAGAAAATTATGCTGTTTGTTTGTCCCCAGAATCCTCTCACGTTTTGTATGTGTATTTTAAATATTGTTAGGGGTGTCACAGGGGTGGCTGTGAAATAACAACACTCGCCAAGTACAGATACAATAAAATTAACTTTGTTAATAAAGAATTAAAAGAAAGAAAATATCTCTCCAACCTTCACTAGACGAGGTAGGAACAATGCAATGGCACTTCCCCACCCTTCACTCGACAGGCTTGAAGAGAGAGAAATAATATACCCCAGAACGCTGGAGTATTTACCAGGAGCTACAGCACCTCTTCCACCTTCACGAGGCCCAGTATAGGACAGTGTAACAACATTTCCACAACACTTTACTAGACAGGTGAAAGAGAGGTGAACCGAATATACTCCAGAATGCTCGAGCAACCAAGGAGCAAGATCACTTTCTTCCACCCTCTCGAGGCCCGGTATAGGACAGTGTAATGACACTTCCTCAACCATTCACTAGACAGGTAGTAGGATGACTACCGGACTATACTCCAGAACGCTGGAGCACCACCAAGAGCAGGAGCACAGCCTCCACCTTCATGAGGCCAGGTAAAGGGACAGTGTAATGACACTTCCCAAAACCCTTCACCAGACAGGTGGAAGTAGGGCACACCGACTACACTCCAGAATGCTGGAGGACCACAAAGACTGAGAACACCTCTCCAACAGGAGATGACTAGGCTACGGATAGGCCCTAGAAAATAGGAACCCTGACAGGCAATGGTGACCGCCCCTAGACGGCTAGGGGTAACCGACAGACAGAGGTGGCAGACCCTAGAACACTAGGGGATATAACCGGCTACCCAGAATAGGCCACAGGTGGACAACAGACTAGGCAACAAGCACACATACTGCTGGAAGCAGTAGCGCGGTAGCAGCAGGCTAGTAAACCAAGGGAGGAAGGCAGCCCGGCCTGGGTAGGCCGGAGGTGGTAAGTCAACCTGAGTCGGGAGCGCAGTGTAGCAAGCGTCAATCAAAGCCAGAAGGTATGGTTGCAGGGTGCCAGGGGTCTCAGCCAGATCGGGTAGTCAGACGAAGCCAGAGGACTCAGCCGGATCCGGTAGTTAGACGAAGCCAGAGGTCTCAGCCATATCGGGTAGTCAGGCGAAGCCAGAGGTTTCAGTCGGAACGGAAATCAGACAAAACCACGAGGCATACACAGTAGTGATGAGCGAGCACCCCAATGCTCGGGTGTTCGGGTGCTCTGACCGAGCACCCCCGGAGGCTCGAGTGCTCGGCCGAGCACCCGAGACCCATTGAAGTCAATGGGAGGACTCGAGCATTACACCAGGCACGCCCTGCTCTGATGAGGGGAGGGTGCCTGGTCCATAGGAAAAGGTCAGAAAATGATGGAAACACCACAGAAATGGTTCAGGGACAGCATAGGGAGGATGTCTGGATGCATCTTGGACTCCAACATTGCTGCTGGGAACGATCTTTCGCCCGTAGTACGCCATTTTTACAGACTGACCGTAAAACACACAAAAAGGAAAATAAAAACGACTTTAGGCGAAAAATTGTTACCAAACAATATTTGCTGTATATTTACTTGTATATCATCTGCAAATTCTCCCAAAAATTTCCTCGATTTTTCTGAACTGAGGCCATGATTAAGAGGGAAACGTGCGCAGAGGCAAATTCTCCCAAAAATTTCCTTGATTTTTCTGAACTGAGGCCATGATTAAGAGGGAAACGTGCGCAGAGGCAAATTCTCCCAAAAATTTCCTTGATTTTATTGAACTGAGGCCATGATTAAGAGGGAAACGTGCGAAAAGGCAAATTCTCCCAAAAATTTCCTTGATTTTATTGAACTGAGGCCATGATTAAGAGGGAAACGTGCGCAAAGGCAAATTCTCCCAAAAATTTCCTTGATTTTATTGAACTGAGGCCATGATTAAGAGGGAAACGTGCGCTGAGCCGACCATCCAAAACATTATGGGTGAGGGTCTGCTGCGGAGCTGACCATCCTAAACATTATATGCGAAGGCCCGCTAGTGAGCTGACGCTATAAAACATTATATGAGAGGGCCAGCTAGAGAGCTGACCCAATAAAACATTATATAAGAAGGCCCGCTGGTGAGCTGACCTATACCAAAAGTTGTCAAACAGGGCCCGCTGGTGAGCTGGCCCTATATAAAAATTATATCACAGGGCCCGCTGGTGAGCTGGCCCTATATAAAAATTATAGCACAGGGCATATGGAAGAGGAGGAGGAGGATGAGAAGATTAAGAGTCAACCATATACCCGTTTTTTGGGTGGAAGGGGTGAATGGGAATACAGAGTATTCCCATCATTGTAAATAACATATATAAAGTGAGTTTATGTTCCCCCAGGGCTTTCCTCCAGTGGAGTGGAGAAGTCAGGGGAAATCCAGGCCTTGTTCATTTTTATAAGTGTCAACCTATCAGCATTGTCGGTGGAAAGGCGGATACGCTTATCTGTTATGATGCCACCAGCAGCACTAAATACCCGCTCAGACAGAACGCTGGCGGCAGGGCAGGCCAGCACCTCCAAGGCGTAGAGTGCCAGTTCATACCACGTGTCCAGCTTGGACACCCAGTAGTTGTAAGGCACAGAGGGATCATTGAGGACGCTGACACGGTCTGCTACGTACTCCTTCACCATCTTCCAAAACTTTTCCCTCCTTGTGACACTAGGCTGCGCATCAGGGTGAGGGTGCTGGCGGGGTGTCATGAAGGTGTCCCACGCCTTGGAGAGTGTTGCCCTGCCTTTGTCGGAACTGCTGTGTGCTCCCCTTTTCTCCCCTTCTCGGTTGGCCAAGGTAGCACGTACTCTGCCGCCAGCGTTGTCAGATGGAAAATTTTGGAGCAATTTTTCGACAAGAACCTTCTGGTATTGCACCATTTTGCTTGTCCTCTCCACCGGAGGAATGAGAGATGAGAAATTCTCTTTGTAGCGGGGGTCCAGAAGGGTGAACACCCAGTAATCCGTGTTGTCTAAAATGCGTATAACGCGTGGGTCACGGGAAAGGCAGCCTAACATAAAGTCAGCCATGTGTGCCAGAGTACCAACAGTTAAGATTTCGCTGTCCTCACCAGGAGGATGACTCTCAATCTCCTCATCCTCTTCCTCCTCTTCTGCCCACCCACGCTGAAGAGATGGAACTAAAGTTCCATGGCTACCCTCTGTAGCGGAGGCAACCGTGTCTTCCTCCTCCTCCTCCTCCTCCTCCGCCTCCTCCAATTGTCGCTGAGAAGACGAAGTGAGGGTGCTCTGGCTATCACCTTGTGTAAGCTCTTCCTCCCGCATTTCCACCTCTTCCACATGCAAAGCGTCAGTTTTAATTGTGAGCAGCGAGCGTTTCAGTAGACACAGAAGTGGGATGGTTACACTGATAATAGCGTTATCGCCGCTCACCATCTGTGTCGATTCCTCAAAATTGCGTAAAACCTCACAGAGGTCTGACATCCATTCCCACTCCTCACTTCTGATTACAGGAAGTTGAACAGAGAGGCGACGACCGTGTAACAGCTGGTACTCCACTACTGCCCTCTGCTGCTCACAAAGCCGGGCCAACATGTGGAAGGTGGAGTTCCAGCGCGTGCTCACGTCACACAGCAGCCGGTGAGCTGGCAATTGTAAGCGCTGCTGCAGCTTCAACAGGCCGGCCGAAGCTGTAGATGACTTACGGAAATGTGCACACACGCGGCGCACCTTGGTCAAGAGATCATGCACATTGGGGTAGGTTTTTAGAAATCGCTGAACCACTAAATTAAATACATGCGCTAGGCATGGTACGTGTGTGAGCTTGCCGAGCTCCAAAGCCGCCACCAAGTTACGCCCATTATTACACACAACCATGCCTGGTTGCAGGTTGAGTGGCGAGAGCCACTGCTCGGTCTGGTGACTAATCCCCTGCAACAGCTCTGAGGCCGTGTGCTGTTTGTCCCCAAGGCAGATCAGCTTCAGCACGGCCTGTTGACGCTTCCCCACTGCAGTGCTACACTGCTTCCAGCTACTGGCTGATGGGGGAGTGGCGCTGCGTGTAGAGAATTCGGAGGTGGAAACGGAGGAGGAGGAGCCAATAACGTAGGTGCTGGCGGAAACCCTGATGGAGGTAGGGCCCGCAATCCTCGGCGTGGGTAGCACCCGTGCCATCCCAGGGTCCGAGTCGCTCCCAGCCTCCACGACATTCACCCAGTGTGCCGTCAGGGAAATGTAGCGTCCCTGGCCACAAGCACTTGTCCATGTGTCAGTCGTTAAGTGGACCTTCCCAGTAACTGCGTTGGTCAGGGCACGGGTGATGTTACGGGACACATGGTGGTGTAATGCGGGGATGGCACACCGGGAAAAGTAGTGGCGGCTGGGGACCGCGTACCGAGGGACAGCTGCTGCCATCAGGCTGCGGAAGGACTCAGTGTCCACAAGCCTAAATGGCAGCATTTCGATGGCCAGTAATTTGGAAAGGTGTGAGGTTAGTGCTATGGCCTGTGGGTGGGTGGCTGGGTATTTTCGCTTGCGCTCAAATGCCTGGGGTAACGACATTTGGACGCTGTGCTGGGACAGGGAAGTGGATGTGGTCGCTGATGGTGCTTCAGATGGTACAGGTGCAGGGCGGGAGGTATGTGGGCCTGCGCCTTCGACAGGCGATTGGCCGGCACCGAAAACAGGGGAAGAGGAGGCAGTGGTGTGGCCTGCAGACACAGATGGGCGATCCAGGCGTTCCTCCCACTTATTACGGTGCTTGGATGCCATGTGTCGGATCATGCTGGTGGTGGTGAGGTTTCTAGTGTTCATGCCTCGGCTCATTCTGGTGTGGCACAGGTTGCAAACTACAATTCTTTTGTCGTCCGCACTTTCCTTAAAAAAACGCCATACCGCGGAACACCTACCCCTTGGCAAGGGAGATTTACGCAAGGGGGTGCTCCGTGGAACATTTGCGGGCCGGTTTGGTGCGGTCCGCCTTCTTTCTGTAGCCACACCACTGCCTCTTCCAGCCTGTTGCGGTGCTGCAGATGGCTCACCCTCAGGACTGCTGTCATCGCTCGGCTCTACACCTTCCCAGGTGGGGTCAGTCACCTCATCGTCCACCAAGTCCTCCTCCACTTCCTCACTCTGATCATCCTCCTCATGTCTTGATCCCACCACATACTCAGTCATTGACAACTGTATAACATCCTCCTCAACAAGGTCTTGAGACAGTAATAGTGGTTGATTTAATGGCAACTGTGTCTCATCATCATCATCATCATCCACTACTTCCTTTGACCTTAAATGCCGTTCACATCTGTCATCTTCTTGTGATTGGGTACCCTCTAGAGGTTGTGAATCAGGGCATAAGATGTCATGTTCCTCTGCAAGCGTGCTTGGAGAGAGGGTCAAATGAAGGATTGGTGATGAGATGAGCTCCTCACTATATCCCAGTGTGGGATCACTTCTTTGACCAGACCGTGTATGGTGGGAGGAAGGATGATCAGAGTGAGGATTATGTTGACCAGACTCTTGGCTACTGAGAGTGGACTTGGTGGAAGACAGGGTGGTGCTTAACCGACTGGAAGCAGTATCAGCTGACATCCAACCGACCACCTGTTCGCAGTGGTCGGACCTCGAGAGTGATGTCCTGCGACGCCCTGTAAACTGAGACATGAAGCTAGGTATGGTGGATGTCTATCTTTCTTGTGCTCTGTCACCAGGCACAGTTTCTACGCGTCCTGACCCGCTCCATGAACTATCAGGATCACGTCCACTTCCCCGTCCCTTTTTACCCGCCTTCTTCCTCTTACACGGAATATGTGACTTTGATATTTGAGTTTGAAGACTTAACAGTATTTCTTCCTATTCTGCAACTGTGCAGAGTACACAGAATAGGCTGCTAAACTGCGGCGAAGCACACTGAATGGAATATGTGACTTTGATATTTGAGTTAGAAGACTTAACAGTATTTCTTCCTATTCTGCAACTGTGCAGAGTACACAGAATAGGCTGCTAAACTGCGGCGAAGCACACTGAATGGAATATGTGACTTTGATATTTGAGTTTGAAGACTTAACAGTATTTCTTACTATTCTGCAACTGTGCAGAGTACACAGAATAGGCTGCTAAACTGCGGTGACGCACACTGAATGGAATATGTGACTTTGATATTTGAGTTTGAAGACTTAACAGTATTTCTTCCTATTCTGCAACTGTGCAGAGTACACAGAATAGTCTGCTAAACTGCGGCGAAGCACACTGAATGGAATATGTGACTTTGATATTTTACTTTGAAGACTTAACAGTATTTCTTCCTATTCTGCAACTGTGCAGAGTACACAGAATAGGCTGCTAAACTGCGGCGAAGCACACTGAATGGAATATGTGACTTTGATATTTTACTTTGAAGACTTAACAGTATTTCTTCCTATTCTGCAACTGTGCAGAGTACACAGAATAGGCTGCTAAACTGCGGTGACGCACACTGAATGGAATATGTGACTTTGATATTTGAGTTTGAAGCCTTAACAGTATTTCTTCCTATTCTGCAACTGTGCAGAGTACACAGAATAGGCTGCTAAACTGCGGCGAAGCACACTGAATGGAATATGTGACTTTGATATTTTACTTTGAAGACTTAACAGTATTTCTTCCTATTCTGCAACTGTGCAGAGTACACAGAATAGGCTGCTAAACTGCGGTGACGCACACTGAATGGAATATGTGACTTTGATATTTGAGTTTGAAGACTTAACAGTATTTCTTCCTATTCTGCAACTGTGCAGAGTACACAGAATAGGCTGCTAAACTGCGGCGAAGCACACTGAATGGAATATGTGACTTTGATATTTTACTTTGAAGACTTAACAGTATTTCTTCCTATTCTGCAACTGTGCAGAGTACACAGAATAGGCTGCTAAACTGCGGCGAAGCACACTGAATGGAATATGTGACTTTGATATTTTACTTTGAAGACTTAACAGTATTTCTTCCTATTCTGCAACTGTGCAGAGTACACAGAATAGGCTGCTAAACTGCGGTGACGCACACTGAATGGAATATGTGACTTTGATATTTGAGTTTGAAGACTTAACAGTATTTCTTCCTATTCTGCAACTGTGCAGAGTACACAGAATAGGCTGCTAAACTGCGGCGAAGCACACTGAATGGAATATGTGACTTTGATATTTTACTTTGAAGACTTAACAGTATTTCTTCCTATTCTGCAACTGTGCAGAGTACACAGAATAGGCTGCTAAACTGCGGTGACGCACACTGAATGGAATATGTGACTTTGATATTTGAGTTTGAAGACTTAACAGTATTTCTTCCTATTCTGCAACTGTGCAGAGTACACAGAATAGGCTGCTAAACTGCGGCGAAGCACACTGAATGGAATATGTGACTTTGATATTTTACTTTGAAGACTTAACAGTATTTCTTCCTATTCTGCAACTGTGCAGAGTACACAGAATAGGCTGCTAAACTGCGGCGAAGCACACTGAATGGAATATGTGACTTTGATATTTTAGTTTGAAGACTTAAAAGTATTTCTTCCTATTCTGCAACTGTGCAGAGTACACAGAATAGGCTGCTAAACTGCGGCGAAGCACACTGAATGGAATATGTGACTTTGATATTTTACTTTGAAGACTTAACAGTATTTCTTCCTATTCTGCAACTGTGCAGAGTACACAGAATAGGCTGCTAAACTGCGGTGACGCACACTGAATGGAATATGTGACTTTGATATTTGAGTTTGAAGACTTTACAGTATTTCTTCCTATTCTGCAACTGTGCAGAGTACACAGAATAGGCTGCTAAACTGCGGTGACGCACACTGAATGGAATATGTGACTTTGATATTTGAGTTTGAAGACTTAACAGTATTTCTTCCTATTCTGCAACTGTGCAGAGTACACAGAATAGGCTGCTAAACTGCGGCGAAGCACACTGAATGGAATATGTGACTTTGATATTTTACTTTGAAGACTTAACAGTATTTCTTCCTATTCTGCAACTGTGCAGAGTACACAGAATAGGCTGCTAAACTGCGGCGAAGCACACTGAATGGAATATGTGACTTTGATATTTGAGTTAGAAGACTTAACAGTATTTCTTCCTATTCTGCAACTGTGCAGAGTACACAGAATAGGCTGCTAAACTGCGGTGACGCACACTGAATGGAATATGTGACTTTGATATTTGAGTTAGAAGACTTAACAGTATTTCTTTCTATTCTGCAACTGTGCAGAGTACACAGAATAGGCTGCTAAACTGCGGCGAAGCACACTGAATGGAATATGTGACTTTGATATTTTACTTTGAAGACTTAACAGTATTTCTTCCTATTCTGCAACTGTGCAGAGTACACAGAATAGGCTGCTAAACTGCGGCGAAGCACACTGAATGGAATATGTGACTTTGATATTTTACTTTGAAGACTTAACAGTATTTCTTCCTATTCTGCAACTGTGCAGAGTACACAGAATAGGCTGCTAAACTGCGGTGACGCACACTGAATGGAATATGTGACTTTGATATTTGAGTTAGAAGACTTAACAGTATTTCTTCCTATTCTGCAACTCTGCACAGTACACAGAATGTGCTGCTAAACTGCGGCGAAGCACACTGAATGGAATATGTGACTTTGATATTTTAGTTTGAAGACTTAACAGTATTTCTTCCTATTCTGCAACTCTGCACAGTACACAGAATGTGCTGCTAAACTGCGGCGACGCACACTGAATGGAATATGTGACTTTGATATTTTAGTTTGAAGACTTAACAGAATGTGCTCTAATCTGCAACTTTGCACACTAAACAGAATGTGCTCTAATCTGCAACTTTGCACACTAAACAGAATGTGCTCTAATCTGCAACTTTGCACACTAAACAGAATGTGCTCTAATCTGCAACTTTGCACACTAAACAGAATGTGCTCTAATCTGCAACTTTGCACACTAAACAGAATATATGAAAATTTTTTTTTTTTTTGTTTTTTCCCCCCCCACACAAAATAACCTGCTGCCCCCACACACAGTAGTCCTAAAAAGGACTTTTGGTTCTTTTTTTTTCACAAATTCGCTTTTTTTCTGCCTACACTGACTTTCCCTTCCTATCCTCATCTCTCCCTGGCTAAGACTGAGCCGAACTCGCTGGTCAGGTGCTATACAGCACCCGACCACGGGTTCTGGCCAGCCAATCAGTGTAATGCCAGCAGCCAACATGGCTGCTGGCATTACACTGATGTCAGAGCCTCCCTGCACGTTTATTGGCTGCGCAGCAGCCGCAAAACGTGCGGGGAGGAGACCCGAACATGGCGGGCGAGCACATGCGGTACTCGTACGAGTACCGCCATGTGCCGAGCAGAGCGATGCTCAAGCCGATCCGAGCATCGGCCGAGCATGCTCGCTCAACACTAATACACAGGAATCAATAAACAGAACACAGAAACATAACGCTCAGGTACACCACGAAAGGGCAAAGGTGTATAGTAGGTCTGAGGCCTGTAAGGCCTAGCATATGGGCGGAGACCACTAATCACCCTCCAGTGGCCTAGAAGAATATTGCTTAGTATTTGAGCGACAGGTAAGGCAAGAACAATGTCGCTAGTCTAACAGCACGCCACTGGAAGCAATCACAGATGCCATGATAAGGGGGTCCATAGGAACTGTGAGTAGGGTGTCCTTGATAGGTTTAAGAGGTGAGAGAGGGTATAATGGAAGATCAGGATGGAGATGTAGGAGAGGAGCAGAGACAAACCTACGAGAGATTAACCCCTTAAGAACTGGCCGAGCACGCACACGGTGGTCACTTAAGGACCACAGAGCATTTTTTTGGGGGGAGGGTCCGATACCAGACTCCCCGAAAGGCATGCAGCTGAGCGGGGAGCCTGAAATTCCATGAGGGTCCATGACCGTCAAGGATCCTTAAGGTGTTAAGATAATTTACTTCAATTGACATAAGTGTAAGGGTTAAGATTAGAGGCAGGAAGGTCAGTAGTAGCAGTCAGCAAGGGAAGAATGAACTCTTCAATAAAATTTTAGTTGTAGGGGAACAGGAAAAGGATACATATTGATGGCCATGTAGGAAAAAGAGGCAACATTTTCAGCAGCACTAATATGAGGAAAGAAGGAGAGAATGGATACAAATAAAACAACAAGACAATGAGATGCAAATATATGGTGCCATCTACTCTAACTTGGAAGGGCACGAATGAGCAACTTCTTGGTGGAATTAGGATTAGCTCAGTTTAACCCTTTAAGTTGGATGCTTCTCTAGCACCCAAAAGATTTAACATGTAAAGTTTAAGGCACCTGTGGGCCATCCAATCAGAAATAGAAGAGAGGCAATTCATCATGTCTTTAGATGGAACATAGGGAGTAAGTAGAAGATTGGATGAGTAAAAATGGGTGCAATTTGTATTTATAAAATGCATTTTGACATTGGGCCAGTTTTCTGACATGTATTATGCTTGTCTGATTTATTAACTCATTACAGACCAGTGACGAGCCAGGACCACCACGAGTGCCCTTGTGTTAAGGACTAGTGATGGTCCTGGCACGTCATGACTTTTTTTATCATATCGCTCCTGTGGGCTTGCTGTGATCTGTAGAGGAGTCTAAAACTGATTGCTCCAAGACAGGAGCAGTCAGTTTCAATCTCTCTTTCAGCGATCCGGTACATGTGATCACTCACATGTCTTGGCTCCTGAATATAGTCTATGAGGTCTTTTAGGGTAAAAGTACCCCAGGACCGCTGGTCCTTAATGGGCTAATAATCAAGTTCAAAGATAGCCCTCTCAGATAGATTAGAAAGCTTTTGTCTGATATGATCATGCATAGGTAACGTTACCCCTTAAAGTACAAGAAGGGACTCATTGCTTTGCTATGCATTGTACACCACTCTGGTTCTTAAGTGTTTAATCTATGTAGAAATAAATGGTTCACTATCAAAATGTCTCCCAGATTTGGCATGAGCTGGACTTGATGGACTCATATCTTTTTGAACCTCATCAACTATGTTACTATGTAATGGGTTAAAATCCCAACTTAAATCAATGGGAATTTAAGACGTGTTTATTTTGGTATCATTTAAAACATCATCCACTATTGGGCGAAATAGAAAACTGTGCATTAAACATGTCGCCGCAATGAAAAGGGCGAAATCAGAATCTTGCTGGCATCAAAAGGGCAAGATTCTGATATCACGGACTTAAGTATAACACATTTCAGAAGTGTGTTAGTCTAACCTTATACAAGGAGTCTTTTTGGGTCTGTGCATCTCATCTTGCAGCTCTTACACACAATGAGTGTAGGAATCACACATACAACCACTGCTAGTACTTACATCCATTATGTTAACCCTTTGAGTGCTCCAGAATCACTTTCGCCCTCAAAGGGTTAACATACATAGAATTAAGCGCTAGCAGTGTTTGTATGTGTGATTCCTACATGCACTGTGTGCGAGACCTGCAAGATGAAATGCACAGACCTGAAAAAGTTCCTTGTATAAGGTTAGACTAACACATTATTAAAATGTGCAACAGTTAAGCCTGTGATATCAGAATCTCCCCCTTTTGATGCGGGCGAGATTCTGATATCGGCCTTTTCATTGCAGCAACATGTTTAATGCGCCATTTTCTTTGTCACCCACTAGTGGACGATGATTCAAATGATATTGAAATAAACACATGTCAAATTCCCATTGATTTATGTTGGGATTTTAACCCATTACATAGTAACATAGTTGATGAGGCTCAAAAAGATATGAGTCCATCAAGTCCAGCCCATGCAAAATCACCCTTGTTGATCCAGAGGAAGGCAAAAAAAAGAAAAAAACATTGAAGCCATTTCCAATTTAGCCCCAACTGAGTAACAAAAATTCCTTCCTGACTCCAAATGGCAGTCAGATTGTTCCCTGGATCAATAACCTATCTGCATTGAAGACAGATGTCATAATTCTCAAAATTGTTATGTGCTAGATATGCATCTATTACTTTTTAAAATCAGTTACAGTATCTGCAAGCACAGCATCCTGAAGTAAATAGTTCCATAATGTTCTGCCCTTACTGTAAAAAAAATCCATGCCTTTGTTTTAGTTGAAAGTGCCTTTCATTTAGTCTTAATGGATGACATCTTATTCTTAGCTCAGCTCTCTGAGTAAATAGTTCACTGGAGAGTTCTTTATATTGACATTGTTAGAGACCTCTTGCATTCAAATGAGTAAAGACTACTTAAATCAGATGGGAGTATTAATTTGTTCTCTGTATTGCAGTTAGCTTGCCCCTGAATTTCTCCACTTCTACTCAGTTTATCAGCCTCTATATGTGCATTATTATTTCAACCCACTTAGATTACAACTTTTGAAAGTCAGGGTCACCCTAGATTAACTTGTAAAGAGATGATGACTTCTTGGATGTCTTTCATTGAAGTTCTGTTGTAGACTTGGTTGTTCAGAAAGAACACGATCAGAAGAAACGGAAGAGGTCTCCACTATCAATTTGAAGCTCATTGCAACTAACTTTCTTGCAGCTATCTTGGGCTCTGGTGTATTAAGAGGAAGTAGAGTAATTCTGGAATAACCCAACTGCAGCACAGGAGGTCAAATAAAATCTCTCAGTTGCAGACCTCAATAGCATTCAAGATGTTAAAAGCCCCATTTACATCTGTGGGAATTTGGTCATTCTTTATTTTATGCTTACAGTGAAGTTGGTACACCCCCAGAATTACTCCATTTCAGAGTACAATACCTTTACTGTTTCTTATGTCATAATCATTCTTGGGAACATTTCTGACAGAAACGCTCAGTATCAGTGGAGGTGGAGTGTCCAAACAACACGATTCGCTTCACAATGTGGGAAAGCTTCATAGAAGTGGTGGGAATGGGATGAAGGAAAGTAAGGGCTTGACCCAAAAATGGGTAGAAAGAAGCGGGGAGTAGGCGGAACAGGTGAGAAAGTGCGTGGTATTGATCTACCTTAAAGGAGCAGTAAACGTTTATTTATGAAAACACACATTTTATAGAGCTTTTCTTGCTGAGTAAAACAAGGTCACTCCCATCGCTGTCAGATGTTTTATTCAAAATTTATAGCAGTTGAAATTATCAGGAAGTGAATTTACTGTGTTTACTTCCTGATCGTTCTGACAGGAAGTGACAGGCAGTTTCCATCACATTCTATGGAGAACTGTATGTGTCTGACTTTTCTGACTTTCCTCTCTATTAGAATCTAACAGGAAATCTAATTAGAATTTGACCACTAGAGGGCACTGCTAATGTGAAAAAACATGGGTTTAAACCGTAATAACTCTGGAAATATAAATCTCTCCGCAGTGGGAGTACCCTTATTTTACTCAATAGGAAAATCCCTACAATATATATATATATATATATATATATATATATATATATATATATTTATTTTTTTTTCATAAAAAAGTTTACTGTTCCTTTAAACCATCAAATCACATTTTGTCCCTGGAAACCTAGTAATTAAGTCAAACAACCAGAGTCTCATATCAAGGAGAGTTACCAGGTATGGTCATAGTTGAAGATGTGAGCCACATTACTTATAGACTATTCAGAAAAGTACATGAAAGTATACTAGGACAATGTACAAGTCTGCTAACGCAGCTCAGTTTCTAAGCTTATACCAACGATGTCCAAACAAAGGCTCAGGGGCCATTTGTGTTCCTTAACTATGGTCAATGTGGCCCTTTATGCAAATTCTATTAAAATGATGCAAATGTTACACACAGCGCAATGTAATGGGATTTATGTAAAAAGGCAATACATCAGAGCCCTCTCCAAGGGATTAAAATCCCAATTTACATACATGACAGCTTCTGAAATGTTTCATTCATACATGAGGAATTTGGAATGTTCTTTTTTTGGTAAAAACTCTAAATTCTTTCTGATTTTTAAAAGGACAGCGCGTCCAAGAACAAAATCGAGAGTAAAGTAAAATGTGAAAGTAAAAACAGATTTGTGTTATTATTTTTCATTCCTTCCATCTCATTTACACATGAAATATTTAAAAAATGGTTAATGAGCTACTTGTGTTTCTATGGTAACAGGAAAAATCTTTGTTCTCAATTTCTTCTGTTGTGTTTATGTCAGTGGCTCAGATCACACCCAGACCTCTCAGCTCAATTTATTCCTTCAAATTACCCATCCGTGGGATTTTTAAATGAAAAAAATGACAAAAGGAAAAGGATACCAGTTGAATTTTGCAGCCTCGGAGAAATCACGTAATGACAAAAATATCAAAAATTATATTTACATTTTAGTGGTTTCTGATGCTAGTGATATGCTCCCAAATACTGTATTTATTAAGAAAAGTATGTTTTCTTTCGCCTAGGAGGCACTGCCCCTTTAAAAGGTAGCTTATTACCTTGGTGCTGGATTGCACATAATAATCAGTATAAAGTCTAATTTTGCAAATATTTGTCTTTAGTAATATTGCATTAACCTTTTGCGTGCCAGAGAGGGTCTATCCAAAACAATGCTTGGATACCCCTCTGACACATAAAGGGTTATCTAGTAGTATGTGGCCCATAAATCATCGTTCTTTCCTCAGTGTGGACTTTATATATATATATATATATATATATATATATATAAAAATATAAACATAGTTACATAGTAAATAACTATGATGAAGCGGTCAGTAACGTCCGCGATACGCGTTGGCTACTATGTTTTAATATTTTAAGTATTTGATACAGTGTTGCTGCTAACAGTGTACATGAGAGTTGTATCGTCTATGTGGATGCCTCTAGTTGAATACGGATACAATATAATCAAGTTAACACGCTCATAATACCGATTGGGAGTGACAAGGAATCCAGGAGTTAGCGTATACATAGGCACAGCAGGAGTGCTGAAGGTTTGAGAACGCTAAGTGATCCATTTGTATCCTCCCTGGGGAACTATCGGATATAGGGGAGCGGAGTGGAGGATTAGAGTATCGGAGACATCATCATAAGACAGATAAGCTTCTATGTTGATTTTATTCTATTTACAGATTTCGTGTGTGATGTGGATGAAAAAGGCCATCTAAGGAGCAGCACCTGGAGGATCTTTGAGAGGGTGTGGGAGCATCGTTTATGGACTGAGGCTGTTAAGAGTTATTTTTCATCATTTACAGATATAAATTATATTATTATTATTATTTTCCTCAGGAGTGTATAGATTTCTGTCTTAGTTTTATATCGAGGGAAGTTACCTTTTTATGGAAAATTTAGGTTTGGAATATTTTGGTTGCCGTTGATACTGGCTCCCTTTCGTAGTCTCTGAGCGCGACTTAGAGTGTGTTTCTATCAACATAGTAAATAACGTTGAATAAAGACACAAGTCCATCAAGTTAAACCTTTGCCTCATACCCTAGTGACATGAGAATTGTATAGCTATCCTGCTACCAAATAAGTTAGTCATCCATCAGTCCTTCCTGACTTGCCCACTAATATTCAGTATAACCATGTGTGCTCCCTTCTGCAAGAAATGCCTCCAATATTCTCTTAAACGTATACATTATATCTACCATAACTATCTCCTTGGGCAAGGAATTCCACAATTTAACAGACCTTACTGTAAAAAAAACCCTTCCTCTGCTGAAGTCTAAACTTCCTTTACTCTAATCTCAAAGGGTATCCCATGGTCTGGCCTTAGAATGAATAGCTCACCACAGAGATCCTTGTACTGACCTCTCATATACTTGTACAATGTGATAAGATATATATATGTATGTATATATATATATATATATATATATATATATATATGTATATATATAGTATATAGTAAGGAGAGCGCTAAATTTATTACTGATAAAATACAGTAAAAACCACAATGGTACATGTACTATGTGCAAGTAGATTCATAAACACTAAAGAACATATATCTATAACATATATTATAAACTCCGGAGCATTAATGGTACACTTAAAAAAAGTGAATAGATAAAAAGTCTAAATACTCCCAATCTCAGTATTCCTACTATAGAACAAAAGGGGATAATGATGATACCACAAATTAACATAAAGTAGTCAGTGTCCGGTCTATATGACCTCTAGTGTATCACTGCTGTAGTAATGGAGCTGGGGTCCAGCAGATGTTAAAGCGGGCAGGCAATAATGTATCAGATCTTTTGATTGAATATAATAGTATATGTTGTATATAGAGGGAAATTCCACTGCGTAACACAGGCTGATATATACAGCTTTCTGTGCTGTTGACCTCTCCCGACTGTAGAGACTGTGAGCAATTTTCATCCACCTGGATCTCTAGGGTCCCAATTGTGGTGGTGGTCTCTTCGCTCTTGATCCCAAGTTGCAATGTTACCTCAGCTCTCAGGCAGTCAGTACCATGCATGCACATGTACATGGGCTTTAAAACTAATAGAACATAAATAAAGAAAAAAAAATACAAAAAACACATAATTGCTACAATAGGCATCCAATTAGATTAACTTGTCTGGGGGTGGAAGTTCCCCTTTAATCACATCACAATTATGAGTTTTAAAGGGTGTGAATCTACTAGAACTGTTTCATCTTACGACTTTAGCCTCAAAATGAGATGTGTAATGCATTGCTTCACAATGTATTGGGCATTTCTCTGCCCCTCAAAGGGTTAAAGGACTACTAACCTCCTATGAATAAACCCTCTATAATCTTAATCTGGGCAGAAAATCCTAATGATGGCTACTAATCAATTTTACACATACTGATTCTACAAAATTAGCCTATAATTAATAATGGATACCATGTCCATGGAAGTTGATATGATTAATTGTACAGGACTCTAGGACTGCAAACTCCTCCCACTACTGAATTATTCAGTAGGATGAGTTTGTGGCCTTGGAGTTCCTGCAGCAAAGAATAGTGTCAGCCTCCGTGGGTATAACCCTTTGAGTGCCAGAGGGGTACATAAATCATTGCTTTGCAATGCATTGCATACCTCTCTGGCATGCAAAGGGTTAATATCAAGCACTGACTGAAGATTCATTTTACACATACTGATTCTACAAAATTAGCCTATAATTAATAATGGATACCATGTCCATGGAAGTTGATATGATTAATTGTACAGGACTCTAGGACTGCAAACTCCTCCCACTACTGAATTATTCAGTAGGATGAGTTTGTGGCCTTGGAGTTCCTGTAGCAAAGAATAGTGTCAGCCTCCGTGGGTATAACCCTTTGAGTGCCAGAGGGGTACATAAATCATTGCTTTGCAATGCATTGCATACCTCTCTGGCATGCAAAGGGTTAATATCAAGCACTGACTGAAGATTCATTTTGGAGTCCCAATCCACATAGAATTGATTGTGCCCAATGGAATATTCTGCAGAGCTTAACCCACTGAGTTCCACAGTGGTATCCAATGCATTGTGTTGCAATGCGCTGTATATACAAGTGGCGGTTTATTATAGAGGGTGTTAGTGTTCCTTTAACACTTGGAGTGCCAGAGGAGTGAAAAATGCATTGTGAAACAATGGAGGACGTGAACTAAGATTTAATAAAGAGGTGATAAAGTGGAGATAACTTCTCCAGTGATATCACTTCTCCAGTTCCTTAGTTATTCTATGGAACCAATGTACTAAAATGTCTCTAACTTTGGATATCTTAGTGAATAGGCTCCATAGAATAACATAGGAACTGGAGAAGTGATATCACTGGAGGAGACATCTCTGCTTTATCACCTCCTTATCACGCCTTAGTGCATCTCCCCCAATATGTTGGATACCCCAGTGACACTCAAAAGGTTAAACTCCAATGAAATATAGAAGCATTTCTTGTTGATTTAAAGTAGATTGGTAGAATACTTTACTTTATCCAGCCAAACTGTATTTTTATGTTAATTCCTAAAAATAGTTCATCTTTTGGCACTTATTTATGAGTTCGAGGACCCGTGGCTATAATTCCTTTGTTGTCATCATCAGCTGTCTCTAAAACGCACACGATGCCCAGAGTCTGTGCACTGCTTTTTCATCCCAGAGAATAATAAAATTAGTGTGCATAGAGAAATGGGACTTGCAGATCCCAAGGCTTACAATAACATAGACATGCAGTTTCTAGCACACTGTCTCGACTAGGCTGTCAAAACTCATTCAGACTAGATTTTTTTTTCTGAAAAAGAAGTTAAACGAAAACAAGTACATTTTTGGCTTTATTTTATCTGCTGTTAACCCCTTGAGAACCAGAAAAGTGTCCAAAATGCATTGTACACCTCTTTAGCACACAAGGGGTTAAACAGAGGTGTAATTACAGGTGGTGCAGTAGTGCTGGGGCCCATCTGCCTAGGGTCCAGTAGGTTCTACCTATGCTTCTGTGAAAATACTTTTGTGATAGGGCCCCCAAAAAACATTTGCACAGTTGCCCTCCAATTACTAGTTACCCCACTGGGGTTAAATGAATATTAGTGCCTCCAAATAATGCACCCTTACTTAAGTTATTCTTTACAAAAAATCTTCATGACCACTATGAATCAATTCTGCATGAAAAATCTTTGTTTAGAAATGGGTATCACGCCCATGGAGGCAGACTTGATCCCTTGTTACCAAGGTCCTACCAAACAAGATATGGAGGATCCTTTGGTAAAGATCCATGACTCTAAAATCTGATATATTGACATTTAAAGAGAGGATGTTGTAAAAATAGGTCAAGAGTAAAGAACCTGGAGAAATCACACAAAGTAATTGCAAACCAACAGGAACAATTGCAACAACAACTCCTCCTCCAAGAAGACACTGTGATGGACCTTTTGGTACGAATGGAAGATTTGAAGAATCATGGAGATGATGCAGTCTGAGCTACTGAGCATAATGAAGAAGATCTTTGCTGCTATGATCAAAATGCAAGTGGATACATTTTAAACTGAACTTTACAAATCAGAACTTCTGAACATTAATGTGGACACTGTCAATCTTAAAAAAATCACAACCCATTAAATAGGCCCAAAAGAGAGCTGCTATCTCATCTAAAGTAAAAGCACTCTATCAATATAATTACAATCCTACATTGTACAAGATTCAAACATTTTAAGAAAATAGGATTAAGTGCATCTATCATTGCACAGTAGAATAAATCTTCTGAAAATGATTTATATATCCACACTGTAACTTTTCTTAACTTTTTTGAAAACTTTGCAACCAAAGCTAAATAGTTTTATGTGGAAACGGAAACCTCTGAGACTCAAGCCGTCTTTTTTGGTCAAAAATGAATCAGGTGCTCTGGGAATGCGCAAACATGCAGTTCAGCTATCAACTAATTATCATTGGTTTCACAAATATGGCAGAAGAAGATGGTTACAAACCCTAATACACTCAATACCAATATTCTCATTACCTGGGCTTGCCAGGGATAGGAGACACTCTATAGGAACGTTTCCTTTAGTCTTACAAGCTCATTTAGCCAGCTGGAATCAAGTAATAGACATATCAAACCTTTCTAGTTAAACTTCACCCATCAATCCATCACTAAAAATTCAGATTTTTCCCTAATGATGCTAAAGAGTAGTTTTTATGAATAGAAAACCAATAATAAGCTGCCCGTTGGCCACATAATTCAGCAATTCTAACATACTTTCCTTTTTGAAGATAAAGGAAAAGTACAGTATACTTTCAAAAAGGGGTTATACACAATTTTTTTTTTTAATCTTGAACATAAATTCTTTATTGCTAAAGAGGTGTCAAAAATATACATCTCCAGGTTAAATAATATGCTAATAAAGACACTACCCAATCATTCTTTACTAAAAAAAAAAAGAGTAAAACTAAGAGATATTTGGTTATAGTTATCTTTGATGTTCAGTGGAATAAATTAATATCCAACAGTTTTATTCCCACTAGGAATGTCCTAGCCATTCAGAAAAATTATAAAATAAGCAATCAATGGTAGAGAACCCCTAAATGTTGGTAGTGTGAAAAAGCAAAGGGATTGTGCCTCTAATTAAAAAATTATTGGTTTAAAATTTTGTTAGATATAGTTAGTATGTTGGGCACAACTATAACAGAACTATCCAATTTTATATTAATTGATCTTATGCAACCCTCCCTTGCTAAAGAAGTTGCCAAACCAAAATAAAATTGTACTTTCACTTCTTAAATGCTGTAGTAATATGCATCCCAGTTTGACGGAAATCATAACATCCACATAACAAATTGACTGCGTAATTAGAGTATCTGCAATAATGTCTTTAGTGAATGTGATATCTTCAAATTAACAAAAAAAAAAACCCAAAGCACTCTACTACTCACAATATTCCTGAAATATTCACTAACTGTTAGTTATGAGAAGAAACCGGTGCTACAGGGGAATTACTAACACACAAAACAAGAAAATACACAGATAACCCTGCAGTACTAGCACTCTGGTATGATACTTCTTGTATATGAATATTAACAGGCTGGATCATCGAAATTAAAATGAAAACTTAACTTTTATTAATAAAAAAATATGTATAAAAATTAAAAAGTCCCCCCAAAAAAAGGGACTTTTTAATTTTTATACATATTTTTTATTAATAAAAGTTAAGTTTTCATTTTAATTTCGATGATCCAGCCTGTTAATATTCATATACAAGAAGTATCATACCAGAGTGCTAGTACTGCAGGGTTATCTGTGTATTTTCTTGTTTTGAATGTGATATCTTCAGCAAGAACAGGTAGCTTTTCCTCTTTTCATACTGTTTGTTCTCCTGGTTGAAATATTGTGACACATAAGTCATTATAGATACCTAGACAATCTGTTAAGTGTTATTAATCTGTGTCTTAAAGAAAAAGTAACACGTCCTAATAATAACCCCTCACTTACCTTACGATTAAGGATGGGCGAAAATTTCCGTCTCAAACTGAAATCGGCAAAAAATGGCACTTTCCGCTTGGCCAAAAATCTCCCATGAAAAGTGCAGATTTTCCACTTTTTTTCGCCTAGCTCATTCCATTGAAATCAATGGGAACATTGAAGTCACACGCAACACTTAGCAAATATTATTTTATTTCCCAAAGGCATAGTATAAAAGGGGCATGAGGATGCCTGTGTTGGTGGGGTGTGGGGAAAAATCAGTTAAACAGGGGATGATTTTTGGGGGGTTGTTTACTGGGACTGGGGGGCACTTAATAAAAAAAAAATCCTAAATAAAATAAAATAAAAACCATAAGACATGGTATAAAGGGGTCTGAGGAGGGTGTCTGTGTTGGTGAATGAATGAATCATTTGAACAGGGAATTTGTTTTGGGGGGTTTCTTGACTGCTATTGGGCGGACAGTTAATAAAAAAAAATTAATCAATAAAATAAAATAAGACATTTGTATGTAAAGGGATAGAGACAGGAACCCCCTTACATACGTTGCCACTGAGGTGGACTGATACTTGAGCTGATAGAGTGTTTTGTAGAGGATGATTTGTTTGATTTGTTGTTAGAGACCTTTATAGGACTTAGACTTATTAGAGGCCCAAGCCCTGAAGAAACATTGATTTGTAGGACTTAGGCTTGTTAGAAACAAACCTCCCAAAATTGTTTATTTATTTAATTTATTTATTTATTTATTTTTTTTTTTTCAAAACACAAGCCTGAGAAAAAAATAAAAATGACCTACTGGCCTATGCCAGCAGGTCATGTTGGCCAGTGGCCACTGTCAAATGTCCTCCTGAGTTGCAATTGCTGTTCGTACTGCTGCTGCTGAGTTGTTTAAAGGGATAGTAATACTTCGTTTTAACTTTATTTTATTTTGTAGGCATTAAAAAAACATGAAGAACGATATAAGTCTTATCTCTGAAACCTTTATGGTTTAAGAGATATTCACAAACAAAGTATCCCTTCCCTGTTCAACCAGATCAGAAGGGAGATGCCCAGGTATACTGCAGAGAGGGACAATCTTCAATTAAGATAATGGAAAAAGCTGAAAAATTTGTCAAGGGGGGGAAGGGCTTTCATTGTTTTCATACAAAGAAGATTGTCCCCTTCTGTTATCTGTCCTGTCATACAACCAGTTTCACATCTGAGAAGAGATGGCTTACACTAGGTAAAAGGGGCGGGGAGGGGAACTTTGCTTGTGAATATCTCATAAACCATAAAGGTTTGAGAGATAAGACTTATATCATTCTTCATGTTTTTTTAATGCCTACAAAATAAAATAAAGTTAAAACGAAATAGTACTATCCCTTTTAGTAGTAGGATGATTAGGCAGCTGAAAGGGAATGTGATCAACAATAGCAGTAACATGGAAGATGGATGATGAAGGTTCCACTTGCCATGACTGGCTCCAGTAATGTGCCTGAGGCAGTAGCAGCAGAATAAGTAGCCCCCAGTATATGTGGAGAAAAGAACAAGTTGGTCATTAAATCTTAGCCACCTGTCCATCCTCCAAAATCATCATGGGTGTGTTGTTGTTAGAATATATTTTTTCCCTTGACAGCAGGAACAGTGGGTCTCATCATCAACTGCAATGTGCACAGTGTGTGTGTGTGTGTGTGTGTGTGTGTGTGTGTGTGGTAAATAACATCTGGGGGCACAACTATATCCAAACACCATGACACCGAAACCAAGTACTGCTGCTGTCACTGTACCCCTTTTCCAGACCCGCTAAGGACACATGACATCTTGCTGACAGTTTAATAGTAATTATGAACCCTCCCTGCCACCATCTTAGCATATTCTGCAGGATGGAATCTCCTCAGATGCCGCTTGTTGCACTAATTGTGATTCTCCTCCACCACACTGGCATGTGTGGTCAGTGCACCACACAGTGTGCAATGGGTAGAGATGAACTGCCACATCCTAAAAACAACAGAGTGGCTATCATTTGGCGGGGGAGGTAATGAATGAGGTGGATTGGCAGAAGATGTAGTTACCCTAGAAGGTGATGGCGAGCTAGTTGTTTCACTTGTCCTTGAACTTCCAGTCCCTGCCTGGGTTGTTCTATTCCTCCTCCTCTTTGATCTCCGCCTTGCCTCTTGTTGCCTTTCTGGAGAGTCAGGGACAGCAAAAGCGGTGCTTGATTTCTGTGGTAGGTGTTTGTCTTTAACATGTTTGATGTAAATGTCATGGTGTCTGTGTTTCATGAGTGATATCAGGGTGCTTGTGCCAAGGTGTGTTCCCTCCTTTCCCCTTCTCACTGACTTGTCACAAATTGTGCACAGTGCCATTGCTGATGACTGTACTGTGCTGCCCCAACAGAAAAATAGTCCCACACCCATGATGACTTCAGGGGGAAGGGAACAGATGGAGAAAAATGGCCCTCATTCTTCTTGTCCTCCACATCCCCCTTCATTGTCTGTGGCAGCGGATAATGTTGCTGCTGTTGCTGCTACTGCCTCAGAGTCAGCACTGCAACTAGGATCAGAAGGAGTATTGCTACTACTGGCAAGTGGAACCTGTCCTAGTCCCGCATCTCTTGTTGACCCCATTCCCACTGTGTCCACGGTGGTCTGTGGCACACTAGCCTGCTCCTCAGCATCAAAAGGAATTAATGCAGCTGCAAATTCCTCTAATTCTAAAATGTCATTGCTAGTGGTGGTGATGCCCACCCTTTTCCCCTCTCCCATTCCTTCTCAGTTTCTGCTAAAAAAGGCCATTAATGTCTCTTCCACCCAGCCTTTCCAGCATCATCCTCACCACCACCACCACTAGTCCCTACATGCTGTTGTTGCTGCTTCTCTAGTCCAGACATCTCACTGCTGCTTGGAGGAGGTGATGAGAAACATGACAGAGGGTCCCCTAATGTCACACTTGCCATTTCCTTTTGACCTGAAGAAGAAGGCAGACTAGCAGCAGTAGCAGCAGGCACAGGCAGATGAACTGTACCCCTGCTGGTGGTGATGGTATTAATCCTGAGCCTGTTCTCCCCCAACACCAGTTATCACCTCTTAAGGATCATGTTCAACTTGGACACTGTAGTGAAGGTAAGGGGACTCCCAGAGCCAGAGGAATGGTGTGGGTTCCCTTGACCGCTAGTCTGGACACTCTCAAATGTTTCCCCTACCAGTCCGACTGCTTCACCATTACTGCTACTACTACTAACACCAACCACATCACGTTCAGTCGCAGAGTCTTCCTCCTCAGTCTTACAGTCACTAGTAATCTGAAGATACTGTTGATTACCCCCTCCTTCACGCCTAACGCTAACAAGCTTCTGGACCTTAGTAGCAGTAGTACTAGCACTGGCAGGACTGCTTGGGAATGGCAAGTGTGGTTTAGGGTCCTTTGCTGTCACACTTGGCATCACCCCCCCCCCCCCCGAGTATTACAAGAAACACTAGCAGCAGGCAAAGTATTGGTGGCAGCAGGTTCAGCACTGGCAGCAGGAACAACACTAGTGGCTGTAGGTACAGCAATGGTGGCACTGGCAGCAGGGACAACATGTCTGGCAGCAGGTACAACACTAGTTTCTGCAGGAACAGCAATGGTGGCACTGGCAGCATGGGCAGCACATCTTTCAGAAGGCGCAGGCAGCTGACCTGTCCTGCTCTCACTAGTGCTACCCTTTTCTCCCTCCCTTCCCATTCCCTTTTCTCCCTCCCTTCTCATTACATTCCCCAAGTTCCCTTGGGTGATTTAAGGGGACTGGACAGCATTGGATCAGTACTGCTAGTCACTTCCTCCTCCTCAGACTCAGTGGACACATAATATAAGTCCTTCCAGTTCCTCTTTTTGCTGCTGATAGTGATAGGAGTCACTATGAACCTCTCCTGCCTCAATTTTTCCAAAATATCACAGCAGAACAACACAGCACTCCTATCCTGCTCTGTAGCTGCTTCTATTGTGTCTGCCTTCAGCAAAACGTCCCTTTTTTATAGCGGAAGTGCGAAAACAACGTAAATAAATGGTCGAAAACTTTCTAGCCACCGAAAAAATGGAGAAAGATTTTGGCCAATGGCTGAAAGATTCGAAAATTTTAACTGCTAGTTTTAAAGTGGGTTTTCCCGTTGAAAAGCGGATAACAATGTGGCTTTCGCAAAATTTCTCGCTGGAACACTGTGACAAATTTCGCCCATCCCTTCTTACTATGACAATGGCCCTAATGAATTTTGCTCTTGTGTCTTTGTTCAAGAGATAACACCTTCAAGCAGTCTTGGATGTCATATGCATAGAGGCAGACATGACAACCATGTTTTCAAACAGAATCAGACAGTGCAGTCTTCAACATAACACTTTAAAGGGGAACTTCAGTAGGAATGTTGTGTTGAACTCTAATACAACACTGTATAATAACGGTAATCAGCCTAACCATATTATTTTATCAGTTTTGTTATTAATTCCTCACATATACACACACCTTAAACAAAACTGCATTTTTGTTTTAGCCTTTGAATGCGAGGGAGATATCCAATAAATTGCATTGCAATGCTTTGGCTACCTCTCTGGCACTCAAAGAGTTAAAATATAACATTAGAAACTAAAAGCATAAAACATTATATTAACATATTTTGTTATTCTCTAATTAAAAATACGTACTCTTGTATATCCATTGACCAGTATATATCTTATTATTATAATGCTAATTTCACCACAGTAAAATGTCTACCATGTTCACTCTTTCATGTAGTTCTCATATCTAGTATGTTTGATCAATGTAAAATGGTCAATTAAATAGTATTGATTCTTTCTATAGCTTTTGCTCAATTTACTGCATCCATTTTCCATCTAAAGACTATGTATATAAATTTCCCCATGCAGATGTTGTGATAATGTGACTTCTAGTTTGTTTAAAGGATAGTGATGTTTCGTAATAAAAGCAGCTCTAATTAATCATCATAGTATTTGGACTTTGGAGAGTGTTATTTCAATTCTGTCAGAGTTGTAGTTCAAGAGTAATTCAATGACAAAGTATCCCCCTCCCGCCCCTTTTTTTTTGATGTAACACTGCTCAGCCAGAGCAGAAGGGAGGTGCCCAGGTAGATTGCAGAGAGGGACAATCTTCAATTAAGATAAGGAGAAACCTGAAAAGCTTGTCAAAGGGGGGCAGGGCTTTCATTGTTCTCATAGGAAGAAGATTGTCCCCTGCTGTTATCTGTCTGGTCTATGGACTGGACTCCACATCTGAGGAGAGATGGCTTACAGTAGGTAAAAGGGACGGGAGGGGGAAACTTTGGTTGTGAATATCTCTCAAACAATAAAGGTTTGAGAGATAAGACTTATATCGTTCTTCGTGTTTTTTAATGCCTACAAAATAAAATAAAGATAAAACAAAGTATTACTATCCCTTTAACATCAGAAGTTTTTGACATGCAAAAGCCTCCCTATGTGTCAGTGCATTTTTTTTTCCCAAAGAGTTGCGACAGTACATAATTTATTGTGTACGATATTCTTTTTTATGTTAGAGTCATACCAGATGTGGATAAAGTTACCCTTTGTAGAACACTCTCTGAAACATGTATCTGTTGCATCACTATAATAGTTTGCTATTTTTGCAGGTACCAAGCAGAAGATTTGCAACAGTTTATAACACTGCTCATTCAAAGCTATACTGGCAGAGAATTTAGCTATTTCTTGATTTAGCTTCATCAAATTTTCAGCCTCCAAATCTTCACCTATCATTTACCCACATTTTCTTTGACACCCCATTTTGAATTATCTGCAGTATGATTCTATATGTGGTACATATTGCTCCTTTTTCTAATGACCATCTCCTCACATATTTTTTAAACTGTGTAGGATCATTCTTAATAAAATCCCACTGGTATTGTCTAAGTTTATCACATGCTTTATCATACATCTCTTCTTCATTTCATGCTAAATGTACAGGATAAGAGCCTCAAAATAAACAAACACACAAGTTGGGAAGAATAAGCCACATTTTTAATCTTTCGATTCTTAATCTAACATTTGCTTTCAATTAATAGTTTATAATTATTAACAAATTGACAGTCCTTGCCAATTAATAGTAGTTAAAACAAGAGTAGCCAAATTACCCGGGTTCATGCTAAAATACCAATATCTTTCAACGTCTTGTGACTGACTTCAGAAATGACCCCATTGGCCATACACTTTGGCTTCAATGGGTAATGTCACACCCGTGGCCTAAATCCAGGGCATAACTTCCAAAGGACTTCAGCCTGAGGAATAGATCCACATAAAGTTTAAAATCTAACTTATCAATATCTGAAAAAAAGGCAAGGACAAACCTCCACGCCATGACAAATCCATCCAAATACCAATTTACTGGGAGTGAGGACAGGATGCTGATCCTTTGCGTTATTTTACACGTACGACGGGTTACTTTCTGCTGCAGACGCTTTCAGAGCTTCTCCTACCCCTAGCTCCAACCACCTATTTCTGAATCCACCCTCCTCTTGACATGTTTTCCCTCAATGCACAATGCGTTCCACTCTAGGGAAGTCTCATCCACATTTATTTTGGAAACTTTCTCTTGAGATAACATCTTGCCTACTTATTAGGTAACCTTGTAGGCCAAATCGTTCCAAGGTTAATGAAAATATTCAAACACACTTTGTCCATATCCAATGACAATCAACAACATTTATCACACGTTGGACATTATCTGATAATTGTTTACCAGGTACAAACCCACGTTGCTTTTTCCTGTCAGGAAAAGCATACATTTTCACAGCTACATAGCAAGAATGTTGGCTATAATTTTCATATCTGAATTTATTAGGCTAACAGGCAGATAATTTTTCACTTTCTTGCAGTCTTTAAAAGATTTTGGTATTATGATACACACACATACACCCACGTAGAGAGAGAGCGAGACACACATTATTATTTTGTAGATTTTGACTAGAGGATGAAGTGAAAAGAATTGTTAATATATAATTATCCATGGTGTAACATACAGCATATATTCTATAGCAATTTTTGTGAATATTTTTAACAAATATGTAATACATTTTAGATGATAAATTATACATATCTATATTGTGCTTTGTAACTGCATGTGTGTTGTGTGCACACATTAGTTACAGTTTGTCCATATTTCCTAAATATAGCATTACACCTAATGGCATATAATTTTCTTTATATTACTCCAATCCAGGATAATTTTTGGTTTTAGCTTTCTAGAAACATTCTTGTACTTATACAAAGGTAATTAATAAATTGATTCAGATGTTCAAATGCCTTATTCAAGTTCCAGTCTAATTAATGTATATATATACCGTAAAGGGATAGTAATACTTTATTTTATTTTGTAGGCATTAAAAAAACATGAAGAACGATATAAGTCTTATCTCTCAAACCATAAAGGTTTGAGAGATAAGACTTATATCATTCTTCACACTCAAAGTTTCCCCTCACTGATCAGAATGGTCAAGTCTGCCATATAGCTGTCAGATTTGGAATCTGTTCCGTAGACTGGCCGTGGCTCTTCAGCAGAGCCGAGATCGCGAGATATAAGAAGAACCACCTCATTTGAATAGTCTACAAAGTGTGCCTGGTTTGCAAGCACACTTTCTAGACCCTTCCAATGAAATCGTTATTTTTATATCTTGCGATCTCGGCTCTGCTGAAGAGCCACCGGTTGATCTGCAAAACGGATCCCAAATCTTACAGCTAGATGGCAGACTTGACTGTTTCGGTCAGTGAGGGGAAACTTTGCTTGTGAATATCTCTCAAACCATAAAGGTTTGAGAGATAAGACTTATATAGTTCTTCATGTTTTTTAATGCCTACAAAATAAAATAAAGATAAAACAAAGTATTACTACCCGTTTAATGCTTCACCATACTGAGCTACCCACTGGGCATGTCCACTATGTGTGTGATTAACCTCCTTCAGCACTGTATCATCTAAATCAATTACTATTATAAGAACTACTAAAAGCCCTTTGAATGACAGAGAGGTATCCAACACATTACAAAGTAATGTGTTAGATACCTCTGACACTGAAAAGGTTAAATTTTGAAGGCGTGTTGTAAATACTATGTAAACTTTGGACCCTTTGAGTGCCAGAGGGGTACGGAACGCATTGCTTTGTTATCTCCTAATTTCTTCATTGCAACTCTCCATATATCTCTTTTTGTTGTTTTCCCAACTGGATTTCAGAATTGATGCATTCCCATGCATTCTTTTTGCCTCTCACCAAGGGGGAGATGAGCTAAGTTATGATAAAGAGGTGATAAAATGGAGATAACCTCTGCAGTGAGAACACTTCTCCAATTGCTATGCTATTCTTTAGAGTCTATGTACTAAGTTCTCTCCCAAAGGGGACACCCCTTGAGATTAGAGGAAATAAGGTTTCAACTTCAGCAGAGGAAAGGGTTTTTTACAGTAAGATCTGTTAAATAATTGAGGTCTTTGACCAAGGATGTGGTAATGACAGATGCATGGATACATTTAACAGAAGATTAAAGTGATAGTAATACTTAAGTATTACTAATCCCTATAGCAAAGTACTACTTAAAAAAAACGTATTGCCCCCAGTGTCATCTCTCAAACCTTTATGGTTTGAGAGATGAACGCTTCTAAAGTTGCCCTCCCCCCCCCTTCCGCGTAGTCAGAATTCTAGCTGACTGAAAGGAAGAGAGTCGTACGACTTTCAGGGGGCTCTCCAGCACAGCCGGATTGCATTACTAAAAAAGAAAACTTTCACTAAAATGGTCTTCTACGTGTGCTTGGCTTGCAAGAAGAAGACCGTTTTAGTGAAAGTTTTTTTTAGTTAACTCGATCGCGGCTCTGCTGCAGAGCCGCCTGATGATCTCTGACCGGATTTCCCTGAGTCAGCTAGAATGCTCACTACGGGGGAAGGGGGGAGGGAGAGGGCAACTTTAGAAGCTTTCATCTCTCAAACCATAAAGGTTTGAGAGATGACACTGGGGGCAATACTTTTTTTAAGTAGTACTCTGCTTTACGGATTAGTAATACTTAAGTATTACTATACTTTTAAATACATTTCTGTCAAAAGGGAGCATACAGGGTTATACTGTATATTAATAGGCAAAACAGGAAGGTCTGATAAAGACAAACTTACTTGGCAGCAGGACAGCTACATAATCCTCTGGGTTTTGAGACAAAGGCTGAACTTGATGAACTTGTGTCTCTTTTCAACCTAATTTACTATGTTACTATGTTACTTGAAAAAGCATAGTACATAGACTACATAAAATAAAATAGGAATTGGAGAAGGGAGAAAGCTGGATAAGTTATCTCCAGATTATCACCTCTTTAGCACAATTTAGTGCATCTTCCTCCAAATCTGTGCTGTACCTAACCCAAAGTTGTAATTTCCATTTAGATTTTCTGCATGAAATCTTTATTATTCAAATTGGATCTAATGGGCTAAGGTAGAAAGATAGACCATATGCATTTTTGCAAGTTATCAACATTTGTAAAGTAATGTATGTTATTTATTCATTTTAATCCCCTTTTACCATTGAATCTTATGCTGCTGAAACAAGTTATGGATTGGATATGGTTGCACATATGATGTTTCAGTCAATGCACATCTTGGTATGTTTAGTTCTTTTAAAAACACTGTCAGTTTAGCCAGGTGAGTTACTCTAAGATACATAAACATATTTGGAAATAACATACCTCCATTTTGTCTTTTAAGATATAATATTTACTTAATCCATAGGCTCTATAGCCACAAATGCATTTTCATGGATGAATTTCTAATTGCTTGAAGATTTTTTAGGGATATTGATGGGTACATTTCTGAATTGATACAAATATACACAGAGCAAAAGTCCAAGAATCTAGGGTGATAGGTAAAAGATAAAAAAGTCTCACAATCAAGTCCTTTAAATGTGCTCCTCCAATGTTAATGCAGCTTTTTCAACTGGTGTCCAGTTAACACCCCTCAGGACCAGATCCAACATAGAGGAAAAAACTAAAGAAATGAAAGCGCAAAAAACATCTATGAGAGTAGCATCTGTATATTACTCGAACAAACTTAATGGGATAGTAATACTTCGTTTTATCTTTATTTTATTTTGTAGGCATTAAAAAAACATGAAGAACAATATAAGTCTTATCTCTCAAACCTTTATGGTTTAAGAGATATTTACAAGCAAAGTATCCCACCCCCCGTTCAGCCAGATCAGAAGGGAGGTGCCCAGGTAGACTGCAGAGAGGGACAATCTTCAATTAAGATAAGGGAAAAAGCTGAAAAACTTGTCAAGGGGGGAAGGGCTTTCATTGTTTTCATACAAAGAAGATTGTCCCCTTCTGTTATCTGTCTGGTCTTACAACTAGATTCACATCTGAGAAGAGATGGCTTACACTAGGAAAAAGGGGCAGAAGGGGGAAACTTTGCTTGTGAATATCTCTTAAACCATAAAGGTTTGAGAGATAAGACTTATATCGTTCTTCATGTTTTTTTAATGCCTACAAAATAAAATAAAGATAAAACGAAGTATTACTATCCCTTTAAATGAGTCTACTCACAGAAAAGGAAATAAAAATAGGCTCATCAGTAAAATGACTGATTAAATATTTATTGACACAAAACATGTCGGGCCAATAAATATTTTATACCTATTGTCTATCTACAAGTGATCTGGAATACTTTCTGGATATATGTGATTTCAACGGGCACATCTGGTGAGTGTATTGATTTATCCGACGAGGGAAGTTTTTAGCTCACCTTACGGTATTACCCTTAGAGGATTTCCTCTTGTGCTTTTGTTGTTCGCATAGAATGTTCTGCTGTTCTCAACCTGTTTTGGGAGGAAGACCTTGATGTTCCCAGTTGCCACTGATATTGACTTTCAGTCATTTTACTGATGAGCCCATTTTTATTTCCTTTTCTGTGAGTAGACTTACTTAAGTTTATTCGAGTAATATACAGATGCTACTCTCATAGATGTTTTTTGCGCTTTCATTTCTTTAGTTTTTTGCTCTACATTTCTGAATAGGTATAAGATTTGCAAACATAAATCCATTTTCATGGCATTTATTTTGAAAAACCACAATATTTTCCCAAAATTGTAACTTGTTATGTATCTCTCTCAACATTTTTGGGAATTTGTGTTCAAATAGTTTCTAATAAACAAAGCAGATATTAATCCCCCAATAACATATGCATGTTTTAAGGCATTTAAATGGGAAATAACATAGTAACATTGTAACACAGTTGAGGAGGTTGAAAAAAGACATGCGTCCATCAAGTCAAACCCATGCCGAATCACCCCTGTTGATCCAGAGGAAGGCAAAAAAAAAAAAAAAATTCCCCCCTGAAGTCATTTCCAATTAAATTAAAAACAGCAGCTCCAATTAATCTTCATAGTATTTGGGCCATGGAGAGAGTTATTTCAATAATGTCAGAGTTGTATTTCAAGAGTAATTGAATGATAAAGTATCCCCCTCCCACCACTTTTACCTAGTGTAAGCCACCTCCCCTCAGATGTGGAATCTGGTCGCTTGATCAGACAGACCACAGCAAGGGACAATCTTCTTACTGTGAGAACAAAGAAAACCCTGTCCCCCCTTGACAGGTTTTTCCTTATGCTAATTGAAGATTGTCCCTCTCTGCGATCCATCCAGTCAGTCTTGCTGCTCTGAGGTGAGCAGTGTTACATCAGTAAAAGGGGCGGGAGAAGGATACTTTATCATTCAATTACTCTTGAACTACAACTCTGACAGTATTAAAAAAACACTCTCCATGGTCCATAGCATTATGGAAGCCAAGCACACATAGAAGACCATTTCAGCGGAGGATTTTGTCTTCCATAACTAGATCTCGGCTCTGCTGAAGAGCCTCTGCTCGCTCAGGGACCAGATTCCCCTGCTGTCAGCTAGAAAGCTGACGTCAGGGGAGAGGGAACTTTGAAAGTGGATATCTCTCAAACCATAAAGGTTTGAGAGATGCAGCTGGGCTTGTTTAATTCAGTTTTTTAAGGGCTACACGATAGTAAAATTGATGTATTACTATCCCTTTCAGTCAGTGCTGGATACCATGTCCATGGAGGCAGACATGATAGTTACTCTCATTTGTTATTTTTGCAAACTGAAGCAGGTAGAGTGCATGAGCCTTCTTAACTCTTTAAGTGTTAGAGTAATGTACAATGCATTGTGAAGCAAAGCATTGTACACCCCTCCTGTCCTTAACCAGCTGAGTGCCAGAAAAATATTCAGTGAATTAAAGGGTCAGTAATGTCCCCTAAAAATATTTAGTTTTAAGTAGAGATTGAAAAAATAAACTAATTGCAGCAAACCCTATCTCTCAAATTGCTATGGTTTGAGAGACATAGGGATTCAAAGTACCCCCCCTCCCTCCCCTTCTCCTGATGTCAGTGTCTAGCTGACAGCAGGAGATCCCGGTCCGGAGACCAGCAAGAGGCTCTGCAGCAGAGCCAAAACTGCGGTACTTAAAAATAATTAATTCATTGGAAAGGTCTACAAAGTGTCCTTGCAAACCAGGCACACTTTGTAGTCAGTTACAATGAGCGATTTCAGTCTGCTGTAGAGCCTCCTCGAGTCGTACAACTTGATTCTCCTGCTATCAGCTTTACAGCTAACATCAGGAGAAGGGGAGGGAGGGCGGAAATTTGAATCCCTCTATCTCTCAAACTATAGTGGTTTGAGAGATAATGTTTGTTGCAATTAGTTTATTTTTTCAATTTCTACCTAAATCAAAATATTTTTTATGGGACATTACTGTCTCTTTAAAGGGTTAATGGGCTAAGATGACTACATGCAGCGAGCAGAGTATGAAGTCTTGTGATACTGCTAGCAGCTATTTTGTCCATATCCGTGAACACAGCATCTAGGACTGATTGAAGATGTTATCTCTTGAACCAAGGAGAAAAAGAAAACAACCATAGAGGCCATTAGTATTTTCTCAGGAAGGAAACATTGAGAGTGTGTCTTGTTATTAAGTATGTCCTGGGTACTCATTTCATCTAGCTCAGAAGCTTGAAATGCTAAGTTGACCTTGCCTGGACTAGAACCTGTGACCTTGAGCTTTGAACAGATTCTACAGCAGGTGCATTAACCAACTGAAACTGATATAATTTTGCAGATTAAAAAATGTTAAATGTGTATACTTTGCCCTGCATATTCCTCAGTTTCAATAAGCAAATGTATTATTCATTTGCTTGTAAAAGTCCAGCCTGTTAATCAGACAAATTTCTCCTATTGAACAAAAAGAAATGTGTCAGTCAGCACTAATGAATCAATCTAAAAATCCTCTTGATTTAAATAGAGAAAGGTTTAATGCAATACCCCTGAGATCATCTGATATTATTTGCACCAACCAACATTTCATAGATATCTTCAATCCCTCTATTAAAAAACAAATTTAGTTCATATACATGCACACAGTAAGGCTTATGCACTAGGAAAACTAGGGTATTTCTGCAACAAACCAGCTGTATCAGGGTTCATATCAATATTCCTTTTGATTTAAATTGGGATTTTAAAGGGCAACTATCATGAAAAATGATACATGTAGCAGTGTATGGTGGTGGATTCTTGCTGTAGAAGGGAAACAGGTGGAAAATAGCATTTTTACCCTGTGTGGCAATTCTCAAGTGTGGTTTTACCAATTTTCCACTTTTTTCATTGCATTGATATCAATGATAATGTATTTATCTCACGTGGAGCTTCCCCATATATTCCCACCATGATAACTGTCAAGTGGGTGTCATGCTGTACATGGTAGAGGGAGAGAGAAAAAGGAGCTGAATTTTTGATGCTAGCCCGAATTGGCAGACAGACAGAATGAGGGAGCTGGAGTTGCCTAATAAGAGTATTGGTGGTAGACAGTTGGAAGAAAGGTAAGTTAAAAACAAAGCAAAAAAACAAGCAAAACACAAATCTTTTTGACTCCTACCTGAGCAAGAAGACCCTTAGACTTTAATGAGACTGAGTGACAAATACTTCACAGACATGCATACATTAAAGACAAGCTGACAGGTATGATAGAGAAAACTACTTCTGAAATTTTGATACTAGTTACATTTAGAGGCAGAAAGGCAAAGAGGAGGCGCTGAAGTTGCTTGCGTTTGCAGGGAGTGTGGCTGTGATTTTTTCATAGGTAGAGAGAGGGTGTGTCATACAGGGACAGTTTGAAAAAACATTTTTGACTGATAGGTGACAGAGACAAGTAGGAGATCCTTGATCTGAGCTGTGTCTGATATAGCTCTGAAGTATACTTTGCATTCAATGTGTTTAAAAATCAACAAAGTTATCATGTCCTTCTAGTTGTAGGGATAAGGGGCAATGAGTAGCAAGAATGCATGGATGCATGGTAGTAGTAATGAAGTTGTGCTACAGAAACTGATTGTGGCCTTGGTTGCTTCAACGTGTGCAATAACTGATGGTGATCCTCTTCCTCCTCCTCCTCCAGAGAGCACTATTTGTAAAAGTGACTTGAAACGTTCCACCATCACCCCATCACTACTAAACATTTTAACAAAACAAAACACAAAGAAGAGTCGCATGCTAGTGTTGTTGCCATAGCAAAGGTGGATACAGCAAAAAAAACTGCTGCATCAGACAGTGACAATAACACCTCACTGCAAAGTAATGGTTAATGACTTAATTACATCCGCGTAAGTGTAAAAACAAAAGGAAACATTTGCAGACTTCAAAAACCTAGAGAAATATGAATTTCTGGGGAGGAAGAGGGTGCTGCTGCTGACCTATTATTGATGATGATGATGATGATAATGATGATGATAATGATGTTATTTAGAATGTGTCACACCACTGTCCTCCCCTTCTTCTGATACATAGACATATAGTAACGTAGTTGATGAGCCTGAAAAAAGGCATGCAACATATCAGCCCATAGCATATCACCCTTGTTGATCCAGAGTAAGACAAAAAACAACACCCCTATAAATTAAATCCCATCTGGGTACAAAAACTCTTTACTTACTCCAAAAGACAGTCAGATATTTCCCTAGATCAACATCCTATCCACTCTGAAATCAACTACCTCTTAATATTCCAAGCTGGAAAGCCATCTATTTATTTTCTGAAAGCAACTACAGTATCTGCAAACACAGCAAAAAAAATCCATAACTTCACTCACTGAAAAAATTAATGTCTTTGATTTAGTCAAAATCACCTTTCTTCTAGTCTTAATGGATGGCCTATTGCTTTTTGCTCAGATTTTTGAGTACATCATTCTTTAGACTGTTCTTTGTATTGACCTTGAATATATTTGTACATGGTAATCATATTATCCCTTAGATGTCTCCTCTCTAATATAAACAAAGCCAGTTTAGATAGTCTCTATTACTCAGATTCTTCATCAGTTTTGTTGCACTTCTCTATACTACTTCTAGTTCATTAATGTCTTTATTAAAAAGTGGTGCCCAAAACTGTACTTTGTATTTTAGATGAAGCTTTACCAATAATTTATATAGAGGTAGAATTAAAAGTGGTGCCCAAAACTATATTTTGTATTCTAGATGAAGCTTTACCAATGAGATATATAAATATATATATATATATATATATATATATATATATATTCCCATCCCATGCATCTATATTCCTTTTTTAAATAATATAGCACCCTATAAGCTCTTATAGCAAATGAGTGGCACTGCCAGGGCCGGATATACATCCCAGGCACCCCTAGGCATTACACTCTAGGTGCCCTTAGTGCTACTCATGGCTCCTCCCCCAGACCCATCCACCATAACTGGGAAATCCCTGAAGACTCCAGTTTTTGCAGTTAATTACCAGGTCTGCAGGGACAGAGGCTGGTTCTCCGGTGGTGGTGAGTTTCTTATGAAACTCTGCCCACTTCTCCTCCTTCCCACCCAGTTCCTTCCATTACCACCTACTTCTCCTCCTTCCCATCCCGTTCTGCCTACTTCTCACCCACTTTATGAAACAAGGGGGTTAAGCCCTGCCCCCACCTGTGACTAAGGCCCGCTCCTATGGTTAGCAAATCGAGTAAATTGTATCCCCCAGTTGCAGCAGATGAGCCCTCCCTGGGGGCTCAAGAAGATGTAGTTCTCAGGTATGCCCATCCACTATTTCCTGGCACAGAAAATATCCTGCTGTGCAATGTGTTGGAGATCTCTCTAGTATCCAAGGGGTTAAATAATAGTTTGTAAAGAGGTATAAAACTGGTTCAGGACCATTGAGATTGCTCTGGCCACACCCACAATTTAGAATGTGGGTGTGGCCAGCACATCTGAGATGCCTCTCAAAATTTGGAGCTTTACTCAGTTGCCTACTCTGTCTATTGGGAAATCCAGCCCTGGGCACTGCACACTGCTGTGAAGTCTATTGTCTTTCAGTAGTACAAACTCTTTCTCTAACAAGGATTCCCCATGTAGTTTCCCATTTAGTATATATGTAACAAGTTTCTGAAGCCCAAATGCATAACCTTACATTTATCTTTATTAAACCTTATCTGCCATTTTTTGCACCTTCAATCAGTTTATTCAAATCTTTCTACAGAGAAAATAATTCCTGCTCTGTATGTATTTCTTTACACAGTTTAGTGTCATCACATCTTAATAAACAAGTTAAAAAGTACTGGACCCAATACTGAACTGTGTGGTACCCCTTTTACAACAACTCTCTGCCATCTATCACTTAACCAGTTCTCTATCCATGCACCAATATCACCTCCCAAACTGAAGCCTTTTAATTTATGCAGTATGCTGTTGTGAGGCACAGTATCAAATGCTTTTTCAAAATGTAAAATATACTGTATTAATAGCAATACTCTTGTCTAAATTACTATTTACCCTTTCACAGAATGCAAGTGAAATATTCTGATGTGATCTAGTCTTCATAAAACCATGCTGCTCCTACTAATAATATTGCTGGGTAGTAACCCTTCTAATATCTTACCCACCTCAGATATCAAGCTCACAGTTCTATAGTTTCCTGGTTTAGATCTTACTCCCTTTTGAAAAAAGGCACTGAACCTGCTTTCCTCCAATCACAGATGAAGTAGAGATTGAGAGTGTTGACAATATGTTATAAAAATTATCTGAAAGTTATAAGGCTCAACCTTCAAACACTGAAACATATCTACCTGCCTGTGCATAAACTCTTTGAGAGATCAGCTGGAAAGCCTGATTACGAACAAGTAAATGTGCCTATAACGCACAGTCATATTGGTCAACTGCCCCAGTCACCTCATTATTGTTGACTAAGCAGCAATAATAGCCATCAACATCCAAAACTCTAGCTATGAGTTCTTCTGTTACTGTTCAATGTGCAGCTTTACTGACACCTCTGCTAGTACTATTACAACATGTAGCCCCTGTACCCCTGTAGTATTAGTGGTAGTAGACCCCAGGAGTCCCTCAGCCTATGAAATCTCCATTATGGAGATGCTTTACTCAGGATCCAAAAGCAAAATATGCTGCTGTTATCTCTAAAATATTTATGAACAGGCAGAAAGCAGTTTCATTCAGGTCTAGGCACATCCTCATTGAGATTCCACCATCAACACAACCATTGATCTAATTGGGAGATGCAGCAGCAGCACAACTAAGGGGTGACTGCTAGCAGCAGTAGAAAGATTCCTAAAAGTTCACTTGGCCAAGGGTCACGTAATACTAGTAATTTTCCTCTCTACCAATAACAACCATGTCTCCTACTGCTGTTGTGCAAATGCAAAGCACTGAGGAGTATAACTCTGAGTTAGCTGGAGGTAACAAGTGTCATTGAATCCCCACAAGTGCCAGATATGCTGCCACCACCATCACCACCTCCACTACCACTAGTAATAACCAGACTGGTAAAGCAATTAAAATCTATGGTTCTTCTGCTATGTCTGTCCAACTCCTACATAGTAAGCAGAATACAGACTATGTGATTGTTACTGGTCACTGGATATCTTTTCTATTAGTGGACAAAAGTATGCAGCAGGTCACCACCAATGTTGCTTCTGGCTCTGGCAGTAGTAAAGGCGAGCTGCACGGTAACCAGTACCATTGGCATGCCCCCTTTTTGAATTCATGGTTTTGATAGACAATCCCTCAAAGCTGTGGATGTGATAAATAAACTTTAACAGGTCATAGATTTGTGACTTGTACCCCATTCCTTGAAAGCTGCCTTTCTGTGCGCTGACAGTATCTCCAGTAGAATATCTGCTTTAATAATAGCATATATAGTGCATGTACCCTGTTTCACCTTCCACCTAAATATAATTATTTCTTGAATTCTCTTAGAATTCAAACCTTTCAAAGAAATTCTTAATATCATCCACAAAATCTGTGCATATTTTACCTGGTCCTGCAACTCTTACAATACATAACATACCTTGCAAGAGCATAACCACCTGCCCCATCACCAGCTTAAAATGGAGGGCCGTACCAGGGGTGGAATTCCACATTGTACATGCTGACACATTTATTTGAGTAGAACAAGACTTTTAGTGAATATACAATGCTTAATTGGAAGGCTGTGGATGGGAATCCTTTGCCACCTGGTTAATGGCAGCTAATGTGTGACTTGTGTGAGCTTGATGAAGCCTTATGTGGAGGTCACCTTGCTAGTCATGCTAGCGCAGATATCAGTGAGATACTTCCACTAATATATAGTATTTATTACACAAAAAATTGAGAACATTTGCCAATAATTCTTACACCAACAGAGACATGAATCAGCTGGTGAGTGACAAAAGTGGAAAAAAACACAAGCCTAAGCATATGGTGCATATAATAACTGGAGCACTGAGAAGGAGGAGTAGGAGGTATTTGAGCAGTTGCCACCATCTTAGACAATTGGGACTGGTGCTATAAACAATGATGAATGACTTTCAAATACAAAATCCCAGGTTATATTGGAATTATACATGATACTACAAAGAATTTGTCTAGCATTCTTTCCCGTTCTCCATCATTATACATTCTCTACCACCATCTATGTCCACCATATTAAATTCAACCATTCATTTTTTAATTATTTTCATCTTGTTCAGTGATGTTGATTCTAATGTAGTAATCACCATTTATTTTTTCAGAGAACTCATACAATATATAGGTTACAATTCAATATTCATGCACACATTATCAATCTTCAAAATGGTATAAAACTTTAAAACTCTTATGCTATAAAGAGTTATAATGTTATGTGTTTTGATTCAGATAGCAATACAGACTAGTTACATTCATATGACATATATAGCCAGCAACTTTTCATTTCCAAAAATTAACATGTCTACTACAGCAGCATGGTGGATGGTGGGATGGTGTGCTTTAGAGCAGTAACTTACTAGGTAAGCCTTTATGATTTTTTTAAATGAAGCTTATGCCCATTTTTAAAAATCATAACTCCATGAAAGGCATTTACAGAAGGATTAACCAGGAGGCCTTTCAAATAATTTTTTACAACTGGTTTACAGGCTAAGTAAACCATTAAAAAAAAAAAGTGGCTTCTACATTGGTTAGACTTTGCAAAAAGAATTATAGTTAAACTTAAAACCCTTAGAGCAATTGTTATATAATAATAATCTGCTAAGGCAAGCCTTGAAAAACAGTGTTTGCAGGCTTACGGCAAGGCAAGCCTTACAAAAATTTCTGGAAGGATGTGTTTGTAGTAGCAAGGTAAGCCTTCACAGTGTGTGTGTAAATCTGTTGTGAAGAGGGGAAAATTCCCCCAAATTATGTGTGACTGACTGGGAAGACACAGGCACATGTGATCCAATTCTCTATCTGGTTTGGTTGTTATCTCTGTCCTATGGGAGTCTAGCTGTGTGAGAAGGGAGCAAAGAAGGTTTACCTTAAATGCCACAACATTTTGTGTGACTGAGTAAACACAGACAACCATGATCCAAGTTTCTTCCTGATCTGTTACCTAAGTAGGAAGTTAGTATTGTGGGCAAAGGCCCTCAGCCTACTAACAAATCTTTTAAGACATATGTTTCTGTACGACTCACAACTTTGACTTTCAGCCACTTATTTCCCCACTTCAGCCCTCAGCAGAAACAATACTGTGGTGGAAAATCTTGCAGTCATAGAAAACATAGGCGAAAATGTAAACATTATTGGTAGTAGCAAAAAGGTGAAAATTTTATGTATCTCTATGTACGGGAATTTTCATGAAAAATGCAGGAAATTGTTTTTTTTAATGAAAATTCCTGTGGGAAATTTCTATGACTTTTCACCCATTCTGACTTATAACCTGCTTTCTCAATCACATTGCCATGCATGGACATTGCAATACCCCAATGTGCTATGTACGGAGACAGATTGCCAGATCATCACATCTACACAGTCACTGTCTGCTGGTAGTACTAGTGGCAAATTAGTTAGCGACAGTACTGAGGAGGACCCTGATAATACCAGGAGGAAAATTAAATATTATAACTATCCAGGTATCACGGTGCCCGTGATTCTAGCGGCAGGGCGACATTTCTACTTCCGGGTTTGCCCTTGCATGATTCTTATTGGCTATTGGGCTCTGGCTCCTCTCAGGGTTAGCCTTTTTAAACTCTATCCTGTCATCTTTTCAGCGCCCTTTCGTGGTGTACCCGTACCTAGCATTTGAGTTACTGCTTGTTCCTGTTCCGTGTATGACCCCGCTCGCCTGACTACGCTCCTGGTGTTCCTGACGCTCCTGTGTTCCGATTCCATTGCTGACTAGGACTGGCTGACTACCTCCGTGTGTACCGACCTGGCCTGTCTGAGTATCCGATTCCGTTGCTGACTAGGACTGGCTGACTACCTCCGTGTGTACCGACCTGGCTTGGCTGAGTATTCGATTCCATTGCTGACTATGACTCGCTGTCTACCTCCGTGTGCACCGACCTGGCTTGGCTGAGTATCCGATTCCATTGCTGACTATGACTCGCTGTCTACCTCCGTGTGCACCGACCTGGCTTGGCTGAATAACCGATTCCGTTACTGACTAGAACTGGCTATTACCTCTGTGAGTACCGATTTCGCAGTTCTGGCTTCTGACCTATCAGGGTGTGTACCCTGTGTTCCGTTCCACCTACTCTCGATTTCAGAATACCACTACAGCGCCTGCCTGGCCTGTCAATCCCCAACGTCACCTGGGGACTGTACTGTGAGAGTCTGGTCACTTGACAGTATCTGTGTGCTGCCTCTGCTATCCCTAGAGTTCTAGGGATTTGGTTACTAGCCAGTGTCCTGTCTGTGCTGCCTCCTCTATCCCTAGTGTTCTAGGGATCTGGTCACTTGCCAGTGTCCTGTCTGTGCTGCCTCCGCTAACCCTAGCGCTCTAGGGATTTGTTCACTGCCAGAGTCCTGTCTGTGCTGCCTCCGCTAACCCTAGCGCTCTATGGATTTGTTCACTGCCAGTGTCCTGTCTGTGTTGCCTCCGCTAACCCTAGCGTTCTAGGGATTTGGTCACTTGCCAGTGTCCTGTCTGTACTGCCTCTTCTATCCCTAGCGTTCTAGGGATCTGGTCACTTTCCAGTGTGCTGTCTGTGCTGCCTCCGCTAACCCTAGCGTTCTAGGGATCTGGTCACTTTCCAGTGTGCTGTCTGTGCTGCCTCCGCTAACCCTAGCGCTCTAGGGATTTGGTCACTGCCATTGTCCTGTCTCCGCTGCCTCCGCTATCCCTAGCGTTCTAGGGATTTGGTCACTGCCAGTGTCCTGTCTGTGCTGCCTCTTCTATCCCTAGCGTTCTAGGGATCTGCTCACTTGCCAGTGTGCTGTCTGTGCTGCCTCCGCTAACCCTAGCGTTCTAGGGATCTGGTCACTTGCCATTGTCCTGTCTCCGCTGCCTCCGCTATCCCTAGCGTTCTAGGGATTTGGTCACTGCCATTGTCCTGTCTCCGCTGCCTCCGCTATCCCTAGCGTTCTAGGGATTTGGTCACTGCCAGTGTCCTGTCTGTGCTGCCTCTTCTATCCCTAGCGTTCTAGGGATCTGGTCACTTGCCAGTGTGCTGTCTGTGCTGCCTCCGCTAACCCTAGCGTTCTAGGGATTTGGTCACTGCCATTGTCCTGTCTCCGCTGCCTCCGATAACCCTGGCGTTCTAGGGATTTGGTCACTGCCAGTGTCCTGTCTGTGCTGCCTCTGCTAACCCTTGCGTTCTGGGACCTGGTCACTTGCCAGTGTCCTGTCTGTGCTGCCTCTGCTAACCCTTGCGTTCTGGGACCTGGTCACTTGCCAGTGTCCTGTCTGTGTTGCCTCCGCTATCCCTAGCCTCCTAGGGAGTTGCCCTGCAGTTACCCATCGCCATACCTGAGCCTTGCTGCGGTGAGGTGCTGTTGTGGTTTTTCCTAGTTTCTGTACCTGTCCATGGATCAAGCCAGCAGCGTCCTACTGTTATTTACCCACTGTTATACTTCCGTCCATCCTGACCTGCGTCAGATTTGGGAAGTACCAAGGTACGGACCTCATCTGGACCTGAGTAGGGTGATTGCTTGTTATTTATTTTCAATAAAGCTTTTTAACCTTGCCTAACTGTCTGAGTGTTCTTTCAAAACCGTGACACCAGGCCATGGACTCTAACACTAGATGACAATGAGATAGGTATGTTGTTGATGTTCTAGGCTGGTGAGGGGTATCATTATGTGTTTTCTATGGTGGATTTTTTTCTGTGACATGTTTTTCTTGTCATTGGGGACAAACAGATTTATTTATTTATTTGAGGGTAGTTTGGACCTGTTCTAACTGCACCTCAGAGTGGTTATGCTGCATGTGCTTTATTAGGATGGATGTGCCGAGGCATGACCACTCCTTCCGTCATCCAGATCTTGTCACATGGGGTGTGTGTATGTTTGTTTGTGTCTGTTTGTGTGTGTGTATGCGTGCATGTACATGTGTATATGAATGTGTGTGTGTTTATGTGAGCATGCATGAGTGTAAGTACAAATATCTGCATGTGTGTACACATATATATCAGTGTGTATATGTGTGTGCATGCTTGTATATATGTGTGTGTGAATTTGTGTGTGTGCATGTATATATGTGTATGTGTGCTTGCATGTGTTTGTGTATATATGGTATATATATATGTGTGTGTGTATACGTCAGTGTGCACGTGCATGTATATATGTGTCTGAATATGTGTGTAAATATGCTTGTACATGTTTGTGTGTTTCCTTGCATGTGTTTCTGTCTGTGTATGTTTGTATATATATATATATATGTGTATGAGCTTGTATATGGCTGTGCGTGTGTGTGTGTGTTCAAAAGACTTTCACAGTTAGGTAACCATATCATTTAAGAGTGACACGTAGAAGGTTTTATTTTTATTAATTGAAAGATTACTGGCAAAGTGTTGCTAGAGAGACTATAATCCTTAGAAACTTTTTAAAATTGATTATCTCTACTTAGCATGTGATCTGTAATAATTTATTAATCTGCAAAGTAAGAAGAGGTCACTTCAAGTGACTTCAGTCTGAAAAATGTACTTTGAGTGACTAATCAGGATTAATGTAGCTTCGTGAACTCTGTAGGAGCAGTCTCAGTATTAGGAATACTCAATGGATGAGCTATATTAAAAGATGCTTAAATATTCAGCTGAGAGTGAAATAATTGGAACAAACTCATTTGATTTATGATGTACTTTAACCTTCATTGAAAAAATCCATACAGTTCAATTTATAAACTTTTACTAACAATATACAAAAAAGTCAGATAAATATTTGGGGAAGAATTTATTAAGGTTTGGGAAAGTATCATATCAAAAACTGCGTTCATCTCCAGTACTATGCTGACATCACTGATGTTCACCTTCAGGTATTCATAAGTGATTGATCATATGCCCCTGCCTTGTATATGAAATACAATGAAAACGCAGTATAAATTACATACGCACATACCAGGAAACTTTCAAAAAGAGGTGATCTAGCCCTACTAGCCCTTAAAGTCCCCATATTATAGATTTTCTGCAAAATGTCCCTACTCGCTTTAATAGAGAGCTGCGCCAATTAGTCCACAAGGAACCAATAATATATATACAACTTAAATATATCACTGCATTAACACCCACAATAACAGCAGGACTTCTCCCACTGCCTTCCTTGTACAGGTGGCACCAGTAAAGAGGCAATTAGCTGGAGAAGAATATATAATAGGGAGCACTGGACACTCTCACCCTGAGAATTTGGCCTGAGACCCTGAGTTCCCAGATATGCACATACGCATACCACTTCTGTGTATGTGTGTGCTCTGCTTTGCCTATAATGGGATCTACTGACAGATACAATTTGGTGGATATATCTGGTTTTTGCTCATTGATGAACGAGTGATGACTAGGATGACCACATGTCCCTGACTGCCCAGGACAGTCCCTGATTTTTTATGTTTGTCCCATGTTTCTGGCAGCCCCATTCAGCTCCAGTCAAGGACAATACAAAGTCCTGGATTGAACACAGAGTTCTAAACATTAGAAGGAGAATTGCCATTGCCTACTGTGACAGGATGTGATGTCTCTGCTGGGCTACAAGAAAATGGCTTCCAGACAGAGCTCTAAACAATAGAGACTAACACAAGCTGCAGTGAAGCATTGTTGCAGTGTAATGCTAGTCTAAGGCTTTGGGCATGACATACATTTTCTTGTAGCCTACCACAGTCATAACTTTCTGTCACAGCTGTCAGTAGGCATTTCTCCCTCTAGTGTTTAGAACTCTGCAGTGTGCCAGAGAAGGAACAGGTTGCACCCTGATGTCCAGTCATGTATAATGACCCCTCCTGCATACCCACTCTAGAGCTGAGGACAAGTATTCTGCTGTTCTCATATCCACAGAGTCCCTGAATGGCAGAATGGAAATGTGGTCACCCTAGCGATGACCAGATAACTATCTGGCCATTGTTGAATCAGTGAATGCCTTGTGCATGAAGCAATTTACTATAAAATAGGTGAACAACATTAAAAAACAAATTTATTGAAATTATTGTGTTTTCAGGCCAACACTCTGGATCAGTTTTGGAGCAAGCCAACTGTAAAATGGGGACAAATGCAAATTCCCCAATTCCTCCATTAATTTAAATATGTCATCTTTCATTTTGCTTTCTTTAGCCCTTGATTTTCTCCCAGTGTTTTTTGATGAACTCAGCACTGACTTGCATGTTTCTTCTTTTATGCACTTCCTTATGGTCTTGCACATTTCTACATATTCTATCCTGTTTCTAATATTTCTTTTGCTTCATTTCTCATCACTTTTTCATCATGGAAACTGTTTCTTTTGAGATTAGGGATGTTTTTTTCCCTTTGGGGAATGAGGCCCATTGTTTTTGCTGTGCAGCCACACTGAGGAAGTGGACCATAATCTGCCATGCTGGTCTAGTGCGAGTTGTCAGATTTTGAATCAATTTAGTTTGGTGTCTTAGCCTTTATCTGCCCACTTTGATTGACACTTCCAGGAGCATTTGCTCCCAATGGCATAGTTCTTGGCTTCATTGACACACACAAACACTCCTGAATCAACCCATGGGAGCTGGAGGGGCAGGGAAATGAAGATTCAAGCTGGAACTGGATAGGAGACCTCTGGAGTAGCTGAGGAAGAGAGGTTGTTTGAGGGACAATGACTCCATGTTTCTACAATAGCAATCAGAACAGAAACCAGCCCCAAGGAGGTATACAAGAACTGAAGACTAGCCAGAGCACTAGGGTTTAGATAAAGCCGCACTATTGATGGTTTGGAAGAACCTGGACTGTATCACAATATAGCATCAGAAATCAAGTTGTGAGGCAAGCAGGATGTCAGAAACAGTCTGAATCAGAACCAGAGGATCAGTATAGGACCAAATTGTGAGACAAGAGAAAGGTCAATAACAGGCTGGGTCTGAACCAGAGAATCAGTGTAGGACCGAACCGTGAGGCAAGCAGGAGGCAGGCTGGGTCAGTACAGCAAACTGAAGGCAAGTAGATAGTTAAAGGAAGCAGGACAAGGAAAAAAGCTGAGTCAGGAATCAGAAGTAAATGTCAGGGCTCGAAGAACATGCATCTACCTGTCCGGAAGATAGGTAGGTAAGTGAAGATGGGCCAATAGAAACATACTGGGCTGAGACACAGGTGTGCTCTAGCCGAGGAAAGAATGATCATGACAGTGACATCAGTCAACACGTGTAGAAGAGAAAGGAAAATCTTTGTTTTCTCCATTGAAGCCCCGTATCAGTGAATTCACTAACAATAGGCTTCATGGAGAGGAAAGAAATCTCCCAGAAGCACTGCATGAAACACTGACATCACTCAGTTCTGCATATCAATGACATCTGCAGGAGGATGAAAGAGAGAATGGCAGAGATTTAAGTCACGCAAATTCAGTCCCCATAGCTGTCAGGTAAATGCCTAGAGTTAGAAATACCTTTCCTTGACACATTACTGCTTCTTTCATTTAATAGTGATGTTTGAAAACAAGTCCCTCTGTGAGACCTGTTGGGAGAAATTGCGGGGGAAGCCCATTACCATTAGATTGCACTACTATTTCTACCGAGCATTGGTACCAAAGCCATAATATGGTGGGTGGTGACCAATCCAAAACATTCATGGTGCCGGCCTGGGTCAGTTACTGGCAGTGAAATCCATAATTTTAGTACATGACAGGAGGCTTCGTATTTTGCTTTAAATCCTTATTTACTCCTCTCATAGCAGCAAGTCTTTACAACCAATCATAAAACAGAAACTTTCCCCATAAAACCCTGTTTCCCTTAAGTCCCTCCCTCTTTCTTTGCTGCTCTCCGCAAGTTCAGGTCAGCATTTTTTTGTCCTTGCTAGTTTGTGCACTATTTCTATTGGTATTAATTTAAATGTATGCATTGTTATACTGTTTAATGTATTTTTTCTTTTGGTACCTTGGGTTCCCCAAATACTCGCCTCCTGTCATTATTAAAATTAAGATTATAAGTACACTAAAGCTAGCATAATCTTCAATTTCAGCCAAATTCGTCATTATATTCAAAAGTTACAAGCATCTGAAAATTGGCATTTAGAACAGAAGTACAGTTTGAACTTTAACTATGGCTTTGCTATGGCACAACCAAAATAAATGATAATGTTAAATGTCTGGAACATACGAGGATAGGGCTATTCATGTTCTATCCTCAAGGGCCACCAAAAGGCCAGGATTTGAGGATTTCCCTGATCACACACAGGTAAGTTAATCAGTGGCTCAATCACTGTGACTGACTCATCTGTGTGTAATCAGGGAAATCCTTACATCCTGGCCTGTTGGTGACCCTTGAGGACTGAACTTGAAGATGTACTAATAGAATTATGTGCTAAAATAGTTGCTGGAATCAATTTTTATACACTGCGCTTGCATATCTCCCATGTACTAATCAATGTACACCAACAATTGTCCTCTAAGGGGAGGGTAGTATGGGAGTGGATGTGAGCTTTGTTACTATGCTACTAATTTAAAACCCTATGAGTGCCAGAAAGGTATCCAACATAATGGGTAAGATGCATTAAGGCCATATAGTGGGGATAAAGCAGAGATGACTTTCTCAGTGATATCCAAGTCCTATGTTATTCTATGCAGCCAACTTTGGAGATCTTAGTGCATAGGCTCTATGGAATAACATAGGAAATGGAGAACTGGAGAAGTCATCTCCGCGTTATCACTTCTTTATCACTCCTTAGTGCATAATCTCATTGTGATACCTCTATGGCACTCAAAGGGTTAACTCCATGTATTAAAAAATGCTCCAGGTAAACGTACGTGACTACTCAGTTCCCGGGAAACATGCTATAAGGGGTGTTTATGGATTGCTTGTGTGAAAGACATAACTTGAAGTGTAGCCACATGATTTGGAAGTTAACCCTTTTGGTGCCAGAGGGGTACGCAAGGCATTGCTTTGCAATGCTTTGTGTATCCCTCTGGCACTCAATGGGTTAACGTTTTAATGGAAAAATGATCTAGGCTTGCAAATTTCTTAACCCTTTGAGTGCCAGAGGGGTACGGAACGCATTGCAAAGCAATGTGTTCCGTACCCCTCTGGCACTCAAAGGGTTAATTTTCCCCAGGGTGCTTTTATGTTATGTCATGTAAGAATAAAACTTTATGAGGATACTGTATAAAATGTTTGTGCTACTCATACCACAAATTAACCCCAATTAAATATCCACAATGTGTTGGAGACATCCCTAGCATCCAAGGGGAAAAAGTTGCTGATCCTGCCTGATGCCTGGGAAATTGTAATGTATCATTTTACCATTCTTGCTGTTAAATCCAATGATCTGGTTTCATTCTCATACTTATCTGGTATCAAGCTGTGACTGTGTTATTTTCCACTGATAATTTGTGGAGAGCAGATTTTGCAAATACATAACAACAGAATTGTCTAGGACTCTGAAAAAAAATATTTCATACAAAATGTTTCTAACACGTTAAGCATAGAAAAATATTTTGATGGTAAATCATGAGTTTAAGTCTTTTAAATACCATTGTGTGGAAAGAATCTGGGCCCTTTATCATTCGTTTATTGGTATCAGAATTACAACTCAAGGCATACTTTTAAGAAATGCGGCTCTGCACTACAGTGACCAGGGCTGGATTCCTCATTAGACAGAGTACGCAATTGGCAAGAACACTAAGGTTTGAGAGAAGGAGGCTCAGCTGTGCTGGCCACACCCATATTCTGAGTTGTGGGTGTGGCCAGAAGAATCCCAATGGCCAGGCAATTCATCAGTGTCATAAAAAAAAACAAATGACACAGTTCTATATCTCACCTAAGGAAAAAGGGGTGTATCTTATGCAGTGCAGTGCAGTATGTGTAAAATGGAGCACACAGTTCCTATACAATCACTTTAATATTCTTTCCCTGCAAAGTTTATTTCAGACACACACACTTTCTTTTGCAGCTTGTCTCAAATATTAATTTCAATTCATACTCCAAGAGATGATTTGTCATGTAAAAAAAGATAGGGAGGGGAGAAACAGTGCAAATAATACCATCTGAGTGAAGTAATTAGATTTAATAAATAATAAAAAGTAAAATTCCATATGGAACCATAAAAAACATGAAAATAAAGAATTCAAATAAAACACAAAAAAAAATACATAAAAACAAATAGTGGTTCATATAGTATTTTTCAGTTAGTTCCTCTTAAAACTATAAATGTTATATTTTTATATATGAAAGAACAAAATCTTTCAATAGGATTCCTATGAATGAATTCTTAGAGGCTATAATTGTCACCTCAAGCATATATATATATATATATATATATATATATATATATATATATATATGCAATGATAAAAGAAATAATAAAATAATGGATAAACAATAAAGATAAACAAGTAATAAATCATTGGAAGGTATCCTAGGGATACTGTGTGTTTTTACGTATGCTTTTTTGTGTTTTATTTGAATTCTGTCTTTTCATGTTTATGGTTCCATATGGAATTTTACTTTTTATTATTTATTAGAACTAATTACTACACTTAGATGGTATTATTTGCGCTGTCTTGACCCTCCCTATCTTAATTCATCAGTGTCAATTACAGTCAATTGAATGACTTTTGCTTTTATCTCTTCAATAAAAACAGCACAAACAACATTAAAGGGTTAGTAATGCCCAAAGAAACTTTATGTTTTATTGTAGATTTTAAAAAGACATTATATGCAGCAAATCCCATTTCTCAAACCTTTACAGTTTGAGAGATATTTGCCGCTAAAGTTCTCTCTCTCCTGATGTCAGCTGTAAAGCTGACATCAGAGGATTCGAGTCTGCCAACTCGAGGCGGCTCTTCAGCAGAGCCAAAGAACTACGTAATTGGAACGGCCTACAAAGTGTGCTTGAAAAAAGATACCAAGCATACTTTGTAGACCGTTCCAATTAAGTAATTCTTTTTAAAGATTGCTATTTCGGCTCTGCTGAAGAGCCACCAGCTGGTCCCAGGACTGGGATCTCTTGCTGTCAGCAGATCTCTGACGTCAGGAGAAGGGGAGGGAGGTGGGACATTTAGCACCAAATATCTCTCAAACTGTAAAGGTTTGAGAGATGGGATTTGCTGCACATAATTTATTTTTTTAAAATGTACAATAAAACATAAAGTTATCTTTGGGCATTAGTGTTCGTTTAAACAAATGATCTCAGAACAGGACAATTTACAGATTCGTTAACAAGCGTGTTTAGGATTATATTTATGGATGTAGCATGAATAACTCATTTTACATATGATAGTTGTATGTAAATTATATTTAAATATATATCAACCTATTTCTTTTATTTATGTATTTATTTTTCGTTTGTGTTCGTTTAACCTTTTGCATTCCAGTGGGGTATGCAACGCATTGCAGAGCAACGAGTTGCGTACCCCCTGACACTCAAAGGGTTAATGGCAATGCAGTAGACACCTCTCTGTCAACCAGATGGATAAAAAGCTTGTGCTTCTCTGTTATATGTAAAGGGAATTTTCTATGCCACGTGAGATAACAGTATTAATTCAGCACTAATTAACCTATATATGTAAGTATGGCTATGGACACTTATATTAGTGATATACAAATCGCACCTAAGTATCTGCCAGATAAGTTAATTACACCACTTTAAACACATTTAGCTGCTTGTAAAATATTGGCAGCTCTGTGGAGAGTAGTGGTTAATGCTTCTTTAAAGGTGCTAGAACAACCCCTCCCTACTAGGGGTGGGCAAAAAGTGAGAAAACATTCCTGCATGACTTAAAAAAAAAACTGCAGTTTTTTTGCTTTTTTCGCAAAAGTTTTCTCTTTTTCTCTAATGCAAAATGTTCCTCCTTTTTGCCTATTCCAGCAAATTTTTTTACTATTCTAACACATTTTTCACACATTCTAATATATTTTCTCCTATTCCAACACATTTTCTCCTATGATTAATATGGTGCAACATTTCCCAGCACAATATTACTTCTTCGGAGATCTGTAGTGCAGAAATAAGTATCTGGAAGTCAAAGTTGTGAGTCCTACAGTAATAGATACCTTGAAAAATGTGTTAGCATGCAGAGTTCAATTGTCCTTTGCCCACAACACTTACTTCCTGCTTAAGTGACACTGGCACATGATCATGATGATGTCAAGTGATTAAAAAAAATAAAGAACAACCTACAATGTGGCAGATGTGTATGGTAGCGGTGGTGTTGGACTGACGTGGTGTGATCGGTGGGACATTGACAAACTGCATCCACCCCAGGAGGAGAGGGATCATCATCATTTATTGCCCATGCTGCAACAACCATTGCCACAGTCAGTTTTTGAACTACCACTTTACTCCCACCTCCCTGCACTACTCCACCTTTTCCTCTCCCACTTGTGCTTTTGCTAGACATTACTAAACTACTGTGTCTGTATTTTTACTCTCTACAGTACACAACTGATGGACTGTGATGTCTTGTCTTGGCCCTCAACAAAATTTTCCATGTCATTTGCTGTCTATAAATGATATATTTATTTGTTTAATTATTTATGTTTTTTCTTTTTATTTATTTTTTAAGTGGTCCACCATATCTTATCACAGTTATTCCCCCAAAAAAATAGATATAACTAAAAAACATAATCAACAACTTCTTTCCCCAGACTTCGCCAGCACAGAGACAATAAAAGTAAAATCAGCAAGCATTTTGGACCCCAACTGCCTGTGTCTTAACAGACATTAACACCAAATTTTGGGGTATTTTGGGTCAACCTCCTTCCTCCCTTCTTCTCCCCATTGCACCCCCAGACTCCTCTACTACAGAGAACAAATGTCCTACCTAAAAGATTCCCTAAACTAATCTTCAATTCCCCTTTATTTTCCTATCTTCTCTAGTTCAAAAACATGCTGCTCTCTCCTCTCACAAGCACAGAATGGCTGCTGTGAGAGCCTGACACCCTTTTATATGGCTGTAGAAAACTTTCATATGGTGGAGAAACATTTTTCTATCCAATGATTTTAATGCAATGAGCTAAGTGAAAAAAAAAACGGTAAAAAGAGGGAAAAAGTGCATTTTTCGCTGGAAATTTTTCTCCCTGCAGAAAGTGCCATTTTTCACTGATTTCAGTTTTCACCCATCCCTATTCCCTACACTCAGTAATCAATCCACAAGTCTGGCCTGTCTTCTGACTGACTAGTGGCAATAGTCTGCTTTTAATTGGCCTACAGCATCTGTTTTGACTACAACTATGTCATCTGATTGGCTGGTGGCCAATCTGGTGGCCATGGCCTTTTACCCACAGCCTTTTAATGGTAAGTATAGAATTGCAAAGTACATATTAACATACTTTCCTTGGAATACATGAGATACAGGATACCTCTCACAGTTAATTGCAAGCACTGTCATCCAGTCTGTAAATACTTTGTGTAAGCTCACTTATATTCTGCAAGACCCAAAGGTCAGATTACCTTTTTGGTTGCACTTACCTGTACTATAAACTCTGTGGGTCAGTTTTTCTATAGATTTAAATTCTTAGTTTTACTGTTGATGCAACTTTTTAATCCAGTCTTAAAATCTGTGACATTTCATAAACAGGAATTCAAATGTGCCCTATTTGTGGAAGATCCCTTGTCTTTCTTCTCTTTCTGTATGTGAGAACACAGGGATGCATTATACATGTCATTTAATAACATCCTTCTCCTTACCAGACCCAGTCCTAACTCACCATGCAAACAAAATGGGACTATTGTCACGGGAGACTTGCAAATAACAACTCAGACAGGTACACAAAATCAATTCCACTTTATTAAGATTCAAATACAAGAAAATCTGAAAACAGACACTTCCCCAACCCTCCTGGGGTCAGGCGTGGAGACAGTGCGCAGTCCACTACCAGGAGCTGACACTGAACCTAGCCAGACTGATGAACATGCTTGTAGCGAACCAGTAGAGAGAGCAGAACCACAGAGGTAGCGATTGTGGTAAGTGTGCTCTACAGAGGAGTGGAAACTGAAGGACCACGACCTGGAATGATAGGATCACAGCTGAAATACCCTAGGACGCTAGGCTTACCGAAACTACCACTCACCCTAGAACACTAGGGGCACAACAATCCCCAGTAGGACTAGGCGCTGCTGCACTACAGACACGACCTACCCAGCCAAGGACTGAGACTGAGAACCTGCAAGGAGGGTGCCAGGCCTCAGGGAGCGAGAGTGAGACAAACCAGCCAATGGTCAAAACGATTCGGGTAGTTGGACAAGCCAAAGTACTTAGCACGGAGTGGGAAGTCAGGCAAGCCTCAGTACTTAGCACGGAGCTGGTAGTCAGCCAGGCCAAAAGTCATACACGGAGCGGGTAGTTGGACAAGCCAAAGTCGGCACGGGAGGTTAGTCAGCCAGGCCAAAGGTCATACACTGAGCAGGTAGTCGGACAAAGCCAAAGTCGGCACGGAGTGGTCAGTCAGCCAGGCCAAAGGTTCAGGCACAAATCAGTAGTCAGACGGAGCAGGGTCATACACAAAACAGATTCAGCAGCCAGGAACGGATCACAACGGAAGACTCAGAATGCGCTCAGGTACACCATGAAAGGGCACTGAAGCAATAATAGGACTCAGTATATAAGGCCTCTCTGGGAGGCGGAGTCCAGATAGGTCAATCAAGGTGGAACTATAAAATAGCGAGCGCTCAGAATGACGGGCGAGGAACCAGGAAGTAGTCACCCGCCATGCTGCTGCTGGGCAATCACAAGGAAGAGAACAGGCAAGCAACAGCGCCAGAATTACGGGCACCATGATAACTATTTACTGTATTGTTTTTCTTCACCTCATTCACAGATGGTTTATCCACTAATATTAAAAGACAGGAGGTGTGTTATAATCATACCTGGGAACTTTGCAATGCAGACTCCGCAGAGGGGAGATCAATGATGCGATTCATATCAGAAAAGGGGTGGGACTTAATAGTGAGCGGTTGCTGGGCTTCACAAATATACAAAAAAATGGAGAAATAGCCTGGGGAAGGAGGAGAAGTGGGCGGGGAGTGGGGGGGCATACTAGAAAGACATGGAAGTGGGCAGAGTTGTACTAAAAACTCCCCACATCCGAAGAATCAGCCTCTGTCCCGGAGACCTGGTAATTAGAAGCCAAAACTGGATTCTCTAGGGCAAATCCGGGGAGTACCCAGCTATGGTTATAATTCTTCATCTTCATAATTCCTCATATTCACAATGAGGCTGATGAACTTAGATGATCTGGAGCAATTCTGGGAAGAACTATCAGCACCATAGGGACATATAAACATTCCTATTAATTGTAATGGGGCTTTAAACCCTTGAATGCTAGAAAGGTGTCTCATGCATTGCACACAGGGCCGGATTTCTCAATAGGTAGATCAGGCAGCTGCTTGAAGCTCCAGGTTTTGAGGTGAGCTTCAGCTTTACAGGATATCATTTAACCCCACATGGATGCTAGAGAGATCTCCGGTTCATTGGGAAGCAATTTTATTCTTTGTTGGGGGTCACAGGTATTTTCTGTGCCAGGACACAGAGCATGATAATTGAGGGTGAGGCAATGTGAAGACTGGGGTGTGTGGTCATGGGTGGAGCTAAAGGCATTAGAATGCCTTGCCTAGGGAAGCCTGGAATGTAAATCCGGTCCTAATTGCAAATCAATGAGTAGGAGACCTCTCTAGTATTCAAGGAATTTAAAAGTATAGTAATGTTTCACAAGAAAACAGCTCAAATTAATCTTCATAGTATTTGGGCCATGAAGAGTGTTATTTCAATACTGTCAAAGCTGTAAATCAAGAGTAATTGAATGATAAAGTATCCCTCTCCCACCCCTTTTACTGATGTAACACTGCTCACCTCAGAACAGCAAGACTGTCCGGATGGATTGCAGAGAGGGACAATCTTCAGTGAGCATATGGAAAAACCTGAAAAACCTGTTAAGGGGGCAGGGTTTTCATTGTTCTCACAGTAAGAAGATTGTCCCTTGCTGTGAGCTGTCTGGTCCCAGGACCAGATCCCACATCTGAGGGGAGGTGACACTAGGTAAAAGGGACGGGAGAGGGATACTTTATCATTCAATTACTCTTGAACTACAACTCTGACAGTATTGAAATAACACTCTCCATGGCCCAAATACTATGAAGATTAATTGGAGCTGCTGTTTTTGGGAACATTACTATCCCTTTAAAGCCCCATTTCAATAAATGGGACAGTTGGGAACGTCTGTTAGTCCTCAACTGTGCAGCTGGTACACTCCAGTCCCAAATTGTTCCCATTCTTATTACATCAGCCACAATGACTCATGTAAGATAAATAATAATGGAAATGAGAATACCAATGAGAACCTCAGCTATACTGTAGTGAAAAACCTTTTAACCCTTTGAGTGCCAGAGAGGAATGCGTTGGATATCTCTCTGGCACTCAAAGGGTTAACAGCAAGGTTTTCTATCCAAGATGATTGACAATTCAAGTGAACAGAAATGTTGACAATTGTGAACTTTTCCTCGGTACCATATGGTTTGCTTATGTAACCCTGGTATCCAGATACCTCCAGTTACCACAGAGCTACACTGTAGACCATAGAGTTCTCTGTGGATGACTCATTGCCCCAGCATTCCCCTCAGCCAATGAGAATCCTGCTGAGTATCCAGGAAGGGGAAAGATGATCTAGGGGAGCTGGAGGAGTTTCAGTTTTGGTTTGAGCAGGGGAAGTGAGCAGAACTCCCTGCTGCTCAGCATAAGAGACATTTTAAACCACATGTCTGCTAGGAGTTGTATATTAAAGTGAGAGATCCCAGAAGTCTCCTAGTGTGGAAGCTTGTGAATGTCTAGCAGTATATCTTGTTTGGTGCACTACTCCACCTGTTACTTATGAAGAAGGAACTGACACTCCAGTAACCATCCAGACGCCTGTCAGAGGAACTCCTGTAGATGACCTGCCTGCCAATCAAGGTGTTGCTGCTCAGAGGGTTCAAGTGCAAAGCTGTCCAAAGGTGCAAGGCCTGCAATCAGCATACAAGCTGCAAAAAGGTACTCTGTGTTTCACACCTCACACTACAGGGGTAGCGCTACCTCCAACAAGGGCCCCACCATGTGCACCACCGTTTCCCCAGGGGACTGAGTCTGTATCAGCTGAGGGGAGGAAATAATAGGGACTCTACTGTTGGGAGGGTGTCACTGATGGGTGCTGAACTTTCACACTGTGCAGTATAGGATTATGTTATAAATATCTGTGTTATTCTGTTGCACTGTTTTTATTCTTTGCATTTTACAATATATATTGTGGGTACCATTCCCCTTTAAAATACATAATGTGTGCAGTTATTATTAGAATTGCTTTGTTGTTTTCTTAGCAGGGATAAACATCTATCATTAGATACCTAGCTAAGTGGAGGCACTGCCAAAAGCTCATTATTCCCCAAACTCCCAAATTCTGCGGAGACTCAGCATCATCCTGTTAGCGCCAAAGTCAGAGGTAATCATGGATAAGGTTGGAAGTTGGTCACCGGCCAATCCGGAAGGGGTTACAGATGGAGGCACTGCTGAGATGAATTGGGGAGCAAGTAAAGTCTTCAGTACAGTATCCTACCCTACATCTCAAGAAGTGAGAGTTTGGGCCTTAAAGAGGAAGGTTCCACCCAAGCAAGTTGTGGCTGTATGTAATTTGCCTGAAAGGGCTAGTAAGAAGGAAATGAAAGCTACTTTGAGGCAAATATCTGGCTTAGAGCAAGTCTGCATTGTAGACACTAGGGCTGACCCTATTACCAAACAGGGAGTGGCCTTGATCAAAGGCAGGAAAGACCTGGACAAGGAAGATGGCCCCCTCTGTATACATTTGACAAAAGCCTCTCCAGCAGGGTGCCCGCTAGTATATGCCCACGAAGAGGATGAAGATAGCACAGACAGAGATCCTCACAATGTTTTTAGTTCATCTTCTGATGAAAGTGATGATGTGGAAGATGATCTGTCTCTAAAGAGTCCGTACATTGGGTCCCAGAAACCCCCTCGCAGATCATCATCATCTTCCAAATCTCCTCATTCTTCTAATAAATCAGTAGAATCTGTGGAGCTATCTACAGTGCTGCTACAGTTATCTGATACTATAGTTCAGGCCACACACACTCACAGCTACAGGAAGTTAAAAGTTTTCTCTGGTACTGTACCTGTTCCTACAGGGGAGGAGGATTTTGAGACATGGAGGAGTAACGCTCTTCAGGTCCTAGAGGAATGGACTTGTACAGATAATGCCAAACGGCAGAGGCTAATGGAGAGTCTGAGACCTCCAGCAGTGAACTTAGTGAGACTCCATAAGAAGAGACATACTGATGCAACAGTGAATGATTTCATGAAAGTGTTACAAGACACCTATGGGGAAGTAGAGGACCCTGAAGAGCTAAATGCACAACTCTCTGCCACCAAACAGAAGGTGAATGAAAAGGCTTCTGATTTCATTATCCGATTGGAGCTCATGTTATGGAAGTTGGTTGACAAAGGAGTAATTTCCATCTCTGACATAGACCGGCGGAGAACCAGACAAGTTCTCAGAGGAGCCCTATCTCATGACCCAGTGATGCTCACATTAAGGGCCAGTCTGCCACAAGAGCCTGTTACTTATTCTGAAATGGTACAAAGGGTGAAAGAGTTGGAAAGTCAGATGTCTCCTCACCCTGTCAGGAAGCCTGATGAGAAGAAAACATCCTCTCAAGAACCCCATATGACGGAAGAGTTGTTGACAGTGAAGAAGAAACTGGCTGAGCTGGAATCAAAATTCAGCACTCCCCAGAAAAGTGCTGGGGCAACATTACCCAGAGATAGGAGAATGTCAGCCCATTCCCCTACCATGAGTAGGTCAAGGGAGTTTAGATGTTTCTCATGTGGACAACTTGGTCACCTTGCAAGGGAATGCACTAACACCAAAGAAGTTCATTATGTGGAAACTCTAACTATAGAACAGTCGACCCCCTCCCACACTCCTAGGCAGAAGAGGAAATGGAAAAAAAGGAGACGCATGAGGGGGATTAACAGTTTAGCCATAAATCCCAGAGTGGGACCTAAATCTATAATATCTATTATAGTGGAGGGAATCCATGCATCTGCGTTACTTGATACAGGATCACAAGTAACCATCATATATAGATCATTCTATGATAATCATCTGAAGCACATTCCTATTCAGCCTGCTGATGACATTAAGCTCTGGGGATTAAGTTCTCAGGCCTACCCTGTAGAAGGGTTTATCCAAGTAAAGTTAACCATACCCCAAATCAACACAGGGATGGTTTGCCCCATGGACATTGAGGCACTAATCTGTCCAGCGCCTAGAGATCACTGTGCCCCAGTAATTCTGGGCACGAATGCACAGGTGGTGCAGGATGTGTTTCGGGCTTACCTGAAAGAAGTGGGAGATGTATCTCTGGCTCGACTGATGGAAATTCATCCTGGTCTAGGAAAAGAGTGTCACAAGTTGGCCCTTCAAACACAATCTGGGAAATTCCACCATGTGGGTGGACGTTCTGTGTGTCTTCAGCCAGGAGAAGTAAGGATCCTACAAGCTGTAGCCACTTTACCTGAAGGAATAGTTGGTGGAGGTCAACAATACTCTGTTGAGTCCCTTCCCGAGGAAGATGCCAAGAAAGGTTGGACAGTAATGCCCGAAGTTAAAGACTGGAGGAACAGGAAGACAAGTGTATTCTCAGTGACTGTTCGGAATATATCTCATACAAGCGTAGAGATCGCTCATCAACAGGAATTAGGAGTGGTTTATCTTTTGGAAGACATAACTCCATTAACTGCTATGAAGGTTGGATCAGAAGAGAACTCCCACAGACCCTTAGAGTTCAACTTCAGAGATTCCAGCTTACCTCAAGGATGCAAGGACAAGCTCTGTGCTGAGCTTTTATCAAGAGAGAAAGTATTCTCTAGAGAGGAGATGGATGTTGGATGTGCCAGGAGTGCTCATCATAGCATCAGGTTAGACAACCCTACTCCATTCAGGGAGCGGTCCAGAAGAATAGCTCCACGAGACATTGACGATGTAAGGGACATTCTTCAACAGATGGAAGGGGCAGGAATTATTACTGAATCCCGGAGCCCCTATGCCTCTCCTATTGTGGTAGTAAGGAAAAAGAATGGATCAGTTAGATTATGTGTTGACTACCGTACTCTGAATAGGAGAACCATTCCAGATCAATACACCCTACCACGAATTGAGGATCTTCTGAATGCCTTATGTGGGAGTCGGTGGTTCAGTGTCCTGGACTTGAGATCTGGATACTACCAGGTACCCATGAAGGTGGAAGATCAAGAGAAGACAGCCTTTATCTGCCCACTGGGGTTTTATCAGTTCACCAGGATGCCTCAAGGTGTCACGGGAGCCCCTGCAACCTTCCAGCGTCTCATGGAAAAGACAATAGGGGATATGAACCCTAAAGAATGTCTGGTCTACCTAGACGATATTATAGTCTTCGGGAAAACCCCTGAAGAGCATGAGGCTAGATTGCTCAAGGTATTAGATCGACTACAGGAGGAAGGCTTGAAACTCTCACTGGATAAGTGTAAGTTCGCCCAGAGCTCCGTCACCTATGTGGGCCATGTGGTGTCAGCAGATGGCGTGACCACAGATCCTGCAAAGATCGAAGCAGTAGTAAACTGGCCAAGACCTAACAATGTTGAAGAACTACGGTCATTTCTGGGGTTTTGTGGTTACTACCGAAGATTTGTAGAAGGCTACTCGAAAATAGCCAGAGAGCTCCATGATCTCCTGAAGACAACCCCAGGGGAAGGGGGACAGAAGGCACCGCGCCCCAAAGAGCCCTTTGGAGAACGATGGACATCAAGATGTGAAGAGGCATTTCATATGCTTAAGAAGAAGCTCACTGAGGCTCCAGTACTGGCATATGCAGATCCTGATAAACCCTATGTCTTGCATGTGGATGCTAGTTTTGAGGGGTTGGGAGCTGTTCTATATCAGATCTACCCTGAAGGATTGAGGCCCATAGCATATTCTAGTAGAAGTTTGAATGGAAGTGAGAAGAACTACTCTGTGCATAAGTTGGAGTTCTTAGCACTCAAGTGGGCTATTGTAGATAAGCTCCATGACTACCTATATGGAGTTCAATTTGAAGTAAGAACAGACAATAACCCTCTCACTTATATATTGACCACGGCTAAGTTAGATGCAACTGGACATCGATGGTTGGCAGCACTTTCCAATTATCATTTCACCCTGAAGTACAAGCCTGGACCCAAGAATGTGAGTGCTGATGCTCTATCCAGAAGACCAGGACTACCCCCAACACAAGAAGATGAGGAATGGGAAGAAATCCCTGGTCCAGGGGTGAGAGCCTTGTGTAAAACTGCCACGGTTGTTGGGGATTGTGTAGACTTCTCTGAGCTGAGATGCATTGATTCAGTTAGCTGGACTCCTGGAGTAGTTCCCGATACCTTGTGTCTACCAGTGATCCTGAAGCAGTGGTCCGCAATTGGGCTGGAAGACAAAAGGAGAGCTCAGTATCAAGATCCTGTAGTAGGCCCAGTGCTACAAGCGGTGAAGTCAAAAAACCCTGCCTTGTTGAGGAGTCTTTGCAATGAGGATCGTGATATCTTCAGAAGAGAGTGGAGTAAGCTTCAGGTAGAAAGAGGACTACTGTACAGGATTGCCCAATATCATGACCACCCAGGTAGAAAACAATTAGTGTTGCCACAGAAGTTTAAAGGAATGGTCCTGAGAGCTCTTCATGATCAGCATGGACATTTAGGTGTGGACAAAACGTATGGTCTAGTCCAAGACCGATTCTATTGGCCGAAGATGCGAGAAATGGTGGAGCAGTACTGCAGGACTTGCAGAAGATGCATACAGCGTAAGACCTTACCCACCAAAGCTGCACCAATGGGCCACCTCAAGAGTTCAGGCCCCATGGACTTGGTATGCATGGACTTCCTCTGCATAGAGTCAGACTCGACCGGAAGTGGGAATGTCCTAGTTATAACCGATCACTTCACAAGATATGCCCAAGCATTTCCAACCAAGGATCAGAAAGCAGCCACCGTGGCCAAAGTGTTATGGCAGAAGTATTTCATGCACTATGGACTTCCTAATAGACTTCATTCTGACCAGGGGCGAGATTTTGAGAGCAGGTTAATCAAAGAACTCCTAAAGTTGCTTCAGATAGAAAAATCAAGAACAACCCCATACCACCCGGAGGGAGATGCTCTGCCTGAGAGATTCAATCGAACTCTCCTGGATATGCTAGGAACCCTCAAGGATTCAGAGAAAAGATCTTGGAGTCGGTATGTAGAAGCAATGGTCCATGCCTACAATTGCACTAGACACGAGTCGACAGGTTACTCCCCATATTTTCTGATGTTCGGGAGAGAAGCTAGATTGCCTATAGACATTCGACTGGGAGTCTCCCCTGATGGTATGAGTCAAGCTTCTCACTACCAATATGTGAAGAAACTGAAAGACAGTCTTCAGAGAGCCTATGAGCTGGCTGAACAAGCCACAGCCAGACTCAATGAAAATAACAAGAGAAGATATGACCGCAAAGTGAGATTTAAGGAGATCAAGCCTGGAGATAGGGTACTCCTTCGCAATTTGGGAGTGCCTGGAAAGCATAAACTAGCAGACCGCTGGAAAGATACTCTATTTGAAGTGGTGTCCAAAATTCCGGGGATACCGGTATACAGGATAAGAGGACCCAATGGCCAGATTAAAGCTTGGCATCGCAATCACCTACTGCCAGTCATATACAGTGAAGAAGAGGATTCACAAGATTCCAATGTGGAAGATAGGGATGAAGGCCCTAGTCAAATACCTGGGCAAGTGGATACCCCCAATATTCATTCAGGGGAAGGGGATGATGGAGTGCCACTTGGCTCTGATGAAGATAGAGGAGAGGTTACAACTGATCAGGACTGGTGGACATTACCAGATGACATGTCTCAGCAGATGCCTCTTTTAAATCCTCCCGCCCAGACAAATCTAAACCCTGAAAGTCCCAGCTTTGTTCCAGCTTCTGAGAGAAGGAACTTGAGTCCTATGAGGGAGTTGGGGCCTCAAGCCACTGGAGATCTCCCCAACACTGAAGACAGACGAAATACTGAAGAAGTGCACAGACTTCCTCCACGGGAGTTGAGAAGGGGACAACGAGTGAGGCGTCCTCCTAGGACACTAACTTATGATTCCATAGGGGAACCCAGCTATGAATATCCTACTAATGTACAGTCTAAAGTAGTTGTACTTTTACATGCTCTTGCTGATGTGTTTTGTGTAGAAGATACTCTGTATTAGTTTGTTCTCATATCTAGTGTAATATGACTTTTGTAAATGTTATGTTGTGTATGACTTTTCACATGGATTACCTCATCTTGCCAGTGGAAGGCAAGAATTTAACAGAGAGGAGAATGTAACCCTGGTATCCAGATACCTCCAGTTACCACAGAGCTACACTGTAGACCATAGAGTTCTCTGTGGATGACTCATTGCCCCAGCATTCCCCTCAGCCAATGAGAATCCTGCTGAGTATCCAGGAAGGGGAAAGATGATCTAGGGGAGCTGGAGGAGTTTCAGTTTTGGTTTGAGCAGGGGAAGTGAGCAGAACTCCCTGCTGCTCAGCATAAGAGACATTTTAAACCACATGTCTGCTAGGAGTTGTATATTAAAGTGAGAGATCCCAGAAGTCTCCTAGTGTGGAAGCTTGTGAATGTCTAGCAGTATATCTTGTTTGGTGCACTACTCCACCTGTTACTTATGAAGAAGGAACTGACACTCCAGTAACCATCCAGACGCCTGTCAGAGGAACTCCTGTAGATGACCTGCCTGCCAATCAAGGTGTTGCTGCTCAGAGGGTTCAAGTGCAAAGCTGTCCAAAGGTGCAAGGCCTGCAATCAGCATACAAGCTGCAAAAAGGTACTCTGTGTTTCACACCTCACACTACAGGGGTAGCGCTACCTCCAACAAGGGCCCCACCATGTGCACCACCGTTTCCCCAGGGGACTGAGTCTGTATCAGCTGAGGGGAGGAAATAATAGGGACTCTACTGTTGGGAGGGTGTCACTGATGGGTGCTGAACTTTCACACTGTGCAGTATAGGATTATGTTATAAATATCTGTGTTATTCTGTTGCACTGTTTTTATTCTTTGCATTTTACAATATATATTGTGGGTACCATTCCCCTTTAAAATACATAATGTGTGCAGTTATTATTAGAATTGCTTTGTTGTTTTCTTAGCAGGGATAAACATCTATCATTAGATACCTAGCTAAGTGGAGGCACTGCCAAAAGCTCATTATTCCCCAAACTCCCAAATTCTGCGGAGACTCAGCATCATCCTGTTAGCGCCAAAGTCAGAGGTAATCATGGATAAGGTTGGAAGTTGGTCACCGGCCAATCCGGAAGGGGTTACACTTATAAATGTAAAATTGTATACATTGATGTAATAATCACCCTTATTGAATCACTGCTGAGCTTTATTATAAAACCATCTGTTTTCTTTTTGTTGTTGTTGTTTTTTTTCTCTTTTTAAATGTGGGCATCAGATGAGAACATATGGTAACCATAAAATATGGTGATAGGAGTCATATTATTAATAATTATTTTGTATTTATTTAGCTAATCAACAATGTAGAAAACAAATGAGTTGGTTTGGAACTGTTAGGCTTTGTTCACAGAGGTGGCATAACTAGTCACTGAAACATGGCCGGATTTCCCAAATAACCACAGAAGGACATTGCCTAGAGCTCCAAATTTTAGGGTTGTTTCAGCTGTGCTTGCCACACCCACATTCTGAATTGTGGGTGTGGCCAGAGCAACCTCAATGTTTTTGCACCAGTTTTATACCCCAATACAGCCTATTATTTAACCCCTTGGATGCTTCAGTGATCTCTAAAGCATTGCTGAGCAATGTGTTTGAGATCTCTCTAGCAATCAAGGGGTTAAAGCTTTTTTCATTCTTGCTTGTTCTAGGTCAAGGCAGGAAACAGTGGATGGGACTAGGGGTGGGGTCATGTGAGAAGTGTGAGAAGAGTTGGCCATGGCTAGGGGAGCTTGGGATGTAAACCTGGCACTGCATTAGAGGGCCCTGGGACAAACAGGTTTTTGGCTCGTGATCACAAAAATATTTTCACAGAATCATAAGTATAACCTACTGGACCTTGAGACAGATGGGCCTCTCATGGATGCTGAACCCTGGTGCAACTACACCCCTATGCACCTCCTGTAGTTACATCTGGGGTTCAGATAGGTGACTTGGCTGCTTTCCATTTTATTGCATTTCAAACCATCTGGGCTTACTTCCCTCTCATATCATTCCCCCGGTGATTTTCTATCATGGGAGTATGCTGGAGGTGTGTGTGTGTCACAACAGCCCACATGGGAATCTGCTATATAGTATTGGCCAATGCTCTCATAGATCCACTGGTTATTTGAGGTTATACACAGCACTGCAACCTTCAATATTTATTATGTTTGATCTGCATGGTAGCTCATAATGCACCTGTGCAGATCAGACATGCTGGATGAGTCCATTGCACAAGCACATCCAGGCTGCAGCTTTAGGATGCATTATGAGAGGTGAAAATCATCAGTGTGAACAGCCCCATTGAGGAGAATGTTTTTCACAAGTGTGCAACATCAACAAAGCTGTGCAAATGCCTCCCTAGTGAAAATGCCTAATTCATGTTTCTAAGATGTTGAGGCTGATGTGTTAAGAAGAACTGTTACACTTGCATCTCAAACCCACTTCAACATAAAGAAGAAATACAATTCCATTGATTTAATAACCCTTTGTGTGCCAGAGAGGTATTCAATTTATGCTGCGATACACTGAATACCTCTCAGGTACTCAAAGAGTTAAATAGCGGTAGTAATCGTTTCCCTTCAAATAAATATTTATTTTCCATAAGTTGCCAAATCTAATTCGTTTTGAAAACAAATCACCCGGCTTGATGTAAATGACCGTGTTCAGTAGGAGCAGTCGTATTCGAGTTGGTCATTGAAGGAAGGAAAAGAAGGCAGTAATAGCTTTCCTGGTTGCAGCATTGATCACGTATCCTATTGTATAGTTCAGGGCTGCCCAAGTTCAGTCCTCAAAGGCCACCAACAGGCCAGAATGTATGGATTTCCCTGATTATACACAGGTGAGTTAATCAGTGGATCATTCATTCTGATCGGACCACCTGTGCTTAATCAGGGAAATCCTTAATTCCTGGCCTGTTGCTGGCCCTTGAGGACTGAACGTGGACAGCCCTGTTATATGTGATCAATGCCAGGAGGGCATCAGGAGGGGTCCTGATGGCCCCTGTGAGGTCTGATTTGATTTTAATATTCATAATAATATTCAAGCCGGAGAGATGGCTCAGTTGGTTAAGGCACCAGCTGTAGAATCTGCTCAGACCATGAGGTTGCAGGTTCTAGTCCCGGCAAGGTCAGCTCAGCCTTTCACCTTTCTAAGGTAGATAAAATGAGTCCAGGACATACTTGAAAACGAGAGACAATCTCAATGTATTCTTCCTGGTAAAATACTTTCACAAAAAAAAAAAAAAAAAAAAAAAAAAAAAAATAACACTGCACTGCGTTTTGTTACAAACATATTAACATGGTATAACACGGGCATTAACCCTTTGAGTACCAGGGGGTATCCAACGCATTGAGTATCTCTATGGGACTCAAAGGGTTAACAGTGTGATGCATTTTAATGGGGAGGCAGCATATGTGGTACATGAGGGACAACATTTGTCAGATTTTAGTGGGGAGGCAGCACATGTCAAATCTGAACTGTGGGGCAGCATGTTGGATATAAGTATTGTGGGGACACCATTGTGTGTTAGCACACCTATAGTGACTGACACCCTCCAAGCCTTGTTCCTATGCCCAGGCAGTGCCCACTGGGATTGGTGGCTAGCAGTAGACAAGGGGGAAAGGCTGGAGAGGGTCAGACAGTGTACATAGGGTTCCATGGCTACCAGTGGGAAAGGAAAAAAGGCTGGGGGGGCAAGTTGTACTAGCCACAAATCCCCACAGATACTGCCTGACCCCCAGCCTTGTTCCCTTGGGAGTGCACAACATGTATCATATATGATACAGGGCGAAGGGAATAATTGTGTAGTGGTGTGTGTACTTTTTTTTAAAACCTTTGAGTGCCACAGGGTTGAGCATTGCACATCCCTATGGCACTCAAAGGGATAAGGGAGTGATGCTGTCCATGGTGCTGAAAGTTTTCTCTCCACTCCCCTTTTGACCAGGGGAGGCAGCAGAGAGAATGCTCTCAGACTTCAGGATTGTCATAAACCTGGTGATGTGTGAGAGAGGGCACCCCTTCCACATCGACAACAGTTCAACAATCCTGTATGCTAATGAGGACCTTCTCCTCCCCTCCCCATGCATCCCTAAATGTTAATGAATATGTCGATGGGTGTAAATAGAAATGTTGAAGTGCTTTGAACACATCGACAAAATCACATCACCACAGCATTGACTTTTAGTGAATCTCCCCCTTGGCCTTTTTACAACCTTCCTCTTAAACATGTTTTCAGTTTTACATTGCTATGACTCAATGTTAAATAGCAAAAAAACACAAATAAGGTGCTCCTATTGTAATATATTCGGGTGACTTATCCCTTCCCCTTAAAATAAGGTTATTGTACTCACTTTGTCGTATCCAGTGAAACACTTATGTGTGCACTGGAATATCAGGCAGGTGGGATTTATCTGACTGTCCTCACAACAGTACACCAAGGTTTCTTGTTAACAGGAATATATTGGGCTACTCCTTAAGATCATCCAGCCAGAAGCTTGGAAGTATATAGAAAGAAAAGGAAACACACAAAAGGCACCCCAATAGTGCCCGTTAAACTTTTAGGCACCAATTAGTATAATGGCAAAGATGGCACTCACATTATAGAGTGACTGGTAGATGGCTTATGTCAAAACCAGCAAAGTAGCATACAGGGAAATATCACCTGTCCCAGCTCAGGTTACTCCACTAGAATCTTGAAGTACATGAGAAGACCCCCCCAAACGATTTTCAAAATTGATAGCTGCTCCAATCTTAGTCTTCAATAAAAATGTATTAACATATACAATATATATAAAAATCAAAAGCCAATTGTAAGGCTAAAATTATAATTTTAGCCTTACAATTAGCTTTTGGAGTAACCTGAGCTGGGACAGGTGATATTTCCCTGCATGCTATTTTGCTGGTTTTGACATATGCCATCTACCAGTCACTCTATAATGTGAGTACCATCTTTGCCATTATACTAATAGGCGCATGAAAGTTTAACGGGCACTATTGGGTCGCCCTTTGTGTGTTTCCTTTTCATTCCATGTTAAATAGCCAGTAAAGCCTAATTATGAAAAAAATCCATATGTTGCATTTTAGTAGATGCTTCTTTCAAAGTCATTACAGAGCTAAACTGAATTTTTCTGATAGCGTGAGTTAAAGATATTTTGCAACCAGGTGGTGCTGTTACTACATCCATCTATGGAAAGCTGGTGTTTGAGACATAGCTCTTCACAGCCAGTATTGGCAACAGTGCCACCTGGCTGCAACTGGCTGCATCTTCAACTAAAAAGTAAAAAAAAAGTTTGGCATGTAATAGCTTTTGTCTGAAGAATTTCCGAACAGGGGAAGTACCAATGTTTTAGTCAGCAGAAAAAAAACAATAATAGAATTATTGTCATAATAAGTGTTTACTGTCCTTTTAATTTCAACGGGACAAAAAAAAAATTCTGATTCACTTAACCCTTTGAGTGCCAGAGAGGTATCCAACTCATTGCGTTACAATGCGTTGGATACCCCTCTGGCACTGAAAGGGTTAAATGAGGATTTTAACTCCTTGAATGCTAGAGAGGTGTCAAACGCATTCAAGTGGTTAAAAGCCCTATTTAAATGAATGCTAACTCTTTATATTTTCAGCAAAAATATTATAAGTACATTCAGATTGCCTATAACTTATATTATTGTGTTTTCCCCACTTTTTTGTCCTTGACAATGAGCTGCCTGGATCCGTTTGTAAAGAGCTTTCTGTCAGGGAACATAGAAGCAGAGATAGCAATACAAGGTAAAAAAATAGCACAGAGAACAGTGATTCTCAGCTATGGTGCTGTGGTACTTGGTGTGCCATGGACATCCATGCAGTGTCCCCTTTTTTTCCATGAAGACTTTAACAAAAATGTAATTTTTGACTTTAACCCCTTTATAACCGCCCGATCCGGCAGGGGGTCATGTTAAGGACCATAGTGCTTTTTTGTGCAATGAATTCTGGGATGGCAGAGCTGCATGCAGCCACTCTGCTATCCCAGAATTCCATGATGCTCCAGGACCCTCACCGGTCCTTAATGTCCAGACCGGAGTGACGGTCCTGGCACGTCATGTGTCACTAAAGGATTAAAATGTATATTTAGATAAATTGATATCCACAATATGCTTGCATTTATTGATGTGATTGTGAGCTCATTGAATAACTATATTGATACACTTGCAAACTTCTTTACATCCTTGACAATTGAAATATAACATTCTAAGGGAGCCCTGAAAATTCCAGATTGCATGTAAAGGTGCCTTGTGCAAAAAGTATACAACACAAGAAAAAGGAGAGTGCCCCAACAGTGCAGCAATACAATTCATCATATGGTATTATCACACCTCCCAACATCTGAAATGGCCAAAGAGGGACACTTTCGGTTTAGGTGGTGTTACTGGTGGATAGGGTATTACCTAGAATTTTTTAGGTTATTTCATGACCTATCAACACCTCTTTGTGTAACTGAATCAATGATTAAGAAAAAGACCAAATATTTTATGTACACAGACTAATTTATTGACACCTATACTGAAGTTTACACAAACATCAATGTGAGTTTTATTGTGGAGCAATGTGATAGACAAACAGCATAGTCTGATCACCAGGTTGGGAAAGAGGGACAGAGGGATTTTTTTCCTCAATGAGGGACTGTCCCTCCTAAAGAAGGACACTTGGGAGGCATGTATTATTGTCAGCACTGGAATAATCACACTATACTGACTCGCTCACCTACGGGGAAATTCTCCTGTCCCCACTCGGGGTATCACAATGTCCAATCCTCGTTTCAATATTGAACAAAGAAATAAAAATAGAAAAGAGGCAGCTGGTTCCACAACTGGATAGTATTCTAAATATATATTGTTTATTAAAAGCAAATAAAACACAAGGCCCACTTAAGAGTTTCACTGTGAACTGCCTTTTTTCAAAGAAAAATGATCACAATATATCACATATTAGGTACCATCTCCTTCTACCTGCCTGTAATCTCTGATACATCTAAGAATTTGTTCCTGTGCCTGAAGCAGGTGAAATGACCCAGGTGCCTATTGAGCTGCGACCTATGTATAATCCCAATAATTTTATTTGTGAGTACCCATCTGAGAGGTGTTTCAGTGGTGGTTTAATAGCTGATTGAGTGTTCCTGCATAAGACGTGCCCCCTGTGTTCTCCCTCTTCTCATTCTTGAGCATAAAATATTGAGAACCACAGAAAAAGATCATTCAGTGCTGCAGTTATCCTATATAATAATTCGCTAAATCGTGTGTAATGCCGCAACATGCGCAGTAGACACTGCTGCGCGTGCTACAGTCATGCACAGTAGAGACTGCCCGTGCCACGGCTGATACAGAGCTGGGTACTCTGAAGGAGTGTCCAGCTCTGTATCAGCCATGGCGCGGGCAGGCTCTACTGCGCGTGACTGCCCCGCGACCAGGTGGCTGTGACACTGTGACCCATGTAACGGGCTGTTCAGCTAGTATCTTAATATTGTGTTACATCACACAGTGCTCTCATTGCTGCAGAGAGACTGTGACATTGTATTACATCACACAGATGACAGTTCTACAGAGAGACTGTGACATTGTATTACAGTACACAGATCACTCAGTGCTGCAAAGAGACTGTCACATTGTATTATATCACACAGAGTAATCAGTGCTGCAGGGAGGCTACAACATTGTATTACATCACACAGATCACTCAGTGCTGCAGAGAGACTGTAATATTGTATTATAGCACACAGAGAATGTATTGCTGCAGCGAGGTTGTAACATGGTAGTAACATTGTATTACATCATACAGAACATTCAGTGTTGCAGAGAGAATGTAACATTGTATTATATCACACAGATAACTCAGTGCTGCAGAGAGAGTGTAACATTGTATTATATCACACAAGGCATTCAATGCTGCAGGGAGAGTTTTTCATTGTATTACATCACAGAAAACATTCAGTGCTGCAGGGAGAGTGTACCATTGTATTTCATCACATAGAACACTCAGTGCTTCTGAGAGACTATGATATTGTTTTACATCACACGGAGCATTCAGTGCTGCATGCAGACTGTAACTTTGTATTATATCACACAGATCACTCAGTGCTGCAGAGAGACTGTAATGTTGTATTATAGCACACAGAGAATTTATTGCTGCATCGAGGTTGTAACATTGTAGTAACATTGTATTACATCTCAAAGAACATTCAGTATTGCTGAGATAGTGTAACATTGTATTATATCACACAGATAACTCAGTGCTGCAGAGAGAGTGTAACATTGTATTATATCACACAAGGCATTCAATGCTGCAGGGAGAGTTTTTCATTGTATTACATCACAGAAAACATTCAGTGCTGCAGGGAGAGTGTACCATTGTATTTCATCACATAGAACACTCAGTGCTTCTGAAAGACTATGATATTGTTTTACATCACACAGAGCATTCAGTGCTGCATGCAGACTGTTACTTTGTGTTACATCACACAGAGCATTCAGTGCTGCATGCAGACTGTAACTTTGTATTATATCACACAGAGCATTCAGTGCTGCATGCAGACTGTTACTTTGTGTTACATCACACAGAGCATTCAGTGCTGCATGCAGACTGTTACTTTGTGTTACATCACACAGAGCATTCAGTGCTGCATGCAGACTGTAACTTTGTATTATATCACACAGAGCATTCAGTGCTGCATGCAGACTGTTACTTTGTGTTACATCACACAGAGCATTAAGAGATGCAGTGAGAGTGGAACATTGTGTTACTTCCAGGTTTGATGGTTTATTGACCAGTAAACTCTCTGTAAACCTCTGTAAACTGAGATTCAAGTAGCTCACTCTCAGGGACATAAAAGTGTAAAAATATAGATGAAGAATATATATATATATAAATGATAGCTAATTTGACTGTACTTCCTATGTACTTGCGGAATATGTGCATTCATAATAAAGGGTTATCATACTTTTAACCCTTTGAGTTAGAAGTTGTCAATTGCTGGACCTCTAGCTGCTTTTTGACTACAATTCCCATCATCCCTAGCCACCATTAGTTTGTTGAGTAGGATGGGAGTTGCAGTCCCCAACAGCTGGAGGTCCAACAATTGATTAACCTGAATAAAGGCTTATAAAAAACGCTGCAGGTAGATGTCAACTAAAATACTAATAGTAATAAAATAAAAAAAGTAAAATATAATACTTAGATGGATAGTTAGACGCAAGATAAAGATGATTTAATAGAACTGTGAATAGAAGATTTTCTAAAGGAATCCATCCGGCAAGGCCAGGAACATAAAGTAAAGCGATTGTTATAAACAGCGACTTACAAACTTGTACGAGACTTGACTCCAAAAACCACTTAACGTATAATTTACAGTTTTGAGGAAAAACCTCAAATAACTCTTTCTGTCAGACCCTTTTATAGATCATTTCAAACTGTTAATTTAATTTATTGCATTTCTTTTGAAAGTTGTTTTCAGCAGCGTATTTACTACCTTTCAATGAATATTTTCCCCTTAAGTTTCCAAGGACTTTTGCGTACATTAAATGTTAGTATGTATTCAAAATAAGTTTGCAATAAATCAATTGCCTATTACTTTACTGTTCATTGCAATTCATACCAATAAAGGAGAGACACTTTTTTTTTTTACTGATTTAGGGTTTGTAAGTCTGGGCACACCAACTACAACATTAGCGAGAAATGAAAAATGAAATGAAAAATCCCTGTGATTTAAATTGGACTTTTAACCCTTGAATTCTAGAGAGGTCTCCAAAATAGAAACATGATACCATAGTTGATAACTCTGAAAAAAAAAGACATGCATCAATTAAGTACAGCCCCTGCCATATCACCCCCGTTGATTCAGAGATTAAAAAAAACCCATTGAAACCATTTCTAATTAAGCACCAAATGGGTAAAGAAATTCCTTCCTGTCTCCAAATGGCAGTCAGATCAACATCCTACCTTTGAAGCCAACTGTCACAATTCTCAATATTGTTCTGTGCTAGATAGGTATCCATTACTTTTTTTGAAAACCATTAAAGTATGTGCAAGCACAGCATCCTGAGGCAAAGAATTCTAGAACTTTACTGCCCTTACTGTAAGGCTGCAATGCACTGGAGACCTCTATAATATTCAAGGGGTGAAAAATCCCATTTAAATCACTGGGGAACTGTGAGGGGTTTCCACTTCCTTTTGCCTCATTATATTAGGGTGATACAAACACTTAGCATACTAGTGATGATAAGTGTTTGCTACTGTTGGGTAGCCTGCAGCCCACCTCCAACTTCTGTTGGACTACATCACCTATCATCCTCATATGGTTGTTGGCTGTCTGAGTATGATGGAAATTGTAGTCCAACAGCTGAACAAGGGCTGCAGATTCCCCACTACTAGTCTGTGCTCAGGAAACTGCAGTAATGTTTCCCTGCAGAAGTAAATACATCAAATTAAATGTATTGTTATAGCATAGATTGAAGAAGCAATAATTCCATCTGTCAGCATGTGGAATTCCATCTAACAGAAAAATGCCAATATATAGTCATAGTTAATTCACAAGCACCCACAGGACTTTACAGTTTAATAGAAGGGATGATTTCTTGATCAATGTTTCGGTTACATGACAGAAACCATCCTCAGGATGAGGAAGGTTTCTCTCATATAACTAAAACATCCTATATAATAATTCGCTAAAACGTGTGTAATGCCGCGACATGCACAGTAGATACTGCTGCGCATGCTGCAGTCATGCGCAGTAGAGACTGCCTGAGCCGCGGCTGATACAGAGGCTCTGTATCAGCTGTGGCGTGGGTAGTCTCCACTGCGCGTGACTGCCCCGCGACCGGGTGGCAGTTGGACTGTGATCCGTGTAACGGGCTGTTCAACTAGTTGATCAATAAATCATGACCTCTATCAAACAGTAAAGACCAAGGGCTAGATTTTATTTCACCTCCGGTTTTCCCCATAGACTTCAATAGGAAAACGTTTGCTAAAATGGGTGTTAACATTTATCATATGCAATAGAATCTAGCCCTAGACAGAGAGAAAGAGAGAAACGCTTTCCAGTTTCTTTTTGCACTGTGAAAAGCTGTACAGATTACTCAGTAACAAGCAACATTTTAATATTAGTGTGGCTGGAGGTTAAGATATAACAGCATATGCACTTTAACTCTTCTGTGAACTAAGGGGAGAAGATAGTCTGGTCTTCTTGTTCTCCTTCTTTAATAAGGAAGTCATTAAAGAGGAGACCTCTCTAGTGTTCAAGAGTTGAAACCCCACTTAAATGAATGGAAGTTTTAAGAATCTGTACACTTTCATCATGTTTGGTTTGTTTGATTAGCACATCAGCATTGAAGAGGCTAACATCTTCATCACATTATGAGTGAATGCTGCTTAAGAGTTCCAGCAGGCAGAAAAAAGTTTTCACGAACATTATCAAGACAAAATAATCTGCCCTATATTGTCACATTCTATATACTAAATCTAGTATTGAAACCCCCAACCGTATCGCCCTCTACCCTGCAATCTGAGAACTGATACCAAGACCCTGGATCTGTCTAGCTGTGAAAGTTCCTGGTAGAAGTAAATCGACTGTCCTCCCTGAGCTTCTGTGTTATAAAATATGCATATGTACTTGAATTGTTGCAGTATTGCACAAGAGTACACACAAAATAGAGAGAAAAAATACAATGTGTTTTATTTATATGCTAAACAGTCTGGTGTTTCAGTGATATGAAGATTTCCCTTTAAATTTCAATTCTTTTACACAGTTGATCAATATTGTCCCATGTGTCTGCAGATGTATTACATGTGAATACAGGAGCCAAGGACACCATATGCTATTGAAATGTTGGACTTTCTTATGAAGAATTGCAGCCAGCTTTTCATTGATGCATATATAATTGATATTATTCATCACCTGTTTGAAACTAATTTTCTTTTTTTCTCTCTCCAGCTGTTGTCCATGTGCATTCTCGTTTACGCAAACAGTAACATGTCAGCAAACCCTTCTACGTTCTCAGGTAATCTCACCCCCTGAGTCAGCTTGATGTCTTTATATTTTTTATTGTTGTTGTTAATTGCTCTTACACAGTCAGAGTTTTCACATTCAGACAAATTATTTGCAAATGTCTATTCAACATTACAAACCTAAAGCATTTAAAAGCATTGGAGAGTGCCCTGGATTAAAGGGGCAGGCTGTGACTGTCAGTCTGTATTCCTCAACAAAGTATAGTATAAAACAGAGGCAGCCAATCCTGGTCCTCAGTGCATGTTTTTAAGATAGCTCTGCATCAGCACAGGTAGATTCATTAAAGAGACTGAGCCACTGATTGATTCCCCTGTGCTCATGCAGAGATAGTAACATACATAGTAACATAGTAACATAGGAGATAAGGCGAAAAAAGACATGCGTCCATCAAGTCCAGCCCATGCCAAAAACACCCCAGTTAATCCAGAGGAAGGCAAAAAAAAAAAGCCCTCTGGAGCCATTTCCAATCTAGTCCCAAGTGTGTCTGTGTGTGTGGGGGGGAATTATTCCTTCCTTACTCCAATTGGTAGTCAAATAGTTCCCCAGCCTGTCTATGCTCCCGGCTCCGGGGCAGCAGCGGAGGCGCTGGGTGACAGTTTGTCTGGCTCATCCTGTTCTGCGAGTCCCTACTGCGCATGTGCGGTCACGCACACAGTGAGTGACGCATTCTAGGACTTTATGATATAGGATATCTTAAGTGAATGAATTACACTATTAGCACCTTCTGCCTTTTTCTATATGTTTGGCCACTTAGAATAACAAGATCTACATGAGTAGCCCATTTCATTTTGAGAGTAAATTAATTTCCTGGAATATAGCTGAGTTTGAGGCAGCTTGTTATCCCCAGAAGGCTCTAAAGCTGTTCCCTACATATGTGGGTTAACAGCCACTCGTTTTGTGAGTATTCACTCACTGTGGTGTACAGTTGGAGGCGGAATATTTGATTCAACATAAGGGCGCCCCTCTTTCTTCTCCTTGTTTCTTTTCTACAATGTTAACAAGCTGCCACTACATCATACAGTCACTGCCACATTGTTTAACTATCTTTGTTTTCACATTCCTGACTGGAAAGCTCACTGGAAATGTAAAAATATGGTGGACTAAATCTTTTCAGAAGACCTGAGAGTGCTGCCTTCTCTGTCCTGTACCCAGCCACCCTCATATCTCTACTAAATAGTAAACTGGTTAATTTGACTGCGTAATATATTTTCAATTAGTCATGAAATCAATCTATGGTAAATGCCATCTTCCATTTACTATAATAATAATAATTCACAGATTGATGGAGGTTGTCACCTATCGGGAAATGGAATTGTGCAAAGTTAGGTAATTAGAAAAGATTTTCATTATATCATGTCTATTCCTTAAATAATGTTCTAATTTCCCAGAGTATTTATTTTTATGACATGATAAATGGTATGTGTAAAGAAACCATTTAAAAAACACAAATCCAGAATGTTGGTTAGCAAATTAGTTATAAATCATTTTTAAAGTTTATGATTTTTACTGCCCATCAGTATAACAGTTCAAAACATAATTTTCTGCCACAACCCCCTCCTCCCCACTCACACACATACATTTATAACATTGCATTATATATTTAATAGTGGTGTACATTGTCATTAAGTAAACTTTTTATATTGGGTGTTATGCAGAAAGAAAAAGATGAGCAATTTTGGAGAGAACCAACTGCACCATAGGAAATATTTCCCAAAATTCTTAGTAATTTAAATGGGACTTTTTAAATGGAACCGTCAACTTAAAGGGATAGTAATGTTTGACAAAAAAAGCTGCTCCGATTAATCTTCATTGTATTTGGGCAGTGGAGAGTATTATTTCAATACTGTCTGAGTTGTAGTTCAAGAGTAATTGAATGATAAAGTATCCCCCCCTCCCCTTTTACTGATTTAACACTGCTCACCTCAGATGAGGAATCTGTTCCTGGGACCAGACAGATCACAGCAAGGGACAATCTTAAGTGAGCATTAAGGAAAAAACTGAAACACCTGTCAAGGGGGGTGCAGGGTTTTCCTTATGTTCACAGTAAGACAGTTGTCCCTTGCTGTGATCTGTCTGGTCCCAGGAACAGATTCCACATCTGAGGTGAGCAGCGCTACACTAAGTAAAAGGGGTGGGAGACGGATACTTTATCATTCAATTACTATTGAACTGCAACTCTGACAGTACTGAAATAATACTCTCCATAGCCCAAGATTAATCAGAGCTGCTGTTTTTGTGAAACATTACTGTCACTTTAATGAGAGCAAGAGGGGTAAAAACTGCATTGCTAAGTAATGAATTGCTTACCCCTCTGGCATTCAAAGGGGTAAAACAAATTGTGCAATTTTAAAATATATTGCAAAAAAAACTTTTCAACTTATTCTACACTAAAACTTTACACAAAGTAAAAACACCTACCTGTTCATATGTGAGTAAGGATGCTACCATAGTGCTGTTTAGCATAGGAAACATCTCTCCTCATTGTTACAGAAACCCCTGGGGGATAGATGGCCTAAGAGAAGATGTTATAGCAATGTGTGTTTGAGGATGTGCAGTGAGCACATTGCCTAAATTAAGGAGACACACATACCAAATGTGTATTGAAGGGGGTAGAAGGTAATCATTAGCATGCAGGGTAGTCGTACTGCTGGCGATGTGTAAGGGATGGCCTCTGTTACACATCATCAGCAGTTTGGCAACCCTGAATCTGAGATCATTCTTTCTGATGTCCCACTTACATACTGGAGGAGTAGAGAAGATCCCCTCAGATGTCAGCACCACGTACAGCATTGCTACCTTAACCCTTTGAGAGCCATATGGATGTGCATTGCACATACTTGTGGCACTGAAATGGTTAGAGTCTCGTACTTCATAGACAAACATCGCTATACTGAGCTCCTATATATCACTGAATCCCATCCCCTTCTCCCCTGCAGGAGCTTTCAATCATTTATTTTCACCATTTTGCCACATTTACTCCCACTCTCTCATCTCCTCACATCACATCCCTTTCACCACTCTGCCCCCCCTTTCCTTTTCAACTGCCTTCTCTACCCCTCTCATGCTTTGTCATTTACCCAAGCACTTTCTTCCACCTTGCACAGTGATGATGTGGTCCACTCAGTGCAGTACACAAAAGGGCTAGCAAAGAGAGGTGGGTGCTGCATGAAGTGGATCGCATCCACTCTTCACAGTGTGGAAGAAAGTGCTTGGGCAGAAGACAAAGAGAAAGAGGGTTAAAGAAGACAGCCAAAGGGATGGGGGGATGGGTGGCAGAGTGGTGAAAGGGAGTGATGGTGAGGAGAGGCTGATTGGAAAGGGTTAGAAGGAGATGTGAATATGGGGATTTGGTGATATGTATGAACTCTTTATTGCAGTAGGAGTATAGTGATGTTTGTCTGGGTAGTGGGAGACTGTACTCTTCTAACCATTTCAATGACACAGCGGAGTGCAATGCACATTTCAAAGTCACTCAAAGGTTTAAGCTAGCGATGCTATTTGCGATGCTGATGTTTGAGCGGATCTTTTGTGCTCCCACTCTGGGTAAGTGAGGAAGCAGAGAGGATGCACTCAGACTTCAGGGTTGTCGTATTGCCGGCAATGTGTAAGGGAGGCATCTCTTACACATTGTCAGCAGTATGACAACCCTTCATGCTTCTGCTTCTATGAGGGCTGTTACTGAATAGATTGCTATAGGGAGAGTCCAACATTGCCAACCTGAGGATGGCGACGTTGGGATTATGAACTCTGTCAACAGAGTCAGCTATCAGCGCTTGGTGCATGTAACGATGTGTTACACACACCCAGATGGATATGACAAGGTTCATTAAACTGCATTCCCATACGCAAATGAGGCAGTGTCAATGTGCAAAATCATGCACCTGTCAAGGGTAGATTGCTGCAGACTGGTGGTGGATTCACAGGGATATGATGATGAAGACATCTTAGTACATGCTGTAGATATGTCATTGACACAAGTACGCCTCTCTGTTAACATCCTGCCCCTTTATCACTCCGTTATGCATCTTTCCCTTGTCTCCCTCCCAACTATTATTAAGTTGTCTCTGTAGACAACTCCAGTGTTGTTAACACCTTGATTGCAAAGAGGAAGGCAACTTTTTTGCATACTTCTTTGACACTCACAGGTTTAAACATATGATTTGAATGCTTTGAGTGGCAGAGGAGTTTGCATACTCAAAGGATTTAACTCTTGACGTCAGTGGTGGACTATTGTATAAGCAGAATAAACAGCTGCTTAGGGCCCGAACTTTGTCAGAAGACCCTGTAGCTCTTATAGAGTACTGCCAATGCATTCAAACAGAAACAGATAGCAAGGTCTCGTTAAACTGCACATAAATAAACCAGATGGCAATGTCTTATTAAAAATACCAACTTGGGAACAAAGGCGCACCCCATGTACAGCCTAGAGCTGCCCCTGCTTGACATATCTGATTTGTAATTATAAAACATAAATACGGAAAGATCATGCATATAACATTGTTTTATTGATTCCCCCAACCTTTTTTATTAACCTTTTCATTACTCCCATACTTAATCCCTTAGTGATGATAGGGGCTTAATATGTCTTTGTTTAACCATCATCTATTTCCTTTAGTACTGCACTTTAGTACATGGGACTGGCTAACACAAGAAAAAGTGTTAAAACAATTGAATGGTGTCAAGGTAGACAAAGCTCCGGGGCCAGATGGTATACTCCCACAGGTACTTAAAGAGCTAAGCCAGACCCTGGCCAGACCGATATATCTGATTTTCAGGGATTCTTTTATTTCTGCTATGGTGCCCATGGATTCGCGTAAAGCAGATGTGGTGCCCATATTTAAAAAGGGATCAAAGTCCCAGCCAGGAAATTACAGACCTGTAAGCTTGACATCTGTGGTAGGGAAGCTGTTTGAAAGGTTGCTAGGGGAATATATTCAAGAATTCTGCAGGAACAGGAATATCATTAGCAATAGCCAACATGGCTTTATGAAAGATAGGTCTTGTCAAACGAACTCGATCACATTTTATGAAAAAGTAAGTAATAATATAGATGAGGGAGTGGCGGTTGACGTGATCTATTTAGACTTTGCCAAGGCATTTGATACAGTTCCGCACAAAAGGTTACTGTACAAATTGAATGAAATAGGACTAGGGGAAAATGTTTGTGTGTGGATTGGAAATTGGCTGAAAGATAGAATGCAAAGAGTGGTAGTAAATGGCAAGTTCTCCAGTTGGATAAACGTGATAAGTGGAGTGCCTCAGGGATCTGTCCTGGGTCCTCTTCTTTTTAATTTGTTTATTAATGACCTCCCAGAGGGCATAGGAAGCCATGTATCAGTGTTTGCCGTTGACACAAAATTAAGTAAGGTAATAAAGTCTGAACTGGATGTGTCTTCATTACAAGAGGATTTGGACAAATTGAGTAACTGGGCAGGCAAATGGCAAATGAGATTCAATATAGACAAGTGTAAAGTTATGCATTTTGGGTATAATAATAAAAATGCAACGTATAGTTTAAATGGTGTTTCTCTGGGGAAATCTGCTAATGAAAAGGATTTGGGAGTAATGGTAGACAATAGACTTAACAGTAGCATGCAGTGTCAGCTGGCAGCTGCAAAGGCCAATAAGATATTGGCATGTATTAAAAGGGTATTGACTCAAGGGAGGAAGATATAATTATGCCTCTTTACAGGTCCATGGTAAGACCCCACCTAGAATATGCTGTTCAATTCTGGGCGCCCTTTCTGAAGAAGGACATTATGGAACTAGAGAAAGTGCAGAGGAGGGCTACAAAACTAGTAAGGGGAATGGAAAGTTTTAGTTATGAAGAGAGGCTAGAAAAGTTAAACTTGTACACACTAGAGAAACGGCGTCTTAGAGGGGATATGATAACACTATATAAATATGTTCAAGGCCCATATAAAGGGCTTTCAAAAGACCTGTTCATTAACAGAACAGTACACAGGACAAGGGGCCACGCGCTTAGACTTGAGGAAAGGAGATTTAATCTACAACAGCGGAAGGGTTTCTTTACAGTAAGGACAATAAAGGTATGGAATGCACTTCCGGAGGAGGTGGTGCTATCAAATACATTAGATGCCTTTAAAAGGGGCCTGGATACTTATTTAAAAGAGCATAATATAGAGGGCTATGTACGTTAGTATTGGGATAAATATTTAGTTAGGGCTTGTTGATCCAGGGAGAAGTCTGATTGCCATTTGGAGTCAGATGCCTTCTTTTGGGTCAGCGATGTTAAACAAGAATAGGAAAAGGGTTGAAATGGATGGACGCAAGTCTTTTTTCAACCTAAATTACTATGTAACTATGTAACAAATTATATACCATAAATAGGACTTTCTCTTGATACCACATTTATATGTGTAACCCACCATTCAATTTGATAATAATATAAAACATTTAAAAAAACTGAAAAAACCCTACAAGTTTTAGTTTTTTCTGTGATGATTTGTGCTTAATTGGTGCAATTTATAACAGTGACTGGATAAAAGGTATGAATGTTTATTTATACATCCCAAGTGTCCATTTTTAGGGGAGTACTGTACTGAAAATCCCTTACCCATCCTGATGTCTCTCTTATAGGAGATCAGACTGTGTGGTGTGTATATATATAAGTGTATTACATTGCTCCACAGCAATAATTAATGTTTGTTTAAACTTTAGTGTATGTGTTTATGCATTTGTCCATTTAAATAAACTAATTTAGTCTTCCTCTAAATAGTTTATTCAGTTACACAAGCAGGGGTCAATGTGTCATTGAATTTTTTTTTAAATTTCCCTAAGCTCCAGCACCAGTCCTGATCCCAGTACCTCAAAATTGCCTCATCTTTGGTATTTGATGCAATAGGAGCTCTGTTCTCTGCTTCTCTCTTCCTCATAATCACAGTGAGGAGGAGAGAGGCAGAGAACAGTGACAGATTGAATGTATACTATACATGATCACAGTGAGGAAGAGAGAGAGAGGCAAAGTGGCAGATGCAATATATACTATACACAATAACAGAAAGGAGGAGAGAGGCAGAGAAACTGTTACAGATGGAATGTTTACATACATTGCCTTTGTGATGTGGCTCTACCAGCACATGTGATCACTGTAGCAGCAATCACATGTGCAGAGCCACCAGGGAAAGGCTGAAACTAACTGCTCTGGTCCAGAATCAGTCAGTTACAGCCTACCTACAATGATAACAGCACTCGCTTGAGGTGAGCTGCGATTATTAACCCTTAAAAGATGGATTTCTGTGATGGTTCTGGCATGTCACTCGTCCTCAAAGGGTTAAAGATCATTGTGATTTTACTGCAAATAGCTGTTGTAGCCTATTTGGCTGGTGGGTCAAATCATTGATTGCACTGACTGCTCTCTCCTAGGAGTCACCAGCAGATCACTTTAGTCATTCTGATATATTATACATTCACATGGCAGGACTTTATAACATATTTTATCTATAAGCATTTTAGTTCCCTTGTATAAAACACGTTGCAAGAAATCTGTTGCAGTTTCTATATGAAACAGGGGAATTAGTATTATAACAAGTGTGATGGGTCACTGCTGCACAAAAGAACATTTTACATCTTAAGATATACTTTGACCCTTTGAGTACTAGGAGGGGTGAGAAATGTGTTGTACACTCTGGCAGTCTGAGGGTTAAACTAAGATTTTTTGTGTGTGTGCGTGTTTTGACCCCTTGGGGAAAGGAGATTTGGGAATCCCTTTGTCTGATAGATCATTGGCAGAGGTTCATGTGGACACAGGGAGAGGAGGCTTTGGGGAAACCTTCATCCCCTGAATCAATTACTGAATGCATTGCTATTCATTGCAACGTACATGTAATACAAACTGTTAATGTTGCATTTGATTTGGAAATGGGAGAGCGACAACCACCCTGGGGAAGGATGAGGGGAGCTATGGGAAGTCACTTGTACTGGTTGTGTCTGAAGGGGACCACATAGCACAAAAAAGAACAGTGCCTGAAAACAATCTATATATATAAAATGCAAGCTTGGGAAGCTCCCTGTCTGCTAAACAGCACATGCGCAGCAGAGACTGCTGGAGCTATGCAGTCATGAGCAGTAGGGACTGGCTTTATGGGCTGATCCGGGGCAACAGTGGAGGCCGCTGGGTGACAAACTGTCACCAATGGCCTCCTCTGCTGCCCCAGAGTAGGGAGCACAGACAGGCTGTGAGCCATCCGGAGCTCCCCGCTCCAGATCAGCCCATGAATACGGGATTTCTAACTAGTTTAAATAAATAAAACACCTCTAACACAATATGTAGGTAATTTAGCAAGATATTATATCCCTTTGAGTGCCAGAGGGGTATGCCACTCATTCGCAATAAGTGGCGTACTCCTCTGGCACTCAAAGGGTTCACCCTTTAAGGACCCATGACGTGCCAGGACTGTCAAGGGTAAACTTCCCATAAGGACAAATGACGGTCCTGGCACATCAAGGGTTAACTTATAGCACAGCACCTCGGTGCACACTGCTATCATGCTGCAGAGGATGAAGCTGAATGCTCCAGGACCAGATAGCTCAGTTTCAGTCCCTCTCTGCTTTGCCGGTATACATGTGATAGCTCCTACAGTGGTCACGTGTACCGGCTTTTCCATTCACAGAAGCAATGTGTTTTACACATTGCCTTTGTGTCTGTTCTCTTCTTTATTATGAGAGTAAGGAACAGAGAAGCATACAGCAAACTTAAAAGCAAACTAAAGAGGCCAAAGTTTGGGGTATTAACCCCTTCAATGCTGGTGCTGGAGGCAGGGTAAATGTAGGTCGCTTTAAGACCTACTGACACCACTCTGTTTATTTTAAAATGATGTTGAGAATGATCAAATCATTTTATTTATAAAATGTTCCTTTAAAACACAAATAATGAAATAAAATTAAAGTTTAATGTGAGTTTTATGAATGTGGAGCACAGTTATATACACCAAACAGTAACGTATAAAAAAATGGAAAGTCTATGGGTGAAAGAGGGACATAGGGGTTTTCACCCCAGAGGGACAGTGCACATTTTGTAGGTATGAATGACCGGACATACCTTTCATGCAGTCTCCATAAAAAATTAACCCCTTGGGCGCAACTTATAACAAGAGAACCAATAAAAACTGCATTTTCTACATTTTTTAATAGTTTTCTTTATTTTTAATAAAATAAATTGTAAGTTATCCGTATAATTGTGGTATCAAAAGAAAGCCCTGCTTATGTGTGAAAAAACGGTATAGAGTATGTATGGCTGGAGTAAAAGGCTTAGAGGGAAAATGCTGTTGAACAAAAATATAGTCAGAATTGCTCTGGTCCTTAACTGCAAACCACCCCAAATTTTCCCGGTCCTTAAGGTCCTGCATTGTTTAGCATTCAGCTTCTTCTTCTGAGTATGGCAATACCCCATATGCATAGGTTTCTCAAGGTTTGGGGGAGATACGGGACCCAAATTAGAACATGTGCGTTTCCAGTTTCACACTTTGAATTTTCACAGCTTGCATCACTTGTGCCATGTCTCATTTGGGGCTGTGTAACAGTGCTCCACTCTAAGATTTCCCCCCCAAAAGTGTATATTTTTGGAAAGTAGACACCCCAGGCTTTCATTTTATGTATGTGTTCAAATTTTTTACGCAGCCATTTTACCACCAATCACTCGTAAATCTTGACGTAAGTTAAAAAAACAGCGTTTTTCACACTTTCACTTCAATGTTAATGTGAATTTCATGAACATGATAGGTGAAGATTTTTAAAAATGCATTGTTTAGTGTTCAGCTCCTTCTTCTGAGTACGGCAATACTCCATCTGCATAGGTTTCTCATGGTTTGGGGGAGCTACGGGGCCCAAATTTGAACAAATATTGAATTTTCATATCTTGCTTATCTGGTGCCATTTCTCATTTGGGGCTATGTTCCAGTGCTCCACTTTAAGATTTCCCCCAAAAGTGTATATTTTTGAAAATTAGACACCCCCAGCTTTCATTTTATGTATGTTTTCAAATTTTTTACGCAGCCATTTTACCTCCAATCACTCGTACATCTTGACGTAAGTAAAAAAATCAGAGATTTTCACACTTAGATTTCAATGTTGATGTGGATTTCAAGCACAGAGTAGGTGATGATTTTTTAAACTGCATTTATTAGTGTTCAGCTCTTTCTTCTGAGTACGGCAATACCCCATATGCATAGCTTTTTCATGGTTTGCGGGAGCTACGGGGCCCAAATTGGAACATGTGCATTTCCAGGTTCACACTTTGAATTTTCACAGCTTGCGTTACTGGTGCCATTTCTCATTTGTCCTGTGTAACAGTGCACTTTTTTAAGATTTTCCCCCAAAAGTGTATATTTTTGGAAGGTAGACACCCCAGGCTTTCGTTTTAGGTGTGTTTTCTAATTTTGTACACAGCCATTTTACCACTTGAAAACTTGACGTAAGTAAAAAAAAATCATCAGCATTTTTCACACTTAGACTTCAATGTTGATGTGAATTTCAAGCACAGGATAGGTGAAGATTTTATAAACTGCATTGATTAGTGTTCAGCTCATTCTTCTGAGTACAGCAATGCCCCATATGCAATGGTTTGTCAGGGTTTGGGGGAGATACTGGGCCCAGTTGGAACATGTGAGTTTCCTTTTCCAGACATGTCATTTTTACAGCTGGTGCCTTGTCTCATTTCGGACTGTTTGGCAATACTGCAATGAATTTTACCCCCAAAAATATATTTTGTACAAGAGTAGACAACCCTGGCTTTCATTCTATTTGCACTTTTTCAATTTTTTCGCTGCCACTGTATCAGCAATCCCTCCCAAAACCTGCAGTGAGGCAGAGAAACACCATTTTTTCACACATATTTTAGTGTTGCTCTGGATTTCAATCAGATGATATTTGCAGATTTTTTAAGTGCTTTACATTAGTGGCGAGTTACATCATCTGAGTACGGCAATGCCCCATATGCATAGGTTTGTCAGGGTTTGGGGGAACTACTGGGCCCAGTAGGGAACATGTGTGTTTCCATTATCAGAGATGGAAAAAACATAGGGTGCTTTGCTTCCCATTATATTTTGATAGTGTTAGATCTAAGGAGGGATGTGTTTTGAAAAATAAAAAAATAGGATATTTCAGGGGGGAAAAGTGGCCTAAAAATAAAATAAACTTCACAGCACTACTGCATTTTGCCTTCATGGTATTTCATGAAGCAGTCACCCATGCAGAGGCCAGGTTTGGAAGGGCAGTCAGGACAGTAAGTGGAGGTTTCTCTCCGTATTCCCTTGCTGTAGCAAACCCTGCAGAGCTTTTGTGGGTCTTTCTTTTGGGGGTTTGGGGGGATTTTATAAATAAAATGTACTACCCCGGGTTTTGGTGGAATTATTTCTGTTGCTCCTTGAAACAAAAATTGGGAGATAAGATGGAGCTGATACTGCAGAAAAGTAAGTTTTAGGGTGGGGTTTGCCAATTTGAAAATCAAAAAAGAATTGTATGCTGCAGTCTGCATCATGTAAATGGCAACCTTTTTGTACCATGCCCTACACTTTCGCATGGTGAGGTATGTCTGCATGAGTTCATCACACAGATCAACTGCCCCCATGTGCTTGTTGTAGTCTCTGATGCAGACTGGCTTTCTTAGTACCCCCCTCCTGCCACGAACAGAGACTGCCACAGTTTTGTCCTCATGCATGGTGGAAAGCATGTAGACATCTTTTCTGTCCTTGAACTTAACTGTCAGCAGCTCTCGTTGGCATAAAGCTGAGGACGTCCCTGTTTCAAGTTTTTTTTCTACAAGTTCTTTGGGCATCTCCCTGCAATTGCGCCTGACAGTGCCACAGGCCACGGTGTCAAAATAAAAAAGTGACTTAAATAAAAGGGGGCTGGTGTAGTAGTTGTCAACATATAAATGATATCCTTTATTTAACAAAGGGTAAATTAGATCCCAAACTATCTTCCCATTTGTTCCCAGAGATTCGGGGCAACCAGGAGGGTCAAGTTGGCTGTCCTTGCCCTCGTAAATTCGAAAAGCCTGGGTATTGCCTGTGTCACTTTCACACAAAAATTATAAAATGTAATGCCGAATTTGGATCACTTGGAGGGGATGTATTGTTTGAAACCTAACCTGCCTTTATAGTTCATGAGGTATTCATCTATACATAAGTATTTTTGGGGAGTATATACTCAGGCAAACTTTTCCTGCAAATGATTTATTAGGGAGCGAATTCTGTCATACTGGGGGTGTTCTTTTGGGAGGCACAGGGTATTATCAGTAAAGTGCATAAAGCACAAAATAATTTCGTATCTAGTCCTGGTCATTGTTTTGGCGAATATAGAGGTATCATATATGGGGTTTTTACTCCAGTATGATCTAATACTTGTTTTTTTTAACTATTCCCATTGTCATTGTAAGGGCCCAGAATTTCTTAAATTCTAAAAGGTCTGTGGGTTGCCATATTTCTTGCTTGGAAATGAACGCTGATGGGTTGGCGGCAATATATTGGGCTGTGTATAAATTTGTTTGAGACATGATTTCCCCCAAAATTTCTTCCCCCAAAAATAAATAAAAAAACTGAACATGGGTAAATCCTGCCACATCCACTTGAATTCCTAGGTTGCCTGTGAATTCAGGAATTTGAGGACATAAATTGGCTGGTGATACCCATTCAATACCAGGAGTGGCAGTACTTGTGGCAGGTCTTGGGGCAGCTCTTGAGGCATTTCTTAGGGCAGATCTTGGGGCAGCTCTTGGGGCTTTTCTTTGGGCAGCTCTTTGGGAAGGTCTCTGGGCAGCTCTTGGTGCAGTTGCTGGGGAAGCTCTCGGTGCAGTTGTTGGGGCAGTTCTTGGGGCAGTTGTTGGGGCAGTGTGTCTTTTTTTCACAGAAGGCCCTGCGTCGTCACTACTAGAGCTCTCATTCTCAGAAAACTGAGTGACGTCAAAGTCTGATGCAGTGTCTCTGGCTTCTGAGTCAGACGCCAAAAAGGAATATGCCTCTTCTAAACTATAACGCTGCTGCATTGTACGCACCTACTCTAAACTAAATAAATGACTAACTTCTATAACTAACTATACCTAACTCTCACCCCAAACGGTCACTATTCCTATGATAATTTTTTTTTAATATTTATTTTTTTCCCTATTCTACTCCTAAACCTAAATCTATCATTAAGCCTTTCCCTAACAAACGTATTCCCTGAACCTACCCAACCCAACTACCTATCTAAACTAGCTTATAATATAGAATAAAGTTTTTACTAAAAGTTTTTTTTTTTTTCCCTACACTACTCCTAAACTTAAATCTATCCCTAAGCCTTACCCTAACACATGTAGTCCCTGAACCTACCCAACCCAACTACCTATCTTAAACTAACTTATAATATAGAATAATTTTTTTAAGAAAATAAACTTTTTTTAAATTTTTTTATTTTTTTTCCCTGCGCTACCCCTAAACCTAAATCTAACCCTAAACCTTACCCTAAACAATGTATACCCTGAACCTACCTAACCCAAGTGAACTACCTATCTAAACTATATATATATATATATATATATATATATATATATATATATATATATATATATTTTTTTTTTGTTTTGTTTTTTTTGTTTTTTTTGTTTTTTTTGTTTTGGTTTTGTTTTGGTTTTTTTCCCTAAACCTAAATCTAATCCTAAATCTTTCCCTAACACACGTCTACACTAAACCTACCCACCTACCTACCTAAACTATATTTTTAAATCAATTTTTATTAAAAAAAAAATAAAAAAAGTAAAAAAAAATTTAAAAAAATTCAGAAAATACAAGGGGGATGGGGGGTGTCCCACAGATCAGCAAACACTGATCTGCAGTATATTGATCACTCTAAAAGTGATCAGATGAGGGGGAACTTATTGATCACTGCAAAACAGTGATCAAGGGTTAAATTCTTTTTTTTTAACAGTTTTCTTTGCAGGGAACACTGGAACACAGTCTGACACGATCTCTCTCTGTCTCTCTCCACCGCAGCAGTGTTCAAGATGGAGGGAGTCAGAGATATATGCCTTGGACAGTATTTACAAATACTTTCCCTGTCATTCAGCGTTTGCAACATGTGATTCGCTCATCAAGCGAATTGCATGTTGCAACAAACTTCCTACTGGTTGTTACTAAGTGTCCCAGGCTCTTCCATTGCTCCATGCAGCCGAGATGGGAGAGTTTAACCCATGACGGTGCAGGACCGTCATGGGTCCTTAACGGTATTGCAGCCCATGACGGTCCTGCACCATCATGGGTCGTTAAGGGGTTAAACAACTCAGCAGCAGTACGAATAGCAGCTGCAACTCAGGAGGACATCTGACAGTGGACACTGGCCAACATGACCTGCTGGCATTAGGCCAGTAGGGCATTTTTATTTTTTTCTCAGGATTTGTGCTTTAAAAAAACCCCAAAAAAACAAAAAAACAAACATAGTCCTACAAAAAAAATAAACAATTTTGGGGGGTTTGTTTCTAACAAGCCTAAGTCCAACGCATCAATGTTTCCTCAGGGCTTGGGCCTCTAACAACAAATCTAACAATTCATCCTCTACAAAATACTGCATCAAATCAAGTATCAGTCCACCCCAGTGGCAGCTTATGTCAAGGGGTTCCTGCCTGTATCACTTTACATACAAATTTCTTATTTTTTTATTGCCCCCCCAATAGCAGTCAAGAAACCCCACCAAAACAAATTCCCTGTTCAAATGATTCATTCATTCATCAACACAGGCACCCTCCTCAGACCCCTTTATATCATGTCTTATGGTTTCTATTTCATTTAGGGTTTATTTTTTATTAACTGCCCCCCAATCCCAGTAAACAACCCCCACAAAAATCATCCCCTGTTCAACTGATTCTTTCCCCACACTCCACCAACACAGGCATCCTCATGCCCCTTTTATACTGTGCCTTTGTGAAGTTAAATAATATATATACTGTATATATATATATATATATATATATATATATATTTATTTATTTCTTCGCATCCACAGGGATTAGAATTTGTAGGTGATGTGGTCGGATTGTTTATCCCAGTGCCAGGAGCTCAAGAGAAATGCGACCAACCAGTATGGCTGCCAAGCCATGCCCCAGAAATTAAATAATAATTATTTTATGTTGTGTGTGACTTCAATGTTCCCATTAATTTCAATGGAATGAGCTAGAAGAGAAAAAAGCACAAAAAAGCTGAAAATTGGCACTTTTTGCTGGACATTTTTCGCCAATCGGAAAGTGCCATTTTTCGCCAATTTCAGTGTGAGGCGGAAATTTTCGCCCAACCATATCCGGCACTGCTTGGCCATTCTGCTGTAAGATAATTATGACTTAAAGTAACACTACAAGTTAAAATTAATGTACTTGTTTGTATAACCCTCTGAGTGGCAGAGGGGTGCCCAATTCATTGGACACCCCTCTGGCACTCAAAGGTTTCAATTGCAAATGAGAACTGTCCGCATGATGTATATCATTTGATGAAATATGTTTTCTGGTAGCAGCTGAGAATGGACATTGATTTTCTTTCACCACCCCAAAATCATATGATTTAATTCATTTATAGGTAAATATCTTCACTCTTGGCATATTTGCTATGTAGGACAAAGGGTAAGGTAGCGTTCAGGTTAGATTGTTGTAGAATTAGGAATCTTAAACTGAATTATTAAACTAAAGCCAGCCTTCAGGTCTGCTTGGAAACATGTCCAAGTGTTTGCATGGCATGCAGTGAATAACTAATGCCTTTAGTAATGTCCAAAAAAAGTTTTTGGCACTTAGAAGAGCTTAAAAAGCTGAGCTAAATGCAAAAAAATGTATCTCTCAAACCACTATGGTTTGAGAGATACAGGCATTTAACGTCCAATGTCTCCTACTGACAGCTGTAAAGCTGTCAGCAGGAGATCCATGTCGGTCGACACTGAGGCTCTGCAGCAGAGCCGCAATCTTGTTAGTTACAACGAATTCCTTCATTGGAATGGTCTAAAACGTGTGCTTGCAAACCAGGCACATGTTTTAGACCATTCCAATGAAGGGATTCGTTGTTAATAATGTGATTGCGGCTCTGCTGCAGAGCCTTCATGTTGACCGAAACGGATCTCCTGCTGACAGCTTTACAGCCGTCAGTATGAGACATCGAACTTTGAATGCCTGTATCTCTCAAACCATAGCAGTTTGAGAGATACGTTTTTTGCATTCAGCTCAGGTTTTTAAGCTCTTCTAAATGCAAAAGACTTTTTTTTGGACATTACTAACCCCTACACCAGACGGAAAAGAAATACTTAAGACGTCTCAGCCAAAAATATTACCTTGCGTCTTTCCTGAAACTGAAAATGTTGATGTCTGCAATTTATTTTATGAACATTTCTTGTAATTGTGTTGTTTTATGTAGTCTAATTCATTTTAAATATTTTGCAGTATGCTACATCATGGCCTTGTAATAAAGATAAATTGCTTTCTTCCTTATTACAGTCAGAATCTTGCTTATCCTAGATCCAGTTTGGGTTGATCGATGTTGTTACAGTAGAAATAGTGAGGCTGGTGTAGAAGAACTTGGGGGTGTTATGTACTAAGGAGTGATAAAGAGGTGATAAAGTGGAGATAACTTCTCCAGTGATATCACTTCTCCAGTTCCTATGTTATCCTATGGAGTCAATGCACTAAGATTTCTGAAGTGAGAAATATCTTAGTGCATAGGATCTATAGAAAAACATAGGAACTGGAGAAGTGATATCACTGGAGAAGTCATCTCCACTTTATCACCTCTTTATCACGCCTTAGTGTATAACCCCCTGGAGAATTATAGCGTTAGCCAACTTCATTCAGTAAAGAAGTGACATTCACAAAAACTTGATTCATTTGAATTGTGCTTTTAACCCTTTGCGTGCCAGAGGGGTAGCCAATGCATTGCTTTGCAATGCTTTGCGTACCCTTCTGGCACTCAGAGGGTTAAAACAAAATTTAGGTCAATTGGAAGTTAAGGAATAAGTCCCCTATGGTTCAGTCGGTTAACCCTAGAATTGCACCCAGTGTCTCTTTCTTGAAGGGCAACTGTTACATGGAGTCATATTAGTAGGACTTTACCCTCAGAGAAGAAATGCCAATGCAGCTGGGGCTACGACGGGCAGCAAGGCTGCTGAACAGAGGGTGAAACAATGCCTCTGGCTCTTTAATACTACTCCTAAGAGACCGAAAGCTCGGTATCTTTGGGCTGCCGATGCTACTCCCATAGACAACAGCCACATATTCTGTGAGTGTGAGTCACAGACCTTTGGGTAACATTCCATCCCACTGCCTGCTGTGTCAGTTCCCCCCCCCAACAGTTGGCAGAAGCATACCTAGTGACCTGCAGGTTACTTTCAATGACTAAATTAATTTTGGTAGATATTTTTTCTACCACAAATTTACATAAAGAAACTGATTCCAGCTCTTCAACTTACACTCATAGTAAGTAATCATTAAGAAACTCATATTTTAGAATGAGAAAGCACTCTGTATATAAATGTTACATTTAACCTTGCAGTATGCCATCAGTTTTTTTGCTTCACAGAGCCTTTCTGTCTGTGTTTTATTGATACCATAGTACAAGCCTATTTTTAACTTAGATGAATAGAAACGCCCCTAGCATGAATGATAATTCAGTGTGTGCAGGAGGTTTTTCTCACGCATTGTCTGCCACAGAGCTGATACAAAATGGACATTTTGAAATTCTTAATCCTTTGAGAGACAGAGGGTTGAGCAATGCAATTCGTTGCTCACCTCTCTGGCACTCAAAGGGTAAAGTTACAGAAAATGAAATCAGATGTTCTGGAAGCGACACAGAATTACAACTACCAGTATAAAAATCATGAAGACTTTAACTGGTTTCATACTTACAAACTGATTTGCTGAATTAGAGGCCGATTTAATAAGAGTTGGAGCAATTCTGGTGTAAGCTTACTGGAAAATAAATATATCCCCAGATCCTTATGAGCAAATAAATATATCCCAAATACCATCTGGGCAAATAAATATATCCCCAAATCCATATGGCAAATATATCCCAAAATCCTTATGTGCAAATAAATATATCCCAAATACCATCTGGGCAAATAAATATATCCCCAAATCCATATGGCAAATATATCCCAAAATCCTTATGTGCAAATAAATATATCCCAAATACCATCTGGGCAAATAAATATATCCCCAAATCTTTATGGGCAAATATATCCCAAAATCCTTATGGGCAAATAAATATATCCCAAATACCATATGGGCAAATAAATATATCCCCAAATCCTTATGGGCAAATATATCCCAAAATCCTTAAGGGCAAATAAATATACCCCAAAATACCATATGGGCAAATAAATATATCCCCAAATCCTTATGGGCAAATATATCCCAAAATCCTTAAGGGCAAATAAATATACCCCAAAATACCATATGGGCAAATAAATATATCTTAAAATACTTATAGGCAAATAAATATATTCCAAAATACCATATGGGCAAATATATATCCCAAAATCCTTATGGGCAAATGTATCCCCAAATCCTTATGGGCAAATAAATGTATCCCAAATACCTTTGGCCAAATGAATATATCCCAAAAGACCTTATGGGAAAATATATCCCAAAATCCTTATGGGCAAATAAATATATCCCCAAATACCATATGGGCAAAAATATCCCCAAATCCTTATGGGCAAATAAATATATCCCAAAATCCTTACGGGCAATTAATTATATCCCAAATACCTTTGGTCAAATAAATATATCCCCAAATACCTTATGGGCAAATAAATATATCCCCAAATCCTTATGGGCAAATATATCCCAAAATCCTTATGGGAAAATAAATATATCCCCAAATACCCTATGGACAAATAAATATATCCCAAAATACCTTATGGGCAAATGAATATATCCCAAAATCATTATGGGAAAGAAATATATCCCAAAAGACCTTATGGGAAAATAAATATATCCCCAAATACCCTATGGGCAAATAAATATATCGCAAAAATCCTTATGGGCAAATAAATATATCCCCAAATTCTTATGGGCAAATATATCCCAAAATCCTTATGGGAAAATAAATATATCCCCAAATACCCTATGGGCAAATGAATATAACCCAAAATACCTTATGGGCAAATGTATCCCAAAATCCTTATGGGCAAATAAATATATTCCCAAATTCTTATGGGCAAATATATCCCAAAATCCTTATGGGAAAATAAATATATCCCCAAATACCCTATGGGCAAATACATATATCGCAAAATACCTTATGGGCAAATGTATCCCAAAATCCTTATGGGCAAATAAATATATTCCAAATATCTTATGGGCAAATAAATATATCCCAAATATCTTATGGGCAAATAAATATATCCCAAATATCTTATGGGTAAATAAATATATCCCCAAATACCATATGGGCAAATAAATATATCCCAAAATACCTTATGGGCAAATGTATCCCCAAATCCTTATGGGCAAATAAATATATCCCAAAATCCTTATGGGCAATTAATTATATCCCAAATACCTTTGGTGAAATAAATATAGCCCCAAATACCTTATAGGCAAATGAATATATCCCAAAACCATTATAGGCAAATAAATATATCCCCAAATACCTTATGGGCAAATAAAAATATCCCCAAATCCTTATGGCCAAATATATCCCCAAATCCTTATGGGAAAATAAATATATCACCAAATACCCTATGGGCAAATGAATATATCCCAAAATATCTTATGGACAGATATATCCCAAAATCCTTACGGACAATTGTATCCCAAAATCCTTATGGGCAAATAAATATATCCCAAAAGACCTTACGGGCAAATAAATACATCCCAAAATCCCTATGGGCAAATAAATATATCACAAAAGAAGGATGCACAATGCTTTGGAAAGCAATGCAATGCACACTATTCATATTCTTAGTAAGTTTAGATTATCATGTTCAGTGAGCAGTGATTGAGGTCCTGTGGTCCTGATAACAAGTGTCATGTCTGCCTCCATTGACTTGACATCCAGATGTGACTAAACATGTTACGTCTTGAACAAAAGGGAAAAATTCCTGCAAGCCTTTAGGATTTTCTGATCCTAGTAAGGCAAGTTGGAGGTGTTACTTTCCCATTGATTCAAACTCTTGGACATAGTGGAAAGTGTTACATTGTCAGACTGTTCTTCATTTGATTAGGGATGAGTGAAAATTCAATTTTCTTTCTGCAGAAATTTGAAGAACTTTTCTTGTTTTCCCAACAATTTTCAGTGTTAACAAATTCATTAAAATGTTGACCTTTTTGCAACTTTTTGCCAATTTCTGCCAAATTTCCACCTATGTTTTGTATGGCAACATTAATTCCTGCTTTAATATTACTGCTGCTGCCAAGTCCTAAAGTGGAGAAATCAGCAGTGGAAAGTAAAAATTGCTAGCAGGCTGAATCGTATGGCAACATAAGCCTTGAAAGAAATATTTCCAGTCTGTGGCATACAGCAACCTACATAAACCTTGAAAAAAAATTGTTAGCAGTCTCGTTCTGAGAGCAATATAAGCCTTGACTAAATTGTTGGCATGAAGGTAGGGATCTCCATTGTAAGCTTGTGATAGGGCAAGTGGTTACACTCTTGCAAGGAATATTTTGCTTGCTGATCGTTATTGACTGGGGGATTCCTGAATCCTGTACTACTGCAGTGGATAGATGTTGCACTAGTGCACTTTTAATAGCAGCAGAAGCATTTTACAGCTAGGGTTGTGTACGATGACCTGTGTTGCTGCATAGATAATAATAGTGATTGTGACTGGGTGGGAACTGGACTTGCAAGCCGTGATTCTGATGATGACATCCGAGAAGATACTTTTCTAATTTTAGGCATGTTTACTTTGATTTCTCAAAGAGTTTATAAACAAGCATATTGCTCTTTTCATCGATAGAAGACTGAGAATTTCAGATATAGCTGTTTTTTTAGCTATACTTCATCTGCAACAGAAGACGAATGGGAGAAATGAGAAATATGGATGAACATATTCTAAATCAACATCAGTCATCATAAGCAATAAATAGGTCATCAACATCAGCATCCACATTCCCTCCCATTACTTTCATTTTCTTTTTTTTTTAAGTCCGAAAAATATTCTTTTTATTTTTCCCCTTAGAAGATATATAAAACATTGACCACTAGTTTGTGGCAGGGGGTCACTGTCACTGTCTGATGCAGCAAGTGACCACACTATTAAACCATTTTCTGATATGTCAACAGTCACAGAATGAGACTTATTGTCTTTAGTGTTAAAAGGCATAATACTTTTACTGGTAGAATTTTTCATTTCACATTTATAAACAGCCTCCTCCGGAGGTCTGATGATTATCATTATGTATTTCACAAGCTGCAACAACCATGGCAGCAGTCGGTTTTTTTTAACAACTATATGACCATCAACATGTTCATGTACTCCTCTTACTCCTTTCCCCTTCCCCTTTGCAAGTTTGTTAGACATAATGATAGTAGTAATGATTTTTATCATAAAGAACACTACAGAGCTGCTAAAATGTGGAGGGATGTTTTGTCTGTTGTCTGTCTGAAAATAATGTATATCTCTGTGTCTAGTATCTGTCACTATCACTTTCAGTCTCAGGTGTAGACTCTTGTGCCTGTTTGTCACTTATCTGTCAAAATATATATTTTTATTTAGTCCCCATCTGGCACTGTCAGTGTTAATATGTATAACTCCCAAACTCTTAGCAACCAGAAGCACTTCCAGCTACCCCTCTTTGTCTTTCTATCTCTACACTAGTAGCTAGTGTCAATAATTCAGAAACTTTCTTTTTCTCTTTTTACAGTACAGTACAGGATAGACCTGTTAATTTCAGAATTGCAGGCTTGCAATGAAGGATAAAGAACACAGTAGCAGAGGGCTGCACTCGAGTCTACCACAACTCAGTATATGCTTGTCCCTCTTGTTATTATGTGGATGTAGGACTGAGTGTGTATAAGTAACAAAGTATGTCAAGTTTTACATGTCTGTTTTGTTTTGATTATATAATGTAGTATGACTAAATGCATAGTCTGTCATTCTGTCTCGGTAAAGTCTGATGCTCAGCCAGCTCAGATAGGAAGAATCACCCACTTGTCTGACTGTCACATACCAGTCAAAAAGGTTTTTTCAATTATTTTTTTAATACTCCTTTCTCCCTTCGCACCCATACTTCTCTCACCACACCTGCTTAAAGAACTAGTTAACACCAATTCTCCTATGTCAGGTAACTCCAGTTCCCTCTCTTTGTCTGTCTTCCCATACACTAGCTAGCATAAAAAATCAGCTGCTCTCTCTCTCTCTCTCTCTCTATCCCAAGCAGTAAACTGGCATCTTTATTAATAGTTTACCACGGCAGAAATACACAGTATAAACTCCACATATGTGTGTGTGTGTGTGTGGGGGGGAGCTACATTATTATTATTGATTTCAATGCAATGAAAATAAATGACTATAAGTATTAAAAACACTAAAAAACTACTTTTTACAGGGGATCAAATTCTTATTTCACTCAGTAAAATGCAAATCAATTTATAACATTTTTGAAATGCGTTTTTCAGGATTTTTTTGTTGTTATTCTGTCTCTCGCTGTTCGAATAAACCTACCATTAAAATTATAGACTGATCATTTCTTTGTCAGTGGGCAAACTTACAAAATCATCAGGGGATCAAATAATTTTTTCCCTCACTGTATATAAAATTATAAGAAAGATATATAGCATACAACTATGTATAATTTAATTTTATGCTTCCACATATTGTAACAGAACATTTCAGAACAGTGGGAGTTTACTGACAAAGTTAACCACAAATAAGCCTGTATTTAAAGTGATAGTAATGTTTCATAATAAAATCAGCTCTAATTAATCATCATAGTATTTGGACTTTGGAGAGTGTTATTTCAGTTCTGTCAGAGTTGTAGTTCAAGAGTAATTCAATGACAAAGTGTCCCCATCCCGCCCCTTTTACTGATGTAACACTGCTCAGCCAGATCAGAAAGGAGGTGCCCAGGTAGACTGCAGAGAGAGACAATCTTCAATTAAGATAAGGGAAAAACCTAAAACATTTGTCAAGGGGGCAGGGCTTTCATTGTTCTCATAGGAAGAAGATTGTCCCCTTCTGTTATCTGTCTGGTCTATGGACTGGATTCCACATCTGAGAAGAGATGGCTTACACTAGGAAAAAGGGGCAGGAGGGGAAACTTTGCTTGTGAATATCTCTTAAACCATAAAGGTTTGAGAGATAAGACTTATATCATTCTTCATGCTTTTTTAATGCCTACAAAATAAAATAAAGATAAATGAAGTATTACTATCCCTTTAATACATGAATGGAACTGTATGAACAGGGACGGGGTTATATTTCTTGCACATCTACTCACTGGGGGAGCTGGTGTACTTTAAGTACTGGGGTCATTCTGGAGCAAGCCATCTGCATCACAGGGAACAAATAAATGCTTCCATTGATTTAACTGGTGGGTTTAACCCCTTGGATGTTAGAGAGGTCTCCAATATGTTATTTTGCAATGCATTGGACACCTCTCTAGCCTCCAAGGGCTTAAAAGCCCCATTTCTATCAAAGTGGATTTTGAACATTTGTATTTCTCCCCTGTGGTACCATTGGTTTATTCCAGAAACACTGCAGTTCTTACAGTGCATCAGACTCATGATATGTAGTCTCCTGCTCTCACATTGCACAATGCACTCTCCTACATCTACCCAATTACATGAATCGGACACAACATGATTTGTTCCCTCTGATTGGTACTGGGCAAACTGTGGTCTTCAGCTGTTGTTGAACTATAATTCCTATCTTCCTCAACCACAATGTAAGAAACACATTTTAACCAAAGGGTTAAACGTAACACAAAAAAATGATGCTAAGAGCTGGATATCTTCAGTGCCCTTCCTTCCCAACCAACATGGTGCTCTCTGGCTTTTGAATAGAAGGTTTAATGCACTGGCTACAATTATTTTACACCCAACAGATTCAGTTACCCATCACTGACAAAGTAATGATTTTACCAAGATGAAGGTTTGTGTGTCCAGCTGTTTATGTAGGTGTGTACTGCTGATGGTGTATCTGAGGTTCACCTGCTAACAGAGATTTTGTATCACCTCCCTTTGATTTCTCTAGATTGGAAATTCCTACAGGTCCATCACCCTTGCATATAATCCAGTGCTTTGCTTTACAATACATTGGCGATGTTTGAAGCATTCAGTTGTTTAGCATAGTATCAAATGTAAAATGTTAATGCTAGCGTATGTACACTTAATTGTTATGCTTAAATCAAACATCAGCTGGTAAATCTATCTGACAATTATTTTATTATTTCCTTAGTGGAAAGGCATCCACCTTCCTTCAGCTTGGGCCACATGATCTGGGCTGCTTATGTGAAGGCCACATAATTTATTTATTTATTTATTTTTTGTAACAATGGTGAATTAAAGCCATTTACAGTAATACAGAAGCAGTACACATATACATTTTAAACAGCTTTACTCATATAAGTGCTTAGTTATAGGGTTATTGCTAGTCAATGACCCAGTCATTGAGAATAATGATATTTATCAGATAACTATTCTGGAGAACTGTACACTAGTGGCAGACAGTTGGTTAGGCCTTAATGGAATACTAGTTCATGTGTGCCATGGGCGTCCGCAGAAAATGTCCAAGTTTTGTGGGGGGTATATAATCAGGGTAGGTTTTAAAGTCTATGCCAGCAGTTATATGCTGGCCTTGGGCAAGTGCTGGGAGGGGGAAGTGTCCCCTCTTGCCCCTCCCTGCAGATGTCCATGTGTGTCAGTTAGTTAAGTACACATTTTTGTTAAATATCTCTGGCAGGCCACACCCTGGAGTCAGGCGAGCTTAATTTAGTCCATGGGTTGCAGGTTGTACTCCCATTCCTTAGAGGGTTCTAGGGTAGTGTGATTATTACATGAGAAATGTAACAGAAAAAAAAAAGTATTGTGTGAAATGATATACAATCTTGCAACATCACTTAAACCAAATCTCAGTGTGTAAGCCTGTAATAGTAGACATTCTTATCCAGCTGCTTTTCCCCAGCCTGGAAATCTTCCTTCATATTCCACCCTTCAGGATATCTGTCTATTATCACCTGGTCCTGTGGTCATCATGTAGACTCCTCTTTTCAGTGGGATAGAATACAAATGAGGCAATGTTTAAGGAAAGACTCTGGGTATTGTACTTGATGTCATTTGAGGAACTGGTTGCACCATAAAGAGAAGTCGATCCAATATGTAAGAAGGTTATTCAAACAGTGTTAAAAGCAAAATAATAGAAAATTGCAAATACTCTTATACTCACGACCTCAGAAAAATGGAGACGCGCTACTAAGCTCATCAACGCGTTTTGCTTGTACCATGATCTTGCTGATGAGCTTAGGAAAGAGTCTCAGTTTTTATGAGGTTGTGAGTGATTAGAGTATTTGTGTATTTCTAATATACTTTTAGCAGTGTTTTAATAAACTTCATTGCTTTTACATATTGTATCGACTTCTGGTACAGCCAGTTCCTCAAATGACATTGTGTTTATTGGACTTGGGTGAGTCCTCGCTGGCTAAGCACAGAAGTTTTGTCCATCCATGCTACAATACACACTCCTGGACTTTATACATTAGCCTTGGGTCCTAGAGCCGCTAAATTTGTGTCTTTTCAAGTATTATCTTGTACTTGATCACTGATACTATACTGAAGACTAGACATGTGCGAATTCATTCGGAGACATTCGGATTTTGTCGAAAATGGGGTCATTCGGAGACATTCGACCAATCCGAAACTCAAGGGTCATTCGGAAAAAATGATCCGACTCCGAACAGCCCAGGTCCGAAATTCGTCAAAACTTTCGGAAGTTTCGGCAATCGACACATTTCCAAAAGTTTTGACTACTTTTGACCAGGACATTTTGTACTTCCTGTGCGCACACAGTTACTTTCCCTCCATAATTTTCCCTCCATGTCTCTAGTCCAATTCCATTCTCCGTTTCATGCACTACTTCCCTCTTTTGTCTGTATTCGAATAGCCTTCTTCGTTTCATGATGGGTGTTGGACTAATGACACAGTCACACAGACAGACAGCCTGCATTTCCTCATTGGGTTGTTGGAGCTCAGAGAGAGAAGAGATTAGAGAGTGTGCAGTTGTTGTGTAGGCAGGCAGGTAGCATTAGGCTAGGCATAGGTAGGCAGCCAGCATTAGTTCCAGTTATTGCCACTGCAAGAGCAAGTAATATTTGTTCCTGTGCAAAATATAAAAAAATATTAGGTATTTGTTCGAATACAGGGCCGGCCCTTACATGGGTCCCAGTGGGTCCATGGACCCAGGCGGCACTTTGACAGGGGCGGCAATTTGCCGTCCCATAGCATGTTTATTTGGTGCTCTTCCACCATTTCTGTGTTGCAGGGTGTCCCATCAGTGTGACTGTCAGCAGCCGGGCAGCCCTATGCTCACTCAGTGGCGATGCCTGCTGGCTGCTTCAGTGACGTGAATTATGTGATATTGAAACATTATGCCTATTTTGTATTGTTTATCGCCCACCTAAAGTCAAGACTTGAGTAAATAGGTCTACCATCCCAGATTTGCTAGAGAGGTTTTACAAATACAGGAGGGTGCCCCCTGTACAAAATGAGTCTAAACATTTGGGATCCCTAGTATGAGTGCACAACAGTGCATGATGTGTCCTGAACAGGATTGCTGTGAGGTGTCTCCACCCAGAAGGTGCTGGCCGGGCTGAGCTTCAACATTGCGACAAGTGACCAACTAAGAGCACCATGCCGTGCAGCCATAGCATCACCCCAAACTACTCTCCGGGTCCCGCTGACTGGCAATAACAGGTGAGTCACTAAGAGATCTGAAGCCTTTCTGGAAGTCCTTTCACTTGGAAAGGGGCTAGGTATTACTTGGGGGAGTTGCCTCGTGTGTAAATAATTTCTAGGTGGGAGATGAATGTGCATCACTTATGTGTTTCCTAACAGTAGTTAGAATACAACTCCCATCATGCCCTGATTATGACTTTGGGAAATGCCCAGCAATTACCGTAGAGCCCTGTATTGCACACTCACGGAAAACGGTGATATTGTTATACTAAGACAATGCTGTGGACCCCTCTTCAGTATAGATGTCAAGCATTTTTTTTTATTTCTCTCCTGTGTTGCAGTTTGTTCACAACAGAATGTCTCAATTTTTCTTTTTAACCCTTTGAATGCCAGAGTGGTATGCAACGTATTGCTTTGCAATGCATTGCGTACCACTCTGGCACTCAAAGGGTTAACACATTACAATCATTGATGTTTATTCTTGATGTAGTATGAAACTCTACAATGTATATATACATAGAGTTATCTGATATGAGGGGAAATCAGGATAGGAAAACGAGAGAGAGGAATTTGGGTACTAAAGAGGGACAGTAGGGTAGGAGGCTGGTACCAGAAAATGAAACCTTAATCTTTACCCATGTACTAACATAGAATGTGACATGTAGTTTGTCCATATTCGAGTCGACCACTTATGTTGAGTAGGATGTGACAGGCATGGGTTTTCGATGTCGAGCATATGCTAAATTGAATGACAGGCATGAGGTTTCGATGTTCGAACATATGCTAGATTGAAGGACAGGCATGGGGTTTCGATGTTCGAACATACTAAATTGAATGACAGGCATGGGTTTTCGATGTTCGACGTTTGCATTGTGACTGGCATCCCATGCTAGAGTAGAGGCATGCACAGACTTTCAATGTATGACAATGTCCGTTTTTGGGATGGATCTTTTTCTAAATGCACACCCTGTCTGCAAATAATGATAGCAGCGTGCACGAAGGCGCACTGCTATAATTTAACCCATGTTAAATTCGGCCAAATAATTCAGAATGGATCAGAATTTCGTCCGAATCGAATAGGCCCGGTCCGAAATTAGGATCATCTGAATTAGAAAAAAAAAAATTCGTCCGAATTCGAATTTTACCGAAAATTTTGCCCGTGCACAAGTCTACTGAAGACCTGAGGGAGATGAACTTCACAACCTTTGTGTTTCACTTAACATACTTAGGTCCCTGTTTTCAAATTAAAACTGGAGGCATTCTGGGAAATATCATAGAGAAGTACATATCCCTATTGTTTTAAAGGGGTCTTTTAACCTGCAAAATGTCCAAGATGTATTCCAACTCATTGCTAAGTTAAACATTTGCGACCTTGCAAGCATTTGATGGGTTAAAATGCCCATTTAAATCAAAGAGGTTTTGGGAATGTTTATCCAAGTAATAACTACTACTGGATTTAATAAAAACTCCTAACCGACACGTTGCTCAAGATAGATCACAAAAGTATAAAAATCTACATATAAATAGAACATTAACCCTTTGAGTGCTAAAATGTTATACAAGGCATTATGCCATATGGAAATTAGCCACTTTTGATGTGTTAAGTCCAAAATCCTAAACCTGCTGAAGGCTTGGTGGATTGGTGCTGGATTAAATCTGTCAGTGCCAAAGGGATACACAACGCATTGAAAAGCAATGCGTTGCGTACCCCTTTGGCACTGAAAGGGTTAAATGAGTTATGATGGCGAAAGCATTAATGCATACTGACAATGTGCCTTCAACACTGCTGAGCCCTCACCGAAGTTTAGCGCATCTCAGTCCTGGAGTCATTCTGGGTCAAGAGACTACACTTTAGGGAAGAAATTAAAAGGATAGTAATGTTTCAAAATAAAAGCAGCTCAGATTAATCTTCATAGTATTGGGGCCATGGAGAGTGTTATTTCAATGCTGTCAGAGTTGTAGTTCAAGAGTAATTGAATGATAAATTATCCCCCTTCCGCCCCTATTACTAATGTAAAACTGCTCACCTCAGAGCAGTAGGGTGGTGTTAAAGTGGATTGCAGAGAGGGACAATCTTCAGTTAACATAAGGGAAAAACCTGTCAATGGTGGCTGGACTTTCCTAGTTCTCACAGTAAGAAGATTGTCCCTTGCTGTGACCTATCCGGTCAATAGACCAGACTTCACATATGAGGGGAAGAGGCTTACACTAAGTAAAAGGGGCGGGAGGGGGATACTTTATCATTCAGTTACTCTTGAACTACAACTCTGACAGTAATGAAATAACACTCTCTATGTCTAAAATACTGTGAAGATTAATTGGAGCTGCTGTTTTTGTGAAACATTACTATCCCCTTAAAATTCTCAGATTTCCCATTAATGTCAATGGGGCTTTTAACCCTTTGTGTACCATTGCTTTGCAATGCGTTGAGTACCCCTCTGGCACTCAAAGGGTTACATTGAATGCCAAGGTTTCTACTTTGTGTATAACCTATATCTACCCCAGAAAACATGAATTTGCTAAACATTGATTGACCTTTAAAATTTTCTAATTTAGTAAAATGACATCTTTTGCCCACACAGAATGTTATTTAACGAGGAGGAATGGTGAATGCTCGTTTTCCGGTTATCTTTGTTTAACCCCTTGGACTCTACAGACACTGCAAAACAAAGCGATGGAGAAGTCTTTAGCACTTAAGAGGTTAAAATATGCTTTAGCCAAATGATTAATTCTTTTAAATAGGAATAATTATGTAAAAAAATTAGTTTTGATAATTTTAGTCATCTCGTTAAAATATCTTTTGTTCAAACGGTTACATTTTTTAAAATAAGAACACAGTTATCTAAAAAAATTATAGTTTTGATATTCTCAGTTATCAAAATAAATTATGAATAAAAGACAAATGGTAACATACAGATGTAATGGCAATAGTGTGCAGATGGCAGGTTAAAGGGCACCTTTCGCCTTATTGTTTGTGATTTATTTATTTCCATAATATTGATAAAGTATAATTTCATTGCCTGCAAAATCTTCCTCATGACACATGGCTTCTAACTACCACCTACCTTGTTTTAAATCCCTTCCTCATGAGCTAAGAGCCAATGATGAATATTACTTAAAGAGCACTGCCAATCAAATACAACGTCATAAACATGGCAGTGATCTCCCTTTGCTTCTGTGAAAAGAAGATATGGCTAAATTGGACAGCAGTAATATTTTGTTATGTTTTGCCTATGAGGTTTGACTTGGATTATTGTTGTAGATGAAAGTTCCGCTTCAAGAACCTCTGAGTGGAAATTGAATTGAGTCCTCTGTATAAAGGTTAACATTTATGACCCTCTCAAGTTTAGTGTTACAGTGTGTCTTTCCTTCTTATTCTTGAGAAAAGCAGTTATGTATATGTAATGCAGCACTCACTAACCATCTTACCATAGGATTAAACTGGTTCCTTCCTGTAAAGCTGAAACTCTGGAACGCCCTACCACCCAGTATTCACCAAGCCACAATCCTCAACAACTTTAAATCCAGGTTAAAAAAGCACCTTTTAAATACAACGACAGCGTAATATGAAAACATTATCTCATATGTCAAAAACTGCACTTGCTCCTTTACCAGCTCGTATCTGTATGTCACCCATCCTATAATTAGATTGTAAGCTCTACGAGGCAGGAACCCTTTATCCTAATGTATACTCACCTGGTGTTCCCTTTATGACTGTCTTTATAAGCACTTATATATGTGTTTATAAGCACTTAATCACCTTATTCACACTTATTGTATTCCCTCCTATATTAAATGTAATCTGTAAAGTGTCAAGTAGACTGGTTGGCGCTATATAAATAAAATATACAATACAATACAATACAGTACAACTGTTGAAAGTGTTAGTAATGTCCATAAAAAAGTTTTTTTTGCATTTAGAAAAGCTTAAAAAGCTGAGCTATATGCAAAAAAGTATCTCTCAAACCTCTATGGTTTAAGAGATACAGGCTTTTAAAGTTTGATCTCTCCTACAGACAGCTGTAAAGCAATCAGCAGGATATCTGTGTCGGTCGACACGGAGGCGCTTGAGAAGTGCCTCAAGCTCGTTATTTACCACAAATCCCTTAGCTGGAATGGTCTAAAACGAGTGCTTGAAAACCTGGCACACGTTTTAGACCATTCCAATGAAGGGATTTGTGGTAAATAAAGAGACTGAGACTCTGCTCAAGCGCCTCCATGTTGGTCGACACAGATCTCCTGCTGATTGCTTTACAGCTGTCTGTAGGAGAGATCAAACTTTAAAAGCCTGTATCTCTTAAACCATAGCTGTTTGAGAGATACGTTTTTTTTGCATTTAGCTCAGCTTTTTAAGCTCTTCTAAATGCAAAAAAAAAACCTTTTTTGTGGACATTACTAACACTTCGAAAACCCAAGTTAAGCCCCCCTTTTAATGCATTAAAATGCCCCTGAACTAACTGTCCTTGATTCTGGTACAAACTGCTTGTACTTCTTAGTCCCACTTCAAGTCTATATCCAGGCAACAGTTCATACTGCAAGTTCTGAAGTCCTGATTGGACTTCCCAGTATAAAAGTCCAGAATCTGATATTGACATGACTGATATCTCACTACACATGTGTTTAAACATACTTCATACAGCTATCAGTTACCGGCTGACGCGTTTCATGTCTTCTTCCACAGTCACTTCCTCTCAGGTCTTGTAGGGATTTTATTTGTCGCTTTCTACTTTGTGCATATGTCCCACTAAATACGATTACTCAATTGCTGAAGAATAGTTTGAACTTGGTCTCTTTATTATGTGTATCATTGAAAATTAGTATTTTACAGAAAGGCTAACATTCGACATCCTCTGCTCATACCATGGTTCATTAATGCTTTTAATTAATGCACCAAACACATTTCATTTTCAACAGTGCTTCAGATCCATACATAATTAACTGCTTGCCATCCCACATTAGAAAAGGATACACATTTATAAACATATTAAACTGATCCAAATAAATCCAATGCTCCACACTGGAATATAAAAATAATTCACAGTCAATTGTATACTCAGATGCAGGGCAGCTACAGAATATAAACTGACATCACCACTTTATGTGTTATAAATATAAAAACAAATTTTAAACAGCTATTCCCACGCTATTAGATATTTGAAATATAAAATATATAAATTTAAATATGGGAACAAGAAGAAAAAAGATATCCTATATAAATATACTAAATTAATATGAATATAGTGTTATAACTAGTGTTGAGCGAGCGTGCTCGGCCGATGCTCGGATCGGCTCGAGCATCGCTCTGCTCTGCACATGGCGGTACTCGTACGAGTACCGCCATGTGCTCGCCCGACATGTTCGGGTGAAGAGGATCTGTGCCGGAAGAGGCACAGATCCGAAGACGCTCCGCTGGACCACCAGGGAATGGAGGTACGGGGGCATTGCGGAGATGAAGGGGACATTGCGGAGATGAAGGGGGACATTGTGGAAGAGGGGCATAGACTCTATGCCCCTCTTCCACAATGTCCCCCTTCATCTCCGCTATGCCCGTCTTCCACAATGTGCCCCTTCATCTCCGCTATGCCCCTCTTCCACAATGTCCCCCTTCATCTCCTATGCCATAGAGGAGATGAAGGGGGACATTGTGGAAGAGGGGCATAGCGGAGATGAAGGGGGACATTGTGGAAGAGGGGCATAGACTCTATGCCCCTCTTCCACAATGTCCCCCTTCATCTCCGCTATGCCCCTCTTCCACAATGTCCCCCTTCATCTCCGCTATGGCATAGGAGATGAAGGGGGACATTGTGGAAGAGGGGCATAGCGGAGATGAAGGGGGACATTGACCAGGCACCCTCCGCTCATCAGAGCAGGGGGTGCCTGGTTTAATGCTCGAGTGCTCCCATTCATTTGAATGGGGCTCGGGTGCTCGGCCGAGCACTCGAGCATCAGGGGGTGCTCGGTCAGAGCACCCGAGCACCCGAGCATCGGGGTGCTCGCTCATCCCTAGTTATAACAGCAGTATTATACCAGAAATATGGAACACTGACTAGAATACTGTTCCACTTTTATAGGGATCCAATAAGAGGGCAAATATCTGATATAACCCTTTAAGGACGAAGGATGTACATGTATGTTATGGGTAGAACGTGCCTAAAGGACCCATGACCTACATGTATGTCCTAGAATTCAAGGGTTCCTGTGTGGCTGCACTCTGCTCAGGGATCCCTGAATCAGTTGGTAAAAAAAAAAATGTCCGTGGTCCTTAAAGGTATAGTGATACTTTAAAATTACTAATCCCAATATTGTAGGAGTAAAAAAAAGAAATTATTTGCCCCCAGTGATATCTCTCAAACCTTTATGGTTTGAAAGATATTCACTCGCAAAGTTCCCCCTCCCTCCCCTTTCCCTGAAGTCAGAGTTGTAACTGACCGCAGGGGAAGTCTGTCCTACAATCATCCGGAGGCTCTGCAGCTGAGCCGTGACCGTGATAATAAAAACAAAATTATTCACTTAAAAGGTCTTCTACGTGTGCTTGGTTTGCACAGAACTTAAGCTCCCGCGCTGGTCTTAGTAATACAGAGTGCTGGGAGATTATGTCATCTCCCAGCGCTCTGCATTACTAGTGCACCGGCCACCTGGAGATCAGCTGTGCTACCCTGTTTCATAAGTTGCTGCGGGCGCATGGCGAGGGGGTCGCAGGGGGCGGACGGGCCCCTGAGAGTGATGGGCCCGGTCGCAGGTGCGACCCCTATTGTTACGCCACTGATGCCGCCAGTCCTTATGGGGTTAATGACACATTTTCAAACGTGACAGATTTACTTCTGAAAATATTGTCCTTCTTTTAACACCAACTCATGATGAGCTGACAATTTTTTCACTATGATAACTTTTTTGAACATATCGCCCTTAGCTAGCAACAATGGCTGCTTTGCTAAATATCCCACCAATCTCTACTCAGTGGATTCTTACCAACACCTCTAATGTTTCAGTAAATCTGCCCAGCTGGTAAGTGTGATTTGATTCATATTTCAGTGATTAATCAGTCGCAGGCTGATCACTTTTCTGTTCCACTAACTGAGCCTGAAGTACTAAGTCACATTTCATAAATGATCATTCATATTAAAAAATGACCTTTGCAAACCCTGTGATCAACTGATAAACATGAACTTTTCTCTTTAAAAGAGAAGTAACACCTAAAAATAATAACACCCCCCCCACACACACACACACACAAACACACACTTTTCTTACAATGGCCAGAAAATCCAAATGGTCATTATGGATTTTGTCCTTGTGTCTTTGTATAAGAAGGAACATCTTCAAGCAGTCCTTGGAATCACGTCCATGGAGGCAGACATGACAGTTGCTGACATTTTTTTTCAAGCAGAAGCAGGAAGAATGCATGAGCTTAGTTGACCCTTTAAGGACCATAGGGGTGTGCAACACATTCCAAAGAAAATGAATGCTCATGTATTTGGTCCTTAATGGGTTAAGATTACCACATATAGTGAACAGAATTTGAGGTCCTGCTAGCAACTGTCATGTCAACTTCCACAGACAAAACATCCAGGACTAATTGACGATATTATCTCTTGAACCAAGGCACTAAAAAGCAAAATTCATAGGGTAGGCTGACCAGATCTCACCTTTAACCAGGGACACGTAGGAAGTAGCCATTTTTCAGTGTTTCACTGAAATCGAAGCAGTCCTGCAGTATGTATTTTTCCTATGCGTCCCCGGTTAAAGGTGAGGTCTGGTCAGCCTATCATTGTAAGGTAAGTGGATGTTGTTATTAATAGGAAAAGTTAGTTTTCCTTGAAAATGAGCCAACTAGTCACTGTGAAGTTGCCAAACTTGATTGCCACCCGAGAACCAGCCTGGTTAGTTGAAAACATTTCTTCTCCAATATTAAAGATGAAATGTTGAAATAAAACAATATCTATGTGATTATTTAACCAATTTGTGACTGAGAAGGGTGTGCATCACATTGAGCTGCAATGCATTACACAGCCCGTTGCTACTTAAAGGGTAAAAATTCTCCTAGTACATTTGTTCAGACAAATAGATTTCTACCTGGCTATAACTGACCTTACAGGGATAGTAATACTTAATATGCAAAAAAATATATATTGCAGGGATTATCCTCAAGTAAAATTCAGGTCTGACTTGCAATAACTTTTGAATCACAGCAGTGGGAGTACCCTTGTTTTACACATGATATGATTTACGCAAGATACTTTTTGCATATTAAGTGCTACCATCTCTTTATAGTATTGAAGAAAGCAGCTAGGTTGGGCATTGACCGATTTAACTCATTAAAGACCAGCCACGGCAGTGAGTGGCCAGCAGTTGTGGTCCACGGCTCATTTTTTTTTTTTTTTGTGCATTGGATCCCAGGGGTCACTGAGCTGCATGCAACCGAACGGGGACCCCTAAGTGACTGTCACTGGCCCGTAAGTGCCGAACCGGTGTGACAGTCCTGGCACTCCTTAAGGGGTTAAATTCTCTGCCCGACAGAGACTAAATGTCGCTAAAATAAGAAAATGTTTCTATGCAGAATCAAGGTGTAAGTCATTAAACTTTGTTCATACATTTTAATATATTTTCCCTTCTGAATGCCACCTGTTAGGCAGGATAATGTAGACTTCAATCAAAGCAAGAGTTATTTTAAAATTGGTTATTCACAAATAACTGCAGTAACAGTAATATAGTAACAGAATGTCATGGTTTCACAGAGACATTTGGGGCTAGATTCTATTGCAGGTGCTAATTTTATCTCTGCTTTTATCTCCAGTTTTCCCCATAGACTTCAATAGGAAAATGTTTGATAAAACAGGTGTTAACATTTATCTCCCACAATAGAATCTAGCCCTTGGAGAGAGTAAAGAAAGATTAGCCTGTTTGCATGTGCCATAGTCTACAACTGTTATTAAATTTTATTTAAGAAGATTTCTGATTAAGCACAGGTGGAACATTCATAATGACTGAGCCACTGATTACACACCTTTTAACAACAGGTACAGTATATCTTGGAATCCTGCACTGTTGTGTGCCCTGCAGAGGGCTATCATTGAGAAACACTGCTCTATTATGTTATACTTGTGTAAAAGCCTGTGTACACGTGCCAAGGTCCGGTTAATGTTAACCCTTTGAGTGCCAGAGGGGTACGCAACGCATTGCTTTGCACTGCGTTGCGTACCCCTCTGGCACTAAAAGGGTTAAGAGGCTGCTACCTCACTGATCCCCGCGATGCAGTCTTGTGTAGCCTCACTCACGCAATGCAATCATGCGAAGTAGAGACTGCTCGAACCTGGGCAGTCTCTACTGAGCATGACTGCATTGTGACAAACATCCTACCGAAGTATTTTATAGGATGGAAAACTTCCTTATTTGTGTTCCACTGCTGGAAGGCATATACACTACCAGTGTGCTATCGCTAGAACACACTCGTTGAGTCACATATCAAAAGCTTTGGCTTCGTATTAGGTGAGCCCATACATCAGAGCTGTCATTCGTTACTGCCCTTAGTGGTTGAACCAACATCATCCTTCACTGAACCTCCTAATTACTATAAGATACCCTCCAACAGAACTAATATGAGGACTAAAATGAAATCCTTGAATTAACTAAAATATTAATATATTATAATAAAATATATTCATAAATAATTTCAATGCAGTGAGATAGATGGAAAAAAGCAGAAAGTCATCACTTTTCTATATGATTCTGTTGTATTATGAACACAATTATAATTTTCATTTATGTCTAAAAATGGGGATATTCAACTTTATCTTATTGATTTATACGAAGCTATGGGGCTAAGAATATTATTTTTTGTATACTAAATTTTCTGATATAGCTTTTAAGTAATTATGCAATGTCCTTTTTTGATACTAGATATAGGACATAGGTTCTAGGAAACTGTGCAGTGTTTCATCATTGTATCATTCATTGTTTATATTTTGGATACAATTTGTATAAATATATAGGCCTAAGAGTAATTGGGTATCTATTTTTTTTTACCTCTGTTACTATGAGGACACTGTCTATTGTTCCAGCACACCTATTTTATCTTTCTTTATGTTGTTATCTGTTGTCTGTGTAAGAAACATGTGAGCAGGGGGGAAAGCAGGATCACACCCAAACATATCATTGAGATCCCACCTGAAGCACAAACATATGTCTGATTGTGATACACCTCATCAATATGCCAGAGATGTCATGACTAGCAGCAGTAGAAGCACTCCTAAAAGTTCATGGGGCACACACTAGTAGTGTTGTAGATATGTCAGAGAGTATGCCAAGATTTCATTAATTTACATTAACACCCATGGCTCCTGCTATTGTTCTGCAAATGCAAAACATGGAGGAGTATGATGCTAAGTTTGTTGGAGGAGATTACAAGAGTCTAAGAGTGCCCACAACTTCAGCCACCGTTACTTCCACTGCCACAAGTCGTGCTGTTAAAACAGTAAAGTTATACAGTTCTTCCACTATGTACTGCCAACCCATGCTTACTGAGTTCTTAGAAATGCATCCAAGCCTGGCACACAAAAATAATCCAAAAGTAAGTCTGTGGAATAGTAAACATGCTAAAGTGATGACAGTTGTCATGCTGCCCTTTACTTTTGTTGAAAACAGAGGCTTTAAAGAACTGATGTCATGTCATGTATTGTACCATCCCGGACTATACCAAGTTGAAGTTATTTTTCAAGGATGCTTGTATCAGGTGATTAGAGTCATGGGCAAATGACAAAGAAACTAGAATGCTAACAATTTTTTAATGACATATGCTGCTGTAGGACTCTGCCTGCTCAAAACTTTATTTTCATTGATTTCTCCAGTTTATCCCTCAGCAGCAGTACTGAGCCAGGAAATATTGCAACCATAGAAAGCATAGGCATAAAATGGCAAATTTCTTGTGAGAAATGTATTGGCATTAGCGAAAAGGCGGTAATATTATGTATCTTCCATGGAATTTTCGCGAAAAATGCAAGAAACTGAGAAAATTCCTGTGCAATCATATTTTTTTACTTTTTATCCATCCTTATTCTCTACACATACATAATTTACATATATAAATGCACCAATATATGCATATGCGCAAGTATATCCTACTGCATATAACTCCATCATTGGGAACCTATCCAGAACATACTGGTGTGGATCTTCATTCCATATGCACATGTATATAATACACAATATTATGATTATCTAAATATATAGCAAATAAAAATCAAACCTTCATATTTCTTGTATCCTGTGGGTTCCATGGGACATATGTGGCATTACACACACTAAATAAATAGGATAGTTACCTATAAGAAAGAGGGTAATGGCATATACCCCACTTCCCTAGGCTACTGAGACTTTAGCAGTGTCCTCATTATGACCCCTGAGCTTCATCGTCCCCAGGATGTACAGTACTGTGCAAAAGTCTTAGGGAGGTGTGAAAAAATGCTGTAAAGTAAAAATGCTGTCAAAAATAGACATGATCATAGTTTATTATCAATTAACAAAATGCATAGTGAGTTAACAGAGAAAAATCTAAATCAAATCAATATTTGGTGTGACCACCCTTTGCCTTCAAAACAGCATCAGTTCTTCTAGGTACACTTGCACAAAGTTTGTTAAGGAACTCGGCATGTAGGTTGTTCCAACCATCTTAGAGAACTAACCACAGTTCTTCTAAGGATTTAGGCAGCCTAAATTTGGGGCCAATCAGATGCCTCCCTGATGGTACTGCATGATGGATAAGTATCGGCCTATACTTCTCAGTATTGAGGAGACCATTAATGCTGACCAAATCCCCAACTCCATTTGCAGAAATGCAGACCCAAACTTGTAAGGAACCTCCACCATGCTTCACTGTTGCCTGCAGACACTCATTCTTGTACCGCTCTCCAGCATTTTTTCATACCTGCCTAAAGCTTTTGCACAGTACTTTGTAACCTATATGACCCCATGTGGCAGGGATTTTCATATCTCCCTGATACACCCTGGGGAAATCGTTCAATACCCTTTGCTCCAAATAATTTCAGGCCTCTTCTAGGCCAACTAGAAAAATTTTGAGGAGCACTATAATCTACTTCTTTCATCTTTTCCCCTGTATTCTTCCCCTTTTTTGGGGACTGTAACACCTAAAATTGCTGAAGAGCATCCTCTCTGACACTTAAAGGATTAAGTGACAATGACTGGGGGAGGTAATATGGGGTTAAAACAGAAAGTATCTGCATGGCATGCCTTAATTAACATAATCTAGAAATCTAAATAACTCCAAAAATAGTTTTGAAAGTAAAATATGGCTAATAAAACATGTAAGTGATTTTGGAAGCTTTTTTTTTAATCTTCTATATTGTTTTTTATATTGAGGATCCCTAAAACTATTTACATTACAAGAAAATGATTAGTCCAACATATATGCAGCTTTTAATTACATTTAAAATTGACTTATCTTAAAGCAGAACTATCACTCCAAATAAAGTGACCCCCAAATAATTATTCATATAGTGATAAGCATAGAAATACTAGCATTATCTAAAAAAAGTTGAGCGTTATTAATAAATCCTACTTGATCCGAGATGAACAGGCAGGCATCAGTGCAGACATCTTGCCTTAGACACATCTGTGTACCTGCACTATCCATCCTGGTCTCCTCCAGGATTGGTGAGGAGGAGTAGCATTGTACCTTAAGGTAACAGGAAGTGGCTGACGGTGCAGGAGCACAGATGCACTACAGCAAGAAGCCTGTCGGTCAGTCTAGGATCAAGTAGGATTTCTTCATAACACTGGATTTATCCTGGATAATGCTAGTATTTCTGTGCTTATCGCTATATGAATAATTATTTGGGGGGCACATTATTTGGAGTGATAATTCCGCTTTAAAGAGACAAGTCCAATCCTTTGCACATTGCAACACAATTCATTGGATACCTCTCTGGCACTCATAGGTTTTAATTATTATAATCTTCTCTTTTGAGTAATTTATAAATCATAAATAATTCTATCTTTTTTATAAACCCATTTCTGCAGTGTCTGGAGTAATTTATGCAAGATCATGGACAGGTATATAAAGGGAGAGTAAATGAACAGAACTATCTCTAGTCAAGAATACTCAAAAAAATCAGTTGGGCTTAATTAACTTTAAAATGTCAAGCCTTTCCAGTCACAGTCCTTTTGATGTGTACGGCTGTAATCTTCCACTTTATGTAAGCAAAAGTCACTAATGCAATGCATTGAGAGGGAGTTTGGAGTGGCAATTATGTTTTTAACTAAATTGCGTTTCTTTACTTTCACTTACTACAAGGTTGTTCAGTAATTATTAAACACATACAAGTTAAAAGATAAAGACAGAGAAACACACTCTCTGATTATCTGACACGAGTCTGACTTAGACTTGGATTTCACTGCAGTTGATAACTTTAAAAATGTACACATAGACTTCTAAGGTAATCTGTTATACAAAGCCAGTGAAAGCACAGATCAACTGCCATGTAATCTAGGTCTTATTGTGTGAGCGTGTGTCTGGATGTGTCTGTCGGTGTGTATGTGTCAGCATGTTCACATGTTTGTGAGTGCATATGTGTGTGCATGTACACTATGTGCACAATTTTTAGGCAAGTTGTATTTTTGAGGATTAATTTTATTATTAAACAACTAAAGTGCTCTCTGTCAATCCAAAATGTTAAGAAACCTTAAACTTGAATATTTAAGAAAGCCAAAACCTCACTTTTACTTTCTTAGGAGAATATGTCTGTGTGCACAATTATTGGGCAACTACTGTGCAGAATTATTATGCAACTAAATGAAAAATGATGATTTCCCCATCTTACATGTTTATTTTCATCTATTAAAGTGAGAATACTAAACAAACAACTCAACATTTACAAATAAACATTTGTGACATTTCCAAAAAAAAAAAATCAGTGACCAATATAGCCACCCTTGTTTTCAATAACAGTCATAAGCCTTCCTTTCATGGAGTCTGTCAGTTTCTTGATCTGTTGACGATCAACTTTTCACGCAGCAGCAACCACAGCCTCCCAGACACTGTTCAGAGAGGTGTACTGTTTTCCTTCAGTGTAAATCTGCCGTTTAAGAAGGGCCCACAAGTTCTCAATAGGGTTTAGGTCAGGTGAGGAAGGGGGCCATGTCATTATTTTATCATCTTTTATCATGTTTACTGGCTAGCCACACAGTGGAGTACTTTGATACATGCAATGAAGCATTGTCCTGCATAAAAATCATGGTCTTCTTGAAAGATGCAGACTTTTTCCTGTACCACTGCTTGAAGAAAGTCTCTTCTAAAAACTGGCAGTAGGTTTGGGAGTTGAGTTTGAGTTCATCTTCAACCCGAAAAGGTCCAACTAGCTCATCTTTGATAATACCAGCCCATACCAGTAACCTTCCTCCACCTTGTTGGCATCTGAGTTGAAGTGAAGCTCTGTGCCAGTTACTGATCCAGCCACGGGCCCAACCATCTGGACCGTCAAGAGTCACTCTCATCTCATCAGGCCATAAAACCTTTAAAAAATCTGTCTTCAGATATTTCTTGGCCCAGTCTTGACATTTCAATGTCTTGTTCAGTGGTGGTCAGGTTTCAGCCTCCCTTACCGTGGCCATGTCTCTGAGCACTGAACACCTAGTACTTCTGGACACTCCAGGTAGGTTGCAGTTCTGGAATATGACAGCACTGGAGGATAATGGGTTCCTGGTAGCTTCATGTTTAAGTCTTCTGAAATCTCTGGCAGTTAATTTGCGTCTTTTTTTCTCAACACTTTTCTTGCGACCCTCTTGACTATTTGCAACAAAACCTTTGATGGTTCTGTGATCACGCCCCAATATCCTGCATCCCTCTGGACTTTTTATAATTTTTGACTTTTCAGAGTCAGTTATATCTCTTTTTCTGCCCATTTTGCCTGAGGAAATGAAGCTGCCTAATAATTATGCACACCTTGACATAGGGTGTTCATCTCCTTAGGATACAACCTTTCTCATTACACAAATACACATCACCTGATATGCTTAAATCCAATAAACATTCAAGTTTATACAGCTTGGAGTTGGAAAATATGCATAAAAATGATGATATGATCAAAATACTAACTTGCCTAATAATTGTGCACACAGTGTGTGTGTGTGTTTGTGTGCATGTATATGTGTGTATGCATGAATATGTATGCATGTGTGTGCATGTTTGTGTGTGTGTGTCTGTGTATATGTTTGTGCATGTTTATATGTGTGTGAGTGCATATGTGTGTATGTATGTATGTGCATACATATGTGTGTGTTTGCATATATATGCACGTGTATGTTTGTGTGCATGGGTGTGTGTACCTCCCATTGGGAACCACATTTTAATATAAATTAGCGCACATAATAAAATTCTTCTTAGAGGACCAAATGAATAAATAAGCATATCATACAGGCTCTCTCATGCCCCTTCTGGTGCCTCAAAATGTCTTGCTGGCAAGCCCCGATATTCCTTTGTTCTTCTCCTAGCGTCTGTGGCAGATAGCATATCCCAAACTCTGCAGCAAAGCAATAGGCTAATGCACATGCATATATCATGGGGGATTAAAGGCCAAAACGGACAACAAATAAGATCCCAGTATTCTTTGATTCTTCTTTTAACAAAACCCCCCATACCATGCCCCCCAAACTCAACTACTGCAAAACACAGGACTTGGAATTAATAGCTCACCACAGAGATCCTTGTATTGACCACTTATATACTTGTACAATGTGATAAGGTCCCCTCTTAGTCATCTTTTCTCTAGAGTAAATAAGTAAGTACTTTTTGCTCATTATTCCTAATTTTATTTTCATTTTTATTCTTTCTATTACTTCCCTTATTGCTGTTAATATTCTTATTTTTGTTCTTATTTATTTTATTATAACTTCCAACATCCCTTTTGTTTCCAAAGTCGTCTTTTCCATTAGTTTTCCTGTCAGTGGTATACCTAGAGATCTCTTTATTCAATTCTAAACTGATGAATATGGAACATGAGTTTCTGATTCACCAATTCCCCATTGTTCCTCTATACAAGTTCCTTTTTTGGATCTAGGTCAGAAGCATCAAGGTATAAAACAAAGGGTACAGATAGAGTCAGAGGAAGAAGAGGGGGAAATATCTGAGGAAGAAGAGGAGGAAGAAGATTAAAAGATAAAATCTGTAAGGAGAGTGAAGAAAAGGAGAGTGCTGATAAAGACAGGCACCGGAGAACAGCACAGACATCTTGCAGAGCCGGCATCTCTGTGTCTGCAATGTCTGTCCCCTTTAGCTCCACGACTGGTGAGCTGAATGCCTTTATGCCAAAAGGCACCAGTATGGACTGACAGTGCAGGCACAGAGAGCATCTACAGCCACTGCCTGTCTGCATAAAAGGTTCTGTTTTTCGTTAATGCAGCAATTATACATGAAAATAAAACTAAGTCTGTGGATATCACTAATGTAATTATCATTTGTGGCGCTCTGGTATTCTGGTGAAAGTACCGCTTTAAAAGTTTTTTTCAATAGTGAAGTTGGGGGACAATGTCAAAATGAAAAATTTTGGGATGTGATTCTGGCCAGAAATAATTTTTTTGGTTTTATCTGATTTACATGAGATGTATAATATGGGAGATAGTGAAAAGGGAACTTTGAGGTTTAATATCCACTTTTTGTCCTGAAGTCCAGAAGGGCCAGCATATTGCTATGTTCCAATATTTAGTAAGGGGAGAGTTGAGTAAACTAAAATTTGGTGCAGATAAAGATAATGAGTTGTTCAGAGAAAGTAGCTCTGAGGGAGCTGGGTAACAACCCCTCCATAGAGATAACGGGAGCTGATAAGGGTGGAGGGGTTGTTATCCAAGAACTCTTGGACTACTTAGGGGAGGCGGAAAGTTTTCTATCTGAAAGGGAATTCTATGCTAAACTATCATCCGATCAAACTGATAGGTTTAAAAAAGAATTGTCCTTGATGTTAAAAATGTGCCCTTGATAAAGGTATCATCAGTAGAGATGAGTACAGTTTCCTGTACAATGTATTGGATACCTCTCTGGCACTAAGTGGGTTAATGCATGTGAACACTGTCCTGTTCAGACACCATCTGGTTAATTTTGTTTGTGATGTTTTTAATAAGATGAGATCTAAGGCAGCTAACACATTCAGATTTGTACACATTGCCTTTGTGTGCAAGAAGGCTGGTACCTTTTACAAACAATGCAAATGTATAATTTCTCAGGCACCAATACAGACTGCTATGTTAATGTGAGTCAAGGAGCATTGCAAAAGGCACGGAGTGCAATGGATATAAATGTGCATACTCCCTTGTCAATTCTTTGTGTTAGTGTTACTTCAAAAGAAACCTGTCAAGAAAAAACAGTTTTTACTTGTTCTTATAAAAACATAATAATAGAAAGGTTGGTAGGATTTACTGATTCCCCATCTTCCCACCTAATAGTTATAGGGAGAGGAGTAATACAAATATGTTCCTATGTCATTAGACACCATTAACCTCAAAGTAGGGCCTTGGTGCAATTAGACCAATTAAATCCCTTGCACTGAGGACAGGTATAGCAAATAATGAGTTAAATAAATCAATTCCATACTTGGTGACTCACAATAAAATAAAAATAATAAAGATAGAGAAAATAGAGTAGATAGAGAGATAGAGTAGATAGAGAGATAGAGGGAATTGATGGATGGATGGATTTAACCCTGGCTATCTATGGATGGATAGCTAGACATATTGAGATTGTAGACAGCTAGACAGATTGAAATGATGGATAGACAGACAGATAGATAGATGCATAGATAGACAGATAGATAGATAGATAGATAGATAGATAGATAGATAGATAGATAGATAGATAGATAGATTTAACCCTGGCTATCTATGGATGGATAGCTAGACATATTGAGATTGTAGACAGCTAGACAGATTGAAATGATGGATAGACAGTCAGACAGATAGACAGACAGACAGACAGACAGACAGACAGACAGACAGATAGATAGATAGATAGATAGATAGATAGATAGATAGACTGCTTTAACCCTGGCTATCTATGGATGGATAGCTAGACATATTGAGATTGTAGACAGATTGAAATGATGGATAGAGAGACAGATAGATAGATAGATAGATAGAGAGATAGATAGAGAGATAGATAGACAGACAGACAGACAGACAAACGGACGGACGGATAGATTGATTGATTTAACCCTGGCTACAATGATGGAGATGTTTTTAACATCCAGTGGGTTAACTCTTTAATGACCAGATGCTTATGCAATTAATTACACAGGACTCTGGTTCATAAAGGGTTAACAGCGTATTTATTTTGTTAAATATGCAAATGTAATCTCTAAAAGTTTTATAGTAATGGCAGTATAAGCTTTTACTTAATTTGCAATACATAGATTTTGTTTACTTCGAAATATGACCTGAGATGGTTAGTAAATTATACACTCTATCAACAAATGATGTTTACCAATATCATAAACCCCATCTTTCATAATTGTATTAAAATTATATCACAGATTTGCCTCCATTACCAAAATGATGCAAATTGATGCTTTCTGTCACCATACTGACCTCTATGAATAATGGATTTTTCTAAACATATTGAATAATGTGGTGCTCTCATTACACAGTACACGGATAACCAAGCCTTGGTAATGTATTTACCAGTGAGTGTTGCACACACACTTGTTAAAAAAATCCATAGAGACATCTGAATAAATCAATTTGTTCAATGCAAAACAGATGACAATTTTAAGAGGCACTGAACCATTGCTGTTAATTTGATGGCCACATCCAAATGCATTTCTAAATTGCACTCTCTTTATAGATGTGATCTGAATACATATTAGCAGCCAGTTTTCATTTCGCCATTTACTATTATTTAGAACAATTAAAAGTTGGAATGGGAATGGCTGTAAATGATAGTTTGACAAACTGCCTGTATTTAATACGCTATCCCTTGAGGTTCATTTATTTAGTTTATCTATGGTCACTGTGGCAATTGACATACAAATAAATCTAACTCTGCAAAACACCTGTTAAACTCACTGGGCTATATTCAGAAAGAAAGAAGCAAATCTAAAGCAATAAGTCAGATGTTATATATGTGCTTATTCTGAGGCACTAATTAGAAATATTTAAAGGGATAGTAATACTTAAGTACTACTAATCCCTATAGTAAAGTCCTATTAAAAAGAAATGTATTGCCCCCGGTGTCATCTCTCAAACCTTTATGGTTTGAGAGATGAACGCTCCTAAAGTTGCCCCCTCCCTCCCCCTTCCCCGAAGTCAGTGTTGTAGCTGACTGAAGGGAAATCCGGTCATAGATCATCAGGCGGCTCTACAGCAGAGCCGCTATTGTGTTAATAAAAAAAAAAAAACTTTCACTAAAACTGTCTTCTACTTGTACTTGCAAACCAAGCACACTTAGAAGACCATTTCAGTGAAAGTTTTCTTTTTTATTAACGTGATCGCGGCTCTGCTGCAGAGCCGCCTGAAAGTCGTACGAGTGGCTTCCCTGCAGTCAGCTAGAACACTGACTACAGGGAAGGGGGAGGGAGAGGGCAACTTTAGGAGCGTTCATCTCTCAAACCATAAAGGTTTGAGAGATGACACTGGGGGCAATACATTTATTTCTAATAAGACTTTAATATAGGGATTAGTAATACTTAAAGGGATAGTAATACTTCGTTTTAACTTTATTTTATTTTGTAGGCATTAAAAAAACATGAAGAATGATATAAGTCTTATCTCTCAATCCTTTATGGTTTATGAGATATTCACAAGCAAAGTTTCCCCTCCCGCCCCTTTTACCTAGTGTAAGCCATCTCTTCTCAGATGTGAATCTGGTTGTAAGACCAGACAGATAACAGCAGGGGACAATCTTCTTCCTATGAAAACAATGAAAGCCCTTCCCCCCTTGACAAGTTTTTCAGCTTTTTCCCTTATCTTAATTGAAGATTGTCCCTCTCTGCAGTCTACCTAGGCACCTCCCTTCTGATCTGGTTGAACGGGGGGGGGGGAATAGTTTGCTTGTGAATATCTCATAAACCATAAAGGTTTGAGAGATAAGACTTACATCATTCTTCATGTTTTTTTAATGCCTACAAAATAAAATAAAGTTAAAATGAAGTATTACTATCCCTTTAAACAATGATGCACTGTAGCAGAGCTCACACTTTGCAGCCTGTTGGCATGTGTTGAAAATTCTCTTACTGTATCCATTCAGTGTCAATCATACTTCACATTTGCTTTTTAGGCAGTAACTCTTTCTTTTACCTTTGAGTACCAGAAGGATAAACACTCCTCCAAACCTGCATGCTTTATTATTGCTATATCTCAAAGAAAGTGGCAGGGGAAAGACAATAATAGTGCCCAGGTATCATTCACATTATAATTACTAACACTGTGTCTTTCCCATTTAGCTCAGACGGGGCCAGAGATAGCAGCTCATATAAGGGCTTAGCAATTCTGGAAAAGTTTGGAATGTAAGACCGGTAGTATGAGAGAAATCCCAACATCTTTCTCAAATCTCCTATCTGGTTCGCCAAAATATGTTGCATTTGTTTAGAATAAGAGACAGAGCTTGGTCTGATACAACACATTTATTTTGTTGTCTTCATCTGAAAACAGATAAATAACACTATTTTTACTATTTTATTCTGGGAGTTCTAGGACTCTGCTTCTGAACTGCATTGTGTCTGTCTCAGGAATACTGAATCACTGAAGGATGCACCTTATGTCAGTACAGTTACTATGTCTGAGAGCCTAGTGATCGCCACCTGCTGGTAGGAGGTTAAAACAGCAACCAAAGAACTATAAACACTACAGTCATGGGATTTCCAATACTAACAATAATAAAAAAAAAATACTTAATACTTGCTTCTGCATATTATATTCTCTTGGGGTACAATGAGTTTAATATCATTTAACACACAAAGTGCCACACCAGTAACGTACAAACGTGGAACCACGGACCAGGGGCAGGAACTCGGAGACGGGAGTTACATCTGGCCGGAATTTATTTAAGTCAATCAAGCTGGTGAAGCCTCTCCTTCTAGTAAGCAGACTGTTGGGATCCTGATGGGAAAATTAACCTTAAAGATTGCTCTTAGAGGTGTTCTTGGGCTGTATGTTTTTATTTAAATCTCTTTGTTGCAGTTTGACAGTTGTTTAAAGCCACTTGACGGAGTGGCAAGGATTACAGCTGCACTTGCCAACAAGAGCTGAAGATTTTGATACCAAATCGAACTACAGGTCGGACTGGTTCTACACATATGGAAATTCCTTGATATGATATATGTTTATAGAAGTGACTTTAGTAGCGCAATAAGATTTTTATGGAGGTGATTCTTGTGTCAGTGGTAACAATGAACATTACAATCCCTTTTTTGTGTTTTATCATTCACATATATCTCAAGACACACCTAGACAGATAGTTACAATAAAATATGGCCATCATTCATGAATGGCATCTATGCTGATGGAGATAATTCTTATCTGCCTCCGTTTGGGTACTCTGTAGTCTCCTAACTGGTGACTTCAACTGCCTTCTTTTCTCCATCTCCTAACAAACTCCCACATAGAGTCAGGTATCAGCTCACATAGAAATTAAGGCAGAGTGGTACAATGAAGTGTATATATTAATTATATGCTATACTAGCAATGTGGACTGTGCTGCCCATCAGTCTATATAGGGAATTAATGCACACACATGGATGCAAGACACACAGACACACACGCAAATGCACATGCATGAACTGAGATGCATAAAGAGTGACACAGTCATACACACATACATGTAATGCACAACATGCAGACACAGATTATGATACTGACATGCAACACACACACAGTGAGGAACACACAGGCACACACAGGCACACACAGAGACACACACACAGAAGTGAGTCATAAGGGCGTGACTTATGTGTTATTGTAATGAGTTTGTGTTTGTACTTATGCCTCCACTGTGGCATTCATTCATATAGTTGAAATGCATGTGGTAATTGCACATACTATGGTGGAAGGTGGATCGTACTGGCTCCCAGGGTGTGAGCGAGTGTGAGTGAGACTATGATGGAAGGTGGATCGTGCTGACCTCCCGGAGTGTGAGTGAATAAGTGTGAGTGTGTGTGAGTGTGAGAGTGAGTGATTGCATGTGAGTGATTGCGTGTGTGTGAGTGAGTGTGTGATTGAGTGAGAGGATGTGAGTGAGAGGGTGTGAGTGAGGGTGAATCAGAGAGTCTGAGTGTGTGTGATTGAGTGTGTGTGTGTGTGTGTGTGATTGAGTGTGTGTGTGTGTGTGTGTGAGATTAAGTGTGAGAGTGTGTGAGTGTGTGAGTGTGCGTGATGTGTTTATGTCTGTGGTGTAGGAGCGAGTGGCAGCCATTTTGTTTTTTCAGTCACTTGGATAGTGGTGGGCGGGCTGGATAGTGGGGGCAGGTCAACTCACTGCATGATTTAAATCACTCCCCCATTGAATCACCTAATGGGAGCAGTAACTCCTCCTTACTTAAGTTGAGGTAATATAGCAATATAACACACGGTGGCTCTTCAGTTGAGGCAATGTAGCAATATGCTGAAGGTACAAATAGAAAGTGGTGTTTGAGGCTTGCCCTCTGTAACATACAGCAAAGCATCTCTCTCCCTTTAAGGAGAAAGGGCGGGAATCAGGAAGCAGGAAGTGGAGGAGTGACAGTTGAAAACAGACAGTTAGTGAGGTTGACTGAAGAGATGAAAAGAGTTAAATTAAAGAGTTTAGCCCTGAATTTGTATTTTATGGAAACATTACACCCTCGTACTGAAACAGAGTGTATGGAGGGTTACAATTATCTGTGGGAGGTGAAATAATGTGTTTGTGAGAGTGTGAGTGGACCAGGAGAAGTTACTTCAGGAGCAAGTGGCAGCTATATCTTTATTTGTCAGTTGGATAGTGGTGGGCGGGCTGGAGGGAGCGGGCCAACTCCCTGTATGATAAACATGCCCCCATTGAATCACCCAATGGGAGCTGTAATGTCCCCATTGAATCATGCAATGGGAGTTGTATCTCCTGATCAGACATAAATTATGTAATGAAGCATTCTCTGCAATGTGTGTGTGTTTTCTGAGGAGACATAAGTTATGTTCTGTGTGTGAGGAACCATAAATTATGCAATGAGGCTTATTCTTTTATATATATAGATTTTTACTGATATGTAATTGATCTGTATATATATATATATATATATATATATATATATATATATATATATATATATAATATGTATATATATATATATATATATATATGTTGCTAATTTTTATCTCCAAAAGTTAGTTTTAGGTGATAAATCCTGCCTTTTGATTGGTGGGCAGATCAAACATGGGTTACTCTTAACATCTCCCTCTAATCAAATATCCCTCATGTGGAAGGGAAAGAGGCTGATTAAAGGGATAGTAATGTTTCACAGAAAAGCAGCTCAGATTAATCTTCATAGTATTTAGGCCACGGAGAGTGTTATTTCAATACTGTCAGAGTTGTAGTTCAAGAGTAATTGAAAGAGAAATTACCCCCTCCTGCCTTTTTTACCTAGTGTAAGCTGCCTCCCCTCAGCAGTATGTTTAGTTTTTATTCATTATATTGTATTGAGGATGATCGTTAATATGTAAATAATTCATTTTTATTATTATTAATAATAATAATAATAATAATAATAATAATAATAATACAGTATAACTCCCTATGCATTTCTGCTGTGAACTGTGCTGTTCCCTGTATCTGACAAACAAACAGCTACATGTATGTCTTAATGAGAGAAGGATTTATATATGGGTTTTTAATGATACAGTCCTTCCTTGGAACGCATTGAGAGCGGGCCATACTGTCACTGTTAGATTTTGTTTTAATAAATGTTTAATTACATATACATCATTGTGCCTCTCTACCTTTATTTCTCTGCAAGCTGAGATCCGTTGTCAAGCAGTTTGTTTAGAGATAAAGGAGATTAATTAGGTGACTGCAGAGTATCCCATAGGAGATAAGTTAACCCAAAGCACAATATGCATTTAAATAATGTCAAATGAAACAGGATTTAATGCCCCTGTAGCATATATGATAGTTCTTCCATAAGTGTTACAAGTCTGTTAAAGTGACAGTCAACCTCGTTTTTACTTTATTTATTCAGCAACCACATAATATGTAAAGTCAAATTGCCTATCCTTTTTATTTCTTTTTTTAATTGTCACCTATTTTTTCAAATTTTTTGTCAATGAAAAGGAGCTCTCTGAATCTGTTTCAAGACAGCTTTCTGTCAGGAACGGTGAAAGCAGAGAGAGTCCAACAATATCAAAGTGATACAAAGTAACCAAAGACAGTGAACCGATGCACAAAAGCCACCTGTACAGCATACAGGAAACTCAGAGCTGCAGGGAGACTGCAACATTGTATATGTATCTCTACTTTAACAGGTTTTATGAAGACATCCATGCAGCTCAATGCCAAGGAAATACAAACAAAAAACATGGGCAATTTGACATTACATATCAGGTACTTGCAGTATATGTTAACTGAAAAAGGAGGTTGATCCTCTCTTTAACCCTTTGAGTACCAGCGAGGCAAGCAATGCATTGCAGTGCCGCTGCAATGCGTTGCGTACCCCTCTGGCACTCAAAGGATTAAACATCTCCAATAGTATAATCCATCGGAAGGAGGCTGGAAATAGCAGAGAGATACCTTTAGCCTTCTACAATTACAGCTGCATGCAACAGCCCTTTAGATATATTGGCTTTGTATTCAAAACTGGAGAGCTGTTTTAAAATGCATGGTGATGTGCTGTACAAAAAACTGCTGGAACCATCTCTGTTTAATACTCTCAACACATATTTTGGAGACTCCCTTCATAAGAAATGTGGTTAGAAAGTATCCTATTTCTGTCTAGATAGTCTGACTAGCTGTCATATCACACATGCTTGCAGGTCCTTCAGATCAGATCTATGTACCTTAATTGTTTTAGTGTCAGAGGGGTATCCAGTACATTGCAGAGTAATGCACTGCATACTTCTCTGAGTCTCAAACAGTTAAATAAATGTCTAGTCACACTCGCAGGTAGTGTTCATCCATTGCTTTCTGAATACTGACCAGTGTTATATATAAATAGTGTAACAGCAGCATACATATATGTACGTGGGAGAGCACCTTACACCTTAAAGGGATAGTAATGTTTCACAAAGACAGCAGCTCCAATTAATCTTCACAGTATTTGGGCCATGGGGAGTTATTTCAATACTGTCAGAGTTGTAGTTCAAGAGTAATTGAATGATAAAGTATCCCCTTCCCTCCACTTTTACCTAGGGTAACACTGCTCACCTCAGATGAGGAATCTGGTCTTAAGACCGGACAGATCACAACATCTTCTTACTGTGAGAACAATGAAAACCCTGCCCCCACTGACAAGTTTTTCAGGTTTTTCCCTTATGCTAATTGAAGATTATCCCTCTCTGCAATTCACTTGGACATCACCCTGCTGCTCTGAGGTGAGCAGTGTTACATCAGTAAAAGGGGAGGGAAGGGGATACTTTATCATTCACTTACTCTTGAACTACAACTCTGACAGTATTGAAATAACACTCTCCATGGCCCAAATACTATGAAGATTAATTGGAGCTGTTTTTATTATAAAACATTACTATCCCTTTAACAATGTGAACAGAATGAAAAGCCTTCACTCAAACCCTGACCTTTACTAATAAACAACCTGTAGCATTTTAATGAGAAGTGAAATTAGTGGTTTAGTTCCATGCTTATGCTAGAAAAAACACGTTTAGTTTGCCTGCCAATGTCAAGGGAATGCTTTAAATCCCCATCTCGCAACTAAACACGACTTTGGTGATACTGACAGAACTTTCCAAGTCACCTATTTGTTGCATTAAACATTTTTACTTAGAAAACCATTTTTGGTGTGATTTAGCTTTGTAGATTATGCTAATTATGGCATGTTATACTGATTCTAACTGTCTTAGCCCTACATTTCCTCCCCCACTCACTGACACTTGGAGGGGCAATGCACTAATGAAAGTGTCAGTGAGTGGGGAGGAAAGGTAGGACAAAGACAGGAAGTGTCTGCACAGCATGCTTTAATTAGCATAATCTATAAAGGTGAATAATGTAAAAACTAGTATTCTTTACAGAAAATGGCTAGTTCCATGTATGGGAGATTTTGAAAGATATTTGAAAATCACCAGTTTTTTTTGGTGAAAATAAGTAAAACTAAAAACACTTAGGACCACATCCACAAACTGTGCAGCAGTACTGCATGAAACAAACATCAACATAAGGGAATAATAAACATTTCCAAAGTTCCTAATAATTTAAATGGTATTTTAATCCCTTGTAAGCTTCATGGGTGTCACAGGGGAGTAGGCTATCTGCAATATCTGGATATTCAAACCCTCTCCCTACAGGTGCTCTACTCACATGTGTGAGAGCTTTCATCTGCCTCAATTTCAATATCCTGCACTGGATTTTGAGCGCCACTCCAGGCTAGTGACTTTTGTCTTGGCTCAAATTAATTAGTGATGATATTTTATGATTTTGTTGTTCCTAGTTTTTACCACATAAGTAATAGCCAAATATCTGGATAGTACTTGGAACTTTTAATAATAATAGTAGTAGTTATAAAATTAATGACACATGTGATAAAAAGACCACCCCTATATATTATATAATATGAGGGTACTGGTAGAAAATATATACTTTATTATATCAGCACAAACGCTGCACCTACAGAGACATCAGAGATCTTACTATCAACACCACACAAGCACTAGGCACAATGGTGTATGTAATGATAGAGTCAGATGCTAGTACTGATGTCAGCCATAGAATGCTCTATAAAAAAAATGAAAGTAAAACAAATATCAATAGAAAATAAAAAGTAATAGATAAAAATACTAAAATACCAATCGTAATGATGTAGTATTGCCCCCAATTTGGGTTGAGGTCACTCTGCGTGTTTCATGACCAGAATAAATTGTCACTTCGTCAAGAGCAGAATAAAAAAACTAACCTGTATATGCCGATGTATTAATCTCCTTACAAAAGCGCCAAAAGGTTCTATCCCATTGGTATATAATCACTTACTTCCTCCAATGAAAGTATTGGCCGGAAGTATGAGTGTGTTGTTTGCGTTTCACCCATGGGATGCAACTCTGTCAATGAAGGATATAGGCTATTACAAGATAACAAGTTCTACTGACCATTAAAGGAAAACCCAAGTAAAACATATTTACAGTCATTGAAAGTCTTCCTGCAAACAGGACTACAACAAAGAATCATCACCATACAGGAATATAAATATATCTATTTAGAGCAACCTGACCCTGCATTTCTAAACCATGTCCCAAAAATACATAAAAACACCAACTCCAGGCAGGATGATCATAGCAGGTATAAATGCTATGACTTCAAACCTATTGGCCTACTTTGATTTCTTTTTACAAAAATATGTGACCGGTTTACCAAGCTATATAAGAGATTCACAGCATCTTTTACAACAATTGCAAACTATCCAACATGAAGAGAAATATATATGGGTAACTATGGATGTGGAAGCTCTGTATACTAATGAAGAGCATGAAAAGGGTTTGGAAGCTCTAACCTTCTATCTTGAAAAGGATTCCAATATACCTAAGGCCCAAAAAGAATTTCTAATAGAGTGTGCAAGATTAATGCTAACACACAACTTCTTTAGTTACCAACAAGAGTGGTATCGCCAAATCAGAAGAATGGCCATGGGCATGAGATTTGAGCCTTCCTATGCCAACCTATTCATGGGTCATTGGGAAGCCCATGAGGAGTGGTTAAATGGCAGGGGGGTGACAGTCTTGAGTACTATGGCAGATATATTGATGATATTTTAATAATATGGAAGGGTTACCTCGAGGAACTAGAACAAATGGTGACTGCTTTTAATTCCAACAATAGGGGAATAAACTTTACAACTAATATCCACAAGCAATGTATTGAATTCCTTGACCTCACTTTATCCTTTGAGACATACCATTAAAAGGACGGTATATTGAACTAGATTGGATAGTAGATCGGATAGTGGACTCTACCACAAGTGGCTCACGAATGTGCCATTCGGTCAGCTACATAGACTTAGATGCAATTGTAGTGATCTGAAGGATTTCGAAGAAGATGGAAAAGTTTTAATACAGCAATTCAGGGAAAAGGGGTATGGTGATAAACTGCTAAATACAGCCTTTGTAGAGCAAAAAACTTGGACAGTGATAAAATTCTGAAAAAGAATCCAAACAAAGAAATCAATGATATTAAGACTAAAGAATGCCAATGCAATAGCTTTTACCACTCAATTCAACTCATATGGCCAGAAAATAAAGGACATCTTCAGAAAACATTAGGAGATACTAAAACAAGACCCCATTTTGGGGAAAACAATTGGAGAACATCCCAAAATTATTTATCGAAAAAAATTGTTATATCAGGTCATATGCAGCCCCCAGTCATCCAAAAAATATAAAGACAAACAATGTGGAAGATCTAAAATCTAAGGGAACATATAAATGTCACCTCCCCAGATCTGCTAATTGTAAATATATGTGTGATGGTGCCAAGTCCTTCTCTGATGTGAAAAATGCAAAGAACTATGACATCAAACAACACATAAATTGTAACACCTCATATGTTGTTTATATGTTGATATGCGGATGCGGAACCGAATATGTTGGACGCACAATTAGACCCTTAAAATTACGCATATCTGAACATAGAAGAAAAATAAAAAGAAAGGAAAAAACCATGGGGTTCCGAAACATTTTATCAACTGTGACAAAGGAGGAATAGAACATCTGAGGGTGATAGGATTAGAGCACATCCCTGAAGCAATTGGAGGGAGATATAAGAGACTATGTACTCAAAAAGCTTTCTGGATCTTTACTTTGAATATTATGGAGGCAGGAGGAATTAATGCTGAAATTGATGTAGCCTCCTGTTTCTGAGAACACAAGAGTGGACCCTTTTATAATATTTGAAATTTCTTCCCTTTTTTTTTCTCTCTCTGTATTATGTCAGATTTTTTTCTCCTTCTCTGTCTTAGTTTATTACCCACGGATATTCATTTTACCTGTATGTGCGTTTTTTATGCTTTGCTATTTTCACACAAGAGACTACACTGTATCTTTAAATATGGAGAGGATCTCGGGAGACGCATGCTAGTACGCAAGAGGACTGAAGGAGGACTTATCACTTCGTTGACATGAGCATCGATCCGACAGCCAATCATTGCACATGAGCATGGAAGCCAGTGAAAATCTCCATGGAAACAACATAAAGCGTACAGCGTTGCATTCTATGGGTGAAACGTAAGAAAAACACTTATACTTCTGGACAATTATTTCATTGGAGGAAGTAAGTGATGTATATACCGATAGGACAGAACTTTTTGGTGCCTTTGTATGGAGATAAATAACTCGGCATATACAGGTTAGTTTTTTAATTCTTCTCCTGACGAAACGACAATTTATTCTGGTCACGAAACGCATAGAGTGACTGCAACCCGAATAGGAGGCAATACTACATCATTACGACTGGTATTTTAGTATTTTTATCTTTTACTTTTCATTTTCTAATGATATTTGTTTTACTTTCATTTTTATTTTTGTAGAGCATTCTACTGCTGACATCAGTACTAGCATCTGACTGTATAATTACATACACCATTGTGCCTAGTGCTTGTGTGATGTGGATAGTAAGATCTGTGATGTCTCTGTAGGTGCTCCATTTGTGCTACTATAGTAAAGTGTATATTTTCTACCAGTACCCTCATATTATATAATATATAGGGGTGGTCTTTTTATCACGTGTATTATTAATTTTATAACTACTACTATTATTAAAAGTTCCAAGTACTATCTTCATATTTGGCTATTACTTATGTGGTAAAAACCAGGAACAACAAAACCATAATATGTCATCACTAATTCATTTGAGCCAAGACAAAAGTCACTAGCCTTGGGTGGTGCTCAAAATCCAATGCAGGATATTGAAACTGAGAGGCAGATAAAACCTCTCACACATGTGAGTAGACCATCTGCAGGGAGATGGATTGAATATCCATTTATGCTGATTTATTATTACACTTAGAGGTGTTCCTTTGAGCTGTTTTTCTTTCTTTTTTACATGTTCACATAACAACATGGATTGCGACTGTGAGAATCCACAGCAAACAGCAACATTTTACACCTTGGTAAGTGAATTCCCATCTTTTTCAAAAGACTCTCTTGTTCCTTTTTCTGTAGCAAGATATAGGCAATGCTGGAATACTGTACATAGGCTAGAATCAGACTGACAGGGTATGCATAGGGTTAATGCATATGAATAGCAACAATTGACTACATGGTGAGGACTGCAAAATAGCAGTGTGCCACTATCTTTGATAGTGTTCGTGCTATAGAGTAGAGCAAGCTGGAAAAGAGCAACAGCAGCTGAGCTTGAGGGCAGCACTGGGGTGCACAGCTTGAGAACATTTAATGAAATTATGCAACGCATACAAAAAACTTAGAAGATTAGTATAATAGTAGACACTGAAAGATCAGGTCAGGTGGAGATGGTATTTAGTGGAGGATAGGATGGTGAATGAAAGATATAAGGCACACAATATATGACTGAACCAAGCTTGCATAAATGAGTAACCAATAAAGGTTACTTAGCTGAGATACTGAAGCAGAAGCTGTAGAGTAGAGTCCATAACAAGGCTAAATCCTAGTGGCAGGCAACTGAGCGGATGGTAGCAATAATTTACTGGGGATACAGAACAGACAAAGCAGAGGGCACTCAGTAGCTTGAATGGGGTCACATTGTCAAGTGGCAGACAGAGCAGAGGTCAGTAACTTGGCTGAGGTCAACTGGCAGGCAGCAGACAGAGGTCAACTGGCAGGCAGCATAGAGAGTTGTGGTCGGTAAATATGAAGAATCACTTGGTAGGCAGAAGAGTTGTGGTCATTGTTAAGCAGAATCACTTGGCAGGTAGAAGACAGTGAAGTGGTTAATTACTTGGCAGGACACAGGAACAACATTGGACAAGACTATATGCTAGAACTCACACTGAGGTGTTGCAGGTGTTGGTTTATCTCTCTGAGTGCCAGAGGGGTATCTAACACATTGTGTTGCAATGATTTGGCTAACTCTGTGGCAATCAATGGATTAAATAGGTCAGTGAAGTGTGTTCAACTGAGAATACAGAAACAGAATTCCAGGACTGGATTTTTACAAGAGTTCTCCAATGCATATTTTTTGTTCAATTTAGCATGCTTCTCAGGCGCACTCGTCAATGTTTTGATCACACATACTTCATGATCATGATTAACATCATTTTTATCAATATTGTTTCATTCAATCAAGTGCACTTCACTTGCAGGATGAACAATTTTTGTTGTATATTTCATCTGATTTAGCTCTCCTTGATTGCATGATTGACAATTGTTTTTAACACTATTCTTTTGTTGGATCAGCCATACTTTTCACACATGATCAACATTGGTTTGAATCAATGTTGTTTCAATCAGCTGAACATGCTTCATGTGTTTGAGCAGTAACTTCTGTGTGATTTGTTAATTTGAGTATGTTTCATTTGCCTGCCTGTTTTACAATTTTATTGGAAAATGTTTTGTTCAGCCAAGTTTGCTGCTCGGTATGAGTGACAATTTTCTTGATTGATAAAGGTCATTTTGATCATGTGACTGTCTTGTGCATAATGAAAAAAGTCTTATTTAATTTACTTAAATTTGTTGTTTCTCAACAATCTCAGTGGCAAGCACCGCTACAGTTGTGTACAATTTCACAGTAACCTAACAACCAATTGAACTATATTGAACCCTTCATGTCACCAAAATGTGGCCTACGTTGCATTTAAAACAGATTCGACTTAAACACTTGCGCACAAACATTCACCTATTAAGGACTACATGACGTACTATGACCATCACGGTCCTTATACCCTTAAGGACCAATGACGGTCATAGTACGACACATTCTTTTTAATTACAGCGCTCCCGGTGGAGCGCTGTAAGTAAAAAGTATGTGACGTACTATGAACATCATCGGCCCTTAAGTATTTAAGGACCATGATGGTCATAGTACATCATTTAGTCCTTAATGGGTTAATGTTTGTGCGCAAGTGTTTAAGTCGAGTCTGTTTTAAACGCAACGTAGGCCACATTTCGGTGACATGAAGGGTTCAATATAGTTCAATTTGTTGATAGGTTACTGTGAAATTGTACACAATGGGGCCTAAAATTGACCGCTCCAAGACTGGAGCGATCTCTTTCAGGCCCCAAAGTGGCATGCCGATACACGCAACGGGTCACGTGTACCGGTGCGTCGGCGAGGATCAAATCGGTCCTTGCGGGACAGAAACATTAATGCATATGCTCACTTTCTGTCACACAGAAGATACATGCTCTCTCACACTTACTCCCCAAACAAAAACACTCTTACTAAGACCCACAAACACACACATTGAATTTCAAATAGTATTACATCTCATTACTGGTTTGATAAGAGGAAAAAATATTAACTTTTTGATGAGGAGAGTCTATAGTGGAGCCTCTTACTTATCCACTGCCTCTGCCTTGCATTGAGGATATGCAGATAATCAAAAAGTAATAGGTGGCACTGGAAGTTCAAACTTAATGAGCTGCACAAGTTTCACTATACCAGCCCTTAGATAGAATTTATGGCTGGCCTCTAGACACACTATGCAAGCACAGCCACTGTCATAGCTTGCATAATCATGATGGGGCAGCCAGGCAATTCTATACTGCAGGCTGGTCCTCCCTGTGGCAACTACCACCTGCCTATGTGCCAGACACAGAAACTAGGGTGAAGACTGACAAAGTACACTTTGCTTGCATGATCTATAATTTGATTAAATCACTGCTGGTTGATCAATATTTTATTTTCAGTGTTCAAAACCATTCATGTGCAGAAGACCAAATGTAGAACTGCTGAACCAATCATCACAGGGTAAAGAAAAGGAAATAGTACCCAATTAGATCTAGCTATTGAAGAAAACAGCTATTTATCCATTCATTAGATTTCTCTGTAGCCCCGATGAGAGTAACCCTTTGATTGCCAGAGGGGTATCAAAGGGTTAAGGGCATGTAAAAACTAGATCTTTCAGTTTTTGAGGGGTCCTTCATTCTTTAAACTACTAAACAGATTTCTACAAAATTCAGAAGTTCTAACACCATTTAGCTTAAACTCTAGCTGTGCTGCTGAACAGCTAAAATGTAATGGTATGTTAAAGGGATAGTAATACTTAATATGTTCAAAAAATCTATACTGTAGTGTTTATTCCCCTGAGTAAAAAAGGCACTGTTGTTACACCATCCTATGGACAGCTCTGGTCTGTAGACCATAAATCTCCATAGGATAATGTAGCAACAGTGCCACTGTACAATTTCAGGCCACTGTGATATTGCACCTAAAAAATTAAACTTTGAGCTGTAATACATTTTGAATAAAACACCTTTCAGCAGTGGGAGTACTCTTGTTTTACTCAGGGGGAGACACCCTACAACATATATTTTTTTTACATTTTAAGTACTACTATCCCTTTAATACTTATGTGTGTTACCTTCTGATCCTCTTTTTCTTCTGAGGATTCATTTGTTTTATGTTAAACTAGTTGAAGAGCCCGTGTACATGGGCCACAGTGCCACCCAGCAACGGGCGCGGTGCAGTCATGCACAATAAAGACTGCCCGTGCCGCGGATGATACAGAGCAGGGAGCTCCGAATTCAGACCGTAGTCCTCTCTGAGCACCGACAACGGTCTGAATTCGGAGCCCCGCTCCGTTACAACCACAGCGCAAGCAGTCTGTAGTGCGCATGACTGCAGCGTGCGCAGCCATCTTTACTGCACATGACGGCTTCTGACAAACACACATTTAGCAAATTATTATATAGGATATGTAAGTGATCAAGTCTGGTGTATGGATGATGCCTACATTATCATAATAATGTTCATATCATCCGATAGTTTATAGATAATGTGTGTAAGAATTGGGCATTTGAGATGTGTATAGTATTGCAGCCCTAAGGGATCTGACATTTACATATGATTCTGGTTTACAGAGCACTCTGATTGTTGACAATTTTGCATTTTGGCCTAGATGCCATGACCATTACCCTTGGATAAGCAGAAGTAGAAAAACTAATAATGATTAAATTATTTTAGTTCCAATTTAGAGAGAAATGGTGAATAAGAATATTATGCAACCATCAAAACATATCCAGATCATCTTTAAAGAAAGCAAAAGGTCACATGACTGAACATTCAACTGAATCCATGGGGAGCAGACTGTAATTCATAATAGCTATCATTCAATGGTATGGAAGCTCTTCTCTTTTTTAAATACTTTCTTTATGAAAAGGAGAGATGGAAAGGATTGGATATTGAGAATAGCATACTAAATAGCCCATAGAAATATGTTCTAAGAACCTTTATAGCGTTCCTGCTGATTTTATTTTGGAACAAGTTTTAAGAACTTTAAGGACAATGTTAAAAGGTTAATGGTTTCCTTTACTGTTTGAAGTCGCATAGACTTTAAGATCCTGTTGAAAAAATATCAAGCCAGTTAAATGTTTTCTTGGATCAAAAGCTAAAATGGTTTATTTTGCCAAACACATTTTTAATACAAAGAAAATAAAGATGGATTTTAAAGGCAGAGGAAAGCAAATGATTGCAAAATATTTACAATCAAAGACTTTACTGTTTGGCTTTGTAAATACACTGGAACAAAATTGGGTCTGGAACATTTTGCTTCTGCAAAAAAGATTAGTGTTGGAGGAAAGAATTTGATTTAGTGTTAAAAAAGAAAGAGGTTAAGTAGGGTTTTTATTTTTTTTATGCTGGAGTCAACAGTTTCAAGTGTGTATTCATTTTAACCCTTTGTGTGCCTGAGAGGTATCCAAGGCGGATACCTCTCTGGCACTTATATTGTTACATGGCATGTTGTAAGTTTGTACAGAACAGATGGTCCTAACCGGAGAACTGACACCACCTCATGATAAAGCCCACTTCCCTTACTCTCACCAGAAAATCCTTATGGCCAGTATGAATATTGACCTTATACCTTGTTCGAGAGAGAGAACATCTGCAGACAGTCTTGGATGTCATGTTTGTGAAGGTGGACATGAAGTTGCTTACAGGTCCTCAAACTCTTTTTATGACACATGGTAATGTTAACCCTTTAAGGTCCAAAGAGGTGTTCAATGCATTGCTTCAAAAAGCCTTGTGCATCCTGTTGGTCCTTAAACGGATAGTAATGTTTCAGAAAACAGCAGCTCCAATTAATCTTCATAGTATTTGGGCCATGGAGAGTGTTATTTCAATACTGTCAGAGTTGTAGTCCAAGAGTAATTAAATGATAAAGTATCCCCCCTCTCAACCCTTTTACCTAGTGTAAGCCATATCCCCTCAGATGTGGAGTCTGGTCCTGGGACCAGACGACTCACAGCAAGGGACAATCTTCTTACTGTGAACATAAGAAAACCCTGCCCGCCTTGACAGGTGTTTCAGGTTTTCCCTTATGTTCACTGAAGATTGTCCCTCACTGTGATCCATCCGAACAGTCTTGCTGCTCTGAGGTGAGCAGTGTTACATCAGTAAAAGGGGTGGGGGGATACTTTATCATTCAATTACTCTTGAACTACAACTCTGACAGTATTGAAATAACACTCTCCATGACCCAAATACTATGAAGATTAATTGGATCTGCTTTTATTGTGAAACATTACTATCCCTTTAAGTAGGATCACCATTCTGCTTACTTCATTTTGAAAAGTTCCGTCAGGACTGACCTCTTGTACAAAGGCACAAGTGTAAAAATAACAGGTGCAAAACTCACTAAGGTTTTCTAACTATAGTAAGGTAGTGGTGGGTATTAATAGGCAATATTTGTTTCTTTAAAGTGAAATAAATACCACAATGCATGGAAGGATTGTTTTTACCCCCAATATTATGTAGCCTCTGAAAAACATTACTTTATTAACCAAATCTTGTTTCTTCCTTTTATTTAAGGTGACGTTAAGAAAGTTACATTTGTGTAAGATACCTTTTGTCCTTACAGCTACATTATTACATACTAGTTGGAGAGCCTGTTATACGGGCCACAGTGCCACTGCCGGCCAGTTATGGGGCAGTCAAGAGAAGACTGGGGTTCACAACACACACAAACTCACACAGACACACACACACACACACACACATATGAACACACAAACTCTCTCATACACACACAAACTCTATGGGCCATATGTTCAAAGAAGTAGCGAAATAGCTTTTGTCATTTTAACGACTTTTCAAAGTACAGTGTCGTTGGGCTCATTAATATTTTCAGAGAGTGGCGGTTGTTATCAGAAATATGTTGTTTGTCCTGACTGAAATTGTTGTATGTAACGACAAAAAAATGTCTTTAAAAATGTCTTAACTAGTGACAAAAATGTCTTAACCCATGACAAAAATTATCACATTCAGAAATTCACATTCCCTCCACTTTTTTCTTAATGTAGAAATTTTGTGATTTGTAAGACATTTTTTTGTCGTTAGTTACAACAAATGTTTTTTTCCTCTATACGACACTGGAGAATAGTTTAGCCATGTCCTTGCCCCATCCCTTTGTCCATCAGTTCTGGAGTTGTGTTGTACACAACGGACATTACTAGTTTCTTGTTGTATACATTTTAGCAAATATGTCGTTCATGCATACAATTACTTATTTTTGTCTTTCATACAACATTTTTTTGTCGTTATCCCTTTGAACATATGGCGCTATCTCTCACACACACACACACACACACACACACACACACACACACACAAACTCACACACACACATACACATATATACAAAAACACACACTGTATACACACACACAAACTCATACATATACACACACACTATGTACAAACACACACACACACACACACATCTATATATATAAAAGAGAAAGCCTCATTGCATAATTTATGGTTCCTCACACATAGAACATAATTTATGTCTCCTCAAAAACAAAAACACATTGAACAGAATGCCTCATTACATAATTTATGTCTCATCGGGAGACACATCTCCCATTGGGTGATTCAATGGGGACATTACTGCTCCCATTGAGTGATTCAGTGGGGGCATGTTTATCATACAGGGAGTTGGCCCGCCCCCTCCAGCCCATCCACCACTTTCCAACTGACAAAAAAAAATATAGCTGCCACTCGCTCCTGAAGTAGGGGATATCAATAACTTCTCCTGGTCCACACACACTCTCACTCAGGATCATGACCCCACAAACACACAGTTTCACCTCCCACAGATAATTGTAACCCATACACTCTGTTTCAGTACGAGGGTGTAATGTTTCCATAAAATACAAACTCAGGGATAAACTTAATAGCAACTCTTTTATTTAACGCTTTTCATCTCTTCAGTCAACCTCACTAACTGTCTGTTTTCAGCTGTTACTCCTCCACTTCCTGATTCCCACCCTTTCTCCTTAAAGGGAGAGAGATGCTTTGCTGTATGTTACAGAGGGCAAGCCTCAAACACCACTTTCTGTTTGTTCCCTTAGCATATTGCTATGTTGCATCAACTGAAGAGCCACCGTATGTTATATTGCTATATTACCTCAGCTTAACTAAGGAGGAGTTACTGCTCCCATTGGGTGATTCAGTGGGGGAGTGATTTGAATCATGCAGGGAGCTGGCCTACCCCCAATATCCAGCCCGCCCACCACTATCCAAGTGACTGAAAAAACAAAATGGCTGCCACATTCCTACACCACAGACACAAACATATTAGACACAAACACACACAATCACACTCAATCACAAACACACACACTCACACTCAATCACACACACTCTCTCACACTCACACTCTCCCTCACACTCTCACTTGCACTCACACTCACATTCTCTCACTCACACTCTCTTACTCTCTCACTCACAATCACACTCAATCACACTCACACTCAATCACACACTCACACTCAATCACACTCACTCACACTCAATCACACACACTCACTCACACTCAATCACACACACTCTCTCACTCACACTCTCTCACACTCACAATCTCTCTCACACACACACTCACTCTCACTCACACTCTCTCACTCACACTCACACACTATCACTCACACTCTCTGTCACTCACACACACTCACACTCTCTCACACACACTCTCACTCACACTCTCTCACTCACACTCTCACTCACACTCTCTCACTTACACACACACACTCAATCACACACACTCACACTCAATCACTTACACACACTCACACTCAATCACTCACACTCACACTCAATCACACACACTCAATCACACACACTCACATACTCACACTCAATCACACACACTCACACACACACACTCACACACAATCCCACTCAATCAAATGCACTCACACTCAATCACACACACTCAATCACACACACTCAATCACTCACACTCAATCACACACACTCAATCACACACTCACATACTCACACTCACTCACACACACTCACACACACACTCACACACTCAATCACACACAATCCCACTCAATCAAATGCACTCACACTCAATCACACACACACTCAATCACACACACTCAATCACTCACACACACTCAATCACACACACTCACATACTCACACTCAATCACACACACTCACACACACACACATTCAGTCACACACAATCCCACTCAATCACATGCATTCACACTCAATCACACACACTCAATCACACACACTCACACACACACTCAATCACACACACTCACACAAACACACACTCAATTACACACTCACACAAACACACACTCAATCACACACACACTCACACACACTCACACTCAATCACACACACTCACACTCTCACTCACACACTCACACTCACACACAATCACACACACTCTCACACACACACACTCTCACTCACACTCTCACTCACACTCAGTCATACACACTCAATCACGCACACCTCTCACTCGCACTGTCACACTCTCTCACTCACACTCTCACTCACTCACTCACTCTTACTCACACACTGTCACTCACTCACACACTCTCACTCACTCAATCACTCTCACTCACACACTCACTCACACACACAATCACTCACACACAATCACTCACACTCACACACTCACTCACACTTACTCACACTCACTCTTACTCACACCCCGGGAGCCAGCACGATCCATCTTCCACCATAGTATGTGCAATTACCTCATGCATTTCAACTATATGAATGAATGCCACAGTGGAGGCATAAGTACAAACACAAACTCATTACAATGACACATAAGTCACCCCATTATGACTCAGTTCTGTGTGTGTGCCTGCGTGTGCCTGTGTGTTCCTCACTGTGTGTGTTGCATGTCTGTATCACACTCTATGTGTCTGCATGTTGTGCATTGCATGTATGTGTGTATGACTGTGTCGCTCTTTATGCATCTCAGTACATGGGTGTGCATTTGCATGTGTGTGTCTCTGTGTGTGTGTGTGTCTTGCATCCGTGTGTGTGCATTAATTCCCTATATAGCCTGATGGGCAGTGCCGTCCCACATTGCTAGTATATATATATATATACTAGTTGAAGAGCCCGTTACACGGGCCACAGTGCCACTGCCACCCGGTCGCGGGGCAGTTATGTGCAGTAGAGACTGCCTGCACCGTGGATGATACAGAGCTGGATGCTCCTAAGGAGTGTCCAGCTCTGTATCAGCAGCGGTGCGGGCAGTCTCTACTGCGCATGACTGCAGCACACGCAGAAGAGTCTACTGCGCATGATGCGGCGTTACACATGGTTTAGCGAATTATTATATAGGATATATATATATATATATATATATATATATATACACACACTCTTTATACACAAACTCATGCACACAGACACATACACACACACACTTATTCACACACACACTTATGCACACGCACATATTCCTACACACAAGCACAAACTCATACACATTTGCACACTCTATATACACATACTCTCCATACACAAACACACACAGAAACGCACACACTTATTATTACACACACAAGCACATATTCATACACACACACACACACACAAATGCATGTATTCATACACATGCGCACAAACTTATACACACATGCACAAACTCATACACATACACTCAGTCTATACACACACACTGTCTATATACACTCTCTCTCTCTATATATATATACACATACATACACACACACACACACACACACACACACACACACTCTCTTTCTAAACACACATACATACACACACACACAGACAAACACACCCACATGCACATATACGCACCCACATATATATATATATATTTTCCCATTTTATCTGACTTTCAAATGCACTTGTCTAATCTCCGTCCAATATAAAGGCCAATAATTGCGACAAACTCAATCCATAAACTTTATTTTGATTTTATATTTCAACATTTGTGTGATTATCCATCTGAGATAAAAGTGGCATAAGAGGATTTATATTTTGTTTTCATTTAGTTAAGCCTGACTTGTTTCTAATGAATATTTTTATTAACATACAAGAAGCCAGCTAATGGTACAAAAAATTGAAGTTGCATTTTTAGGTTCAAGTAGTGAACATGCAAATTCCATTTTATTCCATTTAACCCTCTGAGTGCTAGAGAGGTGCACAAAGCATTGCTCCTTATGTAACACTGATAGCCACAATACAGTGCAGTGGATCCATAACACAAATTCTTCCAGATTGATTATTCAAAATAAACAGGTGCACAGCTATAATCATATTCCACCAATTCACAGTCCATTAGAAAAATCAAGAACTAAATAAATAGCTATGACCTTCATAAATCCAAATATGAAAAGAGCTTGTGATATGAATGCCATGGCTAAACTCTTATGTGTGAAACAGACATGTATAATAAAGAGATTTATTCGTATGTGTCAGTTTTCTATTACGCCTTTTATATTTACCATTTGTGGAGTGGAAATTTTAGACCAGGGAAGTGGAACCTTTGGCTGTCCAGCTGCTGGAGACTACAACTCCCATCATCCACAAACAGTCAGTGGATGTTTGGGGATTATAGAAATTGTAGTTTCCAATAGCTGGAGAGCCAAAGGTTGCTTATCACTAGAGCTGGATTTACATCCCAGGAGCCCCTAGGCAAGGAACGCTAGGTTACCTTTGCTCTACCCATGGCCACACCCCTTCTTCTGACATGACCCCGCCCCGGTCCCATTTACTGCTTCCATGCACAGAAAGTACCCTTGCCCTATAACAAGCAAGAAGGAGAAAAGCTTTAACCACCAATGCGAGATCAGTCTCACATCCAAGGGGTTAAATAATAGCCTGTAAAGTGTTATAAGTGTTGCGCAGGCACATTAAGATTGCCCTGGCCACACCCAAAATTCAGAATGAGTGATTGGCCAGAAAAGCTGAGGCTCCCCTCAGAATTCAGATAGGAATTGAAGAAGTGATATCATTGGAGAAGTAATCTCCACGTTATCACCTCTTTGTCACATCTTAATACATATCTGCCTACAGAACTGAATGCTCTGTGTGCTATTTTGTTTCAATAGCATCTTTTTTACATTGAATCTCTAGATCTGCTTTCATGTTCCCTGACAGAAAGCTCTCTGTGAACCAATACAGGGAGATCATTGTCAGGGATAGAAAAAAATGTAAACCGATTAGGTGAAAATGAACAAATAAAAGATAAAAAGAATACTGACTATGATTTTACATTTTATGCAATTGCAGAATATTTAAATTCAAAATAATTTAATATCAGTTTAATCTTCCAAGTTAATGTTTTTTTCTCCATTTGGTCTTGGTGAGTGGGAGATTTCACAGGAGTGAATATAAATAGAAAACCCAAATGTAGAAGGAAAGTGGAGCAATTCTGGATTAAACCAACTGCACAGAAGGGTACAAATAAAAGTTCCCATTGATTGAAATTGTTCATTAACCCTTTGGGTTCTAGAGGGGTGTGCAACTCATTGCATTTCAATGCGTGCACACCCCTTTGGCACTCAAAGGTTTAAAGGGGAATGCTTTTTTTTTAACCATAGATTTAGTTAATAAAGTACGATTAGGAAGGGGTATTTTTTTCTAAATGTACATACTTTTAAAGATAATTCATCTTCAAGCTGTGAGCTTCCACATACTGCAACACGCTGAATCACCGGCACAGTTCTTCTTCTCCTCCCACCTCCCTCCCAGCTGCCCCAGCGCGTTCACACTTCCCTTCAGTCTTGTGGGAATGGCTTCTATCATTACATCAAGCTCCAGTTAGCATTATACTGAGGTTGCAACATCAGTATAATGCTAACAGGAGCTTGATGTAACAATGGAAGCCATTCACACACACCGCACCAAAGGGAAGTGTGAAAGCGCTGGGGCAGCTGGGAGGGAGGTGGGAGGAGAAGAAGAACTGTGCCGGTGATTCAGCGTGTTGCAGTATGTGGAAGCGCACAGCTTGAAGATGAATTATCTTTAACCCCTTAAGGACCCATGACGGTCCTGGACCGTCATGGGTTGTTATCCCTTTAAGGACCCATGACGGTCCAGGACCGTCATGGCTTAAATGATAGCAGCGTGCCTCCGTGCACACTGCTGTCATTAATTCCAGGCTGAGACTGAGCGTTCCAAGACTGGGGCGTTCAGTCTCAGCTCTTCTTGCTTGTGCCGTAGCAGCGATCACATGTACCGGCATTCTGAGTGTCTCCTCTACCTCTGTCTCCCTTGCTATCAAAGTAAGGGAGAGAGAAGTAGAGAAAATACAGCAGCTGGGGGTATTAACCCCTTCACTGCTGGTGCAGGAGGCTGGCTAAAAGCAGATCAATTTTTGACCTGCAATTATATACTTTTTTTTTTTTTTTTTTAAACACAACACACTTTTTTTTTTTACCCAAAAAAATTTTATTTAAAAAAAAAATATGATTAAACAATATTGCAAGTGTGATTGTTGTGGAGCCATGTAATACACTTATACACACCGCCAAATGTCAGGGATAAAAAAGTGTCAAAATAGGGTGGGAAAAAGGGACATGGGGATTTTTACCCAAGGGGGACAGTGGCTACTTTAAACCGCATTTTGTAGGTATACTTTTCATGCAGTCTCCATAAAAATTTAACCCTTTGTGCCCAATTGATCCCAAGAGAAAAAACAAAAATGGTGTTTTTTTTTTTACTTTTTTTTACATTTTGTTTTAATTTTAATAAAGTAAATGGCGGGTTATCCATATATGTGGATATCAAAAGAAAGCCCTATTGGTGCTTAAAAAAACAGTATATAATTTATGGGAGTGGAATAAAAGACTTAGAGGGAAAACACTGTTGAACAAAGACATAGTCAAAAACATCAGAATTGCTCCGGTCCTTAAGGGAAAATGACCTCAGATTTTCCCGGTCCTTAAGGGGTTAAAAGTATCTACATTTAGAAAAAAAAAAAAACTTTCCTAATAGTACTCTATTAACTAAAGCTATGGTAAAAAATTTTATGAGGTGAATGTTCCCCTTTAACTCTTTGAATGCTAGAGATGTTCCCAACACATTGCACTGGAGACATATGTAGTATCCAAGGGGTTAAAGGGCTCTTTTAAATCAATGGGAATTTGGGGAATTCGTGTGCATTCCCTATGGCGCAGTTGGTTTATCCCAGAATGACGGCACTTTTCCAGCTGTACAGTCTCAGTTTAATCCATTCCCAACGGACTGTTGTACTAAGAACCAGCGCAGTTCTGGGATACACCCAGTGCACCATGGGGGAAATGGAAATCCCTATTGATTTAAAAGGAGATTTTTAAACCCTTGAATGCAAAGGAGGTAGGTCTCAAATACACTGAAATGTAAAGTATTGGAGGCCTCTCAAATATTCAAGAGGTTAAACTCAACATTTTATTGAAACCTTTGAGTACCCGAGAGGTACGCAACGTTTTGCAGAGTGGCGCTCAAGGGATTAAACCAACATCAATTCCTGCAATGAACATTTGTACCCTGTGGTACCATTGATTTGTTCTAGGATGACCCCGGGGCAGGGGGAGAGGCACAATAGGTTGATATAATGAAGAGCTGTATCTGGCGATGTGTGGAGAATACAACACACTTCACAATATGCACAGAATTATCCACGCAGGAGGAGTTGGGTGAGACTTTGATCATTAGGATATGATGTTGGCTAATCATCAGCGTGCTTTGGAAGTCCAAGGGATAAGGAAAGGCAGCTGCTCTCTCTGCTCTCCAGTAGAGACAACAAGCTGTTCTCTGCAGCTCCATGGAAATCTATTGGAAGATCCCAAAACTGTCATCTGAGAAGTGAATTAGTTTCTGTGAACTCTGACAGCACTGGCACCTATCAGAGCTTAGTGCATGTGGCGAATAGCCCCGTTAACATAGGAACCCACCAACAGGAATATAACAATGACTCATTAAGCTGCATTTCAATATGTAAATGAACCATTGGAGAAGGAGACATTGCAGAATTGTAAACCTAGAAAACGCATGGAGAAAGCATGGCGATGTTGCCGTATCTGAGGTGAAATCACAGTGATGAGATGGTGAAAAAACCTTAGTGCATAATATGAGATGGATTCGGGTCCTGTACTCCACCATATCATTTTGGACCATAGTGCATCTTAGTTTACTTTTGAAAGGTCACACGCAAAAGAGCCTGCAACCACATTACGCATTAACCATGACGCCATAATAAAAATGGTGACATGAGAATCTCGCACTGCATGGCAGCATGAGATTCTCATGTTGCCTACTAAACGGTTGCAAGAAGAGGCTGTCCTGGACCATCGTTGTTTAAAACAAAATCATTACTCAGCAAGACTGGTACCTTAGATTCGGGAGATAGAGTTGATGCAAAGAGGAAGTAGACTGACACTAGGTAGACTAGGCAATAGTGTTGAGCGAGCGTGCTCGGCCGATGCTCGGATCGGCTCGAGCATCGCTCTGCTCGACACATGGCGGTACTCGTCGAGTACCGCCATGTGCTCGCCCGCCATGTTCAGGTGGCGGGGATCTGTGCCGGAGGAGGCACAGATCTGAAGACGCTCCGCTGGACCACCAGGGACTGGAGGTACGGGGGCATTGCGGAGATGAAGGGGGCATTGCGGAGATGAAGGGGGACATTGTGGAAGAGGGGCATAGCGGAGATGAAGGGGGACATTGTGGAAGAGGGGCATAGACTCTATGCCCCTCTTCCACAATGTCCCCCTTCATCTCCGCTATGCCCCTCTTCCACAATGTCCCCCTTCATCTCCTCTATGCCCCTCTTCCACAATGTCCCCCTTCATCTCCGCTATGCCCCTCTTCCACAATGTCCCCCTTCATCTCCTCTATGCCATAGAGGAGATGAAGGGGGACATTGTGGAAGAGGGGCATAGCGGAGATGAAGGGGGACATTGTGGAAGAGGGGCATAGAGGAGATGAAGGGGGACATTGCGGAGATGAAGGGGGACATTGTGGAGATGAAGGGGGGCATTGACCAGGCACCCTCCCCTCATCAGAGCAGGGGGTGCCTGGTGTAATGCTCGTGTCGCCCCATTCTATTCAATGGGGCTCGGGTGCTCGGCCGAGCACTCGAGCCTCAGGGGGTGCTCGGTCAGAGCACCCGAGCACCCGAGCATCGGGGTGCTCGCTCAACACTACTAGGCAACAGTAGAGCCATTTATACAGGTGGATGCCCCCACCCCCATGTCTTGTTACCTTTTCCCATGTTTTTATTTTAAAACATTTTTTTATTACTCCAGAATTATTATTCATACTAACATGAGACTCTCTGTCTTTGGACAGCATGTTTTTCTTTGAGGCTGTGGTTACCTATTTAAGCGTGCTATATCTTTGAGCATTTTATGCCACTTAGGATGCAAACAACCTCACTGCCTTTCGCGGTGCATATTTGCCTCTGCATTGCACACAGTCTTCTATGGTCCACCGCTTGGTATAGCCTTACCCTTCTTTTTGCTATCGGAGGCCACTTCCTGCTACCATCTCCAGTTTCCGTTTGTCTTTTTTCTGTCAAAAGTCTGGTACTCTCTGGAGTTGACTCATGATCTCATGTCCTTTCATGGTACTCTGAGTCTGGAGTTGACTCATGATCTCATGTCCTATCATGGTACTCTGAGTCTTGGAACACATACATCTCTATCCCTGGCTTTGTCTCCCAAATCACAGCCTGTTCTTGTGACCTTTCAGTGGGCGACATGAAAATCTCTCACTGTCATTCAGTGCGAGATTCTCATGTCGCCATTTTTATTATGGCAACATGGTTAATGGATAATGTGTATGCACGCTCTATTGCGTGTGACCTTTTAAAAGGATACCATGCATCTTCCCCCCTCCTTAATACATCAGCCTAAATATTCACTAAATACAGTACCATACGCAAAATGTAAAGTGGAACAATGTGTGTGCGTGTGTGTTTGTGTATGGGGGGAGATTAAAATCCCCATTGATTTACATGAGACTTTTAACCCGTTGAATGCTTGCGATCTTTCTAGCAATCTAGGGGTTAGAAGCACTATTTAAATCAAGGGGAATTTTGGGACATTTTTATTTGTGTGCTTTGGTGGGGTTGAATTGCTCCAGTTGCTCCTCTTTCCTTTGTACGTATGGATAACAGACATTAGCTTTTGTGATCTATTGTTCTGTGTGACTAGGGACTGTACAATGCAAGGCAAATACAATGTGACCTTATCCACACATTCCTCAAAGTGATAACTGAGATTTACTTGATATACAAATTCAGCTGAGATCATTCTTCTACCTCTATCTGTTTGTCCTATTGATAACTGCTCTGTGACTACAGCACTTAGCTTATAAAAGTCAGTTTGTAGAACCAGTCAATTCCCTTTATTTGATTTTCTATTTCATTGGTAATTTTGAGAGTACCTTAGGTTATAAAGTGCTTACAGTAAATATGAGCAGTGGAAGGAGGGTGGAATTCAAATGTAAGAGATGACTAGCTCTAGGGGTAGACTGCAGTGCTCACATCTACAAGACCAGTATTTGGGATGTTTGTGGCTGAGCATTAGTGGTCCACTCCAGGCTCACTCATTTTGATTGCTTGTCTTGTGCGCTTGTTGTTTCATATTGTTATAAATATAGATAAGGGAAACGTCCTTGCTTTGTATTATGAATTGATTTAGTGGACACAGGTGCAGTTCTGAATCTATCTGAATCTAGGAAATTGAAACAAGAAGTATGAACAGCAGAAGGGGAAGAAAGATAACGAGAATGTGGGAAAATGCATGAGAAAGTGTGCTGGAAAGAGGGTGGGAGCTGTGATGAGAGTAGGAGAGAGTGGGTGTGGGAGAACATGGAAGAGAGGAGGTGAAGACTATGGGAAAGTGGGAGAGAGAGATGGTAGCGATAGAGATGAGAGAGTGAGATCATTGGAGAAGGAGAGAGATGGAGAGTGAGATGGGAGAGGCAGTCAGGTGAAGGGAGAGATAAAGCATGGGAGAATGAGTGGGAATGGGAGGAGAAAAATGAGGGGAGAATAGCACACATCAAAAATATAATTCTTAAAGGGTCCCTACCTGTGCATTTATTATAACATCTCATCAGGGGTAACTTTTACTTTAGATACGGTTTTACAGGTGTATTAGATTAGGACTTGTCATATATTGAGATAGCTTGACAGGTTCATCAAGCTGACACATTTTTTGGCCAAATAAATGGAACTAAATCCTCATAATTATCAGTATAGTGGTATTATACATGCCCAATGCAGGGCACATATTTGCACTATTTATATGGCAGAGCGTAGGTCTGTTTTTTGTCTTGTGTTTGAACTTTAGGTTTCGGCCTAATACTTGGGGTGCTGGAGAGCCCTCTCATTCCTTGCTGCTATCTATCTTATAGTCATTTTATTTTATTTAAATGTTATTTACTATATGACTTTATTATGGTGAGTTAACATTTTAAACTATCCTTTTTCTTCTCTCTTGTTTTTGCACATTTCCTTTCAGAGGCGTAACTAGAAGCCTCCGGGCCCTGGTGCAAGAAGCGCCATGGGCCCCCCCGGACCACATTCGCCCCCCTCGACTACATTGGCCCTCTCCAAAATGCCCCCATCTCCTACCTCCCTGGAGTGGCAGGAGCCCGGAGAGGTGTGTTGATCTTCCGCGCGGTCCTCTTCAGTAATGCAGAGCGCTGGGAGATGATGTCATCTCCCAGAGCTCTGCATTACTACAGTGCCAGACGGAGATCGCGAGTGGGGTTGCAGGGGGCGGCCAGACCCCTGGAGCAATGGGCCCGGTCGCGGGTGCGACCCCTGTGACCCCTATAGTTACGCCACTGTTTCCTTTGCTCATTCTAGCTGTTTCTTACTCATTCAATTTAATCACTAATATAACACATTAATGTTTCATTGTACTATTTCTTTAACTTTATAGACCTTTAAAGGCATGTCTTTTGGCCTGTCTGGGCTTGCACACACACCCTGTCTGTAATTAACTTCACCTCATAAGGTCTGTGGGGGTTGGAACATTTTACCTGTAGTGAGAACTGGTGGATCCACAGTCCTCTTGGACAGATACCCACTTACTGCAGGCCTAGAAGGTTTCCTTTAGATCAGGTAAGTCCTTCTTTACACCTTTTTAATTGTTCTATGTCTCTTGTTTTTAATTGCACACACTGGAACCCGCAAGCATTCAAAATCAAAAATGTCATTCTGAAAGGGTCCCTACCTACGCGTTTATTATAACATCGCATCAGGGGTAATTTTTAATTTAGGTAGGGTTTTACAGGTGTATTAGATTAGGACTTGCCATTTATTGAGTTACCTTGACAGGGTTGGAAAGCTTACACTTTTTTTGGCCAAATAAATGGGAGTAAATCCTCATATTTATCTACATAGTTGTATTATACATGCCCAATGCAGGACACATATTTGAGCTTTTTGTATGGAGGATCATGTCTGTTTTTTTGTCATATATATTTTTATATATTAAGTTTTACTATCCCTTTAATTGGGGATTGCGACCCCCATAATGCAAGAGAGGTCACCATTGCATTTCTAAGCTTGGACCTTTGGGGAATTTATGTTTGTCTCAACAGGGGTGATTTGGCATGGCCTGGACTTGATGGACACATCTCTTTTTTCAGCCACAGCAAGTATGTTACTATGTCTCCTTACAATTGCTCCAGCTTCCTTATAAACCAGCCTGTCTCTTTGAAGGGATAGAAATGTTTCCAATAAAAGCAGTTCCAATTAATCTTCATAGTATTTGGGCCATGTCGAATGTTATTTCAATACTGTCAGAGTTGTAGTTCAAGAGTACTTGAATGATAAAGTGTCCCCCTCCCACCCCTTTTACTGACATAACACTGCTCACCTCAGAGCAGCAAGACTGTCCAGATGTATCGCAGAGAGGGACAATCTTCAGAGAGCATAAGGGAAAACCTGAAAAACCTGTCAAGGGTGGCAGAGTTTTCCTTATACTCAAAGTAAGAAGATTGTCCCTGCTGTGACCTGTCCAGTCAAGTGACCAGATTCTGCATCTGATGGAAGGCGGCTTACACTAGATAAAAGGGGCAGGAGGAGGAAACTTTATCATTCAATTACCCTTGAACTACAACTCTGACAGTACTGAAATAACCCTCTGCATGGCCCAAATATAATGAAGATTAATTGCAGCTGCTGTTTTTGTGAAACATTACTGTCCCTTTAAGGTGTAAAATAACATATTCCCCATAATGCCCATACTCCTTAAAGTGCACCTGCCACCTTGAATTTTTGCATAATTGAAAACATCATTCAAAACGACCTATGTTTCATGTTATCCAAAAGTCAAACAGATGTATAGTTTAAGAGATATTCACAGATTTATTTCTGGAAAAAGTGAAAGATGAAAGTCTCTCAGTGCCGCACAGTTAATTAACATATGAAACCACTGGGAAAAGCTTCATTGCCACATGAAACCACACAGAACATTTCATTAGCATGCATTAGCATATGATTACCAACTATGAATATCTCCTAAACTATACATTTGCTTGTCTTTTGACAAACATGACACATAGCCAGTTTTAACCCCTTCAGTGCCAGAGGCTCGGGCCATTTTCTGAACCCTGCAGGCCAGACACTTTTTCAACATTTTTGCTATCCTTCCGTTTAGGCTGGATTTCCTCTGGGGATTTTTAGTTACATATGGAAAACTATATATTGTTTTTTTCAGAACGAATTGAGCTTTCTTGTGATACCTTACATGAAGAGAATTTTACATCGTGCAAAAAGCTATGATGTCATAATGACAAAAAAAAGTGAAAATTTACTCATTTTGCTAAAATCACATACTATGTATCAAAAACATTTACCTTGATTGAAAAAGTTTCAATTATTTGAAAAAGCCTCGAGTCCCCCGAGTAAAAAAATACCAAATTTGTATAGTTTTACCTACGTCCATGGCTAGCGTAGAGCCCTAATCACCAGCAGCGCAAAATGACATTTTCAACTTTATAAACTAATATGCGCATTCTAGGGTTTTTGTGGTAAAACTACCCTAAAACAGTGGAATAACTATATAAAACTATATATTTCTGGAAAGTAGACAACCTGCTGCATCTAATGAGGGGTGATTTTCCTTGTTACCCCAAGCCTGGTGTGCACAAATGCCTCCAGAAGATGGCGGTAATGAAAAAAAAAGGCATTTTCTTACATTTCTGCCCCTTCAAATGAACTAAAATGTGTGAAAACCATGGCATTTCCAACTATATTCATTAGCTAGTGCTCTTAGGAGAAAAATAACACCCCATTGGTATGAGTTCACCTACCTCAGGGGGCGCTACAAGTACAAAACTACACCTATTGCAACCTCTAATTTTTCTAACATTTTCTCAAACATTACCTGTCTGTACAAAAATGGTTATAACAAATACAGAAGTGAAGAAAGGGTACACAAACCATACCATTTTGAAAAGAAGACACCCTGCCGCATCTAATGATGGGTGACTTGCCTTGTTACCCCAAGCCTGGAGTGCACAAATGTCTCCAGAAGGTGGCGCTAATGAAAAAAAAAGGCATTTTCTTACTTTTCTGCCCCTTCAAATGTACTGAAATGTGTGCAAACCATGGTATTTCCAACTGTATTCTTTAGCTAGTGCTCTTAGGAGAAAAATGACACCCCATTGGTATGAGTTTAACTACCTCAGGGGGCGCTAGAAGTGCAAAACGACACCCACTACAACTTCAAATTTTTCTAACATTTTCTCAAACATTACTTGTCTGTACACAAATGGTTACAACAACTACAGAAGTGAAGAAAGGGTACACAAACCATACCATTTTGAAAAGAAGACACCCTGCCGCATCTAATGATGGGTGACTTGCCTTGTTACCCCAAGCCTGGAGTGCACAAATGCCTCCAGAAGGTGGCGCTAATGAAAAAAAAGGCATTTTCTTACATTTCTGCCCCTTCAAATGTACTGAAATGTGTGCAAACCATGGTATTTCCAACTGTATTCATTAGCTAGTGCTCTTAGGAGAAAAATGACACCCCATTGGTATGAGTTTAACTACCTCAGGGGGTGCTAGAAGTGCAAAACGACACCCACTACAACTTCACATTTTTCTAACATTTTCTCAAACATTACTTGTCTGTACACAAATGGTTATAACAACTACAGAAGTGAAGAAAGGGTACACACACCATACCATTTTGAAAAGAAGACACCCTGCCGCATCTAATGATGGGTGACTTCCCTTGTTACCCCAAGCCTGGAGTGCACAAATGCCTCCAGAAGGTGGCGCTAATGAAAAAAAAAGGCATTTTCTTACATTTCTGCCCCTTCAAATGTACTGAAATGTGTGCAAACCATGGTATTTCCAACTGTATTCATTAGTTAGTGCTCTTAGGAGAAAAATGACACCCCATTGGTACCAGTTTAACTACCTCAGGGGGCGCTAGAAGTGCAAAACGACACCCACTACAACTTCACATTTTTCTAACATTTTCTCAAACATTACTTGTCTGTACACAAATGGTTATAACAACTACAGAAGTGAAGAAAGGGTACACAAACCATACCATTTTGAAAAGAAGACACCCTGCCGCATCTAATGATGGGTGACTTGCCTTGTTACCCCAAGCCTGGAGTGCACAAATGCCTCCAGAAGGTGGCGCTAATGAAAAAAAAAAAGCATTTTCTTACATTTCTGCCCCTTCAAATGTACTGAAATGTGTGCAAACCATGGTATTTCCAACTGTATTCATTAGCTAGTGCTCTTAGGAGAAAAATGACACCCCACTGGAATGAGTCGACCTACCTTAGGGGTGCCAGAAGCACATAACTACACCTACCTGTTTGCTTCTTCGAAAATGGCTGCTTGTACTAAAATGTCCATAACTGTTACAGACATGAAGGAAAGGTATAAAAGGTATACCATTTTGGAAAGTAGACATTCTCCCGCATCAAATGAGGGGTCACTTGCCTTTCTACCCCCTGGGCTGAAGTGCACAAATATTTCCAAAATGTGGCGCTATGGGAATAAATACAGGTTTTTTTACATTTCCACCACTTCAAAGATACTAAAATCTTTGAAAACCATAACATTTCCTGCTGTATTCAGTACTTGCTACCATCATGAGAAAAATGGTAGCCCATTTGTGTGGGTTAACATACAATATGTGGGTGCTAGGAACACGAACGTAAACCTGACACTTTTGTTTTTTAAATTATCTGCTTGCACTAAAATGGTTATAACCATAATAGATATGCAGGAAAGGTAGAGAAACAATGCCATTTTGAAAAGAAAACAACCTGCCGCATCTAATGAGGGGTCACTTGCCTTCTTACCCAAAGGCTGGTATGCACAAATGCTTCCAGGAGGTGGCGCTAATGAAAAAAAATGCTTTTTTTTACATTTCTGCCCCTTTAAATGTATGGAGCTCTGTGAAAACCATGGAATTTTCAACTGCATTTGTTTGCTAGTGCTCTTAGGAGTCAAACGACACCCCATTGATATGAGTTGAACTACCTTAGGGGGTGCTAGAAGTAGAAAACTACACCTACTACAACCTCTGATGTTTCTAACATTTTCTCAAACCTGACTTGCCTGTATAAAAATGGCTATAACACCTTCAGAATTGAAGAAAAGGTAGATAAACCATACCATTTTGGAAAGAAGACAACCTGCCGCATCTAATAAGGGGTCACTTGCCTTTGTACCCCTAAGTTATTTGGAACAACTATTTCCAGAATGTGGTGCTACAGGAAAGAAAAACAAACATTTGTTTTACACATCAGTCACTTCAAAGATACTAAAATGGTTCAATGGTGTGGGATTTCCTAGGAGGACTTCTTGCCAGCCAAAAAAAAATGGTACCCCACTGCTCTGGGTTCACATACCAATTTACGCTACAAGAGCGTAGCTACCAGTGAAACAGAAATGGGAAAACAAACAGTGTATGTGTGATTTTATGGCTAACAGATGAAAGAAGCTAGGACGTCAGCCGGTGTATGTGCGGACCTGTGACTACAAGTCTAACAAAATGTGTGAGAGGGTGAGGGATTAGGCAGTGTGTGTGGGTATGAGCAGAGGAGCAAGGATGGTGGTGATGGTGGGGCAGTGTCTGATAGTGTGTATGGGAGATCTCTGACTACCATTGTGCACTGTATGTCCCCTCATACAAAGCACTGCGTTGGACCCCCTTCCTGTTGCACGTGCATTTTTTGGGGCTTTTTCCCCCAATATTTTTGTGTAGACCTCGTTGGGGGCATCAGAACCCATACAATGAGGTCTAAATAAAAAATAAAGGGGGAAAAAATCCTTTATGTGCCACAGGGGTGTCCAGCACACAAAGGGTTAATTTTTTTATCGTTACTTTGTATTCAGATGGCCACCAAACAAGCTCTGATCACAAAGTAATGATAAAAAGTCCTGTGTGTACCACAGGAAGGGGGTCTGCATTGAACCCCCCCTCCCAGTGGCACACACATGGTTAATTTTTGATTTAATTTTTTTTTATTATATACCTCATTGAGGGGCATCAGGACCCCCTGATCCCTCCCCAATGAGGTCTTAGTAAAAAAAATATATATGTCCACAAACAGAGTGACCCTGTGAGTGCCACAGGGGTCTGCAGCGCATTGCAAAGCAATGCACTGGATCCTTGTGGCACTCAGAGGGTTAATTTTTTTTTTATCATTACTTGGTAATCAGAGCTTGTTGGGGGGCCATCAGGACCAATCATGATGGCCCCCAACAATCTCTGATAACGAAGTAATGATAAATGCCCTGTGTGTGCCGCAGAAGGGGGGCTGCATTGGCCCCCCTTGTGGCACACACAGGGTTAATTTTTTTTTCTTTACATTTTTTTTTATTATGGACCTCATTGGTGGGTATCAGGACCCCTCTGATTCCCCCAATGAGGTCTTAAAAAAAAAAAAATAAAAGGAATCAAAATAAATGTCCCTGTGAGTGCCACATGGGTCTCCAGGGCATTGCAAAGCAATGCATTGGACCCTTCTGGCACTCAGAGGGTTAATTTTTTTTTTTATTATTACTTTGTAATCAGAGCTTGTTGGGGGGCCATCAGGACCAATCCTGATGGCCCCCCAACAATCTCTAGTAACAAAGTAATGATAGAAGCCCTGTGTGTGCCACAGGAGGGGGGGTGCATTGGACCCCCCCTGTGGCACACACAGGGTTAAAATTTTTTTTTTTTTTTTTTTTTTTAATAATAGACCTCATTGAGGGGCATCAGGATTCCCCCTGATTCCCCCAATGAGGTCTTTAAAAAAAAAAAAAAAAAAAAAAAAAAAAAAATGACCCTGTGAGTGCTACAAGGGTCTCCAGCACATTGCAAAGCAATGTGCTGGGGACCACTGCAGCACTCACAGGGTTAGTTTTGTTTTTTTTTTATTTATTTATTTTTTTTTAATATATTCAGACCTCGTGGGGGACATCAGGACCCCTCCTGGTGTCCCCCAAGTAATTGATCTCCCAGCCGATAGGCTGGGAGACCAATTTGGCGACTGCAGGAGAGCAGAAGCTCTCCTGCCTTTCACTCCTACCACCGGTAGGAGTGAATGGGACCGGGGAAACTTCCCCAACGTCATCAGTGACATGTCACTGATGACGTTGGGAGGCTTCCCCCGGTCCCGCCCACTCCTACCCGGAAGTTCGGGTAGGAGAGAAGGAAGAGGAGAAGCTGCGCTTCAGCTGCGCTTCTCCTCTTCTTTTATTGATCTCCCAGCGCGATCGGCTGGGAGATCAATAACAGGGGGGACATGAGGAGTGATCCTCATGTCCCCCCACGATTGCCCAGCTATTTTTTTTTTTAAATGCGGCCACTGCATGCCGGTTATACCGGCTCATGCAGTGACCGCATTTTAGTGGGTACATCGTACGAGCTTGGCACAGCGGGTACAGCTGTCCAAACTCGTACAATGTACCCACTTGGCACTCAAAGGGTTAATGAAGTTTTCATATATGCAAACATGATTCAAGGTGACAGATTCACTTTAAGAAGGACCCAGAGTTTGAGACTTTTCTGTTAAAAAATTCCAGCATTCAGGAAGTATTTAACTTTTCTTTCCTTGAATAAGTAATTAATATAACCAATTACTTGCTTAAGATCAGCTATCAGCCCTTAAAGGCATAGTAATGTTTCACAAAAACAGCAGCTCCAATTAATCTTCATAGTATTTGGGCCATGGAGAGTGTTATTTCAATACTGTCAGAGTTGTAGTTCAAGAGTAATTGAATGATCCCCCTCCCACCCCTTTTACCTAGTGTAAACCATCTCTCCTCAGATGTGGAATCTGATCCTGGGACCGGACAGCTCACAGCAAGGGTCAATCTTCTTACTGTGAGAACAATGAAAGCCCTGCCCCACTGACAGGTTTTTCAGGTTTTTCCCTGCTACTCTGAGCTGAGGGGCGGGAGGGGGATATCTTAATATTCAACTACAACTCTGACAGTATTGAAATAACACTCTCCATGGCCCAAATACTATAAAGAATAATTGGAGCTGCTTTTATTATGAAACATTACTATCCCTTTAAACTTAAAGGAATAGAAATACTTAATATTTTTTTTAATATGTTGTTGGGTGTACACCTGAGTAAAACAATTGTACTCCAATTGATGAAAGATATTTTATAAAAAGTTATTATAGATCAAACTTGAATTTTTTTAGATGCAGTATCAAAGCAACCTGCAATTGTACAGTGGCACTGTTGCTAACCATCGTATGGAGATTTATGGTCAACTGACCAGAGCTGTCCATAGGAAGGTGTAGCAACAGCACCACTGTACAATTTCAGGTCGCTTTGATACTGCATCTAAAAAATTCTAGTCTGAGCTGTAATAACTTTTGAATGGTACCTTTTAGCAGTGTGTGTACCCTTGTTTTACTCACAGGAATAAACTATGAAACATATATACTTTTTACATATTAAGTACTAGCAATGTGGGACGATGCTGCCTGTCATGTTATGCAGGGGATTTTTTTTTTTTTTTTTTTTTTTAATAAATGTTATGATAGTGAAATATAGTGTAGGGTGTACGTGTCAGAAAGGTACACACAGTGATACACAGACACATGCGTAAACACACACATATTCAGGGGGACACACAGTGATAGGCAGAGATGCATGCAACACACATACATACACACACATGCACTGACATACACAAACAGTGACACACAGATGCAAATCAGAACATACATACATGCAGTGTGAGCAGTGTAAGCAACATACCTCCCAACATTTCAAATGGCCAAAGAGGGACACTTGTGTTTTAGGTGGTGTTACTGGGGGCGTGGCTGGTGGTGTATTTTAGAGAATTTTTAACCATTTGAGTGCCAGGGGGTAAGCAATACATTGCATACCCCTCTGGCATTGAAATGGTTAAGTTACTCCTTCTGTAAGTGAATGATTTAGAAGAAGATGAAAGTATTTTTTTACACAGACTAATTTAACAGATATATACAGAAGTTTATACCTACATTACTGTGGGTTTTATTGATGTGGAGCAATCTGATACACTGGTATATACACCACACAGTGTGATCTCCTAAATAGAGGAGCAGAGGGATTTGGGTGTCAAACAGGGACTGTCCCTCCTATACTGTATAGTGTCAGTCCTTATACACAGACACATGCAGACTGTATACTAGACAATGTCAGAGCATATATAAATAGTTTGTCATACATGCTATACAGTGAGCTATGTACAGCATGGAGATGATTGCAGGAACTGGCACCTCTACTTACAGACAGACTTACAAACAATCTGCTGTCTTTCTCTCTCTTTGTGCAATATATAAATACAGTCACAACCATGTCTCTGCCACTTACCAGCTCAGCTGAAGCCCTGCTCTGCGCTGCCTGATCATTTCTCTGCCGTTGTTCCACTGTCCCAGCTTCTCTGTGCTAGCAAGTCAGCTCCTCAGCATCCTGCCTGCTGATTGTTTAGAAATCAGCTCACTTGTAGTAATTGGCAGGGCTGTGCAGGGTCACAGACAGGGAATGAAGAAGCTGCATTGGACCATGGCCTTCCAGCTGTATCTTGAACATAGTTCCCATCATCCTCAGCTGTTCAGCATGCGTGTGTATATGTCTCTGTATGAGTGTGTGTATATGTGTGCATGTGTCTGCCAGTGTGTGGGGGGCATGTGTGTGTGTCTGTGGTGTAAAAGTGAGTGGCAGCCATTTTATTTCAGCCTTAGATAGTGGTGGGCAGGCTGGATAGTGGGGGCGGGCCAAAAATCACACCCCCATTGAATCACCCAATGGGAGCAGTAATCCTCCTTACTGCCGCCCCTGGGTGTGTTTTGCCAGGCACAAAGTCTTGTTTTATATATGTACATAAATTACTATCCCTTTAAGTCATTTTGAACAAATATCTGCTGGGAACGTTAGATACATTAAATGCTAGAAGATTACCCAACGTACTGATGGTGATACAGTCAAAATACTATTTGTGCTATTAAAGGAATAGTATTGTAAAAAAAAAAATAATATTGTAGCTATTGAAAAAATGAAACTAAATGACCCCAGTCTCATCTCTCAAACCTTTATGGTTTGAGAGATATTCACAGGTAAAGTTCCCCCCCTCCCTCCCTTTTCCCTGACGTCAGCACTGTAGATGACTGCAGGAGAATCTGGTCAAGGGACCAGAGGAGGCTCTTCACCAGAGCCGAGACAGCAAGATATAAAAAGAACTACTTCACTGGAACAGTCTACAAAGTATACTTGGTTTGCAATAGTACAAATCGTATGTGAAGAACAGAATTTGGGCCATGGAGAGTGTTATTTCAATACTGTCAGAGTTATAGTTCAAGAGTAATTGAATGATAAAGTATCCCTCTTCCGCCCCTTTTACTGCTATAACACTGCTCACCTCAGAGCAGCAAGACTGTTTGGATGGATCGCAGAGAGGGACAATCTTCAGTGAGAAAAACTTGTGTGTATTCATACCACATAAACATACATACACTCATTTTAAACCTTTGGGTGCCAGAGGGCAAAGCAACGCATTGGCAAAGCCATGAGTTGCCTACCACTCTGGCACTCAAGGGGTTAATACTGGTTTAGCCAGGGGCAATCACATACTTGGTGTGTGTTCCCCTTTGATTTGGCCCACCTCTCTGTGTTCAATGCATGTCCCTGATACAGAAACACATAGGGGTGGGCTTAGGGAGAAGGATTGGGAGATCCACAGAGGGAGAGCACAGCCAATCCTTCTACACATCATCAAGATGGCAGCACTCTCCCTCTTGCTGCCAAATACCATTCAGGTACATTTTAATCAAAGAGGGATCAAAAATGAGGATAATGTTTTTTTTTTCAAAATCTTGTTGGGGGGTGGGGTAAACCAGTTGGTGGAGGGCAGTTGGAAATTGACAGTTCCACTTTAATAACAGTGTGAACTGTCCCTCAGCTGCTGCAAGAACTAATAGGGTTCGATACTGTATAAAAAGGGTTACAGATTCACAGGATAGGAATATAATTCTGCCTTTATATAAATACTTGTTAAAGGGATAGTAATGTTTCACAAAAACAGCATCTTCAATTAATCACCAAATTATTTGAGCCATAGAGAGTGTTATTTCAGTACTGTCAGAGTTGTAGTTCAAGAGTAATTGAATTATAAAGTTTACCCCTCCCGCCACTTTTACCTAGTGTAAGTTACCTCCCCTCAGATGTGGTATCTGGTCTTAAACCAGACAGCTCACAGCAAGGGACAATCATCTTACTGTGAGAATGAAAGCCCTGCCCCATTGGCAGGTTTTTCAGGTTTTTCCCTTATCTTAATTGAAGATTGTCCCTCTCTGCGATCCATTTTGCCACCACCCTGCTGCTCTGAGCTGAGCAGTGACATCAGTAAAAGAGGTGGGAGGGGATAATTTATCATTCAATTACTCTTCAACTAAAACTCTGACAGTACTGAAATAACACTCTCTGCAGCCCAAAAAATATGAAGATTAATAGGATCTGCTTTTATTATGAAACATTACTATCCCTTTAAGCAGGACTGATTTATGACCTGAAGCCCCAGGTGCAATTGTACAAGGATGCTCCCCACATAACTGATAGCCAAAGATCCCCAAATACAATACCTGACACCCCTCCACCTTACCTTCTGTTTTCTGTGGGTAGTGCTGGATAGAGGTGCTCCTGCATGCCCTCCATTTCAATTAGTACAGTGGAGTGGCTCCTCAGGGCTTACTCCTTACAAGGTACTTCTGGGTTTCAAGCTGAAAGTATATGTTAACAAGTGAGCACGTGGAGAAAACTCTCCACTCTACTGTTTGAATTGGAGAGTAGCACTGGATTGCTGCTCTCCACCAGTAACTACAGAAAAAAATATATATTATATCGGGCTACCCACCAGCAGGATGGACAGCCCCATTAAGGGCTAGGCCGAAAGTCCTGATGAAGCCCACCTGAACCTGAGGCCTCCGGCCTACGCAGGTTACACCCAGAACTTAAAGAGGCCCTGTTGGTAAGGTCTTATCTAGAATATGGAGCAAAGTTTTGGGCACCAGTTCTTAAGAAAGACATCACTGAACTGGAAAAAAAGTGTTGGAGGATCTGAGTTACGAAGAGAGACTAGCCAAACTGGGTTTGTTTACATTAGAGAAGAGATGTCTATGAGGTGATATGATTACCATTTGCAAACATATACAAGGTCAACACAAAGAACTCTCAAAGGAACTATTTACTCAAAGAGCTGAGCAAAGAACAAGAGTTCATTCAATAACCAAACAGTAAAACTTAATATGTATAAAATATGTATAAAGCCTCCTGAGTAAAACAAGGGTACTTCCACTGTTGAGAGTTGTTTTATTCAAATGTTATTGTAGCTAAAAACATTTTTTTAGATGCAGTATCTTAATGGACTGAAATTTTACAGAGTCATTGAATGATAGTATCCCCCACCTGCCCCTTTTACTGATGTAACACTGCTCACCTCAGAGCAGCAAGACTGTCAGGATGGATCACAGACAGGGACAATCTTCAGTGATCATAAGGAAATACCTGTCATGGGGGCAGGGTTTTCCTTAGGCTAACAGTAAGAAGAGTGTCCCTTGCTGCTACCTGTCTGGTCAAGATACTGGATTCCACATCTGAGGGGAGGTCGGGAGGAGGATACTTTATCATTCAATTATTCTTGAACTACAACTCTGACAGTATTGAAATAACACTTTCAACAGCCGAAATACTAAGATTAATTGGAGCTGCTTTTTTTGTGAAACATTACTATCTCTTTAAGTGCACTGATGCAGGCTGGGAGTTAAAGTGTTCTGCAGATAAGAGGAACAAGGGAAAAGGGGATGATACTAGAGAGAGCTGTAGACACAAATGGACACCAAAAAATATATATTTGTATGCTGTTCACAAAAGATAACTTTGCTCCAACAGATTACTAAACAGCTTTCAGGAGATAAGGATTTTCTGTCACTCTAAATCAGCCAGAAGTCAAGCGGTAAAGAACATCTTAGTGTACTTAGGTAATATTGTTCTTTTTAATTCCCCTTGTCATATAGATTACAATATACATCATGTTTACCCCAAAGTCAAGATCTTCTTGTACAGGAAAATGAATGACATAAGGTAAGACATGAAAAAAAAAAATTGAGCTACAGGAAAATGAATGCTAGTTTTGACAATAACAATAAAGAGCAAACCAATAGGAGGTTGCCCAGAACCCCCTTAAGCTTTATTGTCTCTATCAGCTCAGAGAGGTAAACGTTTAGTACTCCAATAGATATAAATCTTTACTGCTATAGTTCATGTGGTTATGCCAGGGGTGGTTATCCTGTGATGGGCTACAAATCTCATAATCCCCAGCTGAAATCATCAAGTTGGACTACAACTCCTATCGTCCTCAGCTGATGGCCACCTGAACTCACCAAGTTTGACTACAACTCCCATCATTCTCACCAATCTAGAGAATCAGCCTCTGTCCCCAGAGACCCAGTAATTCAGTCTGATCCACAGAGTGCATACCTGAGAACTTCCTCCTCTTGTGAAAGGGCTCATGTGCTGCCTACCAGTGGAATGTAAATGAAGGGATTCAAATCATAACAGGTTGTTGCTTAATCAGGTTGCCGGGGCTTATCGTCATTGGGGCATAAAGTGGGTGGTAAGTGGGCAGAACAAGGTGGAAAGAAGGAGAAGTGGGAAGGAAGTGGGAGGAACAGGGTGGGAAGGAGGAGAAGTGGGCAGGAAGTGGGAGGAACAGGATGAGAAGGAGGAGAAGTGGGGAGGAAGTGGGAGGAACAGGGTGAGAAGGAGGAGAAGTGGGCAGGAAGTGGGAGAAACAGGGTGAGAAGGAGGAGGAGTTTCAGCGGAAACTCACCAACACAGGTCAATCAGCCTCTGTCCATGAAGACCTAGTAATTAAAAAAATAGCGTCTCTGGTGCAAATCAGGAGAGTTACCATGAAGTACGCTAAATGCCTTATGTATCAATACAAAGTGGAGAAATTCTATAGAAAAAGCGTAATAGGGGAGACATCAAAATCCAATCTAATTTAAATGGGGCTTTTAACCCCCGAATGCTAGAGAGGTATCCAACTCACTGCGCAGCAATGAGTTGATGACCTCCCTAGAATTCAAGGAGTTAAAAGTCCCGTTAAACTCAGTGAAAATTCTGGTAACGTGTTCCCTACAGTGTAGTTGGCCTGACCCAGAATTGCTCCTCCACTAGGCTCTAAATGTATTATGAAAAACAAATATAACTTCTATTGCACCGTGACAAGGCTGCAGAAGAGGAATCAGGATTTGGTAATATCAAAAGACTTTCTGTGAGGATGAAAGGCTTGTTTCTATCCCAATCCTTCAGATGCACTCTATCGATTTATTGTGTCACATAAATAAATCCACTTCGCTTTAGATCTCTCACTTTATCCTTCTCTGCCGCGCCTGATTCTTGCTCATTTTGTTAGCCCCTTAAGGAACAGATTGATGTGCAATGTAGTGAAAAGCAATGTGTTACATACCCCTTCTGGTCCTTAAGGGGTTAGAAGGAAAATATCATCTGGAAAAAAAGGGTTTATCTTGTAAATACTTTTTCATGGCTAAGGTTCCCTTAAAGGAGCAGTAAACATTTTTTAATGAAAAAAACATATATTGTAGGATACGTTCTTCTTGAGTAACATATGGTTTCTCCCACTGCTGACATGCTGGCCTATTTACAATAAGGGCCATATGTTTAAAGGGATAGTAATACTTCGTTTTATCTTTATTTTATTTTGTAGGCATTAAAAAAACATGAAGAACGATATAAGTCTTATCTCTCAAACCTTTATGGTTTAAGAGATATTCACAAGCAAAGTATCCCCCCCCGTTCAGCCAAAGCAGAAGGGAGGTGCCCAGGTAGACTGCAGAGAAGGACAATCTTCAATTAAGATAAGGGAAAAAGCTGAAAAACTTGTCAAGGGGGGCAGGGCTTTCATTGTTTTCATAGGAAGAAGATTGTCCCCTGCTGTTATCTGTCTGATCTTACAACCAGATTCACATCTGAGAAGAGATGGCTTACACTAGGAAAAAGGGGCGGGAGGGGGAAACTTTGCTTGTGAATATCTCTTAAACCATAAAGGTTTGAGAGATAAGACTTATATCATTCTTCATGTTTTTTTAATGCCTACAAAATAAAATAAAGTTAAAACGAAGTATTACTATCCCGTTAAAGGGATAACAACAAAAGATTGTCGTATGAAAGACATTGAATGCATGAATGACAAATTTTCTATAGAGTATATGACAAAAAAAACTAGTAATGTCCATTGTGTACAACACAACTCCAGAATTGACAGGCAAAGGGGCGGGGCAAGGGAACGGGTTAACTATTCTCCAGTGTCGTATAGAGGAAAAGAAAATTTGTCGTAACTAACAACAAAAAAATGTCTTTCAAAAGACAAAATTTGTACGTTAAGAAAAAAGTTATGGAATGTGTTCTGAATGTGAGAATTTTTGTGTTTAGTTAAAACATTTTTGTTGTTAGCTAAGACATTTTTAAAGACATTTTTGTCTTTAGTTAAGACATTTTTTTAAGGCATTTTTGTCGTTAGTTATGACATTTTTTTGTCGTTCCATATGACAATTTCAGTCAGGACAAATGACATATTTCCAATCACAACCGACACTCTCTGAAAATATTAATGATCCCAATGACACTGTACTTAGAAAAGTCGTTACAAACCACAAAGGCTATTTCGCTACCTCTTTGAACCTATGGCCCTTAGAATGTGATAGAAACTGCCTGTCACTTCCTGTCACTTGGAACTATCAGGAAGTAAATGTACTGTAAATTCACTTCTGATTATTTGAACCGTTGTAATTTCTGAATAAAACAACTGACAGCGGTGGGAATGACCTTGTTTTAATTAGCAGGAAAAGCTCTATAGCGTATATATCTATATATATATATATATATATATATATATATAAAAGAATAAGCCTCATTGCATAATTTATGGTACCTCACACACAGAACATAATTTATGTCTCCTCAGAAAACAAACACATATTGAAAAGAATGCCTCATTACATAATTTATGTCTCATCAGGAGACACAACTCCCATTGGGTGATTCAATGGGGGAGTGTTTATCATACAGGGAGTTGGCACGCCCCCTCCAGCCCACCCACCACTATCCAACTGAAAAAAAAAAATATAGCTGCCACTTGCTCATGAAGTAGGGATATCAATAACTTCTCCTGGTCCACGCACACTCTCACTCAGGATCATGACCCCACAAACACACTGTTTCACCTCCCACAGATAATTGTAACCCTCCATACACTCTGTGTCACCTCCCACAGATAACTGTAACCCTCCATACACACTGTTTCAGTACGAGGGTGTAATGTTTCCATAAAATACAAACTCAGGGATAAACTTAATAGCAACTCTTTTATTTAACCCTTTGAGTGCCAGAGGGGAACGCAACGCATTGCAAAGCAATGCGTTGCGTACCCCTCTGGCACTCAAAGGGTTAACTCTTTTGATCTCTTCAGTCACCTCACTGTCTGTTTTCAACTGTCACTCCTCCTCTTCCTGCTTCCTGATTCCCGCCCTTTCTCCTTAAAGGGAGAGAGATGCTTTGCTGTATGTTACAGAGGGAAGCCTCAAACACCACTTTCTATTTGATCCCTCAGCATATTGCTACGTTGCCTCAACTGAAGAGCCACTGTGTGTTATATTGCTATGTTACCTCAGCTTAAGTAAGGAGTTACTGTTCCCATTGGGTGATTCAATGGAGGAGTGATTTAAATCATTCAGGGAGTTGGCCTGCCCCCACTATCCAGTCTGCCCCCCACTATCCAAGTGACTGAAAAAACAAAATGGCTGCCACTCGCTCCTACACCACAGACTCACACACAAGCCACACACACACACACACAAGCCACACACACACACACAAGCCACGCACACACAAAAGCCACACACACACAAAAGCCACACACACACACACACACACAGTCCCCAGGGGTCCCTCCACCAACCTAAGGCACACAATGAGCTGATCCAACAAAGAGAGGGTGGGATTGGTTCCAGTGTACCTTCATTTCTGGTATCCACAACACAACAATGCTTTCGGCTCATGGTGCACAATGTGCTTCTGCTGCAGGAAGCCCAGCTGCTTCATGTAGCTCGGAGGCAGGCAGGCCCAGTACCAAATCCTTCATGTTCCCCCTTCATGAAGCACAACACTCTACCCCGCAACAGCCCGGTCATGCGGCCCTACAAGGAGCTCTCTACAAGCAGCAGCAGGATACGGCTGTTACTCGTGGCTGAGGGGCTGGAGACAGACCATGCTGGGGCCACTCTGTAGTACACACTCTTACACACAAGCTTCTCCACCGCCGCTCTCTGCCCGCTGTCACACACCTGCATTGTGTAAGTACCCTGGCACAAAAAATATACATGCCGCACTATAGCTGCTCCAACAACGCACACCATCCCTGCTCCAACCACACACACACCATCCCTCCTCAGTTCCCTCTCTCAGTGCCCGGGCTGCGTCCCTAGTAACGCTCTTTGCCGAGGCCTGGGGCAGGAGGTGTCTTCCTGGCCAGGGAGCCGGGCTGGCGGTTGTCTGTCAACCTCTGAGTGTGCATGTACAGAGTCCACTTCAGGGACTGTGGACTCCATGACTCTCACTACATACTGGGACAGCTGGTTAACCCTTTCAGTGCCAGAGGATTAAGCAACACAATGAGCAATGCCTTGCCTACCCCTCTGGCACTTACAGGACCTTAATAATATCTGTATGTGTGTGTGTACGCATGTATGTACGTGTGTATGTATGATCAATGTCTGTATATGTCACTGTATCTGTGTGTGTCTAGGTATGTGTGCAATATGATTCCTTCTGCTTCACACAGTACACAAAAAAACATCATCAGTCAATACAGCTAAATGAAATGTACAATACAAACACAAAACATTCTTACAAAATACCTTCAACATGCCACCTACAACATTTCAAACAAAAAATGCTACATAACACATACCCATCTACAATGACGGGCAACGCTGTCATATATTGCTAGTTTTTATATAAAAAAAAAAGTTTACTGCTCCTTTAACCCAACCAGCAGTGCTAATTAGCCAGGCAACGTGCATAAAAGGGAGGGTTAAAGAAACACTAACACTAATAATGAAACATTTTTCTTAATCGGGACAGAAAAGCATAATGGACACTATAAATTAATCCAGAAAAACTTTAACCCTTCAATTGCCAGAAGGGTATGCAATGCATTGGGTACCCCTCTGGCACTCAAAGCGTTAATTGTCATACCTGGAAACTCTCCAGACCGAAGTGCGGTTTTCAGGTTGAACTACAGGGTCTCCAGGGGTCTTCCCCAATTCCAGCCGCTTTCCCACCCACTTCATGGCAAACTTCTCCCACACCCACCAGAGTAAGCAGCACCCATTCTTGCAACAAGAAGGTTTCCAGGTATGTTAATTAATATAGATATTGAGTCTGTGGGGGACGACATCTTTGTCTACGCAGGGCTTCTGGAATCAAAACTCCTCCCACTGTAGTATTCTTAGGAACCCTATAGAGGGTGGAGTTTCCTTAGGACTGTACTAAAAAATACCAGAGCAAATCTTTAGCAAATCAATTGCACTATGATGGACAGAGATCTGATTGGTCTGTAATTAGATACTACCATTTTATCCCTACTTTTGTGGATAGGAAAAACTCTAGCCACTTACTAGTCTTTGGGTATATACCCGGATAACAAGGAGGCATTAATACCTCAAGCCTCTGGCACTCAAGGGGTTGAATACATGGGGATTCTAGTATATTCCTCTGCAGTCGGTTTCCCCAAGAATTGATGGAGGTCTGTTCATACATCAGTCTCAATCAACAAGCATTTTGGCAATGTTTATTTTTCCAGTCTAAAATACCTAAAAATAACTGCTTCTTTGTATCTAAATACAACATTAGTTTATATAAGTCAATTCATTGTTTTTTCTATGTTTATGTGTATATGTGTGTACATATTGTTTCTCTGTTTATGTAAATAGTTAACTTTGTATTGTGAAAAATTCTCCTGGACATAACAGAAAATAAGAGAAATCTCTATGTATTCTTCCTGGTAAAACATTTTGTAAATAACATGAATAAATAATTTTTTTGTACTTTGCCGGCCAGACACAATTTCAGCATTTTTGCTATCTCTGTAGGTATGATTGTCGCTGGTAATATTCTTTTTCTCCCCCCCCCCTCTCTCTCTATATATATATATATATATATATATATATATATATATATAAAACAATATATATATTTTTTTCTTTTCAGAATTCAGTTTTTTCATAAGAATTACATTTTACTTTGTGTGACAAGCTATGATGTACTAAATAAAATTGAAACATTTGAAAAAAACTCACTTATTTTGCCAATGTCATAAACTATATATCTAAAACATTTATGGTAGTTGTGAAAATATCAATTATTTTTAAAAGCCCTGGACCTCCTGACTACAAAAATACCAAATATGTATAATTTTACCTAAAAGCATGGCTGTGTAGACCCCTAATTAAGAGGAACGCAAAAATAGGCTTTTTTAAATATTTGCACCACTTCAGGTATACTGAAATCTTTAAAACTATGGCATTTCCTACTGTAATCATTAGCTACTGCTCTTATGGGACCCTACTGGTAGGAGAGGGTAACAGAATCACTAAACTACATCAATGTCTACTTTTTTTTTTTTTAAATAAGTTTTTATTAAGTTTTCAAAATATACAGAACAAAAGACAAAATGAGAGAATGGATGAGAGCCCAAGTAGTATCCTGGAAACATAATTTGAAATGTGCCTTCTGGGTCCCAAAAGGATTGTTATGAAAGTTTTCTATACCCTTTAGAATGCAAGGCCCCTGGTTTCCCTTGCTTGCAAGGAGACTAAGCATTCTGGGTGAGCTACATTGAGTGCTTTAGGGAACCATTGCACCCTGGATGGCACTGTATCTGAGAGCCAGAGGCAAAGAACCATTTTAAGCACCATCATTAACAGAATATGGAAAAGACGTTTCTGGTAAGAGGAGTATCTGGCATGAGAAACCCTAACAAGAAGGACTCAGGCAACGGGGTGATCTGGGACCCAAAAAACCATGGACAATTCCACTGCAATCATGGACCAGAAGGTGCAGAACCATAGATTATGAAAAGTATCTGCCTGAGGTTGGTGGCACTTTAAGCAATGATGATCTGTCATTATTCCCATCCAAGCAACTCTCATTGGTGAGATGCAGTATCAGGGGTACAGTTTATAGAAGGTATCATGAAAGTAAGCAGATGAATTGCCACTGAGACTTTGGTGGAAGCCCCAGAGAAGAGAATCCAACATGATACCTGGTACCAGTGTTAGTCATTTATGAAGTCTGGGAAGAGTTCAGTCAAAACCAGTCTGTAGAGGTGATATGTTTTACTAGTACTTTTCTCAGAGACATGGATATATGTCTAAGGCTGTGGGAGTGAATAAAGTGGGCCGTCATGTTTGAAGAGAGGTAGCATAGTGGCGTGCTTGTAAGTACAGGAAAAAGTGGTGGCTTGGTAGGTTAAGTAGTGATTGTAAATCTTGGAAGGAGAGAAGCATATGAGTGTCAGGCTTTAAATGATCTCCGAAGAGTTATATGCCCTTAGTTGTCCATTGGACAAACCTAGTGTCAGGGGCATAATTTTGAAAGTCTGGACTACATAGAATAGGTGAATAGCGAGAACAATATTTTGTTTTGTACAATCTGGTATGCAAAATATCTACTTTTTGTTTCATTTTTTCAAACATGGCTTGATTATACTAACATGGTTTTAGCAACTACAGGAATAAAGCAAAGGTAAATAAACCACACCAATTTTGAAAGAAGACAAACCACTGCATAAAATAACTTGCCTTTTTTACCCCTAAACTGGTATGCACAGATGTTTCCAGAAGATGGCACTAAAGCTAAAAAATTGCATTTTATTACATTTCTACCCCTTCAAATGTATTATAATCTTTGATAACTATGGACTGTCATACTGCATTCATTAGCTACTGCTCATCCAAGAAAAATATGGGTATGGGTGCCAGAAACACAAAACTACATATATCTGTTTTCATATTTGAAAGAGGCTACCTGCAATGAATTGTCATAACTATTAGTGATATAAAAGGTATGCAAGGCATGCCATTTTGGAAAGTGGATATTCACCTGCATCAAATTCAGGTATTTTTGCTTTTCTACCTCTAGGCTGATCTGCACAATATTTCTAAACGGTGGTGCTATAGGGAAATGTATTTACTTATTTTACAGTTCCACCACTGGAAAGAAAGTAAAATCTTCCTACAATAATTTCCTACAGTATTAAGTACTTTCTTCCAGCTCAAGAGGTATGGTACCTCACTGGTGTGGTTTGACATACCACAGGGGGTGCCAGAAACACAAACTATGCCTCTTTTCTTTTTTGAAATGACCTGCCTGGGCTAAAATGTGCATAACCAATACAGAGGCAAAGAAAAGGTCAGTGAGGCAAACCATTATGGAAAGTAGACATTCACCCACATCAAATGAGGGGTCACTTGTCTTCTTACCCCTAGTCTGTTGTGCACAACTCTTTCCAGAAAGCGATGCTTTTGGGGAAAAACATGTTTTTAATCACTTAAGTAACTTCAAAGATACTAAAGTATTTCAGTATCATGGAATTTTATCTCGTATTCAGTATTTGATAGTAGGCTGAGAAAAATGATACCCCATTGGTATAGATTAACATACAGTAGTGGGTACCAGGACCATGGCTACCAGTAGAAAAAGACCAGTGTTCCATAAATACCAGTGGACCAAGTCTGGGGGGGGGAGATAGTGTATTCAGGGATCTGTGGGAGCAGGGGACTATAGCGCCAGGATTGGGGGGACTGGATAAAATATGTGGGGATCTGTGACTTCCAGTGGCCAATGGAGCCAGCCCTGGGCGTCTGACAATGTAGGGATATGTAACTATCAGGCAGCAGTGGAACAGGTCTGGAGGGTCAGAGTATGTGGGGATTTGTGACTTATGTGATGCCCGCAATTCAATGGTGCGGAGTATGGACTTGATACAGCAGTACCGCCATGGCATTTTACAGATTAAAAAAGGATTTTAACCACTCAAATCTATATTGTTTCTCACACTTTTCTTACTTTTGAGCTTGCAGTCTAGCACGGCTTCCCAATTTGTGTTTTACTTGTGCTTTTAATCCATTGAATTCTAGAGAAGAAATGTGTTAGAGCCCTCTCTAGCAGAGGCATAACTAGAAGGCTCCGGGCCCCGGTGCAAGAAGTGCCATGGGCCCCCCCGACCACATTGGCCCCCGTCGATCAAATTTCCCCCCTCAACCACACTGGCCCCCTCCACTTTGCCCCTCGATCTCCACAATGCCCCCATCTCCTACCTCCCTGGTGTTCCAATGGGGTGGCAGGAGACACCTCTACGCAGGTTGAGCTCCAGAACGGTCCTCTTCAGTAATGCAGAGCGCTGGTAGACGATGTCATCTCCCAGTGCTCTGTATTACTAGAGTGCTGTAGGGAGATTGCGTTCACCAGGCAGAGGGGTCTCAGGGGGCGGCCAGACCCCTGAAGTGACGGGCCTGGTCATATGTGCGACCCCTACAGCTATGCCACTGCTCTCTAGCACTCAGCTCTAGAGCTCGCAGGATTTTATTGCAAGACCGGAGGTTCTATTATGCTTACTCTCTTTACTTTACTCCAGCTAGCAGCAAAATTAATTATAGTAAAAACAGTAAATATCCATAGGAAAAAACATAGTGCGCAGTACAGTATGGTTGGCTCCGCCCCATCATATCACCTCCAATCACATTCCGTTGCTCAGTATAATACTCCTCCAATCTGGAACAACATCCTCTTTCTTTGCTGCTTCAGATAGGATAAGTATTATGTGCTTCTAATGTTAAATGAATATTAATTTTATATATTTAGTTAATTTCTAATAAATCTTTTATTTCTTTTGTTATATATGTTTGCCTAGTCTTGTTTTCTTCCAGGATGTTTTTATCTTCCCAGCTTAGCTCTAATCTTTAGATATAATATCTGTTTTTAACATCTATATTGTTTAGCTTACTTAGCCTTTTGTTTTCGGTGAAATTATTATTTAATTGCCGTTTTTCTTATGTGTTGTCTCCTTTTCGTTATGTACGCTCCTTCACTGACTATGGAAGTGGTTTGAGGCCTGTCTTTCTCTTCCGGCAAATCTAACGTTTGGCGTTGTCTGTCAGAAGACGTCGCCAGTGGCCATTTTGTTTTTGGGCAAATGCCATTTTTTCTGTCATTGAGCATGCGCGAAAGTGCGAATCTTAGTTGTGACTGCTCGGTCAGTGAGTACAGACGTTGGAGGTGTTTCTGATAGTTTCTTGAGATTATTCCTTGAATTTTTTTTCCTTATTTAATATATGTTAAATATTTTCTTTGTGAGGATTTGGCATTTTAGTCTAGTTAAATTGCTTTTTCTTTTATTGGAATCATTTATTTGTTCCTTAATATTATAATTTTCAGGGATTTCACTTTCTAAGAGTACATCTGTTCCTACTACCCCCCAATAAAAACGCATTCCACCAACATTTTTACCTCAGAATTCTGGTTCTGAGGATTCTGAGTTCGTGGAGGGTCCTGCATCTCCTTTAAATGTGTCAGATGATCACATTCAAGCTTTGATGGATGTATCCATCAATAAAACTGTATCTAAAGCTATCTCTTCTTGCATGGACAAAATGTCAGATTCTTTATCTAAAACGTTTGTGGAAGTTTTTGAAAAAATCAAACCTTCATCTTCCAAAAAATCTTTAGCGGTATCTATGGGAGGAAAATATGGTAAAAAGAGAAAAATGAAGACAAAACATTGTTTTCCAAGGGAGAGTGAAGCTAATATATCTCATTATGATTCTGCTAGTAAATCTACCTTAAAATCTAGTGGCTCATCACCACATTCTAAACCCTCTACTCGGGAGGTGATAATACAGAGAAAAAACTGCAGATCTCGCCAAAAACCTGATTCATACAAGATGACCTGATCCAAATAAGGTAAAAATTTCAGAATCCTCTAAAGATCAGGATTCGGGATCTATTTTAGATGATCAGAGTCATCCGATGTTTCATCCTGAAGGAATTAAACACCCCAGATTATCTGAATGGATTCTGAGAGATAATGTATTAAAATACATTGATTTTTGGATCAGGATATCTCTAGATAACAAGGCCAGAAACAAATTAAGAGTGGAATGTCTCAGGCCTTTTATTTACAATTCTTGCTAGACTCCTGTTTTAGGCCCCCGTTTAATTCAGTTTTTAACCAAATCGGGGAGAGATCCTAAAAAAGGCATTGACAGAAACCTTAAGCTCTGTCAGGATAAGCAACTAGATGTAGTTGTACCTCTTGCCAAAGCTTTTGATTTGACTGAAGAAGCTGTCTCAAATAAAAATCCCTTGGATCTTGATATTTTGAGAGGTTAGATTCAAAGAGCATTTTGTTTATTGGGTAATGCCAACACTGCTCTTTCTATTGAGAGAAGATGCTCTATCATTATTAGGATTGACCCTAAATTATCTGAAATGGCTTCATCTGAAGTGGGTCCTAAAGCCAAAGGGCTACTTTTTGGTGACACGTTCATTAAAGATTTAGGGAATTATGTCTCTACTTTCACAGCCTTGGATAAGACTCAAACTTCAATCAGAAAAGTCTTTAACCCTAGAGTTTTTGGGAAGGTCAGGAAAAGAGGGGGTCATTTTCCCGGCTGATCAATTCAGGGTCCTTCTCGGGGCCGATCACATTTTCAACAAGACCCCTCAGGTTATGAAAGAAGACCTGAGTATCCGGAGGAGGAGCTTCCCGTTCCAGATCTTTTACAGGTAAGTCTTTTGCCCTTTCATTTTCTTTTTCCGGAAAAGTGGGTGGCAGACTTGTCCTCTTTCTCCAAATGTGGTCTCAGATAACTTTGGATCAATGGATCCTTCAAAAATGTCATGGTATCATGTAGCATTTACTCTCAACCAATTCAAACTCAAATTCCCCATTCTTTCCATTACTCAAAAGAGGAGAGTCTTTTAGTGAACTAAGAGGTCCAAGATTTAAGACAAAAAAGAGCTATTATTCAAGTACCATTGGATTCCTCCAGGGTATATAAGCAATATTTTCTTGGTAAATAAAAAAGACGCAGACTTACGTCCTGAAAGAGTTAACACTCATGTTTTGTACAGGCACTTAAAAATGGAAGGGATTCATTATTTAAGGGATTTGTTGATTCCATTGGATTGGATGGTGAAGTTGGATCTCAAGGATGCTTATTTGATGGTGCCTATGTCTCAACATCATCAGAGTTTCCTTCAATTTCTCTGGAGGGAGAAAAAGTGGCAATTCACCTGCCTTCCTTTTGGCCTTTCCTCAGCCCCATGGTGTTTCACAAAGCTGATGAAGACAGTGGTATCTTTCCTGAGAAGCAGGGGAATTCGGATGATCATCTATTGGAGGACATGTTGATCAAGTCACAGGACCCTCATCTGTTGAAGGACCAACTTCACTTAACTGTCCAATTGTTGACTCAACTCAGTTTCCTTATAAATTGTAAAAAATCCATCCTAATTCTGACTCAGTTGATAGAATTCCTGGGATTTATAGCAAACTCTTTAACATCATCTCTACTTCTTCCAAAAAAGAAATTGAAATTGATATGAAAAAGAAATGTGTTCCATTTTGATGAAAGGTTTCATTTCTTTAAGAACAACAACTAGAGTTGGCAGTGGAACTCTAACAATAATGATATATAGTATATATTCTTAAATAAGGTGCACGTCCCATATGGTATCTATAGAAAATGTACTAAGCCTGGGCTTGAGAAGACGAGACAGCCCTCCAAAATAATCCATATAATGAGATTAATTCTGTGCTTACATATCACCAAACGTTTTCAGTCCCAGAACGGACCTTCATCAGTGTAACCTGATGAAAGTCCGTTCTGCGATCGAAAACGTTTGGTGATATGTGAGCACAGAATAAATCTCGTTACATGGATTATTTTGGAGTGCTGTCTCGTCTTCTCAAGCCCAGGCTGAGTACATTTCTTTAAGAACAATAGCAAGAATTTTGGGTCTATTATCGGCATCAATACAAGCTATCTTCCCGGGCCGTTACATTACAGAGCTCTTCAGAGAGTAAAAATTATCCATCTCCAAAGAGGTCTGGGTTACCATGTACATGGTTCCTCTTTCCGTAGAAGCACGGGACGAACTGATTTGGTGGTTAAACCACATGGAAGCTTGGAACGGCTGTAACGGTTTGTACAAATGAATACAGGACAGGTACTTATAGGTAACAATCACTTTATTAAGCACAAATAATAAATCAGTAAAGCACTATCAGCAATAAATGGTAAACAGTGGCATTCGTATACAACGGAGCTTACGCCACTTATTGGAAGTTGGAGGCTTCCTTCATGAAAGGCGCTATCTGTCTGGTCCAGAGGCAGAAATTAATACGTAGTCTGCAGAACCACAGGTCCCCACCTGGAGGATTCCAGACCATTTGGAAAGGCAATCAGGAATGATGACTGTCTGAGCCTAGGTCCATACCTAGAGGATCACCAGACAAACCTAAAGTAAACAAGGAATGGATAGTCAACCAGAGCCGCAGGTCTGCACCAGATTGGGTGTCGGACAAGCCTAGGGTCATACATGGAGCGGGTAGTCGGAAAGAGTCACAAGTCAGCACCAGAACGGGTAGTCGGACAAGCCAGGGGTCATACACGGAACAGGTTTTCAGCCAGAGCCGCAGGTCTGCACCAGATTAGTTGTCGGATAAGCCTAGGGTGATACACGGAGCGGGTAGTCGGACAGAAGCAGAGGTCAGCACCAGATTGGGTAGTCAGACAAACCAAGTAATACACAGAGCTCAAGAAACACAACTGCACTGGAACACCACGAAAGGGCGACTGATGTGGTGACCAGGCAGTTTAAGTACCAATTGCTCCACCTCCTGAAGGTGGAGCAATAGGGTACTATGCCTTTAAGGGTTGGGTCGCGACCTCACAGGGGATTACCTTGATGCACACCAACAGACTGCCGGCAGAACACAGCACTGCCGGAAGTAGGAGCAAGAAACTGGCTGCCAGCCAGGAAACCAGGGCGGCCTGCTACCGGGGAACAGATGCGGCAAAGAGGAGAGAGTCAGCACAAAAGAGACCAACCTCCCACAGGCGGCCGTCTTAGCAGGTAAGCGGAATGCTTACAGTGGCAAAGCCATTTTTGGTTTGTCCCCAGATTTGGTAATAGAATCGGATGCCAGTTTGGTGGGCTGGGGAGCTCGTTGTGGAAACCTTACTACAGGAGGCAAATGGTCAGATCTTGAATGACATATGCACATCATTTGATAGAGTTGTTATCAGGATCTTTCCTAATCAAAAGTCTTTCCAAAGACTTGACAAATTGTTGTATTCTTTTAAAGATGAACAATGTGTCTGCAGTCAGGTAGTCAGGTATATCAATCACCTGGCCAATTTGGCAAAGGACTTCTTGCAATTCTGTCTCGACAGAGACATTTCCATTCAGGCAGAATATCTTTTGGGTCTTTCCAACACTATCTCGGTCTGGACCACGAGACATTTATTGGATTTCAGCAATTGGACTCTTCACGAGTCCATTTTCCGGAAAATCAATTTCCTTTGGGGTCCTTTACACATAGACGTTTTTGCTTCAAGACTGAATTCTTGATTGCCAAGATTTTTCAGTTGGAGACCAGATCCAGAAGCTCTTGCTTCAGATGCTTTTCTTCAATCATGGAGCGAGACCAGGAATTTTGCTTTTCCTCCTTTCGCGATGATTCCCAGGGTCATTTTTCAAGTGAGGAAACAGCAGGCCACATTAGTGTTGATCACTCCATTTTGGATGGCTCAACCTTGGTTCCCTCCACTTCTGGAGTTGTCGATTGATTACTCTCAGATTCTTCCCAATTTTCCTCATTTGTTGACAGACCCTATAGGGAATCCTCATGAGCTTTTACTTTCAAATCAACTACATCTGATGAGTTGGCTGATTTCAGGGGTCCCTGGTGTGTCGATGGACTTTCGGAATCAGCTCTTACCCTATCATCCGAAGCTTGGGTTCCAGGAACCCCAGAATGTTACAAATATTGCTGGTCGACGTGGTCACGTTGGTGCTTGAAACGGAGTTTGGATCCCATTTCTTCCAATTTAACCTCAGCTTTGAATTTCCTCTCTGATTGTTTTCAACAGGGTAAAGTCTATAGAACTATCAATTGTCATAGGTCCTCGATTTCTGCAGGTCATTGCCATATTGATAATCGTCCTATGGGTCAACATCCCCTTGTTTGTAAACTCATGAAAGGCATTAAGTTATCTCGACCTCCATCTGCCAAATATAGTAGTCTATGGGATGTTACTTTTGTTCTGTGATTTCTTGAATCTTGGCCTGAGAATGATAGATTGTCTCTCAAACAACTTCCAGCAAAACTTACCATGTTGCTGTGTTTAATCTCTTTTCGTATGGTTTCAGATGTCAGAGCCTTAGATGTAAACTCTAGTTCATTTGTACCAGGTGGCGTTATTTTTCAGATTTATAGGAGAACAAAAACTCTGTCTAGGCAAATTTTCTATCAGTCTTTCCCACAAAAACCTCAACTTTGTGTGGTTCAATGTTTGCAAGCCTATGAATAGCTACTTCTAATATTAGACCAATAAAGTTTTCTCAACTGTAAATTTCATTTAAGAAACCTCATCTACCTGTTTCTTCAGCCACTTTGGCTAGATGGATCCGTTGGATTAGCCAGTCTACTGATATAGATGTCTCCCTTTTTGGGGCACATTATTCTAGAGGTGCTATGGCCTCCAGATCTCTTTTGTCTGGAGGGTGCCTCAAAGACATTCTTAAGGCGGCTGATTGGTCCAGAGAATCCATGTTCTATTTCAAACCTATTTCACATGTATCTTCATATGTAATTGATCAGCTTTAAAGGGATAGTAATACTTCGTTTTTTCTTTATTTTATTTTGTAGGCATTAAAAAAACATGAAGAAGGATATAAGTCTTATCTCTCAAACCTGTATGGTTTGAGAGATATTTAAAAGCAAAGTTTCCCCTCCTACCCCTTTTTACCTAGCGTAAGCCATCTCTTCTCAGATGTGGAATGCAGTCCATAGACCAGACAGATAACAGCAGGGGACAATTTTCTTTCTATTAGAACAATGAAAGCCCTGCCCCCCTTGACAAGATTTTCAGGTTTTTCCCTTATCTTAAGTGAAGATTGTCCCTCTCTGCAGTCTACCTGGGCACCTCCCTTCTGATCTGGCTGAACAGTGTTACATCAGTAAAAGGGGCAGGAAGGGGATACTTTATTGTTGAATTACTCTTAAACTACAACTCTGACAGAACTGAAATAACAAAAGTCCAAATACTATGATGATTAATTAGAGCTGCTTTTATTTTGAAACATTACTATCCCTTTAAACTAGCATAATAGAGCCTACGGTCTTGCAATAAAATTCAAAGATTTTCCTAACTTTATGAAGGAAAGTCAGGAATTTATTAAGACACGGAGGCGAAAATTATCCCTCCCATTTCTTACCCACCCTATCATGGTTTTCTCTTTCTCATTGCAGGATAATTGTTCGGCTTGTGCAGCCTGAGTTCAAAAAATAATGTACGGTTATATGATGAGTTCGATATATTTGCAGGTTGATCTGTTTGTTCATCAAAGAAAGAGGATGTTGTTCCAGATTGGAGGAGTATTATACTGAGCAATGGAACGTAATTGGAGGGGATATGTGGGGGAGGAGCCAACCCTACTATACTCCGCACTATTTTTTTTCCTATGTTATTTACTGTTTTTACTGTAATTAATTTTGCTTCTATCTGGAGTAAAGTAAAGAGAGTAAGCATAATATTCACCTCCGTGTCTTTAATAAAATCCTGACTTTCCTTCACGAAGTTAGGAAAATCTTTGAATTTTCTCACAGTTTGATATAGCTCAGGGGTAGGTAACGTCTTGTTCTCCAGTCAAATATTGGTTGGAGACTAAGGAGTTGTAGTCCCCAGTAGCTGAAGAGCCAATGGTTGCCTAACACTGCTCTGATTTCCACCTTCAGCATTCCCCTTGTTACCTTCCCTGCTTGATCTGCAGGGGGCACTGCCACATTCACACTGTTTCTCTGTAATGCACTCCTGTGCCATTGTACTAAGAATCAATCTCATTTTCCATTCCACAACACCTATGTATTGCCTGCTTCATTCATGTGTTATCGGATGATGGAAATTATAGTTTAGCAGCAGCAGCTAGAGGGGCACAAGTTGTGCATCCACAACTTAATCCTTTGAGTGCCAGAGGGGTAGGCAACTCATTGCTTTGAAATGCGTTGCATACCTCTCTGGCACTCAAAGGGTTAAAACTTACTTTGGCAATTTCCAAAGAGGTTCCATATCATCCATATGTTGTATTAGCTGTTTTTACTTAGAAAACTAGATTTTTAGTAATTTAGATGTATATATTATTTTAATGAATGCATGCAATGCAGGCATCTCCTGTCTTCTTAACTCTAAATTACCTCCCCTGTTCTCTGACTCTGAAACCCATGCATTGTCCACCATTCTCAGCACTGATAGAATTAAAGGGATAGTAATACTTCGTTTTATCTTTATTTTATTTTGTAGGCATTAAAAAACATGAAGAACGATATAAGTCTTATCTCTCAAACCTTTATGGTTTAAGAGATATTCACAAACAAAGTATCCCCCCCCTGTTCAACCAGAACAGAAGGGAGATGCCCAGGTAGACTGCAGAGAGGGACAATCTTCAATTAAGATAAGGGAAAAACCTGAAAAACTTGTAAAGGGGGGAAGGGCTTTCATTGTTTTCATACAAAGAAAATTGTCCCCTTCTGTTATCTGTCTGGTCTTACAACCAGATTCACATCTGAGAAGAGATGGCTTACACTAGGTAAAAGGGGCGGGGAGGGGAACTTTGCTTGTGAATATCTCTTAAACCATAAAGGTTTGAGAGAAAAGACTTATATCATTCTTCATGTTTTTTTAATGCCTACAAAATAAAATAAAGTTAAAACAAAGTATTACTATCCCTTTAAGTGTCAAAGAAAGGGGGAGTTAATGTGGATCTACGACAGGAAGAGCTGGCATGAAAATACTCAAAAGTTTGCTTTCTAAATAAAAATAGTCTAATACAATGGTATCCTATCAAAATGTCCCCCTGAATTTGGCAACCAAGCCAGAGGAGCATTAAATATGTTGCCAGGTAGAAAATGGCGACATGAGAATCTCACCCGCATGACAAGGGCGACATGCGCCATCAAGCTGAGTTGAATTAGAGAATGAGATGTACAAATGTGACTGTGATGCCCCATCAGCATGATTGCAGGAGCTGTGATGTGGCACTCAGAGTGTTAATGGACGGCATGGAATGAACGCATACTCACACCGTCCATTAACCCTTTGATTGCCACATCATATCGAGTGCAATCACACCGATCAGGCATCACAGTCACCCTTGTAAATCTCATTGGCTTGCTACTCTGCATCTGCTGCACGTAAATCTCATTGGCTTCTTCGGCTCAGCTTGGTACACTTTTTGGCCATTTTCTTTCTTGCACATGTCACCCTTGTCGTGCGGATGAAATATTTAATGCACACCTGGCTTGGTTGACAAATTCAGGATGACATTTTGATAGTGAACCAATACAACATGCAGTGGATTTTGCTAGCTCTTTCAAAATCACCCAAAGTATTTTAGATGATGTGACCCTTTAAAAAAGGAGCAGGAAACCTTTGCTACTTCACCCACTGAGAACTACTACTCCCATCACCCCCAAGCACCCACTGAATGCTTGAGGATGATTGGAGTTGTACTTTCCAACAGATGGGGGTTATGCACTAAGGAGTGATAAAGAGGTGATAAAGCAGTAATAATGTCTCCAGTGTGATAAACTCCCTAATTCTTGGATTATTCTATGGAGCCTACACACTGACATATCTCCAGTTTGAGTGAGCTTAAAGGGACACTAATGTCCCATAAAATTGTTTTTTGTTTTGTAGAGTGAAAAAAAAATAAAATCTGTGCAACAAATCCCATGTCTCATACCTTTACGGTTTGAGAGATATTCACTCTAAAGTTCCCCCCTCCCTCCCTTTCTCCTGACATCAAGGTGTAAAGCTGACAGAAGGAGTTCTAGGTCTGGCGACCAACAGGCGGCTCTTCAGCAGAGCCACAATAGCGCAAACGCAAAAGAAATACTTCATTGGAATGGTCTACAAAGTGTGCTTGGTTTGGAAGCACACTTTGTAGACCGTTCCAAAGAAGCATTTCTTTTTATATCACGCAATTTTGGCTCTGCTGAAGACCTTTGTTGTGTTGGCTGACAGAACTTTAGCGGCTAATATCTCTCAAACCGTAAAGGTTGGAGAGATAGGATTTGCTGCACTTCATTTCTTTTTCTTTAACCCTTTGAGTGCCAGAGTGGTACGGAATGCATTGCTTTGCAATGCATTCCGTACCACTCTGGCACTTAAAGGGTTAAAGGGATGTATCACCTTATAAAAAGGTGTTACCATCCGCTTTGTGAATAAAAGTTATTATATGAAAGCTGAGGGTTTTCTTTCTAAACCTAAATACTTTTAAAGATATTCCATTTAGAAGTGCAGAAGAGCTTTGCTGATCAGCATAGTGTGTCCCATTATGCTGACCCTCAAAGCTCTTCTGCACATCGTATTTCTCATCCCACCTCCCTCCCAGTTGCCCCAGGGAGCACGTTCATGCTTTCCTTTGGTGTGCTGTGAATGGCTCCTAGCATTAAAACAAGCTACAATTAGCATTATACTGAGGTTGCAACCTCAGTATAATGCTAATCCCAGCTTGTTTTAATGTTAGGAGCCGTTCACAGCACAGCGAAGGGAAGCTAGGAGGGAGGTGGGAAGAGAAATAGGCTGGGACGAAGATCTGTGCTGTGCACATAATGCGGAAGTGCACAGCACAGAATTTTGGATATCTTCAAAAGTATTTAGATTTTTTTTTTAAAAACTCGGCTTTCATATAATAACTTTAACAAAGCAGATGGTAACACCTTTTTATAAGGTGATACATCCGCTTTAATCTACAAAACAAAAAAAATATTTTTATAGGACATTACTGTCCCTTTAATGCACATGAGCCATAGAATAGCACAGGAATTTGAGAGTTTATCTCACCAGAGAAGTTATCATCACTTTATAATCACTTTAGTGCAACTCCTCCCTGGAGTGCTAATGCTTGCCAAACTTGTCCATAAAGGTGTAGTAAACTTTTTTATGAAGAAAATTATGCAGTAGGGTTTTTCCTGATAAGTAAATCAATTTTATTCCCACTGCTGATCGAGCATCTTTCCAGAGTAACTGCAGTTTAACCTCTTTTTTTTATTACTTTGACAGTGCCCTTTAGTGGTAATATTTCAATTAGTTATTCTGTTTTATTTTATAGGAGAGGTGAGCCACTGACAGTTTTCCATAGAATTTGATAAAAACTGTTGAGTCTTGCCATCCATTTGAACGTTCAGGAAGTGACCACACTGTAATTCACTTTCTGAGAGTCTGAACTCTTATGACATTATAATAAAACATCTGACACTGGTGTTATTACAACTGTTTTACTCAGCAGAAAAAAACCTTTAACATATAGGTTTTCATTAAAAAAAGCTTACTTCTCCTATAAAGTGTTAACTAAAAGACATCAGGTGAAAACTAAGCCAAAAATGCTTGCTTCAGACAGTGGGCATTAGGCTTGAAAGCACTCTGATATAATAAAACATTTCAACTCTGTATTTTTTGGTAATAGCTTTATCAAAATTAAAAATCGTAATTTTGCAGCCATTTCATTTTTTTAAATAATCCCTAGTCCATTGAGCAGCAATAATCACTAAATTACCCTCTGTTAGCTCTGTAGGTAATTCTATTCTTTCCATTCTAGTCATTACTAAGCAGCCTGGAGCCAGTCAACATTTTAATATTCATGAACATCATTAATGAAATGCATGCTAGCCTGACATTTTAGCTATTTGACAACCCATCAACGATCAGTTTCTGTAAACATTGTTTAGGCAGTGTTACATTGTGTTGTATTGGTATCTAACACATGGACTGGGTATCTGACCCATATTACTCAGTGTTGTAAAGGTACAATACAGGAGCAAACCAAATTAATCCTATGGAACATTTAAAAAGTCCCTAAACTGACACTAATTTAATTGAGGATTTTAACTCCTTGAATGCTAGGGAGGTCTCCAATGAACATGCTGATGTGCAGGACATGTTGACACTGAAGTTCTAATGAAGGTGGGGTTGTCTGCGCAGCTATGGACTATAGTGCTTATAGCCTGCTAGTTTGTGCATTCACTCCCTTTTCACATACAGGTATAGACTGTGATAAGTGTAGCCTTGTAAAGCCATCCCATGAAGAACTGTGCCCCATCCTTGAGATCATTGAACTTGTTTAGTTGCTACTGGTTGCAGATGGCTCCTCCATGTCAGTAAACCTCTCCAGCACAATAATCTTCTTATTAGAGGAGGAGCTGGCTCGCATCTAAAGCTAGAAGTAGCAGCACTTGACTACTACCTGACAGGGGAGGGCTGGCAACTTGTGGCCTGGGGGCAAATACAATAAAGTGGCCTATTTCTATTATTGCTCAAGACCGTTGTCCCAGCCCAACCCCCACGTAGCTTACAAAGGAAATGGGGTTACACTTCTGATACTACAGTGCTTACAGTTGAAATGGAGCTACGGTTGTGATACCACAGAGCTTACAAGAGAAATGAGTTATGCTACTAATGTAGCTCCATTTGGATTGTAGCTCTGTGGTATTAATAGTGTAGCTCTATTTACAGCAGCAAGTGGGAGACTAAGTGAGGCAGTGGCCCACTGGTCCAGATATTTGACCAGCCCAGGGGGCAATTGCCCCCCTGCACCCCAGGCCAGCCCTCCCCTGCTACCTGACCAGCCCACATTACTGCTATCTGACCAGCCCACATTACTGCTATCTGACCAGCCCACATTACTGCTATCTGACCAGCCCACATTACTGCTATCTGACCAGCCCACATTACTGCTATCTGACAAGTCAATATTAGTTATCTGACCAGCCCACATTACTGCTATCTGACCAGCCCACATTACTGCTATCTGACCAGCCCACATTACTGCTATCTGACCAGCCCACATTACTGCTATCTGACCAGCCCACATTACTGCTATCTGACCAGCCCACATTACTGCTATCTGATCAGCCCACATTACTGCTATCTGACAAGTCAATATTAGTTATCTGACCAGCCCACATTACTGCTATCTGACAAGTCAATATTAGTTATCTGACCTGCCCACATTACTGCTATCTGATTGACCCAATTATACCAGTCAGGGGGATTCAATGTCCTCTTGATCCCCAGCCCAGCACAGCTCTATTTATGAAGGAGGGGGTGAGTAAGTGATCATTGGCAGAGTGTAACGGTCTCATCTGGTCACGGTAAGATAATTGCTGGAGCTGGGATATTTCCTTTCTGCAAATGAGGAAGGACTGATGAAGTTGTGTGTTTGTGTGTGCTCGTTAATTCTGAATCGGTTTGGAATCTGTATTTTGCTATTATCCAAAGAAAAGGTCCATCAATCTAATCTCAAAGGTTTCACCCATCTCTGTTCTTTATAATTGTAAAGCATTGTGCTAGCTTTCAAAGCATTAACCCTTTGTGTACCACAGTGGGTTTCACAATGAGTTGTATACACCTCTGCCACGCAAAGGGTTACTCTTATCTCTTCAAAGGAACGTAACCCTAGGGATTTACAGAATTTGGAATATGCTTCTTGATAATGCCCAATATAAATAAATGGAAATTTCTGGATTTTTTTTTTATTCCCTACAGAGATGGTTTTCCCCAGAATTGCACCACTCTGCTTTTTGGGCATGAGGCTCTAAGGGCTCAATTCAATTGGCACCATTAAAAAAAAAGTACCGTTGGTAGTTTCAAGTCACAGTCATGTATTCTTTTACCTGCGCTGTGACACACTACCGTACGGTAAAAATGCACCACGGGCACTAAATTTGAGCCCACTAGAATCAATGACAAAGTAGATGAATTTGCAATTCAATTAGACTCACTTTTATCACCAAAAATGTGCAACTAACAAAATCGGAGTTGAGTCCCCAAAGCGTGTTTCTACCCACTGATGTGTAAATGAAGTGTGTTTTAATAAAAAAAAACCAAAAAAAAAACACATGTGCAACTAAGGATCCCTATACTAGTGAATTGTGGATGTGTAGATATGGGGCCCTAAGCTCCATATCAATACATCCAAGAAATAAAAATGAACCCTTTGAGTGCCAGTGGGGTATGAAACACATTGCGCAGCATTGCATACCACATTGGCCCTGAAAAATGTAATCTCCCTACAGCTAACACATCCCATTGACATCAAACACTTACCTGTACGTCTGATGTCCAGAGGGGTCTTCTGCATCTTGGTCTTCCTCGTTAGTTCTTCTTCTGTAACCTTCTAACTTCTTCTTCATCTGTCATCTTCTTTCTTATTAATCTTTGCTCTTTTTCAGTCTTCATCATTAAACTTTGCGTGGCCCTGAAAAAAAAAGAATTAAAATGAAACTGTCCATTAAAGATCCGCTGCCGCGCAACTCCCAGCCAATCAGCTTCTATCTGGAGGGATGATGAAAGGCTCTAGAAGCTGATTGGCTGGTAGGTGTGGTTACTGTTCCCTGCGTAACCCAACATCCCAGCAAGTCATAGCGTGGAAACCATTTTGAACAGGGACTGGCTGTATAATAGCCAGTTCCTATTCAAATTTCCTCAGTATGGATTGGGAAATGGCCTGAAAGGTACATGAAGGGAGGATAATTGATCTTTCTTTCTGGAGGCAGCAGCAGAGCTTTAATGGAAATATTAATTTTAATGCTTATGTTTTTTTTCCAGGGCCACACAAAGTTTAATGATGAAGAGAGCACAGATGAAGAAGAAAGAAGAAAAATGAAGATGAATAAGAAGGCGATAGAAGATTACAGAAGAAGAATTAAAGAGAAAACCAGGGAGAAGAAGACCCTACTGGACTTCAGACTTAACAGTCAGTTACAGGGAGGTGTTACAGTTATGGGGTATGGGTGACAGGATAGTGTTAGGGCTAGTATTTGTATACGTTATTGTTAATGTTAGGGGTAGTGTAGGGCCAAGGGTAGGGTTAGTGTTTGGGAAGTTCACTGTGTATTTTAGCTCACGCTCGATGTTTGACACTTTGTCAAATACCGAGCGTTAGCTATTTTCCTTTGAGGTTCCCATTTTTCACTCTATTTAGCTTGCATTTTGGGAATAAAAAACCCACAAAGATCGTTAGAACACAAGTTAGGTTATGTGGGCCAGTGCTCATCGTGGTTCATGTTGGCAGGGTAATTGAATTCCGATGGTACCAGTGCATATGCACAGTTCAGTATTCATTCTTGCCCTACAATGTGTTTTACTGTGTCTTATTGAATTTAGCCCTAAAGGTCAAATCGCAATCCAATCCAATAACATTGTTTTTATTGAGTGAATTAACTTATTAAGGACCAGAGAGGGACATACACTACATTGATTTGCAATGCATTGTGCACCCTTCTGGTATTTAAAGAGTTAAAGGGATAGTATTACTTCAAAATTACTATCCCTCATATTGTAGCCCTTAATAAACTGAGTTAAATGACACCAGCGGCATCTCTCAAAACTTTATGGTTTAAGAGACAGCCGCTTTCAAAGTTTCCTCTCCCCTGCTGTCAGCGTTCTGCTGCCAGCAGGGGAATCCGGTCTCGGGACAGTCGGAGGGTCTTAAACAGAGCCAATATCTCGTTATGGAAGGAAAAATGATTCATTGAAACAGTCTTCTACGTGTGCTTGGTTACAAAGCACACGTAGAAGACTGTTTCAATTAATCATTTTTCCTTCCATAACGAGACATCGGCTCTGCTGAAGAGCCTCCGCTTGATTCAGAGAACGGATTCTTCTGCTGGCAGCAGAAAGCTGACAGCAGGGGAGAGGAAACTTTGAAAGCGGCTATCTCTTAAACCATAAAGGTTTGAGAGATGCCGCTGGTGTCATTTAACCCACTTTATTAAGGGCTACAATATGAGGGATAGTAATTTTGAAGTAATACTATCCCTTTAAAGCATAGAAACACTGTGAGTCCTGTGGTGGGCTTTACAATGCATTGGAGACCTCTCTTGCAAGAGGTTAAATCACACTGCTAAAGAAATAGCTTTTGATATTTCACAAAGTATCTGGTATATTGGTGTAAATTTGAAATGAGTTAAAAAAAAATTATCATCAGCAATTTGTCGATTTTTTTCCTTTCTTGCTAATGTGACCTTTGTAAGAGAATCAGATCCAAAATTCATATTTCAGCAGCTTTCTCACTTAAAGTAAAATGTATTGTCTATCCACTAATTAAGAATTATGAATCTCATTTAGTGCAGAAAGGCTACAGTAACTATGGGTCTGCATACCTTGTAGAGGTTTGATGTTAGCAATTTATGAAAGTAAATTAGCTAGTGACAATGAAAAAGGTATTTTGTCTTTAGAAATACATTTTTGTTAAATGTATTAATAGCTTAATCCCTGCAAGCAATTAAGAGTAGGCTTCATTCATTTGCACTGATACATCTACCTCTTCAGAATCTCTTATGAAAAATGTAATGCATTAGAAATAAACTAGGAATATTAATATTAAAAACTTGATATGACAGCCTATGGGCTATCCTGGGATTTTTAACTAGGAACTGAGTTTGCAGAATCTCAGTGGAATCAAACCCTTAAAACCTTTGGTAAACTCTTTAAATCCATCAACAATACAGAAAACTCGTTGGTACTTAGTCCCTACTAAACTACACCAAATACATCCAACAACCTCTCCATATTGTGGGGAGGTTGTGGTCATCAGGGACACATGCTTCATATATGGTAGCTTTGCCCCGCTATCAAGCCAAGGGACTAAAATTTGTAGGTCTTCTCTAATCCATGCTCCACCAATATTAGGAAAAAAACTGAACATGCCTTATTTTCATTCATCTATATAGAATGCCCTTCCAGGTTACAAAGACAGCCCTCCATCTACTTATTGCCACCAAGTCCATAATCAACCAAAAATGGAAAAGCTCTTACTCCCCTCATTGCAACAGAATTTATCTCATTAATCAATTCCAATTCTAAATATTCAGCAATTTCATGTTCACAAACTGATAGCATAAACTCATTTAACAGACTGGTATTCATGACATTGTACTGCAAATTGTATACTTCAAGTCAATTACTTATCCAGCTACAGAACTGCTTATGATTGGGACCCTTGCACGATATTCCCCTCCCTACCTCTTCAGTCCTGTTTCCTCCACCTAACCTTCATTCCCTTTTCTCCACTTTCTTACTTTTCTTTGCTCCCCCGCCCCACACACATTGATAACCTCGGGCAACAAGAAAAAACAACACTACAACATTCTATCACATTATAAATCAAGTACACAAGGTACACCTGTCTGTATACTTCAATGTCAGAGTGAATTGAATCTTTTCTATCAATCTTTTCTCTAGTGATTTTCCTATAGGACCATAAAAACTTCAAGATACTAGGAGGACTGCATGAAGGAGTACAAGGGGTTCCACAAAACAAATGTACGTGATCTATGTTGGATATATTTGATGATCCAAATAGCTGGTAATAATATCCAAAAAGTTCCATAGATGTGTTGTAATGTGTTGCATAACCCCTGACACTCAAAGGTTTAAAGGCTGCACAGGACATAGGTATTTTATTTTCCTTTTAAATGAAAAGTAACCCTTTATTTTAAGTTTGCATTTTCTGTAAATATATAATATGTAAAAACAAATGCTTATACTTTTTCAAAATTGTTTTATTTTTTTAAATTTGTTATGTCCCTGACAGTAAACTACCTGGATCTCTGTTTCTAGAGAGTTTTCTGGTCAGCCAACCATCAAATCAGGATGGTGATAGAATGTAACACTATCCCTGAGGCATTAAATGCTCTATGTACTCTATGTACCATATTCTACTTGTGGAGAAACAGTAGCTTAAACTCTAGTGATGGATGAGGCCAATTGCCATGGACTTTTCCGGTAAAAGACTCAATTTTACCTCCACCCCGGTAGGCTCATTAATTGTAATCCATAGATATATGGTACTTGAGTAATGTAACAGTGATTGATGTACTGTAATGAAAGTGCATGCACTGTGTTGGAAGCAGGGAACCAGAGTGTCCTGTAAATAAAGGTTAAGCCCAGCACTGTTTCCTGTTGCCACATCCCTCTTACTGTGTCCCCTGTACTAAATGTTCCTGTTTCACAATTTGGTGTAATTTTTTGTTTCCCTGTGTATTTGGTATGTTCAGATAACAGCTACCGCCATGTGCAGATATAACAAAACTATAATTGGAATCATGACTCACTCCTGCTGTGCTTCATTTTCAAAGACCTTTACCAAGCATGGCTTGAAAAGAGGCACTCTAAATAGCAGTCCCTGTTTGGTTCTCCAGGGCTTCTTCCAATTGGCTAACTGTGACAAAACACTGTTCCAAGCTCTGTTTTGGATTTGGATCTTGAGAAGAGTGTCTGGGAGTGTATAAAAGCAGTATGCTTCACTAATAAAGGCTGTCATTTTTTACCTTCCTTAACCTTTGAGTGCCAGGGGGGTACACAATATGTTGTGTACTCCTCTGGCCCTCAAAGGGTTAATACAAGCTGTGTTCCTGGATGGGATTTGGCTGGTGGTTCTCTTCTCAGCCACTGTAAGAGCAAATTTACATGCCTTGCCGGTCTACTGAACTGTGGCTCCTGGGTTCTACAACTAAATTCACTAGCTCTGCTGGTCTACCGGCGAGCAACAGCCATCTGTTCCTGCCTCCCGCCTAATCCAGAATATCCCACACAGCGGCTCCTCTAACTGGGCGAGCCATCCTCCACACTATCTTGTTACATTGTATCTTTTTTTTTACATGGTATCACTATTCTGCTTTCAAAGTTCCTGACACAAATCTACCTGGAAAGAGATCAAGAAGCTCACTGTCAACAACAGTGACCCAGTTCAACTTATTTGGAAGACATGCACATGGATAGGAAGATGGCCTTAGACTTAGAACACCATCAACCAAAAGCAAAGATGGTCTGGCACCATCTAGAGCATGGATTGTGAATTGCATGCTCCCATACTTAAAGGGATATTTATGCTTCACAATTAAAGAAGCTCCAATTAATCTTCATAGTATTTGGACCATGGAGAGTGTTATTTCAGTACTGTCAGAGTTGTAGTTCAAGAGTAATTGAATGATAAAGTATCCCCTTTCCTCCCTGTTTACTGATGTAACACTGCTCACCTCAGAGCATCAAGTTGGTGTCCAGATGGCTTACAGAGAGGCAATCCTCAATTACCATAAGATAAAAACCATAAAAGCCTGTGAAGGGTGCAGGGTTTTCATTGTTCTCACAGTAAGAAGATTGTCCCTTGCTGTGGGCTGTCTGTCTGAAAGGGATAGTAATACTTAAAATGTAAAAAAATATGTTGTAGGGTTTATCCCCCTGAGTAAAACAAGAGTACTCCCACTGCTGAAAGGTGTTTTATTCAAAAGTTATTAATTTTCAAAGTTGAATTTTTAGGTGCAATATCACAGTGGCCTGAAATTGTACAGTGGCGCTGTTGCTACACGATCCTATGGACAGCTCTGGTCCCGGGACCATAAATCTCCATAGGATGCTGTAGCAACAGCGCCACTGTACAATTTCAGGCCACTGTGATATTGCACCTAAAAAATTCAACTTTGAAAAGTAATAACTTTTGAATGAAACACCTTTCAGCAGTGGCAGTACTCTTGTTTTACTCAGGGGGATAAACCTTACAACATATTTTTTTTTACATTTTAAGTATTACTATCCCTTTAAGACCAGATTCCACATCTGAGGTGAGCAGTGTTACACTAGGTAAAAGGGGAGGAAGGAGGATACTTTATAATTCATTTATTCTTGAACTACAACTCTGACAGTATTGAAATAACACTCTCCATGGCCCAAATACTATGAAGATTAATTGGAGCTGCTGTTTTTGTGAAACATTACTATCCCTTTAAAGGTCAGTTATCAGTTTTACTACATCGGCACCAATGGCAAAAATAGCATTAAAATTCAGAGGCCCTTGTCTTTGCTAAAGCAACATCTTGCCATGAAAAACTTAAGAGGCCTTTCTAATGTTATATAAAACAATGGGATACATGTATACATTGTACAGAATGACTTAAATCAATTTGCCCACCAGTACTAGTTACTACACAAAATTGATTTATTATAAACAGTGAATAGCATTCCAATATTATTTTATACTGAATAGGCTAAGACTGATAACAGATCTTGTCAGATTTTTTCAAAGAAGTCATTAGTCAGTTGTGTTGAATTCCCCCTAAGTTATTATCTTTTTTGTGAACATCATATTACGAAGTGTTGTTATCCTGACACCTAGAGAGATGTCTAAAACACTTCTCTGCTTATGTTATCAAGCTTTGAATTCTAACTTTACATTTACAGTTAATTTTTTTTTTTTTATGGTTTATTGAAATTTAAATGGAGTGCAACAAAAAAGAATACATGAAAATTAACAGGCCAAACACAATACACATGCAGAACCACAACTAAAAAGACAGGAGAGCAAGAGTATCTGAGAGAAGCATCCTATATTATAATTAGCTAAGGATGTTTGTCAGAAGCTGCCATGCGCAGCAGAGATGGCCTGGCCTGTGTTGGACTGTGTACATGGGCTTTAAAACTATTCTGTGTGTAGACTCAATAGGAGAAATCTTAATTGGCAGTTTCATATCCAACAGGTCTTCCCATCTGACCATTTTCAGGATTTTAGGACGTTTCTAAATGTAAAGCAACATTAGCAGGGGCAAAAGATAGCCCTCTAGGTGTAGTATCATTAAACTCGTGGTGCCCCCAAAAAGGTATAAGTCACACTCACCAGATATGACCATTGTATTCAGGCCTTAAATGTAACAGAATGTCCCAAAATACTCATCAGATTAAAATACCGTAAAAAATAATAATTTATTCAATGATAGTTCCCGACATGTTTCATGAGCTACCCGCTCACTTCATTAAAAATGGCAGAAACTTTTACAATTTATATAAAATACACATATATATAATATAGAGCAAAAGTCATATATAGATAGAATGCATGTCAAGTTAAGGCCACTGTTTTTAAAGTGGATCTGTCACATCATAACAAATAGGTGTGATTTTAAAAGACCTTTTAAAATTACCTGCACTTATCTTAGCCATTTTTTTAAATGTAAAAAATAGTTTATGAGAGAGATTTTTTTATTTGTCAGTTTATTCAAATTAGCTAGAACATGCCAGCAGGAAGTGGCTGTGTTGAGATATGAAGCAGTGTAGAATATCTGAATGGTATGCCTGCCAGATTTCCATTAACTTCAAATGCAAATTAGTTAACTATCTCATAAACTATGTTTGACATAATAAGTAGGTGAATTTGCATAGTCACATAGTTGATGTGATTGAAGAAACAGAGTTTGCAGGAATGTATCATCTGCAGACATCTTTTGTTCTAGGGCTATAGGGCTTTATTGATAAAAGCAGAGCTATTCTGGAGTAAATCAATTGCACCATAGGGGACACAGTAAACATTTCTAAATTTCCATGCATTTGAATTGAGCTGTTTAACCCCTTGAATGCCAGAGCACTGGATATCTCTCTAGCATTCAAGTGGGTTTACAGCTCAGTTTAATGTAACATCAGTTTGTATCTGTCCTTTGTGGTGCAGCTGGTTTAGTGCAGAAAATATCCAGTTTGATTTTATAAGTCTGGGCCTTAGTCACCAACCACAATAGTGGTTGAGTAGGCAGAAGCCTCCTGGAGAATCTGTCCCTGGTGTGATTTTGCGTTCATTGCTGGTCACGTGTGGGATCTCGCAGATATCATGCAAGATCTACTTAACCCAGAATTTGTTGAGATATCCGGAGATGGCCAACCAACTGGCAGACTCTGTTTGTTCTTCAGGAAGATGCCAACTAGCACCAGCTATTGAGTAGAATTGCACAACCTAGTGGTAGCTCTGATATATTGTAATTTACCATATCTGGTTCAGAATCGGAAGTCCACCAGCAGTGACTGCTGAATGTCTTATCTGAGGTTTATCACATTGCTTTCATGATAAGAAACGTGGAACTCCTTTAGCTGCAGCTCTACTAGCAAAGCTTCTTCTCATACACAGGAACCAAACACAAAGCAGTCAAAGAAAGAAGACAACCATGCAATGATTAATACAAATTACTGTGTATATATTACATTATACCAACATATTAATTCACTTGTTTCAAAAATGAGGGTTTTGCAGCATAGTTTGTCCACAATCTGTTTAAGTTCACTTACCTTGTCAAGATACTCCATTTTATGAGTCCTGTCAATTATATATAGTTATCTTTTATGGCTTGTAAAAATGCTTTATATTTAAAGCTGAATCTGTCTAATAAATAGTGGGTGGGGACGGAGCTCCAGAACTAGAATATATCCACCAGGTAGCAACCTTGACAAAGTGCTAAGAGGCATGAAACAGGTGTCGGCTAAACATTTGTGGATGACCATTTGTTTTCCCAGTCTGTTTATTACACTGAGGCTGGTGAGATAGCTCGGTGGTAAATGCCCTGACTGCAGAGCTTGCTAAAAACCTAGAGGTTGCAGGTTCAAATCCCTGCAGGGTCAACCTTTATCCCTCCGAGGTCGATAAATGAATACCATTGATTGGGTAATAATAACATCTATTATTCAGCTTCCGATTCAGTTAATTCCAAGACTGTGCGCTAAAACGCATTTTGACTCCTACTGGGAGAAAGGCGCTATATAAATACTAGTTATTATTATTACACATTAATGTTTAATCAAGTGAATGCGACTTTTTTCTTCTTATGTTTTGTGTGGTGTTATTAACTTGCTGATACTACATGGCCTGAGCACCGGATCGACACACTGCAAGTGATATGTAACCCAAAAGTAAGTGTAAAAGTTATTTTAACACTTGAAAACAGAATGTCTCCTATCCAAACTAAATAAGTACCAGCATTTCAAATAAATACTTATATTTTTGCAGCTTGGGTAGCCAGCTATCCTTCTCCAACTAGTGCATTTATATAGATGTCTGTCCCATTCACTACTATAAACTGCATGGAGTCTATAATTCAGCTTTCCAACATGTATTGATTTTTTCATTTCCATTTGATCAGATAACTTGGAGTGATTACAGGAAAACATGAGTTAAGTAAGCCAATTAAAATAATGCATTGTACTATGCCACTAAAAGCCTTTCCAGCAATGAGCAGCAATTGTGAATATTTCATTATATACTATTGTTGTCATTTACAGTTGTGAATGTTACAGAAATATGGTGAAAAAGCATCTAGAATGAGGGAAAAGAGAACATATTATAGGAAAAGGGAAAAATGCAAAGCGCTAATACACCATAATATAAAAATATATGTAAAAAGTACCCAAGTGAATAAAGTATGATGCACAGCAAGGAATGAGGGACCTCCATAGTCCCCAAATTAAAACCAAACCAAGACAGAAGACAATCCTTTTACAAATACAAATTACTTAAATATGAACCCTTTGTATAGCAGGTATTATGTCAACAAATACGTTCATTTGCTCCTGAAATTAAAGGAAAGTAATGTTTCAAAATAAAAGCAGCTCCTCTTAATCTTCAGAGTATTCGGGCCATGGAACGTGCAATTTCAATACTGTCAGAGATGTAGTTCAAGAGTAATTGAATGATAAAGTATCCCTCTCTCACCCCTTTTACCTAGTGTAAGCCACATCCCTCAGATGTGGAATCTGATCTTAAGACCAGAGAGCTCCCAGCAAGGGATAATCTTCTTACTGTGAGAACAATGAAAACCTTGCCCCCCTTGACAGGTTTTTCAGGTTTTTCCCTTATGCTAATTGAGGATTGTCCCTCTCTGTAAGCCATCTGGATACCACCTTGATGCTCTGAGGTGAGCAGTGTTACATCAGTAAAAGGGGCGGGAGGGGGATACTTTATCATTCAATTACTCTTGAACTACTTTTATTTTGAAACATTACTATCCCTTTAAGGTACTGTTGTGTAGTTTGACTAAAATATGTTTAAGCTTGCTTACGTGGCCAAGGTACACCATTTTAAGTGAGACCTATCTATTACATATTACAGTTTTTTATAACATACAAAAATGCCTTATTTTAAAAGCTGAATCTATCTAATACTCTCTTGGCTGAACTGACCTGCTTTCAAGCAGAGATTACTTGCAGTGAGTCGGTCAGGACCTTAAGAACTGGAATAGTTCTACCAACACATTTATACTTTCCTTATTAATACATTGAGGTATCAATACTTATTTAGCTCAGGGCTGAAAGGATCATCTGACAGTATTAACATTAGCAGAAAAAATAACAATTGCAAAATGTCAACCCTGACATTATCAGATTGGCTGACGTAAGAAGATAAGGCTTTCATCAAGCAAAGTGAGGGATCCTATAAATTCCTCACTGAATCCATCTGCACAAGGGACTGCTTAATGCGAGAGGTTTTGGTTCTACCTTTCAAAATTAGATGAAACCCATCTGGGGTGTGAGCAATGAGTCAGATATGTGAATAAATGCTAATTGTACATTTTTAGTCTCAAGGCCTACTGTTAATAGTGGAGCAAGCTTCATAGCTGCATGGTTTAAAAGAATGTGTGAGTCTTGGAGGTTGCTCAGGAAATGTAAAAATGGGTCCACATCCCAAGAAGAACTAAATAAGTAATGGATCTAATTATTTAAGTCCCTTTAATTGGTCTAAGGTAAACTCAATAAAGAACTATATGATTTTAAGGGTGTTTGAAAGTATACCTGCATGGAACTTAACTGTAAAGGACTACATTAATTGGGAGAGTATAACCAGAACTGTATACTTGAGACTTAATACAGGTTTGGAATTCCTGTATCATTTTCCTATGGCTTACCCTAGTTCTTGGTCATACAGAGGAATTAACTAGGTCTATCATCCCTGAGGAGAGGTGGTCGGTCAGCAGGCTATTCAAACTTCAGTTCACATTAACTGAGGGGGTTGTTCCAACACTCTCCCCTGGGAACCAGTCTACTGTAATTCCTAAATGTATCTTGGAGCCCTTGATCAGAAGGTATATCATGGGGTACCAAGGTGTGGAAGCCAATGTACAAAGATGAGGCCCTGGATTCTGTTCAACCTAACTTTCTGTAGAACCCTCATCAGTAACGACAGAGGGGAAAGGCATAAAAATCATGGAGATCTTTCCAAAGAAGAGGAGGGTGTCCATTCTCTATGCATCATCTAAATACACTCTTGAAAAAAATGTCAGTGTCTGAACCAATGTCCGATAAGTAAAGCAATCTATTGATCTATTTTACAGAAAAAAAGTAAATCTTCTGAAAAATGTATTGTTTTAGGGAAACCCGAGATAGGGAAAACTTTTGACTTGATAATGCATGCACATGCAGTTTTTTTGCTTCTCCTGGGATATAGGAGGCATTGATAGTCACTTGATTGATTAAAGCCCAGGACCAAAGATCTCGATCCCTGTGGCATAAGATATTTGATTATGTCCCTCCCATGTGGTTTATGAAAGCCATCAAGTTTTGTTGACCATTGAAATATATCTGACTGGCAATGTGAATATTGGACTACAATGTGTTGGAAATCCAGTTCTGCTCAGTTGTAGTAACATTATGTGTAATCTCAACTTTTCTGTTTCTAAAGTCCCCTTAGAGTCTTTCCTACCAAAAATACTCCTCAATCTTATAACGAAGCATCTGTAGTGATGATGATGTGGAATAGTAGTAATACTGGATACTGGATAAGGAACTGGAGATTCTATGTCTAGAAGAGAAGCTCTTTTTTTTTTACTTGTGATTTAAAAAGGAGTCTTGCAGCCCATATAGACCCCTATCTTATACTGTGACCCAGCTAGTTACAATTGCTTGCACAAGAGAGGAACGTGTAATTAACCCAGGGTTAAGGAAACACTCTTCTGTATTATCTTTGCCAAATTTCTTAAAATATAACTTACACTTTATAGCAACTTGATTTATTTTGATAAAGCTTTCAAAATAACGTATGTATGTTAGCCATTCTTTATTTAAAACTAAAGTTGAGATATTTAGCTTTATTTGTTAGTTTATGCAATTAGGCAGTACTGAATGGCACAGTCTGGTGCCGGAAACTAACCTTCCATTCTGCCTCCTAGCTTCCACTTCCTACCAGAAATGACTGGCTAATTTACATAAACTGCCAAGAAAATAAATTCTAATATCTTATCAACTACAGTTTTAAATAAAGAATGGATAACATGAATATAGGTAATTTTTAAAACTTTTAAAATCGCACATCATTATAAAGTGTTGGTTATACGTTAAAGGGATAGTAATACTTCATTTTATCTTTATTTTATTTTGTAGGCATTAAAAAACATAAAGAACGATATAAGTCTTATCTCTCAAACCTTTATGGTTTGAGAGATATTCACAAGCAAAGTTCCACTTCACTGACCAAAACGGTGAAGTCTGCCATCTAGCTGTCAGATTTGGAATCCGGTCCACAGATCAACTAGTGGCTCTTCAGCAGAGCTGAGATCGCAAGATATAAAAATAACTATTTCATTGGAAGGGTCTAAAAAGTGTGCTTGCAAACCAGGCACACTTTGTAGACTGTTTGAATGAAGTAGTTCTTCTTATAGCTCACAATCTTGGCTCTGCTGTAGAGCCACGGCTGGTCCACGGACCGGATTCCAAATCTGACAGCTAGATGGCAGACTTGACCGTTTTGGTCAGTGAGGGGAAACTTTGCTTGTGAAAAACCTTTATGGTTTAAGAGATAAGACTTATATCTTTCGTCATTTTTTTTTAATGCCTACAAAATAAAATAAAGATAAAATGAAGTATTACTATCCCTTTAAGAACATATGAAGTGTTCTCACTGTGGCATGAACATAGGTTTTTAGTTGTCCCTCTTCTCTGTAGGAATGCTGAGGAACATAAATGCTGGTTTACCAACAATGGGCTCGATTTAAAGGCAGCCGTTAGCAAAAAAAATCACTAACGGGTGCGTTAAGTGTCATGTTGCAATTCAAAGATCCGTCTAAACAACAGCTAACGGCAGTTGTAGAATCCTTACGGCCGATACACTTACGTGCATTCAGACGCATGGAAAAACATACCCCAGAGCTATTCAAAGGCTTGCGGTACTGAAAACGGCTGAAAAAAGACACACCTAACAGCTAAAAGTTAAGACCCACTTCTCACACACGTTAGACACTTAACGGCCAAAACAAAACACCCGTTACAGAGGAAAACACACCAAATGCTTACCGCACAACCATGTAAATGGGAAAATTAACCCGTGCAATGCCAAAACAACACAAAAACATGCACACACAACACAAATCACTACACAAACAACAACAACCAACACCACAGGGACAATAACACACAAAAACAACAACACAACATGGCACGGAACAATGGGGGTCATCACACAAAGCGGACACCTGCAAATACAAGCTCACCTGGGCAACATCAACACGCCACCTGCACCCCACAACTGCACGTCCGCAAATGGCACACACAGAACAAGCACAACACACCACATCTTATAACACACACACACCTGCTAACACTTACCTGGACAAAAACAACTCACCATTGGTCAGCACTCACCTCATCAACACACCTACACAACGCCCTAGCAAGTACTTAAAGGGACAACTCAACACACTCACTTGTGGCTTGTTTTCCACTCAGGGAGGGAGAGAGAGATAGAGATAGAGAGAGATAGAGAGAGATAGAGAGAGAGAGACAGATAGAGACAGATAGAGAGAGCAAACAGTATGTTGGGTTACATATTGTTGCGAAGGCTGCGGAGAAGGCGTGCAAGGGAGAGAGCTGGGGAACATCAGCAACCTCCAAGCACGCCTCATCAACAGCCTCCACCTGTTGCAAGTGAGGAGGCTCTGGCTCAGCAGCCACACAGGAGCCCATCCCCACCCGGAGGACACCTGCCTGCAGATGCACAGCTGCAGCAACAGGATGCTCCCCAGCTGCCACAGGGACCCCTGCAGCAGCCCAGGATGCATAGACGACCACCAAGGCCCAGGGTATACCATCCAAGGGTCACTCTCTTTGGAATGACCGATGACGAGGTTATTGATCGCTACAGGTTGAGGCCACACAGCATCATAGCCCTGTATGAGGTCATCAAGGAGCAGGTGGATCCCATATGCACCCATAACCATGCTCTAACTGGCCTTCAAAAACTCCTGTGTGCCATACACTTCATGGCAAGTGGCGCCTTTCAGTCGACAGAGGGTTACGCATCTGGCATGTCCCAGGCCACATTCTCCAGGGTGCTGGCCCAGGTCTTGCCAGCCCTCAAAGCCAAGGCCAGTACCTACATACGTTTCCCCATCACCGATATGGAGTGGACACATCTGAAGCAGGGCTTCTATGCAAGGGGAGGCATGCCCAGGGTCATGGGTGCAATAGATTGCACCCATGTCCGTATCAAAGCACCAGCACGTCAGGGACATATGTTCCTGAACCGCAAAAACTTCCACTCCATGAATGTGCAGATGGTGTGTGACAGCAACCTGGCCATAATGAATGTCTGTGCGAAATTTCCCGGGAGCTGTCACGATTCACATATACTCAGAAATTCATCTGTGCAGAGGGATTTCGAAAATGGGACCTATACAGGCGGATGGCTTCTGGGTGAGTTAACAGCACCAAATGACACCACATACACATGTGCTAGTACGTTCACCACAGAAAACAACATTTACACAATATGTGCTCCTTGTCACACCATGTCACTCACTTTCCACAGGTGATGCTGGCTATGGATGCAAGCCATGGCTCCTCACCCCGGTCGTCAATCCCCAAAACGATGCCCAGGAACGATATAACCAGGCTCATGCCAGAACACGGAATGCCATTGAGCGGACCTTCGGCCTCCTCAAGTCCCGATTCCGATGTCTGGACCACTCGGGGGGAGCATTGCAGTATGCACCAGGCAAGGTCTGCGACATCATCGTGGCATGTGCCATCCTACATAATATCGCGGTGGACACCAGACTCATCGACGATGTCCATCCCCCACCCAGACCTGAAGACCCTGTGGATATCGTTGAGTGTGAGGAAACCCCAACAGGGATGCAGACAAGGGACAGATTGATCAGGGATCACTTCTGCTGTGAGTATAATACATGTATGCACACAATCCATGCATACACACCCACCACAACACACATGTTCTGTTTCACCCCACAGGATCAGTGACACAGCCCTGTCACTGGCTGCAGTATGGACCACCAGCATCAACTATTCCGTGGACCAGTCAGATTGGGCCTAGAGATTCCGAATACACCTGACAACCTGTCGTCCATGTTGATACTGCTACCTCAAGGATATCATGCATGCCCCCCCTGGAAACCAAGGTACAACACTTTAACCTTGTTCAGCATATCCCACAGCTCCCTAGGCACCAACTAAAGTGTTCTGCTAGGATCAGACCCATAGCAACCATGGTACCCCTGTAGCAAGGGAGTCTCATCCAAGCCAATGCATCGGATAGAACTCTGTCATATAAGGGGTTCAGGGGGCATTCGTGGGGACATGGGACCAGTAGCTTGCTACAGTTGAAGAAAGCAGCAGAGGGGTGGATCGACAGTAATAGTGTGTTACACAACATGGAGCTCATGAAATGTGGATCACATCTCCATGGACACCATGCTGCCCTGTGTGTGTGTATGTGTGTGCAGTGATATGTGCCCCAGAAAGAAATACACACATTAACAAATATGTCCTACTAGCTCCATGAACCAAACATATTTGGCCTGTCTCTGACAGTGGCAGCCCAAATATATTGTTGTCAGGAAGCTATTAGGACATATTTGTTGATGTGTGTAACCATGTCAGGGGCAAATATCCCTAAGGATGGTTAACATCCCCTTAGTTCCCCCCATGATGGTTCATAGACCAGTACACAACACATTACAAAGCAGTGGTTTGTGTAGACTTATGTAACGGGAAAGATTAAGAGGATCATGATGTTGTAGCTGTTGCATGACGATTAGTGATGAGCGAGCACCCCAATGCTCGGATGTTCGGGTGCTCTGACCGAGCACCCCCTGAGGCTCGAGTGCTCGGCCGAACACCCGAGCCCCATTGAAGTCAATGGGAGGACTCGAGCATTACACCAGGCACCCCCTGCTCTGATGAGGGGAGGGTGCCTGGTCCATAGGAAAAGGGCAGAAAAAGATGGAAACACTACAGAAATGGTTCAGGGACAGCATAGGGAGGATGTCTGGATGCACCTTGGACTCCAACATCGCTGCTGGGAACGATCTTTCGCCCGTAGTACGCCATTTTTACAGACTGACCGTAAAACACACAAAAAGGAAAATAAAAACGACTTTAGGCGAAAAATTGTTACCAAACAGTATTTGCTGTATATTTACTTGTATATCATCTGCAAATTCTCCCAAAAATTTCATCGATTTTCTGAAGTGAGGCCATGATTAAGAGGGAAACGTGCGCAGAGGCAAATTATCCCAAAAATTTCCTTGATTTTCAGAACTGAGGCCATGATTAAGAGGGAAACGTGCGCAGAGGCAAATTCTCCCAAAAATTTCCTTGATTTTCAGAACTGAGGCCATGATTAAGAGGGAAACGTGCGCTGAGCTGACCATCTAAAACATTATGGGTGAGGGTCTGCTGCAGAGCTGACCATCCTAAACATTATATGCGAAGGCCCGCTAGTGAGCTGACGCTATAAAACATTATATGAGAGGGCCCGCTAGAGAGCTGACCCAATAAAACATTATATGAGAAGGCCCGCTGGTGAGCTGACCTATATAAAAATTGTCAAACAGGGCCCGCTGGTGAGCTGGCCCTATATAAAAATTATATCACAGGGCCCGCTGGTGAGCTGGCCCTATATAAAAATTATATCCCAGGGCACGCTGGTGAGCTGGCCCTATATAAAAATTATATCCCAGGGCATATGGAAGAGGAGGAGGAGGATGAGAACATTAAGAGTCAACCATATACCCGTTTTTGGGGTGGAAGGGGTGAATGGGAATACAGAGTATTCCCATCATTGTAAATAACATATATAAAGTGAGTTTATGTTCCCCCGGGGCTTTCCTCCAGTGGAGTGGAGAAGTCAGGGGAAATCCAGGCCTTGTTCATTTTTATAAGTGTCAACCTATCAGCATTGTCGGTGGAAAGGCGGATACGCTTATCTGTTATGATGCCACCAGCAGCACTAAATACCCGCTCAGACAGAACGCTGGCGGCAGGGCAGGCCAGCACCTCCAAGGCGTAGAGTGCCAGTTCATACCACGTGTCCAGCTTGGACACCCAGTAGTTGTAAGGCACAGAGGGATCATTGAGGACGCTGACACGGTCTGCTACGTACTCCTTCACCATCTTCCAAAACTTTTCCCTCCTTGTGACACTAGGCTGCGCATCAGGGTGAGGGTGCTGGCGGGGTGTCATGAAGGTGTCCCACGCCTTGGAGAGTGTTGCCCTGCCTTTCTCGGAACTGCTGTGTGCTCCCCTTTTCTCCCCTTCTCGGTTGGCCAAGGTAGCACGTACTCTGCCGCCAGCGTTGTCAGATGGAAAATTTTGGAGCAATTTTTCAACAAGAACCTTCTGGTATTGCACCATTTTGCTTGTCCTCTCCACCGGAGGAATGAGAGATGAGAAATTCTCTTTGTAGCGGGGGTCCAGAAGGGTGAACACCCAGTAATCCGTGTTGTCTAAAATGCGTACAACGCGTGGGTCACGGGAAAGGCAGCCTAACATAAAGTCAGCCATGTGTGCCAGAGTACCAACAGTCAAGATTTCGCTGTCCTCACCAGGAGGCTGACTCTCAATATCCTCATCCTCTTCCTCCTCTTCTGCCCACCCACGCTGAAGAGATGGAACTAAAGTTCCATGGCTACCCTCTGTAGCGGAGGCAACCGTGTCTTCCTCCTCCTCCTCCTCCTCCTCCTCCTCCTCCGCCTCCTCCAATTGTCGCTGAGAAGACGAAGTGAGGGTGCTCTGGCTATCACCTTGTGTAAGCTCTTCCTCCCCCATTTCCACCTCTTCCACATGCAAAGCGTCGGTTTTAATTGTGAGCAGCGAGCGTTTCAGTAGACACAGAAGTGGGATGGTTACACTGATAATAGCGTTATCGCCGCTCACCATCTGTGTCGATTCCTCAAAATTGCGTAAAACCTCGCAGAGGTCTGACATCCATTCCCACTCCTCACTTCTGATTACAGGAAGTTGAACGGAGAGGCGACGACCGTGTAACAGCTGGTACTCCACTACTGCCCTCTGCTGCTCACAAAGCCGGGCCAACATGTGGAAGGTGGAGTTCCAGCGCGTGCTCACGTCACACAGCAGCCGGTGAGCTGGCAATTGTAAGCGCTGCTGCAGCTTCAACAGGCCGGCCGAAGCTGTAGATGACTTACGGAAATGTGCACACACGCGGCGCACCTTGGTCAAGAGATCATGCACATTGGGGTAGGTTTTTAGAAATCGCTGCACCACTAAATTAAATACATGCGCTAGGCATGGTACGTGTGTGAGCTTGCCGAGCTCCAAAGCCGCCACCAAGTTACGCCCATTATCACACACAACCATGCCTGCTTGCAGGTTGAGTGGCGAGAGCCACTGCTCGGTCTGGTGACTAATCCCCTGCAACAGCTCTGAGGCCGTGTGCTGTTTGTCCCCAAGGCAGATCAGCTTCAGCACGGCCTGTTGACGCTTCCCCACTGCAGTGCTACACTGCTTCCAGCTACTGGCTGATGGGGGAGTGGCGGTGTGTGTAGAGAATTCGGAGGTGGAAACGGAGGAGGAGGAGCCAATAACGTAGGTGCTGGTGGAAACCCTGATGGAGGTAGGGCCCGCAATCCTCGGCGTGGGTAGCACCCGTGCCATCCCAGGGTCCGAGTCGCTCCCAGCCTCCACGACATTCACCCAGTGTGCCGTCAGGGAAATGTAGCGTCCCTGGCCACAAGCACTTGTCCATGTGTCAGTCGTTAAGTGGACCTTCCCAGTAACTGCGTTGGTCAGGGCACGGGTGATGTTACGGGACACATGGTGGTGTAATGCGGGGATGGCACACCGGGAAAAGTAGTGGCGGCTGGGGACCGCGTACCGAGGGACAGCTGCTGCCATCAGGCTGCGGAAGGACTCAGTGTCCACAAGCCTAAATGGCAGCATTTCGATGGCCAGTAATTTTGAAAGGTGTGAGGTTAGTGCTATGGCCTGTGGGTGGGTGGCTGGGTATTTTCTCTTGCGCTCAAATGCCTGGGGTAACGACATTTGGATGCTGTGCTGGGACAGGGAAGTGGATGTGGTCGCTGATGGTGCTTCAGATGGTACAGGTGCAGGGCGGGAGGTATGCGGGCCTGCGCCTTCGACAGGCGATTGGCCGGCACCGAAAACAGGGGAAGAGGAGGCAGTGGTGTGGCCTGCAGACACAGATGGGCGATCCAGGCGTTCCTCCCACTTACTACGGTGCTTGGATGCCATGTGTCGGATCATGCTGGTGGTGGTGAGGTTTCTAGTGTTCATGCCTCGGCTCATTCTGGTGTGGCACAGGTTGCAAACTACAAATCTTTTGTCGTCCGCACTTTCCTTAAAAAAACGCCATACCGCGGAACACCTACCCCTTGGCAAGGTAGATTTACGCAAGGGGGTGCTCCGTGGAACATTTGCGGGCCGGTTTGGTGCGGTCCGCCTTCTTTCTGTAGCCACACCACTGCCTCTTCCAGCCTGTTGCGGTGCTGCAGATGGCTCACCCTCAGGACTGCTGTCATCGCTCGGCTCTACACCTTCCCAGGTGGGGTCAGTCACCTCATCGTCCACCAAGTCCTCCTCCACTTCCTCACTCTGATCATCCTCCTCAAGTCTTGATCCCACCACATACTCGGTCATTGACAACTGTATAACATTCTCCTCAACAAGGTCTTGAGAAGGAAATAGTGGTTGATTTAATGGCAACTGTGTCTCATCATCATCATCATCATCCACTACTTCCTTTGACCTTAAATGCCGTTCACATCTGTCATCTTCTTGTGATTGGGTAGCCTCTAGAGGTTGTGAATCAGGGCACAAGATGTCATGTTCCTCTGCAAGCGTGCTTGGAGAGAGGGTCAAATGAAGGATTGGTGATGAGACGAGCTCATCACTATATCCCAGTGTGGGATCACTTCTTTGACCAGACCGTGTATGGTGGGAGGAAGGATGATCAGAGTGAGGATTATGTTGACCAGACTCTTGGCTACTGAGAGTGGACTTGGTGGAAGACAGGGTGGTGCTTAACCGACTGGAAGCAGTATCAGCTGTCATCCAACCGACCACCTGTTCGCACTGGTCGGACCTCGAGAGTGATGTCCTGCGACGCCCTGTGAAATCAGACATGAAGCTAGGTATGGTGGATGTCTTTCTTTCTTGTGCTCTGGCACCAGGCACAGTTTCTCCGCGTCCTGACCCGCGCCCTGAACTTTCAGGATCACGTCCACTTCCCCGTCCCTTTTTACCCGCCTTCTTCATCTTACATGATATATATGACTTTAATATATATGAGTTTGAAAACTTAACAGTATTTCTTACTATTCTGCAACTCTGCAGAGTACACAGAATAGGCTGCTAAACGGCGGTGAAACACACTGAATGGAATATGTGACTTTAATATTTGAGTTTGAAAACTTAACAGTATTTCTTACTATTCTGCAACTGTTCAGAGTACACAGAATAGGCTGCTAAACGGCGGTGATACACACTGAATGGAATATGTGACTTTAATATTTGAGTTTGAAAACTTAACAGTATTTCTTATTATTCTGCAACTGTGCAGAGTACACAGAATAGGCTGCTAAACTGCGGTGAAACACACTGAATGGAATATGTGACTTTAATATTTGAGTTTGAAAACTTAACAGTATTTCTTACTATTCTGCAACTCTGCAGAGTACACAGAATAGGCTGTTAAACGGCGTTGAAACACACTGAATGGAATATGTGACTTTAATATTTGAGTTTGAAAACTTAACAGTATTTCTTATAATTCTGGAACTGTACAGAGTACACAGAATAGGCTGTTAAACGGCGGTGAAAGACACTGAATGGAATATGTGACTTTAATATTTGAGTTTGAAAACTTAACAGTATTTCTTATAATTCTGGAACTGTACAGAGTACACAGAATAGGCTGTTAAACGGCGGTGAAAGACACTGAATGGAATATGTGACTTTAATATTTGAGTTTGAAAAATTAACAGTATTTCTTACTATTCTGCAACTCTGCAGAGTACACAGAATAGGCTGTTAAACGGCGTTGAAACACACTGAATGGAATATGTGACTTTAATATTTGAGTTTGAAAACTTAACAGTATTTCTTATAATTCTGGAACTGTACAGAGTACACAGAATAGGCTGTTAAACGGCGGTGAAAGACACTGAATGGAATATGTGACTTTAATATTTGAGTTTGAAAAATTAACAGTATTTCTTACTATTCTGCAACTCTGCAGAGTACACAGAATAGGCTGTTAAACGGCGTTGAAACACACTGAATGGAATATGTGACTTTAATATTTGAGTTTGAAAACTTAACAGTATTTCTTATAATTCTGGAACTGTACAGAGTACACAGAATAGGCTGCTAAACTGCGGTGACACACACTGAATGGAATATGTGACTTTAATATTTGAGTTTGAAAACTTAACAGTATTTCTTCCTATTCTGCAACTGTGCAGAGTACACAGAATAGGCTGCTAAACGGCGGTGATACACACTGAATGGAATATGTGACTTTAATATTTGAGTTTGAAAAATTAACAGTATTTCTTACTATTCTGCAACTCTGCAGAGTACACAGAATAGGCTGTTAAACGGCGTTGAAACACACTGAATGGAATATGTGACTTTAATATTTGAGTTTGAAAACTTAACAGTATTTCTTATAATTCTGGAACTGTACAGAGTACACAGAATAGGCTGTTAAACGGCGGTGAAAGACACTGAATGGAATATGTGACTTTAATATTTGAGTTTGAAAAATTAACAGTATTTCTTACTATTCTGCAACTCTGCAGAGTACACAGAATAGGCTGTTAAACGGCGTTGAAACACACTGAATGGAATATGTGACTTTAATATTTGAGTTTGAAAACTTAACAGTATTTCTTATAATTCTGGAACTGTACAGAGTACACAGAATAGGCTGTTAAACGGCGGTGAAAGACACTGAATGGAATATGTGACTTTAATATTTGAGTTTGAAAACTTAACAGTATTTCTTATAATTCTGCAACTGTACAGAGTACACAGAATAGGCTGTTAAACGGCGGTGAAAGACACTGAATGGAATATGTGACTTTGATATTTGAGTTTGAAAAATTAACAGTATTTCTTACTATTCTGCAACTCTGTAGAGTACACAGAATAGGCTGTTAAACGGCGTTGAAGCACACTGAATGGAATATGTGACTTTGATATTTGAGTTTGAAGACTTAACAGTATTTCTTCCTATTCTGCAACTCTGCACACTACACAGAATGTGCTGCTAAACTGCGGCGAAGCACACTGAATGGAATATGTGACTTTGATATTTTAGTTTGAAGACTTAACAGTATTTCTTCCTATTCTGCAACTCTGCACAGTACACAGAATGTGCTGCTACACTGCGGCGAAGCACACTGAATGGAATATGTGACTTTGATATTTGAGTTTGAAGACTTAACAGTATTTCTTCCTATTCTGCAACTCTGCACAGTACACAGAATGTGCTGCTAAACTGCGGCGAAGCACACTGAATGGAATATGTGACTTTGATATTTTAGTTTGAAGACTTAACAGTATTTCTTCCTATTCTGCAACTCTGCACAGTACACAGAATGTGCTGCTAAACTGCGGCGAAGCACACTGAATGGAATATGTGACTTTGATATTTTAGTTTGAAGACTTAACAGTATTTCTTCCTATTCTGCAACTCTGCACACTACACAGAATGTGCTGCTAAACTGCGGCGAAGCACACTGAATGGAATATGTGACTTTGATATTTTAGTTTGAAGACTTAACAGTATTTCTTCCTATTCTGCAACTCTGCACAGTACACAGAATGTGCTGCTAAACTGCGGCGAAGCACACTGAATGGAATATGTGACTTTGATATTTGAGTTTGAAGACTTAACAGTATTTCTTCCTATTCTGCAACTCTGCACACTACACAGAATGTGCTGCTAAACTGCGGCGAAGCACACTGAATGGAATATGTGACTTTGATATTTTAGTTTGAAGACTTAACAGTATTTCTTCCTATTCTGCAACTCTGCACAGTACACAGAATGTGCTGCTAAACTGCGGCGAAGCACACTGAATGGAATATGTGACTTTGATATTTTAGTTTGAAGACTTAACAGTATTTCTTCCTATTCTGCAACTCTGCACAGTACTCAGAATGTGCTGCTAAACTGCGGCGACGCACACTGAATGGAATACGTGACTTTGATATTTTAGTTTGAAGACTTAACAGAATGTGCTCTAATCTGCAACTTTGCACACTAAACAGAATGTGCTCTAATCTGCAACTTTGCACACTAAACAGAATGTGCTCTAATCTGCAACTTTGCACACTAAACAGAATGTGCTCTAATCTGCAACTGTGCACACTAAACAGAATGTGCTCTAATCTGCAACTTTGCACACTAAACAGAATATATATATTTTTTTTTTTTTTTTTTTTGTTTTTTTCCCCCCACACCAAATAACCTGCTGCCCCCACACACAGTAGTCCTAAAAAGGACTTTTGGTTCTTTTTTTTTCACAATTTTTGTTTTTTTCCTCCCTACACTGCCTTTCCCTTCCTATCCTCAGCTCTCCCTGGCTCAGACTGAGCCGAACTCGCTGGTCAGGTGCTATACAGCACCTGACCACGGGTTCTGGCCAGCCAATCAGTGTAATGCCAGCAGCCAACATGGCTGCTGGCATTACACCGATGTCAGAGCCTCCCTGCACGTTTATTGGCTGCGCAGCAGCCACAAAACGTGCGGGGAGGAGACCCGAACATGGCGGGCGAGCACATGCGGTACTCGTACGAGTACCGCCATGTGCCGAGCAGAGCGATGCTCGAGCCGATCCGAGCATCGGCCGAGCATGCTCGCTCAACACTAATGACGATCACTTCGAGGGTGATGTTCCAAATCCTGTCCTCTTGTCCCACAGGCATCCATAGCACGATCCATCCTTGAACAGAGGAGTTTCCATATGACTGGACTGAAGTCTGGACAACACTTCCATGAAGCTCACCCCTTGGCGTTCCAAGTGATTGTGTTGGTGATGCAATGTTTGACCTGATGTTCACAGCAACCTCTACTGGAACATTCACATATGGACACAAATTTATGTGTGTACTAACATCCAGGTATCAGACCTGTACAGTAAGACTGCTCATACACAGATGCCAAACGATGTAGACAACACATGAGCAGTTCACTAGCATTTCTAATGTATTCCTATTTAGTTCAGATGTACCTTTTTGTGCTCATACAAGTGTTTAATGCATATTGGCTAAATACACAAGAAACATCACTACTCAATCCGTGTCTGTATGAATGAATGTTGGATCAAACACCTGTCAATGTGGAACCGTACCCAAGGCTACAGTATCCCTCATACAAAGGAAGGCATGATTTACATCACAGGAGTCCACTAGTTGCCTGACCATGAGTGGACTTTGTGATGTGTACATGCAATGACATGATGGCAGTGATACACTGATGTGTGTTGTGAGTGATTAGCTGGTGATACAGGGGACACACTTCCACTGTGATGTGATGTCCATGGTTTGTGTGTTGCTCAATATAATCAATGTCCTGAGATTGCTGTAGGTTGTCATATCTCAGTACATGGGCTACATCAACAAAAACAACCATGTGGACAAGTGTTATTACTGGTGAAGTGTGTTATAACCTTAGTTAAACAACAACACAACTTAAAGGGATAGTAAACCCTGAAGATAAGTTTATTTCACATTGTAGCCCTTTAAAAACCATGAAAAATGATATCAGTCTTATCTACCAAACATATATGATTTGGGATATAAGACTTATATCATTTTACATGTTTTTTTAAGGGCTACAATATAGAATGAACTTATTTTCAAGGTTTACTATCCCTTTAATACATAAGCCAATGCTCAGCCTAAGGTTCCAATGTGCGTGCTACACAATGAAATCTTAGGAAGATTTTTGGGTTATGCAGTAAGTTAGGCTGTGATTCAAACTCCTGTTGTGCAACTGACTTGCTGGAGAACACAATGCTCACCCTAGGATCACAATGTGTAACACACACATTGAGATCCTAGGGTGTACATTGTGTTCCCCAGTATGTCAGCTGCACAATAGAATTTTGATTTAAAGACCATATTGATGCATGTTCAATCTGTCCTGCTTGTTATTTCCCTGCTAAGTCGCATAGCTGTTAGTTTGGTTTTCCCCTCAAACACAACAATTGATGCAGACGAATGTTCAGTGTTGCACCAGTTGTTGTGCTAAGGGGTATGTTCTGATCAAATCTGACACACATCATGGCCATGTAACACTGTTGTGTTATATGGCTACAGGGATGGGTTGCCAGGTGAATTTGGACAACGGTGTGGGTGTGTGTGAACCCATGTTGTAACATCACACAAACATTTCCCCCAGGCAGGAGTTGAGTTCACTGCATTGTTTGGCAATGCATTGGAGACAACCCTGCCACCCAATCTATAAGTGATTACACAGCAGATCAGACAGGATTCAAAAGCACAATTTTCATTTATTGAGGGGGCAGATGACAGGTTGGGCCTTTCATTTCTTTTTTTTTTTGGGGGGGGCCTTAGACTTGGTGCCAGAGGTGGATGCCCTGGCTGATTGCCTTGTCACCCTCTGTCCCCTAGGTGTGGCTTCTGGGGTAACACTGGAAGGGGTGGTGGGTGCAGTGGACCCCTCTGTGGAACGCAGGTTCTCCCTCTCCATCCTCAGGTTCTCCCTGCGGTTAATCTCTTGCAACTCCACGAGCACCTGTGCAAACATGTCCATCATCCCCGTATGTATCTGGTGGAGTTGTGTGTTCCCCCTGGCAACCTCTGACTCCAGAGCTTGGATTCTGGTCTCCAACCTGTTCGTGTTCCTCCGGGATTCCCTCCGGTTCCTCGTGAGGTTGTCGTTGGTGGCGTGGGTTGCCCGGAGCTGTCCTCTTTGAAGGGCCATGCACTCAGCCTCCAGATCTGGGGTGCGTTGACTGCTGGAGATGGGAGTGGCCGGTGACACATGTGCTGTTTCCCCAGCTTCAGCTGTCTCCTCAGCCTCTGTTTCCCCAGCTTCAGCTGTCTCCTCAGCCTCTGTTTCCCCAGCTTCAGCTGTCTCCTCAGCCTCTGCTTCAACAGGTTCAGCTGTCTCCTCAGCCTCTATCTCCCCAGCCTCTGCTGTCTCCTCTGCTGGTACTGGGTGTGCTGTGGCTGCTACTGCTGTTTGTGTTGGTGGAGTGGCTTGCACAGACGGTGTGTGGGTGCCCACCACATCAAGGGACCCACTGCTGCCCACTGATGTCTGTGCTGGTTGAGGTGGTGGGGTGAACAAGTCCCTTGGCTGAGGGCGCTGGGGCTCCCCAATCAGGCCCAGGTGTTGGTAGTCAAGTGGCCAAGGGTCATACCTTGGCCAGTGGTAGGTGCTTGGCCCCCACCTGGGATCATACCTGGGGCCATGCTGGGGAGCCATCCAGGAGGGTAGATCCATCTCGGTGGAATATGGCCCATATTGGCTGGTGGCCACATTCCCGGGCAGCCATTGCCTCCCTGGTGGTGGTGGTGCTGCTGCTGGAGGGTAATAGCTCCCGGTGCTAGTGGGATGCATCCATCTCTCCCCCTGAATCCATCCGCTGTACATTTGTGGAGCATCCTGTGGTGGGGCAGGCAGTTGAGGGGCAGCCAGTTGAGAGGCAGGCAGTTGAGAGGCAGGCAGTTGAGAGGCAGGCAGTTGAGAGGCAGGCAGTGGTGATGCAGCCAGTTGGGGAGGAGGTGTGGTGGTTGTAGACGCTTCCCAGTGGCTAGTCCCCTCCTCTGTATCCTCCTCACTGGGTGGTGTGGTCGGCTCCTCCACGGGCTCCTGCTGCGATGGAGGCCCATAAGCTGTGTGGAGAATTGAGATTGTGTGATTAGTAAACGTAGCCATGATGGGATTAATGGGATACTAATACATGAAATGCAGAAAGGGAAATATATGTTTTGTGGTTTATCACCCTGAGTGAAACAAGGGTACTCCCACTGCTGGAGGAGGTTTTTGTTCAAAAAGTCTCCCAGCTCAGAGTAGAATTGCTTTGGTGCTATATCCCAGTGGCCTGAAGTTGTACATTGGCACTGTTGCTACATTATCCTATGAGAATTTATTGCGTCTGGACGTAAGCTGTCCATAGGATGGTCTAGCAACATCGCCATTTTAGAGTTCCAGGCCACTGTGATATTGCCGCTGGAGTAGTCAACTATGAGCTGTGCTACATTTTGAATGAAACACCTTTGAGCAGTGTGAATACCCTTGTTTTTCTCGGGGGATGAACCCTGCAATATATTTTTCTTTTCACATGTTAGGTATTACTATCCCTTTAATGGAATAGCAATGGTTAATTTCACCATGATGTAATATTGTAGGCATTGTAAGAGATAGATGTGGATCGATGTTAGTCCTATCCCTCCAACCCACATGGTTAGACAGATATTGCTCTATTTGACAGTCATTTTGACATGTTTGACAGTCATTTCACCACACAGAGGCTCTTCAGCAGAGCCTAAATTGCCCCATTCAGAGATGTAAACCTCATTGGAATGGTGAACAGAGTGTGCTTGCAAACCTGGCACACTTTGTTGACCATCTCAGAGATGTCTCCATCTCTGAATGGGGCAATTTAGGCTCTGCTGAAGAGCCTCCGTGTGTTCTAATGACTGGAATCTCCAGCTGTCAAATAGAGCGATATCTGTCTAACCATGAGGGTTGGTGGGATAGGACTAACATGGATCCACATGTTGGTGAAATTAACAATTGCTATGCTATTACAGTTACATACAAGGAGAAATGGTCATATATGCATGTGGATGTGTACCTTTCATATGGATATGAATATATCCTTTCCAGATATGAAGCCAGAGATCATTTCAGTAGGTGTGATTGCCTTACTGGCTATATATGTGCACCCATCAAAATATACATTGGATTGATATGATGGATATGAGCATACCTCGTATATCCCATCTACGTAGAGTGGGATATACTAGGTATGTGTATTTGGATGGTATCAATGTAAGTTAGTTTCTGATGGATGCACATATCTGGCCAGTAGGGCAATCACAGGCAGTGAGATGATCTCTGGGTTCACATCGTGTTGGGACATATTTTGAGCCATTTGAAAGGTACATATCTGACCATTTTCCTTTGTGTGCATATCTTTGTTTGAACAGATGTGCAGTGGGAATCAAGTGTTATTCAACCCTATCTTCTTAGCTGATGCCGTCCAATTCACAATTTTTCATTACTTGACAGGTGACTCTCTGGTTGTCAGGATCATATCCTATGCATTTCATTGTAGGGCATGGGATACCACCCTGGCAATCAGAGATTGATGAACTGGACAGGATCCTGTCCATGTCGTGTGTTCCAGTTGAATCCTGAAGGGCAACAATCACGCCAGTAGTGAGGGATATCTCTGATTGAGGCCTGTTTTTCTTTGAGTATGAGCCCATCCATCCTTCTGAGTGAGGCAACCGTACTCAATCCGAGATATCTATCATTCATGGCCTGTTGGTGACCAAGGTACAATGGATGATATTTGGTTCCCATGTGTATCCTGCAAACAGTGTCTGGTGTACCATCCATCCATGGCATCAGCACCCCTGAGGATCCATGTGGGAATCAGATGTGAGATATGTCATTTGAAATTAGGGTAAATGATTGCAGACACAACACCAAGGCCTACTTTTTCCCCCTTTAATTCTGGGGTATTGTTTGAGGCCTGTGTGTTGCACATACAAGCAGTTATTCTCAGTGCCACTGTGATGTGTGACCTGCTCCATCCTTTTTGTGATTCAGTAAGCGGTGTTGTTGACATGATGGAGTGTACATAATGCTGACTTCTCCAGTGATCTCATTTCCCCATTTCCATTTTTTTCTATGGAGTGTATACGATGGGACCTTAGCAACTTGATTCATGTTATTGCATATTCTCCATAGGCTAACACTGGTATTGGTGAAATGAGGATGTGTGAGGGTGAATTTCTCTCCACCATGTGTTTGTCACCGCTTAGTGAATGTCCCCTGTGTAGCATGTGATCGTTGGCCTATTGACTTGATTGTTGTCTGGTTAACCCTTTGAGTCCCAGAGGGGTTGCCAAAGCATTGTTGATCGATGCATTGATGATCCCTCTAGCACTCGAGGGGTTAAGTGCTGACATCCCAGCGGGGACATGGGTGACATTGTGTGTGAACAGTGATGACAGTCGACATTTGGAACTGCATGGTTTGTGTATTGTGTGTGATGAGCACAGCGACAGGAGGGTTGAAGTAGGACTTGGACAGGTTTGTTCCAAGTTGGACCTTGATATTTGTCCTTGTGTTGTGTCCTGTTTTTAACCCTCAGGGTGCTGTGTTGGTGCAGTTGTGTGCATGAATGATGGCCATGTGTTGAGGTGTGAGTGTGTGTGCAGCTGGTGTTGGTTGCTGTAGTGTGTTGTTCTGTAGTGTTGCACTTACCGGTAGTGTGGAGGGTCCTCTCATCCCCAGTGTCAGCTCCTCCAACAACCCCCTCGATCAGGGTTGGGGACATATTCTGGCGCACCATCTCCTCCCAGCCGCAGAAGGTGATAGGGACAGGTGGGCCACCTCCAGTGCCTCGGGCGTGCTTGGCGAGTTCGGAGAGCTTGGTCTTGACCACCCTCCGGCAGTCGACCCATCGCTTCTTGATGGACTCCACGTCCCGTCTGCATGGAGCCACCGCGTTGACCCGGCTGCAGATCTGGTTCCAGGCTGCTTTCCTCCTCGCTGACAGGCCAGGGACCTTCGCTGTCGGGTGGAGAACACTCTGCCTCTCCAGGACAGCTTCCACAAGAGCCGTGTTCTCCTCCTCTGTATACTTTGGGTCTCTGATCCTGGCCTCATCAGCTCCGGCATGGGATGACTCAGAGCCGGAGTGCCCTGCCTGGTCTGACCCTGACTGTGTGGGGTGCTCCCCAGCAACTACCCCTCGTCCCACTGCAGGTTCTGTCCCTGTCCTGCGTGTTCCTGCTCTTGTGGGCCGGGTCCCCCTCCGCCCTGCGGATCTCCCTCTCCCACCCCTGCTCTGCTGAGGGATCCCCTCCTGATCTTCCTCCTCCTCCACTACTCTCCCCATCCTCCTCTCCTCGCCATCATTCACCCAGTCACACCCAGGCACTCCCACAGGCCCTCACAGACACACTCGATCCAGTCACTCTCTGTCACACACTTTCACTCCCAGATTCACACTGTCAAAAATAAAAGTAAAATGTGTGAGGTGTTATAAAATAAAAGGACTATGTGTATGTATGTGTATGTGTTTGTATGTGTGTATGTAATATGTGCAAAGGTGTGCTATGTGTCGTATTCTGTGCAATGCTCTCCTCTCTCCAAACTCCAAAACTCCTCTACCTCCAATGAACGCTCCTGTCTCCCTCTCTCTGATCACTATCCTCCGCTCCTGGGTCCTGATATCTGGCTCTGAAGAACTCGATAACAGACAGTGTGTGGCGGTTATTTTTGGGTATATATAGGTGTATTTGAAGTTATTTGATACATTGGGGCTTTGGGATTGGATGTGTGTTTGAATTTGTTTTGGCATCAATCAGGGTTGCTTGACAACGGCAGCCGTTATGTTACATGTTGTTTGGAGCTCAGTTATCGTGTGATTTGTCCGCCCGTTGTGCATTAACATGAGCAACAACGGGTTTTGTGTTACGTGTTTTTTGTGTGCCTACGCTCGATAGCTATTCTCGTAGAGTAGTTATTGAATCTGCCGTAACTCCTGTATTATTTGCGAGCGATGTGCCTTTTTCACTTAGCGGCTGGTTTAACGGTTGCCTTTAAATCTAGGCCAATATGTCTTCTAGATAACATAGACATGTTATCCTGTTTAGTCTGTGGTATGTAATCAGTTGGCTCAGAAGAGTGTGGAAAAAGCCAAGTATTTGCCACCTATGTGAAATTCCTTATGACTGAGGACAGCACTTTAAAGGTATTTGTTCTGTGTGTAATTTCCAGAACAAAATGTCTTGTGAATTCCCACCCTCCAGGGTTTTTTTAATTTTATATATTGATTTCTATTAAAGATGATTAATACTGTACTTAGATTTTCATTTCCCTTTTTTGCTATCCTTTCTCTTTGTTTCAGTTTGTTTTTTACTTTTTCAAGTCAACACAGCTTATTTTAAGGAGCACTGGGACTGGATTTAGGAGGAGATTTTGCACTATATGAAGATGTATTTATTATTTCTGCTAGTGTAATCAGTAATCTCTGCTTTTATGGTTCTGAAAAAAAGTATACGAGGTACTTGAAACGTGGACTACCAATGACATTCCAATAATAAAGAAGGCATTTCTGACTGAACCATAGGAATTCCCTGTTATTTGGTGTTATGAAAATGGGATGGAATGCTTCCTTGAGGTCTTCTATCATTATACATTAAAACCCTGTTTAAATCATTTGAAGGTCTAATAGGTTTTCTGTCCTGAATCTTTTTGGTTTTATAAACTGATTGTGAGATTTGACATTAAAGACAGGCCTCAAAGAGATATCTGACTTTGTGATAGGGAAAAGTAGACTGGTCCAATCTGAGAGAAATGAATCTGCTATATCTATATTTCCGTGATTGTGTTCTCTTTGTAAAGGACCAACTAGGGCTGAGAACATCTCCCTGACCTAATTGTAAGGTAATTTTATAAGACTTGAAACAATGTTTAGGATCCATCTGTCTGAGCTTATAGACTACTGGGCTGTCAAAAATTGCTTACCTGTAGTGTTTTTGCTTTTGGAATTTGGTTGGCCCAGAGCAACTCTGTTTGCAGGGCTTCATTTTGTACTGGGTATGGTAAGAGAAGTCAGAGGACAACCCCCTGTCCTTATAAGACTGCGCTTCAGAAAGCTAGGGCTTTTCACAACTTTGAAAACCATTTTAATATCTTAGAAGGACTTCCTGGCTTTATATATGGGTATAACCACTTAACTAAAGGTCGGGTCAAAAAGTTAGAATTCTCCACACATGAAAACTCATGTGATTTGTGTATTAGGATGAACATGCCCACAACATGTAGCAGACCAATTTGTGTCACATCAATGATATAATTAATGGATTGGAAGATAATTAGAACTGCCCAAATTCATGCTCGTAATAGGGCAAATTTAAAAATATAATGGCAAAGTAGGGCTACTAGTTAGTAGCGTTATCTAGCATTTCGAGCAACATGGCAGTGACATCTGTTACTATAAACCAGTGGTTCTCAATCTCTTTTTTCTCGGGGCACCCCTAACACATAATCTTGAACATTCGGGACACCCCTAACATATTTAATGTACTTTATCAAGGGCATAATGAAGGGCACAATACATAAATATACAGTATTATTAGGCCTTATAATCAGAATACCATAACTAAACATATTGTGCATAACAATTTCTATAAATCTTTATTTAAAAATCCATTTTTGTTAGTCTTTATAGAAAACACAGGGCACCCTAAGTTGATGCCCGTGGCACACCAAAGTGCCACGGCACCCTGGTTGAGAATCACTGCTATAAACTGTATGTTTTTATTATGATATTATCTGCAGAGACTGAACCTCCTTGGTAAATATAAGTGCCAATTCCACTACTGGAGCAAGGATAGCTGAATATTGAGGCTATCAATGCGGTTTCCTAGGACTGAGTCATCCTCTTTAAACAATGTGACCCTGAATGCAAACTCAACAAAGTCTCAAACTTCAGATTCAGATTTCATCTCAAATCTAAAACGTAATGATCTTGGAGGTGGAGTCTTCCCTTCAAGACTCTCTCTAGACATTTGGATGTCACTCAGCATATTCCTCTCTGGTGAGGTGGAAGGGTGAGTAGTAAATTATAAATCAATACCCATCTTATTCTGATGTACAGAAGGGGAAGGGCCAGCAATAAATGCCCCTGAGGTTCTTCAAGTTATATTTTTATTGCTCTAATGAAAGTTAGCAGACAGTTTGTGTGTTGAAGGTTTTATAAGCCCCATTTAGGGAACACACTCTTTTGTCACTGCCAGGCTGGTTTGAAAGTCACTGGAACCCCGGAGCAGGGATATCCACACCTTTATATGTGTGCCACTAACCAGGCTGGAGGCTGGAGGGAACAGACCCACTGGAAAACAGGCCACAACAAAAAATAAAAAACAAATATTGAAGCCCTTTAATATAATTAAGCCCAAAGTGCGTAAAAATAAATTCTCTCTTGACTCCAAAAGACAGTTGGATATCTTCCTTTACCAGCATCCTAGCTGCATTATAACAAACTGTCATTAGTTTCAATAGTGTTCTGAGCTAGAAATTTGTCCAATAATTTTACAGTATCTACAAGCACAGCCATGATTTTTTTTGCCTTTCCAATAGTGTTAATAGCTCTTTCAAAATCACTGATTTGTTACAAAGTGATAGCTGCACTTTAAGGGTTTTTATGTTTTTAAAATTGAAAATATTAAAGGGATAGTAATTTTTGACAATAAAAGCAGCTCCAATTAAACTTCATAGTATGTGGGCCATGGAGAGTGTTATGTCAATACTGACAGAGTTGTAGTTCAAGAGTAATTGAATGATAAAGTATCCCCCTCACGTCCCTTTTACTGATGTAACACTGCTCACCTCAGAGCAACAAGACTGTCTGGATGGATTGCAGAGACGGACAATCTTCAGTGAGCATAATGAAAAACCTGTCAAGGGGGCAGGGTTTTCATTGTTCTCACAGTAAGAAGATTTTCCCTTGCTGTGAGCTGTCTGGTCCCAGGACCAGATTCCACATCTGAGGGGAGATGGCTTACACTAGGTAAAAGGGGCAGGAGTTGGATAATTTATCATTCAAATATACTTGAACTACAACTCTGACAGTATTGAAATAACACTCTCCATGTCCCAAATACTATGAAGATTATTTGGACCTGCTTTTTTGTGAAACTATCACTTTAATGTTGATATGCTAAGCAGAAGAAGACCAATTCTGGGGCAAACCAACTACACCACAGGGAACAAACAAACATTTGCATTGATATAAATTGGACTTTTAAGACCAACACCTCTCTGACATTCGACAAGTTAAAACCTCAATTTAAATCCATGGGTGTTTAATTTATGTTTTTTTCTCTCTCCAATGGTACAGTTGGTTTATCTCTGAATTGTTCAGACTCTTTTTTTTTGTACATTTAATTTATTGTATCCAAGAATGCATCACCTTCTGATTGGTTCCTTTACTGATCACATGACTACTCAGTAAAAGAAAGAGGGAAAGAGTGGAGTCTGTTGTGACCTTACTGGAAGAAATAGGAATTTCATGCCTCCCACTATTGTAATTTATTTATCTATTATGTCTGCCTAGTGGGAGGGTTTGAATATTTGCAACCCAGTCTTATGCTAATGTTTCTGACACTCCCACAGACATGTGATGTGTTCTTGGAGAGACTGAGAAGAGGACTTGTTGAAACCAACCAAAGAAGGAAGACACTTTCAGCCAAGTCAGTCACCGAGCAGCAGTACTGCAGACATCAGTAAGTTACCCTTAACATGTGCCAGAAGTATTGTAAAGGAAATGGGAATCCGGTGGCATTGGAATATTATTACTACAATGGCAGTGGCTGGGAAGATGATGTGTGAATTATGAGCATTGAACTGGGGTGGGGTGGGATTTTAAAAATGAAATATTAAAAAGTACCAAAAATAATTAAAAAAATTATATATACTACTTTCTTAATGACGTTGTATGGTGGCAGTCATGTTAAAATATGGAAACAGGTCCATGCTACACTTCTCACTAATTAGGTGTTTATGTATTTGTTTTGTGTGTGCCATCACTGCTGGGCTGATCTGGAGCGGGGAGCTCTGGATGGCTCACAGCCTGTTTGTGCTCCCGGCTCCGGGGCAGCAGCAGGGGCGCTGGGTTTGTCACCCAGCTGCCTCCGCTGCTGCCCTGGAGCCGGGAGCACAGACAGGCTGTCAGTCTTCCAGAGCTCTTCGCTCCGGATCAGCCTGTTCTGCGAGTCCTCACTGTACATCTGCAGTTACGCACACAGTGAGCATCGCATTCTAGGATTTTTGTTATAAGGATTAGGTACATATATTAAATATCATCTTATTTATTTTTATTGATACTTCCCCCACAGTAAACCAATTATTTACACCCTACTCACTGCACAATCAGACCTTTAATACCAACTGGTCAATATTCCATTCTTGCTATATTGTCATAAACATATAGCTCCCACACCAGAATGGTGTGTAGAGATCACAGTACCCTATCCCTTCCTCTTCTCCATGTTCTCGCTCTGCCACTTTCTTCATCTTCTTCCATTGCCTCTATCTCCATCTTCTGTACTACCTCTTTCTCAATCTTCTCTCTCTCTGACTCTTTCTTCATCTAGACCAGTGGTTCTCAACTCCTGTCCTCAGGACCCACTAACAGGCCAGGCTTTGATGATTTCCTTGTTAGAGCCCAGGTGAGTTAATCAATGTGAATGAGCCTCTGATCACCACACCTGTTCTCTAGCAGAGAAATCCCTAAGTCCTGGCCTGTTAGTGGGTCCTGAGGACAGGAGTTGAGAACCGCTGATCTAGACTACCTTCTACTTTAGAAATCATATTAGCTTCCCTGACAGAATGACTTGTTTCTTTTGTCTAAAATGTTTTTATTGCTGTGAATAAATGCTTAGTTTTACACATAGCTAACTCCAGCGACTCTACTGGCATTGCAGACATTGGGAGAGATTCACTAAGGTGTGATAAAGAGGAGATAAAGAGGAAATTACTTCTGCTGTGATATCACTTTTCCAATTCCTATGTTATTCTATGGAGCCTATGCACTAAGATTTCTCCAACTTTGGAGATCTTAGTGCATAGGCCCCTCAGAATAGCAAAGGAACTGGAGAAGTGATATCACTGGAGAAGTCACTTCCACTTTATCATCTTTTTATCACGCTTTAGTGCATAAACTCTCTTGTCTTTCCGATTGTGTATCTTCCTCCTTATCCAGACTTTTTCCACCTTCCTCCTCAATCTTCACTCCATATCCACTCCTTACCTTTTTATTCCTCTCCTCCATCCCTGCCCTTGCTTCATTCTCCCTGTTCTCATTTCTATTTTATCAATATAAAGTTGCTGAAATTTAAGAAGGAATATATTGGAGTATCTACGCAATTAGAGTACCTGTGCTAAATGTTGGTTATGGCAGGTAAGAGAACACAATGTGGTAAGCGGAGCCTAGCCAAAAAATTTTACATCAGGGCCTAGTGGATTCTAGTTTCATTCCTGGTCCCATTGCATTAATGTTTAGGTTATTTTTTTTTCATTTTAAGTTAAGTTACATGCTAAACTGAGGACTGTCTTATAGTTTATAAAGCATATGCACATCATTAATAACATGCACTGAATAAAATATAACCCTTTGAGTGCTGCCAATGCGTTGCATACCCCTCTGGCACTCAAAGGGTTAAACAATAACAACATATCATTACGATAAACCAAGTTAAATCCTCTGTCACCTTCAAACCCCATGGATTTAGGACTGTATTCAGGATCAGCTCAAAAGGAGGAATTCTAGATCAATTCAAATGTGCCAATTGGGTCTTCTAACCTTTTGATCTTGATACTCAGTGATGAGCAGGGCCAGATTTCCAAATAGGCAGAGAAGGCAACTATCTATAGCTCAAAATTTTGAGGGGAGCTTCAGCTCTCCTAGCCACACTCATATTCTGAATTGTGGGTGTGTCAACAGCAATCTCAGGGTAATATTTAACCCCTTGGATGATAGAGAGATCTCCAATGCATTGAAGAGCAATGCAAAGGAGATCTCTCTATCAGCCAAGGGGTTAAACTGTTTTTGGTCGTGCTTGTAATAGGCCAAGAGTATTTTCTATGCCAGGAAACAGTGGATGTGACTGGGGGAGGGGTCAAGTTAGGATTGGGGTGTGGCCATGGGTGGAGATAAGAGTGCCTATAATGCCTTGCCTAGAGGTGCCTTGGATGGAAATTTAGCCCCAGTAATGAGGCCTGATCGCCAAATAATGCAGAAATGGTTGAAATGATCACACTCGCAGGATAAATTCAGCTTCAGTTAATATGGGTAAAATAGCATTGAATAAAACTCTTCCTGCCTTAACTCTTTCAGTGCCAGAAAGGTAACCAATGCATTGTTTTGCAAAGCATTGGATACCTCACTGGCATTAAAAGGGTTAAATGAAGCTGAAAAGCCCATCCATATACTGTATGTTCTGATATGCAATGGAACACAACATCAAATTGATCTTAATGGCCCAAAAAATTATTAGTATTCTGTACAAGACTTAGAGTTGACATTTATGAAAATTCACTGCAGATATTTATGCAGGCACAGAAATGTAACTGCTGTTTATTCATCACTGGGCTAATATCCCTTCTTGTACAGTACAGAGGGTAGTCTCATGTGAGTTTCTTACCTACATCACCAAACCTGGGAACTCTCAGGGCTTGACCCTGAGCAAGGCTGGATTTACATCCCAGGCACCCTTAGGCAAGGCCCCCTACGTGCACTTAGCTCTAAATATGGACCCACCCCCAGACCATCAACTAATATCTGGCACAGAAAATACCCATGGCCTATAACAAGCAAAGCCAAAAAAAGGCTTTAAAGTGATAGTTCATAATAAAAGCAGCTTCAATTAATCTTCACAGTATTTGGGCCATGGAGAGTGTTATTTCAATGCTGCCAGAGTTGTAGTTCAAGAGTAATTGAATGCTAAAGTATCCCCCTCCCTCCCCTTTTACTGATGTAACACTGCTCACCTCAGATTAACAAGACTGTCCGGATGAATCACAGAGAGGGACAATCTTCAGTGAGCATAAGGAAAAACCTGAAACACCTGTCAAAGGGGGGCAGGGTTTTCCTTATGCTCACTGTAAGAAGATTGTCCCTTGCTGTGATCTGTCTGGTCCCAGGACCAGATTCCACAATTTAGGGGAGGTGGCTTACACTAGGTAAAAGGGACGAGAGGGTGATACTTTATCATTCAATTACTCTTGAACTACAACTCTGACAGTATTGAAATAGCACTCTCCATGGCCCAAATACTATGATGATTAATTGGATCTGCTGTTTTTGTGAAACATTACTATCCCTTTAACCTCTTGGCTGTTAGAGAGATCTGCAACCCTTTGCATCTCACTAGCATACAAGGAGTTAAATAATAGCTTGTAAAAGGTTAAAAAAAAAAACTGGTGCTGGAGGAACTGAGATTCCTATGGCCACACCCCCAATTCAGAATGGGGGTGTGGTCAGCATAGCTGAGTAGCCTTTAAACATTTAGAGCTCTACGTAGCTGCCTACTCTGACTACTGGAAATCTGACTCTGACCCTGAGACTCAAGGTTTTGACCCAAATCTCAGGGTCTCAGGATGAAGGGCCAAAATTTCAGGATGAGAGAGATCCATGTTACCCGCTAATGAGCTTCACCAATTAACTAACTTCTTCATTAGTCTCTACATTGGTGAATTGTATACCAAAAAACACAAAAGGAGAAGTCAGATTGTCTTGTGCGTGTGTTGAAGCAGTGATATCTCTAAGTTGCAGCATGTTGGAGGTTCCTTGATGACTGTTTGGTGCGCCTCTTGCATTGAGTAATCAGCGAGATATCAACTAGAATCTATGTTCTTAGGAGATATAAGGCTAAAACTGCAAAGATTCAAGGGTCAGCTCCTTTTAAAAGTTCTCAGCTATGTACATCAGCCCTAAAAAATAGTCTGCTGCTGTAATAAAAATACACATGCCCCATTCTAAACCTGGGATAATCAATTGTTGGACCTCCAGCTGCTGAAACTACAACTCCCATCATCCTCAGTCATTCTTTTTTTTAATTATTATAAATCTTTATTTGAAATAGTTAATCATTCTTACCTAAGACAGTAAGGTTTGACAGTGAGGACTTTGAGGACTGATAAGCTTTAATCAGAACATTACTGGTATCATTTAAAGAGATAGTAATCGTTTATTTTGACTTTAAATATTCTGAAACACATAATATATGATGTCAAATTGCCTGTACCTTTTTTCTGTTCTTTTATTGTTAAGATTATTATTATTATTATTGATTCCCCCCTTTGGATGTAAAATTAGTTGATTGGATAAGGCAATGGCTGAGTGACAGGAGACAGAGGGTGATAGTCAGTGAAGACTATTTAGATGAAGGTTGTGTTACTAGTGGAGTACCTCAGGGGTCTGTACTGGGGCCCATTCTTTTTAATGTTTTTATTAGTGATATTCCAAAAGGTCTTCAAGGTAAGGTATGCTTTTTTGCAGATAATACAAAGATCTGAAACAGGTCAGACATCCCCGGGGGAATAAGACAAATGATTTAGGTAAATTAGAAGAATGGACAAGAGTGTGGCAGCTGCATATTAATGTTGATAATGTAAAATAATGCACTTGGGATGTAAAAATCCAAAGGCAGAATATGGTATTAAGGGTAATGTGCTGTCGGAGACAACAGAGGAAAAGGATTTGGGAGTAATTGAACAAATTAAGACAAGAAAGAGCAAGGACCAAATAAGATTTGAGGTTTTTACAATAGGAAAATAGGCAGAGTAGATGGAACAAATGGTTCTTATCTGCTGTCAAATACTATATTTATTTGAGTGTGAAAGGGGTATACATTGAGTTGCAATGCATTACCTACTGGTCTTGCACTCACTGGATTAACATTTGGAACACTTTCCAGAGAGCTTTCTGTCAGGGACTTTGAAAGCAGGGAGAGTGACAGAGTGAAAAAAAATACAATGTAAAAAAGATAACCTATAGCATATAGACCACTCAGTGCAGCAGGTGTAGTGATACATTGGGGTTATGCACTAAGGCATGATAAAGAGGTGATAAAGTGGAGATGATTTCTCTAGTGATATCACTTCTCCAGTTCCTATGTTATTTTATAGAGCCTAGGTTATTCATGACCTATTGACACCTCGTTATCAGGGCTGCATTTCCCAATAGGCAAAGTAGTCAACTGCCTAGAGGTCCAAACTTTGAGGTGTAACCCAGCTATGCTGGCCACACCCACAATCTGAATTATGGGTGTAGTCAGAAAAATCTCAGTGTCCCTGCACAAGTTTTATGTTTCTTAACAAGCTCTCTAATCCCATTGCAAGCAATCTCTCTAGCAACCAAAATGTTAATCCTTTCAGTGCCCGAGGGGTATGCAACACAATGCTTTGCAATACATTGCATACCTCTCTGACACTGAAAGGGTTAAAGGTTTTTTTGTTTTTTTTGCCCTCACTTGTTATTGGCCAAGGGTAGTTGCTGTGCCAGAAAATAGTGGCTGAGTCTGGGGGTGGGGCCATGTGAGGAACTTGGGTGTGCTCATGGATGGAGCTAAGGGCACCTAGAGTGCCTTGCCTAGGAGCACCTGGGATATAACTCCAGCCCTGCACTTTGTGTAACTGAATACATAATCTAGAGCAAGACCAAAGTATTTTATACACATATTCATATAGAAACCCATATACTGGTTTAAACAATCCTTAATGTGAGTTGTTGTGGGACAATGTGATACACTTGCGTACATACCACACAGTCTGCACAGTCTGACACCAGGGTGGGAAAGATGTACAGAGGGATTTTGGTCTCAAGAGAAGGACTGTCCCTACTAAAGAGGGAAACTTGGGAGGTATGGACCCCTAATATCACCTAAAGATGGACACTTGGGAGGTATGGACCCCTAATATCTCCTAAAGAAGAACACTTGGGAGGTATGGACCCCTAATATCTCCTAAAGAAGAACACTTGGGAGGTATGGACCCCTAATATCTCCTAAAGAAGAACACTTGGGAGGTATGGACCCCTAATATCTCCTAAAGAAGAACACTTGGGAGGTATGGACCCCTAATATCTCCTAAAGAAGAACACTTGGGAGGTATGGACATCTAATATTTCCTAAAGAGGGACAGTTGGGAGGTATGGATCCCAAATATCTCCTAAAGAAAAATGGACCCCTAATATCTCCTAAAGAGAGACACTTTGGAGGTATGGACCCCTAATATCTCCTAAAGAGAGACACTTTGGAGGCATGGACCCCTAATATCTCCTAAAGAGAGACACTTTGGAGGTATGGACCCCTAATATCTCCTAAAGAGAGACCCTTTGGTGGTATGGACCCCTAATATCTCAGAAAGAGAAATGGACTCCTAATATCTCCTAAAGAGAGACACTTTGGAGGTATGGACCCCTAATATCTCCTAAAGAGGGACACTTGAAAGGTATGGGACCCTAATATCTGCTAAAGAGGGACACTTGGGAGGTCTGGACCCCTAATATCTCCTAAAGAGGAACACTTGGGAGGTCTGGACCCCTAATATCTCCTAAAGAAAGGCACTCTGGATGTACGCACATATTACAAACATTCATTGGCTCATATGAAGAAAAGCAACGTACTGAAATTATGGAACAAACCAGATGCATCATAGGGATACTTAAATATTCATTCCGCAGATTCACACTGATTGAAAAAGAGAAATCAAGGGGTTAAAAATCCCCATTTAAATAAACTGGATTTTTTGGGGAATTTTTTTGTGTCCCTTATGATGCAGTTTTTTTGCCCCATAATTGCTCTTAGGATGTGATGTATTGAAATGATTCATGGCAAATGTAATAACGGGTTCTTGTGTGCACATGCGCTAGATGATATGGTATAAAGAAGTGTGTGTAAGTTTTATACATGCTTACTAAGCTTAATTAAAACAAAGTCTGAATTGCAACATTTTTGTGATATTTGAGTAACTTTTTTCTAGCAATGTGAGCTGTAACTTTCTTTTGCAAAGACTGAACGTTTTGAGATTACACAAGAGGATAAATGCCAAATCAGGCCCCAGCGTTTGGAAAACATGATGATTTCTATACATTGTTACATAATTCTTACTGTATCTATGCCCATGATTCTGCTGTAAAATGTAATTGTGCACTAGGCACAGAGAATGGATTTTTGTGTGCACACTCCTTTGAACATATACGCAGTTAATTACTATGCAAAAAAAACCAGATACATGTTTACACCACTTTTATACATCTCTCCCATTGAGTCTTAATGTTTTCTTCATTATCTATCATCATCTTTTTACCACATTTTCATTACCTTTGCTTTATGGACCCTTAACCAAGATTTAATGTTTACAGGATTTATGAAAGAACTCATAACATCAATATAACAGAAATCCTTACTCTTTACTTGAACTAAGGACATTTATTCTGGTATATATAAAGAGCATTTTGTGGTTTGTGTCTGGTAGCTGACATATTCAAATAACAATTGTCATATACATGGTACTGAATCATTTTTCATATAGCCTGCATATTGTGTTTACTGAGTGCAGGTTTTATTTTTCAGTTCAAATTTACAAACACATTGTGAATGGAGGCAAGATGTGCAACAAAACTGATAAAGGGATTGGAGGATCTGAGTTATAAAGAGAGACTAACCAAACTGGGTTTGTTTACATTAGAGAAGAGACTTCTGAGAGGTGATATGATTATCATTACCAAACACATTCAAGGTCAATAGAAAGAAGTATCCAATCAATTATTTACGGTAAGAGTTGAGCTAAGAACAAGAGGTCATCCATTAAGACTAGAGGAAAGGCACATTCGACTAAAACAAAGGCAGGGATTCTTTACAGTAAGAGCGGTAAACTATGGAATTCTTTTCCTTGGGATGTTTTACTTGCAGATAGTGCAACTTTTTTTCAAAAAAGCAATGAATACTTATCTAGCACAGAACAATATTGAAAATTATGACAGATGGATTCAATACAGATAGGATTTTGATCCAGGGAAATATCTGACTGCCATTTGGTATCAGGAAGGGTTTTTTTTACCCACTTGGGGCTAAATTGGAAATGGCTTCAGAGGGCTTTTTTTTGCTTTCCTCTGCATCAACAGGGGTGTTTTTTGCATGGGGTGGACCCAATGGATGTATGTCTTTTTTTAGCGTCATCAACTATGTTACTATGTGCAGAAAGATACTTTCCCAATGTATTTCCCCATTCATGCTGGATTCATGCTCAGACAGAACTCCCAACCATGTTTCCATGCTCTGCCAACTCTCATAACATTTCTAATTCACTTTTCATTAAATAAGGGATTTCTGCTACCTTGGGCATTCAAGGTGGCATGCAAAAAAAGTGGATCTTTAGGTTTATTTAACCCTTTGAGTGCCAGAGGGGTATGGAACACATTTCTTTGCATTGCGTACCCCTCTGACACTCAAAGGGGTTAAACTGCATAAACCTGTGATCTATTGTGATTGCTAATTTTTAACTCAATAAACATACTAACGCTTTGATGCTGAATAGCAAATGCTCCTAAATTAACCCTTTAACAAGCGGGTTACACAGCGAGCAGACAGCCATTAAGTATCACTGATCATATTTATTTTTGTCTTAATGGCAATTCCATGACGTTACCCCAAATTACCATGGATATAGATTTGCCTTTTCACATCTTGATTGCTAGAGAGGGTCTTCAATACATTGCAGAGCAACACCTTGGAGACCTCACTAGCATTCAGGGTGTTAAAATGCCCATTTCAATCAATGAGAGTTTTTAGTTGTCCCCTATGATGTAGTTGGTTTGCTCCAGAATTCCTCCATTGTAATTGTGTGCATAAGGTCTCTCATTTTGTGCATTTCTAATATGGTGGCTCATGAACATGTTGAAGACTAATGGTGCACACATACCTCTCTTGTCCTGAAAGAGTTAAATACCCCTTGTATTATACACATGCACCTATGGGTGTTAAGCTACAAACTAACATACCCGAAACCTAATTTCAGCTGCATCTTTGTAAATAACTCATGTGCTGTGGATCTTGTGGATTTTTACCAATAAATTCTCCATTCTTCTCATTAACTGAATCACTGGATTAGAAGTGACATTAATCTGCCTTTGGAAGTTGCCTACTTTGCCTAGTGACATATCCAACACTTGCATCTCTTCATTCTCAATAAGATACAACATTGCAGTGGGGATGGTTTGACATTTTAGTCCGATCTGAAAAAAGAAGTAAAAATCATCATTAACTTCTATGTTGCTTTTGTCAATGCAAGATAATATCTATACCAACCTAGATATTGCAAAATACAAAAAGGTAACAGTAGACTTATTTGCCAACTCTGTTAATCAATGCATCCATCAATCCATCAGTGTATCACAAATGTATGGATATATTCCAAGTATGAATTTAACACTTTGAGAACAAGTGGGGTCACAAAATTCAAAGCAATGCACTCCACTCCCATCTCGTCTTTAACCCCTTAAGGACCAAGGACATCATGGGGAGAACTTGCGTTAACCCCTTAAGGACCCATGACAGTCCTGGACCATCATGATTTGTTATACCCTTAAGGACCCATGATGGTGCTGGACCATCATGGAATTCCGGGCTCCCCGCGAGGCTGCACGCCGTTCTGGGAGTCCGGAATCATATTCCGAAAAAAAAAAATGGTTCCTGGTCCTTAAGTGACCGTACCGTGCTTGCATGGCCGGTCCTAAAGGGGTTAAGGACCCCTGACATACATTTACTTCCTGGAATTTAGGGATCCCAGAGTGGCTGTACACTGTTCAGGGACCTCTGATTCCAGTAACAAAAAAAAAAGAGAAAAATGCTCCGTGGTCCTTAATTGGTTAGGATATGCTATTAACGCTTCTCAATGAGTTGCATACCCATCTGGAACTCAAAGGGTTAAAAATTCCTTCTTAATAATTTTGCTCAATTAGAGAAAAAACTTTTTCGGAACTGGATGTTTTCACACTATAAACAATGCCATCTGTTTTACTTTAAATATGCAACTCTTAATTTGTCATTGTGATAAAACTCAGTACTGAAATAGAACGTATATTTCATAAAGAGGCAAAGAAACATAATTACATAACTTTTCAACAGTAATTTCTTGCCTTTCATATTTCAGACACTATTAAACTGTTTTCTGCCTGAAAAACTGTGTAACAATCCTTTCATACTGAACTAGCAAACACTTTCATTTATCTGCTGGAACTGATGAAGTTACAGGAAGAGGCAGCTGTCTCGTACAACGATGTCGGTGTTTTTTTTCATGTTTTAATACTTAGCAATGTGTTCTCTTATGAAATATTTGTTTACATATTAACATTGTACAGACAAGAAATATTCAAGGCATAAGTCTGTAAGCTTTGCCTTTTGAAAAAATGTGATTTTATTATATATATATATATATATATATATATATATATATATATATCTTGTGATATTAACCCCTTGAGTGCCAGAGAGGTACGCAATGCATTGCAACGCAATGCGTTGCGCACCTCTCTGGCATTCAAAGGGTTAAAGGGGATCTATCACCCCAGTACAAATGTTTGTTAAATGTTAGATTACCTATCCATTAGGTGGAATTTATTAATATAACGTTTAAATTAATGTTTAAAGAGTGCACTTCGGTATTGACTGCAGGTACAGCTACCTCTGCTCCCCTACCTCTAGCCAGCCTCCTGCACTTCCGTATAGACTGCAGGTACAGCTCTATACCTGTAGTCTGTAACTATACCTCCGCTCCCCTCCCTCTATCCAGCCTCCTGCACTTCCGTATAGACTGCAGGTACAGCTCTATACCTGTAGTCTGTAACTATACCTCCGCTCCCCTCCCTCTATCCAGCCTCCTGCACTTCCGTATAGACTACAGGTACAGCTCTATACCTGTAGTCTATAACTCTACCTCCGCTCCCCTACCTCTAGCCAGCCTCCTGCACTTCCGTATAGACTGCAGGTACAGCTCTATACCTGTAGTCTGTAACTCTACCTCCACTCCCCTACCTCTAGCCAGCCTCCTGCACTTCTGTATAGACTGCAGGTACAGCTCTATACCTGTAGTCTGTAACTCTACCTCCGCTCCCCTACCTCTAGCCAGCCTCCTGCACTTCCGTATAGACTGCAGGTACAGCTCTATACCTGTAGTCTATAACTATACCTCCGCTCCCCTACCTCTAGCCAGCCTCCTGCACTTCCGTATAGACTGCAGGTACAGCTCTATACCTGTAGTCTATAACTCTACCTCCGCTCCCCTACCTCTAGCCAGCCAGCCTCCTGCACTTCCGTATAGACTGCAGGTACAGCTCTATACCTGTAGTCTATAACTATACCTCCGCTCCCCTACCTCTAGCCAGCCTCCTGCACTTCCGTATAGACTGCAGGCACAGCTCTATACCTGTAGTCTATAACTATACCTCCGCTCCCCTCCCTCTAGCCAGCCAGCCTCCTGCACTTCCGTATAGACTGCAGGTACAGCTCTATACCTGTAGTCTGTAACTATACCTCCGCTCCCCTCCCTCTATCCAGCCTCCTGCACTTCTGTATAGACTGCAGGTACAGCTCTATACCTGTAGTCTGTAACTCTACCTCCGCTCCCCTACCTCTAGCCAGCCTCCTGCACTTCCGTATAGACTGCAGGTACAGCTCTATACCTGTAGTCTATAACTATACCTCCGCTCCCCTACCTCTAGCCAGCCTCCTGCACTTCCGTATAGACTGCAGGTACAGCTCTATACCTGTAGTCTATAACTCTACCTCCGCTCCCCTACCTCTAGCCAGCCTCCTGCACTTCCGTATAGACTGCAGGCACAGCTCTATACCTGTAGTCTATAACTATACCTCCGCTCCCCTCCCTCTAGCCAGCCAGCCTCCTGCACTTCCGTATAGACTGCAGGTACAGCTCTATACCTGTAGTCTGTAACTATACCTCCGCTCCCCTCCCTCTATCCAGCCTCCTGCACTTCCGTATAGACTGCAGGTACAGCTCTATACCTGTAGTCTGTAACTATACCTCCGCTCCCCTACCTCTAGCCAGCCTCCTGCACTTCCGTATAGACTGCAGGTACAGCTCTATACCTGTAGTCTATAACTATACCTCCGCTCCCCTCCCTCTAGCCAGCCTCCTGCACTTCCGTATAGACTGCAGGTACAGCTCTATACCTGTAGTCTGTAACTATACCTCCGCTCCCCTCCCTCTAGCCAGCTTCCTGCACTTCTGTATAGATTGCAGGTACAGCTCTATACCCGTAGTCTATAACTATACCTCCGCTCCCCTCCCTCTAGCCAGCCTCCTGCACTTCCGTATAGACTGCAGGTACAGCTCTATACCTGTAGTCTGTAACTATACCTCCGCTCCCCTCCCTCTAGCCAGCCTCCTGCACTTCCGTATAGACTGCAGGTACAGCTCTATACCTGTAGTCTGTAACTCTACCTCCGCTCCCCTTCCTCTAGCCAGCCTCCTGCACTTCCGTATAGACTGCAGGTACAGCTCTATACCTGTAGTCTGTAACTATACCTCCGCTCCCCTCCCTCTAGCCAGCCTCCTGCACTTCCGTATAGACTGCAGGTACAGCTCTATACCTGTAGTCTATAACTCTACCTCCGCTCCCCTCCCTCTAGCCAGCCAGCCTCCTGCACTTCCGTATAGACTGCAGGTACAGCTCTATACCTGTAGTCTGTAACTATACCTCTGCTCCCCTACCTCTAGCCAGCCAGCCACCTGCACTTCCGTATAGACTGCAGGTACAGCTCTATACCTGTAGTCTGTAACTATACCTCCGCTCCCCTACCTCTAGCCAGCCTCCTGCACTTCCGTATAGACTGCAGGTACAGCTCTATACCTGTAGTCTATAACTCTACCTCCGCTCCCCTACCTCTAGCCAGCCTCCTGCACTTCCGTATAGACTGCAGGTACAGCTCTATACCCGTAGTCTGTAACTCTACCTCCGCTCCCCTCCCTCTAGCCAGCCTCCTGAACTTCTGTATAGACTGCAGGTACAGCTCTATACCTGTAGTCTGTAACTATACCTCCGCTCCCCTACCTCTAGCCAGCCAGCCTCCTGCACTTCCGTATAGACTGCAGGTACAGCTCTATACCTGTAGTCTGTAACTATACCTCTGCTCCCCTACCTCTAGCCAGCCAGCCACCTGCACTTCCGTATAGACTGCAGGTACAGCTCTATACCTGTAGTCTGTAACTATACCTCCGCTCCCCTACCTCTAGCCAGCCTCCTGCACTTCCGTATAGACTGCAGGTACAGCTCTATACCTGTAGTCTATAACTCTACCTCCGCTCCCCTACCTCTAGCCAGCCTCCTGCACTTCCGTATAGACTGCAGGTACAGCTCTATACCCGTAGTCTGTAACTCTACCTCTGCCCCCCTACCTCTAGCCAGCCTCCTGCACTTCCGTATAGACTGCAGGTACAGCTCTATACCTGTAGTCTGTAACTCTACCTCCGCTCCCCTCCCTCTAGCCAGCCTCCTGCACTTCCGTATAGACTGCAGGTACAGCTCTATACCTGTAGTCTATAACTCTACCTCCGCTCCCCTCCCTCTAGCCAGCCAGCCTCCTGCACTTCCGTATAGACTGCAGGTACAGCTCTATACCTGTAGTCTGTAACTATACCTCTGCTCCCCTACCTCTAGCCAGCCAGCCTCCTGCACTTCCGTGTAGACTGCAGGTACAGCTCTATACCTGTAGTCTGTAACTCTACCTCCGCTCCCTTACCTCTAGCCAGCCTCCTGCACTTCCGTATAGACTGCAGGTACAGCTCTATACCTGTAGTCTATAACTCTACCTCCGCTCCCCTACCTCTAGCCAGCCTCCTGCATTTCCGTATAGACTGCAGGTACAGCTCTATACCTGTAGTCTATAACTATACCTCCGCTCCCCTCCCTCTAGCCAGCCTCCTGCACTTCCATATAGACTGCAGGTACAGCTCTATACCTGTAGTCTGTAACTATACCTCCGCTTCCCTCCTTCTAGCCAACCTCCTGCACTTCCATATAGACTGCAGGTACAGCTCTATACCTGTAGTCTATAACTCTACCTCCGCTCCCCTACCTCTAGCCAGCCTCCTGCACTTCCGTATAGACTGCAGGTACAGCTCTATACCTGTAGTCTGTAACTATACCTCTGCTCCCCTCCCTCTAGCCAGCCTCCTGCACTTCCGTATAGACTGCAGGTACAGCTCTATACCTGTAGTCTGTAACTATACCTCTGCTCCCCTCCTTCTAGCCAGCCTCCTGCACTTCCATATAGACTGCAGGTACAGCTCTATACCTGTAGTCTATAACTATACCTCTGCTCCCCTACCTCTAGCCAGCCAGCCTCCTGCACTTCCGTATAGACTGCAGGTACAGCTCTATACCTGTAGTCTGTAACTCTACCTCCACTCCCCTCCCTCTAGCCAGCCTCCTGCACTTCTGTATAGACTGCAGGTACAGCTCTATACCTGTAGTCTGTAACTCTACCTCCGCTCCCCTACCTCTAGCCAGCCTCCTGCACTTCCGTATAGACTGCAGGTACAGCTCTATACCTGTAGTCTATAACTCTACCTCCACTCCCCTACCTCTAGCCAGCCTCCTGCACTTCCGTATAGACTGCAGGTACAGCTCTATACCCGTAGTCTATAACTCTACCTCCACTCCCCTACCTCTAGCCAGCCTCCTGCACTTCCGTATAGACTGCAGGTACAGCTCTATACCTGTAGTCTATAACTATACCTCCGCTCCCCTCCCTCTAGCCAGCCTCCTGCACTTCCGTATAGACTGCAGGTACAGCTCTATACCTGTAGTCTGTAACTATACCTCCGCTCCCCTCCTTCTAGCCAGCCTCCTGCACTTCCATATAGACTGCAGGTACAGCTCTATACCTGTAGTCTGTAACTATACCTCCGCTCCCCTCCTTCTAGCCAGCCTCCTGCACTTCCATATAGACTGCAGGTACAGCTCTATACCTGTAGTCTATAACTCTACCTCTGCTCCCCTACCTCTAGCCAGCCTCCTGCACTTCCGTAGAGACTGCAGGTACAGCTCTATACCTGTAGTCTGTAACTATACCTCTGCTCCCCTCCCTCTAGCCAGCCTCCTGCACTTCCGTATAGACTGCAGGTACAGCTCTATACCTGTAGTCTGTAACTCTACCTCTGCTCCCCTCCCTCTAGCCAGCCTCCTGCACATCTGTATAGACTGCAGGTACAGCTCTATACCTGTAGTCTATAACTCTACCTCCGCTCCCCTACCTCTAGCCAGCCTCCTGCACTTCTTTATAGACTGCAGGTACAGCTCTATACCTGTAGTCTGTAACTATACCTCCGCTCCCCTCCCTCTAGCCAGCCTCCTGCACTTCCGTATAGACTGCAGGTACAGCTCTATACCTGTAGTCTATAACTATACCTCCGTTCCCCTCCCTCTAGCCAGCCTCCTGCACTTCCATATAGACTGCAGGTACAGCTCTATACCTGTAGTCTGTAACTCTACCTCCGCTCCCCTCCCTCTAGCCAGCCTCCTGCACTTCCATATAGACTGCAGGTACAGCTCTATACCTGTAGTCTGTAACTCTACCTCCGCTCCCCTCCCTCTAGTCAGCCTCCTCTGATGATGGAGGCTTCTGTCTGTAAGCTGGAGCGATCTCATAGGCAGAGATCGATATCTAGCCAATGAGATTGCTCCAGCTTACAGAAAGAAGCCTCCATCATCAGAGGAGGCTGGCTAGAGGGAGTGGAGCGGAGGTAGAGTTACAAACTACGGGTATATACCTGCAGTCTATACGGAAGTGCAGTCTTTAAACGTTAATTTTCAGCAACAGACAATTAAAAAAAAATATATTAAAGAATTCCACCTAATGGATAGGTAATCTCTCATTGAACAAAAATATGTCCTGGGGTGATAGATCCCCTTTAAACGTATCTTACTTCTTTTCCATTTGGAGCAGAAAAATAATTGATTTTGGAAAATGGAAATAAACCCAGTAAAATATTTTTTTTTCCTTGCCTATGGTTCCATGAAAGATGATAGATGCAATGCATCTATCCCTCTGGCACTTAAAGGGTTGACTCTTTGGTTGCCATAGGGGTACGCAACGTATTGCAAAGCAATGCGTTACATACCCCTCTGGCACTCAACGGGTTAAACACAGTATATTTTGCACAAATGAGTCTGAACTACTTAAGAAAAACTGGAGGGACTGTGGACAAATTAACTGCACCCCAGGGGACACATAAAGATTCAGATACAGAGAAACAAGAAATCCGCACTCAGAGAAAAATGCATGCATGTAATTATATCACGGCATACGAGTATGTACAAACAGTGTGGATGGAGTCTACTGATGCGTTTCATGCTTGTCAACAGCTCTTCCTCTGAGTGACAGATATAAGTCATACATATATATGTGTGCAAAACAAGATGCAGGAACTCACACTGTGTACTCCTACCTGTATGCTTTGCTATAATCAAATAGAATACAATTTTTTGCTACTCGGAGTGCAGACTTTTTTGTTCCCTATTTGAAGACGTTCATTTGGAAAACAGCTGTGAATGTACTCAATTCATTTCCTGTTTAACCATTTGAGTGCCAGAGCAATGTGTCGAGTACCACCCTGGCACTCACAGGATTAAAGCTTTGGGTGCAGAAGGTTGGACAATGCATTGTGTTGGTTCCAGGTCCTCTGGGTACAGGTTAGGATAGCGGTTCCCAAACATTTTGACATGACACCACATTTTGGGGATTTACCAAACCCTAATGCCCCCGTTTTTATTAATATATATATATATATATATATATATATATATATATATATATATATATATATATATACACACACACACATATATTAATAAAATGGGGGCATTAGGGTTTGGTAAACCCCCAAAATGTGGTGTCATGTCAAAATGTTTGGGAACCGCTGTCCTAACCTGTACCCAGAGGACCTGGAACCAACACAATGCATTGTCCAGCCTTCTGCACCCATATATATGTAACACTTTGCACTTGTATTTTTATTCATTTGCATGTTTTCAATTTTTAATACATTTTGAAGATGCCAGTTCCATATATAGGCTGACTGCCAGACATATGTGTGTATCACTAGCACAAACATGGCAGACTATGCTGTTCACAGACATTCTTTTAATCAGCTTTTATCACATTTCTGACCATTTTGTTTCAGTATCACAGATATTGTAATGCTGCTTAGCAATTATTACATCTGGAGTTTAAACAATGTTTTGTGCCCCCTGGATGAGATTCATGCCTACTTATGATGTTGTATCACCAGGTTGGGGGTCATTGACCCCCGCCTAATGTAAATATTTGACAAGTGGATAGTGTTAATGGTCAAAACCTATTTTTATTTCTTTAATTATCTTACCTAGGGAAGATGAGTAAAGGGATGGTGCTAAGGGGGTGGTGGGTCAAATGGGGCAATTAAACACCCCTTATTTGGGATGAGAATATGTGTTAGGGGTCAAAAGATTTTTCTTTTCTTTTTTTCTTTCTTTCTTTCTTTCTTTATTTCTTTTTCTTTCTTTCTCAGTAACATAGTTGATGAGGCTGAAAAAAGACATGCGCCCATCAAGTTTAGCCCATGCCAAAAACACCCCTGTCGGTCCAGAGGAAGGCAAAAAAGCCCTCTGAAGCCATTTCTAATTTAACCCCAAGTGGGTAAAAAAATTCCTTCCTGATTCCAACTGTCATTCTTTCTCTCATAGGATGTAGAGAGATGGATACAAGGACAAGCTGAGCAATTTATTATTCATGTGTGTCAGAATTATTATATTTTTGTTTCACCCTCTATCTGAGAACAGTAATTGTGATCCATGAACTCCTCACACAGGTCAATAATAGTTAATATGGGGTCAACAGACTCCAAACTGAGTTACCTAACATTTTATGAATAAGATAGTTATTATAGCTCTATAGAGGGCTCAATGAACTTGTTTATTTAATATGCGGTATCTGGACCCCATGTTAATTTTTAGCCCCCTCTATCCTAATATCTTGGATAGAGTGATGGGCAGTCATTAGGCCACTGAAGCCGTGTTTATTTTTCACATTAACAAATATAATGCCATACAGACTGCACAAATAGATACATTTTTCATCGCATAGCTGAGGGGAGATGAACTTCTATTTAAATCACTTAAAACTTTCAATTTTCAGTTTATATATCAACATGCATTCTCTATCTTGACACTAATCTCTCAATACTTATAAGTGTTCAAATCCTGAGAATCCAGACCCAACAATTTCTGATTCTAAATAAATCAAGTACGAAATGTTCTTTTTCCATTGTTGCTACATTTATTTATTTATTTATTTAGCAAATGTTTTACCAGGAAGAATACATTGAGATTTCTCTCATTTTCAGTTATGTCCTAGAGAGTTTTTACAGTAAAAAGTTACATATTTATACAAATAGAGAAACATTATATATATATATATATATATATATATATATATATATATATATATACATATAAACATATATACATACTAAAATGTATATACAGTTACAAATTATCCTTTATAATAATGTATGTAGCGTGTGTAACGATGCAGTCATGCGCAGTGGAGACTGCTGCGCGTGCTGCAGTCATGCGCAGTAAAGACTGCCTGTGACTAGGCTGATACAGAGCGGGGCGCTCCGACTGCACCGCCACCGGCTGGCAGTGGCACTGTGGCCCGTGTACTGGGCCCTTCAACTAGTTTTATATATAAAGAAGCAGTTATTTTTAAGGATTTTAAGGCAGATCAACTGGCTTCTTTCTTTTAGCGTGGGGTACTCAGTGAGTTGTCAGCAGTGGAGCGGAGGTTCTAATTAGTATGGAGAGCTGGAGTGAGCATATTGCCTAGGTTGTCTGGTAGCTTTCCAGAGAAGTGGTTTTATACTAAAAAGGAAAGGTGAAGGGCACATCTAGATTTGAGTGTTAGCCAATATAGTTATTTAAATATATCACAGTGATGGGTAATGTAATTACATTGGAGGATAAAGCAGCATAATGAGTTACATGGTAGATGGATTTGTGGAATGGGAGCAAATACTATGTCCCCATAGTCTATGACTGGCATTAATTTCTGTTGAACAATACATTTTTCTACTGGGGGACATAAACAAAATTTGTTTCTACACAGAGCATTTATTTTGGGTAAACACTCCAAAAAACATACTGATAGGTGAATTTAGATTGTGAGCCCCAATGGGGACAGGGACCAATATGAGTGTAAAGCGCTGCGTAATCTGTGTGCGCTATATAAATAAATAAATTACATTATTACTAATTCATTAATATGAAGACCAAAGTATGGTTGGGGTCAAGTCACATGCCAAGATATTTGTAGTCCACTTGGGCCATGTTACAATTAGACTCTGTTACAATGGATAGATGGGTATTGCAGAGATTACATAATGTGTACTTTGTACCAAATAGGATTGTGACCATTTGTCAGTGTTTAGGAACAGTTTGTTCTTAGCTATCCATCTTTCAACTTCAGAGAAATCATGCTGTAATATGGCCTCAAGCTGAGATACTTATGAATTTTAAGAGTAGATTATGGTGTCAGAAGATGCTTTACAAACCATGGGCAGCTTATAAATAGAAAAAATAGAAGAGGGACAAGAATGGAGCCTCAGGGAACCCCACTTATTACATAAAGCAGAAGGGAAGTATTGTCAGCAATAGATACAAATTGCGTTCTGTCTGATAAATAGGATCGGAAGCAGTTTAGAGAATGATTACCTGATCCTGAACTTTGGAGTTTACTTATCAGAATATTATGGTCTACTGTATCAAAGGCCTTTACGAAATCTAGAAAAATAGTTCCAGTGAGTTCACCATTTGCTGTGTCAGTTTGGATATCATTGCATACTTTTAGGAGAACAGTGACTGTTGAATGATTTGGGTGAAAGCCTTATTTAAGCAGGGTGAAAAAAATTAGACATTTGGTAATATATAGTCGCACATTTCACTTTTTTGAGGGGAGTAGGGATATTGGTCTGTAATTAGATACTATGTTTTTAGCCCCACTTTTGTGGATAGGCACAACTCTAACCACTTTCCATGCTTTGGGCATACACCCGGATGACAGGGAGGCATTAATAAGGGTTGCAACAGGAAGGGTAGTAACCAAGTTACTGAACTTTAAAGGGATAGTAATACTTAAAATGTAAAAAAAATATGTTGTAGGGTTTATCCCCCTGAGTAAAACAAGGGTACTCCCACTGCTGAGAGATATTTTATTAAAAAATTATAACAGTTCAAACTTGAATTTTTTAGGTGCAATATCACAGTGGCCTGAAAATTTACAGTGGCGCTGTTGCTACACCATCCTATGGACTGCTCTGGTCTGTAGACCATAAATCTCCATAGGATGGTGTAGCAACAGCACCACTGTAAATTTTCAGGCCACTGTCATATTGCACCTAAAAAATTCAAGTTTGAGCTGTTATAATTTTTTAATAAAATATCTTTACGCAGGGGGAGTACACTTGTTTTACTCAGGGGGATAAACCCTACAACATATTTTTTTTACATTTTAAGTATTACTGTTCCTTTAATAACATTGCTGTTAGTTGGTCGGGCCCAGATTGAGAATTCATTTTTGGGTTGAGGAGGTGGTCATATATTTCACCATAATTTACTGGCATGAAATAGAATTCACTAGTATGTTTGGTCCACGTTGTAGGCAGATACGTGCACAGACATCTTGGGGGGCAGGGGCTCAAATGAAAAAATGGGCACTTCTCATAATTATTTGTTCAAAATATATATTTAAAAAAAAGAAAAGAATTTACATCTCAGGAGCCTGTAGGCACAGAAATCTGAAGCGCCCCCCCATTGGCCATCTCCACTGGAAGCCTCCACAATGCTCCTAATCTCCACATTGCCCCCCATCATCTCTATAGTAAGCTCTCACGAGCAGGGCCCTCTGATCCTCCTGTTCTACACATCTGATTGTACTATTTAATACCTCTGTATGTCTATTCCCCAATTGTACAGCGCTGCGGAATTAGTTGGCGCTATATAAATAAAGAATAATAATAATAATAATAATAATAATAGTGCCCTTACATTGTCCCCTGTCAGCTCCATATTGCTCCTATCAGCTCCACATTGCCCCCATCATCTCCATATTGCCCTTACATTGTCCCCTGTCAGCTCCAAATTGCTCCCATCAGCTCCACATTGCCCCCATCATCTCCATATTGCCCCCATCAGCTCCAACTTACCCTCACATTGTCCCCATCAGCTCCATATTGCCCATCAGCTCCATATTTCCCCATGAGTTCCAACTTACCCTCACATTGCCCCCATCATCTCCATATTGACCCCATCAGCTCCATATTGCCCATCAGCTCCAACTTACCCTCAAAATGCCCCCTTCATCTCCATATTGCCCCCCCATCAGCTCCATATTGCCATCAGCTCCAACTTACCCTCACATACATTGCCCCATCATCTCTACATTGCCATCATTCCCATCTTGCCCCCCATCAGATCCATATTGCCCCATAATTTCCACATTGCCCCCCAGTGTCCGTTTCCTACCTCTTCCCTGGTGATCCAGTGGCAGGAGAGGTCTGTATGTGCCTCCTTTTACACAGACCTGTAGCAGCTGGAGCTCCCACGTGGTCTTCTCTTCATACAGAGCGCTGGGAGATGATGTCATCTCCCAGCGCTCTGTAATACTAAAGAGCCGACGAGGGAGCACAGCATCTACAGGTCTGTCCTGAAGGAGGCACAGACCTGACTGGGCAGTGGGGGGGTGGGTTAGTGCGGACGGCGAGGGAACTTTTTTTTTTTTTTTTTTTTTTTTAAAGGGCACGAGGGCACTTTGGACAAAAAGGGCTGGTGCTCAAGCCCCCTTGGTGTCTATGTGTGCTCGTGTCTGGTCAGATACTGTTCAAGCTGTTTACATTTTAGAAGAAACATGGTGCAAGCAACTTGTGTCCTTGGATGCATTGTGCTTCACCATCTGCATAGCAATGTGCTTTGTACACAAACAATTTATATTAGAAATACAATTTCGATAGTTTGCTTTCAGTTCTATTGTTTTTTCCCTATGTTTTGTTAACAATGGTTTGTTAAGTAACAGATGTGCTATAGGTGTGAAATGTGTTTTCCTTGCAATAACAATAACGCTTTTCGTCTTTATTTGAGGTTGTTAAACATTTTCTTTCTAATAAGGATTGGTTATTTAAATTCAGATCCATTCTCTGCTGGTTAAACCAATTTAACATAATTGAGGTCATGAAATCTGTTTATCTATGAAGACAGTCTACTGACTACATCATGTCAAACATTCATCAGAAATGTGACTGCTTTCTACTAAAACAGAACTCTAAAGTGCCAAAGAAATAAGATGCTGTCATGACTTTAAAGGAAAGGTATGTTTTTTATGAAAGGTATTTCTACTGCTGGGATGAATAGTTATTTAAACAGTATTATTAGGATAGCTTTACATTTGTTTAACAGAAATTATCTATAGGGAATACGGAAATAGCACCACCATTGTTATACCTTTAACCCAATGGTTAAACTTGTTGGAAGCATCTTGACCTCATTGGTATCTTGCCTCTGACTGTACAGATGTGGGATTGGCCCTGCATGGTGCAGCATATCCTTCTTCTTCATCCTGCTACTGAGATACTTCTGCACCTTTAGTATGCCTAACACCAAGCAGGCTCTGACCAGAGATGTCTCCAATGCACTGTGAAACAATATACTAAGAGCTCACTAGCTTCCAAGGGATTAATAGGTGGATATTAGTGTTGAGCGAGCACCCCGATGCTCGGGTGCTCGGGTGCTCTGACCGAGCACCGCCGGAGGCTCGAGTGCTCGGCCGAGCACCCAAGCCCCATTGACTTCAATGGGGCGACACGAGCATTACACCAGGCACCCCCTGCTCTGATGAGGGGAGGGTGCCTGGTCAATGCCCCCTTCATCTCCACAATGTCCCCCTTCATCTCCGCAATGTCCCCCTTCATCTCCGCAATGCCCCCTTCATCTCCGCAATGTCCCCCTTCCACAATGTCCCCCTTCATCTCCACACTGTCCCCCTTCATCTCCGCAATGCCCCCTTCATCTCCGCAATGTCCCCCTTCATCTCCACACTGTCCCCCTTCATCTCCACACTGTCCCCCTTCATCTCCGCAATGCCCCCTTCATCTCCGCAATGCCCCCGTACCTCCAGTCCCTGGTGGTCCAGCGGAGCGTCTTCAGATCTGTGCCTCCTTCGGCACAGATCCCCGCCACCCGAACATGGCGGGCGAGCACATGGCGGTACTCGACGAGTACCGCCATGTGCCGAGCAGAGCGATGCTCGAGCCGATCCGAGCATCGGCCGAGCACGCTCGCTCAACACTAGTGGATATGTTTTAGTTAATGCATTTTAGGACATCTGGTGTTTAACACCTTATTTCTGTTTGTTTTTTGCTCAATATCTTTGATGTTTTCTTGTCTAAAACTGCAAGGGTGGGAAGAGGGTTGTTAAATTATCAGTAAAAGATCATCTGAAGCAATAGCCAGTGTCCTCACAGCTATGGGAATTGAATATTCAAAGCTTAGAATGCACCCATTCTCACTAGATTTGCCCTGCAGATCCTGGAGATCTGCAGAGCTGGGTGATGTCAACATGTCACTTGGCACATATGGAAATGAAAGCAAGATTGCTGTCTTCTCCATAGTATCCCATGCCAGTGAATCCACCATCGATGGGCTTTTATAGAGAGGAGAGAAATGCCCCATGACTGCCAAGTGAGGTGCTGAAGTCATCCATGAATACCAAATGAGAACGGGTCAGTTCTAAGCTATGGGTACACATTTCTCATATCTGTGAGGCCACTGCCTATCATTTAAAAATGTCTTTTATTGACCCTTTACTGACCCTTTAAGTTTGTTAGATGGATCTCCCTTCCAATAAAGGTATTCCTTGGCCTATGTATCATAATATAAGCCTTTCCCATAAGCTGCGGCATACTGCACTGAAAGAAATAGCCTCAGTTGCTCTACCTCTTTGGTGCCATTCAGAATTCCCTTCAGCAACACATGCAAAGAGGTGGAGCAACAAGGACCTCTCCTTCCCCTAGTATATCACGCACAGTTGGTGATCTCATTATCTGTGAAATGCACATAGGCATTGATGTACTAAGAAGAGCTGGAGCAATTCTCAGATAAACCAACCGCACCATAGGGGGAAATAAATATAACCTAAATTCCTATTTATTTAAATTGGCCTTTTATCCCCTTAAATACTAGAAAGGTCCTCAGCGTATTCCTTTGGAATACATTGGAGTCCTCATTAGCATTCAAGGGGGAGAAGCACTAACATGTGATAAAGAGGTGATAAAATGGAGATAATTTCTCCAGTGAAATAATTTCTCCAGTTCCTATGTTATTATACGAAGCCTATGCACTAAGAATTTTCATGTGGCAAAGATCTTAGTGCATTGGCTCCATATAATAACAAAGTAACTGGAGAAATGATATCACTGGAGAAGTTATCTCCTCTTCATCTCCTCTTCACATACCTGGGAACTTTTTGTTGTGGACTTCCTGGAGAGAGGAGTCCTGTGGTGTCACTGGGGGAGAAAAATTACGTGATTTCATCAAAAAGGGATGGGGCTTAATCACAAGTGGGGGCGGAGCTTATAAAATTAAGAAAAAGTATAATTAATAGGCTGGTGTCACGGTTTTGAAGACTCTCAGACTTAAGGTTTTGGTAAAAACGTAACTTTATTAAAAGTTAAGGCAATCCCCGTAGGGTTACTCATACATAACAATACAACAACAATAGTAGTAGAATAGGTTCTACCGGCCTTGCCAATGATACCGGGCAAGGCAACCCAAGTGACAGTAGTATATACAATAGGCTCTACCGGCCTTGCCTATACCGGGTAAGGCAACCGTGAGATGACATGTACCGGTTCTACCGGCCTTACCAATACCGGGCAAGGCAGCCCAAGGGACCGCACAATAACAATAGGCTCTACCGGCCTTGCCTATACCGGGTAAGGCAACCGTGAGGTGAAATGTACCGGTTCTACCGGCCCTACCAATACCGGGCAAGGCAGCCCAAGGGAGGCTGAGTATAGGATCTACCAGCCCTGCCAATACCGGGTAAGGCAACCCTCAAGATGGTAACGTGCAAAGGTTCTACCGGCCTTACCAATACCAGGCAGGGCAGCCCAAAGCGTAGGCCAGCTGTCAGATAACTATGACAGCAGATAGGAATAGATACAATGGCCTGATCGCAGCAGAAGTCTATTGCCATGAAGTATCAGACAACTGCATAGGAAGCATACAGCAAACTGTCCACAGGACTAGAGTTCAGGAGCAACCAACGTCCTAGCGTTGGACCAACGGTATAAGCGCAACCAGGCTTAATGGAGTAAACCAGCGTCCGCACGCTGGGACCAACAGTAATTCTCGCAACCAGGTAATATGGAGTAAACCAGCGTTCGCACGCTGGAACCAACAGTAATTCTCGCCACCAGGTTAATATGGAGTAAACCAGCGTCCGCACGCTGGGACCAACAGTAATTCTCGCAACCAAGTTAATATGGAGTAAACCAGCGACCGCATGCTGGGACCAACAGTAATTCTCGCAACCAGGTGAATGTGGAGTAAACCAGCGTCCGCACGCTGGGACCAACAGTAATACTCGCAATCAGGTTACTGTGGAGTAAACCAGCGTTCGCACGCTGGACCAACAGTGATTCTCGCAACCAGGTAATGTGGAGTAAACCAGCGCCCGCACGCTGGGACCAACAGTGATTCTCGCAACCAGGTTAATGTGGAGTAAACCAGCGTCCGCACGCTGGGACCAACAGTGATTCTCGCAACCAGGTAATATGGAGTAAACCAGCGTCCACATGCTGGGACCAACGGTAATTCTTGCAACCAGGTAATATGGAGTAAACCTGCGTCCGCTTGCTGGAATCAGCCACACAGCTGAAGCGGAAGGTAACAATGTCGCCGGAGCGACAAAGCAAGAGCAAGAGCCCTGAACTCAGTGGGAATCCACCGAAGCAAAAGCGATGACAGGAGACCGGAACACAGGAACCGATGACAGGGAGCAACCGGCAGGAGAGGCGGTAGATTGGAGACTCAGGAACTCAGGAGAATTAACCCACGAGGTGCTGGAACACGGGAACACCGGAATACTGGAACACTGGAACGATGGGGCACAGGAACACCGGAACACAGGATCACTGGAACGCTGGAACACCGGAACGTAGGAACAGCAGGCCCAGAAGCCTGACATCTGGTCAGGACAGGTGAGGTCAGAAACATCACGAAAGGGCAACCTGGGAGTGCCCAACCAGGGTTTAAAAAGGCAAAGTGAGGAGGGCTAATAGCAGACAGCCAATGAGTAGTTCCAGCAAGTGATAGACACCAGATAGCACAAATCACGGGCACCGTGATAGCTGGGGAAGGAGGAGAAGCAGACGGGGAGTAGGAAGAACACACTGCGAAACTGCGGAAGTGAGCAGAGTATCACGGTGCCCATGCTTTGCGCAGCAGGCGGCGACATTCTGACTACTAGTTGGCATTGCTGGATACTGATTGGCTAACACCTTTTGTCGCCGCCCAGTGATGGCCTTTATATACCCTGTAATTTCCTCGGTATGGTGCCCTTTCGTGGTGTATTTGTTCCTGCATTCTGATCCATTATTTATTACTGTGTATGACCTGGCTGCATCTGGATGAGGACCTGTTCCCGTTACCGACTGTATCCGGCTGAGTACCCACTCCGTTGCTGACCTAGCCTGGCTGAGAACCCGCTTCTGTTACCGGCTGTATCTGGCTGAGAACCCGCTCTATTGCTAACCTGGCCTGGCTGTGAACCCGCTTCCGTTACTGAGTGTATCTGGCTAGAACCTGCTTCCATTACTCGGTGCTGATCTGTGTACCAGTTCAGTACTGACCCCTCTGGCTGCCGGTTGCCCTGTGCTCTTCTTTAGTACCGTGCATCTCCAGCATACCACTGCGGCCTCGCTTTTGCCTCAGTTACAATCAGTGGTTGCTGTAAGTTAGTCGGTTGCACTGCGAGGAGCTGTATCTTGTCGACCATTAGCTAGGCTTAGTGCCTAGTCTCTCTCCATACTGCTTTGGCAGAGTGTACAAGCGAAGTACCGGTACAGTGTTCCATCACTGACTGTGTTACTCTGATCTCTCTGTGTCCACCTCTCATACCTCGCTGGGCTCACTCCCTCTGGGAGTTGCAGTATTCTGGGCGTTCCCGATCGACCCCTTGAGTACCTGGACGTTCCAGGTAGAGTGTTGCTTATCTCATCTGCAGGAGCCTCTGGCTCAAGAGCCAGCGTTACGTTGCACCATCCTCATAGAGGGGACATTGGTTCTTTATACCACTATACTTGCTGTGCTGCGATCCACCCCTAGCACTCTAGGGTTATTTCTGGGAGAGTTATCTCGGTCTGTTCCATCCGGTGCCAGGGTCAGTGGTGCCTCGATCCGTGGGTTCTGTACTGCCCAGGCATCTGGGTTGTGCCAGTGGTGCTGCCTCACTCCTTGGGTTCCGTGCCTCCCAGGCGTCTGGGTTGTGCCAGTAGTGTTGCCTTACTCCTTGGGTTCTGTGCCTCCCAGGCGTCTGGGTGTGCCAGCAGCATTGCCTCGCTCCTCTGGGTTAAGCCAGTCACCCTCCTCTGGACAACCTACGATCTAGGTCCTGTGGTCAGCCCGCTGCCTACTGATCCTTCCAGCTGTCCTGATCCAAGCCAGGACCTCTACTGTCTAGAGATTGTCATTTTCACCACATGTAACTCCTATATTGGCCTATACTGTTGTATTCACTTGCCTGTATATCTACTCTGTTGTATGGGCCATAGGCCTATCTATGTCTTTGAACTTTTCTCTATTAAAGTTATTTTAACCTTACCAAACTGTTCTGAGTGTTCATCAAAAACCGTGGCACAGAGTTTCGTTAGAAACTCCCCACATCTGGAGAATCAGCCTCTGCCCCAGAGACCCGGAAATACAGAGCCAAAACCGGAGTCTCCAGGGCAAATGCAGAGATCTCCCAGCTATGCCTGTTTATCACACCTTATTGCATAATCCCCAGTGAGTTAAATGCCCCATTTAGATCAATGGGAAATTTCCATTGCCATCTATGTTGCAGTTGTTTTTTTGTGGAATTATTCAAGCTCTCCGTGTACTGCATACTGCACAAATGTTTAATCCTTTGAATGCCAGAGACATATCAAACACATTGCAACTCAATGCATAGGATAACTCTCTTGCGATAGCAATGTTTCACAAAAACAGCAGCTCCAATTACTCTTCATAGTATTTGAGCCATAGAGAGTGTTATTTCAATACTGTCAGAGTTGTAGTTCAAGAGTAATTGAATGATAAAGTATCCCTCTCCTGCCCCTTTTACCTAGTATAAGCCTCCTCCCCTCATATGTGGAATCTGGTCCACAGACCAGAGAGATGACAGCAAGGGACAATCTTCTTACTGTGAGAACAATGAAATACCTGCCCCTCTTGACAGGTTTTTCCGTTATGCTAACTGAAGATTGTCCCTCTCTACGATCCATCCGTACACCACCTTTCTGTTCTGAGGTGAGCAGTGTTACATCAGTAAAAGGGGCGGGAGGGGGATACTTTATCATTCAATTACTCTTGAACTACAATTCTGACAGTATTGAAATAATACTCTCCATGGCCCAAATATTATGAAGATTAATTGGAACTGCTTTTATTATAAAGCATTACTATCCCTTTAAATGGCTTAGGGCACCCTAGATGTCAATAATTTAATAAACAATTTTTCCTGCTGTTATTTTCCCTTTGATAAGCTTTAACAAAAAAGAAAAGAAAACAGACCTGGTCAAGAAGGATAAAGCGGAAGAAATCCATAGAATGCATCTGAAGGATTAGTATAAAAACACATACTTTCATCCTCTGAGCATGAAGGGCCTTTTTACCAATAGGACAAAGTGTACAGCTGCCCAGAGGAACACTGAAGGCAGGGGGCCTCCTGCATAATCAAAAAGCCAGTGTCTCATACATCCCACTTTGGAACATTCTGTACCTCCTCCTCCTCTGTGATCTGAGACACACAATGCAGTCTGATCAATGTGTGAAAACTGAGCATTATATGCAGGTAAGAGTGGCAAATCATTATTTTCACAAGTTCATCAGTGCCCTGTGCCCTGTGAGACTGAGATTGGATACTTGCTGGAATAATAGCATAAGAATATTGTGTGGTGTGGTAAGGGAGAGGTTAAAAGCAAATCTCTCTGAGTTTTGTTTTCCCTCTTTGCTGTGATAAATAATTGAAGTCTGGTGTGGTGGGAGTGACTAATTGCTGTGTTTGTAATTGGTGGATTCCTGGCTTATATAGCAAGAAGTGAGAGAGCTCTGTAAGTTCATCAGTGCCCTGTGAGACTGAGATTGGATACTTGCTGGAATAATAGCATAAGAATATTGTGTGGTGTGGTAAGGGAGAGGTTAAAAGCAAATCTCTCTGAGTTTTGTTTTCCCTCTTTGCTGTGATAAATAATTGAAGTCTGGTGTGGTGGGAGTGACTAATTGCTGTGTTTGTAATTGGTGGATTCCTGGCTTATATAGCAAGGAGTGAGAGAGCTCTGTAAGTTCATCAGTGCCCTGTGAGACTGAGATTGGATACTTGCTGGAATAATAGCATAAGAATATTTTGTGGTGTGGTAAGGGAGAGGTTAAAAGCAAATCTCTCTGAGTTTTGTTTTCCCTCTTTGCTGTGATAAATGAAGTCTGGTGTGGTGGGAGTGACTAATTGCTGTGTTTGTAATTGGTGGATTCCTGGCTTATATAGCAAGGAGTGAGAGAGCTCTGTAAGTTCATCAGTGCCCTGTGAGACTGAGATTGGATACTTGCTGGAATAATAGCATAAGAATATTGTGTGGTGTGGTAAGGGAGAGGTTAAAAGCAAATCTCTCTGAGTTTTGTTTTCCCTCTTTGCTGTGATAAATAATTGAAGTCTGGTGTGGTGGGAGTGACTAATTGCTGTGTTTGTAATTGGTGGATTCCTGGCTTATATAGCAGATACATAGTGAATACTTGAACGTGTGAATCTTGCCTCAGTGTATAAGTGCAGAGGTGTGGTAAGTGTGGGAATTTAAAACAGGGGGAATTCAAGTGCAGAGGTGTGGTAAGTGTGGGAATTTAAAACAGGGGGAATTCAAGTGCAGAGGTGTGGTAAGTGTGGGAATTTAAAACAGGGGGATTCAAATACAGGGGGTTACACAGGGGAACACATTATCAAACTTATTGTGCAGCTATTTTTGCCTGCCTGCCTTTTTATCTTGTGGTAACTGGCACATATGAGTGGTAGCATGATTGTCCATTTAACTCAGTGCACAAACTGCCATATGTTTGCACACCTGGAACAACCGTTCCAGGGTGCATACCTCTGTGGCAGATGTGAGCAAGTGGTCTCTCTGGAAGCTCGTATTAGAGATCTGGAGGGGCAGGTTGCAACATTGAGAAAGACGGACAATCTTGAGAGGGGTCTGCTGACTGAGCAGCAGGAAGCGGTGGTAGGTAGTTCTGGGGGTGGAGACTGCACAAAGAAAGAGCAGGTAGCCAGATGGGTTACAGTTAGACATAGCAAGGGGGGTGGACAGAGAAATAGGGAGGACACTCCTGTGTTTACTAATCCTAACAGATTTGCTACATTAAGTAATGATGTTGGGGATGCTGACACAGGAATGTCTTTGCTGGAGAGGACTGTTCTCTCTAACAGCCGAGTGAACAGCCCCTCTAGCACGGATGGGATCCAGGACTCAGGCAGACCTAGACAGATGGTGGTGGTAGGGGATTCTATTATTAGGAAGACAGACAGGGTAATCTGTCACCAAGATCGCCACAATCGTACAGTTTGCTGTCTCCCGGGAGCTCGGGTTCGACATGTGGCTGATCGGGTTGATAGATTGTTGGGAGGGGCTGGGCATGACCCGGCTGTCATGGTACATGTTGGTACTAATGACAAAGTCAGTGGAAAATGGAGGTCCGTTAAGAATGATTTCAGGGACCTAGGATATAAGCTTAAGCAGAGGACCTCTAAGGTAGTATTTTCTGAAATTCTACCTGTGCCACGTGCTACATTAGAAAGGCAACGGGAGATTAGGGAGTTAAATGCGTGGATAAAGACTTGGTGTAAGCAGGAGGGGTTTGGGTTCCTAGAGCACTGGTCAGTCTTTTCCCTTAGGAGCAATCTTTATAGTAGTGATGGATTGCACCTTAGTGGAAGGGGGGCCACGGTGCTGGGTGATAGGATGGTTAGAAGGCTGGAGGAGACTTTAAACTAGAAAGGGGGGGGGAGGGAGCTGCAACACAGGCTGGGGAAGATAGTATAATTGAGGGAATGGGATTAGAGAAGGGTCATGGGGGTGGAGAGGGGGAATGGGCTAGTTCAGCTAATAGGGAGTTGCCATTGTTACAGCCTGATAAAAGACAAATACATCTGAAAAAGAATGAAATCTTTAAGAATGGCAAAAAGATAAAATGTATGCATGCAAATGCTCGCAGTCTGGCTGGTAAGATGGGGGAACTAGAAATGATTGCAGTACATGAGCAGTATGATCTGATTGGAGTGTCTGAAACCTGGTTAGATGATACGTATGACTTGGCAGTCAATCTAGAGGGTTATTCACTTTTTAGGAGGGACAGGGTTAATAAAAGGGGAGGAGGGGTATGCCTATATGTAAAGCAGGCCTTAAAACCTAGTTTAAGGGAAGATATAAATGAAGGGTCCAATGAAAAGGTAGAGGCCTTGTGGGTTGAAATATACACTGGGGGCACACATAATAAAAAGATATTGGTGGGGGTTTGCTACAAGCCACCTAATGTTGGGGAGTTGGAGGAAGCCCAGCTTTTACTGCAAATGGAAAAGGCTGCTAGGTCAGCAAAGGTAATTATAATGGGAGATTTCAACTACCCTGAAATTGACTGGAGCAATATGACTTCAGGCACAACAAAGGGAAATATTTTTCTAAGTATGATAAATGATAATTTTATGTCCCAACTAGTAGAGGAGCCAACTAGAAAAGAGGCCTTGCTTGACCTAGTGCTCTCAAACAATTCTGACATTGTAAACCGTGTACAGGTAAGGGAACATTTGGGCAGCAGTGACCATAATATTGTATCCTTTGAAGTTTGTTATGAGAAACCCAATAGCAAGAGTTTAACCAAAACATTCAATTTCAAAAAGGCTAATTTTACAAAGTTAAAAGAAGCTTTAAAGGATATCCAGTGGGATGTAATTTTCAAAGATAAAAATGCACAAGAGTCATGGAATGTATTTAAAATGCTCTTGGGCAAATATACACGTCAATATATACCATTGGGGAATAAGCACAAGAGAAGTAAAGCAAAACCAATGTGGATTAATAATGTGGTTAGCAGGGAAATGAGAAATAAAAAGCAGGCTTTTAAGGTGTTTAAGTCAATTGGGTCAGATGCATCATTTAAAAAATATAAAGAATGTAATAAAATCTGCAAACAAGCAATTAAGCTAGCTAAAATAGAAAATGAGCGAAACATTGCAAACGAGAGCAAGAAAAACCCTAAACAATTCTACAAGTATATTAACAACAAAAAAGTTAAGGTTGATATTGGTCCTCTTAGGACTGAAACAGGTGAATTGATTAGTGAGGATAAAGCTATGGCTGAGACCCTAAATACGTTCTTTGCTTCAGTATATACAAAGGAAGCAGAAATGACAAGCTATGGGCAAACAGACAAAACCATGGAATTTCCTCCAACATCTACATGGCTTACTGAGGACAAGGTCCAAAAGAGACTGGAAAGGGTTATAGTGAATAAAGCGCCTGGACCGGACGGTATACACCCAAGGGTACTTAAGGAACTTAGTTCAGTAATAGCAAAACCATTATACTTAATATTTATTGATTCGCTTTCATCAGGCATAGTGCCCTGTGATTGGAGGAAAGCTGATGTAGTTCCATTGTTTAAAAAGGGAGCAAGATCCAAACCAGGAAATTATAGACCTTTGAGCTTGACTTCCATAGTGGGTAAGATACTAGAAGGGTTATTAACTGATAGTATTCAGAACTATGTGAAAACAAACAATATCATTAGTAGGAATCAGCATGGTTTCATGAAGAACAGATCATGTCAGACTAATTTACTTGCATTTTATGAAAGAGTGAGTAGTAATTTGGACAGGGGAATTGCTGTTGATGTAGTATACTTGGATTTTGCCAAAGCCTTTGACACAGTGCCTCACAACAGGTTACTGCATAAATTAAAAGGCTTCGGTTTGGGTGGTGGTATCTGTACATGGATTGAGAACTGGTTAAATGATAGATGGCAGAGAGTTGTTGTAAATGGAACTTTTTCAAATTGGTCTAGGGTTATAAGTGGGGTACCGCAGGGTTCAGTCCTGGGCCCAATGCTTTTTATTTTGTTTATTAATGATCTAGAAGTGGGAATTGAAAGTAGCATCTCAATCTTTGCTGATGACACTAAGCTATGTAAGGAAATACATACAGAGCTCGATGTTTTTCCCTACAGAAGGATTTAGATAAACTAAGTGAATGGGCAGAAAAGTGGCAGATGTCATTTCATGTAGATAAATGTAAGGTTATGCATTTGGGTTGTAGAAACAAACTTGCTACATATACTCTAAATGGGAAACAACTTGGGAAATCCTCATTAGAGAAAGATTTAGGTGTACTGATAGACAATAGTCTTCACAGCAGTGTGCAGAGTCACTCAGCTGCTGCAAGAGCAAATAGAGTACCAGCCTGCATAAAAAGAGGTGTAGAAGCAAGGGATGCTAATATTATCCTACCTCTGTATAAATCCTTGGTTAGGCCTCATCTAGAATATGGAGTACAATTTTGGGCGCCTGTTCTAAAAAAAGACATTACTGAACTGGAAAAGGTGCAGAGACGTGCAACAAAACTGATAAAGGGATTGGAGGATCTGAGTTACAAAGAGAGACTAGCCAAACTGGGTTTGTTTACATTAGAAAAGAGACGTCTAAGGGGTGATATGATTACCATTTACAAATACATTCAAGGCCAATACAAAGAACTATCCAATGAATTATTTATGCAAAGAGCTGAGCTAAGAACAAGAGGTCATCCATTAAGACTTGAGGAAAGGCGCTTTCGACTAAAACACAGGCAGGGATTCTTTACAGTAAGGGCGGTAAGGCTATGGAATTCTTTGCCTCGGGATGCTGTGCTTGCAGATAATGTAACTGCATTCAAAAAAAGCAATGGATGCCTATCTAGCACAGAACAATATTGACAGTTATGACAGATGGCTTCAAAGCAAATAGGATATTGAGCCGGGGAACTATTTGACACACTCACACACACACCTACATTGGAAATTGCTCCAGAGGGCTTTTTTGTTGCCTTCCTCTGGATCAACAGGGGTGTTATTGGCATGGGCTGGACTTGATGGACGCATGTCTTTTTTCAGCCTTATCTACTATGTTACTATGTTACTACAGCATGTGTAAGTGCTTAGCGTTGTGTGAATCCAGGTGTGATAGTAACACTTTTTGAAACAGATGCGCAATGCGTTGTGTACCCCTCTGGCACTCAAAGTGTTAAATCAGCCCTGTAAAAAAATTATGTGATATCTCAAAATTCTGCCACTTTGTTAGCAAAGGTTTGTTCAGCACTATAGGAGTAAAATGTGTTTTCCTTTCAACAGTAACTCTTTTTACCTTTAAATGGTTAGTAATGTCCAAAATAAAGTTTTTTTGCATTTAAAAGAGCTGAGCGAAATGCAAAAAACTGCATCTCTCAAACTGCTATGGTTTGAGAGATACAGGCATTTAAAGTTCGATGTCTCCTACTGACAGCTGTAAAGTCGGTCGACACGGAGCTCTGCAGCAGAGCTGCAATCTCGTTAGTTACAATGAATCCCTTCATTGGAATGGTCTAAAACGTGTGCTTGCAAACCTGGCACACATTTTAGACCATCCCAATGAAGGGATTTGTTGTAACTAACGCGATTGCATCTCTGCTGCAGAGCTTCCATTTCGACTGACACAGATCTTCTGCTGACAGCTTTACAGCTGTCAGTGGGAAACATCAAACTTTAAATGCCTGTATCTCTCAAACCATAGTGGTTTGAGATATACTTTTTTTTGCATTTAGCTCAGCTTTTTAAACACTTCTAAATGCAAAAAATTTTGGACATTACTAACCTTTTAATTTATGTGGTTAAACATTTTCTTTTTAACAATTTAACTTCAGATCCATTCTCTGCTGGTTAAGCCAACTTAATTTAATTGAGGTCATAACATTTGTTTATCTTTGAAGACAGTCTATAGCTACATCATGTCAAGTAAACATTTATCAGATACGTGACTGCTTTGTACTAAAAAGAACTCAAGATTGCCAAAGAAATGAGATGCTATCATTACTTTAAAGGAATATATATATGTCTTTATGAAATGCATTTCCACTGCTGGAAGAGTCCCTATTCAATCATTATTACAGCTAATGATAATTCCTCTCTATTTCAGTGTTTGGATAGCTTCACAGTTGTTTGGCAGCAATTATCTATAGTAGACTAGTGCACGGCAAAAATGTTTGGTAAAATTCGATTTTGGACAAATTTTTTTTTTGTCGTTCGGAGGATCCGCATTTCGGATCAGACCTGTTTGACTCAGATGAACTTCAGCGATATTCCAAATTATTCAGCCGAATTTAACATACTTTAAAAAATGACTCTTCCTTGTGGTGGTAATAAGCTACTTGGCCTGCCTACCTGCCTACCCAACTGTGAGACTGGCTGTGTCACTCTGAAAACTATTAAAACAAATTCCTAATCCTATATAATAATTCGCTAGGATGTTTGTCAGAAGCCATCATGTGCAGTAGAGACTGCCTGAAAGCACAGAATGCTGGGAGGTGAAGGAATGCTGGGAGTTCTGTGCTGGGACTCAAAGGGTTAAGAGGCTGGTCCTGTGCTGCGTCGGGGTCAGGATGCAGAGCAGGACCGGACTCTTAACCCTTTGAGCGCCAGAGGGGTACGCATTGCAAAGCAGTGCGTTGTGTACCCCTTTGGCACTCAAAGGGTTAACATCACCCGGACCTTGGCCATAGGTACACGGGCTTTTACACTTTATATTTTGCACGGGAACAAAGATGACTCTCCATTGCAGTGGCATTACGGTACTAATGCTGGCTGCCTGCCTATGCTACCTGCCTGCCTACGCAACAACTGGACAGTCTATCTCCTTCTGCTCTCTCTGAGCTCCAACAACAGACTAACAGGAAATGCAGGCTGTCTGGGTGTCTGACATGTCATTAGTCCAACCCCCATCATGAAACAAAAAAGCTAATTGGACTATAGAGGGAGGGAAAGTATGGAGGGAAAGTATCACGCGCCGGGTAGTCGTTGCCGAATGTCCGAAATTTTCTACGACATTTCGGACCAGGGCTGTTTGGATTTTGTTTTAAAAAAATTAACGACTTTTTCCTTTCGGACGGCCGACTGACGCTGAATGACCCTTAAGTCTAATCTATAGTAACTAATAAAACAGTAGCTCCCAGTAGTCCCTTTGATATATTTTTTACTAAAGAAAATAAAAGATACAAGAAATCAAACATTTCCGCTGTAATAACTTTTATACTAACTGCCTCCTTGCCCTTTTTCTTTTTATCAGAATAAAACATTGCTATACCGTAAACTCTTTGAGTGTCAGAGAGGTACCCAATGCATTGTAACACAGTGTATTGGATAACTCTCCTTCACTCAAAGGACAACCCCACGTCATAAGACTCTTTAGCATTCAAGGGATTAAAAAAAATGAGGCACATTTTCTTTCTAACCTAAATTAATTCCACTACTTCTTTTCTTCTTCATATTATGCTGTATGATTGATCAAAAGTAAAAACAGCTTGGAAAACTAAAATATGTAACTAAAGATGGTGACCTTTTCCTTTACTGTCAAGCTTTGGGGATGAGCACTGGATAAAAAACATTTCAAGTAAATTTATTCCGAGCAAATGTACAAAGATGACAACTCTGGGGCAAATCAACTGCACAATATGGAGTCAATAGAAATGTGCATTAATTTAAAATAAGCTTTTAAATCCATGGATATTGTCTTGTTACATGCAGACATTTGGGTTCCCGGCTCCATTTGTGCAGGCCTGGATACATTGCACATCTGATGTTGCTGTGCATTATTGTGTATTTAGATGAAGTTTAATTGCAGCATGGAGAAGTAATATCCAGTTGCAACATCCAGTTGTGGCATGAAATCCACTTGGTTTTAAATTTCAGCTATTTAAGGCAATTAGACCTGCATCTCCTTGCTAGGTGGTCTGGTGCTCTCTGCCAGGAACTCAATATGCCTCTTTTTCACGATTCCTCTTGTGTCCTCGGGTTTAGTTATTACTTAACCATTCAGATATTAGAAGGGTCTCCAACACATTGTGAAGCAATGCAGTGGAACCCTGTTTATTGTCAAAGAGGTTAAGTGGACCAGCTACTTTACACTTAGCCCACGGTTCACCAGAGGTTTACATATGCCCTCTGAGAAAGTGCTGTGATATCACAAACGTCAGCCTTGTCACTGTATAGTATAATCCATTATAAATACAAATATTCCAGTTGATTCTGATCTTTTAAGGGAGTGATAAACCTTTATTATGAAGAAAACATATATTTTATAGCATTTCCTGTAAGGATACTCCCACTACCAGGAGGTGTTTGTTTTCACAGTTATTACAGTTTAAACAACTATTGCTTATTTATTTTTACAGTAAGGGTGCCACTTTATGTCGAGACATTTCACCTAGTGGAACATCTATTCAGGTTCACTATTATGACAAATTTGTTTTGGCAATGTGATAAGACTTTTTGGCTTGGAGAATAAAATATACTTTGCCATATGCCATGGGTGACCAATGTGCGGCCCGTGGGCCAGATGTGACCTGCCTAACCCTAGTGTGCATCTTGCCTGAAATTTTTTAAAAATATATATTTTTTCCCTCCAATTAACTAGCACACATGAACTAGTAGACCAGTAAGGCCAACATCTTCCTGCCAGTACCATATAGTTCAAGAATAGATGTCTGTTATATATGGACTTTATCAGTAAATAATTAACCCTTTGTGTGCCAGAGGGCTATGCAATGCACTGTAAAGCAATGCAATGCATACCCCTCTGGCAGTCAGAGGGTTAAATCCATATTTTTGAATAGCTGACCGGCTATAATTCACCATCTATTTAATATATAAGGAGAGCGCTCCTCGGTATTATAAAATATTTAATCAATAAATACTATATAAACAACAAATGAATGATCACTCAATAAATAAATGAAGTCCAAAAACATCCAAAAATATAATGTCCAAAGAAATAATAAAATAAAATGATGTGATAATGAAGGAGATGTAAATCAATTCCCAAAACAACAACATTCTATCCAACTCTTCATGCCTGAGATAGGAGAGGAATTCATACATTGATTCACCAAGCGGTAAGATTTAACTCTTTTTCATTATCGCAGCATTTTATTTTATTATTACTGTGCACATTATATTTTTATGCAGTATTGTTTATTTATTAAATAATAATTTTAAAGCCCATATACAAGGGCCAACGCTGGCGGCGCTGCAGTCATGCGCAGTACTGACTCCTCGAACACGCTGCGGCTGATACGGTGTGATGTGCTCTGAATTCAGACCGTAGACCGGAAGGTGCGCAGAGAGGACTCCAGTCTGAATTCGGAGCGCCCCTCTCCATATCAGCCACAGTGCGTGCAGTCTGTACTGCGCATGACTGCAGTGTGTTCAGTCCTCTCTACTGCACATGACAGCTTCTGACAAACATACTTCGCTAATTATTATATAGAACGTTATACTGCAGAGGTGCACTCTCCTTTTATATACATAGTTTAGTTTTCTATTACCTGGTGTCATACCCAGTTTATAGGGATAGTAGCTAGCTCTTCAGTGTACATATTCATTTATTTTTCTCTTTCATTATTATATTCTTTTATTGCTTTACAAAGATATGTGGATTCCTATTTCACATGTATATTGCGGTGCCTTGTATCTTTATTTAAGTATCTGATTACATTTTATTATAGCTCAGGTGTGGTGCCTAATATTTGGATTTCTTTGTTGTATAATTCACCATTGTCATCAATAAACAATAATGCAACCCTCACACTTATGGGATTCTGATCACATGGCGATTGAAAAAAGAGTTAAGTTTGTAGGGGGAGGAGCACAGGCATTAACCGTTAGCTTATGTTGTTGGTATAAAGCTGCTGATATGCTGTAATACACTCAAGTTAAAGGGAAAGTAATGTCCCATAAAAAAAATATTTTTTTTGTAGTGTTTAAAACCTTTATGGTTTGAGAGATATCCACATGTAAAATTCCCCTTCTCCTGATGTCAGCTGTAAAGCTGACAGCAGGAGATTTGTGTCAGTTGACACAAGGAAGCTCTTCAGCAGAACCGCAATATCGATATTGGAAAATAATTACTTTATTGGAAGTCTACAAAGCGTGCTTGCAAACCAGGCACAATTTGTAGACCTTTCAAATTAAGTAATTATTTTCCAATGTTGCAATGTCGGCTCTGTTGATGAGCCGCTGGCTTGTCACAGGACCGGGATCTCCTGCTGTCAGCTAGTTGCTCACGTCAGGAGAAGGGGAGGAAGAGGGGGAACTTTACATGCCAATATCTCTCAGACCATAAAGGTTTGAGAGATAGGATTTGTGCCACATCATTTATTATTTAAACGTTACAAAACAAGAAAACATTTTTATGGGACATTAGTGTCCCTTTAATAACCAGGCTAATTCCAAACTATTCTATGGCATTGTAGGTTAAAATGACAGTTAACCTAATTTTTTATTTTAGAAACTATGCAAGTATATAATATGTAAAGTCAAATTGCCTATATGTTTTATTAGGGACGACACAAGAAGGGAGTGTTTATACAGACCCACCTATCACTATCAGCCACTTCAATTAACTTGTTGGTCATAAAAATTGAATATTTATTTATACAAAAATTAAAACAAACAAACACACTATCTGCTTAATGCTTTTCTTGACAAAAACACTTAAAAATAGTTCCACACAACAGTAAAAGCAACATTTACACCTGAAGAAAACACATTGAATTGATGTGGCCAGAATTTACTAAGTGATGCTACAATTTAGCATGCCAACCGTGTTTATAAGCTGAAAGTAGTTATAAGTAAAACTGTATATAGATGTACTGCAGGTATAAGGGGAGACTTAGGATGAGGGTAAATATTTTCATGAATAAGGAACTAGGTTATGAAGAGGATGCCTTAAATTCAGAACCTGCCCACTTAATTAGCCCCATTGATCAGGACATATGACTGCTATTGCCAGCTATCAGAGCTAAGTAAATGTGGCAAATGTCACATTAACATATAAACATGCCATCGGGAATACAAAAATGGCTCATTAAGTCAGACATCAATATGCAAATAAGTTATTGGCAAAGGAGTCTCTGAAACATCATGAATGTAGCAAATGTATATTAATGTAGGCCCATTTTGTGGCATAATCACAGGGACAAGACAGAGAAAACAGCTTAGTTCATACCACAACATGGATTTGGGTCCAGTATGCTACAATATCACTAAATAGGACTCTTATTGAATGTTATTGCATCTCGCCAGCATCCAGGCCAATTCCCTACAGAATTTTGTTGTAGAGGACAGCCACTGACTACTGTTCTCCATAAAATGTGATAGCAACAGTTCCATCATTTTGGGACAATTTGGCCTTTTATAGTTGCCAGCAGTTGTGTCTTTGTTTTACTGAGCAGGAAAAATTTATGGACACTAGAGTTGCATTCAACGAATAGCAAATCAATGCAGTGGAGACCTCTCTAGCACCCAAGGGGTTAGTTTTTATAAATTTGGTGGTGTTGTTTTTTCATGCTTTTTCTCCACTTTTAACTTTATTCACATGCTGATGTTGGAATCTTATACATATGAATACTGGATTCTCATGTACGTGCAGAATAAAGGCTCTTTGAAGTCATTTTATCCACTTGATACTGGGATAGCCCAGAGGACATTTTTACGGCAATGAATAAAATGTTTATCTACTCCAAAATAACTTTCTGCTGACTTCAGTTATCAAGATCTATTTTGAATTCTGATCAATATTCCACCTCTGGAAATTAAAGTGTTTGTCCTATTACCTAACAGTGTGTGTATGTGTACATACTGTATGTACATATGTGTGTTTGAGAGAATGTATGTATGTGTATGTGTATGCATGTGAATGTGTCTGCAACTGTATGTATGTATGTATGTATGTGTGTGCCTGTATGATTGTGGTGTAAATGTAGGTGTGTGCATGTGTATATGTGTGGTGTATGTGCATGTGTGTGTATAAGTATGCATGTATATGTGTCTGCATGTGTATGCATGTATGTGCATGTGTGTGTGTGTGTATGAGTGTGTGTTTGTGTATGCGGTTACATGTGTCTACATGTGTGTGCCTGTATGATCATGGTGTGTGTATGAGTGTGTGTCTGTGTGTGTGTATGTATATGTTTGCCTGTATGATTGTGTTGTGTATGAATGTGTGTGCATGAGTGTGTCTGCATGTGTATGCTTGTAAGTGTCTGCATGTATATGTACATATGTGTGTGTATGAGTGTGTGTCTGTGTGTGTATGTATGTATATGTGTGCCTGTATGATTGTGTTGTGTCTGCATGTGTATGCTTGTAAGTGTCTGCATGTATATGTACATATGAGTGTGTATGTGAATGTGTGTGTATGTGTACGTGTGTGTATGTATGATTGTGTTGTATACTTATGTGTGCATATCTGAGTGTGTGTTTGTGCTTTTTGAGGCTCTTAGAAAACCGACATGATAAAGAAAATGTCTGTGAAACTGACTCAGAGAGACATTAGGATATTTAAATGTTTAGCAACATATTTACTAGATGCTCACTACTAACATCAATTGGTTACTTTTTTGAAAAGCGGAGTATAAATGGTAATGTCCCAAACAGGAATTGTATTACAACAGATGTGCCAATTCTTTTGCTAACTTGCGGTGGTAATAAGGTACGAGGCCTGCTTGCAGAACTGTGAGACTGGCTGATGTGTCACTAAAAATTATTCAAACAAATCCCTAATATTTTAAATTTTTTGCACAGGAACAAAGACGACTCTCCCTTGCAGTGGCAATAAGGCACTAATGCTGGCTGCCTGCCTATGCCTAATGCTTCATGCTGACATCGCTATATATTTGTAGAAATTATATCATAAATTGTCCCCCACACACCTCTTTTACTAACATTCCGTTCCTTGTAACTGACAGAGGATGCCGGCTAGGGACAATCTTCATTCCATATTAGGAAAATCTTCCCCTCCTTCGTCAAGGAATGAAGATTGTCCCACATTGAGGTTTGTCTGGACAAATGACCGACCTTCAGATCTATGGGGAGGTGGCTTCTCCGCATGAAAATGGGCATCGGGGGACAATTAATAATATAATTTCTACAAGCGATATCAGTATTATGAATGTAACTGAGCAGTAGTACACAGTATAAGTATGGATCCTAGGTTCAATTTATTTTAAGCATTGCTATCACTTTAAGGTTACCATGTGCAGTGAGCAGAGTTGTGTCCTGTGGTCCTACTAGCAGCTATAATGTCCGCCCCCATAGATATGACATCCAGGACTGATTGAACATATTAGTTTTTGAACCAAGATGCAAGGGATATATTCATAGGGGCTGCTAGTATTCTCTGGTCGTAGTAAGGTAATTGGGGCTTGTTATTACTAGTAGGTGTGACTTCTCTCTTAACCCTTTGAGTGCCAGAGGGGTATGCAATGCATTGCTACGCAATGCTTTGCTTCCCCCTTTGCCACACAAAGGGTTAAGTGATCACATGCATAAAAGATGTGGAAATATTCTCATTAGCAATAACATATTTATAAACAAGGAATTACTTCTTTATAAATATGACCCGTAGCTATCGCCACTATGAAAACTTCTTATACATCCTACTAACGGGCCTTCTGTGTAAAAGAAAAATTAGAACAATTCTGACTGTACATATGGGCAAATGAAAATTCCAAAAATGTCTACTGTTTTAAAAACAGTCAGACCCTCCTGGTGCCTTAAGGTACCATGGATAGCGCAGGCACACAGACGTCTCTAAGTCAAGATGTCTCCGTGCAAGCCTGGCTTCCAGTCTCTGAATAATAAGGATTACTTCAGAACCGGCTACTTGTGTGAGATAATAATACTGTTAAGAAGCTAGTCATCATATGTCTAATTATTGGAGGGCGACTTTGTATATGGTGAATGTTCCGCTTTAAATCAATGTGAAATGCATTGAAGATCTCTCTAGAAATCAAAGGGTTAACACTATTTTCATTTTTGATTGTTATAGACCAAGGGTATTTTCTGTGCTAGGAGAGAATGAATGGGACTGGAGGCGGAGTCATTACGAGAAGTGGGGGTGTGGCCATAGGCGGAGCAAAGGATGCCTACAGTGCTTTGCCTTGGGATGCCTGGCATGTAATTAGGGACCCGGATACATCTAAACATTTCACTAACAATTCTTTGAAATAAAAAATTATTAACGTGAATATAGGATTTTGAAATCTCTTTTGAAATCACTTAGTTGGACAAAGTGACCGTTCCACTTTAAAGGAAGAGTAAACTTCTTCATAAAAACCTATATGTTATAGGACTTTTCCTGCTGAGTAAAACACATGTACTGTCACCACTGGCAGCTGTTTTATTAAGGAGCACGTAAAAATATTTGTATTGTCTCTTTATAAGTCTCCCCCAGCTCGCGGTTAGCAATAAGATAGGCACCTAAAAAATGCTGAATACCAAAAATAAAGTGATGGACCCCTAAAGTATGGAAACGTACAACATATAAAATGTGTATTAAAAATCCTTCACTCAAAGAAATATGTTAAAGCTTTGCGTTACATATTGTTGATATAGGAGCTGCATCTTGGATAACTTATTTTATAGTGATACTATCGGACTTTTTAATCTCCATATTGGATCACTCTCCCATACACGGAGACTAGCTATAAACAGATACTTAGGGGATAAATATATTCTTAGCTTACCCTATTCTGTAGATTTTATCGTCACTCCGGATTGTTGATGGGGCGCCAAATATCTTTCTTTACCTTTTTATTGTCCCATTCCTTACCCACTGCTGATGTTTAGCCTTTCAGCTCACGGTGTCCTCACCTCAGTAAACCGTCTTTGATCCGGTATTGCTATAAAATTAGTTATGCAAGTACCGTTGTGGGTGTTAAGTTTAACCTCAGGAGAAAAAATACCTTTTTTGGTAAATATGTATATTTTAATATAACATAAAGATGCTCATCGTTGAATTTATTAACCCAGTAATGACCAGATTAGAGTTTATTGCAACAAGACTTTATGATTTCATTAGGGTGAATACATTTCCATTCTGCCATTCCGGGGCATGTGGTCACTCTAGTCCCCCATTGGGAACTCTTACTCTGTGTCAGCCTCAGAAAGCTGGTCAGCGCCGGCGGGAGCCTCAGCCGCAGGTCTCACTTGCAGCTCCAGCATACCTGCTCCATCCCAGCTGTCTCACATGTACCAGTCCAACCAGACAATGAAATGTATTTGCTATACGGCCTTCATTGGCTGGCTCAGCCAGCCAATGAGGACCATATAGCGAATACATTTCATTGGCCGGCTGGACTGGCACGTGTTGCTCAATTCCATGACTTTTTGTTGTCCCAATGGGGGGTGACCCGGGACGGGGGACACAGACCCCCAATAAGGGACAGTCCCGGGCATTCTGGGAAGTGTGGTCACCCTACATCACTGCATGATTTCAAAAGTTCACCATTTAATTACCGTTCATTTAATCAATCCATTGCTATATCATGGGTATTCAATAGTGATGATCGAGCACCCCAATGCTCGGGTGTTCGGGTGCTCTGACTGAGCGCCCCCGGAGGCTCGAGTGCTCTGCCGAGCACCCGAGCCCCATTGAAGTCAATGGGAGGACTCGAGCATTACACCAGGCACCCCCTGCTCTGATGAGGGGAGGGTGCCTGGTCCATAGGAAAAGGGCAGAAAATGATGGAAACACCACAGAAATGGTTCAGGGACAGCATAGGGAGGATGTCTGGATGCATCTTGGACTCCAACGTCGCTGCTGGGAATGATGTTTCGCCCGTAGTACGCCATTTTTACAGACTGACCGTAAAACACACAAAAAGGAAGATAAAAACGACTTTAGGCGAAAAATTGTTACCAAACAGTATTTGCTGTATATTTACTTGTATATCATCTGCAAATTCTGCAAAAAATGTCATCGATTTTTCTGAACTGGGGCCATGATTAAGAGGGAAACGTGCGCAGAGGCAAATTCTGCACAAAATTTCCTCGATTTTTCTGAACTGGGGCCATGATTAAGAGGGAAACGTGCGCAGAGGCAAATTCTGTCAAAAATTTCCTCGATTTTTCTGAACTGGGGCCATGATTAAGAGGGAAACGTGCGCAGAGGCAAATTCTCCCAAAAATTTCCTCGATTTTTCTGAACTGGGGCCATGATTAAGAGGGAAACGTGCGCTGAGCCGACCATCTAAAACATTATGGGTGAGGGTCTGCTGCGGAGCTGACCATCCTAAACATTATATGCGAAGGCCCGCAAGTGAGCTGACGCTATAAAACATTATATGAGAGGGCCCGCTAGAGAGCTGACCCAATAAAACATTATATGAGAAGGCGCGCTGGTGAGCTGACCTATACAAAAATTGTCAAACAGCGCCCGCTGGTGAGCTGGCCCTATATAAAAATTATATCACAGGGCCCGCTGGTGAGCTGGCCCTATATAAAAATTATATCACTGGGCCCGCTGGTGAGCTGGCCCTATATAAAAATTATATCACAGGGTATATGGAAGAGAGTCAACCATATACCCGTTTTTTGGGTGGAAGGGGTGAATGGGAATACAGAGTATTCCCATCATTGTAAATAACATATATAAAGTGACTTTATGTTCCCCCGGGGCTTTCCTCCAGTGGAGTGGAGAAGTCAGGGGAAATCCAGGACTTGTTCATTTTTATAAGTGTCAACCTATCAGCATTTTCGGTGGAAAGGCGGATACGCTTATCTGTTATGATGCCACCAGCAGCACTAAATACCCGCTCAGACAGAACGCTGGCGGCAGGGCAGGCCAGCACTTCCAAGGCGTAGAGTGCCAGTTCATACCACGTGTCCAGCTTGGACACCCAGTAGTTGTAAGGCACAGAGGGATCATTGAGGACGCTGACACGGTCTGCTACGTACTCCTTCACCATCTTCCAAAACTTTTCCCTCCTTGTGACACTAGGCTGCGCATCAGGGTGAGGGTGCTGGCGGGGTGTCATGAAGGTGTCCCACGCCTTGGAGAGTGTTGCCCTGCCTTTGTCGGAACTGCTGTGTGCTCCCCTTTTCTCCCCTTCTCGGTTGGCCAAGGTAGCACGTACTCTGCCGCCAGCGTTGTCAGATGGAAAATTTTGGAGCAATTTTTCGACAAGAACCTTCTGGTATTGCACCATTTTGCTTGTCCTCTCCACCGGAGGAATGAGAGATGAGAAATTCTCTTTGTAGCGGGGGTCCAGAAGGGTAAACACCCAGTAATCCGTGTTGTCTAAAATGCGTGTAACGCGTGGGTCACGGGAAAGGCAGCCTAACATAAAGTCAGCCATGTGTGCCAGAGTACCAACAGGCAAGATTTCGCTGTCCTCAACAGGAGGATGACTCTCAATCTCCTCATCCTCTTCCTCCTCTTCTGCCCACCCACGCTGAAGAGATGGAACTAAAGTTCCATGGCTACCCTCTGTAGCGGAGGCAACCGTGTCTTCCTCCTCCTCCTCCTCCGCCTCCTCCAATTGTCGCTGAGAAGACGAAGTGAGGGTGCTCTGGCTATCACCTTGTGTAAGCTCTTCCTCCCGCATTTCCACCTCTTCCACATGCAAAGCGTCGGTTTTAATTGTGAGCAGCGAGCGTTTCAGTAGACACAGAAGTGGGATGGTTACACTGATAATAGCGTTATCGCCGCTCACCATCTGTGTCGATTCCTCAAAATTGCGTAAAACCTCACAGAGGTCTGACATCCATTCCCACTCCTCACTTCTGATTAGAGGAAGTTGAACGGAGAGGCGACGACCGTGTAACAGCTGGTACTCCACTACTGCCCTCTGCTGCTCACAAAGCCGGGCCAACATGTGGAAGGTGGAGTTCCAGCGCGTGCTCACGTCACACAGCAGCCGGTGAGCTGGCAATTGTAAGCGCTGCTGCAGCTTCAACAGGCCGGCTGAAGCTGTTGATGACTTACGGAAATGTGCACACACGCGGCGCACCTTGGTCAAGAGATCATGCAAATTGGGGTAGGTTTTTAGAAATCGCTGAACCACTAAATTAAATACATGCGCTAGGCATGGTACGTGTGCGAGCTTGCCAAGCTCCAAAGCCGCCACCAAGTTACGCCCACTATCACACACAACCATGCCTGGTTGCAGGTTGAGTGGCGAGAGCCACTGCTCGGTCTGGTGACTAATCCCCTGCAACAGCTCTGAGGCCGTGTGCTGTTTGTCCCCAAGGCAGATCAGCTTCAGCACGGCCTGTTGATGCTTCCCCACTGCAGTGCTACACTGCTTCCAGCTACCGGCTGATGGGTGAGTGGCGCTGCGCGCAGAGAATTCGGAGGTGGAAACGGAGGAGGAGGAGGAGGAGCCAATAACGTAGGTGCTGGCGGAAACCCTGATGGAGGTAAGGCCCGCAATCCTCGGCGTGGGTAGCACCTGTGCCATCCCAGGGTCCGAGTCGCTCCCAGCCTCCACGACATTCACCCAGTGTGCCGTCAGGGAAATGTAGCGTCCCTGGCCACATGCACTTGTCCATGTGTCAGTCGTTAAGTGGACCTTCCCAGTAACTGCGTTGGTCAGGGCACGGGTGATGTTACGGGACACATGGTGGTGTAAGGCGGGGACGGCACACCGGGAAAAGTAGTGGCGGCTGGGGACTGCGTACCGAGGGACAGCTGCTGCCATCAGGCTGCGGAAGGACTCAGTCTCCACAAGCCTAAATGGCAGCATTTCGATGGCCAGTAATTTGGAAAGGTGTGAGGTTAGTGCTATGGCCTGTGGGTGGGTGGCTGGGTATTTTCGCTTGCTCTCAAATGCCTGGGGTAACGACATTTGGACGCTGCGCTGGGACAGGGAAGTGGATGTGGTCGCTGATGGTGCTTCAGATGGTACAGGTGCAGGGCGGGAGGTATGCGGTCCTGCGCCTTCGACAGGCGATTGGCCGGCACCGAAAACAGGGGAAGAGGAGGCAGTGGTGTGGCCTGCAGACACAGATTGGCAATCCGGGCGTTCCTCCCACTTATTACGGTGCTTGGATGCCATGTGTCGGATCATGCTGGTGGTGGTGAGGTTTCTAGTGTTCATGCCTCGGCTCATTCTGGTGTGGCACAGGTTGCAAACTACAATTTTTTTGTCGTCCGCACTTTCCTTAAAAAAACGCCATACCGCGGAACACCTAGCCCTTGGCAAGGGAGATTTACGCAAGGGGGTGCTCCGTGGAACATTTGCGGGCCGGTTTGGTGCGGTCCGCCTTCTTTCTTTAGCCACACCACTGCCTCTTCCAGCCTGTTGCGGTGCTGCAGATGGCTAACCCTCAGGACTGCTGTCATCGCTCGGCTCTCCACCTTCCCAGGTGGGGTCAGTCACCTCATCGTCCACCAAGTCCTCCTCCACTTCCTCACTCTGATCATCCTCCTCATTTCTTGATCCCACCACATACTCAGTCATTGACAACTGTGCATCATCCTCCTCATCAAGGTCTTGAGACAGTAATAGTGGTTGATTTGATGGCAACTGTGTCTCATCATCATCATCCATTTCATTTGACCTTAAATGCCGTTCCCCTCTGTCATCTTCTTGTGATTGAGTACCCTCTAGAGGTTGTGAATCAGGGCACAAGATGTCATGTTCTTCTGCAAGCGTGCTTGGAGAGAGGTTCAAATGAAGGATTGGTGATGAGACGAGCTCCTCACTATATCCCAGTGTGGGATCACTTCTTTGGCCAGACCCTCTATGGTGGGAGGAAGGATGATCAGGGTGAGGATTATGTTGACCAGACTCTTGGCTACTGAGAGTGGACTTGGTGGAAGACAGGGTGGTGCTTAACCGACTGGAAGCAGTATCAGCTGAAATCCAACCGACCACCTGTTCGCAGTGGTCTGACCTCGAGAGTGATGTCCTGCGACGCCCTGTAAACTGAGACATGAAGCTAGGTATGGTGGATGTCTTTCTTTCTTGTGCTCTGGCACCAGGCACAGTTTCTACGCGTCCTGACCCGCGCCCTGAACTATCAGGATCACGTCCACTTCCCCGTCCCTTTTTACCCGCCTTCTTCATATTACACGGAATATGTGCTGCTAATCTGCAACTTTGCACACTAAACAGAATGTGCTGCTTATCTGCGGCTAGGCACAGTGAATGGAATATGTGATTTTTTTTTTTTACACTTTGCACACTAAACAGAATGTGCTGCTAATCTGCAACTTTGCACACTAAACAGAATGTGCTGCTTATCTGCGGCTAGGCACAGTGAATGGAATATGTGACTTTTATTTTTTACACTTTGCACACTAAACAGAATGTGCTGCTAATCTGCAACTTTCCACACTAAACAGAATGTGCTGCTAATCTGCAACTTTGCACACTAAACAGAATGTGCTGCTTATCTGCGGCTAGGCACAGTGAACGGAATATGTGACTTTTATTTTTTACACTTTGCACACTAAACAATTTGCTGCTAATCTGCAACTTTGCACACTAAACAGAATGTGCTGCTTATCTGCGGCTAGGCACAGTGAATGGAATATGTGACTTTTATTTTTTACACTTTGCACACTAAACAGAATGTACTGCTAATCTGCAACTTTCCACACTAAACAGAATGTGCTGCTAATCTGCAACTTTGCACACTAAACAGAATGTGCTGCTTATCTGCGGCTAGGCACAGTGAACGGAATATGTGACTTTTATTTTATACACTTTGCACACTAAACAGAATGTGCTGCTAATCTGCAACTTTCCACACTAAACAGAATGTGCTGCTAATCTGCAACTTTGCACACTAAACAGAATGTGCTGCTTATCTGCGGCTAGGCACAGTGAACGGAATATGTGACTTTTATTTTTTACACTTTGCACACTAAACAGAATGTGCTGCTAATCTGCAACTTTGCACACTAAACAGAATGTGCTGCTTATCTGCGGCTAGGCACAGTGAATGGAATATGTGACTTTTATTTTTTACACTTTGCACACTAAACAGAATGTGCTGCTAATCTGCAACTTTCCGCACTAAACAGAATGTGCTGCTAATCTGCAACTTTGCACACTAAACAGAATGTGCTGCTTATCTGCGGCTAGGCACAGTGAACGGAATATGTGACTTTTATTTTTTACACTTTGCACACTAAACAGAATGTGCTGCTAATCTGCAACTTTGCACACTAAAAAGAATGTGCTGCTAATCTGCAACTTTGCACACTAAACAGAATGTGCTGCTAATCTGCAACTTTGCACACTAAACAGAATGTGCTGCTAATCTGCAACTTTGCACACTAAACAGAATGTGCTGCTAATCTGCAACTTTCCACACTAAAAAGAATGTGCTGCTAATCTGCAACTTTGCACACTAAACAGAATGTGCTGCTAATCTGCAACTTTGCACACTAAAAAGAATGTGCTGCTAATCTCCAACTTTGCACACTAAACAGAATGTGCTGCTAATCTGCAACTTTGCACACTAAACAGAATGTGCTGCTAATCTGCGGCTAGGCACAGTGAACGGAATATGTGACTTTTTTTTTTAAACTCTGCCCCCCAAAACAAAATATAACTGCTGCCCCCACACACAATAGTCCTAAAAAGGACTTTTGGGTCTTTTTGTTGTTCAAACGCACTTTTCTTCTCCGTACACTGACTTTCCCTTCCTATCCTCATCTCTCCCTGGCTAAGACTGAGCCGAACTCGATGGTCAGGTGCTATACAGCACCCGATCACGGGTTCTGGCCAGCCAATCAGTGTAATGCCAGCAGCCAACATGGCTGATGGCATTACACTGATGTCAGAGCCTCCCCGCACGTTTATTGGCTGTGCAGCAGCCGCGAAACGTGCGGGGAGGAGACCCGAACATGGCGGGCAAGCACATGCGGTACTCGTACGAGTTCCGCCATGTGCCGAGCAGAGCGATGCTCGAGCCGAACCGAGCTTCGGCCGAGCATGCTCGCTCATCACTATTTAGTGTGCCTAGCCGCAGATTAGCGTCACATTCTGTTTCGTGTGCCTAGCCGCAGATTACCGGCATATATTCCGTTTAATATGAAGAAGGCGGGTAAAAAGGGACGGGGAAGTGGACGTGATCCTGATAGTTCAGGGCGCGGGTCAGGACGCGTAGAAACTGTGCCTGGTGCCAGAGCACAAGAAAGAAAGACATCCACCATACCTAGCTTCATGTCTCAGTTTACAGGGCGTCGCAGGACATCACTCTCGAGGTCAGACCACTGCGAACAGGTGGTCGGTTGGATTTCAGCTGATACTGCTTCCAGTCGGTTAAGCACCACCCTGTCTTCCACCAAGTCCACTCTCACTAGCCAAGAGTCTGGTCAACATAATCCTCACCCTGATCATCCTTCCTCCCACCATAGAGGGTCTGGCCAAAGAAGTGATCCCACACTGGGATATAGTGAGGAGCTCTTCTCATCACCAATCCTTGATTTGAACCTCTCTCCAAGCACGCTTGCAGAGGAACATGAGATCTTGTGCCCTGATTCACAACCTCTAGAGGGTACCCAATCACAAGAAGATGACAGAGGGGAACGGCATTTAAGGTCAAAGGAAGTGGATGATGATGATGAGACACAGTTGCCATCAAATCAACCACAATTACTGTCTCAAGACCTTGATGAGGAGGATGATACACAGTTGTCAATGACTGAGGATGTGGTGGGATCAAGAAATGAGGAGGATGATCAGAGTGAGGAAGTGGAGGAGGACTTGGTGGACGATGAGGTCACTGACCCCACCTGGGAAGGTGAAAAGCCGAGCGATGACAGCAGTCCTGAGGGTGAGCCATCTGCAGCACCGCAACAGGCTGGAAGAGGCAGTGGTGTGGCTAAAGAAAGAAGGCGGACCGCACCAAACCGGCCCGCAAATGTTCCACGGAGCACCCCCTTGCGTAAATCTCCCTTGCCAAGGGCTAGGTGTTCCGCGGTATGGCGTTTTTTTAAGGAAAGTGCGGACGACAAAAGAATTGTAGTTTGCAACCTGTGCCACACCAGAATGAGCCGAGGCATGAACACTAGCAACCTCACCACCACCAGCATGATCCGACACATGGCATCCAAGCACCGTAATAAGTGGGAGGAACGCCCGGATCGCCAATCTGTGTCTGCAGGCCACACCACTGCCTCCTCTTCCCCTGTTTTCGGTGCCGGCCAATTGCCTGTCGAAGGCGCAGGCCCGCATACCTCCCGCCCTGCACCTGTACCATCTGAAGCACCATCAGCGACCACATCCACTTCCCTGTCCCAGCGCAGCGTCCAAATGTCGTTACCCCAGGCATTTGAGCGCAAGCGAAAATACCCAGCCACCCACCCACAGGCCACAGCACTAACCTCACACCTTTCCAAATTACTGGCCATCGAAATGCTGCCATTTAGGCTTGTGGAGACTGAGTCCTTCCGCAGCCTGATGGCAGCAGCTGTCCCTCGGTACGCAGTGCCCAGCCACCACTACTTTTCCCGGTGTGCCGTCCCCGCCTTACACCACCATGTGTCCCTTAACATCACCCGTGCCCTGACCAACGCAGTTACTGGGAAGGTCCACTTAACGACTGACACATGGACAAGTGCATGTGGCCAGGGACGCTACATTTCCCTGATGACACACTGGGTGAATGTCGTGGAGGCTGGGAGCGACTCGGACCCTGGGATGGCACAGGTGCTACCCACGCCGAGGATTGCGGGCCCTACCTCCATCAGGGTTTCCGCCAGCACCTACGTTATTGGCTCCTCCTCCTCCTCCTCCTCCGTTTCCACCTCCGAATTCTCTGCGCGCAGCGCCACTCACCCATCAGCCGGTAGCTGGAAGCAGTGTAGCACTGCAGTGGGGAAGCGTCAACAGGCCGTGCTGAAGCTGATCTGCCTTGGGGACAAAGAGCACACGGCCTCTGAGCTGTTGCAGGGGATTAGTCACCAGACCGAGCAGTGGCTCTCGCCACTCAACCTGCAACCAGGCATGGTTGTGTGTGATAATGGGCGTAACTTGGTGGCGGCTTTGGAGCTCGTCAAGCTCACACACGTACCATGCCTAGCGCATGTATTTAATTTAGTGGTTCAGCGATTTCTAAAAACCTACCCCAATTTGCATGATCTCTTGACGAAGGTGCGCCGCGTGTGTGCACATTTCCGTAAGTCATCTACAGCTTCAGCCGGCCTGCTGACGCTGCAGCAGCGCTTACAATTGCCAGCTCACCGGCTGCTGTGTTACGTGAGCACGCGCTGGAACTCCACCTTCCACATGTTGGCCCGGCTTTGTGAGCAGCAGAGGGCAGTAGTGGAGTACCAGCTGTTACACGGTCGTCGCCTCTCCGTTCAACTTCCTCTAATCAGAAGTGAGGAGTGGGAATGGATGTCAGACCTCTGTGAGGTTTTACGCAATTTTGAGGAATCGACACAGATGGTGAGCAGCGATAACGCTATTATCAGTGTAACCATCCCACTTCTGTGTCTACTGAAACGCTCGCTGCTCACAATTAAAACCGACGCTTTGCATGTGGAAGAGGTGGAAATGGGGGAGGAAGAACTTACACAAGGTGATAGCCAGAGCACCCTCACTTCGTCTTCTCAGCGACAATTGGAGGAGGCAGAGGAGGAGGAGGAGAAGGAAGACACGGTTGCCTCCGCTACAGAGGGTAGCCATGGAACTTTATTTCCATCTCTTCAGCGTGGGTGGGCAGAAGAGAAGGAAGAGGATGAGGAGATTGAGAATCATCCTCCTGGTGAGGACAGCAAAATCTTGCCTGTTGGTACTCTGGCACACATGGCTGACTTTATGTTAGGCTGCCTTTCCCGTGACCCACGCGTTATACGCATTTTAGACAACACGGATTACTGGGTGTTCACCCTTCTGGACCCCCGCTACAAAGAGAATTTCTCATCTCTCATTCCTCCGGTGGAGAGGACAAGCAAAATGGTACAATACCAGAAGGTTCTTGTCGAAAAATTGCTCCAAAATTTTCCATCTGACAACGCTGGCGGCAGAGTACGTGCTACCTTGGCCAACCGAGAAGGGGAGAAAAGGGGAGCACACAGCAGTTCCGACAAAGGCAGGGCAACACTCTCCAAGGCGTGGGACACCTTCATGACACCCCGCCAGCACCCTCACCCTGATGCGTGGCCTAGTGTCACAAGGAGGGAAAAGTTTTGGAAGATGGTGAAGAAGTACGTAGCAGACCGTGTTAGCGTCCTCACTGATCCCTCTGTGCCTTACAACTACTGGGTGTCCAAGCTGGACACGTGGTATGAACTGGCACTCTACGCCTTGGAGGTGCTGGCCTGCCCTGCCGCCAGCGTTCTGTCTGAGCGGGTATTTAGTGCTGCTGGTGGCATCATAACAGATAAGCGTATCCGCCTTTCCACCGAAAATGCTGATAGGTTGACACTTATAAAAATGAACAAGGCCTGGATTTCCCCTGACTTCTCCACTCCACTGGAGGAAAGCCCCGGGTGAACATAAAGTCACTTTAGATATGTTACTTACAATGATGGGAATACTCTGTATTCCCATTCACCCCTTCCACCGGGTATATGGTTGACTCTTAATCTTCTCATCCTCCTCCTCCTCTTCCATATGCCCTGTGATATAATTTTTATATAGGGCCAGCTCACCAGCGGGCCCTGTGATATAATTTTTATATAGGGCCAGCTCACCAGCGGGCCCTGTTTGACAATTTTTGTATAGGTCAGCTCACCAGCGGGCCTTCTCATATAATGTTTTATTGGGTCAGCTCTCTAGCGGGCCCTCTCATATAATGTTTTATAGCGTCAGCTCACTAGCGGGCCTTCGCATATAATGTTTAGGATGGTCAGCTCCGCAGCAGACCCTCACCCATAATGTTTTAGATGGTCGGCTCAGCAGCAGACCCTCATTCCTAATGTTTTAGATGGTCAGCTTAGCGGCATGCCCTCGCCCCTAATGTTTTAGAGGGTCACCAGCAGGCCATTAATCCTAATTTTTCAAGGCTGTGTATGATGCCCTCCTTTATGTGTAATAAAGGGTGTATTGGAGTGACATTTCAGTCTAATTTTTGGCAGCCCTTTCACTTAGTGCATAGGCTTTATGAGTGTTGGACCACTACCTGAACTATTGTACCACAATGTGAATGAGGCCCTCCATTTTGTGATATACAGGTTGTATCGGAGTGCCTCAGGTCCTCCCATTGAATTAAATAGGGCTGGGGTGTTCGACAGAGCAGAAGGTAGTTCTTGGCTTCATCCACTAAGTCACTTCGTCACTTTTACTCAATGGATCAGACCCCACTGTTCTGACTATAAATTTTGGACTTAACAAGGGCAAACGGACATGTTGTAAAACCTGTGGTAGCTGCGGCCTCCGTTCCTGAATGCTGTACCTTACCCGGGCCATAACCACGTTGAACACCTGCTTTACGCTGCGCACGTTTCCCTCTTAATCATGGCCCCAGTTCCGAAAAATCGATGAAATTTTTTGCAGAATTTGCAGATGATATACAAGTAAATATACAGCAAATACTGTTTGGTAACAATTTTTCGCCTAAAATCGTTTTTATCTTCCTTTTTGTGTGTTTTACGGTCAGTCTGTAAAAATGGCGTACTACGGGCGAAACATCGTTCCCAGCAGCGACTTTGGAGTCCAAGATGCATCCAGACATCCTCCCTATGCTGTCCCTGAACCATTTCTGTGGTGTTTCCATCATTTTCTGACCTTTTCCTATGAACCAGGCACCCTCCCCTCATCAGAGCAGGGGGTGCCTGGTGTAATGCTCGAGTCCTCCCATTGACTTCAATGGGGCTCGGGTGCTCGGCTGAGCACTCGAGCCTCCGGGGGCGCTCGGCCAGAGCACCCGAACACCCGAGCATCGGGGTGCTCGATCATCACTAGTTATTTGTAAAATGTATGGATGGCAAAACATGTGTATGCTCTCTACTGGCACTATTTTCATTCAAACATCAATGCAGATCAGACTTATTTTCTGCATAAAATCCTTAATTTTCTATTGTGTTCACCATGTGGTGATGAAGTAGCAATATTTATACAATGTTGCAGTCTCCCTGCTGTACTGCTATATCTGAATGCTGTAGAGGTGGATTTTTTACATTGTTTCACTGTGTTTTTACATTGTATCTTTTTTTTTTTTACATTTTTAAATCTGTCTACCTTCACAGCCCCACACACAATGTTTTCTTAAAAACAAACAAACAGACAGTTCCCAGTATGGGGCATAAAAGTGTCAAATAAATAAGTGAAAAATAAAAGGTCCAGGTAATTGAGCTTTACATATTATGCACTTGTAGAATATGTTGTGAAAATAAAGGGTTACTGTTCCTTTAAATTAAGATTTGCTATCTCTTGTTCTACACATTCAATGTATTGGATACCTGTCTGTCACTCAAAGGGTTAAAAAAATCACCCAGTATGCACCAGGGCTCTTTTCCCTGCTAGAATCCATAATCTTCTTTGGGCTGTAGGTCTGACTAATGTTTCTCATTGAGCCAAAAGGGAAACATTTATTTTTTTAAGCAGTTTGGTACTCGAAAACTACCCAATCAATTTTGATGAAACTTGCAGAGTTTGAAGGGAATGGCAATCAGACCTGGAATCCAAAATTTCATCCATTCATTTCACTGCTACAATCAAATGTTATGGGCAAAATAAAGATGTCAAATAACACAGAATCTTTGTTCAAACCTAACAGGAGAAGTCCTACCGGCCTTCCGTAATATATATGAAGCAATAAGGCTGCACCAGTGGGTCTTGTTAGAAGTGCAAAAACTGAGAGCTTTATTGGTCGATGTTTCAGTCCGTCCTAGGGCCTTTATTTATTTTTAACAAGGAAAATATACTGTTCTTTTAACCTCTTAGATACCAGAGATGTCTCAAACTCATTGCAATGAGTTGGTAATACATTGCATATGTCTACAGCATACAAGGGGTTAATGTAGTGGTTTTCAACAAGGGTTGCTATGGCATCCACTTTTTATGCCCTGTTTATATAGAAAAGCTGTGGGAAAAATGCTTTGTGAACCCTCATGGCACTTACGGGTTAAAAATATGACTTAAATATTAGGGGTGCCATGAAAACTCCGGACTGCATGTTAGGGGGTTCAAAAGGAATTGATCACCACTCGGTTATGGTAATGTGCTTCTTAGTGACGTCCAATGTGATAGAGTCCTCTTCAGCATTTGAGGGGTTAAAACTCCCTTTCAGTCACTGGGAATTATTTGTACCATATAATGTAGTTGGTTTGACCCAGAATTACTCAATTTTTTAGTTTACACTCCTACCCCACTGTATTCTGTTTACAAAACGTATTGCACCTTAACCCTTTGAGTTCCAGTGGGGTGCCCCATGCATTGCAAAACAATGAGATGGATGCCCTTTTGTCACTCAAACGGTGAAATCCAAGTACTCCAATGGTACACTCAAATATTAGAATCTTTGGAGCCAGGCAGAATTTCCATGAGCCAATCCGGTACTTTAGGAACTAATGACGGTATGAATGTAGAAAGACATATATAAAATAATCCCATTTTTATGGAGCTTGAAGTAATCATTTTGCAGCCTGGGCTCCCTGGGAAATATTCCATAAATTAAAGAAATGCAATTTTGGAAGAAAAACCAATTGCACTGTAGTGCAGAAATAAAAATTTCCCAAATTATTTAAACGAGTCTTTTAACCCCTTGAATGCTAGAGAGGTCTCCAATGCATTGTAATGTAATGCATTGGAGATCTATGTGGCATTTAAAGGGTTAAAAATCTCTTTTTAAATTAAGGGGAAATTGAGGAATTTTTAGTTCACTACTATGCAGTTTGCTTCTGAATTGTCCATCCATAGAGTACTGCATTCAGATCATATCCACTGATATTTTCTATCCCTGATTGTGACGATACGGCCCTGGCGTCTCTGACACAGAAGTTATAGCAGTCCAGGCAGGTTATTGTCCATGGGTTTCTTTTGCTAACCTGCACAGCTAACCACTATACTAATCACTAAGGCCCGGTACTTTGAGCCGTGTATCCACCGCCAATGCAGGATATACTGCACTGATAGATCCAGTTCGTATAGGATATTCTATCTATCTAATCCCCTGGCACTTCTCTATGAGTAACTGCTCTATAGCGGATGACAAACAGCAATATACCTGGATACTTCAGGGACAGACAAACACACTCCTTCTTGGTAAATCACGAACTGCTTAATTTTCAACCAACACAGCATTTTAAACAGTTCAGAGAAAGGGGCAGTCTCCACATGGACAAAAAATGACACGCTGGGGTTAACATCGGACAAAGGTTACTAAAGGGTGGGGGAGTGGACACAATACTCTAATCACCTCCTGTAAGAATCTCAGACAAAGGTTACTAAACGGGGAGGGGAGGTTAGCACAAACAAGGGCCCTGGATACATTCCCATAAAACAATCAAGCTGGATGTCATCTGTAGCCCTGAACCTCTGAGTCTGAGTGTGGGGGGGGGTTGGAGCAGGCTTCCATGACAATCCCTACCTCTTCTCTCTATACCATTCAGTGTTAGTGTCCACATGATCCCAGCCAGAGGGAGGAGAGGCTCCGCCTCTTGCGCCGTGGGACCTGTGACAATCCTGTTCGTCATACTGATGTTTTAGTTATGCTGATAGAGGATTCTTTTCTGTGTTTCACCTATAATTCAATTTTTATTAGACTGATTACAAGAGCATCATCATTTTCTGTAACCGTCTCTTTTTTTCTCAATAAGGACAATGACAAAAGAACGATTAGCATGTTATTAACACAGTCATATTGCAATATCATTACTCACACAAAAAAATTATCTCATTAATCTTATCCTTTCTCAAAGAATTTGGATAAATCTATTATCTTGATACATAACTAACTGAAATATTACTGTATAGTTCCAAGCAGGGATAATTAATCTTTCGACCTCAAGGAGATGCACTAAGGTGTGATAAAGAGAAGTCATATAAAGTGGAACTGTATGGCAGTGATTCCACTCTAAATCAAGATTTAGTCCATACACCTCCTTAATGACAATTTAATAATCTGATTACATCAAAATGTATCATTTTAACACTGCTTTCACTAAGGGGAGGAGAATTAGGGAGTCTGTGGACATATTGTTGTGTTACATTGCTCTATTCTTTATTTAACACTATATTATACAAGGTGTAGAGGAAATGGCAAGAGTGTACACCATTTCCCTGTCCTTGCTATAGGGCTGATGTATGAAACCCGTGGGTATGAAAGTCCTAAGGATGTTGGGGATTGAAGAATACATTACAGTGATCAGTGGCATAACTATCCATTGAAGGGCCCCCTGGTTCCAAATTTTTTTTGGGCCCTTACAGAAAAATATTCTCCAAGGGGCTTTACTAGGACAAATTGAGCTCTGGGGTCAATGGGCACCCATGGACGCTGGGCTTAGTCACAACTACATCCTCACCACCTTCTATAGTTATTCCCCAGACAGAGATCATACACTGTAGTTCATAGCCCGAGGTGCAGCCATTGGTAATGGAAGCTATTACCAGTCAGACTGCACTGGTGAATTCATATATTCACTCCAAACTCTCCATTTCTATTGTTACGATATTCTATGGATCTGATGCATTAAGATTTTATACGTTGCAGAGGTGTTACTGCATAGGCTATATAGAATAATGTAGGGATTGGAGAGTATATCTCACTGGAGAAGTTATCTCACCTTTATCCTAGGTAAGTGCATCTCCCTGGCAGTATATATCTAAAGCTCACCCATAGAGTAACATAGGAACTGATGAGTTTATCACACTGGATAAGTTATCTCCTCTTTGTCACACCATAGTGCATCTCCCCCTGCTGTCTGTAACTAAAGCTCTACCATAGAATAACGCAGGAACTGGAAATTTTATCTCACTGGAGAGGTTATCTCCTCTTTATTACACCTTAGTGCAGACAGTGGTTCTGAAACTGTCTTTCTGTGGACTCCAGGGATTCCATTAAAGTGATAGTAATGTTTCATAATAAAAGCAGCTCTAATTAATCATCATAGTATCTGGACTTTGGAGAGTGTTATTTCAATTCTGTCAGAGTTGTAGTTCAAGAGTAATTCATTAATAAAGTATCCCCCTACCGCCCCTTTTGCTGATGTAACACTGTTCAGCCAGATCAGAAGGGAGGTGCCCAGGTAGACTGCAGAGAGGGACAATCTTCAATTAAGATAAGGGAAAAACCTGAAAAACTCATCAAGGGGGGTAGGGCTTTCATTGTTCTAATAGAAAGAAGATTGTCCCCTACTGTTATCTGTCTGGTCTGTTGACTGGATTCCACATCTGAGAAGAGATGGCTTACACTAGGTAAAAGGGGCGGGAGGGGGAAACTTTGCTTGTGAATATCTCTCAAACCATAAAGGTTTGCTAGATAAGAATTATATCGTTCTTCATGTTTTTTTAATGCCTACAAATAAAATAAAGAAAAAACGAAGTATTACTATCCCTTTAAGAAGTACAAAGGTTCCATGGAATGGATGTAAGTAATAGTGGACAGAGGAACTAGGTTGGGGGCTGATTCTATATTAGGTCCTTGGACGTTAAAGAGCTAAGAAGCTCATTGGTTTGTTAGCGTTCAACTTATTTGAAATAAAATATTTCTGCCACAGCAGAACATTTGAGAACCATTGTTATATGTTATAGGGTTTACCCAAACAAGGTTACCCCCATTGCTCGGAGAAGGTAATAACCTTCAGCCTTCAGTTATTACAGTTAAAATGTGATATATGTGTATTTACATTTAAATGCTATATTCTATTGGGTCACAAGTTTGTGCTGTTTCTATCACTTACAGTAATCAGTAGTCAATGATTCAAGCTCATCCATAGAATGCAGTGTAAGAAAAATGTTATCAGACACTAGTTAGAGCTGCTGCTTATAGTGTGAGCTGTAATAACTTTTGACTGTGTTGAGTGTTAGTTGTTTTCAGAGACCTTTCAGTGAGGAACTGTGAAAGCAGGGACAGTGATAGTGATGCAATATAACAATTTAGAACTGAGGCAGTCGTTTCCGCACAGGGATAGTGTTATATTGTAACAGTTTTGTGATATAAAGCTCTCTGGAAACAGAGATCCAGGGAGCTCACTGTCAGGAAAGTTTTTATCTTTTTCTAATTAATTACAATTAACTCAATGCGTTGGATACCTCTCTGGCACTCAAAGGGTTAAATAATTAAAGTGAGGTCATTCATATTAAAGTTTTCAATGTTATGAGTAAGAAATTGAACACTGGTTTTAACCCTTTGAGTGCCAGAGGGGTACGCAATGCATTGCGTACCCCCTGGCACTCAAAGGGTTAATTTCTTTTAATTTTTTTTTTTTTAGCCTTTTAACATACTTATATTACTGAACTGTAATGCTGCATTGTAATAATACAATGCGTGTTTTTTATTTTTTTTTTTATAATGAATATTTACTGCTTCTTTTAACCCTTGAAGTGCCAGAGGGGTACACAAAGAATTGCTCTGCAATGCGTTACGTACCCCTCTGGCACGCAAAGGGTTAATATTTTAAACATTCAGGGAAGTGTTTAGCCACCTTGTTCTTCTTAACACTACAAATAGTTATTATATCCCATTGATAAGAATATGGTTGTCCATGTAACCCTTTGAGTGCCAGAGAGGTATCCAATACATTACACTCTGGCACTCAAAGGGTTAACCCCAAACAGATTGATACCATAGAAAAGTGGGATTTATTTTTACATATAACAGGAAGGAAAACACGGTGCTTGGTCTGAAGGGAACATTGTGCATATGGTACAGATTTATGATCTGTTTTTAGTGCATGCTTTCTCTGTTCCAAAATATGTTCTCCCATATATACATGTACTGTACTTAGAAGACCTGGGGGTTATGTACTAAGGAGTGATAACAAGGTGATAAAGTGGAGATGACGTCTCCAGTGATATCAGTTCTTCAGCTATTCTGTAGAGTCTATGCACTAAGATCTCCAGAGCTGGATGAATCTTAGTGAATTGGCTGCATAGAATAACATAGGAAATGGATAGGTGATATCACTGGAGAAGTCATATCCGCTTTATCACACCTTAGTGCATCTCCCCACATAGAGTGAATTTGGGATAAACCAATCATACAGGACAAAAAAAAAATGTGATTGATTTAAATGAGATTTTAACTCCTTGAATGCTAGAGGGGTCTTATTGTGAAAGGGGTTCAAAGCTCTATTTAAGTCTATGGGGAATTTGGAATTATTTGCCCCCTATGGGGGTAAAGTTTTTGGTTATTTCACCCCTATGACGCAGGTGGTTTGCTACAGAATTGCACCAGCTGCTCTTAGTACATCAGCCTCAAGATGTTTTTTTTTATATTTGATAGAACTAAACAGATAATTATTTTTTACAAATCTTTTTTAACCCTTTAAGAACCAGAGGGATGTGCAACACATTGTATTGCACAACCCACTGTTCCTTAAAGCGTTAAACTAGTTAACCCGATAACGACCCTTGAAGTGCCATAACCTGGTCTGGCACCCAATGACCGGTAACAGTCCTGGCACGTCATGGAATTCCTTGTTTGCTGCTGGTCCAAGTTGTGATGTTTTTATTAGGTAAAAGGAACCTGCTATACAATTTTTTTTTATTTTCAAAATACTTTATTAATGCCAAGAAAAATTACAGAGAGTTCAATCAAAACAATCTCAGCAAAAACAGCCATAAGGCAATAGATATCAATAGGCTTCTACAAGTGAGAAGAAAATACAGCAGGAGGTAAAGACAATGCACAAATCTACCAAGCCTAGACATAAGTGGCCTGGGCAAAGCTACATTCCCCTATACTGTAAGTGCCAACATATCAGCTGAAAACCAGTATAACTACTGGTCAGAAAGGAGAGAAAAAGAGAGTAAATCAAGAAAGGGAAAGAGGAAGGAGGAAGGACAGAAACATAAGGGTAACACAAGGGGACGATGTATTGAAGGATAAATAGTAGGTCATGGAGGGGGAAATCCATAAGGAACATTAGGTTAATCAGATTTTACACGCCTAGTGCACGGTTGAGAAAAGAGGCCCATTGAAAGAAGTATTCATGAAAAATTGAAAGATACAATATTATATTTTAACACTTTGAGTGCCAAAGGGGTATGCAACGCATTGCAAAGCAATTCCTTGCGTACCACTCTGGCACTCAAAAGGTTAACACATATGTTTTTTTTTTCTTTTGGAATCTTGATCTTCTTAAAAATTCAGTTTATTGTAAATATCAACATTTTATTCTAATTTTACATATTTACTGAATTTAGGATTCCAGTGTAGCAATATATTATACTCAATAATAATATGAGCACATATTAAATATTACATAAACATTGTATAACGCATTGCTACATTGCAATCTTAAATTCAGTGAGCGCTTTAAAATTAGGACGTTTCAATAAATACATTTAACCCTTTGAGTGCCAGAGGGGTACGCAACGCAATGCTTTGTAATGCGTTGCATACCGCTGTGGCACTCAAAGGGTTAAAATAAACTAAATTTTTAAGAAGATTGAAAAAAGACAGACACTATTGTATTAAAATATAATTTTGTGTAGCTGGTTCTTTTTACTTTGTGATATCATGGGGTGAGGCTTGGTGAAATCAGAGGGAGGGCTTGGTTGTGTCACAGGTCTTTGTTCTGTCAAGGGATGGGGCATGGTAATGTCACAGGGCAAATATTTAGGAATGTTGGCAACTAGGGGGAGATCCACTAAGCGGTGATAAAGAGGTGATAAAGTGGCTATGACTTCTCCAGTTTATCACTTCTCCAATTCCTATGTTATTCTATGGAGCCTATGCAGTAAGATCTCCTAAGCTGAAGAAATATTAGTGCATAGACTCCATAGAATAACATAGGAACTGGAGAAGTCATCTTCACTTCATCAGCTCTTTATCACCGCATAGTGACTCTCCCCCTAAGAATTTAGCAAACTATATGGGCACTCTAATACTTGTAGAAAAATGGCAACACATTGCCTAGGTGCTACATAAAACTATGTATATTTAATTATGTGTGGTAATGTAGTCACATCAAATGAGCACTCAACAGGACTTGCAAAAGATATGAAATTAAGTTATTAAAGCGGAACTTTCAGTACATACTTAGTCGGCATGCATTCATGAAATGCATGGGGACTAGCTTTGAAATAGATGTTTTACCTTGAAAAAATAGCCCAGTGTAAAGGAATTGTTCCCGTTTTGTGACTGATGGGCAGGTTAGTGCAGTCTGTGCACCTGTGCCATCAGTCCCTTCCTGTAACCATATGGTGCACTGCAGTGCTACTCAATGGAGACCGGGACTGACAGTGCAGGTGCAAGGACAAGATGTCTGTGCTGTAGCCTGGGTTCCGGTCTCCAAATGTGAACGATTCCTTTACACTGGGCTATTTTTTCATGGTAAAACATCTGTTTCAAAGCTAGTCACCTATCATGGTGCCCGTGCTATGCTGGTGACATTTTGATACATTGCTACTTCCTGATACCTTTTAATTGGCTAACGTGGTGTTGCTCCTCCCAGTGACAGCCCTTAAATACTCAGTCCTGTCACTTCTGCAGTGCCCTTTCGTGGTGTTCCCGTTGCTAGCGCTTGTTCCGTTATATTCGTATGATTCCTGTGTATCACCCGGACTGCCTGACTACTCTGCCTGTTTACGTTCCTGCTCTGTGTACCGACCCGGATTGGCTGATGTTCCTGTTCTGTGTACCGACCCGGATCGGCTGACATTCCTGCTCTGTGTACCGGCCCGGATTGGCTACTTTCCTGCTCTATGTTACTGCCCCGTTCGCACTCTCACTGGGAATCCGGTTTGGGGCTATAACCGGTGCTCGCTCTCTCTGTCTCACAAGACCTCCAGTTGCCTCAGTTACTGCTCTGGCAGTTCTGTACCGGGGCCACGATAACTCCTGTGCTTAGTCCTCTATCTCTCCATTGTGGAGATCCAGGTTGCACCACGGTACGCTTGGCCTGTTACTGTTATACCTGAGGTTGGGTTATTTTTAGGCACCTCAGTCTGTCTATTCCATCTACAGTTGTCTCAGACAGGAGCATTCGTTAACTCCTTGCGGGGCGGTGCTATGCACTTGGGTTTCAGTCTATTGCAGTCTCTGTTTGGCATTACACTTCACCTCCCGGTGCTGTGCACTTGGGTCGCAATCCATTGCATTCTCGGTTTGGCACTACTCTGCACCTCCCAGTGCCGTGCATTTGGGTTACCGTCTATTGCAGTCCCGGTTTGGCGTTACACTGCACCTCCAATCGCAGCCTATCTCTGGTGCTCCAGTAGCCAGTCGCACATCCTGGGCTCCGCTTGCTCCTTTTGGCTACAGTCGCTATTGTGTCACTCTCTGCGTAGAGAGTGTACAGTGGGCCTATCCTCTGTTCCTGGCCTAATAGTACCAGTCAGATATTGTCTCACTGAATCATACGAACTTTACCTGACCTGTGTCAGTATTGTATATTGTTTAACATATACTGGACCTGTGTGGGTTATTCACTTTACTGTAACCTGTCCTGTGTCAGTGTTATATTGTATTTATATGCTGGACCCGCGAGGGTTACTATTTCTCTGTGTGATTTAATAGAACTGTTTTTTTACCAAAACCTTCCGTCTCTGAGTGTACATAAAACCGTTACATCATCATGCATTTAATGAATGCATGGCAACTAAGTATGTACTGAAAGTTCCGCTTTAAAGTCATCTTTTTTATATGTCCTGTTGAGTACTATATTTATTATATTGCCAACATTTTGAGTATAGTAATCCCCTTTATCTTGATAAAGGGGATGACTATACCTGAAACACTGACAAAAAAATCACCTTTTCCTTCCTCTGAAGACATCCCAAGAGTGTGATCATTTCTACATGTTTCTATTGCAGTGCTGTCCAAGTTCAGTCCTCAAGGGCCACCAACAGGCCAGGATGTAAGGATTTCCCTGATTACACACAGGTGAGTTAATCAGTGGATCATTCATTGTGATTAACACCTGGTCTGTTGGTGGCCCTTGAGGACTGAACTTAGTCAGCCATGATCTATTGGATACAACACTTCAGCACCTGTGCCAGCTCATAACCTCTACTGTGAGTGCTTCCCACTGGGCTTTCATATCTACAGTATATATTTTTTGTGTATATATAATATATACCATATTTGTGTGTAAATAATATACATATTCAGTTTATTTATACACAGTGTATACACATATTGAATATGCTCTTTGCTATCCTTATTTATTCTGCTTTAATATCATATATGATTTGCTGTGATAATGGCGAGTGCCCTCTCTTTTTCTTTGTATGTTATGATCTGGTCCAAGGAACTTGAAGGAGAAATAAAAATCCCCATTGATTTAAATGAGGTTTTTATCCACTTGAATGCTAGAGAGGTCTCAAACACATTGTTTTGCAATGTGTTGGACACATCTCTAGCATTCAAGTGGTTAAAATTAATTCAATGGGAATGTTGCTAATTTTTAGCTCTCCCCTATAGAGCAAATGGTTTTCCCCAGACTTCCTGCACTTTACTTTTGAAAATACAGCCCTTAGAATGTTATATGGGTGCAAAGCAATGCATTGAATACACCACTTACACTCAAAGGGTTAACAAAAGTTCTGTTCTACACATTCTAGTCTAAAAAATCTCATATAAACATCTATGTGTGTGTGTGTGTGTGTGTGTGTGTGTATGTTTCTGTGTGTGTGTATGTAAATATGTGTGTATGTATTTGTATGTATGTATATGTCTATGTTTGTGTGTATGTGTGTGTGTGTGTATATGTATGTGTGCGTTTTTGTGTGTATATATCTCATATCAACATCTGTGTGTGTATGTATATGTCTGTGTTTGTGTGTATATATGTCTGTGTGTGAATATGTTTATGTCTGTGTCTGTCTGTATGTATGTATGTAAGTGAGTGAGTGAGTGGGCATATGTATCTGTATATGAGTGTATGTACAAGTGTGTGTGTGTGTGTGTGTGTGTGTATGCATGTGTGCATTTGTGTGTCTGTATGTGAGTGGATGTGTGTTTGTCTGTGTATGTATGTGTGTGTATGTATATGTCTCTGTGTGTATGTGTGTGTATGTGTTTGTGTATATATTTATGTTTGTGTGTGTCTGTATGTGTGTGTCTGTATGTGTGTCTGTGTGTGTATATGTATGTATGTGTGTATATGTTTGTATGTGTGTGAGTGTGTATTTGTTTGTGTATGTATTTGTGTATTTCTATATGTATGTGTGTATGTGTTTGTGTATATTTATATATATGTGTGTATGTATATGTGTGTGTGCATCTGTGTGTGTCCGTGTGTGTGTATGTTTGTGTGTATGTGTGTGTATGTCTATATGTTTGTGTATGTATATGTGTGTGTGTAAACATTCTTAAAACTGAGTCTCCAGGTCCGATACTGAGAGTTCCCAGGTATGAATATAGCAATTCTGGAACATACCAGCTGCAACACAGGGGGACAAATAAAAATGTCCCTCCTTTCTATTTATGTAAATTTAAACCCTTGAATGCTAGGGAAGTTTCCAATAAAACGTGATGCATTGGAGGCGGTTCACTTTTAAAGGTCTCACGCAAAAGAGCGTGAGTCCACATGTCACATTAACTATGTCGCTATGATAAAAATGGCGACATGAGAATCTCACACTGCATGACAGCGCGAGATTCTCGTACTGTCGCGTACTGAGCATCACATACAATTATTATAGAGCAGGTAGCTGAGTTAGAAGCAAGAAATTGGCGTTACATTAAGGGAATTTTTTTTCCTTCAATGATTCCTACATATTATAATTTATAAGTGTAAAATACTGTTGTAGACACACTGCTCTTTACTCAGAATAATTGACCCCTTAAATCAATTTAACTAATTTTCACTCTGCTATGTATTTTAACTCCTCTTCAAGTCACTTTTGTAAATCATCTTCTGTAATGCAGTTATTTTGATATATCAAATAGCAACTGGTTTTGTTGTCCTTGTTGTGACTTACGGGCAGAGTGGAAGACCGCTATGTTATGTATACCTCCTATCTCTATTGCAATGTTGATTTCAGTCCGCTTCAGTGGAGCATGAAGCATTGTGAAATAGAGCTGGATATAATAGCACTAAATGTTATATGCTGCGCTTGGTGTCTTTAATCCACATCCACTTTATCCTATGCATTTTGTATTGAAGACACCAAGTTGAGCACAAAACATTAAGCACTATTATACTCAGCGCTAATTCACAGGACTGAAATCACATTACAAAAGAGATGGGGGGTATACATAACACAGCGGTGTTCAACTATGCCCGTGAGTCACAACCACGGACAACGAAGTGGACATGCTATGCATCTGTGCATTAGGCAAATGATCCAAGAATATCTCTAAAGGGGATGTATCACCTTATAAAATTTTTTTACCATAGCTTTTGTTAATCAAGTAATATTAGGATATTGTTTTTTTTAAATGTAAGTACTTTAAAAGATATTCTGTCTTCAAGCTTTGCAGGTCATCATAATGTAGCACGCTGACTCTTCAACAAAGCTCTTGTTCACTTCCTAATTTTCCTCCCACCTCCCTCGCAGCTGCCCCAGGGAGCGTATTCGCGTTTCCCTTTGGTGTTGTGTGAATGGCTTCTGTCATTACATCAAGCTCCGGCTACAACTATACTGAGGTTTCAACCTCAATATAATGCTAACTGGAGCTTGATATTACAGTAAAAACTATTGTAACTTCTTTTGTAAGGTGATACATCCGCTTTAAGTGGTTAACACATAAGATTGGAGAGAAGTTCTCATACCGCCAGTTACCTGCCTGCAGTGCGGCTATATTTGGACAAAGTCATCAAGACAAAGTGAAGGATATAATATACACCATTTATATGTAAGAACATTGACTTGATGTTTATATATTTTTGAAGTGCTATCACTGTTTTTTAGCATCATTATTCATACCAATTTTTTATTAGATCTACTAACTCGGCCACCTGCTCTATAATTATTGTTTACGACATTCAGTACGAGACATGAGAATCTCGCTTTGTCATACAATGCGAGATTCTCATGTCTCCATTTTTATCATGAGGGCATAGTTAATGTGACACAGTTGCATGTTCTTTTGCTTGCAAACTTTTAAAAAGGATTCCACTGGAGGCAACTCTACGTGGTTAAAATACACGTTTGAATAAATGTAAACTTTATTTTTCTCCCATGGCACAGCCCCATAATTGCTAAATTTTTATCTTCTGTGTATGCCTCATTCCTCTTCAAGGGGTTCAAAGCACAATTTTATTCACTGGCATGTTTAAAGTGATAGTAATGCCTATTTAAAAGTATTGCATTGCATCGTCTTTATATAAAAACTAAGAGATAGCACTAAATTTAAGTCTTTCATTTTGTGTAGTTCAAAAGTTATGCAAAGGTAAAGATGTCCCTTTCTGGCCACCTCCCTCTGGATCTGTAATGGGGTCGTGTGACTCGATGGGACAAACTTCAGTCAGTAAGTATAAGGGAAATCCTGGTCCCCTTGACGAAGGAGGGCAGGATTTCCCTTTGCTTACTGAAGATTGTCCGTCGCTGCAGCCAGTCTGACCAACCTGCTGATTCAGAATGACGTGGAAGAAAGGGGTGGGCTGGGGATCTTTATCTGTGCGTAACTTTTGAACTACACAAAACTGAAGACTTAAATATAGCTCAATCTCTTCATTTTTATATTAAGAAGACTCAATGCAATACTTTTAAGTAGGCATTACTAACCCTTTAATTTGTCCCCCATAGTGTAGCTGGTAAGCTCTAGAATTGCACCTCTTTTCTTTCTGCATACAGCCGGAAGTCACTGCCAGGTGTGAAGAGTGACACATTGTTGCTGTGTAGAATGCAGAGAGCACGTTTTGGTTGAATCCATCAGTCAGGAAAACAGATACGTACCCTGTGGGCATTACACAATCAAATGGGTTTCACTCTGCCCCTGTTATACACTTGAATAGTTTGAAATGATTGCTTTCTTCCAAGCACTAGCAAACATCGCAGTGACAGTGACATTTTTTGTAGAGCTGAAGAAATACAGATTTAAAGGGATAGTAATGTTTCACAATAAAAGCAGCTCCAATTAATCTTCATAGTATTTGGGCTGTGGAGAGTGTTATTTCAATACTGTCAGAGTGGTAGTTCAAGAGTAATTGAATGATAAAGTATCCCCCTCCCACCCCTTTTACTGATGTAACACTGCTCACCTCGGAACAGAAAGGAGGTGTCCAGATGGCTTGCAGAGAGGGACAATCTTCAATTAGCATAAGGAAAAACCTGAAAAACCTGTCAAGGGCGGCAAGTTTTTCCTTATACTTACAGTAAGAATATTGTCCCTTGCTGTGATCTGTTTGGTCAAGGGGGGCAGAGTTTTCATTATGTTCAAAGTAAGAAGATTGTCCCTTGCTGTGCTCTGTCTGATCAAGAGGCCAGATCTACTTACACTAGGTAAAAGGGGCGGGAGGGGGATACTCTATCATTCAATTACTCTTGAACTACAACTGTGACAGTGTTGAAATAACACTCTCCGTGGCCTAAATACTATGAAGATTAATTGGAGCTCCTTTTATTTTGAAACATTACTATCTCTTTCAAGGAGAAGTAACACCTTTTAATAATACCCTCCCCCCTGCACCGAACACACACACTTACCTTACTACAGACAGAAAAACCTAATGGTCATAGTATCTTTGTTCAAAAGATGACTTCTTGACCTTTTGAGCACCAGATGGGTATGCAAGTTGTTTACCCCTCTGGCACTCAAAGGGTTAAATCATTCATGGATGCCATGTCCATGGAGGCAGACAAGACAGCTGCAGCCAGTTTTTTTTTTTCTTTTTCAAATTGTATTAGGCAGAGTCCATGAGCCCTACTTAACCCTTTTAGGACTGCAGTGATGTGCTATGCATTGTTCATGTCTTTGGTCCTTAAACCTTTCAGTGGCAGAGAGGTATGCTTTGCAATGTGTTGCATACCCATCTGCCACTGAAAGGCTTAAAGGGTTAAGCTTACCATGTGCACTGGTTAATGCCTGTGCCCTGTGATCCTGCTGGCATCTGTCATGTCTGCCTCCATGTACATGACATACAGGACTGACGGGAAATATTATCTGTTTTACAAAGCCACAAAGGAAAAAATCATTAGACCATTAGAACTTTTTAGCCATAATAAGTTAAGAGGGGTCTATTTTTCTGAGGTTTTACTCCTTTAACCCATTGAGTGCCAGGGTCTTAGTCTATTTCTTAGATCTTGTAGGCCGCACACATTTCTCACCATTTTTTTATCCATCCATTTGGGTACGATTCCGGTAAGTAACTTTCTAGTTACATATGGAAAGTTATATATTGTTGTTTTTTTTTTCAGAACAAATTGTGCTTTTTCATGGTCAAGTTTACATCATGTGACAAGTTTTATGATGTCATAAACACAAAAAGGTAAAAAAAGAAAGTACTTATTTTGCTAAACTCACACACTGTATATCAAAAATATTTATGCTGATTGTGAAAGCTTTAATAAATATGTATAGTTTTACTGACATGCGCGGCCAGTGCAGCACCCTAATTACCAGGAGCACAAAATGGTATTTATAACTTTATGAACTAAAATGCACATTATAGTGGTTACATAGTAAAACTACTGTAAAACATCTGAATAACAATATAAAACTCTCTAGTTACAGAAATTAGATATCCCACTGCATCAAATGAGGAGTCATTTACCTTTTTACCCCTAGCCTGGTGTGTACAAAAATTTTCAGAAGGTGGTGCTAAAAGGAAAAAAAATTGGCATTCTTTTTTTATTTTTTCACCCCTTAAAATGTATTGAAATCTGTGAAAAATATGGAATTTGCAGCTGCATTCATTAACTACTGCTCTTAGGAGAAAAATGGCAGCCCACTGGTGTGTTATAACATATTGTTGGGAGTACCAGAAACGCAAAACTAAAATCTCTTAATGTTTCTTAGTTTTTACAACATGATTTTCCAGTACTATAATGGTTGAAAGAACTACAGAAATGAAGAAAAGTTAGACAAAACATACCATTTTGGAAAGAAAATTACCAACCAGGTCAAACAGGGGGTCATTTGCCTTTCTACCCTTAACTTGGTATGCAAAACTGTTTCCAGAAGATGGGGCTACATGAAACTGAACTCTGTGAAAACTATGGAAATTCCAAAGGTATTCATTAGCTACTGGTCTTCAAAGAAAAATGGCAACCCATTGGTATGAGTTGAAGTATAGTAGAGGTTGCCAGAACCACAAAACTACACCAAATACAACCTCTCATTTTTATTACAATTTTTCAAACATATCAATGTATTTGGTGTATATTAAACAGCAATTTCACAGCAAGCCTCAATCTATACAGAAATGAACAAAGAAAGAAAACAAATACAGGGGAACTTTCACCCCAAGTAAACTTGTTGAAGATAGATTCCTCACTTGTTTCTTGTATAAAATCATAATTTTTCCCCCCAAAATATCTACTCTAATTAAGATACAGTGAAGCTTCAAAATGTGCCAAGTGACGTCAGCTTGCTGGTTTGTGAGGTACAAACTGTAATGCACAGTTTATCAGTTCCTCCCCTCTCTGCATATAGCACACCCCCATTCCAATATGCAGCTCTGGCCTGGCAACAAGGAGATGCAGACTTCCAAATTCAGCAGCAAAAAAAAAAAAAAGGGAGAGCGCTGGCAATCAACAGTAATGCCACAAACATGGGTGCTCTAACCTTACATCGATCCGAAGGCAACAAAGGTACTAATTTTATTATGTGTTTCTTTAGAAGCATTATTCCTTACTTTTCAGACTTGATTAGTGGCACACGACAATTGGGGGTGAGATTTATGTAAGTGAAAGTTCCGCTTAAAGACAAGTATTGTCCTGTAAAATATTGCATCTCCTTGTCTAACATGAGGAGACCCGTTTGGAGTCACATGCCCTAAATGCCCAATAGCAGTTGTTAAAATGTAACCTTTATTCATTTACATTAAAAACAGTTGTGAATCACCTATTGTGTATATCTTAGGACACTTGATTGAATTAGTATCAAGATCGCAATCAGTCTTTTAATCTATTTTTATAATTTGCTAAATTTACAGATCTTCAATCTATACCAATCAATATCTGTTTAATTCTTAAAGGATAGTAATGTTTCATAATAAAAGCAGTTCTAATTAATCATCATAGTATTTGGACTTTGGAGAGTGTTACTTCAATTCTGTCAGAGCTGTAGTTCAAGAGTAATTCTATGACAAAGTATCCCCCTCCCGCCCCTTTTACTGATGTAACACTGCTCAGCCAGATCAGAAGGGAGGTGCCCAGGTAGACTGCAGAGAGGGACAATCTTCAATTAAGATAAGGGAAAAACCTGTAAAACTTGTCAAGGAGGGCAGGGCTTTCATTGTTCTGATAGGAAGAAGATTGTCCCCTGCTGTTATCTGTCTGGTCTATGGACTGGATTCCACATCTGAGAAGAGATGGCTTACACTAGGTAAAAGGGGCAGGAGGGGAAACTTTGCTTGTGAATATCTCTCAAATCATAAAGGTTTGAGAGATAAGACTTATATCGTTCTTCATGTTTTTTTAATGCCTACAAAATAAAATAAAGATAAAACAAAGTGTTACTATCCCTTTAAACACTTGCACATAGCTCAGCATGACAACACATCATAATATAATATATAATAATAATATAATAATTTGCTAAAATGTGTGTGACGATGCAGTCATGCGCAGTAGAGACTGCCCGCGCCTCAGCTGATACAGAGCTGGACGCCAAAAAGGAGCGTCCAGCTCTGTATCAGCGGTGGTGTGGACAGTCTCTACTGCAGATGACTGCCCCATGACTGGCTGGCAGTGGCACTGTGGCCCGTGTAATGGGCTCTTCAACTAGTTCAATATAACACCACCCCAGGGACAATAATTTTCTTTTTAGCACGCCAGAGGTGGGCTTATTTAAACATAACCACTGCTATGTTTTTAAAGGGATAGTAATACTTAAAATGTAAAAAAAATATGTTGTAGGGTTTATCCCCCTGAGTAAAACAAGGGTACTCCCACTGCTGAAAGATGTTTCATTCAAAAGTTATTAATTTTCAAAGTTGAATTTATTAGGTGCAATATCACAGTGGCCTGAAATTGTACAGTGGCACTGTTGCTACATGATCCTATGGACAGCTCTGGTCAGTTGACCATAAATCTCCATAGGATGGTGTAGCAACAGCGCCACTGTACAATTTCAGGCCACTGTGATATTGCACCTAAAAAATTCAACTTTGAAAATTAATAACTTTTGAATGAAACACCTTTCAGCAGTGGGAGTGCCCTTGTTCTACTTAGAGGGATAAACTCTACAACATATTTTTTTTTTACATTTTAAGTATTACTATCCCTTTAAGCACGCCAAGTTGGAGGGACACACATAATGGGTGATTCCCAATGATTTTTAATGTACATTAATAAAGATTACATTTTAACTAGTGATGAGCGAGCATGCTCGGCCGAAGCTCGCATGTGCTCGCCCGCCATGTTCGGGTCTCCTCCCCGCACGTTTCGCGGCTGCTGCGCAGCCAATAAACGTGCGGGGAGGCTCTGACATCAGTGTAATGCCAGCAGCCATGTTGGCTGCTGGCATTACACTGATTGGCTGGCCAGAACCCGTGATCGGGTGCTGTATAGCACCCGACGCGCGAGTTCGGCTCATTCTTAGCCAGGGAGAGATGCGCTTAGGCATATATATGTAAGGTGACATATAATACTAGATGCACAGGAAGTCAGTGTAGGGAGAATAAAATTGTTGAAACTCTTTCAAGACCCAAAAGTCCTTTTTAGGACTGTTGTGTGTGGGGGCAGCATTTATATTTTGTTTGGGGGGGCACAATTTCCTTTTTTTTGTGGGGGGGATATATGTAAGGTGACATATAATACTAGATGCACAGGAAGTCAGTGTAGGGAGAATAAAATTGTTGAAACTCTTTCAAGACCCAAAAGTCCTTTTTAGGACTGTTGTGTGTGGGGGCAGCATTTAATTTTTTTTGGGGGTGGCAGAATTTCATTTTTTTGTGGGGGGGGACATCTTCTAAGGTGAAATTGTACTAGGTGCACAGGGACAAATATTTCACAGTGCAGTGACAAGCTGACATATTCTGTTAGGTGCACAGGGCCAATGATTTTACAACGCAGCGACAAAAAGGGACATTTTAAACATGTGCCTAGCCATAGATTATTGTCACATTCTGTTTAGTGTGCAAATTCACAAATTAACGTCACATATTCCGTTCACTGTGCCTAGCCGCAGATTAGCGTCACATTCTGTTTCGTGTGCCTAGCCGCAGATTAGCGTCACATATTGTTTAGTGTGCCTAGTCGCAGATTAACGTCACATATTGTTTAGTGTGCCTAGCCGCAGATTAGCGTCACATATTGTTTAGTGTGCCTAGCCGCAGATTAGCGTCACATTCTGTTTAGTGTGCAAATTCACAAATTAACGTCACATATTTCGTTCACTGTGCCTAGCCGCAGATTAGCGTCACATTCTGTTTCGTGTGCCTAGCCGCAGATTAGCGTCACATTATGTTTTGTGTGCCTAGCCGCAGATTAGCGTCACATTCTGTTTCGTGTGCCTAGCCGCAGATTAGCGTCACATATTGTTTAGTGTGCCTAGCCGCAGATTAACGTCACATATTGTTTAGTGTGCCTAGCCGCAGATTAGCGTCACATTCTGTTTCGTGTGCCTAGCCGCAGATTAGCGTCACAAATTGTTTAGTGTGCCTAGCCGCAGATTAACGTCACATATTGTTTAGTGTGCCTAGCCGCAGATTAGCGTCACATATTGTTTAGTGTGCCTAGCCGCAGATTAGCGTCACATTCTGTTTCGTGTGCCTAGCCGCAGATTAGCGTCACATTCTGTTTCGTGTGCCTAGCCGCAGATTAGCGTCACATTCTGTTTCGTGTGCCTAGCCGCAGATTAGCGTCACATTCTGTTTCGTGTGCCTAGCCGCAGATTAGCGTCACATTCTGTTTCGTGTGCCTAGCCGCAGATTAGCGTCACATTCTGTTTCGTGTGCCTAGCCGCAGATTAGCGTCACATATTGTTTAGTGTGCCTAGCCGCAGATTAACGTCACATATTGTTTAGTGTGCCTAGCCGCAGATTAACGTCACATATTGTTTAGTGTGCCTAGCCGCAGATTAGCGTCACATATTGTTTAGTGTGCCTAGCCGCAGATTAGCGTCACATTCTGTTTAGTGTGCAAATTCACAAATTAACGTCACATATTCCGTTCACTGTGCCTAGCCGCAGATTAGCGTCACATTCTGTTTCGTGTGCCTAGCCGCAGATTAGCGTCACATTCTGTTTCGTGTGCCTAGCCGCAGATTAGCGTCACATTCTGTTTCGTGTGCCTAGCCGCAGATTAGCGTCACATTCTGTTTCGTGTGCCTAGCCGCAGATTAGCGTCACATTCTGTTTCGTGTGCCTAGCCGCAGATTAGCGTCACATATTGTTTAGTGTGCCTAGCCGCAGATTAACGTCACATATTGTTTAGTGTGCCTAGCCGCAGATTAGCGTCACATATTGTTTAGTGTGCCTAGCCGCAGATTAGCGTCACATTCTGTTTAGTGTGCAAATTCACAAATTAACGTCACATATTCCGTTCACTGTGCCTAGCCGCAGATTAGCGTCACATTCTGTTTCGTGTGCCTAGCCGTAGATTAGCGTCACATTCTGTTTCGTGTGCCTAGCCGCAGATTAGCGTCACATTCTGTTTCGTGTGCCTAGCCGCAGATTAGCGTCACATATTGTTTAGTGTGCCTAGCCGCAGATTAACGTCACATATTGTTTAGTGTGCCTAGCCGCAGATTAACGTCACATATTGTTTAGTGTGCCTAGCCGCAGATTAGCGTCACATATTGTTTAGTGTGCCTAGCCGCAGATTAGCGTCACATTCTGTTTAGTGTGCAAATTCACAAATTAACGTCACATATTCCGTTCACTGTGCCTAGCCGCAGATTAGCGTCACATTCTGTTTCGTGTGCCTAGCCGCAGATTAGCGTCACATTCTGTTTCGTGTGCCTAGCCGCAGATTAGCGTCACATTCTGTTTCGTGTGCCTAGCCGCAGATTAGCGTCACATATTGTTTAGTGTGCCTAGCCGCAGATTAACGTCACATATTGTTTAGTGTGCCTAGCCGCAGATTAGCGTCACATATTGTTTAGTGTGCCTAGCCGCAGATTAACGTCACATATTGTTTAGTGTGCCTAGCCGCAGATTAGCGTCACATATTGTTTAGTGTGCCTAGCCGCAGATTAGCGTCACATTCTGTTTAGTGTGCAAATTCACAAATTAACGTCACATATTCCGTTCACTGTGCCTAGCCGCAGATTAGCGTCACATTCTGTTTCGTGTGCCTAGCCGCAGATTAGCGTCACATTCTGTTTCGTGTGCCTAGCCGCAGATTAGCGTCACATATTGTTTAGTGTGCCTAGCCGCAGATTAACGTCACATATTGTTTAGTGTGCCTAGCCGCAGATTAGCGTCACATTCTGTTTCGTGTGCCTAGCCGCAGATTAGCGTCACATATTGTTTAGTGTGCCTAGCCGCAGATTAACGTCACATATTGTTTAGTGTGCCTAGCCGCAGATTAGCGTCACATATTGTTTAGTGTGCCTAGCCGCAGATTAGCGTCACATTCTGTTTCGTGTGCCTAGTCGCAGATTAGCGTCACATTCTGTTTCGTGTGCCTAGCCGCAGATTAGCGTCACATTCTATTTCGTGTGCCTAGCCGCAGATTAGCGTCACATTCTGTTTCGTGTGCCTAGCCGCAGATTAGCGTCACATATTGTTTAGTGTGCCTAGCCGCAGATTAACGTCACATATTGTTTAGTGTGCCTAGCCGCAGATTAGCGTCACATATTGTTTAGTGTGCCTAGCCGCAGATTAACGTCACATATTGTTTAGTGTGCCTAGCCGCAGATTAACGTCACATATTGTTTAGTGTGCCTAGCCGCAGATTAGCGTCACATATTGTTTAGTGTGCCTAGCCGCAGATTAGCGTCACATTCTGTTTAGTGTGCAAATTCACAAATTAACGTCACATATTCCGTTCACTGTGCCTAGCCGCAGATTAGCGTCACATTCTGTTTCGTGTGCCTAGCCGCAGATTAGCGTCACATTCTGTTTCGTGTGCCTAGCCGCAGATTAGCGTCACATTCTGTTTCGTGTGCCTAGCCGCAGATTAGCGTCACATATTGTTTAGTGTGCCTAGCCGCAGATTAACGTCACATATTGTTTAGTGTGCCTAGCCGCAGATTAACGTCACATATTGTTTAGTGTGCCTAGCCGCAGATTAACGTCACATATTGTTTAGTGTGCCTAGCCGCAGATTAGCGTCACATATTGTTTAGTGTGCCTAGCCGCAGATTAGCGTCACATTCTGTTTAGTGTGCAAATTCACAAATTAACGTCACATATTCCGTTCACTGTGCCTAGCCGCAGATTAGCGTCACATTCTGTTTCGTGTGCCTAGCCGCAGATTAGCGTCACATTCTGTTTCGTGTGCCTAGCCGCAGATTAGCGTCACATTCTGTTTTGTGTGCCTAGCCGCAGATTAGCGTCACATTCTGTTTCGTGTGCCTAGCCGCAGATTAGCGTCACATATTGTTTAGTGTGCCTAGCCGCAGATTAACGTCACATATTGTTTAGTGTGCCTAGCCGCAGATTAGCGTCACATATTGTTTAGTGTGCCTAGCCGCAGATTAGCGTCACATTCTGTTTCGTGTGCCTAGCCGCAGATTACCGGCATATATTCCGTTTAATATGAAGAAGGCGGGTAAAAAGGGACGGGGAAGTGGACGTGATCCTGATAGTTCAAGTAAATATACAGCAAATACTGTTTGGTAACAATTTTTCGCCTAAAATCGTTTTTATCTTCCTTTTTGTGTGTTTTACGGTCAGTCTGTAAAAATGGCGTACTACGGGCGAAACATTGTTCCCAGCAGCGACGTTGGAGTCCAAGATGCATCCAGACATCCTCCCTATGCTGTCCCTGAACCATTTCTGTGGTGTTTCCATCATTTTCTGACCTTTTCCTATGAACCAGGCACCCTCCCCTCATCAGAGCAGGGGGTGCCTGGTGTAATGCTCGAGTCCTCCCATTGACTTCAATGGGGCTCGGGTGCTCGGCCGAGCACTCGAGCCTCCGGGGGCGCTCGGCCAGAGCACCCGAACACCCGAGCATCGGGGTGCTCGATCATCACTAATTTTAACCACTGCTGTTGGGCATTTAGGGCATAGGACAACAAATGGGCCTGCTCATGTTAGAAAAGGAATCACAATTATTTACATGTGCCGTACTTGTCTTAAAAGGGGTATTTTTTTTCTGTTTCTTTGATTCTTTTTCAAACATTACTTGTCTTTACTAAAATGGTTGTAACTACTACATAAATGAAGAAAAGATAGACAAAGCATTTTGGAAAGAATATAACCTATCACATCAAATGAGGGGTCATTGGTCTTTCTCCCCCTAGCTTGGTGTGCACAAATATTTCTAGACGTTGGTGCTAAAGGAAAAAAATTACATTTACATCCCTTCAAATGTACTGAAATCTATGAAAACGATGGCATTTCCAACTATATTCATTAGCTACTGCTCTTACAATAAAAATGTCACCCAAATGATATGAGTTCACATGCTGTAGGTGGTGCCAAAAGCACAAAACTACATCTACCTTTTTTTTCTTTTTTAAAAGTGGCTTCCTGTACTAAAATGGTCATAACTTTTAGAGATATGAAGGAAAGGTATGCAAAGTATATTAATTTGCTAAGTAGACATTCACCTGTATTGAATGAGGGGTTGTATGCCTTTCTGCTCCTAATTTGTTTTCACTATTTGTTTCAAACCTCATCTGGGGCATCAGGACCCCTCCTGATGTCCCTCAAACAAGTCTGAATAAATAATAATGAAAAAAAGTCCTTTGTGTGACACAGGGGGCCCAATGCATGGGGAGCCCTTCCAGGATTTTTAAACATTAATATGAGTGCTCAAAAACCCTTTATTTAGTTTTGGTGGTCATATTCCTTGGTTAACTATTGAAATGTAAACATGTATAGGGCGAGCAAGAAGATAGTGTGCTAAAAATATTGCCTGAACAAAAATAGGCGAGATCAGAATGTAGCTCTAATCAACAGAGTGACATTCTGATATCACATACATAATAGTTGCCATACGTGGTGACAGTTCAATGTACAATGCAGAATTAATCCCTTGAATGACTTCTCCACATAATGATCCTCATGTACCTCTTAAAGCTGAATTAACCCCTTGATTGCATTCTCCACATAACGAACCTCATATACGTCCATCTCTTGGACCCTTTGAGTGCCTTCCTTACATAAATCCTCATGTCAGCTACTGTTGCAGACCACAATCAGTCTAATCAGTCCTGTCATCAGTTGCTGGCCAAAAACATATGAGTATATAGGTGGGTCTACTATACATACTTCAAATCCATCCATCTAGATCCATGAAGGCAATTGTAAATGGTGATTTGTCTGTATAATGCCTATTTGATTTTTCTTTGGACTGGTTCCCAGCAAGAACACAACTTAGATTGTATGTTTACCTCTACACACACACACACACACACACACACACACACACACACATGCTTGTGTCACCTCCAAACTTACAGCAATCACAGGGGACAGGAGTCACAGCAGTGATGGACACAAAGAATAGGGGTGTAGATTTCATACATGTCCAATGAGCAGGACACCGTAAACTGTAGGTACATGAGTATTTTTATGTGGGGAAGGCACCCAAGGGGTTAATTCTGCTTTATATATTGAACTGTCTCCATGTTTGTATCTACCATTAAGCAAGCAATACAGAATGTCACTCTTTTGATCGGAACTATATTCTGATCTCGCCTTTTATGTTCAGGCAATATTTTTAACACGCTATTTTGTTGGTCGTCTTATAGATGGAGACATTTCAATAGGATGCCATATTGTTGCACGTAATAAAATCATACCGGGTGACTGGATGATGCCATTTTGTGTGGTGCGGGGTGTGGCAGCATGTTTTATTTTAACATAATGGTTAACTCCCACTTTGTTGGAGAAGTGAGACCTCTACAATCACTTAATGGAGTAGTTAACTATTTTTGTGAATGGCATGGATGGAGATGGTGGGATGGCAGGGAGGTATCTTTATTTGTTTACATAAACACATTTATCCAACAGTGGAGGAGTTAACTGCAAGTGGTGTGGGACGGGTGTTCAAGGACATGGGAGTGAGGCAGGGCCCTGCCTAATCCAGCTCAATGGTAGAGGCTGATTTCTGGCCGCTTTCCTTAGACTTCTTGAGCCTCACTTTGGGGTCTTTTGGAGCATTTTCTATTCTCAAAAATATTCCAAATGGGCTTCGACTAAAAAAAAAAAATGTGATTCTGCAATCCAGTTCTGAACCCCAGACTGGAAATATCTAAGGAAACTAAAAACAGCCATTCAGCTAATGTTTTTGGTGGTAATGGAATCAAAGCCATTATTATATATGACATAAACAGGGGAGGTCTGGCCCAATTGAGGCTTGGGAGGAAAATACAATCAAGTGGCCTGTTTCCACTATCGTTTCAACTCACTGTCCCAGACCACCCCTTTTGTTAAGTTTAAAATTGGAATAAATGTAGTAAAGAAAGGCAAGTGATATGTCAAAGGTAATATCCAAGAAGGGGTTAAACAAGAGAACCTATTAGGTTGGATACCTTCATATAAATAGATAAAATTAAATTTGAGAACTTTACACAATATTTGGTATTGACATGCTACTTCACAGTAAAGAATTTATTAAAATAATCAATCCCGCATATTTGTGCAAAAATATATATAATTTATTTAAGTACAATATATTATATATATAAAGTGTAAACAAAAATTATATAAATGAGTGACCAGCAATTACAATAGATACACAGTAACTCAAACCACAATTATTACCATGAAGATTACCATCAATCAAAGGGTTAACCACACATAGGTATATTCAGAGATATTAAATAACAATAATTGAACTCAGCAGTATAGAAAAGGATCATTGATTCTATAATTAATTAAAATACAGTTGGCAGCAGCATATATGAATACCTCAGAAACTGTATAAACTATGCTAATTTAGGTTTAAGGTAGGTTGTCAGGTGAGCAAACTTTAATATTAAGCCAGGTCCTCTGACAATTTCCTTATACCATATATAATTACCAAATTAAAGAAACTAAATGGAAAAAATCCCAGTTTTAAATCACTATAATTTAATTATTTACCAATTTCAAATATTGCATACCTTCTGAATAAAACATATAAATTGCATTTAATATAGTCAATAATAGATTATACCAAGAATATATTCAGAATCAATCTAATAATATATGTATAGACAGCATACTAAACTTCATACTACATATATCATACACATGACCATAGGAATCCTATGTAAAACCTGTATGGTACTTTAAGGGTTAATCCACTTAGTAAGGAAAGATATATAGTTACCAATCCAATAAGTGTGGATTTCTTAGGATTTCTTCAGCAGGCAGCCAGGTATATAGCAGGAATTGAAGAGCCAGGAACCAAGGGGAAAGCCCCCCTCTCTCTCAAAACTTACATATTTATAATGTAAAATTACCTTTATCAGAATCTCCTCTGATTGGATAGAGATCCATCTCATTATGCAGTGACATCACACATATTATTATGGAAAAATTCCAAAGCACTAGTAATAACACTATTTAGCTTGGAGATGTTGCTCTTACTCCACATTAAAATTGTATATATGATATCTAGAACTGTTTTATATCAACAGATAAGAAGGGCTACAAGGTCATTAGACTTGACATAAACATGTCACCCTACCAGACTTTCCCATATGGGAGTATATCTTCCTTTAGGCTTGGTGTCTAGCACATAATCGTATATCTCCATAAATGACATTCAGTTATTTTCACAACCTACCTTGAAACAAAGGGTCATTGTCTTAACCTGAGATCATTACACACATCTAAAAAAAAACAGACTTTTAGAGAATTTGGTTTAAAAGAAAAATTAACCATTTCCTCCTCATCATGGCAATGTATCTGACAGGTACAATTACAGTGGAGCTACACTAGTGATACTACAAAGCTTATAATTGAAATGGAGCTACAATGATGATAACACAGACCATACAGTGAAATGGAGCTACATTAGTGATACCAAAGAGCTTACAATTTAAGTAAAGCTACACTAGTGATACAATAGAGCTTACATGGGAAATGGAGTATGCTGCTATTATAGCTCCATTTGGATTGTATCTCTGTGATATCATTTCAATGTTAAGCTCTGTGGTATCACTAGTGCAACTCTATTTAAACTTGAAGCTTTGTAGTATCACTAATTTCTACATTAACCAGAAAGCAAGATTGAATGAGGCAGTGGCCCACTGACCCAGACATATGACCAACCCAAGAGGGGCAATTGCCCACCTTCCCTGGTCATAAACATAAACTAAAAAAATGACTAACAATTACATTAGAAGATAATAGGGAGAACAGTATCTAAGAACGTACATTTGCAGAAGAACGCAAGCACTTTGCCAGCAGATAAATATTTTGCTTTGACATCAGATCAATAATCCCCAAACCTTGCAATATTTGATTGTCACTCAGGGGAGCTGAGAAAACAATAAATGAAAATGATTCTTTTTTTGTTCAAATCAGTGTGATCCTGAATAGATGAAGCATGAAATTGAACTTTTTTATTTGTTTTCTTCTATCATAAATAAATATTTGCTCAGACAAAATATATAATCAGAGATAGTAGCTTTTATTTGGATAATTTTCTTAGTCACAGGGTTTAGGGAACACTTTTATTAACCCCTTGAATTCTAGAGAGGTCTCCGCATATTGCAAAGCAATGTGTCGGAGACCTCTCTAGCATTCAAGGGGTTACAGGGTAAGTATAGTATAATAATAAAAATGTATAGCCTCTAGTAATTTTCCTGCTATGAGATGCTTCTTTTAAAAGTACTTACATCCCAAACTTGCATTTTTTGTTGCACAACTTCCATGGCCTGGCAATTTATGGTGGTGCTGTTGCTATGGCAGTCTATGGAAGACTTTTCAGTGACAAAAAACATTCATAAGGGGGAGTATCAACAATGCCAACCTAAAATGGCAGATCAAGTACTTCGGAGAGCCCAGCTCTGTATCAGTCGCGGCGCGGGCAGTCTCTACTGCACATGACTGCAGCACGTGCAGCAGTCTCTACAGAGCATGACTGCGTCGTTACACACATTTTAGCAAATTATTATATAGGATATATATATATATTGTGTACTTAGCCATAGCTCTAGGACAGCACTTGCAGCAAACAGTTTATTGAAGCAAAATGGATGTTCATTAGGATGTTATTCCAACATAAAAAAAGTTTTCTGTCCAAACATGGACCATCATCAGTTTGTTTTCAGTTATCCATTGTTCAGCTTTAGAGTCAGAGAAATCTTCCTTTAATGATGCCACAAGTTAAATGTTAGAATGTGTAGTGTAGATTATGGTATCATATTAATACATGTGAAGAGAAGATGATTTACAAACTGTGGGCAGATGGTTTATAAATAGTTAAAATAGAAGGAGGCAGAGAAACCTTGGCGAGCCCCACATGTTACTTAGAGTGGGAGGGAAACGCTGTCAGGAATAGACACAAATTGCATTATGTCTGATAAGTAGGAGCAAAATCATTTTAGTGAATTATTACCTATGCTTGAATTGTTGAGATTATTTATCAGAATATTATGGTCTACTATATCAAAAGCTTTTGCAAAATGTAGGAAAATGGCTCTTGTAAATTCACCATGTTCCATGCAACTCTGGATATCATTATATACTTTTAGGAGGTCAGAGACTGTTGAGTGATATGGATGAAAACCAGACTGAACCGGGGTGAAAAAGTTGGTAATATTTACCTGCTTGTGTACAGACTCATTTTTCCAGGTCATTAGACAATATGGGGAGTAAGGATGTTAGTCTATAGTTTGAAACCAAGTTTTTATTGCCACTTTTGTGGATATGTACAACTCAAGCCACTTTCCAAGCTTTTGGTATATGGTTGGATGAAAAGGAAGCAGTAATTAGGGAGGCAATGGGATGGGCAGTCACTGAAGTACTGATAAAACAAATAGAGAGTGCCCTCTATTTGTTTTTTCTGTACATGGTGGATCATTTGGGAGAATGAAATGAGGAGGTGCAGCCCAGTTACAGTACACACTGATAGACACTCATTCACACAGTGGGAATGTGTCTCTGATGCGTACCGTTGTTCCACTTCCTCTTCTCAGCTTCCTGCCTCCTCTGATCATCTCTGACCCATCCTGGGGCTCTGTTTACAGAATCTAAGTGTGAGTTTTAAGGTGGCACCCCGACTGCTGAAGAAAACATCCAGCAGGGGCCACTTTGCCACATTTCATATGGATCATCATCTTCATATCCAGATCCTCCATTCCTCATAATATTTAACTTTGCCACAGAACTCCATTTGGATTTGGGGGTGCCCACCAGCACAGTCGGGGCTTCAGCCTCCTTAGCCCCCCACCCAACAATGTCCTTAGTCAAGCCCAGATTGTGATTTCATTGTTTTGTTGAGGACATGGTCAGTTATATCACTAACAGGTACTGGAGTGAATTTGAATTCAGCAGGATTGATGGACAAGTGGGAGGGTGCCAGAGACTGTTTAATGTACATTTTTTCATCATAATTACTTTTGAATTGAGTGATCAGGGAAGTGGCACATTCAATTAAGTAGCTGCTGAACGCATTAGCTATTGATATGGCATATTTTAGTGTTTAATTTATTTTTATAGTCGTGGGGTGAAAATGGCTTGAGGGGGTTGTAGATATTTTTAATAACTTTTCTGAAGTTAGCCTTGATCGAACAGCTCGCAGCAAGGGACAATCTTCTTACTGTGATCATAAGGAAAACACTGCCTTCCCCCCTTGGCAGTTTTTTCAGGATTTTCCTTATGCTCACTGAAGATTGTCCCTCTCTGCGATCCATCGGGACAGTTTTACTGCTCTGAGGTGAGCAGTTACATCAGTAAAAGGGGAGGGAGGGGGATACTTTATCATTCAATTACTCTTGGACTACAACTCAGACACTATTGAAATAACACTGTCCATGGCCCAAATACTATGAAGATTAATTGGAGCTGCTTTTATTTGTGAAACATTGCTGTCCCTTAAAATCTTGCTACATCAAGCATTTCCAAAATGATATAACTAAAGGAGGTCAACTGAAACCCATGGTAACCCTTACCCTGACTTTCCTATATGGGGCATGGCATATGTATTACAGCAATAAACAAAAAAAGAAAAAGGAGACTAGAGAAGTTACAGAAATTCACCACGGCCAGATAGAAATATGTACCGTCCGGTCATGGAATAAATCTCCACTTCCCGGAGATTTATTCCATGACCAGATGGCACATATTTCTATCTGGCCGTGGTTAATTTCTGTAACTACCCTAGTTTCCTATGTCTTTTTTCTTTATTGTATTTACTAGTTGAACAGCCCGTTACACGGGTCACAGTGCCTCTGGCAGCCGGTCGCGGGGCAGTCATGCGCAGCAGAGACTGCCCGCGCCACTGCTGATACAGAGCTGGACGCTTCTTCGGAGCGCCCAGCTCTGTATCAGCCGTGGCGCGGGCAGTCTGTACTGCGCATGACTGCCGCATGTGCAGCAGTGTCTACTGCGCATGTCGGGCGTTACACACAACTTAGCTAATTATTATATAGGATACTTAGACCTGCGGTACTGTACACTTGATCTAAACCAAACCCCAGCATTGTATACCAATCAAATGTATTACAGACCTGCATGAACTCGGAATGAAAATAGTAAACTGCAGAGTCCAGGATGGGTATGAGATTAATTCTATACCACAGGCAATTGCTTAGATAATTTAACACTTCAACTGCAAGAGAGGTGTGCAACATATTGTTTAGCAATACACACACACATCAATGGCATTCAAAGGGTTAAGAAAGATTGGAGAATACATTTCTCAAAAGATCTAGAAACTAAAACTTGAACTGGGGCTTTTAACTCCTTCAGTTCAAAAAAGGTTACTGACACATTGACAAGTTATGCATTCTTAACCCCTTTGAGTGCCAGAGGGGTGTTCTTTCAATTACATTGCAATCTATTGGACACACCTCAGGCACTTTAGTGGTTAAAATGCATAGTTCTTAAATATATATAAACTATACAATTAATTGTGCTTTTTTTAACCCCTTGAAGGCTACAGAGGTCTCCAGCACATTGTGAAGTTGTTCATAGGAACCCTCTCTAAAGTTTAAGGGGTTTAAAGCCCCATTTAAATCAATGAGAATTTGTATTTGTCCTGTATAATGTGATAGATCTGTACCAAAATTGCCTCTCTGCCTATACACATAAGTCCTATTGGGTGAGGTGTGTAAAACCTGTGTATTAAAGGTAATGTCTTTAAAACTGCCACACTGCGATATAAGGATATATATATATATATATATATATATATATATATATATATATACACACACATATATATATATATAGGCTCAAAATTTCCACTTTCCACTAGCCAATGGTGAGTGAAAATTTTGCCCTGACAAGTCGAAATTCAGCCCTGGTGGGTATGCTATGGCTTGTAGTGGCGAGTAACTTTTCAGGTCTGGCTAGAAGCAAGGGACTTCAAATTTTAAGCCCTATATATATATATATTAGTGTAAAAGCCTGCATATCTCTGTATGTAACGGCAGAGTTTGGGCAGTGTCTACTGTGCATGACTGCCTGCGTTCGTGCATGTTCTGGCAGTCTCTACTGCACACGACTGCATCAGACAAACATATACCTGGCCTTTTATATTATAGGATATATATATGTCTGTGTGTTTTTGCAAAAGTGGATTAGAAATGGTCATGGTCTAAATAAAAATCATGTTGATATGTATGTATAAAGAAATTAGCTGACACCAGGTTTAACATATCCATAACCTATTGAGATCCAGAGGGGTATGCAATGCATTGCAAAGGCGTAACACACATACACATCCTATATAATAATTAGCTAGGATGTTTGTCAGAAGCCGTCATGCACAATACAGATTGCGCTCATTCGGGCAGTCTCTACTGTGCATGATTGCATCGCGTGAGTGAGGCAATGCAAGACTCCATCGCGTGGAGCAGTGAGGTAGTGGCCGCTTAACCCTTTGAGTGCTAGAGGGGTACACGTACCCCTCTGGCACTCAAAAGGTTAACACTACCTGGACCTTGGGCTTTTACACAAGTCAATATATAAAAGAGGAAGCATTGTTACATAATTTATGTCTCCCTCAGGAGACAAACACACCCAGGGGTGGCAGTAAGGAGACGTTATGCTAATTTCCTCTATACTGCCTGTCCCATTGGTGTAAGCATGGGGGCATGATTTTGAAAGGAGTGGGCGGGGGGACTACAGGGGGCTACAGTGAACACACATACACACACAATGCAAGCACGTACATTGTACACACACCCTTTGCACACACACTGCACGTGCACACACTATACACACACTACATGTGCACTCACACTATACATGCACACACACAACACACACATGCACATTGTACACACACACACACAATACACACGCATGCATAGCACACACACACAAACTACATGCGCACACACTCTACTCACAAATACACTGTAAACACACACACTACCCATACACACACTACATGTGCACACACATTACATGTGCAAAAACACTGTATACACACACACACACACTAGAAGCACACACACTACACACGTACGCACACACTACACTTGCACACACTACACGGTCACACACACTACACATGCACACACACTGTACACACTATACGAGAGCACACTACTCATGCACACGCTACATGAGCAAACACTACACGAGTGCACACACCATTTGCACACACTCTGCTCACACACACTACTGAAGCATGCACTGAGCATACACACTACGTGCACACATTAACTGTAAACACTCTGCTCGCATATACATTACAAGTGCGCACACTCTTCAACACACGACACATGCATGCTCGCACACACAGTACTGGTGCTCACACATTATGTGCACACATTACATGCGCATACACTCTGCGCAACACTATATGCATGCACACAATACACACATAAACACTCTGTGTGCACACACTGCATGTGAGCACACACCCTACACACCCACACATGCTCTATGCATACAAACTGCACACTCACACTACACACATGCACACATTACATGTGCACACACATTCTGTGCACATCCCACACACATGCAATACAGACACACAGTATACTCAATTCAAACATGCAGTACAATCACTACGCACACCCTCTGCTCACACCTACTTTGCACACACACTCTACACAAACACATACTCTGCACATGCACAAGACACTCACAATTCTATATGAGAAACACAGTACGCAATTGTAATGCAATATATGCCTAATGTAATACACAAAGTGTTATATGCAAAACACTATACGCAACAGGCTATGCACCAAATGCTATACGCCAAAAGCAATATGCAAAACTCAATATACCAAACACAAAACACAAGATGCAAAAAACAAAACGCAATACTCAAAACATTATACAGAACACACTATATGGAATACTCAATACTCCAAACACCATATGACAAAAACCATATGTTAAACACAAAATGTAATTTGCCAAATGCAAAACTCCAAATGCAATATTCAAAACATTATATGCAATACGTTATACGGAATCCTTAATACTCCAAACATCACATGACAAAAAACATACACCAAACGCAAAATACAATTTGTCAAACGCAAAACGCAATTTGAGAAACACAATACTCAAAACATTATTTGCAAAATGCTATATGGCATATGCTAAAGGTTATACTCAAAACGCTATACGGAATACGCCATACGACAAAAACCATATTCCAAATACAAAATGCAATTTGCCAGATGCAATTTGCTAAACCTTATATATGCCAAATGCACAATGCTGTATGCAAAAGCACCAAAGCCATAGGCAATTGTCACGCACTATGACTGTCACTGAAATGCTGTCCATTACTATGGCTCCTGCTTCTCCGCCTCCTTCTGTTGATCAGCACTGTCCATAATCTTGATGCACTCCATTGGTCTGTCTGCCTTTTTATACCATGCCTGTATTGTGTTTTTGAGTTCCAGTTTGTTTAACGATTCCTGTGTATGACCTTGACCTCCGTCTGACTTTGCTGTTGATCTTCAACTTTGATTCCTGGCTCCGACCTCGGCTTGATTCAACCTCATCTTCTCACTGACTCCTGGTTTACGACTCTAGCTCTGTACAACTACCTGTCTCCTGGCTTACAATTCCGGCTCTGTACAGCTACCCAACTCCTGGCTTACAACTCCTGCTCTGTATGTTACCTGACTCCTGGCTTACAACTCCGGCTCTGTACGACTACCCAACTCCTGGCTTCCCAGCCAGTCCTACAGCCTTAACATCCTACTATTTTCCATCAGCTGGTATCCAACCTCCAACACCAAGCTACCTGTCTAGTGGTGTGGCCTGTACCCATCCTGTTATCTGGCTTTGTGGCAAGCACCTTTAACTCTGGCTTAAGCAGTAGCACCACACTGCCTGCGATCTCTAGCATCGATCTCTATTCTGTGCAGTGTTACAGCATTCCGTCAAACACAATACACCAATGGCTATATTTACAACGCTATATGCACAAAGCTATGCACAATACACTATATGCAAAATGCAACACGCTACACGCCATACGCCAAACAGACAACACTATATGGAAAACGCCATATGCAACATGCCAAACGCTATACACCATATCCAATACTCAAAAACACCATAGACCAAATGCCATACACCAAAAGCTATATGCCAAATCTATAAGCAATACGCCAAATGCAATATGAAAAACTCAGTATGCCAAGCCCAAAACACAATACGCCAAATGTAAAACAAAATATTCCAAATGCTACACACCAAATACACAATGCTATACACAATACTCTCTATGAAAAACACTGAATGCTATATGCAAAATGCTATACACAAAATGTTATATGCAAAATGCAATACAAGCAAAAACCAATACACACAAAATGCAAAAATTGCAAAACACATGCTCTTGCTCACACCTGCTTTTGCTTTCTCCTACACATATGCGCACATACACTTGCATGCGCACACTCACTCTCATACTTACAGATGGAGAGTTGTGTAATGCAGTGCTTTGCAATACGTTACACACTTTTTTTTAGCTGAAAGGGCTAAGCACTGAAAATTTAAGAAGCCAGTCATTGCTTTATTAACTGCATGGGCAAAGCCCTACCAATATTGCTAGTATATGTATATTTTAATATATATATATATATATATATATATATATATATATATATATTTATATCCTATTGAAACGTGCAAATGTGCACTTTTATTTCATTATAAATATGACCTGTCGTAACTGCCACTTGAAAAGTTGAGTGACAATTCTTAAACATACCACTAAGAATGTTTTTCTCCCCCCCCCCCCCTTAGTTTCTTTTTAACTCATCAGCAAATACATTATGATAAAGACCATAGATAATTCTCTTCTGGTACTTATCCTAGGATCTCTTCCAAGTACTCAGCTAAGATATTAAATAATCTTGACTTCGCTGATTATATTGCACTCTTGGAAATCAGCCTGGATACATGTAAGAGCTGCTACCGTAGTAACACTTAAGTTTAAATTGTTTGTTTGATTATTATTCTTATGAGTGTTGCACTGAGCCAAGAAATTAGGAGTGTTTGTCAATGTCATACAGAAAAGAAAGTAACTCAAGAATAGTTTTATCTTTAAACAGGATAGTTTAACCCTTTCGGTACCAGAGAGATATTATTATTGCAACTCAATGGGGGTTATGTACTAAGGTGTGATAAAGAGGTGATAAAGTGGAGATGACTTCTCCAGTGATATCACTTCTCCAGTTCCTATGTTATTCTGTGGAGCCTATACACTAAGATTTCTCCAGCTTTGGAGATCTTAGTGCATAGGCTACATCCTATATAATAATACTCTAGGATGTTTGTCAGAAACGGTCATGCGCAGTAGAGACCACACGTTCGGGCAGTCTCTACTGCGCATGATTGCATCCTGTGAGTGAGGAAATGCAAGACTGCCTCGCATGGAGCAGTGAGGTAGCGGCCGCTTAACCCTTTGAATGCCAGAGGGATACACAACGCATTGCAAAGCAATGCGTTGCGTACCCCTCTGGCACTCAAAAGGTTAACATTACCCGGATCTTGGCCCGTGTAAACGGGCTTTTAAACTAGTAGAATAATATAAGAACTGAAGAAATTATATCACTGGAGAAGTCATGTCCACTTTATCACCTCTTTATCATACCTTAGTGCATAACCCTCAATGTGTTCATACCTCTCTAGCATTCAAAGGGTTACATTATTATTATTTTTTTTTTTTACGTTGCTGATAGGATATTGTTCTGCACAGTTTTGATTTATATAACTTTTTGATTTCTTGAAAAAGTGGAGTAGTTCTAGGGTGCAATATCTACATTACAAGGAACACATAACATTTTAAATTAAAGAAACAGTAAACTTTTTTTGAACGAGATATGTTGTAACTATGTTTTACCGTAGTAATAAACTTCTACTTATCCCCTCATTAAAAGTAAGAAGAGATTGATTCTCTGTATACAAATCCTTCCTCTGGATGAAAACGTAATTGTCAGAATGAAAAACATTTGAAGGAGGACTATACATTTATTTGAGTTAAGCAAGGGTATTCCCACTGTTGGGAGATTATTTTATTCAGAAGTCATTAAAGGTCAAAATAACTCAAACTGTTAGAAATTGAACCAACTAGTGTCCAAAAGGCATATTTTTTATGAATACTATGGAGCGAGCTTGAGTCATAGACTACAGCAGGACTGTCCAAGCTCAGTCTTCAAGGGCCACCATCAGGCCAGGATTGAAGGATTTCCCTGATTAAGCACGGTTGTGCTTAACCCTTTGAGTGTCAGAGAGGTACTCAGTGCATTGCTCTGCAATTTGCTGTATACCGTTCTGGCACTCAAGGGGTTAATCAGGGAACTCCACAAATCCTGCCCTGTTAATGGCCCCTGGAGAACTTTTGGACAGTCCTGGACTACAGGAAAGTTACAGTTTTTATTAGTACCCCCTAGTGGTCAGAAAAGTAAATTGCAGGTTAATGTAAAAAAAAAAGTTTCACCTGTTATAAATTTAGAACGAAAACTGTAAAAGAATCCTTGTATTAAGATGAAAAAAGTCCTATAAAAAAAGTTTACTGCTCCTTTAGTTTAATGAGAATTGCCATTTGTTTCATGTGGCACAGTTGGTTGGCATCAGAATTACTGTGAAGCAATAAGATAAGTGGGGCTTATTCACCAAAAAAAAATAATTGGAGCAATTCTGTTGCAAACCAACAGAACCATGGAGTGAGTAACCCAGCCCTGAAATAGATAAAATAGCAATTAAAATTGGGCGAGGCTGGGAGGGGAGGAGCTAGCTGTTGGAGAGGACAGACGTGTTTTCTTGTGCTCCGTACCTGGGATGATGTATAACTGTAAAAACTACATTTATTTTTTATAATTTTTTTGTCTGCTTTGAGGTGAAGCTACTCTAGCACATCTCTGAAACTATCTTTCGAGTATTTTGTGTGCATTAGACGGGACAGTGTTGGGGTGGTCTAATCCTTTTGTAACCTGCTCAACATGGAGGTTCCAGACTGGAATGTATGAGTTACTCTCGATGGAAGATATTACGTCTCTGCCGACTAAACAGGATCTTGTGACTATGGTGGCGTAGATCCGTGGAGTGCTACATGATATATTTGCTGAATTACGCTCTGCTACGGAGGAATTTCCTCCATATACTTTATATCACGTCGGATAAGATGGCCGCAGTGACGCTGCTCGAGGTGGAAGACAGTCCCATTTGTCAGACAGAAGATGGAATGGAAGAATGCGATGACCACCACCAGTTCTGCATTGGTGGGGTTTTGCGAACTGCACTTGTTATGCAATGTATGCCCGTAGTTGCCTCTGTACTGCTACACCGGGCAGCTGGAGGGGAGCCCCACTGCTGGTGCTTGGTGGGCCTGGAGAAGAGACCTTTGCCCCTTTTCGCATCCGGAGAACTTGAGTTACACAGCGTGCTAGTTACGCAACGTATGTCCGTTGATGCCCCTGTGATACTTCTGAAGGCGGTTGGAGGGGAGCTATCCTGCCGGCCCTTGGTGAACATGGTGAAGAGGCCCTTGTCCCTATTCGCGTACGGAACTCCTAAGACTATATGGGGTGCCCTCCCTTGGGACCCAGGGATTTATGACAGCCAGAGTAGTAGTGTTAAGTGCTTAATTTCCTATCTACACATTCTATTTGTAGATCCCTGATCTGAACTAAGGAGAAGATGGACTACTCTGTTTTCCACTTTCAAGTTGTACTGGTCATTCTCCAGAGTGTAGGATCTCAGCTGGAGCAAGGTTGGGGTCCCCATCTAAGGGCCCGGAGGGGGTAGACCCCGGACTATTACTGACTTTTGATGACTTTCAGATCTGTCTATATGTTTTTGTTATCAGAGTCTGGTCCCGTGCTTCATGCTACACTATGTTCTATATATCAGAAGAGATACATGTTTCATACTGCATGCACGGGGAAGGGTGAACCCCGGTTCGCCCTGTGCTCTTCAGCTGACTTACCCGCTGATTTAATGTGGACTTCGGTTATTGCAGATATTCCCTATAACTTAAAGAAAGATTAGTTGTGCTGCTCTGCTATTATTATGTTTCTGTAGTTGATATTAATACTTTTGAGATCTGTCTATACGTTTCTGTGTCCCAGAGACTGCTCTTGTGCTTCGTGTTATGCTATGTACTATGTGCGTCTGAAGAGCTACATGTTAATTACTGAATCCCTTACATGTTTGTGTTGAGCTGTGGGCCATGGGAGCGGATGGGTTTCGGCTCGCCCCGTGCCCTTCGGCTCTTCAGCTACATTACCTGCCGACTTCATATCTCCTTCTGTTATGGTAGAGGTCCCTAAATCTTACAGATCTATTTGTTTATGTTGCTATTCTATTAGTATGTTTATATTTTGATATTAGTGGTTCTTCCTCAGGGGATGGAGCCCCAACACTTTAATATACAAACCATTCTGTCCTGCTTCATATATGGTTACACTCCCTACAGGACACCTCTGTTTTGGTCGTTCATGTTTGTTATGTCAGAGGACGAGACTCTCCTGGTCCGTTCCTCCGTCCATGCAGGGCCGGATTTGCCATTAGGCAAAGTAGGCACCTGCCTACAGGCGCACGCCACCGAGGGGTGCCTGCCATTTGGATTTTTTTTTTTTATCAAAAAAAAAAAAAAAAAGTAGCCACCTCGCTGGTGCTGCCCCCCCTTCCCTATTTCCTACCTCCCCGGCAGCAGGACATGTCTGTGCCTCCTTGGCACAGTCCTGTAGGTGGTGAGCTCCCTCGTCACATGTTTAGGAATGCAGAGCGCTGGGAGATGACGTCATCTGCGTCCATGATATCTCCTCCTTTTTGCTCTGGTTATTTCTCTGCTGTAAGTGTCAGTACATGGGCTTTGGCTAGGACGCTAGGTCTTTATGCTGCTTTACTTGTAAATCAAAGGTTTACTTTATATATATGTGTATGTATGTATGTATGTGTATGTATATGTTTATGTATATATATGTATATGTGCACCTTTATTTAGCAGCTGTGCAATGCTCATGATAACTACTTGTTGTCATGTCAACGTTTATGTCTACCCTTGACTTTCATATACTAAACGTTCTGTCCTGATAATACATATATATTTATACTCCCTCCACACCCTCTCCCCTTCCCCCCTCCCGGGTCCTAGACCTTGGGATACACGTGCTTAATCGCTGCCCATGTTTAATTTCTAACAAAATGTTTTGCCTAGTACTTATCTTTTCTTGCTATTTAAGTCCATGCATAGATCTTATACTGCTGTGATACATACTTTGCACTACTAATTTAAATTTGAGGAGTGAGGCTATATCCACTGCTTACTATGATAGTATAGTAACTATATCGCTGCAGGCTTATGAAAAAGACACTAGGTTGTTATAATTCGTTATATAGTCGTTTAGTTGCCTTCTTCAAATATGTAACTGTAATTATCAGCTGTTCATTGACCCTCCTTCTAATACATCTTATTTAGCTCATCCTAAGACATGTTAGTGCAGAAGATATTACAAACCATTTTAAAAATTCTCTGCTTATCATTGTCAGTCATGGCTATGTTAGACAATCTAGTTTATACTATGTTGAAAACATGTATGTTACGATTGCTCAATGGCACATACTTTTGTGTGCAGTTCTATATGTACTTGCGTGTGCATTTATCACTGTCTTGTTGTGTACACTTGCAAAATCTTAATAAAGATTTTAAAAACTTAAAAAAAATAAACTGGGCGAGGCTTCATGCTGCAGAATCAGTCCTCTTTAACTCTTGAAGGATGAGATGCTCACTTTTTTACACCTTAGAGGGAACAATGATTGCCATTTATTTATTTCTTACAGGACTAGTATTCACACCTCTGCTCACCTTAGAGGGAACAATGATTGCCATTTATTTAATTCTTACAGGACTGGGATTCTCACCTCTGCACACATTAGAGGGAACAATGATTGCTATTTATTTAGATGGAGCTTGCTATTCCCTTGAATCGGGGACCTCATGTTCTTCACCCCTACCTTGAAATCTAGAGAGGTCTTCAAAGGGAATTTTTATCTATCCACTATAGACATACCTGAGAACTATGTTCTTTAGTCTCCCCGGAGGGGGAGTCCTGTGGTGCCGGTGGGAGTGGTGGGATGGGCTTAACAGAGAGTGGGGTGGAGCTAAATGGGCTAGAACAAATAGGCTGCGGAAGCAGGAGAAGCCGCGGGGAGTAGGAGGAAAGACTTAAAAAGAGCAGAAGTTGGTAGAGTCTCAATAGAAACTCCCCACATCCAGAGACTCAGCTCCTGCCCCAGAGACCCAGTAATGCAGTGTGAAAACCGGAGTCTCTGGGGCAAATCCAGATAGATCCCAGCAATGACTATAGAACAGTTGGTTTGTCCCAGAATTTCTTTTTCTTTGTGTGTGTCACACCTTCTCAAATACACAGAGTGGGTGTTATGCACTAAGGTGTGATAAAGAGGTGATAAAGTGGAGATGACTTCTCCAGTAATATCACTTCTCCAGTTCCTATGTTATTCTATAGAGCCTATGCACTAAGATCTCCAAAGTTGGAGAAATCTTAATCGTTGGCTCTATAGAATAACATAGGAACTGGAGAAGTGATATCACTGGAGAAGTCATCTCCACTTTATCACCTCTTTATCACACCTTAGTGTATAACTCATATTATGCTCTATTGTTGTTCCTTTATGTGTCAAACATGTTTAGTTGTCTGATTAAAATGGGGGAAATTAACTCAGTAGTGATAAAGAGGTGATAAAGAGGAGATAAAGTGGAGATGTCTTCTCCAGTTTATCACTTCTCCAGTTCCTATGTTATTCTATGGAGCTAATGCACTAAGATTTCTTCAGCTTTGGTGATCTTAGTGCGTAGACTCCATAGATTAACATAGGAACTGGAGAAGTCATCTCCACTTGATCACCTCTTTATCACACCTTAGTGAATCTCCCACATGGAGCTGTAAATCCCAGAACTAGGTTTTTAATCTAAGGTTGAATGGCACACTCATTAGTAGGGGTGGGCAAAAGCTGTCGCTGTGTTCCAGCAGGAAATTTCACGAAAACCACGTTGTTATCCGCTTTTTCGCAGGAAAATCCGCTTTAAAACTAGAGGTTAAAATTTTCGCATTTTTCGCCCATTGGCCAAAATTTTTCTCCTCTTTTTTCAATAGCTAGAAAGTTTCCGCCCATTGATTTACATTGTTTTCACACTACCCCTATAAAAATGTGATGTTTTCGCTGAAGGCAGACACAATAGAAGCAGTTACAAAGCGAGATAGATGTGCTGTGCTGTTCTCTTGTGATATTTTGCAAAAAGTGAGGCAGGAGAGGTTCATAGGGACTCCTATCACTATGAGCAGGGTGAAAAATAATCAGTGGAGGAGCTGGAAGGACCATTATGTGTCCACAGAGTCTGAGGAGGAAGGGACCACTACTGTACCAATGCTATCCAGTCCCCCTAAATCACCCCAAGGGATCTTGGGGAATTTAATGGGAAGGGATGGAGAAAAAGAAATGGGAAGGAAGGGAGAAAAGGGAATGGGAAGGGAGAGAGAAAAGGGTAATACTAGTGAGAGCAGGACAGGTCAGCTGCCTGTGCCTGCTGCAAGACGTGCTGCCCCTGCTGCCAGTGCCACCATTGCTGTACCTGCAGCCACTAGTGTTGTACCTGTTGCCAGACGTGCTTCCCCTGCTGCCAGTGCCACCATTTCTGATCCTGCAGCCACTAGTGTTGTACCTGTTGCCAGATGTGCTGCCCCTGCTACCAGTGCCGCCATTTCTGATCCTACAGCCACTAGTGTTGTACCTGTTGCTAGTACTGAACATGCTGCCAGTGCTAAACCTGCTGCTCGTACTAAACTTGCTGCCACCAATACTTTGCCTGCTTCTTGTAGTACACGGGGGGTGGGGGAGAAAATTATGCCATGTGTGACAGCAAGGGACCCTCTGTCACATTGCTCGTCACCTCCCCCAAGCAGCAGTGAGACGTCTGGAATAGAGTAGCAGCATGTAGGAACTAGTGGTGATGGTGGTGTTGGAGAAGCTGGGGTGGAAGAGACATTGATGGCCTTTTTATCAGAAACTCAGAAGGAATGGGAGACAGGGATGAGGATGGGCATCACCACCACCACTAGCAGTCAGCTTTCGAAATTAGCGGAAATTGCAACTGCTCTAACTTCTGCTGCTGCTGAGATGAAAGGGCAGCAGGGTGCTGAGGAGAAGGCTAGTGTGCCACAGACCACCGTGGACACAGTGGGAATGGGGTCAACAAGTAATGCGGCACTAGGACAGGTTCCACTTGCCAGCAGTAGCAATACTCCTCCTGATCCTAGCTGCAGTGCTAAATCTGAGGCAGTTGCAGCAACAGCAGCAACATTACCTGCTGCTACAGAAAGTGAAGGGGAATGTGGAGGACAAGAAGAAAGAGGCCATTCTTCTCCACCTGTTCTCTATCCCTCCCCCCAGAAGTCATGGGTGTGCAAATATTACTCTCTTCCAGCAGGTACAGTGCAGTCATCATCAACAATAGTACAGTGCAAAATTTATTACAAGTTAGTGAGAAGGGGAAAGGAGGGAACACACTTTGGCACAACCACCCTGATAACACACATGAAACACAGACACCATGTTAAAAACATGTTAAAGCCAAACACCTATTACAGAAATCTAGCACCGCTGTTACTGTACCCCCTGACTCTGCAGAAAGGTGGAGATCAAAGAGGAGGAAGAATAAAGAAACCCAGACAGACACTGGAAGTTCCATGACAAGCGAAAAAACTAGCTCATCATCATCACCTTCTTCCTCTAGGGTAACAAGTACACCTCCTGCCAATCCACCTCATTCATCGTTACCTCCCCCGCCAAATGATAGCCACTCTGTTAATATTAGGATATGGCAGTTCATCTCTACCCATTGCACACTGTATGGTGCACTGACCACACATGCCAGTGTGGTGGAGGAGAATCAATACCAGGTCATCAGGTGGCATCTGAGGATATTCCATCCCGCAGAATATGCTAGGATTCTAGCAGGGAGGGTTCACCATTACTATTAAACTGTCAGCAAGTTGTCATGTGTCCTTAGCGGGGTCTGGACAAGGGGTTCAGTGAGGCAGTACTTGGTTTCTGGTGTCATGGTGCTTGGATACAGTTGTGCCCCCAGATGTTATTTACCACACACACACACACACACACACACACACACACACACACACACACACACACACACACACACACTGTGTACATTGCAGTTGCTGTTCTCAAGGGAAAAATATATATTCTAATAACAACACACCCATGAGGATTTTGGAGGAGGGGCAGGTTGAGAAGATTTAATGGCCAACTTGTTCTTTTCTCCACATATATTGGGGGCTACTTATTCTTCTGCTACTGCCTCAGGCTCATCACTGGAGCCAGTTGTGGCAAGTGGAACTTTCATCATCCATCTTCCATGTTACTGCTATTGTTGATCCCATTCACTTTCAGCTGCCTAATCATCCTGCTGCTTAAACAACTCAGCAGCAGCAGTATGAACAGCAGTTGCAACTCAGTAGGACATTTGACAGTGGCCACTGGCCAACATGACCTGCTGGCATTAGGCCAGTAGGCCATTTTTTTTTTCAGGGCTTGAGTTTTTGAAAAAAAACTAGTCCTACAAAAAAATAAACAATTTTTGAGGGGTTTGTTTCGAACAAGACTAAGTCCTACAAATCAATGTTTCCTTAGGGCTAGTGACAAACTAGCTTAAGTCCTACAAATCAATGCTTCCTTAGGGCTTGTGCCAAACAAGCTTTAGACCTACAAATCAATGTTTCTTCAGGGCTTGGGCCTCTAATATGTCTAAGTCCTACAAAGGCCTCTAACAACAAATCAAACAAATCATCCTCTACAAAATACTCTATCAAGTCAAGTATCAGTCCACCCCAGTGGCAGCTTATGTCAGGGGGTTCCTGTCTCTGTCACTTTAAATACAAATGTCTTATTTTATTTTATTGATTTATTTTTTTTATTAACTGTCCCCCTATAGAAGACAAGAAAGCCCCCCCAAAACAAATTCCCTGTTCAAATGATTCATTCATTCACCAACACAGGCACCTTCCTCAGACCCCTTTATACCATGTCTAATGGTTTTTATTTTCTTTTATTGTATTTAGGATTTCTTTTTTATTAAGTGCCCCCAATCCCAGTAAAAAAAAAACCCAAAAAACATTCCCTGTTCAACTGATTCTTTCCCCACACCCCACCAACACAGGCACCCTCATGCCCCTTTTATACAATGCCTTTGGGAAACAAAATATTATTTGTAATGTGTTGTGTGTAACTTCTATGTTCCCATTGATTTCAATGGGTGAAAAAAGCAGAAAATCTGCACTTTTCACAGGAAATATTTTGGCAAGCGCAAAGTGCCATTTTTCGCCGATTTCTATTAGAGGCGGAAAGTTTCACCCATCCCTACTCATTAGATTTGAATTGTGAAACTATGTTTTGGAGACAAAAATGCGTTAGTGGTGTTTCTGGATTCTAGGGTTAACCATTTGAGTGCGTTGCATACTCCTCTGGCACTCAAAGAGATAAAGGTACAAGAGAGAGGTTATACATCTACCCTACATACAATACAGGCTGGTAACAGAATTGTATTGCTTATGTGCCATTAATCTAACAGAATTCAATTAGATGCAGCATAGAGTACAAAAATATTCTTCCTTCAATAGAATATGTCTGAGAAACTGAGCAGGTGTATGAGTGAAGTCTTTGAAAAGTCAGAGATAATGGCAGAAAAAGACAGCAGAATGATTCATTCAATTCTTCTATTCAGTATTACTTTGTTGAAAGAGCCATATGTTTTTTTTTAAGACATTTATTTTTCATTATAGATCTTTCATCGGGGTATTTTGTACAGGGGTATCAACCTTTCTGAAAAGTGATCATTTTGTTTTGTAATGTATTTGTGCCTACATATTAGTGAAGAAATAGCACAATATTCATTATGTTTAGATTGTCGTGGGGGAGGTCAGTTCATAGAACAACTGTGGCAAACATTGTACATAACAGTAGAATGGCTATGAAAGCACATCCTAGAGGCAGCAAAAGATGTGAGAATGTGCACACTATAAAATACTGCAGTTTATATGTATCCCTTAGAGTCTAGAGACCTGAGGGGGCTATACATTAAGAAGTATAAAGAGGTGATAAAGAGGCAATAAAGTCTCCAGCAAGGATGGGACTACAAGGTATGCAGTTTTTAGACAGCCCAGCATCCTAAACAGCATAATAGCTCTGCACTGTCCTTCAATCCTTTGCAATCAGACCAATTCCCTGCACTGGCTTTAATTCTCTAACATCAACACTTTCAGCTGTTTAACCTCTTCCCCTTCCTTCGTCCTTGACTCTTTGAATATGAGAGATGTGTCTAACACCCTTGGCCTTGCAAAAGTCTGTGTCAATGCATGTTATTCAAACTTGCATCAGACTATGATTTAGCCTTAGGAGCTAATAGATTCTAGTTACTGTCCTGCTCTTTGGTATGATAAGCTCAGCAAGTCCTGTTTTAGTCTAAGGAGCCTATGCATTTAAAGTGATAGTAATGTCTAAAAAAAGTTTTTTTTTGCATTTAGAAGAGCTTAAAAAGCTGAGCTAAATGCAAACAAACATATCTCTCAAACCGCTATGGTTTAAGAGATACAGGCGTTTAAAGTTTGATTTCTCCTACTGACAGCTGTAAAGCTGTCAGCAGGAGATCCGTGTCGGTCGACATGGAGGTGCTTGAGAAGTGCCGAGATCTCGTTACTTACACGGAATCCCTTCATTGGAATGGTCTAAAACGTGTACTTAGTGTTCAGGCACACGTTTTAGACCATTCCAATGAAGGGATTCCGTGTAAGTAACGAGATCTCGGCACTTCTCAAGCTCCTACAGGCACACGTTTTAGACCATTCCAATGAAGGGATTCCGTGTAAGTAACGAGATCCCGGCACTTCTCAAGTGCCACCGTGTCGACCAACATGGATCTCCTCCTGACAGCTTTACAGCTGTCAGTAGGAGAAATCAAACTTTAAATGCCCGTATCTCTTAAACCATAGCTGTTTGAGAGATCAGTTTTTTTGCATTTAGCTCAGCTTTTTAAGCTCTTCTAAATGCAAAAAAAACTTTTTTTTTAGACATTACTAACACTTTAACATCAAGTCATAGATCTTAGGATATAGGCTTGATCAGGGCCACCAACAGGTCAGTATTTAAAGGGATAGTAATGCCAGAAATAAGCTTTATTCAGTATGGTAGGTTTTACAAAAATAAAGTATTTGGAGAAAGTCCTAGATATTCGCTGCTAAAGTTCCCTCTCTCCTGTTGTCTGCTGTAAAGTTGACAGCAGGGGATTCATATCATGTGACTCAAGGAGGCTCTTCAGCAGAGCCGAAATAGCCAACTTTAAAAAGAACAATTTCTTTAGAACTGTCTACAAAGTGTGCTTGCAAATCAGGCTCACTTTGTAGACCATTCCAAAGAAGTAATTCTTTTTAAATGTCCTATTTCAGCTCTGCTGCAGAGCTACCGGCGGGTCCCAGGACCGGGATCTCCTGCTGTCTTTAGAGCGCTGACGTCAGGCGAAGGGGGGGGGGGATTTTAAATGCAAATATCTCTCAAACCATAAAGGTTTGAAAAATAGGACTTTCTCCAAATACTTTATTTTTGCAAAATCAACCATACTGAATAAAGTTTATTTTGGCATTACTAACCCTTTAAAGATTTCCTTGATTAATCACTAGTGTTGAGCGAGCGTGCTCGGCCGATGCTCGGATCGGCTCGAGCATCGCTCTGCTCGGCACATGGCGGTACTCGTACGAGTACCGCCATGTGCTCGCCCGACATGTTCGGGTGAAGAGGATCTGTGCCGGAAGAGGCACAGATCCGAAGACGCTCCGCTGGACCACCAGGGAATGGAGGTACGGGGGCATTGCGGAGATGAAGGGGGACATTGTGGAAGAGGGGCATAGACTCTATGCCCCTCTTCCACAATGTCCCCCTTCATCTCCGCTATGCCCCTCTTCCACAATGTCCCCCTTCATCTCCGCTATGCCCCTCTTCCACAATGTCCCCCTTCATCTCCTATGCCATAGCGGAGATGAAGGGGGACATTGTGGAAGAGGGGCATAGCGGAGATGAAGGGGGACATTGTGGAAGAGGGGCATAGAGTCTATGCCCCTCTTCCACAATGTCCCCCTTCATCTCCGCTATGCCCCTCTTCCACAATGTCCCCCTTCATCTCCGCTATGGCATAGGAGATGAAGGGGGACATTGTGGAAGAGGGGCATAGCGGAGATGAAGGGGGACATTGACCAGGCACCCTCCGCTCATCAGAGCAGGGGGTGCCTGGTTTAATGCTCGAGTGCTCCCATTCATTTGAATGGGGCTCGGGTGCTCGGCCGAGCACTCGAGCATCAGGGGGTGCTCGGTCAGAGCACCCGAGCACCCGAGCATCGGGGTGCTCGCTCATCCCTATTAATCACAAGTGAGTTAAAGGAGATGTATCACCTTTTAAAAAGGTGTTACCATCCTCTTTGTAGATAAACGTTACTCTAGGAAAGCTGTGTTTTTTAAACAAAATCTAACTACTTATAAAGATATTCCCTCTTCTGTGCTGTGCACTTCCACATTATGTGTACAGCACAGCTCTTCTGCACGTCCTATTTCTCCTCCCTCCCAGCTGCCCCAGGGAGCGCGTTCACGTTTCCCTTCAGGGTGCTGTGAACAGCTCCTAGCGTTACAGCAAGCTGCAATTAGCATTATACTGAGGTTGCGGCATTAGTGAAAAATAGACCTTTTTAGGCAGACAGGCATTGACAGGTATCTTGCTGTAGGTGCTCTCTGCACCTGCACTGTCAGTTACTTCCGCTGCCTTAAGGCACGAAGGCACAAAGGGGCCACACAGCGCAGACTCAGAGATGCCTTCTCTGCAAGATGTCTGCGCTGTTTCTGTCTGCGCTACCTGTCTGCCTAAAAAGGTTTATTTTTAACTAATGCAGCAATAATTTTTGAAATTACATGTAAGTAGATGCTAATCTCTAAGAAAGAGACATACGAAGGCGCTTCAAGTCTGTAATGCATCAAACTGTAATGAATCCGAAAGGAATTTCTTAGATGTTGAACCAGGCAGACAGAATACACAGCTTAGTCCTGCAGCTACAAACAACGCGGATCCAACTTTTATTTCTGCTAGTTCTCCTCCACCACACCATAGAAATAACTCATATAGTAAGACTGAGCGCTGACTTTGCCTTTAATTCTGCCGACCTTGTTAGCTGAGTTTGGCTGTTCCTCACCCAGTTTTGTTCCTCCTACACAGCTGTTTCTGTTTCAGTTAACGATTCAATGTTTCAACCTCGCACTGTAGCTGCTTCTATTGTCTGATGCTAATGGTTATTATTATTAGGATTGGAGGCTCAATAGAAGGTGGATGATAGTCCCACTTTAAATCAATAGGAATTTGTATTTGTTCTATATGCTGTGGTTGTTTTTTATACATTTGCTCCATAGAAATGCATAAAAATGCCCATTGAATTAAACAGGGCTTTTAATCCATCGGTTATATGACCCATTAAAATAAATAGGAATTCAGAGATTTTCATTTGTTTTCTATGCTGATAAACTTGTTCCCTATTACATTGTGAGTATAAGGTGGATGATAGTTCCCCTTTAAATGGAATTTTTAACCTCTTAAATGCATTATGGTTCAGTAGCATTCAAGGGGTTAATTCTTCATTTTAACCCTTTCAGCTCCAGAGGGGTATGCAGCGCACCTGGCACTGAAAGCAATGTGTTGCGTACCCCTCTGGCACTCAAAGGGTTAAATAAATGGTCATTTTATTTCCTAAGGTGCACCACAATTGCTCATTACTTTGTGTATATGGCCTCAAACTGAAAGTATTTACTTTTCTTTTAACACTTTGATTGCCAGAGAGGTATCTGAAGCATTGCATTACAATGCTTGGATACCACTCTGAAACTAAAAGGGTTAAAGGAGATCTAACATCTCCTAACAATATCACCATGTTTACCAAAATCTGGGGAAGAATAGCCTAATGGCCCCTATGAGCCAATTTTGTGGTATCTTCTAGAAAGCAACCAGCAGCATTTCCTGTTCACTGTCACTTTAAAGGGAAAGTAAACACTTGCCTTCTTGGGACACATGTTAAAAATTTAGGAGATATTCTGGAGCAATGCAACTGCATCACAGAGGCCCACTAAAACGTCCTACGACTTTCATTGATTTAACCCTTTGTGTGCCCGAGGGGTACACACGCATTGCAAAGCAATGCGTTGCGTACCCCTCTGGCACTCAATGGGTTAAATAGGACTTTTTACCCCTTGGATGCTAAGGAAGTGTCCAATGCATTACTTTGGAATTCACTGGATACTTCTCTAGGATCCAAGGGGTTAAGAGACCATTATTCTTACAGGTGTCATTTCTCTGTAACTGAACACTAGCACCTCCTAATAATCACCCCACACTACATTTTATCTGGGCAGAAAATCCTACTGGCCGCTATGAATCAACTCTGAGTGGATTGCTTCTCCAAAATGCATCTAGTAACCCTTAATATGAAAAAAAAAAATAGTATTGTAAGGTTTATCCTCTTGAAAAAACAAGGGTACTCCCTCTGCTGGGATGTGTCTTATTCAAAAAGTTATTGCATCTCAAACTTGGATTGTTTTGGGTTCAACTGAAATTGTACAGTGTTGCTATGCCTCCTATGGAAATTTATGGACAACTGACTAGTGCTGACTATAGGATGATGTTGCAACAGTACCGCTGTAAAATCTCAGGCCATTGGGATAATAGCAATAGCGAAACAAGAAAGCTTCTGGATCTTTAAACTTCAAACATTAGCACCATCAGGTCTAAATGAAGAACTGGACCTGTGGTGCCTCTGAGAAGTCACTTTCTATATGGATATCCTATGTTGATACACTCCCAAACATCGTTTTGCCAGATAGCTGATTCCTGTTTACTATTCATATAGTGCCTACTGATCTAGCAAATATTGAAAGAGATCCCCTATTAGTTAGATATTTGGAACTCTGGTCTACCTTATATATACCTAAAAAAACCTTGAGGTATTTCAATTATAAAAATCATACTTAAGGTGACCCTCCAATATAGACAAACAGCTTTTCTAGGTAATAAGTACACTGGCATAACTTCTCAGGATACTAATATTTTAAGAAAAAAAATAATTTCAGTAAAGATGGATATGATAAATAGAATTTTAAATCTATAATGGTTAAGTTTGATATATGTTGTTTTTTAATTCACGTTGTATTAATAGGATTTGAAAGATTTTTACAAAAAAGAAATGAAATCATCGGAAATGAGAATGCTCTAAGATAGAGATTAAGTATAACCACTACAAAATATGAGGATATACATTCCTATGATTTCATCTCAAGGTTGAATATATACTTATTTTTAAGTCAAGAGTTTGAATTTTAAATATTTATTAGTTTTAAAAGTGTATTTTGAGTTATTAATAAGATCAAACAATACATGTCATGTATTTGCAACTATACACTGTTCTATTCGGGTTCGATGTCACTTTGTAACATTTGATCCCGAAGGAGAATGGTGATTGATTGATCACTATGTTTTAAGCCCGCGGGCTTTTTTAGATGTTTTTTTATCTTGAAAAAGGGAAACACGATTCCCGAAATGCGTTGATAATATAAGCATCTGAATTTTATTGAAGTTGTGTGTTTGACTATGGACTAATACTACAGCTGAAGGATAACCATTTCAGTATCAATATCGTTCTGGAGACAGAGAACCAAGGAGACTGAGTGGATGATGGAGACACGTGCCCAGATACCGAGGAGTTTGCTTTACGGGCCCGCTATTCAAGTAAACATCCGGTGAGAGCATAGCACGAATCTGACTATTATGATTATGATAAATGTCTCCATCACGATCTAGCAATTATCAGCTATTCCTGTAGCGCATCCCTCAGTTCCATAAGTCCCGTCTGACTCTCTTGTCATACACTTACATATTCGGGATCGTTTCCCGATTGATGTTTAAAGATATTCCTCAGCATAAGACGTCCCAAGTCACACGATTTGTAATTGTATGAATCAATAAATCATATTATACCATTTATTTGCATATTCTTTTACTGTTTATCACTACCACTACACTTAGAGGTCCTTTGTGCGCTGTTCTTTTTTGTCTTTTGGTTCTGCATTGGGATAATAGCACCTAAAAGAGTTTGAGTTTTAGGTGCAGTCGTTTCTGAATTAATTACCTCTCAGCAGTGGGAGTACACTTGTTCAACTTAGGAGGAAAAACCCTACAAAATATATGCTTTTACTATTAATCTAGGACCCAGAACTCCTCCCACTAACATCTTTCTTCCTTAGATTATTTCTGTGTCAGTAGCTTGGGCTCCTTGATTCCATCAATAAAGAATCTTATCTAGTTCCATTGTCACAAGATCCAGCTCTACAGAATTGGTTCATACTTACAGCTTTGAGGCCATATACACAAACGAAGGAGCAATTCTGGGGCAAACCAGCAGCACCTTAGTTAATAAATACAAATTTCATTTATTTAAATTGAGGAAATAACTCATTGAATGCTAGTGGTCCACAATGCATTGCCTCACAATGGGGGAGATTCACTTCAAGTGGTGATAAAGTGGAGATGACTTCTCCAGTGATATCTCTTATCCAGTTCCTTTATTATTCTATGGAGCCTATGCACTAAGATGTCTTCACCTTTGGCGATCTTAGTGCATAGGCTCCATAGAATAACATAGGAACTGGAGATCTGATATCACTGCAGATGTCATCTCCAGATTATCACCTCCTTATCACCTCTTTATCATCACTTAGTGACTCTCCCATTATGTGTTGGAGACCTTTCCCGCATTTAAGAAGTTAAAAACTCCATTTAAATCAACAGGATTTTTTATTTGTTCTATATGTTGCAGTTGGCTTGTTACATATTTGCTAGAAATGTCTATTTACATATGAACCTTTGTATTTAAAATATTATGCCATCACTTGTTGCTCTTTATATTGCTGTCTGTGTAGAGCTTGTGTCCTGTAGCATAACTTGTCATTGGATGACCCAGGCTCAGTAGTTTCACAGGTGCATAACTAGAACCTGTAGTATTGTCCCCAGGGCAGTTGTGCTTGGATGCCGGGCCCTCTATGCCCCCTGTAGGTACACTCTTGCATGTGTCACAGACCAATTGATACCAAACGTTATAGGATAACAGCAAGATATATTATTCACTGGTAGTAGAGTCAGTGATGCTGGTGTACTAAGAGGAATTGGAGGAATTCTGGAGGAACCAACTTCGCCTTAAGGGACATAACAAAATTGATCCAGTATAATGAGAAATGTGTGAAAAGTAGCATTACCGCAAGTCTAATTTTGAATGCAAAAAATACAAAAATAAAGAGAAAAGAAAATTGGCTTTGTGTATATCAGATTTATAAGAGAAATGTTCTCAATCTTTTTCCGCTCAAGGCACCTCTAACATACAATCTGGTATTTTCAGAGCACCTTAACGTTTTATAGCTTCTTTCTGAAGGACTTAATGATAGGCATAATACAGAAATATATAGTTATTCTTAGGGCTCACTCAGAATGACACCAGAGATTATAGCACAAACATTTCCATAATAAAATACATTAGAAATCAAAGTTAACATTTTTGGCTGAGACTAAATAGAAAAAGTGGGGCACCCTAAACTGGAGTCTATGACACACTAAAGTGCCACCGTACACTGCTTAAAGGTATATTGCCAAAGGGATAGGATAGTTCAGTACAGTATGAAAAGGTATATAGAGTTATTAATGTCAACACAATGAGCTGGATACCTCTCTGGCACTCAAAGGATAAAATCTGACATTAATTAACCTCCTTTAACCCTTTGAGTAACAAAGAGGTAACCAATGCATTGCAATGCTCTGGCACTTAAAGGATTAAGCCTTTGAGTGCCAGATAGAAACGCAACGCATTGCTTTGCAATGCATTGCGTACCCCTCTGGCACTCAAAGGGTTAAAATATTGTGGTACTTATTTTATTCACACAATACTAAGCCCTTGAGGACCAGAGTGGCTGTGCAATTCCTCAGTTCACTGGAGATCTTTCTAGCAACCAAGAGGATAAAGCTTTTTTGTTCTTGCTTGTTAAAGGCCGAGGGAATTTCCTGTGCCAGGAAACAGTGGATTCGATGGGGGCAGGGTCATGTGAGGAACAGTGGCGTAACAATAGGGGTCACAGGGGTCGCACCTGCGACCGGGCCCGTTACTCTCAGGGGCCCCATCTCTATGGTTTGAGAGATATAGGGATTCAAAGTGCCCCCTCCCTCCCCTTCTCCTGACGTCGGAGCTGTGCTGACAGCAGGAGATCCCAGTCCGGGAACCAGCAGGCGGCTCTGCAGCAGAGCCGAAATCACGTTATTTAAAAAGAACTACTTCACTGGAAAGGTCTACAAAGTGTGCTTGCAAACCAGGCACACATTTCAGACCTTTCCAATGAAGTAATTATTTTTAAATAACGTGATTTCGGCTCTGCTGCAGAGCCTCCTCCAGTTGTACGACTCAAATCTGCTGCAGTCAGATTTACAGCTGAAATCAGGAGTAGGGGAGGGAGGGGGGAACTTTCAATGCCTATATCTCTCAAACCATAGCGGTTTGCGAGATAGGGTTTGTAGCACTTAGTTTATTATTTTAAGATCTACAAAACTAGAAACAATTTTTATGGGACATTACTGTCCCTTTGAGGATTTCTCTGTTGAGCACAGGTAAACCAATCCAAATGAATGATCCACTGATAAACTACCCTGTGCTTAATCAGGAAAATCCTTAAATCCTGGACTGTCTATGGCCCTTGAGGATTGAACTTGGACACCCCTGTCCTGCAGTATATATTTTTCATAATAAAATATAAGAAAGCCTTTAAATGATTTTATATTGGCTCATTACCAGTCTCTTGACTCAATGCAGCAAACTGTGTGTAGACCAAACTTGTCCCACAGGAGTAATCCCTTAAGAACCTCTACCTTAAGTACATATATGTAGTGAGAGATTAAAGATAGAAGGCAGGAAATGCAATAGCCATTGAGCTATTAGTAAGACATATAGCGCAATCCGTGGAGTGAGGAGTCTCTCCTAATAAGAACTATTGCACAATCGTTAGTCATAAGGCTAATCTTGTAAGGACATTCTGTAGATGATAACGGGTAGCTTTAACCCTTGGGGTGCCAGAGGGGTATCCAATGCATTGCGAAGCAATGCATTGGATACCCCTCTGGCATCCCAAGAGTTAATATACTTTGTTTTGCTTAAACAAAATGCTAATCAATGATGCTAATGTACTAAAATGAAAGGGAGTCATTCTGGAACAAACCAGATGAACCGTAATGGACAAAGGACAATTTCTCTTGATTTTAATAGGGCTTCTAAGCTTGTTAGTTTTAGAGAAGTTTCCAGTGAATTGCACATCAATGATTTGGAGACCTGTCTAGCATCCAAGGCTTAAAGAGACAGTTTTTCCTATAGGTGCAGTTTCTCTTTAACTATAATAAAATGCTTGAAAATTCAATAAAATCCTACAATAAAGTGATATGTTGGAGACCTCTCTAGCACTCAAGGGTATTGAAAGCCACATTTAAGACAAGTGGAAATGTGAAGACATTTATTTGCCTCCATGGGGTAGTTGGTTTGCTCCAGAATTGCTCCATTATCTTAGTACATCCATCTTACAGTAGGGGGAGATGTACTAATTGGATTCTGTGATAAACCAGATTCTAGTATCAATATTCTAGTTTTGCTCATTCCTAACTCCAATTTTTTTTTTAAATATATTTTATTATCAGATCACTCCACACATATCTCAGATACAGAAAAGGACATATAAAACATTCAAATGCAGCAAAAACATGTAGACTTTTGTAAGAATGAAAATAATATATTCATATCAGTAGAAAGTACAGTCAACCTGAGGTTTTTATTATTATTTTAAACCTCCAATAACCAAAACTCCCAGAACCTAACCTAACTTAAATTCTACTATACCTCCCAAACCCAATTCCTCTCTCCTCCGAACCTGCAACACCCACCAGCCAGCGATTTCACAAGATCCCGGTATTTACAGAGTTCATACAGAATGTCACATATCAATCATACATCACAGCCATCCATGCAACAAGCAGGTGTGACCTCAATCAACCATCACTGGTAAGTTGCACATCATCAAGTGCCACATTATTATCTACTCTATTTGTCCACCAGCTCTGCCATCTTCCCCAGATCTTGTCAAACTTACTCGGGTTACCCCGGTGTAGGTAAACCAATCTATATTGTGGAATGCACTGCAAAACTATGTTTATCCACGCCCTGCAATTGGGAACTCTATTTGACATCCAGTTCAAGGCCACCACCTTTCTCGCCATCACCAAGAGCTCACTCAGCAGAGATCTGTCAGTGACATCCTCAATCTCATCGGGGAAAATAGATAATAGACAAATTTTTGAAATCACAGGGACAGGCCTCCCCAGCACCAGGCCTAACTCCAATTTCCTAAACTTCCTATACCTAAACTGCTGCTTGCACGGGGTGGGTAGGAGGGGATAGTGTAGAAGAGTATGTTTTTTTGGAGGACATTCCTCTCTTCCCCATTTTAGCCACAGAGGAATCTGGTGTAACTTTACTGTATTTCTCTGCACGTTCTAGAGGGGAGGAATTCAGGGCTTGCTGGCAGTAAGACTTTAAGGACCATAGGGGTGTCCAAAGCGTTGATTAGCAACACATTTGTGCACCGCTCTGGACCTTAAAAGATTTAATATAATTGGAGACAAAATGAGACCCTCCTACATGAACCCCCTGTTGCCTGCCAGGTCGAGAACCCAATTTGTGAATATTTTCTTTATTATGTGACCTCTGATGTGTCTGTGCCTTAAGCATGGGTGGCCCACAAGTATTTCATACGTGGGATATTCATGTCTCTGGGGAACTGGAAGAGGTGAAAACATCCTGAAATTTTGGATAGGCTACTCAAGGACATCCATGATCTTGAAGCCCAACACCAATGTTCACCCATTCAATGTCTGTTCGATAAGTTATCTGTATTGCAGAAGGAACTGGTGGCCTTACTCTGCAGCTAAACAATGAAGTCCTACATCTGAACCAGGTATCAACACTACTTACAAGGCAATAAATGTGGTAATACCTTATCCAAACGTATTCAGCAAACCAGAATATGTTCCTACATCCCACAGATCAGGAACCCATAGGGTTCCTTGGCCACCACTTTCAATGGTGCTGAAGAAGCATTTTGGGGCTTAATATCTAGGCTACTACAATCTGCACCTGCCAGACCCCCATTGTGCCCACTCAGAACCTGACTGCACTATTCAAATATTTCTGGAAAGGGCAGATATTCCAGTTCTTCCCTCCAAGGCGGCCATCCTCTTAGAAAATGCTATCTCACCTGAAGCGGTCTTCTTGGCTCTTAAAGGGATAGTAATACTTCATTTTAACTTTATTTTATTTTGTAGGCATTAAAAAAACATGAAGAATGATATAAGTCTTATCTCTGAAACCTTTATGGTTTAAGAGATATTCACAAACAAAGTATCCCCCCCCTGTTCAACCAGATCAGAAGGGAGATGCCCAGGTAGACTGCAGAGAGGGACAATCTTCAATTAAGATAATGGAAAAAGCTGAAAAATTTGTCAAGGGGGGAAGGGCTTTCATTGTTTTCATACAAAGAAAATTGTCCCCTTCTGTTATCTGTACTGTCATACAACCAGACTCACATCTGAGAAGAGATGGCTTACACTAGGTAAAAGGGGCGGGGAGGGGAACTTTGCTTGTGAATATCTCATAAACCATAAAGGTTTGAGAGATAAGACTTATATCATTCTTCATGTTTTTTTAATGCCTACAAAATAAAATAAAGTTAAAACGAAGTGTTACTATCCCTTTAAGACATCTGCAACCAGCATGGATGGTCTCCCATTGCTATACTACACACAGTTTCAGACACATCTACTACCCCTTATGGTTTCAGCTCTATTCTTTCAGACAAACTCTAGCCCTTCCAGTCTTTGACTGCATATATTACTGTAATTCCTAAAAAGATAAATATCCGGCTTTGTGTAGTAGTTATAGGCTCATATGTCTTTAAAATAATTATCACAAACTCTTAATGAAAATCTTATCAAATAGACTCAAGCCACTTCTCCTTGATCTGATTGGTCCAGACCAGGCAGGCTTCATGCTTGATCAGAAAACAAGGGACTACACCACCAAGGCAGAGATATTGATACATGTGGCATCTCGCAGAGGGACTGCTAATCTTCCTTTATCCTTAGATGTAGAGAAAGCATTTGATAAGGTGTACTGGAATTACATGTTGTCAGTTTGATTCTAGATTGGGTCCCAGAGCCATGACTGGTATTCCTTCATTACAGTCTAACCTTACTGCTTGTGTCTTTGAGAACAATGTTTTATCTAGCCCCTTCACCATTAGACATGGCACACAGCAGGGATTTCCTCTCTGTCCATAGTTTTTATCCTTACTCTTGAACGCATATTGGGCCTTATTCTTCACACAGACTCTGGTATTCATGTGGGCCCTTGGGAAGTGAAACTCACATGTTTTGCTGATGATTTCTTAGCCTTTCTGACTTAACCAGACAAATCCCTTTGTGCCATCACTCATCTGAAAATTAATTATACCAAGGTTGACATCCTGAACGTCAATGTTTCAGCACCAATGAGTGTGGTAATTCAATATGAGTTCCCTTTCCCTTGGAAGGAGCACTCAATCAAATATCTAGGCATTTATCTGACTTCTGATGTTAAACTCATGGTTCAACAACCAAAAGGGAAGCACCCAAGGAAAAGACACCAAGGGGTACAAATCCCTAACAAAGAAGCCTATTTAAATGAGGCACTCAAAAAGGCAAGTAATAAACAAATACAAAGCTTTATTGAAAAAATAAGTACAGTAATACACAGAAAGATAAAACCAATTAAAAACAATCAGTGTGAGGCAAATAATATACATGCCCAGCCTTACTGAACACCCTATGGCTTCTTGACTATTTGACATTCCCAGTGGGTTCACCATAACGTTATAATAAGATAAGTATTTGTCTACATCTTTGGGCACTTTATCTAAATGCTGGTATTTTTTTGCACTTTATATATGTACAATTTTTAGCTTTGTCTCGCTATAGTTGAGACATCATAGGGCACATTTATATTGTAGACATATTCTTTTTCTTTTTTTTTCAATTTTCATTATTTAAGGCTGGGCATGTATATTATTTGCCTCATACTGATTGTTTTTAATTCGTTTTATCTTTCTGTGTATTACTGTGCTTATTTTTTCAATAAAGCTTTGTATTTGTTTATTACTTGCCTTTCTGATTGCCTCATTTAAATAGGCTACTTTATTAGGGATTTGTACCCCTTGGTGTCTTTTCCTTGGGTGCTTCCCTTTTGGTTGTTGTATCATGTGTTTCTGCCTATGAGTGCACCATGCATATTTTTGCTTATTGCAGGTTCTTGTGATTATTTGGCATGTGCAGCAATTTTTCTTTTGTAAACTCATGGTTCAGACTAATTTCTCTCTCCAGAGGGAGTCGGAATCTTATAACTCTTTATTTTTCTCCTGGATGGGTTGCGTGAACTTGGTTAAGGTGTTAGCTCTCCCTAAGGTACTGTTCTTGCTGATGTCTCTCCCTATCCATATTCCCCTATGGCAGTTACACTCCTTAAAACAGCTAGTTTTCAGGTTTGCCTGGAGATTAAAAAAACATGAATTAATTATAGGACCCTTGCCCAAACTAACGCTTGTGGTGGCTTGGGACTCTCTGATATTACTTCTTACTACCACTACATTGTCTTATCTATGCCACTTGACCTTTTCTTGGAGAGGTCTTCTATGGACTGGATCACCCTCATTAGGTAATTAACCCCTGCTACTGCATTTCGCCTGCTGCTTTGATCTAGCCCAATGCCCCTGATCTGCTCTGTTGGCATGTTTTCCTTGCTCATCTCCCTGAAATCTGGTCTAGTTGCAACTCTCTCTACCATCTGTCCGCCTTTCCCTCTTCGTTGTATTCTATCATTGGCAATCCAGATTTCCCTCTGGACCTTAATGGACAGACCTTCATGCCTTGGTTCCTCTGTGGTTTACATTATTTAGAGCTCCCTGGTAGGACCTTCCCATCATTTTCTGAGTTGTGCAAGAATTATGATCTCCTTAGTTCCAAAATTTAGAATTATCGACAAATTCATCATCTAATTAGTTCTCTTCTTTCCCAGGCCTAAATTCAGGCCCCTTACTCCTTTTGAATCACTTTTCATATGAGCAGAACTACTCAAATGTGGAATCTCTAAAATGTATTCCTTTATGGGCTCCCTTGCTGAGTCTTCCCTTCTAGCTCACAGGCAGGCTTGGGAGTTGGAGCTGGGTCTTGAATGACTAGCAGTGGAATGGATCTTTTTGCATGACTAACAACTTACTACCCAACATCACTAAAGAGAGACGAACTTACAGTTTTCCAAGTTCAACCCTTCTATACCTAATCAGTACCTCCACATGTGTTTGTCCTTCCTCTTAGTAATTCCCTTCTGGCAGGAGGTATGCAAAATTTTCTCCAAGCTCTTTGGCTTATCTGTCCCCTCTTCCCCACAGTCCTTCCTCTTGGCTACAATGCCAGAGGCTGTATCCTCAGTGCCTTGCTTCCACGCCTCTCTCCACAAATGGATACTTCAAATCACAGCAGCTAGAGCATGTATCCAAGGGTTATGGAGTACCCTAACCTTCCTTTCCTTGTCCAACTGGTAGACACGTTTGAGTCATATTCAAAATATAAAAAAACGTTACTACTTTTCCATGGGCACAATCTCCAGCTTTGATTCAGAATTTGGGTCGTGGCTTGCATTTATTTCTGAATTTCCTCTGCCGCCTTCTGTCTCCTGAGTTGAAGGTGACAGGTTGCTTCCCTGCCACCTCCTCTCATTGGCTTTGTCCTCCCCCTTTTCTTCCCTCAACCTTCTTTTCCCTACCCACTCCTTACCTTCTCCCCTATCTCTTTATCTCTTCACCTTTCTACTCCTTTTCTTCTTTCCCCCTATTTATATTTTCTTCACCTCTAAATCCTTTCAAATACTATTGCTAGCTGCTGGACCTGTTGCTTTCATGTAATGTACATACTGTGTAAATTTCTAAGTTTGCAGATGTTTTTGCTTGTCGGACTGACCTTATTTATATTGCTTGTATAATGTCAATTTCTGGCAATAAAGCTTCTTTAAAATAAAATAAAAGTATAGTTTATAAGATATTTTGCTTAATATAGCTGCCAGATTATGGAAAGTAGTCATTGTTTTCTGGTAGGAAGTGACAGTTAGGATGGAGAGTGAAATGTTTGCATCTGCCACATCAAACTGTGATAACCGTTACTGCTCAGTTTGCATAAACTGAAAAAAAAATAAAGCAAAACATTTCATGAATTATACTATTAAATATGAAATTGCTAATTTAAACATAGCGCATTTTGAAAGCTCTTACAAAATTACACAATTATTATATTATAAAGTGTTAGTTCCACTTTATTACATTTTCACTTTGCTTCTCTTTGGTGAGGAATAGTGATGAGCGAGCACCCCAATGCTCGGATGTTCGGGTGCTCTGACCGAGCACCCCCTGAGGCTCGAGTGCTCGGCCGAGCACCCGAGCCCCATTGAAGTCAATGGGAGGACTCGAGCATTACACCAGGCACCCCCTGCTCTGATGAGGGGAGGGTGCCTGGTCCATAGGAAAATGGCAGAAAAGGATGGAAACACCACAGAAATGGTTCAGGGACAGCATAGGGAGGATGTCTGGATGCACCTTGGACTCCAACATCGCTGCTGGGAACGATCTTTCGCCCGTAGTACGCCATTTTTACAGACTGACCGTAAAACACACAAAAAGGAAAATAAAAACGACTTTAGGCGAAAAATTGTTACCAAACAGTATTTGCTGTATATTTACTTGTATATCATCTGCAAATTCTCCCAAAAATTTCATCGATTTTCTGAAGTGAGGCCATGATTAAGAGGGAAACGTGCGCAGAGGCAAATTCTCCCAAAAATTTCCTTGATTTTCAGAACTGAGGCCATGATTAAGAGGGAAACGTGCGCAGAGGCAAATTCTCCCAAAAATTTCCTTGATTTTCAGAACTGAGGCCATGATTAAGAGGGAAACGTGCGCAGAGGCAAATTCTCCCAAAAATTTCCTTGATTTTCAGAACTGAGGCCATGATTAAGAGGGAAACGTGCGCAGAGGCAAATTCTCCCAAAAATTTCCTTGATTTTCAGAACTGAGGCCATGATTAAGAGGGAAACGTGCGCAGAGGCAAATTCTCCCAAAAATTTCCTTGATTTTCAGAACTGAGGCCATGATTAAGAGGGAAACGTGCGCTGAGCTGACCATCTAAAACATTATGGGTGAGGGTCTGCTGCAGAGCTGACCATCCTAAACATTATATGCGAAGGCCCGCTAGTGAGCTGACGCTATAAAACATTATATGAGAGGGCCCGCTAGAGAGCTGACCCAATAAAACATTATATGAGAAGGCCCGCTGGTGAGCTGACCTATATAAAAATTGGCAAACAGGGCCCGCTGGTGAGCTGGCCCTATATAAAAATTATATCACAGGGCCCGCTGGTGAGCTGGCCCTATATAAAAATTATATCCCAGGGCACGCTGGTGAGCTGGCCCTATATAAAAATTATATCCCAGGGCATATGGAAGAGGAGGAGGAGGATGAGAACATTAAGAGTCAACCATATACCCGTTTTTGGGGTGGAAGGGGTGAATGGGAATACAGAGTATTCCCATCATTGTAAATAACATATATAAAGTGAGTTTATGTTCCCCCGGGGCTTTCCTCCAGTGGAGTGGAGAAGTCAGGGGAAATCCAGGCCTTGTTCATTTTTATAAGTGTCAACCTATCAGCATTGTCGGTGGAAAGGCGGATACGCTTATCTGTTATGATGCCACCAGCAGCACTAAATACCCGCTCAGACAGAACGCTGGCGGCAGGGCAGGCCAGCACCTCCAAGGCGTAGAGTGCCAGTTCATACCACGTGTCCAGCTTGGACACCCAGTAGTTGTAAGGCACAGAGGGATCATTGAGGACGCTGACACGGTCTGCTACGTACTCCTTCACCATCTTCCAAAACTTTTCCCTCCTTGTGACACTAGGCTGCGCATCAGGGTGAGGGTGCTGGCGGGGTGTCATGAAGGTGTCCCACGCCTTGGAGAGTGTTGCCCTGCCTTTGTCGGAACTGCTGTGTGCTCCCCTTTTCTCCCCTTCTCGGTTGGCCAAGGTAGCACGTACTCTGCCGCCAGCGTTGTCAGATGGAAAATTTTGGAGCAATTTTTCAACAAGAACCTTCTGGTATTGCACCATTTTGCTTGTCCTCTCCACCGGAGGAATGAGAGATGAGAAATTCTCTTTGTAGCGGGGGTCCAGAAGGGTGAACACCCAGTAATCCGTGTTGTCTAAAATGCGTACAACGCGTGGGTCACGGGAAAGGCAGCCTAACATAAAGTCAGCCATGTGTGCCAGAGTACCAACAGTCAAGATTTCGCTGTCCTCACCAGGAGGCTGACTCTCAATATCCTCATCCTCTTCCTCCTCTTCTGCCCACCCACGCTGAAGAGATGGAACTAAAGTTCCATGGCTACCCTCTGTAGCGGAGGCAACCGTGTCTTCCTCCTCCTCCTCCTCCTCCTCCTCCTCCTCCGCCTCCTCCAATTGTCGCTGAGAAGACGAAGTGAGGGTGCTCTGGCTATCACCTTGTGTAAGCTCTTCCTCCCCCATTTCCACCTCTTCCACATGCAAAGCGTCGGTTTTAATTGTGAGCAGCGAGCGTTTCAGTAGACACAGAAGTGGGATGGTTACACTGATAATAGCGTTATCGCCGCTCACCATCTGTGTCGATTCCTCAAAATTGCGTAAAACCTCGCAGAGGTCTGACATCCATTCCCACTCCTCACTTCTGATTACAGGAAGTTGAACGGAGAGGCGACGACCGTGTAACAGCTGGTACTCCACTACTGCCCTCTGCTGCTCACAAAGCCGGGCCAACATGTGGAAGGTGGAGTTCCAGCGCGTGCTCACGTCACACAGCAGCCGGTGAGCTGGCAATTGTAAGCGCTGCTGCAGCTTCAACAGGCCGGCCGAAGCTGTAGATGACTTACGGAAATGTGCACACACGCGGCGCACCTTGGTCAAGAGATCATGCACATTGGGGTAGGTTTTTAGAAATCGCTGCACCACTAAATTAAATACATGCGCTAGGCATGGTACGTGTGTGAGCTTGCCGAGCTCCAAAGCCGCCACCAAGTTACGCCCATTATCACACACAACCATGCCTGGTTGCAGGTTGAGTGGCGAGAGCCACTGCTCGGTCTGGTGACTAATCCCCTGCAACAGCTCTGAGGCCGTGTGCTGTTTGTCCCCAAGGCAGATCAGCTTCAGCACGGCCTGTTGACGCTTCCCCACTGCAGTGCTACACTGCTTCCAGCTACTGGCTGATGGGGGAATGGCGGTGTGTGTAGAGAATTCGGAGGTGGAAACGGAGGAGGAGGAGCCAATAACGTAGGTGCTGGTGGAAACCCTGATGGAGGTAGGGCCCGCAATCCTCGGCGTGGGTAGCACCCGTGCCATCCCAGGGTCAGAGTCGCTCCCAGCCTCCACGACATTCACCCAGTGTGCCGTCAGGGAAATGTAGCGTCCCTGGCCACAAGCACTTGTCCATGTGTCAGTCGTTAAGTGGACCTTCCCAGTAACTGCGTTGGTCAGGGCACGGGTGATGTTACGGGACACATGGTGGTGTAATGCGGGGATGGCACACCGGGAAAAGTAGTGGCGGCTGGGGACCGCGTACCGAGGGACAGCTGCTGCCATCAGGCTGCGGAAGGACTCAGTGTCCACAAGCCTAAATGGCAGCATTTCGATGGCCAGTAATTTTGAAAGGTGTGAGGTTAGTGCTATGGCCTGTGGGTGGGTGGCTGGGTACTTTCTCTTGCGCTCAAATGCCTGGGGTAACGACATTTGGACGCTGTGCTGGGACAGGGAAGTGGATGTGGTCGCTGATGGTGCTTCAGATGGTACAGGTGCAGGGCGGGAGGTATGCGGGCCTGCGCCTTCGACAGGCGATTGGCCGGCACCGAAAACAGGGGAAGAGGAGGCAGTGGTGTGGCCTGCAGACACAGATGGGCGATCCAGGCGTTCCTCCCACTTACTACGGTGCTTGGATGCCATGTGTCGGATCATGCTGGTGGTGGTGAGGTTTCTAGTGTTCATGCCTCGGCTCATTCTGGTGTGGCACAGGTTGCAAACTACAATTCTTTTGTCGTCCGCACTTTCCTTAAAAAAACGCCATACCGCGGAACACCTACCCCTTGGCAAGGTAGATTTACGCAAGGGGGTGCTCCGTGGAACATTTGCGGGCCGGTTTGGTGCGGTCCGCCTTCTTTCTGTAGCCACACCACTGCCTCTTCCAGCCTGTTGCGGTGCTGCAGATGGCTCACCCTCAGGACTGCTGTCATCGCTCGGCTCTACACCTTCCCAGGTGGGGTCAGTCACCTCATCGTCCACCAAGTCCTCCTCCACTTCCTCACTCTGATCATCCTCCTCAAGTCTTGATCCCACCACATACTCAGTCATTGACAACTGTATAACATTCTCCTCAACAAGGTCTTGAGACGGAAATAGTGGTTGATTTAATGGCAACTGTGTCTCATCATCATCATCATCATCATCCACTACTTCCTTTGACCTTAAATGCCGTTCACATCTGTCATCTTCTTGTGATTGGGTAGCCTCTAGAGGTTGTGAATCAGGGCACAAGATGTCATGTTCCTCTGCAAGCGTGCTTGGAGAGAGGGTCAAATGAAGGATTGGTGATGAGACGAGCTCATCACTATATCCCAGTGTGGGATCACTTCTTTGACCAGACCGTGTATGGTGGGAGGAAGGATGATCAGAGTGAGGATTATGTTGACCAGACTCTTGGCTACTGAGAGTGGACTTGGTGGAAGACAGGGTGGTGCTTAACCGACTGGAAGCAGTATCAGCTGTCATCCAACCGACCACCTGTTCGCACTGGTCGGACCTCGAGAGTGATGTCCTGCGACGCCCTGTGAAATCAGACATGAAGCTAGGTATGGTGGATGTCTTTCTTTCTTGTGCTCTGGCACCAGGCACAGTTTCTCCGCGTCCTGACCCGCGCCCTGAACTTTCAGGATCACGTCCACTTCCCCGTCCCTTTTTACCCGCCTTCTTCATCTTACACGATATATATGACTTTAATATATATGAGTTTGAAAACTTAACAGTATTTCTTACTATTCTGCAACTCTGCAGAGTACACAGAATAGGCTGCTAAACTGCGGTGACACACACTGAATGGAATAAGTGACTTTAATATTTGAGTTTGAAAAATTAACAGTATTTCTTACTATTCTGCAACTCTGCAGAGTACACAGAATAGGCTGTTAAACGGCGGTGAAAGACACTGAATGGAATATGTGACTTTAATATTTGAGTTTGAAAACTTAACAGTATTTCTTATAATTCTGGAACTGTACAGAGTACACAGAATAGGCTGTTAAACGGCGGTGAAAGACACTGAATGGAATATGTGACTTTAATATTTGAGTTTGAAAACTTAACAGTATTTCTTATAATTCTGGAACTGTACAGAGTACACAGAATAGGCTGTTAAACGGCGGTGAAAGACACTGAATGGAATATGTGACTTTAATATTTGAGTTTGAAAACTTAACAGTATTTCTTATAATTCTGCAACTGTACAGAGTACACAGAATAGGCTGTTAAACGGCGGTGAAAGACACTGAATGGAATATGTGACTTTAATATTTGAGTTTGAAAACTTAACAGTATTTCTTACTATTCTGCAACTCTGCAGAGTACACAGAATAGGCTGTTAAACGGCGTTGAAACACACTGAATGGAATATGTGACTTTAATATTTGAGTTTGAAAACTTAACAGTATTTCTTATAATTCTGGAACTGTACAGAGTACACAGAATAGGCTGTTAAACGGCGGTGAAAGACACTGAATGGAATATGTGACTTTAATATTTGAGTTTGAAAACTTAACAGTATTTCTTATAATTCTGCAACTCTGCAGAGTACACAGAATAGGCTGTTAAACGGCGTTGAAACACACTGAATGGAATATGTGACTTTAATATTTGAGTTTGAAAACTTAACAGTATTTCTTATAATTCTGCAACTGTACAGAGTACACAGAATAGGCTGTTAAACGGCGGTGAAAGACACTGAATGGAATATGTGACTTTAATATTTGAGTTTGAAAAATTAACAGTATTTCTTATAATTCTGGAACTGTACAGAGTACACAGAATAGGCTGTTAAACGGCGGTGAAAGACACTGAATGGAATATGTGACTTTAATATTTGAGTTTGAAAACTTAACAGTATTTCTTATAATTCTGCAACTGTACAGAGTACACAGAATAGGCTGTTAAACGGCGGTGAAAGACACTGAATGGAATATGTGACTTTAATATTTGAGTTTGAAAACTTAACAGTATTTCTTATAATTCTGCAACTCTGCAGAGTACACAGAATAGGCTGTTAAACGGCGGTGAAAGACACTGAATGGAATATGTGACTTTGATATTTTAGTTTGAAGACTTAACAGTATTTCTTCCTATTCTGCAACTCTGCACAGTACACAGAATGTGCTGCTACACTGCGGCGAAGCACACTGAATGGAATATGTGACTTTGATATTTTAGTTTGAAGACTTAACAGTATTTCTTCCTATTCTGCAACTCTGCACAGTACACAGAATGTGCTGCTACACTGCGGCGAAGCACACTGAATGGAATATGTGACTTTGATATTTTAGTTTGAAGACTTAACAGTATTTCTTCCTATTCTGCAACTCTGCACAGTACACAGAATGTGCTGCTAAACTGCGGCGAAGCACACTGAATGGAATATGTGACTTTGATATTTGAGTTTGAAGACTTAACAGTATTTCTTCCTATTCTGCAACTCTGCACAGTACACAGAATGTGCTGCTAAACTGCGGCGAAGCACACTGAATGGAATATGTGACTTTGATATTTTAGTTTGAAGACTTAACAGTATTTCTTCCTATTCTGCAACTCTGCACAGTACTCAGAATGTGCTGCTAAACTGCGGCGACGCACACTGAATGGAATACGTGACTTTGATATTTTAGTTTGAAGACTTAACAGAATGTGCTCTAATCTGCAACTTTGCACACTAAACAGAATGTGCTCTAATCTGCAACTTTGCACACTAAACAGAATGTGCTCTAATCTGCAACTTTGCACACTAAACAGAATGTGCTCTAATCTGCAACTGTGCACACTAAACAGAATGTGCTCTAATCTGCAACTTTGCACACTAAACAGAATATATATATTTTTTTTTTTTTTTTTTTGTTTTTTTCCCCCCACACCAAATAACCTGCTGCCCCCACACACAGTAGTCCTAAAAAGGACTTTTGGTTCTTTTTTTTTCACAATTTTTGTTTTTTTCCTCCCTACACTGCCTTTCCCTTCCTATCCTCAGCTCTCCCTGGCTCAGACTGAGCCGAACTCGATGGTCAGGTGCTATACAGCACCTGACCACGGGTTCTGGCCAGCCAATCAGTGTAATGCCAGCAGCCAACATGGCTGCTGGCATTACACCGATGTCAGAGCCTCCCTGCACGTTTATTGGCTGCGCAGCAGCCGCAAAACGTGCGGGGAGGAGACCCGAACATGGCGGGCGAGCACATGCGGTACTCGTACGAGTACCGCCATGTGCCGAGCAGAGCGATGCTCGAGCCGATCCGAGCATCGGCCGAGCATGCTCGCTCAACACTAGTGAGGAACAATAACTGTTTTGTAATACAAGTTCAATAAAGTCTTTAGAATACAATGTTTCTTTACAACTTTGTTTTTCTCTGCACCACTGAAATACATTTGGGTATTGGGAATCCCCAGTCTAAGTATGAATTTGCATGTACTGGGAATTGTGTCTGCATCTGCACAATCATTTTGTTTGATTGTGCCTCAGTGTGTCTCATAATCTCCCTGAATGTAAAAAGTGCTTGATCACTGGAATACAGAATTTGTTAATGCCAACAGCCAAGCAAAGAAATGCCTCTGCAAGAGAGTTTTCCTTGTATCGACTCTATATTGACATTTACATTTCTACACATCATGATGCATAAATGTTGCCAAGGGATATCTGTACTGAAATGTACAAAATGTGGCTGAAACGAACCAGTGAAAAGAAATGCTGAAAAACACAACTTTATTTGTAACACTGGCTCTCAAAAGTAACAATTTATCTTCAATTCTCATTTAAGCTCATTGCCAGATAAATTGTAAATCCCCTCTTTTTAATTTAACTGGCTTTCATTTTATAAAATCTATAAACATTAGGGCATTATATATTTTTTTTAAAATCAACCTGATCTAGAAACCAGGAGCTTTAATCAGCAATACTTGACGTAGTGTGGATTGTATTGAGTGAATGTGAGTGTAATTCAGTGTAGTATAAAATATACTACACTAGTGTAAAAGCCCGTGCCAAGGTCCGGGTAATGTTAACCCTTTGAGTGGCAAAGGGGTACGCAATGCATTGCTTTAAAATGCGTTGCGTACCTCTCTGGCACTCAAAGGGTTAAGAGGCCGCTACCTCACTGCTTCACGCGATGCAGTCTTGTGTCGCCTCATTCACATGATGCAGTCATGCGCTGTAGAGACTGCCCGAACGCCAGCAGTCTCTACTGCGCATGACTGCATTGTGACAAAACATCCTAGCAAATTATTAAATAGGATATTGGTTTTACCCACAGTTTTCTGCTAACCACTAAATTGATCTATAGAAACGGATCTCTGGATTTAAAGTGGCATTAAACTTTTGATATAAAGAAAGAGAGAGAGAGAAAAGAAAAAGTGAATGAAAAGAAAAAAGAGAAAAAGTAGGAAAGAAGTAGGGTTTTCAGCTGAGTTAAGCAAATATACTTTGATTGGAGATGCTTCAATCAAATGTTATTAAGGTACAACTTTGAATTTTTAATGATTGTTTTCACTTATATTTTTTACATTAGTTGCCATTGCTATTTATGGATTTACTGTCCCTTTACTCTCATTTAATAATTGTGTTTCAGATAAGTTGAATAGGGTTGTGTTTAGTGCATTCTACAGGCCTCTTCCCTCCCCCATAGAAAGTAGTATTAACTCACTTGAACATTTATACTATGAGTAGTGATCCAGACACAAACCTACAGTATTTTGACCAACATCAAGTGTATGTGAACCTGCACCTTTTGGTTTTGTCAGACAATATGTGATTGCTTTTCTGATTGGTTAGTATGATAAATGTTGCAATATGTTGCTTAACTCTCGGTCATTAAAGGGTTAAGGGAATTCTTACTGAAAATTTTGAGTATTAATTGGTAGAGTGAAATAAATTGTAAAAGTTTCAAAGGACCCACCTAAACATGTACGTCTTCAAATTTTTCACTTATTTTGGAAAATACCTTTTTTCCAAAGTATATTTTGCAAAAAAAAAAAAATGAGCATCTGTTTAACAGGAGAAAGAAAATAAAAAGGAACACTTGGAATTTAATCATCAGGTGTTTACACTGTGCAGAAAATGATTACACTTAATGGTTGTGGAAATGTGCTTTATTGCTGAGGCCTATCATTCACACACGAGGCCTTGTTGTGCTCATTATATCTTCATTTGCATTTCAGATATAAATCACAGACGCTTTCTACATGTTTGATGTTAAAACTGGAGATGAGCAAAGAGCCAAAAAGACTTATTAAAACTGAAACTGAACAGTGAAATGTTAACAGTGGGACTAGATTTAAATGTCAGGCTCCTCTGCAGAAGAATTTCTCAGCCAAGATCCTCGAGTACCTCCAAGGTAAGATGCACATAAGCCCTCCTCTCTTATGAAAAGTACAAACTGAAGGTGTGCACTGATTCAAGGGTAATGTTGCAGAGTTATATTTTCATATTTAAAGGGGATCTCTCACCTATATATAAGTAATGCTCATTAGTTAGAGCATTTAGCCAAAACATTTAAAATGTTGTTAATTTTTTTTTAAAAAAACATTATCAGCGCAAAAATGTATGTTTAAAAAGTGCCCAGCACCCTACTTCCTTCTTGCAGCACTGCCTCTGCTCCCATCCCACTACCCAGCATCCTCAGATGATGGAGGGTTTCTTTCTCTAAGCTGGAGCGTTCTCATTGGCAGAGATCGATATCTAGCCAACAAGATCGCTCCAGCTTAGTGACAGACAGTCTCCGTAGGATGATAGGTAGTGGGACGGGAGCAGCCTCTGTTCGGCAAGCTTCGGCAAACCAGAAGTAGGCTGGTGGGCATTTTTTAAATATAAATTTTTGCGCTGATGTTTTTTTTTTTTTTTTAAATGAACAACGTTTTAAATGTTTTGGATACATGCGCTAGCTAATGAACATTACTTATATATAGGTGAGAGATCCCCTTTAAAGGGCCATTTGGGTGGGTTGTGCACTAAGAAGTGACAAAGAGATGATACAGTGGAGATGACTTCTCCAGTGTTATAAACTGTCCATGACTCATGTGGAGCCTATGCACTAAGATCACTAAAGTTAGTGAGACTGTGTGTGTAAAACAATACAGAAACAACTCTAGAGTAAACCAATAGTCATTGCTTCACAATACTCTGGAGACCTCTTTAGCATTCATTGGGCAAAAATAGCCCCATTTAAGTCAACAGGAAGTTTTCTGTGAGACAGTTGAGTTGAATAGCTTGATTCCTCATATATCAGCCTCAGTTGTGACGTAAACACTTGAATACTAGAGACTTCTCTATCATAAATAAAGCATTGTGTTACAGACCTCTCAAGCGTCAAAGTTGTTAATTGATTCCAGGACGGCTCCCATAATCAGCAGTTGGTTTCTGCAGCTAAACATTTCACAGTACTCTAGTGCAACAGGGGACAACATGCACTAAGATTTCTTCACCTTTGGAGATCTTAGTGCATAGGTTCTATAGCAGTGATTCTCAACCCATGCGCTCAGTGGCCACTAACAGACCAGGATTTAAGGATTTCCTTGTAAAAGCACAGGTCAGTTAATCAATGTGAATGAGCCTCTGATCAACACACTTGTGCTCTAGCGGGAATTCATAAGTCCTGGCCTGTTAGTGGCCACAGACGGCACTGGTCGAGAACCCCTGTTCTATAGAATAGCTTAGGAACTGGAGAAGTGAAAAACTGGAGAAGACATCTCCGCTTTATCACCTCTTTATCACCGCTTAGTGAATCTCCTTCCAGGTGCGGATTTGTGAGCGCATGTCAAAATGATGCATTTAAAATGTCACTTATTTTAACTACCCTAACCTAACCTAATCCTACCATATCCTAATTACACTACAAATGGTTAAGGCAAACCATAACCACCCCCAAACACTAACAACTGTATCCCCAAACTATCCTAGCCTACTTACCCTACAATACCCTAACTTCTGATGGTATCCTTTTGGAAAGGCAAAATTTTAAAAGGAGACATTTGAAATACTCCATTTTGACACCCATGATATTTTAAACATGCGTTTTTTGACAGTCACCATTTACTACTCACCACTGCAAAAGGATGCCCAGGGAACATCATGGTAAAAAGGTATATTTCTACTTTTTACACTGTATTAAGAGCCTTGGTTCCCAAACATTTTCTCATGAAGACCCCCTTTTGGTTCCCACCAAATCTTGGTAACCCCACTGAAGAATGAGTGGTTACAGATAGCAGAATGTCCTATTTACACCCACACGTGCATAGGCACAGTCTGTGCCACACAGTGCTGGGCAGGGGCATTTAACCTATTCCATGTCATTTTCACTGTTTCTGGTAAACACTGTATTTGTCACGCAAATGGATGATAGATTAAATGAAGCACTTAACTGGCATAATTAATAGACTGTGATCCTAAAATCAATAAAATATAACTGCCCCAATATATATATATGCTATTTTGTCATCCAGCTTTCTCAATATATCCCTCATTTCTATTGTCTCATCCCACCCTTATCTTTTGGACCCTACTCTGCACTTAGAGGGTAAGTATAATGTGTGATGTCTCTCCCACTTTCCTCACCTCCATATCATCCCTTCTATCCTATGTTCAGCCACCCCATTGGTTGTCTGTGTCCCATATCTCTTCTCCATTACCTATGTCTCTCTCCCACTTCTCCACCCCACCTTGATTTCAATCCTCGTCTTTCCTTTCTTTCTCCATTTTGCCTTTCCCCTTTCCATTCTCCTCATTTTTCTCTTTCTCTGCCACCTAAGTCCTCTCTCTACCTTCTTTTAATTTCTCTTCCCCTTTTTCACGCCTCTTCTCCTTCTGCCTTCTCTCTTTCCTTAGTTGAAATATAGCTATACTAGTGATACCACAGAGCTTACAATTTTATGACAACCCATTTATATTAATACTAGTATAAAAGCCCATGTACACGGGCCAAGGTCCGGGTGATGTTAACCCTTTGAGTGCAAGTGGCACTCAAAGGGTTAAGAAGCTGGTCCTGCTCTGCGTCCTGCCACCGACGCAGTCATACACTGTAGAGACTGGCCAAAAGTACAGAATGCTCCCAGCACAGAACTCCCAGCATTCCGCACAGGATGCTCCCAGCACAGAACTCCCAGCATTCCGCACAGAATGCTCCCAGCACAGAACTCCCAGCATTCCGTGGGCAGTCTCTACTGCACGACGGCTCCTGACAAACTATCTAGGGAATTATTATATAGGACAATTGTAAGCACAGTGGTATCACTAATGTGGTTACAGTATATTTCAATTATAAGCTCTATATATAGTAGAAATGGGTGAGAAGTTGCCAGACCTCCCTTGCTCCCACCAAACATACAGATACTAACATTCCCTCCCACATGTCAATCCCTTGCTCCCACCTAATAATGTTCCACACTGTTCTACTTCCCATCTACCTCTCCCTGTCTGACAGATACTTACATTCCGCACTGCTCTCCATTCTATTTGCACTCTCTGCCAACCACATACTTCCCAAGATTTCAAATGGTCAAAGAGGGACACTTTTGTTTTAGGTGGTGTTTCTGGGGTGTGGCTGGTGGGCAGGGCATTACTGAGAATTTTTAGTTTATTTCATGACATGCCGACATCTCTTTGTGTAACTGAACAAATGATTGCGATCAGGGCTGCCCAAGTTCAGTCCTGAAGTCAAAATGAATGATCCACTGATTAACTCACCTGTGCTTAATCAGGGAAATCCTTACATCCTGGCCTGTTGGTGGCCCTTGAGGGCTGAACTTGGACAGCACTGATTTAGAGCAAGGCCAAAATAATTTAATTTACACAGACTAATTTATAAACCCATACAGTGAAGTTTAATCAAACATTACTGTGAGTTTTTATTGCTGTGGATTAATGTGATACACTTAAATACACACCACACAGTCTGATCTTTTAAAAAAGAGGGACAGAGGGATTTGGGTCTCAAGGGGGGACTGTCCCACCTAAAAAGGGATACTTGTGAGGTAGGCAACCAGTTATTTTCTACACTGCTCTCTTTCTCACTTTCCACTCCCTGCCAGGCACATCCTGACATTAATCATTACTCCCCATCCCAGCTGTCACTCCCTGCCAGGCACATACTGACACTAGTCACTACTCCCCATCCCAACTGTCACTCCCTGCCAGCCAGTACTAGAAAAAGTGCCTAAACTGACCAATTGACATTCATGCATATTCTGTCACCCCGTGAGGTGAGAATGTTGACAGGTAACAGCCACCCTTTAAATGAACTGACGTGTTGGTTACGGGCGCTTATTCTACCTTACAATATTGTCTGTATGCAGCGTAGTCGTTTAACTGCAAGAGTTTCTGATTAAGTATAACATTAGAGGGCTTTGGCTCACTGCACATCTCTACCACAAATGCTTGGGTTTCCAGGAATTGCACTGTCTAATGTAAATTAGAAATTAGTGTAGGGAGCATTTTCTCTAGCACATTTTCTCTAGTACTGCATAAAGATGACAATGGAATGCAAATTAGTGTCATGTGTAACCAATAAAGTTAATGCAGCAGACAAAGCACAAACTAGCAATCCAACCACTATAATATAAAGCATTTCACTTGGCAACAGCAATAGTGCGGTTTGTTATTTATCAATAGGAAAAGAGAAAGATGAAGTCTTAAAGGGATAGTAATGTTTCATAATAAAAGCAGCTCTAATTAATCATCATAGTATTTGGACTTTGGAAAGTGTTATTTCAATTCTGTCAGTGTTGTAGTTCAAGAGTAATTCAGTGACAAAGTCCCCCCTCCCGCCCATTTTACTGATATACTACTGTTCAGCCTGATCAGAAGGGAGGTGCCCAGACAGATAACAGCAGGGGACACTCTTCAATTAAGATAAGGGAAAAACCTGAAAAACTTGTCAAGGAGGGTAGGGCTTTCATTGTTCTCATAGGAAGAAGATTGTCCCCTGCTGTTATCTGTACCGTCTATGGACTGCATTCCACATCTGAGAAGAGATGACTTAAACTAGATAAAAGGGGCGGGAGGGGAACTTTGCTTGTGAATATCTCTCAAACCATAAAGGTTTGAGAGATAAGACTTATATCTTTCTTCATGTTTTTAAATGCCTACAAAATAAAATAAAGATAAAACAAAGTATTACTCTCCCTTTATGTGAAGGGATTTTACAGGAGGGTGTTTTTAAAGAGGATGTGGGGATCTATTTATCGATCTCCAATTTGCAATGTGTTTTAGAATCTCTATCGTTGACAGAGTTAACTCTTTGACTGCTAAAAAGGTATACAACGCATTATGATGCAATGCTCTCTAGCAATCAAAGGATTAAAGGAGCAATACACTTGTTTTATGAAAAAATATGTTTAATTTAAAAGTTATTACAGCTTATTCATCTTTAAATCAAATGGTTAGCAACAGTGCAGCTAACATAGTGCACTAAACAAATGCACTGCATGAGAGAGTTTAAGTCATAGACTATGTATTTCACAAGAAGCAAACGTACAGCACCATCTGATGTCCCAACTAGGAATTGCAGTTTAAGGTTTAAAAACAAGTTTGAACTGTAATGACTTTTGAGTCCAAAAAACAACCAGCAGTGGAAGAACTCTTATTTCACTTAGCAGAAAAAAAACCTAAACATGTTTCATAAAAAGTTTACTGCAGAGATATATTTCATTCAAAAGTTATTACAACATATTAATGTCTAAATCAAACTGTTAGCAACAGTGTAACTGGTGGCCAAAAGGCAACACCCATCTATGAGGGAGAGCTAAATTCACAGGCTGTGCATTTCACAGTAAGCCAGTGTACAGTACCATCTGGTGACCACACTAAAGATTGCAGTTTAATGTGGAAAAGCAAGTTTTAACTGTAATGACTTTTGAATACAAAAAAAGCAGCAGTGGGAGTACCCTTATTTCATTTAGCCCAACTTTTTTTTTTCTAAAGTTTACTGCTGTTTTAAGCCGAGTAAGTGATATGTATTGCACGTCCATCAGGTCTTCAAAGAGTTAACAAAACAGTGCTTGATAAAAGAGCAAGTGATGTCATACGTTTGTTGTGAATACCATTGTATTAGTTCAGATGAATGAGGAAGAACAGCATAGATGACAGGGCTAAACTGAGTAGGCGACTTCATGATCTGGCATGTGGGTGGTTGTTACGGACCACGCAGCTTTTTTTTTTGGCAATGTGAATTCTGGGAGGGCAGAGCAGTGTACAGCCCAGCTGCCATCCCAGAATGCCATGACGTGCCAGGACCGTCATCGGTCCTTAAGTATCGGGACTGGCATGATGGTCCTGGCACATCAAGGGTCCTTATTGGGGTGAGGGGCATCTCACCTGTGCTACCCACAAACAAATTCTGAGTTGGGGGTGGGGCCAGTGCAATCTCAGTGTCCATCCACCAGTTTTATACCCCGTTACTGGCTATTATTTAACCCCTTGTATTCTTCAGAGGTCCTCAACGCAATGCAAAGCAATGAGATGGAGATCTCTAGAAACTAAGAGGTTAAAGACTTTTGTTTGTACTTGCATGCTATAGACTAAGGGTATTTTGTGTGCCATTGGACTGTGGGCAAAGTCATGCGAGGAATGGTGGTGTGGCCATGGATGGAATCAAGCGCACCCAGATTGCCTTGCCTAGAGGAGTCTGGAATGTGTATCCAGAACTGTAGATGATAAGTAGGTGAATACATAACAACAGGCACGTGCACACATAGACACCAAGGGGGGCTTGAGCACCTGCCCTTTTTGTCCAAAGTGCCCTTTTAACAAAAAAAACAAAAGAGTTGCCTCGCCGCCCGCACTAACCCCCCACCGCCCAGTCAGGTCTGTGCCTCCTTCAAGACAGACCTGTAGATGCTGTGCTCCCTCGTCAGCTCTTTAGTATTACAGATCTCTGGGAGATGACATCATCTACCAGCGCTCTGCATGAAGAGAAGACCTCGCGGGAGCTCCAGCAGCTACAGGTCTATGCCACAGGAGGCACATACAGACCTCTCCTGCCACTGGACCGCCAGGGAAGAGGTAGAAAATGGACACTGGGGGGCAATGTGGAAATGATGGGGCAATATGGATCTGATGGAGGGCAAGATGGGGTTGATGGCAATGTAGAGATGATGGGGCAATCTATGTGAGGGTAAGTTTGAGCTGATGGCAATATGGAGGTGATGGGGGGCAATATGGAGATGAAGGGGGCAATGTGAGGGTAAGTTGGAGCTGATGGGGAAATATGGAGCTGATGGGGCAATATGGAGCTGATGAGGGTAATGTGAGGGTAAGTTGGAGCTGATGGGGGCAATATGGAGCTGATGGGGCAATATGGAGCTGACAGAGGACAATGTAAGGGCAATAGGGAGATGATGGGGGGCAATGTGGAGTTTAGGAGCATTATGGAGGTGTCCAGTGGAGATGACCAATGGGGGGGGGGTGCTTCAGATCTCTGGGCCTACAGGCTCCTGAGATGTAAATTCTTTTATTTTTTTTTTTAAATATATATTTCAAATAAATAATTATGAGAAGTGCCCTTTTTTCATTTGATCCCCTGCCCCCCAAAATGTCTGTGCACGTCCCTGCATAACATGATTATACTACCTTATGTGCTTTCATGATGAAAAATAGTTCATATGTTGATTATTATAGAGCTGTGGTTCTTAATCTTTTTTGGGCCTGAGGCAGCCCTAACATGCATAACTGATTTTTATAGGTGATTTGTAAAGGGACTAATGAAGTATACAAATCTGAAAAATATTGTTTTCCATATGCTTCACATTCACAAAAATTAGCTTATCTTGAATACCGTAAAATCTCAGTTATAATACTCACCTGTGTATAATATGCAGGTATATATTGTACCCAAGATTTTAGGGGAAAACAAGAGTGCCTACGTATAATACGCACCCTTGTTTTCCCCTATGAGCGCACTCTATGAGGGCTGCCAGATACCTTCCCTCCCCCAAACGCAATTTGCTCTCATAAAATTAGACTTACTTTCACTGGAGTCGACATCTTCCCTGCGGGTGTCATGCTTGCATTTGCCGCCTGCTTCCTTCAATGCCCTGTCACGACCTTCCGCTGCCAGCCAATGGTAATGCCCTGTGAGAATATCAAGGTCTTCACAGGGCAATACCTCAGATCCAATGCTTAGATCTCTGCATGCTCCTCAGAACAATCAGGTATGTGATTATAGAACGGAACAGTATGGAAAGATCTCCAGTATAGAAACATCAAATATGACAGCAGATCCATTCGGCCCATCTAGTCTGCCCATTTTCCTACTGTATAAACATCAAACCTTATTTGCTCCTTGGTCTTGTCTTATGTTCAGGATAAACTTATGCCTATCCCATACATGCTTACACTCCTTCACTGTATGAACCTCTACAACCTCTGCTGGTAGGCTAGACCACTTACCTACTACCCTCTCAGTGAAGTAAAACATCTTTACATTACAACTAAACCTGTGTGCCGCTAGTTTTAGACTATGACGCCTGTCCTAACATTTTTACTCCTTTGAAATGTACTTCCCTTCTGCAATTTGCTGAATCCCTTCATATCTTTGAATGTTTCTATCATATCCCCTCTCTCTTCTCTCCTCCATAGTAAACATATTCATATATTTTAATCTATCCTGATAATTGTTATCCTGTAAACCATTCACCATTTTACAATATGGTAAAAATCAGGGCAAAATTTCCCATTAGGCAGAGTAGGCAGCTGCCTCGAGCACTAGGTTTTGAGGGGGGTGCATTAGCTGTGTGGACCACGCCCACATACTGAATTGTGGGTGTGGCCAGTACAATCTCAATGTCCCTGCAACAGTTTAAATAAAATACCTGTTTACTGGTGAAGCAATGCATTGGAGGACTCTCAAGCAACAAAGGGTTAAAATATTTTTTCTGTACTTGTTTGTTATAGGCTAAAGTGTTTTCTGTGCCTTGGAACAGTGAATGGGACAGCAGATAGGGCTGAGTGAGAAGTAGGGTGTGGCCAAGGGAGGGGCTAAGGTCACCTTGGAGGGGGTTGCCTATGGACATTTGTATGTAAATCTATCCCTGGTAAGCAGGTACAGTATATTCAGGGCCGGATTTGCCATAAGGCAGAGTAGGCATCTGCCTACAGGCGCACCCCACAGAGGGGCGCCTGTCATTGGAATCAATTATTTTTTTTATTTTATTTTTTTTAAATATTCTCATTCACCCTTCTTGCTGCCTGCCTGCCTGCCTCCCTGCTGTTGCTCCCTTGGTGGCTCTTTAGCAATGCAGAGCGCTGGGAGATGACATCATCTCCCAGCTCTCTGCATTACTAAAGAGAAGACCATGCGGGAACAACAGGAGCTACAGTTCTGTGCAGAAACAGGCACAGACTTTTCCTGCCTCTGGACCACCAGGGAGGTAGGAAACGGAACGGGGCAATGTGGAGCTGATGATGTAAGTTGGAGATGATGGGGGTAATGTGAGTGCAAGCTGGAGATGATGGGGGTAATGTGAGGGCAAGTTGGAGCTGATGGGGGTAATGTGAGGGCAAGTTGGAGCTGATGGGGCAAGTTGGAGCTGATGGGGGTAATGTGAGGGCAAGTTGTAGCTGATGGGGGCAAGTTGGAGATGATGGGGTAATGTGAGGGAAAGTTGGAGCTGATGGGGGTAATGTGAGGGCAAGTTGGAGCTGATGGAGGGCAACATGGATATGGGGGGTAATGTGGAGATTTGGAGCATTGTGAAGGTGTCCAGTGGAGATGAGGGGGCTTCAGATTTCTGTGCCTACAGGCTCCTGAGATGTAAATCCAGCCCTGAGTATATTAAATAACAGACACAAGACTAGGACTGGAATTGAGACTTCAGCATTTTTAGTATGAAATCATAAAGAGGGAATTTGAAACCACCTGGTTTCATCATTAGATTTACTTGTCATATTTTCAGTCAATGCTTTACAATGCATTAGGGAATCCTCTAGCACAGTGGTTCTCAACCTGTGCTCTCAGTGGCTATTAACAGGCCAGGATTTTAGAATTTCCTTTTTAGAGCACAGGTGAGTTAATCAATACAACTGAGCCTCTGATCAACACACTTGTGTTCTAGCAGGGAAATTCCTAATTCCTGTCCTGTTAGTGGCCACTGAGGGCATGGGCTGAGAACCTCTGCTCTAGCAATCAGGGTGTTTAAATTAATGGTGATTTGCATTTGTACCCTATGGTGCTTTTTAATTTTCCCAGAATTTCTCCAACTTCTTTTGCACATATATGTACAGTATCATCAACCAATTTACATAGTTGATGTGGCTAAAAAAAGACATGCGTCCATTAAGTCCAGCCCATGCCAAAACACCCCTGTTAATCCAGAGGAAGACAAAAAAATAAATAACTGAAGCCATTTCCAATTAAGCCCCCAGGTGGGCAGACAGATAGCTCCCTGGATTAACAAGCTATCTGCATTGAATTCCATAGCTTTACCACCCTTACTGTAAAAAATCCCTGCCATTGTTTCAGTCATAAGTGCCTTTCCTCTAGTCTTAATGGATGACCTCTCATTCTAAGCTCAGCTCTTTGCGTAAATAATTAATTGGATAATTATTTGTATTGACCTTAAATATATTTGTAAATGATAATCCTATCATGACCATGCCATCATGCGTCAACCAAAATATACAGCCCAAGCATTCATGCTCACCACTGTGGCCAATATTTATCAAAAGGCAAATTTGATGTGTAGTTGTGAAATATACAGATGCTATTCATCGCTAGCATTCAGATGCAGTCATCTATAGATTACCATATTTCATAGTACATATATAACTCTCTGAATGAAAAAGGGATACACACCGTGTTGCACCCCCCTGTGGCACTAAATAGGATTAACCCTTTAAGTGCTTGAGGATTATCCAACACATTTCATTCAAATGGTTAAACAGTCATTTTTATAGTTGAGCAAAAAAAAAAAAAAAAAAGCTCATAATCTGGTCAAGGGCATGAAAAACTAAACACAAAAGAAAATAATGGAAAGAAAAACATAAATGTGTATAAAGGACTTGAAAACAAATAGAAAAAATGCATATATATAATTGAGTCCTATAATATAAGATTGTATGTGACAGCTTGGATATGACTTATATAAACAGAAACACCTCTAGAATATTTCTCTGTGACTCTGATGATCATTATGAAGAAGATTCGTATATTCTTGGTGGGGAATTTCTCAGTGGGTGGACTGACCTGTAAGTGGATGATATGCCAATTGAAGTCTGCGATTCTACACACAAATTTGCATTTCTAAACATGTAAATGACAGAAAAAATGAATGGAAACTATGCATAATTTGTATCGCACAGCATTGTCTCATTGATAACTGGTGACTGTTACTTTCAAAAAAATGCTCTGGAAAACATCACTGAAGGAAATATCACTTTAAAAAATACTTCATTCTCTACAAGGTCGAGTTTTCATTTTACATCTTTGACATTTCATTTATTAAACATATTTTGCCTCCTTGATCTTGTTTCTGCCTTCCAAAACTGAATATATTTTTGATATATTCAACACCCTACCTACTCTGCCTCATTAATTTGTGCTACATTTTACCTTCACAGAAAAAGCTGGCAAATGTAAGAAGTTTCCAGTACAGCCTCTCTGAAGGTCACCTTTAACACCAGTAACTGAGTAGCAGGGTCTGCTGTACAATGTATGACCACAATAGTGCATATTCTCAGACAATCTCCACCATTGTTAGGGCTTTAATGCCAGTGAGCCCTGTATGTCAACCTCATAGCATGTGTATGGAAATGATATACAATCATACCATTTCCTCTTTGTCTTTTTTACTACATTGCCTTAAACCTTTGGGTGCCAGAGAGTTATACAACACATTGTGTTGCAATGTATTGGATACCTCTCTGCCACTTCAAGGGTTTTAAATTAAGCAAGGGATATGCACAGAAACTCCCCCAGACTGCCCAACTGTTCTCCACTTGATGGCATTGGCATTAAGGGAAGGAATTTTTCAGATATACTTTACTAAATGGATATTAGGTGGGTGTAGGGAAAAAAATAAATTTTGAGCGGAACCACCATTGTACATTTACCCCTACTAAAAGGAAAGTATCACAGGCCAGCATACCTTTATTTGTATATTAGATTTAAACCAGTGGGAATTTTTATTCACCCCCTATGGTGCAGTTGGTTTGCTACAGAGTTGCACCTCTTTGTGAAAAAGGACTATTATCGCTTCTCACCAAACTACAACTATTCCTGGACCCTCTACCTGCTTTGCCCTCAAAACAATATAATCTAGCAGATGGGCTGTTTTAGACATTCTTTCATGGTAACCCCATCTCATGCAGGTGGAGTTTATATTCTGTGCACATATAATTCCAAGATGTTGAGGTTACCCCCAAGATACAATCTCAGGTATTCATGAAAAATCGATTTATAAACGAAATGAAATGAAAAAAATACATACATAATGTTCTTTGTCTCACCACTGATAATCCACTTGACCTTTTCTTCATCCATACCAATCACTAGGAGTTAGAGAATATTAGATTATTGAGGTTTGTGTACATGTATGTGCATTTTTTTGTGAAGGGGCAGACAGAATGGTTGGACAATCATTGGTGGTGGGGGTCAGCCTTGCCCGGTGTGCAATTGGGGGCATCTGTGCTGGGCCAAGCATTTCAGTGGGCTAACGCTGCCTCTGCACCTCTGCAGGACCCCTACATGTAATACTTGTTTTTGTGCCAAGCCCAAACAGACCTGTATAAGGGAATATGGTGCTTTAGTCCTGGCTTGGCTAGCCAACCTATTGGATATCGAGGATGGGTGGACTGGCATGTAACCTCCCTGCTGACTCTCATGTGATGCCATGTGGGGTGAGAGCAGTGAGATAAATAAGGAGGACACAGGAGCTCCGCATCAAAGAGAATGGCAAAAGCAGACGGGGCATAGGTGACACGCAGCCCACCTCATAACTAGTAAAGGATGAAGAGGGAGAGTGAGAGGAGTGCAGTAGCTGACACATTTCACTGAAATAGGCTGCACAGTCAAGCTATAATTAACCTTCATTTCTACCTCCTGACTCCTGTAATATAAAAAGTGAGTGGGAAACAGAAGGAAAGGCCAGCTGGCTACATTCTTCTTTTGGGCACTTTGCATGTTATGTGTTCATTATCCACACTGAGATCTGCATCTGCCCAAAGATTAAGGAAAGGAGTAAGGCCATCTTCTTTCTTCCTGCTGTCTCAATAAAGTCCATTATGTCGTGAAATGTGATGTTCTGAGTATTAGAAGAGGGTGTAAATTCACTGCACAGTACTCTGGCACTCAAAGGGTTGTATTATATCATATAACTGACGTTACTGAGAAAGCAGGAAAAAAAGAAGATGGAATGTCTACCATGAACTTTCTCAATTATGTATGGGTATAGTGTGGTATCATAGGTAAAGCAGGATACTATCAGAGTAAAATGATACCTTTATTGGCTGAGTGGATCTAGTATGCACACTTTCAAGACAACTAGGTATCTTCTTTAGAAATAATAAGAGTGAAGAATGAAGACTGAATAATAATACATGATAGGTTAAACACTCATGCAAATTATTTTAACATTTGAATTCTACTGGCAAAAAATATTCTTATTAGCACGGTCTATAATTCATTCCCTTGGCTCCAGTATAGTATCTTTGAAGTGGACTAGAAAATACAAACAAGATTTATTACCTTTTTTTTGATGCCCCAGTGAATTTTAGTATTTTGCCAAACATGGATAAGTCTATACAATGCATTGGTTAACCCTTAAAGAGCCAGAGAGGTGCACAACTCATCACTTGCAATGAGCTGTGCAGCCCCCTGGCACCCAAAGGGACCAAAACAGCCACAGTTCAGAGTAACATGAAGATGGAATTGTAACTCCATTTCATTTGTAAGCTTTGTGGTATTACCAGTGTAGCTATATTTACATTTTAAAGGGATAGTAATGTTTCATAATAAAAGCAGCTCCAATTAATCAGCATAGTATTTGGATTATGGAAAGTGTTATTTGAATTCTGTCAGAGTTGTAGTTGAAGAGTAATTGCATGATAAAGTGTCCCCCTCCCGCCCCTTTTACTGATGCAACACTGCTCAGCCAGATCAGAAGGGAGGTGCCCAGGAAGACTGCAGAGAGGGACAATCTTCAATTAAGATGAGGGAAAAACCTGAAAAACTTGTCAAGGGGGGCAGGGCTTTCATTGTTCTCATAGGAAGAAGAATGTCCCTTTCTGTTATCTGTCTGGTCTATGGACTGCATTCCACATCTGAGAAGAGATGGCTTACACTAGGTAAAAGGGACGGGAGGGGAAACTTTGCTTGTGAATATTTCTCAAACCATAAAGGTTTGAGAGATAAGACTTATATCGTTCTTCATGTTTTTTAATGCCTACAAAATAAAATAAAGATAAAACGAAGTATTACTATCCCTTTAAGCTCTGTGGTATCCATTTCAATATTAAGCTATACGGTATCACTAGTGTAGTTCCATTTCAGTTGTAAGCTGTTCGGTATGACTAATGTAGCTCCATTTCAATTGCAATATCTGTGGTATCACTTGCGTTGCTCCAGTTGTAAGCCCTGTGGTATCACTTTGTTGCTCCATTTCAGTGGTATTTGTTGTATCACTAGAATGGCTACATTTCATTTGTAAGCTATGGGGTGTTACAATTGAAGTAGACCTACACACGTTATAACACAGTGCTTACAAATGAAATGGATCTACACTGGAATAGTAGCTCCATCTGATTTGTAAACGCTGTGATATCACTAGTGTAGCTCAATTTCAATTGTAAGCTCTGTGTTATCTCTTGTGTAGCTGCATTTCAGTTGTAATATATGTGGTGGCAATTGTGTAGCTCCAATTCAGTTGTAAGCTCTGTATTTTCACTAGTTTAGCTCAATTTCAACTGTAAGCTCTGTGGTATCACTGATGTAGCTCCATTTGAATGGTAAGCTCTGTGGTATCATTAATGTAGCTCCATTTCAAATGTAAGCTCTGTGGCATCACTAGTGTAGTTAAATTTCAGTTGTAAGCTATGTGGTGTAACAATTGAATTAGAGATACACAAGTTATACCACAGACGTTAAAGTTGAAATGGAGCTATACTAGAATCATTGCTCCATTTCATTTTAAGGTCTGTGGTATCACTACTGTAGCTACAGTTCAATTGTTCAATTGCTCTGTGGTATCACTAATATAGCTCCATTTCAATTGTAAGCTCTGCCGTATCAATAGATTAGCTACATTTCAATTGTAAGCTATTATTAGTGTAGCTACATTTCAGCTGTAAGCTCTGTGGTATTACAGTTGAAATAGAGCTACACATGTAACACCATGGAGCTTACAGTTGAAATGGAATTGGAGCTCCATTTGAAATGTAAGGTCTATGGTCTCCCTAATGTAGCTACATTTCAAATGTAGGCTCAGTATCACTTGCTTTACTTCACTACATTAATGACAGTTCAAAATTAGCAAAAGGGAATGGGCTGGGACAATGGGCTGGAGCGATAACTCGGGTCAGGACATAATGTGGGTGGAGCATAACTTGGTGCAGGGTAAACAGGGCCCATGGCATGTATTTACCTGGGGGCCCTGGGTGCTGTCAGTCTGCTCCTCTGTGTGTGTGTGTATGTAATGTTGTACTGGTGTCTATAACATCAGTACAATATAATCAATGACACTGTTTATCTGTCCCCTATGGTGCTGCAGTTCACTATTAAAATGTCGCATGCAAAAGAGGGCATGGCTCCATACCACAATTTGCACGTCACCATGATGAAAAGGGAGACATGAGAATCTCGCCCTGCATAATAGCACAAGATTCTCATGTTGCCTCTTTAAGCAATGCTTCCACCCAGCCTGTGTTTGTTTCTCTGCAGTGTAGCAGATGCATCTTTTTACCAAGCTATATTATCTCTGAAAAACATGGCTATTTCTTACAGCCCATAAAAAACCTTTCACTGTAATGATTATTTGCCACACCACAGCTACCAGGAGTTCTTACAGGCTACTAGAATCACTATCCCAAAATCTGAGAAGGAATCTGCCTCTTGCCTCTTTCAACCTACTACTTTCAGCGCTTCCACACAACCAGTGTTCATTGCTAAGAGAGCAGGAGGATTCATACCCCCGGGTAGTGTTTCTGTCATTTCACTCACCCACTTTACAACCACTCTACATGCACAACAGAGAAATGATCTCCAAGATTACGACTTAGCAATGAATGCAGTAGGTTGGAAGTTCAGAAGGCATGGATCCTCTCCAGAGATATTAACGCTGACTGGGTGGAAGTGCTGTTTAAAGAGGCAACACGAGAATCTTGCACTTTTATGCAGGACAAGATTCTCATATTACACTTTTCATCACTGCGACCTGCTTAAAGCAGCATGTAGTCGCACAATATTTTGCCTGCAACATTTTAAAAGGATATCCGGTGCAGCAGGTTTGCCCTAGAATTGTTCAGTTTCTTCTAAGTACATCAGTCTTACTATGGCCTAATCTGATGTCACACATTTGCATGAAAATCTGTAAATAGGTAAATCATTTCCTCCAATTTCATTATCGATGCTTATAACATTCTAGGTCTTAGGCTCCAATTTCGTATGGTGGGAGAGAAAGAGCACTAACAAATAGCCCTCAATATTTTATTTGACAAGTTGATTAAAACACTCACATAAATCAAGATAAGTGTTGGACTTTACACACTGCACGTGTTAAAACCATGCATAGTCCCCCTGTTTCATAAAGGGGTAATTATTGGGGAGAGCTACATATGAGATAAGTGGTATGTGATATGTGATACTCTCTGCTCCTACTTGAATGTAGTTTGTCAAAAATACCCTTCATTACTCTAGCCTGGAAACTATGGCCATTATCCACTTTAGGATATCATCAAATTTCTGAAATTGAAAGTAAAGAATACAGACATTCCTAAATGATCTTTGATTCTCACTGTGTTTCATTGATATCAGCATCAGAATAGCGTCAAATTTCTGATTTTTTTAGTCTGGCCGTTAATTGTCATCTTATGGTAAGAGTCAGTAATAAACCACATTTAAAAACGTATCTATTGGGCAATGACATTTGTCCTACAAAGATGAGCCAGCTGTTAATCAGAATCAAATACAAAATGCATTTATTACAATTTGTGTCTGACTTGGACATCTGTGAACTGACTCAGGAGAATTTTGTTTATAGTGATTCTCTCTTATTTTTAAGGAGACATTGGAAGAGGTTTCTTAAATGGGTATTAAATAATTTCGACAAGTATACATTAATATGTGGTAAATACTTTTTACACTTTTAGGAAAAGTCTACTTGCTCTCTCACTAGACATAAGAAGAGATTGATTCTATGAATACAAATCCTTCCGCTGGTTGAAAACAGTCTCACCTTCAGATTAGAAAAACACGTAAAAAACATTTAAAGGAGGCAGAAGTGCATTGGATACCCCTTTGGCACACAAAGGGTTAAAAAATATAAATGTTGTTATTTAGCTTTCCCTGCTGAGTGTAACAAGTTTCTGCCACTGCTGGCAGATTCTTTAACCAAAACTTATTACAACTCAAACTTAGTTTTATATTAAACATTGAGGGATAATTCCATCTTCTTTCCACTCTTGGCAGGGATGTGGGCTTACATAGGACATGAAACATGCCCTGCAGTAACCACACCTCCCAGCCCATCAGCTTCTAGTGCAGTTCATAATTTCTAATTCTAGAAGCTGATGGGCTGGGAGGTGTGGTTACTGCAGGGCATGTTCCATGCCCTATGTAAGCCCACATCCCTGCCAGTAGGAGTGTAGAAAGAAGTTGGCATTATCCCTAAAAAGGAATGTGCCTTGCATATGCCCACATCCCAGCCAATGGGAGCATGGAAAGAAATTTGACCAGGGACTGGCAATATAAAAGGCAGTGGGCAACAGCCAAAAGGTATCAGGAGGGTGTCTTTTTCTTCTATTCTATCGCTGCCTCCACTCTTCTGTCTTCTTCTGTAGAAACTTGTTGCAGCCTGTAATAAAAAATAAAATCATTAAAAAGCTTAAATCCATGTAGTTTCTGCTGCCACCAGAAGCAGCAGAGGTAGAGTAGAAGAAAACACCCCCTTCCTGACACCTTTCGGCTGTTGCCCGATGCCAATTGGGGAAAATTTGAACAGGGACTGCCTTTTATATGACCAATCCCTTTTCAAATGTCTTCCCATTCTCCCATGCTCCTAGCTTGAGAAATTCCGAAACTGTTGCTGGCAGTGGAAACTCCATGGATTTCAGCTTTTTAATTATTTTTTTTTTTTATTACAGGTCACAACAAGTTTCTACAGAAGATGTCAGAAGAGCACAGTTGAAGAAGGTGACAGATGAAGAAAGAAGACAGAAACTTATAGAAGAAGAAGGAAACGGGAGACCAGGATCCTGGATACCCCACTGGATATCGGACATCCATTTCAGTGTTACAGCTATGGGGTATGGGTGATAAGATAGTGTTAGGGATAGTTTTATAAACTTTATAGTTAATGTTAGGGGTAGTGCAGGGTCAAGGGGAGGGTTTGTGTTTGGGAGGGTGACTGTGTTTTTGAGCTCACACTCAGTGGTAAGTGGTTCCCTTTGATCTTCTATTTATCTTGAGCTCTGGGACTGAAAAAAAACTACAATGAATGTTGGGCCACAAGCTTGGTTCTGTGTCTCAACACTCATCATGGGTCCTGTTGGTAGGTCAATTGCATTCTGACAGTAACAATGTGTGTGTGTGTGTGTGTGTGTGTGTGTGTGTACTGTTCGGTAATGATTTTTGCCTTACCAACAATTTTAGGACTGTGAATTGGATCTAGCCCCTGCTCCATCTAGAGTTCTGCCCCCAGCACCTAAATAAAATTAAAAGTGCCCCACCTGTGGACATTTTTTCCCCTGTGGGGATGTGTATTCCCTGATTCTCTTCCTCACAATCACTGTGAGAAAGAGAGTAGCAGAGAACACTGACAAAGCTTATGTCTACTATACATTGCCTTTGTCATTGTCTCTGCCAGTACATGCGATCTCTGTAGCAGCAATCACATGTGTTTACCCACCAGAGAAAGGCTGAAACTGAATGCTCCGGTCAAGGAGTAGTCAGTTACAGTCTCCATGGCATGGTCACAGCACTCCCTGTGGCATGTTGCACCAAATTCTGTGATGGCCATGCAAGGCGTTGGAGACCTCTCTAGCATTTAATGAGTTAAAAAAAAAAAAAACAGTTTAAAAAATTGGCATTTGTATTTATCTACTATGATACAGTTGGGTTGCCCCAGAATTGCTCCACATTTGTGAAAATTGCCCCAAAATATCTACCTTTTGTGAAAGCAACTCAGCATGCGTGTTTTACATATCAATGTACATACCAGGTACTATTCACTTCTCTGTTCCCATCAATATCCAATTATTGGATTTTGCAACTCTCCTCCATGAAAAATAATTGAAGTAGAAAAAAATCTCATTATGAATGCATAGTCCTGTACAATTCTTCTCCTGTATTTAAGAGGATAAATTACATGATAATTGTTGAGGTCATTGAAGGGATAGAAATTGTTAGTATTGAAAAAATTTACTGCAGGGTTTTTCCTGCTTTGTAAAACAAGGTTACTCCTACTGATAAGCATGTTTTATTAAAAGACTATTGCAGCTGAAACGTACATTTTTTGGGTTCAGTACCTCCATGGCCTGGAGTTTCACAGTGGCACTGTTTGCTACAACACCCTGTGAAGGTTTTTTTGTCAAATGAGCAGAGATGTCCATAAACTGCTGTAACAACAGCACCACAATACAGTTTCAGGCCATAGAAGAACTACTGTAAGCAAGATTCAGTGCAAACACAAGTCATGGGGTGAAATGCCAGATATCCACAAAAGCAGAGGCATAAACGACTAAACATCTCTAAAGTAATCGGGTGCTGCACCGCTGCAGCTCTCCCTCTGCTATCAAGAGACAATTCTGTAATCAATACAGGTTGCAGTCACACTCCAGGAAGTAGAAACAATGTATCCAGTGAAAAACAAAAAGCTTTATTCCTTCAAATTAAAAATCAGGGAAAACATATGCATGAACAGATGCACGACAAGAAAACAGTGACAAAAAATAAAAAACAGGTCACACCACTACACTGTTTCATGCGTTTCACGCCAATGGCCGCTTTATCATAAACTGGCATGAAAAATGAACAACCTGCTATTTCAAACCTCTAACATCACTTGATTGGCTTACAAACTTTAAAACAAAAATGATGTCTTCCTGCTTAAGATTATGTCGATCCAAAATACCGGTCACAGCCATAATAATACACGGACTGGATGAAAAACCAACCACGTCCGTGAGAACTATATCAAAGTTAGAGTAACATTATTTTACATAACAGGATAAAATCTGCAACACATATTTTTTTTCAATATTAACCCCTGTAAAGATTGGTTTGTAAGCAGCCTGAGAACAATAGTTACACTGTAACAGAGTGCAGCAGAAAACAGGCTGCTAATATAATAAAGAGAAGAAGTGAAGAAGCAGTAAGTCCAGAACCAAGGTCCAGAGACCCCCTTCCCCAAAACAAAACAACCAAGAAAGGAACCGAGGAGAGGAAAGGACAAGCGGAGAGTCAGGGCAGGCAGATAGACAAAACCGAAAGAAGAAAAACTGAAAACGACCAGCCAAAAAAAAGAAGTGAGAGCGAGGACAAACGCCAGCAACACAACGCTAGACGGAATTCAATACTAGAGCGCCGGAGTTCCGTCTAGACAGGAGCTTTAAGGGACCAGGTGTGTGCTGGACAGAGGCGTGGACCACATACACAACGCCAGAGGCAGTCCCATAGGCTACCAAGAAAAGGCCCGACACAGTGACGGCGACATCATCACCACAAGCCGGAAATGCCCGGCAGATGTGACGCGGCCACATGGAGAAACCCCCGCTGGAGGTAGGATATGCCAGCATGACAACCCCTTAAGGACCGGCGCGCACACACAGGGCCCGTGGGACCACAGAGCTTTTTTTTTTTGTATCCGATTCAGGGCTCCCTGATCAGCGTGCAGCCGCGTGGAGAAACCTGAATTCCATGACATGCCGTGACTGTCCTGGCACGGCATTGGACAATAAGGGGTTAAGCATTACTGTCCCTTTCAAGGTTGGTGTAAACTATAACATACAAGACTTGGTAATTTGCATTATATTTATATAATGTTTGATCACTGTATCTAAAGCTTGTGTCTGTTTATTTTATTTTGGATACTAGTAGAGTAAAATCATATCTCCCAAGTGTCCCTTTTAAGTTGGGGCATTCCCTCTTTGAGACTCAAATCCCTCTGTTCCTCGTTCCCACCTGGTGTCCCTCTATTTTGGAGACCAGGCTGTGTGGTGTGTATAGAAGTAAATTACATTGCTCCACAGAAATAAAATTCACACTAATGTTTGTTTAAATCAGTATACGTGTATATAAATTAGTCTGTGTAAATAAAATACTTTGGTCTTGCTCTAAATCATCTGTTTTTTTACACAAAGAGGTGTCAGTAGGTCATGAAATAACGTACAACCTAAACCAAAAGTGTCTCTCTTTGGTCATTTGAAATGTTGGGAGTAGGGGTGGGCAAAAAGAGAGAAAAATATCCTGCATGACTTTTCGCGAAAAACTGACAATTTTTCTCTTTTTTTGCAAAAGTTTTCTCTCTTTCTCCAATGCAAAATATTCCTCCTTTTCACCTGTTCCAGCAAATTTTTCACCTATTCCACCACATTTTTCTCCTATTCTAACACATTTGTCTTCTATTCCAACACAATTTTCTCCTATTCCAACACATTTTTCTCCTATGTTTCCTATGGTGCAACAACTCCCAGCACAATGTTACTTCTTTGGAGGGCTGTTGTGGAAAAATAAGTAGCTGGAAGTCAAAGTTGTGAGTCCTACAGCAACATATACCTTGAAAAATGTGTTAGCATGCAGAGTGCATTTGTCCTTTGCCCACAACAGTAACTTCCTGCTAAAGTGACATTGGCACATATTCATGATGATGTCAAGTGATTTAAAAAAAAATATACAACCTACAATGTGGCAGATGTGTATGGTAGTGGTGGTGGGTGGTGGCGGGAGTGAGGTGGTGTGATTGGTGGAACATTGACAAACTGCATTCACCCTGGGAGTAGAGGGATCATCATCATTTATTGCACATACTTCAGCAGCCATTGCTGCAGTCAGTTTTGAACTAACACTTTACTCCCACGTCCCTGCACTGCTCCACCTTTCCCCCCCAGCTTGTGTATTTGCTGGACATGACTCAACTACTGTGTGTGTGTGTTTTTACTCTCTACAGTACATAACTGATAGACTGTGATGTCTTGACCCTCAACAAAATTCTTAATGTTGACTGCTGTATATCAAGTCTGCATCAGTCAGGCTCCCAGTCAACTGTCTGTCACCTAATATAGTTATTTGTTTAATTATTTATGGGTTTTTTTTAGTTTTTTTATTGATTTATTTATTTTAAGTTGTCCACCTTATCTTATCACAGTCAGTCCAAAAATATATATATAACTAAAAAACATCATCAACAACTTCTTTCCCCAGACTTCCCCAGCACAGAGACAATAAAAGTAAAATCAGCAAGCAATTTGGACCCCAGCTGCCTGTGTCTTGCCAGTCAGTCACGCCACATTTTGGGGTATTTGGGGTCAACCTCCTTCCCCAGCCCCCAGACTCCCCTACTACAGAGAACAAATATCCTACCTAAAAGACTCCCTAAAACTAAGCTTCAATTCCCCTTTATTTTCCTATCTTCTCTAACTCAAAAACATGCTGCTCTCTCCTCTCACAAACACAGAATGGCTGCTGTGAGACCTGACACCCTTTTATATGGCTGTAGAAAATCAGAGGAAACTTTCACTTGGTGGGGAAAATTTTTTTCCCCATTGATTTCAATGCAATGTGCTTGGCAAAAAAAGCGAGAAAATGGCACTTTTTGTTGAAAATGTTTTGCCAAGCGGAAAATACCATTTTTCACTAATTTTGAAAGTTTTTGCCTATCCCTATTTGGGAGGTATGTCAAAGTGATACTTTTATAAAGTAACTGAATGGCACTAGAAAGGGGCGAGCAATTATTAGGGTCGTACTTTCAAAATAAAAGTGGAGGAATTCTGGGGCAAAGCATTGGCACTATTGGGGAGAACTAAAAATTCCAAGCATTCCCATTAATTTAAATGGGGATTTTAACCCCTTGAATGCTAGAGATGTCTCCAAAGCATTGCATCACAATGCGTTGGAGCCCTCTCTAGCATTCAATGGGATAAAGTCCCCATTTAAATCAATGGAAATTTTTAGTTCTCCCCTATAGTACAAAAGGTTTTCCCTAGAACTCCTCCACTTTTGCTTTGAACATACGGCCCTTAGTGTACATCAGTGTTTCTCAAAGTTAGGACTACAGGTAACATGGTAACATACTAAATTAGTATATTAGGTTGAAAAAAGACACAAGTCCATCAAGTTCAGCCTTTGCCTCATAAACAAGAAAAATGAGAATTATATAAACCTTCCTGCCACCAAAATGCTACACTCTACACTCTTGAAATAAATGTATCTAAACTACTTATAAGTGTATCCATTGTATCTGCCACCACCACATCCTTGGGCAAGACATTTTACAGTTTAACAGACCTTACTGTAAAAAACCCTTCCTCTGTTGAAGTTGAAGCCTCCTTTCCTCCAATCTAAAGGGATGACCTCTAGTTATCTGATCAGACCTTGGAATGAAAAGCTCACCAGCGTAATCCTTGTATTGACCTCTCATATACTTGTAAATTGTGACATCTCCTCTTAGTTTTCTTTTTTCTATAGTAAATAAACCAAGTTTACCTAGATGTTCCTCATATATCAAACCTTGCATCCCCTTAATTAATTTTGCTGCTCTTCCCTGTACTCTTACCCATTTTCCATACATCCCTGCTTGTTCACAGGTGGGTAATCAATCGTTCACTTTTGTCTTTGTACATAGGTTCCAGAAATGTGCTGGTTTGGTAGTTCAGTTACACTGCAGAATCACATGGATTGTTCTTTGACCCCTGAATTGGCTGTCAGGCTGAGCAGTAGAGCTGCAAAACATGGCCCAAGCTTAAATATGTCATATCTGCACCACTGAATCTGCTGCAGGGGGATACAAGTTAAGTTAAACTAAAAAGTTATCAAACAGATACATCAGGGATGCTCAGCTTCAGTCCTCAGGAACTTTAAGTTTGAAGGATATCTCTGATTAAGCATAGGTGGAGCAATCACAAGTCTGAGCCACTGATTACCAAGCTCTGAACAAGGAAGAATATATTGATACTGTGACCTATTGGTGTGTCCCGAGGACTAACATTAAGAATAAAAATTCTGAATAAATATAAATTGATTTTTCAAAGGTCTTTTGACTTAAATATTTGCAAGCGACCAGATGAAGCGCTCCATTGCTCAGTTAGGAAAGTATATATAATAGCAATAATGAGAGGTATAATAAATCATATTAATGTTGTATTAGAATCCTAAATTTCAATCCCTAATGTAATCTTTATTAAAGACAACCGCACTGCTCAATATCTAGTCCCAATTCCCCAGAAGACACCATATGATGACAACAGAGATTCATCTGGATGTTAAACCTGATTGGACACAATATTCAAACACATCAATTTAGAGCAACCAGTAGATGTCAGCAAAATCACAAAATCAAGGAAAGATATTGTTGATTAGAATAAGAGGGTAAAGAGTGTATGGGCAGGACACCTAACTTGAGGCTTAACAGTCTCTTTGATATACCTAATTAGAATACATTTATAGCAGTTTTATTCTAGGACTAGTTGAAGAGCCCGTTACACGGGCCACAGTGCCATTGGCAGCTGGTCGCGGGGCAATCATTCACAGTAGAGACTGCCCACGCCGCGGCTGATACATTGCCAGCCAGTGGCGGTGCAGTCATGCTCAGTTGAGACTGGCCACGCCACAGCTGACACAGAGTGGGAAGCTCCTTCGGAGAGCCCCACTCTGTATCAGCCTCGTCACGGGCAGTCTCTATTGGCAGGGCCGGATTTTCCATAAGGCAGAGTAGGCATCTGCCTACAGGCGCACCCTACAGAGGGGCTCCTGCCATTGCAATTGACATTTTTTTTTTTTTTTTTAAGTGGTGTGCCACTCTGAGCTGCACTGCCTGCCACATGGTAAGGTCTGTGCCTCAAAGACCTGTATCTGCGGAGCTCCCCTGGCTCTTTAGTAATGCAGAGAACTGGGATATGACATCATCTCCTAGCGCTCTGCATTACTAAAGAGAAGACCTCGCAGATTCCATCAGCTACAGGTCTGTGTAGAAGCACAGATCTCTCCTGCCGCTGGAGCACCAGGGAGGTAGGAAATGGATGGGTGGGAGAGAATGTGAGGCTTAATGTGGAGCTGATGGGGGTAATGTGAAGCTGATGGGGGGCAAAGTAGAGCTGATGGGGCAAAGCAGAGGTGATGGGGGCAATGTAGAGCTGATGAGGGAAATGTGCAGCTGATGGGGGCAATTTTGAGATGATGGGGCAATATAAGGACAATGTGGAGGTGATGGGGGCAATGTAGAGCTGATGGGGGGCAATGAGAGGGCAATGTGGAGCTGATGGGGCAATGTAGAGCTGATGGGGGCAATGTAGAACTGATGGAGGGCAATGTGGAGTTGATGGGGGCAATGTAGAGCTGATGGGGGGAATATGAGGGCAATGTGGAGCTGATGGGTGCAATGTGAGGGCAATGTGGAGCTGATGGGGGCAATATGGAGTTGATGGGGGCAATGTTGAGATGATGGGACAATGTGAGGGCAATATGGAGATTTGGAGCATTGTGGAGATGGCCAATGGGGGAGGGGCGCTTCAGATTTCTGTGCCTACAGGCTCCTGAGATGTAAATCCAGCCCTGTCTATTGGTCATGACTATGGCGTTACACACATTTTAGCGATTTATTATATAGGATTATAGTAAGGATGATAAACTACATCTCAGTACATCTCATAACTGCCATTCTAATATAAATAAAAAAGAAAGAAGGGCTATTTAATTGTTCTTTAATAACATTGATTATAGCCAGACCTGCTGGTAAAGGAGGTGGAGGGTATTTCATTATGGAGATGACTGTTTGGATGTTCTGAGTCTACCCTCTGATGTCTCCTGTTTCGGGAAACAACCTGGAGGCCAAGTGGAAATCATGCACAGATCAATAAATGGTTACATGACATAAACAACAATTTATAAGGGCACAGATTTCAAAACTTTTATAAATTGTCCAAAAGCCAATGTATTTCAGTGGGCTTTTAAACCCTTGAATGTTAGAGAGACCTTCCTAGCATTCAAGAGGGGAAATGCACTATGGTGTAATAAAGAGGTGATAACGTGGAAATGACTTCTTCATCAATACTACTTCTCTAGTTCCTACGTTATTCTATGGAGCCTATGCAGTAAGAATTCTCTAACTTTGGAGATCTTAGTGCATAGGCTCCATAGTATACCATAGGAATTGGAGAAGTTATATCACTGGAGAAGTTATCTCCACTTTATCACTTCTTTATTATGCTTTAATGCATAACCCAAATTGAGTTTTAAGCCCCACTTAAATCAGTGGGAATGTTTATCACTTCTTTATGATACTGTTAGTTTGACCCAGAATTGCTCATCGTTTCTTTTGTGCATAGGAATCAATGACTAAATTCCAGTCACTTGACCCTTCTGTTTAATCATACAAGCTCTTTTCCAGACTTACCTGGGACACTGTTTACTCTTATCTGGTAGAAAGAAGCTCTGACCTCCCCCCTACTCCTCCTAAAGTGCTTTACAATTGCCATCGTATACCATTTTAGATGAACAGAATATCCAAGGTTGCAACAATTAGAGTTAACCCATCACCCTATAATAACCTATGTTAATTTTACAGAAAGTTAAGCACTGCATATATGTTTTATTATCAGGCCTTTGCTTTGCAAAATAAATCTTTTTTTTGAGAAATTAACCTTTATTTATTTGTAGCAAAGCGTGACAATTTATGCAAATTAGTTTATGTGCTGGACCAATATTATCGCACACTGGGGGGCAATTCTAATAGCAGAGTAAGTGATACATTTGGCATCAAGATAACTAATTAGCATACTGTTCAGGAAATGAACATAAAGAATGTAATCTGCACACAAGCAATTAGGATAGCTAAAATTGAAAAAGAGCGAAGCATTGCAAAGAGAGCAAGAAAAATCCCAAACAATCCTACAAGTATATAAATAACAAAAAGATTAAGGTTGGTATTGGTCCTCTTAAGATCGAGACAGGTGAATTTATTAGTTAGGATAAAGATATGACTGACACCTTGAACACATTATTGTATTCTGTACATACAAAGGAAGCAACAATGACAGGCTATGGGCAAACAGACAAAACCAGATCATTTCCTCCATCATGTACAGCTTACTGAGGACAATGTCCACAAGGTACTGGAAAAGTTTATGGTGACTAAAGCACCTGGACCTGATCGTATAGACCAATGGGTACTTAAGGAACTTATGGCGCGATGCAAGAAACATTCGCATTGGATAAAGGCATTTTTGTGCGCAGATAGATTTTGCGCATGTTCTAATCCAGGAAACTAAATACTGAACACTTCTTGAATTGCGCATAAAAAATTCCATTTTATGACAACAGTACACGGACGTATAAATTCATTCACAATAGCAGTTCTTGCATTAGGCGCATTGGCTATTCCACTCACACATATCCGTTAATCTTAGCCACGCCCACAAAAATAAATATACGCAGCCGTTCGCTAATCTTGATTTTTTCATGTGCAATTCAACAAAATCTCTAGTAGTTTTCACAAGGGAAATAGTGATTGCGCACGTCTCCTGCATCGCGCCATTAGTTCAGTATTAGCAAGACCATTATACCTAATATTTATTGATTCACTTTCATCAGGCATAGTGCCTTGTGATTGGAGGAAAGTTGATGTAGTACCATTGTTCAAAAACGGGGGCAAGATCCAAACAAGGAAATTAGAGACGTGTGAGCTTGACTTCCGTGGGTAAGATATTAGAAGGGTTACTAACTGACACTATTCAGAATTATGTGAAGACCAACAATCTCATTAGTAGGAGTCAGCATGGTTTTATGAAGAAAAGTTCAATAGATCATTTTATGAAAGGGCAAGTAGGAATTTGGACAAGGGAATTGCTGTGGATTTAGTATACTTGGATTTTGCAAAAAACATTTAATAATGTGTCTCACAACAGTTTACTGCATAAATGAAAAGGTTGTGGTTTGGGAGGTGATATCTGTGCGTTGATAGAGAACTGGTTAATTGATAGATGGCAGAGAGTTGTTGTAAATGGAGCATTTTCGAGTTAGTCTAAAGTTGTAAGAGGGGTGCCACAAGGTTCAGTCCTCGGACCAACGCTTTTTTATTTGTTTATTAATGATCTTGAAGTGGGAATTGAAAGGAGTGTCTAAATCTTTGCTGATGACACTAAGCTGTGTAAGGAAATACATACAGAGCAGTGACTCCTAAATAAATAAATATATTTTCCATTATACTTACAGCATGGAGGAGCTTGTACTTGGCACTTCTAAGTGGAACCATAAAAAATAAAAATGCACAGTTAGTTTTTTATTATTTCATCATTATCTAAATTTAAAGGGATAGTAATACTTACAAATTACTAATCCCCATATTGAACGCTGAACTCTGACTGCAGGGGAAGCTGTCGTACGACAGTCTTATGTGCATCAGGCAGCTCTGCAGCTGAGTCGAGATTGCGTTTATCAATAAGAATTATTTCACTGAAATGGTCTTGTACATGTGCTTGGTTTGCAAGGACACGTAGAAGACTGTTTTAGTGAAAAAGTTCTTTTTTATAAATGTGATCTCGGCAATGCTGCAGAGCCACCTGATGCAAGTAATACCGGATATCCCTACAGTCAGCGTTCAGTCAGGGAAGGGGGAGGGAGGGGGGAACTTTGAGCGCTATCATCTCTCAAACCATAAGGGTTTGAGAGATGACACTGGGGGCAATAGGTTTCTTTTTAACAAAGCTACAATATGGGGATTAGTAATTTGCAAGTATTACTATCCCTTTAAGAAAGCTTTACTTCACTGAGAGGGTGGTAGATACATGGAATAGCCTACCGGCAGAAATAGTAGAAGTTAATACAGTGAAGGAATTAAAGCATGCAAGGGATAGGCATAAGGCTATCCTGAACATGAGGTAAGCCCAAGGACCCAATAAGGTTTGGGGTTTATACAGTAGGAAATATGGGAATACTAGATGGGCTTAATGGTTTGTTTCTGCTATCAAATTCTATGTTTCTTTGCTTCTCTGAGGACTCTGAATTCAGCTGTTTTCATCTTTCTTCTTTGAACCATTTGAGTGGCAGAGGGGTATGCAATGCATTACAAAGCAATGCATTGCATACCCCTCCGGCACTCAAAGGGTTAATTGATTGAGTGCTATTTGCTATAGTTTTATAGTGTAGTTGGTTTACTCCAGAATAACTCTAGTTTGATTTTATAAATATGGACCTCTGTTCCATTAAATCTCTCAATGATTATCAAATTTAATCCTCACAGAAGGAACACTGAAAAAGCTAAATGAACTGAGACAGCTGGGGGGGTGTGAGCAGCTGACATCAGCAGAGAAGAGAGCAAAGAGTTTTTCTGTTGCCAAAGTTACATATTTATGTGAATAAAATACATAAACACAAATATAATCACATATGTATTATTTACTTTCTACTATTAACATGCTACCATAATTTTCTTAAGTTTGTTCTAGGATGACCTGCTTCTTTAATTCATATATGGTCTCAATTCAGATGCAACAATAACTACCCTTGCTCCCAGATACCTCCCCTCTCATTTACTCTGGAAATTCCTGCCTTGGCTAACTGTAAGGTCTTATATTTCTTCCAAAATTCTTCTCCGCTCCTTTAAGTCACTTTCTTCTTTAGCACCCTCTTACATTTCTGCTCTTATCTCCAGGGGAGGGCTGGCAACTTGTGGCCTGGAGGGCAGCTACAATCAAGTGGTCCGATTTTACTATCGTTCCAGCCCTCTGTCCCAGCCCACCCTCTTCTGTTCATTTTAAAATTGCCATGAACCCTTTGAGTGTCAGAGGGGTACGCCACGCATTGCGAAGCAATGCGTGGCATACCTCTCTGTCACTGAAAGGGTTAGTGTTGTGAAGTAAGGCAAGCAATGCCACAGAGCTTACAGTTGAAATGGGGTTACACTGGTGCAACTACAGAGCTTACAATGTAGGTAAATCTGCACTAGTGATACCATAGAACTTACAAGAGAAATAGGCTATGCTATGCCCAGACATATGACTGGCCCAGGGGGCAATTGCCCCCCTGTCCCCAGGCCAGCCCTCCCCTGCTTATCTCCCGCTTTCTGTCCTCTCTTTGCACAACTCAAACCATCATTTTCGCTGGCTGCCCCTCGACTTTGCAAGACCCTCCCAACAGCCAACCATTCACACTCACCACTTCCAAGGATCTCCTAAAAACCCACCTGCACTTCCTTTACTGAAGCCCTGTACTTGCACTTATGATCTTCCTCCTGCTGTCTCTGTATGTTGTTACTAATCAGATTGTAAGCTCCTTGGGGTAGGACCCCTTCCCAATGTATGATTCCCCTTGCTGCACTTTTTCCCATGCTAATAATGCAATGATAGCACTTTAAATTGATGCTCCTAACCCTCTCCTATATTTTTGTATTATTATTATTATTTCTACATGTACAACGCTTTATAAATAAGGATTAGTGTTGAGCGAGCATGCTCGGCCGATGCTTGGATCGGCTCGAGCATCGCTCTGCTCGGCACATGGCGGTACTCGTACGAGTACCGCATGTGCTCGCCCGCCATGTTCGGGTCTCCTCCCCGCACGTTTTGCGGCTGCTGCGCAGCCAATAAACGTGCAGGGAGGCTCTGACATCGGTGTAATGCCAGCAGCCATGTTGGCTGCTGGCATTACACTGATTGGCTGGCCAGAACCCGTGGTCAGGTGCTGTATAGCACCTGACCATCGAGTTCGGCTCAGTCTGAGCCAGGGAGAGCTGAGGATAGGAAGGGAAAGGCAGTGTAGGGAGGAAAAAAACAAAAATTGTGAAAAAAAAAGAACCAAAAGTCCTTTTTAGGACTACTGTGTGTGGGGGCAGCAGGTTATTTGGTGTGGGGGGAAAAAAACAAAAAAAAAAAAAAAAAAAATATATATATTCTGTTTAGTGTGCAAAGTTGCAGATTAGAGCACATTCTGTTTAGTGTGCACAGTTGCAGATTAGAGCACATTCTGTTTAGTGTGCAAAGTTGCAGATTAGAGCACATTCTGTTTAGTGTGCAAAGTTGCAGATTAGAGCACATTCTGTTTAGTGTGCAAAGTTGCAGATTAGAGCACATTCTGTTAAGTCTTCAAACTAAAATATCAAAGTCACGTATTCCATTCAGTGTGCGTCGCCGCAGTTTAGCAGCACATTCTGAGTACTGTGCAGAGTTGCAGAATAGGAAGAAATACTGTTAAGTCTTCAAACTAAAATATCAAAGTCACATATTCCATTCAGTGTGCTTCGCCGCAGTTTAGCAGCACATTTTGTGTACTGTGCAGAGTTGCAGAATAGGAAGAAATACTGTTAAGTCTTCAAACTCAAATATCAAAGTCACATATTCCATTCAGTGTGCTTCGCCGCAGTTTAGCAGCACATTCTGTGTACTGTGCAGAGTTGCAGAATAGGAAGAAATACTGTTAAGTCTTCAAACTAAAATATCAAAGTCACATATTCCATTCAGTGTGCTTCGCCGCAGTGTAGCAGCACATTCTGTGTACTGTGCAGAGTTGCAGAATAGGAAGAAATACTGTTAAGTCTTCAAACTAAAATATCAAAGTCACATATTCCATTCAGTGTGCTTCGCCGCAGTGTAGCAGCACATTCTGTGTACTGTGCAGAGTTGCAGAATAGGAAGAAATACTGTTAAGTCTTCAAACTAAAATATCAAAGTCACATATTCCATTCAGTGTGCTTCGCCGCAGTTTAGCAGCACATTCTGTGTACTGTGCAGAGTTGCAGAATAGGAAGAAATACTGTTAAGTCTTCAAACTAAAATATCAAAGTCACATATTCCATTCAGTGTGCTTCGCCGCAGTGTAGCAGCACATTCTGTGTACTGTGCAGAGTTGCAGAATAGGAAGAAATACTGTTAAGTCTTCAAACTAAAATATCAAAGTCACATATTCCATTCAGTGTCTTTCACCGCCGTTTAACAGCCTATTCTGTGTACTCTGCAGAGTTGCAGAATTATAAGAAATACTGTTAAGTTTTCAAACTCAAATATTAAAGTCACATATTCCATTCAGTGTCTTTCACCGCCGTTTAACAGCCTATTCTGTGTACTCTGTACAGTTGCAGAATTATAAGAAATACTGTTAAGTTTTCAAACTCAAATATTAAAGTCACATATTCCATTCAGTGTCTTTCACCGCCGTTTAACAGCCTATTCTGTGTACTCTGTACAGTTCCAGAATTATAAGAAATACTGTTAAGTTTTCAAACTCAAATATTAAAGTCACATATTCCATTCAGTGTCTTTCACCGCCGTTTAACAGCCTATTCTGTGTACTCTGTACAGTTCCAGAATTATAAGAAATACTGTTAATTTTTCAAACTCAAATATTAAAGTCACATATTCCATTCAGTGTCTTTCACCGCCGTTTAACAGCCTATTCTGTGTACTCTGTACAGTTCCAGAATTATAAGAAATACTGTTAAGTTTTCAAACTCAAATATTAAAGTCACATATTCCATTCAGTGTCTTTCACCGCCGTTTAACAGCCTATTCTGTGTACTCTGTACAGTTCCAGAATTATAAGAAATACTGTTAAGTTTTCAAACTCAAATATTAAAGTCACATATTCCATTCAGTGTGTTTCAACGCCGTTTAACAGCCTATTCTGTGTACTCTGCAGAGTTGCAGAATTATAAGAAATACTGTTAAGTTTTCAAACTCAAATATTAAAGTCACATATTCCATTCAGTGTCTTTCACCGCCGTTTAACAGCCTATTCTGTGTACTCTGTACAGTTCCAGAATTATAAGAAATACTGTTAAGTTTTCAAACTCAAATATTAAAGTCACATATTCCATTCAGTGTGTTTCAACGCCGTTTAACAGCCTATTCTGTGTACTCTGCAGAGTTGCAGAATAGTAAGAAATACTGTTAAGTTTTCAAACTCAAATATTAAAGTCACATATTCCATTCAGTGTGTGTCACCGCAGTTTAGCAGCCTATTCTGTGTACTCTGCAGAGTTGCAGAATAGTAAGAAATACTGTTAATTTTTCAAACTCAAATATTAAAGTCACATATTCCATTCAGTGTCTTTCACCGCCGTTTAACAGCCTATTCTGTGTACTCTGTACAGTTCCAGAATTATAAGAAATACTGTTAAGTTTTCAAACTCAAATATTAAAGTCACATATTCCATTCAGTGTGTTTCAACGCCGTTTAACAGCCTATTCTGTGTACTCTGCAGAGTTGCAGAATTATAAGAAATACTGTTAAGTTTTCAAACTCAAATATTAAAGTCACATATTCCATTCAGTGTCTTTCACCGCCGTTTAACAGCCTATTCTGTGTACTCTGTACAGTTCCAGAATTATAAGAAATACTGTTAAGTTTTCAAACTCAAATATTAAAGTCACATATTCCATTCAGTGTGTTTCAACGCGCCGTTTAACAGCCTATTCTGTGTACTCTGCAGAGTTGCAGAATAGTAAGAAATACTGTTAAGTTTTCAAACTCAAATATTAAAGTCACATATTCCATTCAGTGTCTTTCACCGCCGTTTAACAGCCTATTCTGTGTACTCTGTACAGTTCCAGAATTATAAGAAATACTGTTAAGTTTTCAAACTCAAATATTAAAGTCACATATTCCATTCAGTGTGTTTCAACGCCGTTTAACAGCCTATTCTGTGTACTCTGCAGAGTTGCAGAATAGTAAGAAATACTGTTAAGTTTTCAAACTCAAATATTAAAGTCACATATTCCATTCAGTGTCTTTCACCGCCGTTTAACAGCCTATTCTGTGTACTCTGTACAGTTCCAGAATTATAAGAAATACTGTTAAGTTTTCAAACTCAAATATTAAAGTCACATATTCCATTCAGTGTGTTTCAACGCCGTTTAACAGCCTATTCTGTGTACTCTGCAGAGTTGCAGAAGAGTAAGAAATACTGTTAAGTTTTCAAACTCAAATATTAAAGTCACATATTCCATTCAGTGTGTGTCACCGCAGTTTAGCAGCCTATTCTGTGTACTCTGCAGAGTTGCAGAATAGTAAGAAATACTGTTAATTTTTCAAACTCAAATATTAAAGTCACTTATTCCATTCAGTGTGTGTCACCGCAGTTTAGCAGCCTATTCTGTGTACTCTGCAGAGTTGCAGAATAGTAAGAAATACTGTTAAGTTTTCAAACTCATATATATTAAAGTCATATATATCGTGTAAGATGAAGAAGGCGGGTAAAAAGGGACGGGGAAGTGGACGTGATCCTGAAAGTTCAGGGCGCGGGTCAGGACGCGGAGAAACTGTGCCTGGTGCCAGAGCACAAGAAAGAAAGACATCCACCATACCTAGCTTCATGTCTGATTTCACAGGGCGTCGCAGGACATCACTCTCGAGGTCCGACCAGTGCGAACAGGTGGTCGGTTGGATGACAGCTGATACTGCTTCCAGTCGGTTAAGCACCACCCTGTCTTCCACCAAGTCCACTCTCAGTAGCCAAGAGTCTGGTCAACATAATCCTCACTCTGATCATCCTTCCTCCCACCATACACGGTCTGGTCAAAGAAGTGATCCCACACTGGGATATAGTGATGAGCTCGTCTCATCACCAATCCTTCATTTGACCCTCTCTCCAAGCACGCTTGCAGAGGAACATGACATCTTGTGCCCTGATTCACAACCTCTAGAGGCTACCCAATCACAAGAAGATGACAGATGTGAACGGCATTTAAGGTCAAAGGAAGTAGTGGATGATGATGATGATGATGATGAGACACAGTTGCCATTAAATCAACCACTATTTCCGTCTCAAGACCTTGTTGAGGAGAATGTTATACAGTTGTCAATGACTGAGTATGTGGTGGGATCAAGACTTGAGGAGGATGATCAGAGTGAGGAAGTGGAGGAGGACTTGGTGGACGATGAGGTGACTGACCCCACCTGGGAAGGTGTAGAGCCGAGCGATGACAGCAGTCCTGAGGGTGAGCCATCTGCAGCACCGCAACAGGCTGGAAGAGGCAGTGGTGTGGCTACAGAAAGAAGGCGGACCGCACCAAACCGGCCCGCAAATGTTCCACGGAGCACCCCCTTGCGTAAATCTACCTTGCCAAGGGGTAGGTGTTCCGCGGTATGGCGTTTTTTTAAGGAAAGTGCGGACGACAAAAGAATTGTAGTTTGCAACCTGTGCCACACCAGAATGAGCCGAGGCATGAACACTAGAAACCTCACCACCACCAGCATGATCCGACACATGGCATCCAAGCACCGTAGTAAGTGGGAGGAACGCCTGGATCGCCCATCTGTGTCTGCAGGCCACACCACTGCCTCCTCTTCCCCTGTTTTCGGTGCCGGCCAATCGCCTGTCGAAGGCGCAGGCCCGCATACCTCCCGCCCTGCACCTGTACCATCTGAAGCACCATCAGCGACCACATCCACTTCCCTGTCCCAGCACAGCGTCCAAATGTCGTTACCCCAGGCATTTGAGCGCAAGAGAAAGTACCCAGCCACCCACCCACAGGCCATAGCACTAACCTCACACCTTTCAAAATTACTGGCCATCGAAATGCTGCCATTTAGGCTTGTGGACACTGAGTCCTTCCGCAGCCTGATGGCAGCAGCTGTCCCTCGGTACGCGGTCCCCAGCCGCCACTACTTTTCCCGGTGTGCCATCCCCGCATTACACCACCATGTGTCCCGTAACATCACCCGTGCCCTGACCAACGCAGTTACTGGGAAGGTCCACTTAACGACTGACACATGGACAAGTGCTTGTGGCCAGGGACGCTACATTTCCCTGACGGCACACTGGGTGAATGTCGTGGAGGCTGGGAGCGACTCGGACCCTGGGATGGCACGGGTGCTACCCACGCCGAGGATTGCGGGCCCTACCTCCATCAGGGTTTCCACCAGCACCTACGTTATTGGCTCCTCCTCCTCCGTTTCCACCTCCGAATTCTCTACACACACCGCCACTCCCCCATCAGCCAGTAGCTGGAAGCAGTGTAGCACTGCAGTGGGGAAGCGTCAACAGGCCGTGCTGAAGCTGATCTGCCTTGGGGACAAACAGCACACGGCCTCAGAGCTGTTGCAGGGGATTAGTCACCAGACCGAGCAGTGGCTCTCGCCACTCAACCTGCAACCAGGCATGGTTGTGTGTGATAATGGGCGTAACTTGGTGGCGGCTTTGGAGCTCGGCAAGCTCACACACGTACCATGCCTAGCGCATGTATTTAATTTAGTGGTGCAGCGATTTCTAAAAACCTACCCCAATGTGCATGATCTCTTGACCAAGGTGCGCCGCGTGTGTGCACATTTCCGTAAGTCATCTACAGCTTCGGCCGGCCTGTTGAAGCTGCAGCAGCGCTTACAATTGCCAGCTCACCGGCTGCTGTGTGACGTGAGCACGCGCTGGAACTCCACCTTCCACATGTTGGCCCGGCTTTGTGAGCAGCAGAGGGCAGTAGTGGAGTACCAGCTGTTACACGGTCGTCGCCTCTCCGTTCAACTTCCTGTAATCAGAAGTGAGGAGTGGGAATGGATGTCAGACCTCTGCGAGGTTTTACGCAATTTTGAGGAATCGACACAGATGGTGAGCGGCGATAACGCTATTATCAGTGTAACCATCCCACTTCTGTGTCTACTGAAACGCTCGCTGCTCACAATTAAAACCGACGCTTTGCATGTGGAAGAGGTGGAAATGGGGGAGGAAGAGCTTACACAAGGTGATAGCCAGAGCACCCTCACTTCGTCTTCTCAGCGACAATTGGAGGAGGCGGAGGAGGAGGAGGAGGAGGAGGAGGAGGAGGAAGACACGGTTGCCTCCGCTACAGAGGGTAGCCATGGAACTTTAGTTCCATCTCTTCAGCGTGGGTGGGCAGAAGAGGAGGAAGAGGATGAGGATATTGAGAGTCAGCCTCCTGGTGAGGACAGCGAAATCTTGACTGTTGGTACTCTGGCACACATGGCTGACTTTATGTTAGGCTGCCTTTCCCGTGACCCACGCGTTGTACGCATTTTAGACAACACGGATTACTGGGTGTTCACCCTTCTGGACCCCCGCTACAAAGAGAATTTCTCATCTCTCATTCCTCCGGTGGAGAGGACAAGCAAAATGGTGCAATACCAGAAGGTTCTTGTTGAAAAATTGCTCCAAAATTTTCCATCTGACAACGCTGGCGGCAGAGTACGTGCTACCTTGGCCAACCGAGAAGGGGAGAAAAGGGGAGCACACAGCAGTTCCGACAAAGGCAGGGCAACACTCTCCAAGGCGTGGGACACCTTCATGACACCCCGCCAGCACCCTCACCCTGATGCGCAGCCTAGTGTCACAAGGAGGGAAAAGTTTTGGAAGATGGTGAAGGAGTACGTAGCAGACCGTGTCAGCGTCCTCAATGATCCCTCTGTGCCTTACAACTACTGGGTGTCCAAGCTGGACACGTGGTATGAACTGGCACTCTACGCCTTGGAGGTGCTGGCCTGCCCTGCCGCCAGCGTTCTGTCTGAGCGGGTATTTAGTGCTGCTGGTGGCATCATAACAGATAAGCGTATCCGCCTTTCCACCGACAATGCTGATAGGTTGACACTTATAAAAATGAACAAGGCCTGGATTTCCCCTGACTTCTCCACTCCACTGGAGGAAAGCCCCGGGGGAACATAAACTCACTTTATATATGTTATTTACAATGATGGGAATACTCTGTATTCCCATTCACCCCTTCCACCCCAAAAACGGGTATATGGTTGACTCTTAATGTTCTCATCCTCCTCCTCCTCTTCCATATGCCCTGGGATATAATTTTTATATAGGGCCAGCTCACCAGCGTGCCCTGGGATATAATTTTTATATAGGGCCAGCTCACCAGCGGGCCCTGTGATATAATTTTTATATAGGGCCAGCTCACCAGCGGGCCCTGTTTGCCAATTTTTATATAGGTCAGCTCACCAGCGGGCCTTCTCATATAATGTTTTATTGGGTCAGCTCTCTAGCGGGCCCTCTCATATAATGTTTTATAGCGTCAGCTCACTAGCGGGCCTTCGCATATAATGTTTAGGATGGTCAGCTCTGCAGCAGACCCTCACCCATAATGTTTTAGATGGTCAGCTCAGCGCACGTTTCCCTCTTAATCATGGCCTCAGTTCTGAAAATCAAGGAAATTTTTGGGAGAATTTGCCTCTGCGCACGTTTCCCTCTTAATCATGGCCTCAGTTCTGAAAATCAAGGAAATTTTTGGGATAATTTGCCTCTGCGCACGTTTCCCTCTTAATCATGGCCTCAGTTCTGAAAATCAAGGAAATTTTTGGGAGAATTTGCCTCTGCGCACGTTTCCCTCTTAATCATGGCCTCAGTTCTGAAAATCAAGGAAATTTTTGGGATAATTTGCCTCTGCGCACGTTTCCCTCTTAATCATGGCCTCAGTTCTGAAAATCAAGGAAATTTTTGGGAGAATTTGCCTCTGCGCACGTTTCCCTCTTAATCATGGCCTCAGTTCTGAAAATCAAGGACATTTTTGGGAGAATTTGCCTCTGCGCACGTTTCCCTCTTAATCATGGCCTCAGTTCAGAAAAATAGAGGAAATTTTTGGGAGAATTTGCAGATGATATACAAGTAAATATACAGCAAATACTGTTTGGTAACAATTTTTCGCCTAAAGTCGTTTTTATTTTCCTTTTTGTGTGTTTTACGGTCAGTCTGTAAAAATGGCGTACTACGGGCGAAAGATCGTTCCCAGCAGCGATGTTGGAGTCCAAGGTGCATCCAGACATCCTCCCTATGCTGTCCCTGAACCATTTCTGTAGTGTTTCCATCTTTTTCTGCCCTTTTCCTATGGACCAGGCACCCTCCCCTCATCAGAGCAGGGGGTGCCTGGTGTAATGCTCGAGTCCTCCCATTGACTTCAATGGGGCTCGGGTGCTCGGCCGAGCACTCGAGCCTCAGGGGGTGCTCGGTCAGAGCACCCGAACATCCGAGCATTGGGGTGCTCGCTCATCACTAATAAGGATGCACACATACATGCATGGGCTGAAATTTATGCCATGAAAAAAATAATGTTTTCATTTTCGTTTTTAAAGCAGAACTGAAAATTACTTTGATGCTTCTATTTATTTATTTTTTTTATATTTTTCAACTACATAAATAAGCTTTAAAAGTTAAAGCGGAATATCATCAAACTTAAATTGCCCCCTAAATCCTTATTACCATTGCGATAGGCATATACATACTTTTATTTTGCTGAATAAGTCCGACATTAGTGAAAAATAGAACTTGTTCGGCATGAAGCAGCTGGCAACAGCTCAGACATGTTGCAGAAAAAGCATCTGCAAGTCTATGATGTGTGTCCCATTCACCTCTAGGACTGGTGAATGGAGTTCCCTGGTACCTTAAGGCACAGGAAGGGACTGATGGTGCAGGCACAGAGAGCACCTACGCAAGATCCCTGCTGCTGCTTTCTGCCAAACTAATTCTATTTCTCACTAATGCCGGATTTATTCAGCATAATAAAAGTATGTATATGCATATTGATATGGTAATAAGGATTTTGGGGGCAAGTTATGTTTGATGATAGTTCTTCTTTAAAGGGATAGTAATGTTTCATAATAAAAGCAGCTCTAATTAATCATCATAGTATTTGGACTTTGGAGAGTGTTATTTCAATTCTGTTAGAATTGTAGTTCCAGAGTAATTAAATGACAAAGTATCCCCCTCCTGTCCCTTTTACTGATGTAACACTGCTCAGCCAGATCAGAAGGGAGGTGCCCAGGTAGATTGCCGAGAGGGACAATCTTTAATTAAGATAAAGGAAAAACCTGAAAAACTTGTCAAGGGGGCAGGGATTTCATTGTTCTCATAGGAAGAAGATTGTCCCCTGCTGTTATCTGTCTGGTCTATGGACTGGATTCCACATCTGAGAAGAGATGGCTTACACTAGGTAAAAGAGGCGGGAGGGGAAACTTTGCTTGTGAATATCTCTCAAACCATAAAGGTTTGAGAGATAAGACTTATATCGTTCTACATTTTTTTTTAATGTCTACAAAATAAAATAAAGATAAAACAAAGTATTACTATCCCTTTAAATGTATCATTCTTCAGCTTCAATTAGTATGTAACTAAATAGTCAATATTAATGATCCCATTTAGTGACAAAGCAGACTGCAATATATTGTAATACAGTGCTAATCTCTCTGTCACTCAAAAGTTTACCAATATTTCAAATTAAACATCTAGAACTTTTATATTCATCACATTCAGAGGAAGGATGATAATGTTCTTTTTTGTCTTACAATACAATAGATGTTTGAATTGTTACAGTAAATAATTCAGATTCAGAAATCAAAACTTAATTAACTTTGGCATACAATAATAATTCTTTGCCACTCCAGTTAACTTAGTGTTCTTGGTAATTTATGATACACCGTGCAGTTCAGTTTATAAGTATCTCAATGAATATATTCTGTCCTCCAGTCATATATCAGTATGAATGAATGTTATCCAAACACAATACTGAAAGATATCAAGACCTAAACAAGAATTTTTGATGTACACACAAGATGTTTAAGGGCACTTATGAGTCTAAAATACTTAAATATAATCTCTGAGGCAAGAGTTGTTGCTGGGTGGGGATGATGGAAATCGTAGTCTATAAAAGTTAGAGTGCCAATAGCTGTGTACTGTTATAACAAGTAAATTAAAATTGACATTTGTAAAATGTGTAAATTGTCTAGTTCTGTGGGGGACAACATGGGCTCTGCAGCTGCTTCCAGACTGGCAGGAATGATGGGGCATTGTAGCCTGAAAGAAGCAGGGGGAGCCTCACATTATCTATCCCTGGACAAGTTGGAGACTGGACAGCAGCTGAGTAAACATGGCTGGATATTTATGGGTTCTAATAGTGCTATAGCAGCAAATAGAATACTTTGGATACGTCCATTGAATTGCTATTATGACTGAAAAGGAAATGTTAATCAGAGTCCACAATTTATATATTACACAATTTACAGATTCTAAAGATCTTATGTATAAAGATAAAGTGACCCAATTCAGTACAGGAGCACAGACAGGTGTTAATTGAAACATAATGTTTATTAGAAAATCTGTTCAACTTAAATGGACCTTCCTCCGGACCAGAGCAGAACAAATTTCCAAAGTTTTGGTTTATGCTGAAAGTGTCATCAGAGCCCTGATAAAGTTCTGAGCATAGATTGAAACATTAACAATTTTTCCTGCTTTAATTTGATTACACATACAATATATTTAAGCTTGGTGAAATAAAATGAGAAACATTTTTCTCCATGAAAACATACCATGGAGGATGTACAAATGTGCCAGCGTAGCTCCACTAGTGGTAGCTTCTAATGTCAGTGGCTGCACTGCAGTGTATACAGTAGACCAGTGTTTCTTAATGTTAGTCCTTTTGGCACACCATCATTGCAGGTTTTCATAATATTCCTGCTTAATTACAGGTAAATAATCAGTGGCTCAATCATTTTGATTTCTCTACCTTGCTTAATTAGTGACAACCTGAAAATCTGACCTGTTGACGTGTTCTGAGAACTGGAACTGAGAATCAGTGCTCTAGAGAGGAAAAATGCTATAATGCAGAGGTGTCCAAGTTCCCTTCTCTAGGGACATCAACAGGCCAGGATGTAAGGATTTCCCTGATGAGCACAGGTGAATCAGTAGCTCATTCATTTTGATTGGTCCACCTGTGCCCAGACAGGAAAATCCTCAACTCCTGGACTGTTGATAGCTCTTGAGGACCGAACTTGGACACCCCTGCTATAATGTATACAGCAGACAATTTTCACCATAGTTTGGACTTTAAAGGGTTAGTAATGTTTCAATATAACATAAGCTATGATTGTTCCTTATAGTTTATACTACTGCTCTCTGACATTGGCACTGTTTATATCTCTCTAGTTTCAATGAAATTATATTATAAAATGTCCTCCTCCCACCTCTTTTCAATAATGTAAGCTTCCTCCCCTCATATCTGAAATACAGCCATTGGACCAGACAGATCCCTATGACGGACAATCTTACTTCTCTCAGTATAAGGAAAATCCTTCCCCACCCCTGTCGAAGGAGGGCAGGTATTCCTGATACTGACAGAAGATTTAACCTTGTTGGGATCCACTTTTGGCTCTGAGGCAAGAAGACTGCAGTAGGTATAAGGGCAGGAGGGGGACACTTTATAATGTAATTTCATTGAAACTAGAGATATGAACAGTGTCAACTGCAGAAAGCAATAGTATCAACTATAAGGAACAATCAAAGCTTCTGTTATATTGAAGCATTGCTAATGCTTTAATGTCAGCAAGGGTGATACCCAGCAAGGGAACAGAGAACACCAGAGGTAATCAATTGCTGGACCTCCAGTTGTTAGTTCCCAACAGCTGGAGATCCAGCAATTGACTTCCCCTGGACCACATTCATAGCATTTCCTCTTTTGTGTAACGTAAGCTAGAGGGGACCGCATCACCCTCAGCCGTTGTTCCCGGGTCTCTCCTTCTCGACAGTGGATTGCACAGCCTGGTCTCTACCAGTCAATCATCAACCGGCTCGATCAAACACCATGGTGTCGCAAACTCCATGTCGAAGTCGACTGGAAGTGGTAGCAGCGTCGACTTTGTGTTGGAATCGGAAGAAAGCCAGGCGAGCAGGAAAAGAGTCGAACGGACTCACAGCCAGAATTGGGTCGCACACTGGTACCACGGGCCGTAGAGAGTGAGGCCTCTACTCCCGGTCGAAGGATAACTGAAAAAGTGTCACAAGAACAAGATGTTGAGCGGATTCTAACACTCTGTAAGCTTGAGTCAAATAGTCACTGGCACCACAGGAAGGAGAAGATGGAGTCCATGTCGCCGCCTGATAATATACGAAGTTGGGTCGCAGGAAGCTGGCAGCAGATGGTCAACGATTCAGGATACGTGGCTCAGATGGGTAACAGAGTGGACACTTTAGACCATGAGCAATAGAAGACTCCAGGACTCCTTATTCACTCAGAGTAACTCAACTTTATTAAACAACCCACACATATTTATACACCAAAACCACAATTTGTGGTGTCACAAACTCCATGTTGAAGTCGACTGGAAGTGGTAGCAGCGTCGACTTTGTGTCAGAGTCGGAAGAAAGCCAGGCAAGCAGGAAAAGAGTCGAACGGACTCACAGCCGGAATTGAGTTGCACACTGGTACCACGAGCCCTAGAGAGTGAGGCCTCTACTCCCGGTTGAAGGATAACTGAAAAAGTGTCACAGGAACAAGATGTCGAGCGGATTCTAACATGCTGTAAGCTCGAGTCAAATAGACACTGGCACCACAGGAAGGAGAAGATGGAGTCCATGTGGCCTCCTGACAGTATACGAAGTCGGGTCACAGGAAGCTGGCAGCAGATGGTCAATGATTCAGGATATGTGGCTCAGATGGGTATCAGAGTGGACACTTTAGACCATGAGCAATACAAGACTCCAGGACTCCTTGTTCACTCAAAGTAACTCAACTTTATTAAACAACCCACACATATTTATACACCAAAACCACAATGAAATACATGGGCAGGCAGGATACAATAAGTGACTCAAAGGGATAATACAATCACAATATACCAGACAAAGGACCATCAACAAAAGGTCCCCAGCAATTACAATAACACAGACACAATTGCATTACTACACCAAAGGCTAGCAACAAATGGTACAACACAATAGAAAGGGCCAGACGTGATTAAGTTAACCCACCACAGGGGGTCTCAATACAGTTCACCATAGTCAATGGCTGGAGTGGCTACAATACACATCTTAGGGACAATGGCCCAAGGTTGGAACCTTTGTTTGACTACTTTGAATGACCTGCTCCAACCTTGACCAATCACTGAATTGCCTACAGTTCCCCATGTTAGGCTACCGAAGATATTTGCATGCCTACTTCAGGGACTCGATCGAACCAGCTTTTGGCTCTTGCCCCCTGCCACCGAGCGTTCGATCCAATGGCGGCGATCGCACACTGCGCCGACAACCTCCAACTGGTAGTCAGTGAATGAGTGAACCTCAAACACGACAATACATTTAAACACAGACGACACTCTGAACACAGGGCAGTTCTGTGTATTAAGTTCTGTTCACCCCAACTGCCTATTCACATAAGGGCTCAACACAGTCTCTTAATCCAGTCTAAGGACTTGCAAGATTGTACGACCCAAAGCAGTGTCCATACAGGGCAAAATGCCGACAGTCTTTTGTGTCCTTTGTGTAACAGTCTCAGGCCCAGACAAGGGCTCCAGTAACGGACTATGATCCGTTACACTCTTCATCTTTTTTTTTTTTAGTGCGTAGCTGTAAACAAGGCATGGATGGACAGGAGCACCCCAAAAATGCCCAGAGACTATCCCATTGCCCTCCCCATGGGGCAAGCTGCAAAAAAGTTACACAGTTCTTTTACTATGTACTGTCATCCGACACTTACTAAAATCTTAGAAAGAAGTCAAAACTTGCACAAAAATTATGCCTATGGAATAGTAAACTTGCCAAAATGTTGGCTGTTGACATGCTGTCCTTTTCTTTTGTTGAAAACAGAGGCTTTAAAGAACTGATGTCATGTATGCACAGTGATACAATATCCCACCCCTTTTACCTAGTGTAAGCCACCTCCTCTCAGATATGGAATCTGGTCCACAGACCAGAGAGCTCGCAACAAGGGACAATCTTCTTACTGTGAGAACAATGAAAGCCCTGCCCCCTGACAGGTTTTTCAGGTTTTTCCCTTATGTTAATTGAAGATTGACCCTCTCTGCAATCCACTTGGACACCACCCTGCTGCTCTGAGGCGAGCAGTGTTACATCAGTAAAAGGGACGGGAGGGGGATACTTTATCATTCAATTACCCTTGAACTACAACTTTGACAGAATTGAAATAACACTCTGAATGCTCCAAATACTATGAAGAGTAATTGGAGCTTCTTTTTTATGAAACATTACTATCCCTTTAAGACGGAAGTTAGTGTTGTGGGCAAAGGACGAAGGCACTCAGCGTGCTAACAATCTTTTCCAGGCATATGTTCTTATAGGACTCACAACTTTACTTTCAACTATTTATTTATCTTCTCCAACCCTCAGAAGCAGTAATATTGTGGAAAACATAGAAAACATAGACAAAAAATGTATTGGCAGGGAGAAAAGGTGAAAACTTTCGAGATAAAAGATGAAAAATAGTTTTTTCATGAAAAGTCATGGAGGAAATTTTTCTAATTTTTCGCCCACCCCAAATAAGGACTAGAGTAATTTTGGGGCAAACCAACTGCATTATAGGGGGACAAATAAAAGTCCTTTTGATTTGATTGGGCCTTTAACCCTCAGAAGGCTAGAGAGGCCTCCTGTACATTGCTTCACAGTGTGTTGCAATAACAAAGACTTTCACCAATTTCGGCTTGATCCAGTTACACTACCCATCAGAAAACACTGTCCTGAAATTGTATTGGTTGTGCTACATTCCACTGCAGCAGATGTACCAACACAAACAGGAGCAATTGTGGAACAAAGCAACTGCACCATGGGTAACAAGTGAAAATATCCCAAATCCCTATTGATTGAAATGTGGGTTTTAACCCCGTAAAGGGCTAGTAATACTTTATTATTACTATCCCCCATATTGTACATATTTGTAAAATAATTTAATAGCCCCCAGGTTCATCTCTCAAACCTTTATGGTTTGAGAGATAACCAAAGGCAAAGTTCCCCCCTCCCTCCCCCTTCCCTGAAGTCAGCGCTGTACTAACTGCAGGGGAAGTCTGTCGTACGACAGGCTTGCGGCTCTGCAGCTGAGCCAAGATTGCGTTAGTGAAAAATAATTAATTTACTGAAACGGTCTTCTACATGTGCTTGGTTTGCAAGCACACGTAGAAGACCGTTTCAGTGAAAATTCTTTGTTACTAACGCAATTGTGGCTCTGCTGCAGAGCCGCATGATGAAAGACAGACTGGATATCCCTGTAGTCAGCACAATGCTGACTTCAGGGAAGGGGGAGGGAGGAGGGAACTTTGCCTTTGGTTATCTCTCAAACCATAAAGGTTTGAGAGATGAACCTGGGGGCTATTAAATTATTTTACAAATATGTACAATATGGGGGATAGTAATAATAAAGTATTACTAGCCCTTTAAATGCATAAAAGAAGACCTCTTCAGCATTCAAGGGGCTAAAAACCCAATTTAAATCATTTGGAATGCTTATTTATCTCTTCTTGTGCAGTTGGCTTGTCCTTGAATTGTTCCAGTTCTTCATGGTACATCAGTCTATAAAATAATAATATCAATCAATAAGAAATAACAAATGCGCACCTGTTGAGAGAACTGTACTCATAATCCTCCCTGGATTTAACAAGACACCTCTGGGATACAAAACGTAACCCATAAAGAAATAACTGAAAAATAGATCCATAAAAGGTGGCACTGTGTTAACCATGGATAAAGCAGGAGACTATCACAATAAAAGTGATACCTTTTTATGGTGAACAATAGTTTTAGACTGCAAGCTTTCAACAGGGTGGTGCAAGGATTTTTGCCACCCTAGGCAAAACCTAATTTTGCCACCCCTTGTGCCCTTCCCATTTATGCCCCGCCTCTGCATGTGTTTAAGTGTCAGTGTGTTCCCTATATGTGTCAGTTTGTGTATGTGTATGTGTTCCCTATATGTATATATGTGTGTCAGTGTGTGTTCCCTGTATGTATATATGTGTGTCAGTGTGTGTGTGAGTCTCTGTAAGGATATCAGTGTGTAAGTATGTGTGTGTGCTTCTCTATATATGTATCAGTGTGACAGAGTGTATATTCTCTATATGTGACTCTCCCCCCTTTGACTCTCTCCCACTCTTGACTGCTGATCCCCCCTGTGACTCTCTCTCCCCATCTGACTCTCTCCCCCTCTTGACTGCTGAACCCCCCTTTGACTCTCTCTCTCCCCCTTCTGACTCTTGATCCCCCTCTTGACTGCTGATCCCCCCCTTTGACTCTCTCTCTCCCCCATCTGACTCTTGCTCCCCCTTTTGATTGCTGATCCCCCCTTTGACTCTCTCTCTCCCCCATCTGACTCTTGTTCCCCCTTTTGATTGCTGATCCCCCCTTTGACTCTCTCTCTCTCCCCGTCTGACTCTTTATCCCCCTCTTGACTGCTGATCCCCCCTTTGACTCTCTCTCCCCGTCTGACTCTTTATCCCCCTCTTGACTGCTGATCCCCCCTTTGACTCTCTCTCCCCGTCTGACTCTTTATCCCCCTCTTGACTGCTGATCCCACCTTTGACTCTCTCTCTCCCCGTCTGACTGTTTATCCCCTCTTGACCCCTGTTCCACTTACTGTTCCTGGTGCACGTCTCTCTCTCCCCCAGTGAGACTGAGTAGTTACGGTGCTCTCCCTTGGCTGGCTATTTTTTTAACCTTTTCAGTGCCAGAGGAGTATGCAACGCATTGAAAAGCTATGCGTTGCGTACCCCTCTGGCACTGAAAGGGATAATGCAGCACAGCGATGCCCGTTTCTCTCTCCCCTTCCGCTTCTTCAATCCTGGTCCAGGACTGAAGGAGCGGAGGGGGAGAGAGAAACAGGTATCGCTGTGCTACATTAAAAAAATGGCCAGCTGAGGGAGGGCACCGAAACGTACATTTTTTTTTTTTTTTTTTGCTTCCGCAGTGGTGCGCAGCGGGGGATGATACGCCCTCAGAGAATATGCGCCCTAGGCCGGTGCCTACCTCGCCTATAGGTGGCGCCGGCCCTGGCTTTCAATGCCAAAAAGCACTGAAAGTGGCCTTGAAAGCTTGAATTCTAAAAGCTATTCAGTTAGTCAAAAAGGTATCACTGTGACTCTATTAGTCTCCAAATATATCCTTGAAAGATTAGTGAGGAGTAAATCCATTCCATTCTCCCCTAGACAAGGCAGTCTAGGCACTCTTGGATCACCAATGGCCACACCTCCACTTCTCACATGACTCCGCCCCAAGTCCCATCTACTTTCCAGGCAAAGAAAATACCCTTGCCTATGACAAGCAAGAACAAAAAAAAAAAAAATAATAAAAGCTTTAACCCCTTGGTTGCTAGAGAGAGATCTACAATACACTGCTTCGTAAATGGGTATAAAACTGCTGATGGGACACTTAAATTGCTCTAAATAGCATGAATTGTGAGAACATCAAAGGAAAAAAACCTCTCATAGACAGTGTCAGACAACGAGAGTGAGCTAAAACTAGTCAGAAATGTAACACTTTCTTGTCATCCACTGTCCGGATTCTTCATTAATTTTCTCTTCTTTCTTCTGTCTTTGTTTCTTCAGTCTTCTTTCTTACTACGAAAAAAACAAACAAATCCATTAGTGCTCAGTCATTAAAAAAAAAAAAAAAAGCCCCCAAAGATGGGACCGTTAACCCTTTGAGTGCCCCAGGGATCCCGCTAGAAACTGACTGGCTGGGAGGTGCGTAAGCACTTCCCAGCCACTGGGAGGCTGCTCATTTATTTTGAACCGAGACTGGCATATAAAAGCCAGTCTTGTTTCAAAATCCTGACATTTGACTTGGGCAACAGCCCGAGAGGTGGCAAGAGAGGAGTGCGCTGCTCAAAATGCCTTCCTCCATCAGTTTCCACTGGCAGCGGAGGCAAAGGGGGTGAACAATGGAACATATAACTGAGCAATTTGGCAAACAATTTATTTTCTATTTACAACGGACATTAAGATGCGACCCATATTAACCCTTTAAGCACAGGAGCACTAATGGATTTTTTTTTTTTTATTTAACACAAAAAAGAAGAAAAGAAGAAAGAAAAAAGGAGAAGATTGCCACGACCTGCTGAACATCAGGATTACTGGTAAGCTTTTATTTATCGGACATGTGTGAACGCTTTGTAGATTAACCCTATAAGTGCCAGTGGTATGCAATGCTGTATAATGCATTGAATACCTCACAGACACTCATAGGCAGAATAGGTATCTGTCTACAGGACCACCCCACAGAGGGGCGCCTGTCATTGGGATCACTTTTTTAATTTTATTCCTTTAAATTAGCCTCGCTGGCTGCGCAGTGGTAGAACAATAATCCCCTCACCCAGCGCCAGCTCCATGTTGCCCTCACATTACCCCCCTTTGTTGTCCATTTCCTACCTCCCTGGCAGGGCAGGTCTGTGCCTCTTTTGGCACAGTCCTGTAGCTGTGGTACCTGTAGGCACAGTCCTGTAGCTCCCTCTTTGGCTCTTTAGTAATGCAGAGCGCTGGTAGATGATATCAACTCCCAGCCCTCTGCATTCCTGAATAGGAGACAGTGCGGGAGCTCCAGCAGCTACAGGACTGTGTCATAGGAGGCACAAATGACATATCTCTCCTGTCAGGGAGGTAGGAAGCAATATGAGGGCAACATGGAGATGGTGGGGGCAATGTGGAGCTGATGGAGGGTAAGTTGGAGCCGATGGGGGGCAATGTGAGGGCAATATGGAAATGGTGGGGTGGGGTGCAATTTGAGGGCAATATGGAGATGGTGGCGGGGCAATGTGGAAATCATGGGGGGCAAGTTGAAGCTGATGAGGGGCAATGTGAGGGTAACATGGAGCTGATGGGGGGCAAGTTGGAGATGGTGGGGGAGAATGTGAGGGCAATATAGAGATGGTGGTGGCAATGTGGAGCTGATGGGGGGCAAGTTGGAGATGATGGGGGGCAATGTGAGGACAATATGGAGATGATGGGGGAAATGTGGAGATTAGGAGCATTGTGGAGGTGTCCGGGGGGGCGCTTCAGATTTCTGTGCCTACAGGCTCCTGAGATGTAAATCCGGCCCTGCTCATAGGATTAATACAAATGAGACCTATACAATATGATATACATTACCACACATAATAGTCCCTTTATTGGACCAGCACTACACAGTACTTATATCCGTTGTAGGATCACCACTTAGGATAATTCCTCAGTGAACAGTTCTAGTGTGATTCTAAGACTTTCTTACAGCTGTGTCTTTGGTCACCTGGCCTTGTGACCCTGAAAAGCTTTCCACTGCAACAACAACAAGAAGGAGAGACAGCGCAAAAGCACATCTAAGCGTACACGGTCTTTAAATAGTGACCACCCTAAGAAATAAGACTAATATATTTTATAATAATGGTATGGAATCTATCAAAAAAATGAAATTAGCCAGCTCCCAGTCTGTAAGAACCTCAAAAATCTCCATATATACCCAATGTCTGTCCATATGAAAGTGATGGAAATAGAGAATATTATGCCCTTTATAATGGTCTTAAGTCTAAATGTACTATATGCTCTTAAAGAAAAAGCTGAGAAATATATTTGTATGTTGTGACAATATCACTATCCTTTTAAGATGAGAAGGGTGAGATATCTTCGGTCCAAAGCGGTCTGATGATTGGGTAGGGGTTGCTAATTAGTAAAAATGACAGCATTAGATAAATAGTTAGTTGCCAACATACATTAATATACAGCATTCCGTTTGAGTATATGGGAATGATGGTATATATAGTCTGGAGGGGGCAAGGTTAAGACTCTGTATTGCCTATCTATTGCACTGTTCCTGTGGACAGAATGTAAATCACTTGGATCGAATAGGGATGAATGTTGGAGGAGATGTGTGAAGATGACATGAAAGAGATACGTATGAAGAAAGTGCTTTTTGAGGAGTCATCATGTGTTTGATAAATGCCCAGGAGGGAGTGGTGATAGGGGGTAATGATATACAGTAAACTGGATTCTGTGGATCTAGCGATAGAAAGTTTGAGGTCTCTATGGTGACAAATGTGACGTATAGGCTAACCAGAAGTCATGTATGTGTTCCAATGACAGGATATACGGTGGAACTGGAACACGAAGGTACCAATACACTAGATCTACACTTCCGAAAGATTGAGCGGGAGATATTGTGGTAATAATGGAGAAGAAGAGGATGCAGGCTTGGGAGCTGGCATAAGGGTACAAATAGACTGTTGTAATGTAATTTCATTTATGCCCCTGACAAAGTCCGGAAAGGACGAAACGCACAGGGTGTTTGTGTGAATTGTGTGATTTTAACAATGTATGTTCTTTGACTATTCATTTTTAAAATTCTTTTTGTTACTGCCAATAAATAAAGGCATTTTTTATAATAGTCCAAGCAGTATTAGCATTTCTTTACCGGTCAAAGTCTAGCTGTAGTGGTGGTGTTCCAGACTAGAGAGAAGAAGGTAAAGGAGGTCCAAGTGTTGTGAAGAGCCCATATACCTAGAAGCAGGTGAAGCCTCTCTGTCTAGTGAGTACCCATCCTGAGTGGGGGGAATCTGTGATCACTATTTAAAGACAGTGTACTCTTAGATGCACTTTTGCACTGTTTCTCCTTCTTACTCATAAGGTTAATCTTTTTCTTTGTTTCAACAAAAAGTATGTGTTGGAAACCAGTTTTCCAACACATACTGGTGGTTTTCACCACGTGTTTGGAACACCGTGCCTGCCTTCTCATGGAGCAGGATTTGCGCCATGAAAAGTGCGGTCCTGAACATGTGGTGAAGCCATCGCATGGATTAGGATACCAAAGTCGACTATTTTTATTTGAGGTCCAGTGGGTGAAAATTTTGCAGCTGTTGGACATTGTTGCGTGGTTTTTGCTGTTGACAGCACAGTTTATAGAATTGTATACTGTGCTGTCAAAACCACTCCCGCTGGTTCTTAAAATACCGGGTCTAACAGAATCGAGCTTAGATCAGGTCGCTCAAACCTTTCCTCCACTTCCCGTTCAGCAGTGCATGTTTTCAGGATCTCCTTAATTAACCACAAGTGAATGTCGTTAACTCAAGCAGATCCTAGAGAATGATTGAACCATTGATTGATTCACTCGTGTTCATGTAAAGAGATACTGAAAACCTGCATTGATGGGTGGGCTGAAGTCAAATTGATCATAACTGCACTAGATCACTGATTCTTGGCTTCGGACCTTGGGGTACACCAACAGGACCGATTTTAACCCCTTGTTTATGACTGCTTTTTTTACACTAGAGGACAACAGCAATTTTGGTCTTTTTCATATGCCTTTCTTCAACCATATTTTTCTCTAATTCATTTATTACATCCACATAAGTTTATGCCATTTTTTAAGGATAAGTAGGGCTTTCTTTTGATGCCACATTTATATGTATAACTCATAATTTATTTTGATAGTAATATAACAAATGAAAAAACACATTTTTATAGGTTTTCCTGTGAAGATTTGTGCTCAATGAATGCATTTTTTAACAAGGACTGGATAAAAGCTATGAATGTTCGTTCATACCTCCCAATGCCCTATTTAGGAGAGTACTGCCCCTCTGAGATGAAAATACCAATGTCCCTCTTTCCATCCTTGGTGTCCTTGTGTTTAGGAGATCAGAGTGTTTGGTGTGTATATAAGTGAATCACATTGCTCCACAGTAATAAAACTCACATTAATGTTTGTTTAAACGTCAGTATATGTGTTATAAATTAGTCTGTGTAAATAAAATACTTTGGTTTTGCTTGAAATCATTTATTCAGTTACTCAACGAGGGGTCAATATGTCCCTGCATTTTTAGTTGGCCATTTGAGGCACTGGAAGCTTTGTTCTCTGCTTCTTTCTCACAATCACAGTGAGGAGGAGAAAGGCAGAGAAAAGTGGCAAAGTTAATGCTTGAATACAATGCTTTTGTCATGTTGCTCCATGGGCACTTGTGATCATTGTAGTAGCAATCACATGTGCAAAGCCACTGGAGAACAGCAGCCAGTTACAGTCTACCAGCAATCAACACAGAACACCCTGAGGTACGCTGCTCTCATTAATCCATGAAGGGCCAGGACTGCCATCCGTCCTCAAAGGATCGATTTCTGTTACGGTCATGGTATGTCACTTGTCCTTAAGGGGTTAAGGATATCCCTAACTATGCACAGGTGGAACAATCACAATGACTCAGCTACTGATTACCCATGTTAATAACCATGCTGATAACCTGCACTATTGGTTTGTCCTGAGGAATGTATGTATGTATGTCTGTATTTTATCTGTATAGCGCCAGGATGTGTACTTAGCACTTCACAGTTTCCGTTTTCTATAGAGGAGGTACAATAAGCGCAGTAATTAAGTGGTTATGTAGACAATCACAAGGGTAACACCAGGTGACTATATATTAGGATAGAAGGTCCCTGCCCCATAGAGCTTTCTATCTAAGTAAATATCACTGAGAAATGCTGCACTAGAGCATATCTCCCAATATTTCAAATGGCCAAAGAGGGACATTTTTGTTTTAGGTGGTGTTGCTGTGGGCGGGACTGGTGGGCAGGGCATTATCAAGGATTTTTTTATTCTTTCATGACCTATTGACACTCATGTAACTGAAAAAAAGATTTGGAACAGGACCAAAGTATTTTATTTACACACACTAATTTTTAAACACATATAATGAAGATTATACAAACATTAATGTGAGTTTCTTTTACTGTGGAGCCATGTGATTCACTTATATACATACCACACAGTCAGATCTCCTAAACACAGGGACACAGGGGTGATACACTTCTATACACACCACACAGTCTGATCTCCTAAACACAGGGACACCAGGGTGATACACTTATATACACACCACAGAGTGTGATCTCCTAAACACAGGGACACCAGGGTGATACACTTATATACACACCACACAGTCTGATCTCCTAAACACAGGGACACCAGGGTGATACACTTATATACACATCACACAGTCTTATCTCCTAAACACAGGGACACCAGGGTGATACACTTATATACACACCACAGAGTGTGATCTCCTAAACACAGGGACACCAGGGTGATACACTTATATACACACCACACAGTCTGATCTCCTAAACACAGGGACACCAGGGTGATACACTTTTATACACACCACACAGTCTGATCTCCTAAACACAGGGACACCAGGGTGATACACTTATATACACACCACACAGTCTGATCTCCTAAACACAGGGATACCAGGGTGATACACTTATATACATACCACACAGTCTGATCTCCTAAACACAGGGACACCAGGGTGATACACTTTTATTCACACCACACAGTCTGATCTCCTAAACACAGGGACACCAGGGTGATACACTTTTATTCACACTACAAAGTCTGATCTCCTAAACACAGGGACACCAGGGTGATACACTTATATACACACCACACAGTCTGATCTCCTAAACACAGGGATACCAGGGTGATACACTTATGTACACACCACACAGTCTGATCTCCTAAACACAGGGATACCAGGGTGATACACTTATATACACACCACACAGTCTGATCTCCTAAACACAGGGACACCAGGGTGATACACTTATATACACACCACACAGTCTGATCTCCTAAACACAGGGACACCAGGGTGATACACTTATATACACACCACACAGTCTGATCTCCTAAACACAGGGACACCAGGGTGATACACTTTTATTCACACTACAAAGTCTGATCTCCTAAACACAGGGACACCAGGGTGATACACTTATATACACACCACACAGTCTGATTTCCTAAACACAGGGACACCAGGGTGATACACTTTTATTCACACTACAAAGTCTGATCTCCTAAACACAGGGACACCAGGGTGATACACTTATATACACACCACACAGTCTGATCTCCTAAACACAGGGATACCAGGGTGATACACTTATATACACACCACACAGTCTGATCTCCTAAACACAGGGACACCAGGGTGATACACTTTTATTCACACTACAAAGTCTGATCTCCTAAACACAGGGGCACCAGGGTGATACACTTATATACACACACCACACAGTCTGATCTCCTAAACAGAGGGACACCAGGGTGACACACTTATATATACACACCACACAATCTGATCTCCTAAACAGAGGGACACCAGGGTGATACACTTATATACACACCACACAGTCTGATCTCCTAAACACAGGGGCACCAGGGTGATACACTTCTATACACACCACACAGTCTGATCTCCTAAACACAGGGGCACCAGGGTGATACACTTCTATACACACCACACAGTCTGATCTCCTAAACACGGGGACACCAGGGTGATACATTTATATACATACCACACAGTCTGATCTCCTAAACACAGAGACACCAGGGTGATACACTTATATACATACCACACAGTATGATCTCCTAAACACGGGGACACCAGGGTGATACACTTATATACACACCACACAGTCTGATCTCCTAAACACAGGGACACCAGGGTGATACACTTATATACACAGCACACAGTCTGATCTCCTAAAAAGAGGGACATCAGGGTGGGAAAGAGGAATAGAGGGATTTGGGTCTCGAGGGACTGTCCCTCCTAAAGAGTATATAACTGCTTTAGAGCATACTGCATCACACATACTCTGCTGTCGTTAAGACTTTAATATCACAAAGCCACTTACACTGCTTAATCGCATTCACAAGAAAATGTTGTCTTGTTTAGTACATTATGTTAAACAAGAGAAAGGAAAGGAATACCCCAAAATACCCACCAGCTGACCCGTTGCCCTACACTTGGTGCAAGCTCCTTTAAAGGAAACATTTTCAGCATATGTGGCTTAGTAAACTGGCGTTGGCCAGATGTAGGGCTACAACATCACTTCCAATGCGTGTTTCTTTTCAGAATCATATATTCACCCTTCAGAGTCTTATCTATACATGCCAACGGGGCACAATTACTGGCAGAATAAACTGCATTATGTAGTGCAAAAAATACCCATAGATTTAAATGGGAATATCAACCCCTTTAAATGCTTTGTAATGCATTTTTACCTCTCTAGCAACTAATGCGTTAAAAACACCATTTAAGTAAACTGGGATACTATTGGTTTGTTCCAGAATTACTCAGCTTCCAACTGGCATGTCATCCTCATTGGCCCTTACCTATATAAACAGACTGGAGCAAACCAACTGCATCACAGGGAACAAATACAATTTCCTCAATTTCGCATTCATTAAAAAATATATATGCTACCCCTTGAATGGTAGATAGGCTGCAGACCTCACTAGCATTCAAGGGATTTAAAAATATTTAGTTAATGGGAATTTTTATTTGTCCCCTATAATGCAGTTGGATTGCCCACAAATTGCTCCAGTGTGCCTTGTGAATATATACATGAACGAGACCCATTGTGTTATTTATGTAATCAGTGTAAGAACTGAGCAAGGCAAAGGTTTAACTCATTTCTTGGCTGTCAAGTCTACTTTTGGACTCTACCCAAACCAAGAGATGCTCTCTGTCTCAGACTTAGCCTCAGGATTGCAGCTACTGATATGTGAAAGAAAACTGACATTAATATTTATTAAAATTGATTGCAGAAAAGCACAGCCGGACACCTCTTCCTCTGTGACAATTGTGTGCAGGGTTCAATCTGTGGCAAGGAAGGGTGAAGCATACCTGCCTATTGACTGCTCTGCTGTACAGCGCTTGGGGAGAGAATTTCTGCAGAGATACATGCACATCTAAAGCAATTCAGCAGCTGTTAACAGGAGGTTGTAGTTTAGTCTGGGAGTATGAGAGCTGAAGCATCCTACAGTTTTCAGCTTGGATTCAAGCTCTTTGTCCCCTTTCCATCTTTTTATTCAGTATTCAATTCTTATGATGGACAACTATAGGTGATGAGATCCAGGCAGAGCTGTGTGTTTTTGTGCAGCATCCTGGATAGCAGACTGGGCTGTTCTCTGAGGGATTATAGTCTGCACTCTATAGCAATCAGAAGCAGGGAGGCATTGAAGGACTCAAAGCAAAGAATTCTGACTCCCTTCAAATCCAGGACCATGGGGCAAATGGAATGAATGGGTGGCTTTCTGGATGTCTGTAATACAGGTATGTTCTTTTTCCCTGGAAATATTGCTCTAGAGAAAGGAGGTGCGCTCATGAATATTATCTCACTGCATTTTGGTTTTGAAGTAGAAACAGACAAGGTAATTGTGCTTATGGGGAGTACACTGCAAGGCATTACAGGGCAGCATGCAGCTACTTGTCTGCCAGTTCTATGTGAAAATTAAGCTGTCCACTTATATATTAAGAATTTATAGAGGCTGAAGCAGTAAAATTAATTGGAGTAATTGTGGACCATAGAGGATGAATACCAATTTCCAAATTGACTGAAATGGGTATTAACCCACTGAATGCTAGGAAGGTCTCAAATTCAGTGCTTTGGAAAGCACGGGGAGACCACTAACATTCAATGGGTTAAACCTCCTTTTTAAATCTATGGGACTGTTTATTTGACAATTATGGCTCATTTGGTTTCCTCCAAAATGACTCCTTTTCTGCTTAACTCTTTGAGCTCCAGATAGGCACCCAACGCATTTTGCTGCAAAACGCTGGATAACTCTCACGCACTGCAAATGTGAATAGATCAGCCTCAGGGTATTTGTGTCAAACTATGTGAAAATAAAGTCCATTAATGTATAGAAAGATATAAAATATATATATACACACACATATTAAAACCAAAAAGAGAAGCTGGTGTAGTAAAATGTGCTGGCATAATTGTAAAACTAAGAGGCTGAATGTACAGTGCAGATTCCAAAAATACTTCAATATTGTAAATGTGGCATTTAACCCTTTCATTGCTAATGAGGTCTCCAAGTCCTTGCAAAGAAAGGCATTGGAGACCACTATGGCATTCTAGAGGTTAAAAGCCCTATTTTAATCAATGAAGATTGTTATCATTCATGGCATATTTGGATCAACCCAGAATTAAATACATCAGCCTTAACATTTTGAGTGCCAGAGGGAGTGCATGATGTATTGCTTTGCAATGTGTTGCATACCAGTCTGGCATTCAAAGGTTTAAGGGGTTTTTTTGTTTGTTTGTTTTTGTTTTTTGGGGGGAGAGGAGGTTATACTGCAATTCATTATAAGGCAGCATGCAGGTATTGGTACTTGTAATATTTGTGTGTGAAAATAAAGTTGTCCACTTATAAATAAAAAAAAAAATAACTGGATGTTATATTATAAAGAACTGGAGCAAGCTAACTACATCACAGGGGAGGAATGAAAATTCCCAAAAATTTCTATTGTTGTAAATGGGGCTTTTGGTCCCTTAAACAATGCAGAGCTATCCAACACACTGCAATGAGTTGGAAACCTCTCTAACATTCGAGGGGTTATATAGCCCCTTTAAATCAATAAAGATTCTAATGTGTCACCTGTGGTGCAGCTGGTCTGATAAGGGATTACTCCAATTTGTCGTAGTACAGCAGACATTTGTATGCACAAATAAAGTTGTCCATATAGATAAATATAGAGTGAGAGACTGATGCACTTAATAGAAATATTCTGGAGCAAACCAACTGCAGCTAAGGGGATGAATACAAATTCCCCAGATTCCCTATATTTTTAAACATGGCTTTTAACGCCTTGAATGCTAAAGAGGTCTCTAGCGCATTCCTCTGTAATGCCTTCGAGACCTCTCTGGCATTCAAGGGGTTAAAAGCTTAATTTAATTCAAAGGAACATTTTTATTTGTTCCCTATGATTCAGTTGGGCTGCTCCAGAAGGCATCCACTCCTGTAGTACATACGGTTAGATAGTAAGTCATATGACATCTCTGCTCTGTTTTAGCTGAAACTTGTTTATTCTTGATATGGTACGGATTGCATTATTCTAATCCAAGCAGTGATTTAACCCTTTAAATGCCAGAGGTGAGATGCAACAAATCCCTCCATGATGCACTGCACACCACTCTGCCAATCAAAAGGGTTAATAGTGATTTTTTTTTGTTTTTTTTCAGTACCTTCTTTAAGTTCTTTCTACCTCCGCTTTAATCAAAGCACCAGTTGTGCAGGGGAATCCTGTAGGCTGGATCGTGCACATAAACCAGACATCATCTCATTGACTGGCTTAGTTAACCCTTTGGATATTAGAGAGGGATCCATTGCATTCCCAAGCCATACATTGGATACCACCAAAAGCATACAAGGGGGTTAAATTGAATGTAAAATGTGCTTTTAGTTGATTGCTTGGGCACAGTTAAGTCGTTTTAGTAGCTGAGAACTCTCTGTCTCTTTTACTTAATGTTGATTTTTTGAACATCCTTTTATTTAACCCTAAAGGGTCCAGTGGGGTCCGTCCCCCACCCCGAGTCCTTAAAGGGTTATATTAAGAAAAAGTGTATATATGATTATTTTGGGAAAAATATGAGTCTAATGTAATAAAAACAACTGGGGAAATTCTGGAGCAAACCAACTGCACCATAGAGAAGGGGATCTCAAATCTGCTCCCCCCCAACAGTGCACATTTTCAGGACCTGCTGATAGGAACTCAGGAGAATAAATCTGCTTCTACCATTCTGAAGGTTCTGCCTGAGTTAATGACATTCACTTGTGTTTGTGATCCTGATGATATATTCTGTTGAGGACAGGTTGGCTGGTTTGTGGACAGGTGTGAGCACCCCTCTCATAGAGGACAAATAAAATATCCCCAAATCTCCACTGATTTAAATTGGGCTTGTAATTCTTTGAATGTCAAAGAGATCTAGCATTCAAGGGGTTCAAATCCCAAAAAATGAGAATATTTATTTGTCCACTATGGTGCAGTTAGTATGCACCAAAATTGCTCCAGTTCCTCATAGTACATTAGCTGTGTTGATGGCATCTTTTTCGGAGTACTGGCCCATATTGATAAAAGCAAACTGGTGTTAATTTGGGGTAAACCAGCTTCACCATAGGGGAATAATAAAAATAAATATTGCGAATCAAAATGCTGCTCTTACTCAGTGCCGTATTTACATCTCAGGAGTCTGTAGGCACAGAAATCTGAACACCTCCCCGCCGTGGGCCATCTGCACTGGATACCTCCACAATGCTCCTAATCTCCACATTGCCCTCACATTGCCCCCATTAGCTCCAACTTGCCACCATCATCTCCATATTGCCCTCACATTGCCCCATCATCTCCATACACCATTTTACCCTCACACTTCCCCCATCAGCCCCATACTGCCCCCATCATCTCCATATACCATATTGCCTTCACATTGCCCCCCATCTCCGCATTGCCCCCATCAGCTCCATATTGCTCCCATCAGCTCCACATTGCCCTCACATTGCCTCCCATAAACTCCATATTGCCCTCACACTGCCCCCATCATCTCCATACACCATTTTGCCCTCACATTGCCCCCCATCAGCTCCATATTGCCCCCATCATCTCCACATTGCCCTCACAATGCTCCCCATCAGCTCCATATTGCCACCATCATCTCCACATTGCCCCCATCAGCTCCATATTGCCCTCACAATGCCCCCCATCAGCTCCACATTGCCCTCACATTACCCCACAATAGCTCCATATTGCCCTCCATCAGCCCAATATTGCCCTCACATTGCCCCTATAATCTCCATATTACCCTCACATTGCCCCAGTGTCCGTTTCCTACCGCTTCCCTGGTGGTCCAGCGGCAAGAGAGGTCTGTGCTTCCTCCTTCTGCACAGAGCTGTAGCTACTAGAGTTCCCGTGTGGTCTTCAGTAATGCAGATCGCTGGGAGATGATGTCATGGAGATGATGTCATCTCCCAGCGCTCTGTATTACTAAAAACCTGACAACGAAGAGCAGCAGCTACAGGTCTCTGCCGAAGGAGGAGTCACAGACCTGTCTTCATGGCGTCAGGTGGTGAGGTGACTTAGGTGAATTTAATAGAAAAAAAACCCCAAAAAACACCACACACATGATCCCAGTGACAGGCGCCCCTCTGTTGGGTGCGCCTGTAGGCAGACGCCTACTCTACATAATTCTAAATCCGGCGCTGCTCTTACTATCAAAACACTCAGTCATATAGTGCTACATTTCCCATCATGCTCAGTGTGTATTAAAGCCAGCTTGATTTACAAACAGTGTATTCTCCGGATGATATGGCAGGGTTCATTAGGATACAAAGTGTGATCATGAGTAAGCACAGCAAGAGCGAAACGTGTTGATCAGTGTCACCATGGCTTCTTGACACACCAGTCTTGCACCTAATCCAAGGAAAGTCTCTCCTATTGCACAGGATTATGGGTTCACCATTATTGTAAGGTACTTTTTTATATAGTTTTGGAATAAAGCGTTTAATGATTTTACATACTTTGGGGCGGATTTATTGGATATGATTATAGTGGTGCATATTACCTTAAAATATTTTCAGAATAATAAAAATACCCATGTTGTTGAATAGAACTTTTGAACCCCTTCAATGGTAGAGAGGTCTCCAATGCATTAAAAGCCTGATTCAATTTAACAGGATTTTTTTGTCCCCTATGGTGCAGTGGGTTTACTCCAGAATAACTCCAGTTTATAAATATGAGCCAGTGTAACTTGGCCAGTGTATGGAAGTTACTGGGCTAGTACTAGATCATACCTGGGAACTCTCCGGATATGCCCCAGAAATTCCGGTTTTCAGACTGGATTAACGGGTCTCTGGGGACAGAGGCTGATTCTCCAGCAGGAGTGAGTTTCTCCTACTTCTCACCCTATTCCTCCCACTTCTCACCCACTTCTCCTCCTTCCCATCCTGCTCCTCCCACCTAGTTATCTTCCTTCCCATCCTGTTCTTCCCACTTCCCACCCACTTCTCCTCCTTCCCAACCTGTTCCTCCCATCCATTTTCCTCCTTCCCGTCCTGTTCCTCCCACTTCCCACCCATTCCTCCTCCTTCCCAACCTGTTCCTCCCGCCCACTTCCCCTCCTTCCTACTCTGTTCCTCCCATTTCCCACACACTTCTCCTCCTTCCCGTCCTGTTCCTCCCACTTCCCACCCACTTCTCCACCTTCCCAACCTGTTCCTCCCACCCATTTTTCTCCTTCCCATCCTGTTCCTCCCATTTCCCACCCATTTCCCCTCCTTCCCATCCTGTTCCTCCTACTTCCCACCTACTTCTCTTCCTTCCCTTCCTGTTCCTCCCACTTCCCACCTACTTCTCTTCCTTCCCATCCTGTTCCTCCCATTTCCTACCCACTTCTCCTCCTTCCCATCCTGTTCCTCCCATTTCCCACCCACTTCTCCTCCTTCCCAACCCTGTTCTGCACACTTCCCACCCACTTGATGACACAATTATGCCTAAGTACCACCTACCCGATTAAGTCACACCCATTTTATGACTCAAATTGCATCATTGATATCATCTTCTCAGTAGCACATGAGCTCTCTCAGGGGGCTCAAGATAAGCAGATTCCCAGATATGGATCACAGGAGCCCAGTACTGTCTTCCAAACAGTGTATAAGTTCATGGTCTCATCAATTCAACACAAGCGGATGTTGTTAACTCAGGAAATCCTCCAGAATGACTGAACCGCTGATCAGTTCACCTGTGTTCATGTGATAAGATCCAGAAAATCTGCACTGTTGGAGGAGACCTTATTACAGGTCTGAGCTCCGCTGTAGTAGACAACAGTACAGGCAATAAACAAGTTACGTCTATACTATCAGCTTTAGAGGTTGTTCAGTAATGATGATGTTTGTAAAGTGATGGGATATGATCTTCCGTGTGCATTTATGTTATTTTGCAAGCCTACAGGCCTGGGTTAATCAGTGCTCTAGGTAACACATAGGGCTATAGGGACAAATCAGAATGGAATAATTCTATAAAAAGTCAGTTGTACCATGAGAAACTAATAAAAAATATCATTGATTTAAAAGGGGTTTTATCATCTTGAATGTTAGAGCAACACACCAGAGACCTTTCTGGCACCCATACCTGGTAACTCACCAAATCTGACCCAGAGAGACTCTGTTTTTTATATTTAACCCCTTTGAGTGCCAGAGGGGTTATTACCAGGTCTCCAGGGACAGAGCCTGATTCTTAAGGCTCAGTGAGTTCCCTTGCATCTCCGATCTTTTCTCTGCCAGTTCCAATCACTTTCCACCCTGTCCTTCCTTCTCTCCTCCCATTTTTAAGAGTAACACCCACTTTTTAACCTCCTAATCCCCCCCACCAATAACAACCCCCCCCCCCATTTTATCATGCAATTTGCATTATTTGAACACTCCCATCCCCTGACCTTATTACATCTCTGGAGGCTTGGGACAAGAAGGGTCCCAGGTATGATTAAGCTTCATTTATATCAATGAGGATTTTGTGAAAGGTATTTGCTCCCTGTGGTATAGTGGGTTTATTTTTCCCCAGAATATCTCTACTTCGTTGATGTGGCCCAAACACTACGGTATAATATTGTTTTTTGGGGGGATTTATGGAGTAATGATTATGAGGTTGCTGTAGGCTTCCAGCTGTTCAGGACTACAATTCCCATCATCCCCAGTGAGCCAAACGCTGATGATGGGTATTGCAGTCCTGAACATCTGAAGGGACTAGGGTTGCCCAGCCCTGTTCCATAGTTATTTATGTTGGGTTGCTAAAGTACAAAGGGCTATATCATGATTTCCCATTGATTAAAATGGCGCTTTTAACCCCTTGAATCCTAGAGAGGTTTCCGATGCATTTCTTCACAATGTATCTGACACTTCTCTAGCATCTGATGGGTTAAAAAGTTAAGTCAATTGATTTGCTCCAGAGATGCTCCTGTTTATCTTATTGCATGGGGACCAGTGCTATGGTATGCTGCAGCTTTCCTGTCTTTATTGAATTATGGTTATGATGATTGTACAGTGTTAGGCATCTAATCTTCCACTGCCCTGCAGTACTGCATTTAACTAATAACATACAGGGGCTGATGCGTGGGGACGAATTGGAGAAAGTCTGGGTTAAACCAGCTGCATTGTAGGGGATACCTTGAAAATTCCCATTGATTGAAATGACAATCTTAATCCCCTTCACTGTTACACGGGTTGCACTGGAGACCATGCTAGCACTGATGGGGTTAAAAGTTCCCATTTAAGTCTTTGGGAATTTAGTGAATTTTTATTTTTCCCCTTTGGTGTAGTTGGTGTGCTCCAGAATTTCCAGCCCCACCATTCTAGAGCTACATTGGGGGGAGGCAGGATTCATGGTGTCAGTATTGTTAGCCCGTTAACGACATGCAGTCCAGGGAGTGGATACCCCTTTAGGACCTCTGTGACGTTAGTTGGTTCACTGACACACGTGGCTGATGATGTGCACCGGTGCGCCTAGACTGCTCTGGTCTTGTAGCGGTCAATTTCAGACCCTGCTAATGTTTACAGCACTCCTGCAGGAGCACTCTAAGATCAAAATACATGATGTGCCAGGACTGTCAATGGTCCTTTAGGCAAGGACACCGGTGATGGTCCTGACAGTCACCAGTCTCAAAGGGGTTAAACTACACTGCAATGAAAATTTTATTGGGACAATATAGGACATAATACAATGGGAAATGCATATACTGAAGTGGTAATGCCATGCATCAAGCTCTGTTAATTTGGTTAGACGTACAGGTGCTGACACTGTTAGTAGCAAGTCAATTTGTGATAAACAACAGGCTCTGTATATTAAGCCTTTAAGGAAAATAGAGGTGTTGCACACTCATCATTAAAAGGTTAAAGGATTGATTGAGACTCAGGGCACTATCGGTAAGTTATTGTGATGCCATCCTAGAGTAAACCAAATTCTAAATTACAGTTCCCATTGATTTAACCTTTTCAGTGGCAGAGAAGTAATCAATGCTTGGCAAAGCAATGCTTTGGTTACCTCCCTGGCACTGAAAGAGTTAAATGGAACTTCTTATACCTTGAAGAACACTAGATGTATTACATTTGTTAAAGGCAACATGTCCCCTAAAAAGAGCTTTCAAAATCAACCATATTATGTCGTATTAGTCATTTTTTTAGTTAGCAAATTTTTTTTACATACTTAGATTTATAGATTATGCTAATTAAGAAATGTCACCAAAACACTATCTTAGTGTTACATCACTCCCGCCCACTTAAATGGATAGTAATACTTTGTTTTATCTTTATTTTATTTTATAGGCATTAAAAAAACATGAAGAACGATATGTCTTATCTCTCAAACCTTTATGGTTTGAGAGATATTCACAAGCAAAGTTTCCCCTCCTGCCCCTTTTACCTAGTGTAAGCCATCTCTTCTCAGATGTGGAATGCAGTCCATAGACCAGACAGATAACAGCAGGGGACAATCTTCTTTCTATGAGAACAATGAAAGCCCTGCCCCCCTTGACAAGTTTTTAAGGTTTTTCCCTTATCTTAATTAAAGATTGTCCCTCTATGTAATCTACCTGGGCTCCTCCCTTCTGATCTGGCTGAACAGTGTTATATCAGTAAAAGGGGCGGGAGGGGGACACTGTCATTGAATTACTCTTGAACTACAACTCTGACAGTATTGAAATAACACTCTCCAAAGTCCAAATACTATGATGATTAATTAGAGCTGCTTTTATTATGAAACATTACTATCCCTTTGACCCTTTCATTTTTGATGAGTGAAGGTGATGACTAATACAACATAAAGGTGACTTTTATAGTTGTTTCGAAATCACCAATGTTGTTTTTACGTGATAAGGTCCCTTAAAAGCCTCATTTAAAAAAGGGTGGACCCTAAATTGATATCCACGGCACACCAAAGTGTCACTACACCCCAGATGAGAATCATTGGTCTATAGCAAACCGATTCTGAACCTTTGTATCAAGCAGTTCAACTGTATATTTATTTTTTGTTTTTGTTTTGATTGCAATTTTTTTTATTATTATAATTAGGGTGAATTCTAAATGGGATGCACCAACTGGTATGTGGCTCACAGTACATCTATTTACTCAGTGCATATTAGGGTCACCATGTGTCCTGGAATACCGGAAACTGTCCCTTAATTGAGGTCTATATCCCACGTCCCGAGTCACCTCCCACCATGACAATAAAGAGTCCCAGAATGAGCAAAGCCACCCACACAGCTCAGACAGTCTCTGTGACTCTGTCACTCAGCCCTGTTTGGCCAGCCCAGTGAGCCCACACTCACAGCCTACCTACAGCAAAATGCACCACCACAGTCAATGAAAGAGTAGAGCAGAGGTTCTCAGCCCCTACCCTTAGTGGCCACTAACAGGCCAGGACTTAGGAATTTCCCTGCTAGAACACAAGTATGTTGATCAGAGGCTCAGTTGTATTGATTAACTCACCTGTGTTCTTCAAAGGAAATTCTCAAATCCTGGCCTGTTAATAGCCATTGAGAGCACAAGTTGAGAACCACTGGAGTAGAGTATTTGCACAATGGTCCTCTCCCCATTGGCTGGTGCATGTGAGACAGCGGGATGGTGGCGGCATTTATGCCAGCACTGCAACTCAAGAATGCATGCCATCATAGATTAAGAGTGAGAGTGACTTTCTGGGGGCAGTCACCAAGTAAACAGAAGTCACAGAAGGAAGGAACAGGATAGTGCAGGTGTGTGACTCATTTAGAGTGACCACGTGTTCCAGAATGGCAGATTGGAAATGTGTTCACTGCACTGAATATGTAACAAGGGGTGGATACAGCAAATACCTTGGGTATGCACTAAAATGGATGCATCAACTTGGCGCATGGCTCTCTTCAGCTTACAGTTTGGGGTATGTACTGAAGCAGAGGTTGTCAATTGTTGGACTTCTAACTCTTGGGGACTACAACTCCCATCAGGACTGGAATAATTAAAGTTATATACCTGGCAGATGAGGGTTCAAAACTGGACTTTCTCTTTGTATTAACTCTTCAGAGTAGTATCCAATGCATTAGATACCTCTCTGCCACTCAAAGGATTAAGTAAATAATATCACTGAAAAATTCTTAACCCCTTAAGGATTGGCCGCGCACGCGGCAGTCACTTAAGGGCCATGGACCATTTTTTTGTTGTTGTTGTTTCCTGTTCCAGACTCCCCGAACGACGTGCAGCCATGGGGGGAGCCCGGAATTCCATGACGGTCATAGTACGTCATGGGTCGTTAACTCAGATCTACCCATGATGTACTATGACCGTCAAGGGTCATTAAGGGGTTAAAAAGATAGTAATGGTATAATAAAAAGTAATAATTATTAATGGATTAAAAATCCTTTAAAAGATAGTAATGGTATAATAAAAAGTCATATATGATTAATCATATGATTTTCCATATCAGTGCAGTTGTCTTGTAATCTTATTTTAAAGTATCTACCTACTGCCCCTTTTCCCTGCATCACACAGAGTCTCCTCAGATCTGAAATCCGGTCACTTGACCTGACAGATCACAACAAGGGACAATGTTGTGGCTGTCAGTATAAGGAAAACCGTGTACCCTTTCCACAAGGGGCAGAGTTTTCAGGGTTTTCCTTATACTGACAGACACAATACTGTCCTTCGTTGTGATCTGTCCGGTCAAGCGACCAAATTTCAGATCTGAAAGGAGTCTGTGTGACGTAGGGGGAAAGGGGGCGGGAGGTGGATACCTTAAAATAAAATGACAAGACAACTGCACTGATATGGATAATTACAAAGGTAAAGAGCAGAAAAAAAAGTATAATGATTAATCATAGATGACTTTTTATCGTACCGTTACTAAATCTTTAAGTTAACATGTATAACATGATAAAGGTGTAATACAGACAAAGAGGGCAATGTTTAACAATTCATTGAATAAACAAACACAGGTAGTAATTTTCCTCCTCTTGGCACAACAACTAATTCTCGCCCTATTTTCTGGCATGCACCTGGCTGCTATTATCAATATCGCACGTACTACAGAGAAATGGAGCAAATTTGTGGACAAACCAATTGCAAGGTGGGGACATATAAAAATTCCCATTGATTTAAATAGTTAAATTGGGCTTTTAATCCCTTGAATGATAGCGATGTCTCCCTATAGACCTCTCTGGTTTTCAAGAGGTTAAAATCTCCATTTGAATAAATGGAAATTTGAGCATTTTTAATGTATCCTCTAAACTACAGTTAGTCCGTTCCAGCTGTTCACAGATACAATGTCAGCAGAGGGAGTCAGAAGCTCGCTGCTTACTGCAGAGGTCTTTCTGCAGATATTAGTCTGAAATGCAGTGAGAACAGCCAATTCCACCTTTGTTAAAAGATGCAAGTATTCGCAGTGGATTTTAGGCTATTTGGCAAGTAGACAGATCCGCTTGTTTGTAATGCTGGCTCATTGACTAACTTCCTAGCACTAAATGCAAACTGTTGAAAGATAATATATCATTAGAGGATATGCAAAACCCTGCAATCTAGATATATTCATTCTCAGTACCATGAATGTCTAATAAAATAAATGAATTTAGAAATTGAGTAGATTACTAGGAGGAAGAGCACAACACCTGCATCATAGGTTACTCAAACATTCTCATTAATTTAAAAGTGGCTTTTAAAACAGAACTATTACCCCATATAAAGTCCCCCCCCAATAATTATTCATATAGCAATAAGCTTAGAAATTCTAGTATTATCCAACGTAAGTACAGTGTTATTAAGAAATCCTACTTGATCTGAGACTGACATCCAGGATTCTTGCTTTAGAGGCATCTGCTCTCCTGCGCCGTCAATTCTTTCTGTTACCTTAAGGTACCATGCAACGCCTCCTAGAGGAGACCAGGATGGACAGCTCAGGTGTGCAGATGTCTCTAAGGCAAGACGTCTGCGCTGATGCCTGGCCTGTTCATCTCGATCAGGTAGGATTTCTTAATAATGCTGTACTTATACTGGATAATCAGTGTATCAAAATAAAAAATGAGACTGCTTAAATGCCAATCAAATTTCATTTAACATGTATCAATATGTAATAACATAACTCCTACTCACCACGGCACTAAGCAGATGCGGATCCGGAGCGACCCCTCACAGTCTTGGCCAAGGACTTTAACAGACTAGAAGACACCGGAGGGGGGCGCTACAACAGATCCACTGTTCCTCCACAGCCAGAGAAGATCCACCCATGTGTGTAATAAAAACAATTTACTTATCTTCCTTTAAAATCATCAGCAGACAATAAAGATATTCACATAGACACACACAGATGCAATACGGCAAACATCAGGCATGAACCACCTAATCGGTTTCCTAAACGTGTTACCTAATAATTATACTGGACAATACTACTATTTCTTATCGCTATATGACAAAAATGATTGGGGGGGACTTTATTTGGGGGTGATAGTTCTGTTTTAATGTTTTTGCAATGCATTGGAGACCTCTCTAGAATTCAAGAGGTTTTCAGCCCCTTTTAAATCAATGGGCAATTTTGGAATTTTTATTTAACCTCTAAGGTGCAGTTGACGTGTTCCAGATTTCCCAGCGAGGGCTGTACTAAGGTTTGTAGTAATGGCAGAGTGTGCCTGGAGATGTGTGGAGATCAGTTCACCATGGAGGATAGGAAACACTTCACCATATACACCTAGGGCCATATGTTCAAAGGGATAACAACAAAAAATAAGTAATTGAATGCATGAACGACATATTTTCTATAGAGTATACAGAAAAAAAAACTAGTAATGTCCGTTGTGTACGACACAACTCCAGAATAGACGGGCAAAGGGGAGTGGCAAGGGAGTGGCTAAACTATTCTCGAGTGTTGTATTGAGGAAAATAAAATTTGCCATAACTAACGACAAAAAAATATCTTTCAAAAGACAAAATTTGTACTTTGAGAAAAAAGTGGAGGGAACGTGAAGTTCAGAATGTGATAATTTTTGTCTTTAGCTAAGACATTTTTGTCGTTAGCTAAGACATTTTTCAAGACATTTTTGTCTTTAGTTAATACATTTTTTTGTTGTTACATACAACAGTTTCAGTCAGGACAAATGACATATTTCCATTCATAACCGACACTCTCTGAAAATATTAATGAGCCCAACGACACTGCACTTTGAAAAGTTGTTACAAACGACAAAAGCTATTTCGCTACCTCTTTGAACATATGGCCCAAAGCTGTAGATTGAAAAAGGTAGGACTGCTGCTGTTCTCGTTGCTGAAGTCTCTCTGCTCCTCCCTTCCCTCCCCAACACATTGACATCTTTCAGTTCCAGAGGGGTAAGCAACGCATTGTAAAACAATGCATTGGATACCTCTGGCACTGAAAGGGTTAACACCTTTACACCAGCATAATATGCTAATCACAGTCTCATTCCTTCCTCCTGCATCAGTAAATATTTGTTCATATGGTGATGTATCGCCAAGGCGATGTTCTTTCCACACATCGACAGAACTCATTTCTTTAAAAAAATGAAGCAGGCAAAAGCCTACTTAACTCTTTAAAGACCAGAGTGGTGAGCAGTGTATTATGATGTAACGCTTTTCACAACCCTCTAGTCGTTAAAGGCTAAGGTTACCATGTGCGGTGGGTGCAGTGTGTGTCCAGTGGTCCTGCCAGCATCTCTCATGTCTGCCTCTACGGGTATGACATCAAAGACAGCAAAGGAAAAATTCATAGGGGCCATAGGATTTTCTGGACATAATAAAGTAAGTGGGAGGTTATAATTGAGGTAATTCAATTTCCTTTAATTAAAGTGTCTTTGCAGTACAGAAATTAGGCTACAAAATGACACTACAAAAAAGTATTATTATCATTATTATTATTATTATTGTTATTATTGTTATTATTAAACTACTCAGTTAACACATTCTGTTGCAGACAAACAAAGTCTCATAATAGGATGTAGAAATTAAGTCAAAAGTAAAGAGATTCATACATGTATTTGAAAGCAAATGATTTAAATACAGTTTCTAAATGATCCTCTGGATATGTTTGTTTCCTTTGGGCCAGTAATGTGATTGATAAAGAGTGGTTAACCTTTGAGTGCCAGAGAGAGAGGTATCCAACATGAGTTGGATACCTCTCTGCCACTCAAAGGGTCAATAACCACCATGCACATAAGCTCAAATCATCACAGTAACCCCTTGAGTGCCAGAGTTGGACGCAACACATGCAATGCATTGCGTACCTCTCTGGCACTAAAAGTGTTAATTAATTAATTAAAAACAAATCTGATAAATATGCTTGGGCATCACTCGCTAGATGCATATGTTGTTAGGAGTTTGTAATAAGACATCAGTGAATGTTCAGTAACCAATGGCCTTGTCATCTAGATCTAATCTCATGCTACCTTTGTGCTGATGATACTCACAGTAATTGATGAGTGCACTTTTGTTAAATTCACTATAAATTGAAATGAGACATTGTTTATCTATGGGATAGAACAGTACCCCATCAGTCAATGAAGTACTGGTAGATAGTAAAGTCATTTGTTTGATTTAGAAGCTTGGTAGAGCCCATGAATATTTTAACATTTGTAAATTCGTACAGAACAATCAGCATAAGCCTTCAAAGAGCTTGACATAGTCACAATAAACTGGGAAAGAAGTCACAGCTCTTAGATTGATGTTATGTGCTACCAAGTTAGCAAGCTTGCCTGTATTCCTGCACATACTGGGGGTATATGCAAATCTGCTAGCACAGTTAGCCTCCAGCTCAGACACCTATTAATACAGGGTATGCACTGCGGTGTATGGTCATTTCAGTGCATACAGGCACACACACTCCGCCATTATAGGAAATGTGTTAATAAACAATAAAATGTTGACACTACTGCATTAAAACATACTCTGACAAAAGAGGGTTTTCCAATCCTGCCAATTCTTACTCAGGTTCTCCAGGTAGAATGGAAGCAATGGAGCACTCTTTCTCCCATTCTTTGCCTCTGTTGGTCTCCCAGTTGAATCAGCTGAGAGATCAGTAGCTGGGAGTGGTATCAGGAGACAGGGGAGGGCTGGCAACTTGTGGCCCAGGGGGCAAAAACATTCAAGTGGCCCATTTCTATTATCGTTCGAGCCCACTGTTCCAGCCCACTCCCTTTTGTTAATGTTAAAATTTGCATTAATGTTGTGATGTAAGTCAAGTGGTACCACATAGCTTACAGTTGAAATGGGGCTACATTATTGCACTACTACAAAGCTTACAATTTAAGTAAAGCTTACCTAGTGATACTATAGAGCTTACAAGGGAAATGGTTTATGCTACTAGTTTAGCTCCATTTCAATTGTAAGCTCTGTGGTATCACTAGTGTAGCTCCATTTACAGAAACAATTGGGAGATTTAGTGAGGTGCAGTGGCCTACCAGCTCAGACATATGACCAGCCCAGGTGGCAATTGCCCCCCTGCCCCCCAGCCCAGCCCTCCCCTGTCAGGAGGGGTCCTGATGCCTTACCATGAGGTCTGATTGTTTGTTTTTTGAGGAAGGGAGAGAGGAAGCAAAACAGGCAATGGAAGGGAGGGGGAGATGAACTGGTGAACTTGAGGAAGACAGAGGCAAATGGAAGGGAGTGGGAGATGAACTTGATGTATATACATTTAGCTATAGAGACACACACACACACATATCCCATTGGCTAGCCACTGGCAGCAAGCCCACCCCGAGGTGTGGCTGCCACCAATCCAGAAACTTTTTATGAGGCACCCAAAACAGGGCTAGCATTTTATTTATAGCTATATAATGGGTTCCCTCACAGTTACATTTTTATTGCATACTGTCAATTCTCTTTAGTTAGGTAAATGCAATAACATGCAGAATATAAAAAAATCACATATTTGCATCAAACATATGTCAAATCCACATCTATGCAATATATCATGGCCTATATTAAATAACAGAGCTTGCAATCTAGTGACCCACATGAAACATCGGAGCTTGTAATCTAGTGACTCTCATGAAACATTAGAGGGAAGGAGAAAAGATACATGGAGGTGAGACAAGAGGCATGGTATGAAGAATTATTTGAAAAAAAATAGTCCCTTGACGTATCTAGGTGCAGAAGATGGAAGAAAATGGAGGAATGGAATAAGAAATGGAGGGATAAAAAGTATAGCAGGAAGAAAACATGGAGGGATGGTGAAAGAAGCTGGAGGGAGGGAGGAAGATGGTGGGATTAAGGAATGAAGGAAGGAAAAAGATGGAGGCAAGTGGAGCTAAAGAGAAGTTATAAATTTTGCCTGCTGGAAGCCACAAATTTCCAACATACACTGACCTCCCCTCACCCACCCTCTTATAGACACAGATTCCCCACATACACTGTCTGACATCCCCTTACCAGCTGTTTTCTGTATCTGGTGGTAGAGAGCAGCTCACCACTCTGGCCTCTGTTTGAAGAAGCGCAGTGGAGGGGATACTGGGTTGCAAAGATGAAGTATCTAGTAAGAAGTGAGCATGTGGCTGAACCGCTCCACTGTGCTACTTCAAAGAGAGGACCGAGAGAGAAAGCTGCTCTCATCACTACCTACAGAAAAAATGTAAATGAAGTTATATATTATATCTGGCTTCCCACTTTCCAGATGGGCAGACTAATTAACCACTGGGTCAGTGGCACACTTGACTACCCACCCCTGCATGGCGCCCTTCTGGAATGGCACCCTGGGCAGTCACACAGGTCGCACACCCCTAAGGCCGACCCTACTTAGATCGAAATGGGCAAAAGGGTGCAGTTACTGCACCTTAGGAAGAAATAACATTCCCCATTCCTTTGAATGCTGACAGTATCTCCAATGCAGTGCTGTGTAATACATTAGAGACCTCTATCATTCAAGGGATCAAAAGTCCCATTTAAATCAGTGAGAATTTCTTGAAATTTTTAGAAGTCCTCTACAGTGCTGTAGGCTTTCATCAGAACTGCTCCTTTGTGCAAATGAATGTTCCTTTGTAATACTTACAAACACGTCCTTCCCCATGGCTAAACATACACATAGTGAGATAAATAAATGTAGCCCAGTTACGTTTTCTTTGTAGCATTATGTTATACAGTAGTTCATGGTAAGCGGCACGTTCCCAATGTAAATTATCAATTATATCTGGCTCATGGCTGTCAAGGGGAAACCTCCACTGAGAGTGGCATAGGCTCCTGCTCAAAAAAAGAAATACATATTATATAGTTTTAACTTGACACTTAAAAGTGTACAGTTAGCTCCAGATGTTTTTACTCTCCTATGAATTTCTCCAGATACGATTAATTCAGCCAGCCTCCTCTTCTTCCATTAAAGCACAGACTCATGGGTCGAATGACAACAGCTGAAAGTCCCAGAGTAGCCACAGTTACACAAGAAGCCAGGGCCAGATTTCCCAATAGGCAGAGTAGGCAACTGCTTACAGCTCCAAGCTTTGACTGGCGCCTCAGATATGCTGGCCACACCCACATTCTGAATTGTGGGTGTGGCCACATCAATATTAATGTCACCCAGAACAATTGTATATCCCATTACAGGTTATTATTTAACCACTTGGATGACAGAGAAATCTTGAAATGCATTGGAGATCTCTCTCTGGCAACCAAGGTGTTAAAACTTTCTTGTTCTTGCTTATTGTAGGATGAGGGTATTTTCAGTGGATGGGACTGGAGGCAAGGTCATGTCAGGAGTGTGGGTGTGGCCACAGCAAGAGCTAAGGTACCTAGAGTGCCTGTCTAGGGGAGCCTGGGATGTAAATATGGCCATGCAACAAGAGTAGTAAGCATTTTTTTATACATTTTTATGTGTATTAGATATGAGAGCACAAATAAAAACATAGGGATTGACATTTCTAGAGAAAAATGAACAATATGAGAGAAATATTGCCATTTATTTAAATCAGACTTTTAAACTCCCCCCAGCATAAGGCATTAACTCTTTGAGTGCCAGAAAACACATTGCTTTGCACTACATTGATTAACCCTCTGGCATTCAAATGGTTAAAGGCCACGTTAAAATACATGTGGATTTGGGAAAATTTTACTTTTCCCTACAGTGTATTTAGTAAGGCACATTCATCTGTTTTATTCCCCTTAAAGAGATAGTAATGTTTCACAAAAACAGCAGCTCCAAATAATCTTCATAGTATTTGGGCCATGGAGAGGGTTATTTCAATACTGTCAGAGTTGTAGCTCAAGAGTAATTGAAGGATAAAGTATCCCTCTCCCTCCCCTTTTACCTAGTGTAACACTGCTCACCTCAGATGTGGCATATTTTTATTATAGCATTTAGCTTGAATTGATATAAATGCAGAGAATATTCTACAATTTCCAATAAATGTTTTGCACTGATTGCAAAGATGTTTATTGGGGCCAGTTGTTTTTCCAGAAAAAATACTGTATTTGGGGAAATACTTTTCAATGCGGAAGTAGAGGATTTACTGGCAGAAAAATGATATTCTCTCAAAGAAAGCTCTTTATTTTAGAAGGGATGGGAGAAAAGCCCCATTTTCTGTTGTTCATTGGGATTTTTGCAGAAAAAATATTATTTCTCTTTTTCTAGCCATTAAATGTCTAACTTTTTGCTATTAACAATGAAATTATAATGAGAATGTGACAATTTCCATCTATACTTTCTATATCTGAGAGAATTCCCTTTACAACGATATCTCCTCAATGATCGATGACGTGCCAGGACCGTCATCTGTGGATGTGCGTTAAGGATTGGTGACGATCCTGGTATGTCATGGAATTCTGGGAAAGCAGCGTGGCAGCATGCTGCTCAGCAATCCCATAATTCAATGCGCAAAAAAACAGTGCTGTTGTTCTCTTCAGCCACCCACCCCCAAATACGGTTGTCATGAAAGGGCTTTAAAACCCAGAACTTTTAACTATTATACGAGGTTTCAATACTCTCTATGCTGTCTGTGTTTTCTGACTCAAAATACACTATTGGCAAGATGATCAAAAACTTATGATAACTGAAATTGTCTGTAATCAGTCTGAAAAAGTTCTTACAAGAAAGAAGAGAAAGGACGCAGACCCCTCTAAGAGTATATCTGTTGGATGTATTTAAGTTATGGCCCCCGTTTTATGTATTTTCTCACCAAGTAACAGCGATTAAAGTTGCATATAGGAGTCACATGATCTGCTGAATGGATCTCCTCCCAAGGATCATCCTCTATTCCTTAGGTATAGAAGCTCAGAATCCAGGATAGGTATCAATCTTTTATTATTTCTCTCTCCAAACGGTGCCAGATATAAAATATATTATCAAAATATATTTTATATATCTGGCACCGCATGGGGAATCATATATCTCTCAAACTATACAAGTTTGAGAGACCAGACTAACATCAAAGTATCACTTTAACATCAGAATTTTTAAGAGCAATTTTCATCAAGCTCATCTTATTTTCATTTTTAATTGTTTAAGTCACATTTTCAAACATGATAGATTAATCCTCCACAATGCAATATTTCTCTCAATCTAGAAGCATTTCTGTGTGTGATTTGACTGACTCCTCAGAGTGCTGCTGCTCACTGCTTGGCAAACATTCAGAAATATGTTTAAAGTGGGGGTCCAGCAATGTAGCAAGAATATGTTCCTCATTCCTTTCATGAAGACTATGCAAGTATGCTAAGTGATTCAACAGCAGGTTCATGTGTGTGCTGCTTTTATTGTAAGAATCATTGGTCATGTTCTTCAGTTTTTCTGCAGTTAATATATTAGTGGAAGTTTTTCACTGATTTCTGCACCAGCACGACTAACCAGCAAGATGGACTCCTCAAAAGAAGCTCACATAAGTTACATTAACTGCCACTGACCAGATGACAAAGGAGCCCCCTCCGAGAAAGGATTGTTTACTTGCTAATAGCCTTGTTCTGCGAATACAAATGGTCCTGTATGTACAATGTTGTGGGACATCCATACTAAGCTGGTGATGGGGCAGGTGGTTACTCCATTGCAAGGAATCTACAATGCATTGTACAAACTATAGGCCTGGCTAAAGTGTACAGATTTTGTGAGAAATATTTACTGTTTGTTTCACAGTTAGGGATTCTGAGAGAAATCGAGTAACAATTACATTAAGGACATGGGTCAAACAGGCTACATGCTTCATATCTGCTAATATCAAAGCAGCTTTTATATTGAAGCAATTATCCCAATACACAAAACCAGCTTTTAAAGCGGAACTAACAACCCTTCAAGATGTAGCCTCAATTAAAGTGTTATCATCCGTTATAACGCGCTTTGTAATTTATTTTTTTTTAAAGTGTTATTAAAGAATAAAGCGTAATTGCAAAAAGTACCTGGTGATGTCTTCCCCCAGAAAAGCGCATTGCGCATGACAGCAACAGAGACGATCGGCTCTCTTGTAACTCCCCCCGGCTACACGAAAAAACACCTACATCATCAGCTTTAGATTCTCGGACCAGCACGAGAATCTTAAGCTGATGACTTAGTTGTTTTCGTGTAGCTGGGGGGAGTTACAAGAGAGCCGATCAGCTCTGTTGCTGTCTTGCGCAATGCTCTTTTCTGGGGAAGACATCACCAGGTACTTTTTGCAATTACGCTTTATTCTTTAATAACACTTAAAAAAAAATAATTACCATATGATGCTATCAGCCCTTTGCCCAGGACACTAACCATGTGCCTGTACTACTCTTAACACAGCCATCCTGGAAACATAATTGCAGCTATGGATATGCCAGAAGGTGCAACACATGGTATCAGTTGTTTAAACCTGTTTCCTTCAAAAGAATAAACCAAAAAAAATGTTTGCTATTTTGCCATTTCACAAGCATATTACTGGATTTCTTATACATTCTTGACTCTCTTTTTGAGCAATGATGGTTCAGTGAAAACGATCGAGCCACTTATGATTTCTGAATGGGAGTCAAATGCATTCAAACCAATGTGTTGGACAGCCGTTTAAAGGTTTAAATGACAAATATAAAATGTTACAATGTTGATGCCTATGGGAGCAGACTTGGTAATGATCTAGAGAATAAACAGTGCAGAAATATCACTTGATTGGGAATGATGAGAGCATACTCCCAAGTACAGCTAGAAAGCCAAAGCTCTGCTTTAAAGGGAGAGTAATACTTCGTTTTAACTTTATTTTATTTTGTAGGCATTAAAAAAACATGAAGAATGATATAAGTCTTATCTCTCAAACCTTTATGGTTTAAGAGATATTCACAAACAAAGTATCCCCCCCCCCTGTTCAACCAGATCAGAAGGGAGATGCCCAGGTAGACTGCAGAGAGGGACAATCTTCAATTAAGATAATGGAAAAAGCTGAAAAACTTGTCAAGGGGGGAAGGGCTTTCATTCTTTTCATACAAAGAAAATTGTCCCCTTCTGTTATCTGTCTGGTCTTACAACCAGATCCACATCTGAGAAGAGATTGCTTACACTAGGAAAAAGGGGCGGGAGAGGGAAACTTTGCTTGTGAATATCTCTTAAACCATAAAGGTTTGAGAGATAAGACTTATATTATTCTTCATGTTTTTTTAATGCCTACAAAATAAAATTAAGTTAAAACGAAGTATTACTATCCCTTTAAAGAGATAGTAATATGTGTGACAGGTACAGGGGTTACTGCTTGGTCGACCGAGGGCTAAGCGATTTATCCAGGCAGACAAAAAGATAATAAATTGCATTTATTAGATAGGTCACAGCACACAAACATTGGACAACAATAACAGGTAAACAAACTGGGGTAAAGCATAAAAACTACACACTTCTGCTGTACTTCTGCCAGAAAAGTTGTACAGATTGCCAGGGGTTCCACTTTATACTCACAGTCCATTTAAGCTTTATACTGGAGCTTACACATAGTCCCCCTAGGGGCAAGAGTGGGAACCCCGCCCACTATCATGGTGATGTATTGCATGAGGTTTCATTGTATGTTTTAATCCTGACAGAGGATTTAGACGTTTAGCTTCATGGCCACCATCCATGTTATAGGAACATCAGGGTACATTCTGTGGCTGCATCCCTCAGTACATCATACACACTAACTAACCCATTCAATGCTGGTAAATGGCCAACACTCTCGAATGCATACACACACACACACACAGGGGACATTAGTGTTTTCAAGAATGGAAACGTGAAGACAATGGAGATAGCTGAAAACAGACACGTTTCATTCTCAGGGTGACAACCATTCCATCACAATATGTAATATGTCAAAAAATATATATGTTGCAAGGTTATCTCCCTGAATAAAGCAAGCATACTCCCACTGCTGAACGGTGTTATATTTAAAAGTTATTGCAGCTCAAACTTGATTTTTTTAAGGTGAAGTGTCTCAGTGGCCTGGAGTTGTACAGTGGTGCTGTTGCTACATCATACTATGGATATTTATGATCAACTGACTAGAGCTGTCCAAAGGATGGTGTAGCAACAGCGCCACTGTACAACTCCAGGCCACTGAGACACTTCACCTTAAAAAAATCTAATTTTAGCTGTAATAACATTTAAAGGGATAGTAATGTTTTATAATAAAAGCAGCTATAATTAATCATCATAGTATTTGGACCTTGGAGAGTGTTATATCAATACTGTCAGACTTGTAGTTCAAGAGTAATTCAATTACAAAGTATCCCCCTCCCGCCCCTTTTACTGATGTAACACTACTCAGCCAGAGCAGAAGGGAGGTGCCCAGGTAGACTGCAGAGAGGGACAATCTTCAATTAAGATAAGGGAAAAACCTGAAATATTTATCAAGGGGGACAGGGCTTTCATTGTTCTCATAGTAAGAAGATTGTCCCCTGCTGTTATCTGTCTGGTCTATGGACTGGATTCCACATCTGAGAAGAGATGGCTTACACTAGGTAAAAGGGGCGGGAGGGGAAACTTTGCTTGTGAATATCTCTCAAACCATAAAGGTTTGAGAGAAGACTTATATCGTTCTTCATGTTTTTTAATGCCTACAAAATAAAATAAAGATAAAATGAAGTATTACTGTCCCTTTAAGTAAATCACCTCTGAGCAGTGGTGGTACCCTTGTTTTGTTTAGAGGTATAAACCCTACAATATTATTTTTTTACATATTAAGTATCACTATCCCTTTAAATGAGTCTCACAAGGTCACAATCATTTTTTTTAATTAATAGTTGTCTTTAACCCCAAGTGAAAAAAAACTGTTAAATGAAAAGAGCGCTCTTATGTTTCCTACTACTGCATTGTTTAGATTAACATCATTGCATTCTTTTGTGACCGAACCTTTTAAAGGCATTTTGTTAAACACTGAACAGTATGGATTTTCTGTAGTTCTTTGATCCCACACTCAATAGCTACAAAAGCACATTTTCACTCGTTCTCAATAATCTAAAATTGGATACATTCAGAACAAAATTACACTTCCAAAAATCCTTTAATATTATTCCAGGTCTTTCAAAAGCACATGATGCTCAAGTCACCAATGTTTAATGTTTTTTACTGGAAACCGTAAAGCTTACTTCCATGTTTCTATAATGGCAGTGGAGTCATGTTGGAGAGTCATGATATAAAATGTACAGCTTGGATTTTAAAACATTAAAACATTTGCAGTTGGTTAACAACAGTGGTAGCTAAAGACAAGATAATACTATAATTCACTACAAGACAAATATCACATTGTGCAAAACAGGTGTTTTGTTTCTGTGTTTAGTTTACTCACTTAACCAATCAGATAGCTGGAAAAGCAATTATTTGATGTAAAGATTGAAAACCCAAGCCAGGTTCAATGTCAGGTGTCAGCCACAGTGTGTTTATGTCTGACACACTTCTCTGAACAAGGTAGTATTTTCTTCAGACAGGCATCTACATCTCAATGGCTTTCACCCACTCCTCCTAGTGCTTTATCCCTCCCACACTCCCAGTCCCATTCACAGTCACTTGCTTTCTCAATAACTTTAAAGGGATAGTAATACTTCATTTTATCTTCATTTTATTTTGTAGGCATTAAAAAAACATGAAGAATAATATAAGTCTTATCTCTCAAACCTTTATGGTTTGAGAGAGATTCACAAGCAAAGTTTCCCCCTCCTGTCCCTTTTACCTAGTGTAAGCCATTTCTTCTCAGATGTGGAATCTGGTTGTAAGAACAACAGATAACAGCAGGGGACAATCTTCTTCATATGAGAACAATGAAAGTCCTACCCCCCTTGACAAGTTTTTCAGGTTTTTCCCTTATCTTAATTGAAGATTGTCCCTCTCTGCAGTCTACCTGGGCACCTCCCTTCTTTTCTGGCTGAGCAGTGTTACATCAGGAAAAGGGGCGGGAGGGGGATACTTTGTCATTGAATTACTCTTGAACTACAACTCTGACCGAATTTAAATAACACTCTCCAAAGTCCAAATACTATGATGATTAATTAGAGATGATTTTATTATGAAACATTTGTATCCCTTTAAGGTGCTCTGAGCCTACTGTCTGTCCCATAATTGCTCCCTACTTGCCTCTCCCTCTCTCTCTCTCTCTCTCTCTCTCACAAACACCCTTGTTCCTACCTCATATTTTTCTCTCATGTTAACCTGCTCCTCTCTTCTACCCTCGTCCTAGCCCTTCCTCACTCTGCTAGTCCTCCTCTTCTCATTCTTGATCAATTCAGATGGAATTTGTATCATCCCTGATCTACCCCTGAAAAAAGTAGAACATCTTGCACATCTCTCGTGGCAAATCATTGAACATATTGGACCACAGATTTATAAAGCAAAAGTGAAGCAATATTGGAGCAAACCAACTGCACCATGGGGGAGGGAATTACAATGCCCCAAAATAATTTTGGTTTAATTGGGCTTTTTACACGCTTGATTGATAGAGAGTCCCACAATGTATTGTGAAGGGAACAATGAGAACAACTCACTGGATAGGGTGCAATGAGATATAAAGATTTTGATTTGAAAGATAGATGTAGATCCTAAGGGCCTTGTGCACAAATGAATCAATTCTGTAAAACACCAGATGAATCATAGGAACCAAATAAAACTTGTCATAGTGTTCAATGATTTAAATTGGGCTTTTAGCCCTTTGAGTACTAGAGAGGTTTCCAATGCATTGCTTTATAGTAAGTTGATGATCTTTCCAGTATTCAAGGGAGTAAAATGCACATTTAAATCAATGGGAATTTGTATTTGTACCCTATGATGTTGGTTTGATGTAGAATTTGTCCACCATTTTGCAGTCCGTTTAATCCAGAATTGCACTATTTTTTATGTAAGGGTGAAAAGGAGCAATGAGGGGAGAGTTTTTTGGCAGACCACAATTTATGAGAAGGTGTAATATCAGGAGAGCAGGGCAATATTGCAGTATAGTGTGCATCAGTATTACATTAAAGGAAAAGTTATGGCTCCTTACTCTAACCCCTCCACATACATTACTATGGCAAGAAAATCCTAATGGCCTCTATGAATTTTACCCTTGTCCAATTGTTGACGGATTAACATCAATCACTCCTGGATGTCAGGTCCATGGACATGAGAGTTCTTAGCAGGACCACAGGACACACACTTCAAGCACTGTGCATGGTTATCTTAAACCTGTAAGGATCAGAGAGGTGTGGAACACATTGCTTAAGGAAACTTATGCAGTGTTCCTGCTTAATTATTAGTAAACACTGCCAGCAACTGCATGGCTGCCTCCATGGACAATACATCCATGACTGATTGAAGCTATTATCTCTTGAACAAAGGCACAAGGACAGAATTCATTGAGTCCATTAAGATTTTCTGGCCAGTGTAATGTAAGTCTGAAGTTATTATTAGGAGGTGTACTAGGCTCGTATTGGATATCCTGCTATTTAGGTGGAAATATGACAATGCTCCTGAGTGTCTGATCATGTTTTCTGTGTGGAGCTTTGACTATGTGGGCTCTGGGGTGTCTTTAACTGCAGGGTGTTCAAGCCAGGTGATGGACTAGGAATCAGGTCAGTAGTGCTCCTTCCAGATGTAGTCACCGACGATCCTTTCGAGTCTTTATTTTGGTAGCTATGATTAAGTTCCCCAGAGCAATAAATATTGTTTGTTTTGGTCGTTCCTGTCATGTGAAACATTTGCTGTGATCCTCCTTGTTAGTACTTGAACTGTGGGACTTTAAATTTGGCCTCTGACAGCGAGGGTCATTCAGACTCGCTCTATGACTGACATGGAGCATTTTGAATTACTCAGAGAAACCAAATGTATAATCCCATAGTGCAATTCACTGAAGAGGAGGATCACAGCATGCTCTGTGCAAAACAGGAAAGTCCAAGAAAAGCAATAGCTATGTTGTACCAGGGAACTGGACCTGTATCACATTGACTGAATGAGTATCCTCTAAACCCACATGGCAGGAATACCATTTTTGTAGCCACCTGCATCCTATAATTAGTTATAATGTATGTAGCACATATATTTTATCTTCAGTTAAAGAAGCCATTTTTTTAAATAAAAAGATATTGTACAGTTAGCTTAGGGGTCAGCAACGTGAGACTCTCCATTGTCTGCTCAGAAAAATCAGAGTTGTAGTCAAGCAGCAGGTATAGAGCCACACGTTGCAAGTATCTCGGATAACGCCATATAAATAAACATATTCTAAAAAAATGACTTACTAATAGTGTCTGATGACTGTAATAATAATAATAATAATAATAATGACTTGCTAATAGTGTCTGATGATTTTATAGATCATTCATCTTGGATGCAATACTGAAGGCAATTCATTTTACTGTAAAAGGTCTTAAGATGTGGTTGACATTTCGGTCAAAAAGATCTTTGTCAATCTAATAAATGCCCAGGTGCACAATTGCCATTTTTCTACAAAGATACATAGAACTTATTAAAAGGTAAAATGAGTCATTTTATCAGTTCATCTAGTTGAAGAGCCCGTTACACGGGCCACAGTGCCACAGCCACCCGGTCGCGGGGCAGTCATGCGCAGTAGAGACTGCCTACGTCGTGGCTGATACAGAGCGCCAGCTCTATATCAGCCGCGGCGCGGGCAGTCTCTACCGTGCATGACTTTGTCGTTAGACACGTTTTAGTGAATTATTATATAGGAGGATGTTTCAGTCCCAACCCGGACCTTTATCAAGAGAACTTACATTATACATCAGTGGACTTATAAGGCCCTCAACTGGACAGAAAATCCTTGTCAGTTATTGACGGCCTAACAGTGTAGTTGGGAGAGACCACTGCATGAAAGTTACATCATCCCAAACATATAACAAATAATGACACAAAAATAAAAAGAAAAAAGTAGGCAAGAAAAAACAAATAAATGTACACAGATTCCCAGAACTGAATCAGAAAGCTCATTAACTAATGAAAAAAAAATTCATGGATAGCAATAATAAGACACATCTGATAATAACTAGGTATAATCTGAATTTCTTATGAATTTAACCCCTAATGAATTCTTAAAGGAGCAGTAAACTTTTTTAATGAAAACACATATTTTATAGAGCATTTCCTGGTGAATAAAACAAGGCCACTCCCATCGCTGTCAGATGTTTTATTCAAAATTTATAGCAGTTTAAATAATCAGGAAGTGACTTTACTGTGTTTACTTCCTGATAGTTCTAAATGACAGGAAGTGACAGGCAGTTTCTATCACATTCTATGGAGAATTGTATGTCTCTGACTTTTTCTGACTTTCCTCTCCATTAGAATCTAACAGGAAATCTAATTAGAATTTGACCACTAGAGGGCACTTCTAATGTAAAAAAAACATGGATTTAAACTGTAATAACTCTGGAAATATAAATATCTTGGCAGTGGGAGTACCATTATTTTACTCAGTAGGAAAATCCCTACAATATATATTTTTTCATAGAAAAAAGTTTACTGCTCCTTTAAAGCAAACTGTTAGACTTTCCAAAATTATAGAGATGACAGAAATGTATTCTCACTTTAGTAAAGGATACAGATTGGCACTAACACATCACAGCACAATTCTACTGGAAAATGGTTAAATCACATCGTAACAAAAATAGAGTATTGAAGGCAATGTACGCAAGTCTCTGGCAATCCACCAAAGCTAATGACTAAACATATCTATTAAAGAAGTAAATATACTGTAAATTGGAATAAAGTATTGAGATGAATAAGTTGTTGTACAGGAGCCGGAGAAGTGATATTAGAGAAAAGTAAGGATTATCAGTGCTAACAGACCAACAGAAAAGGAAAATAAAGAAAATACAAATGGGGCCACAGACCCTCTCATAGTCTGACACAGTTTCAGCACTAAACTTAATGTGCTTGGAATTCAGTCCCGCACCTAAAGGGTGCAACTAGGTAACACTATCCAAAGATGAAAAAAAAAAAAAAAAAAAAAAAATCAGAAAAAAAAAATAAAGCAACATTAGGACATAAGGGGCGGTGCTCTCTGTCATGAAGCAGAGAATTAGTTAAAATAAGAATTCAAATTTCCCTGCCTACTACTCTCATATCGTTATGCATTATTATGCATTATATCACTATAAGGAAATGAGGAAATGAATCTTTATATCTATAGAGGGTATTTGTAAACTGTCCAGCAACAGTATGTGCTGGGTGCAGACCCCAGGAGGGATCCCAATGACTAAAGTAAGTACTATATAGAGTACAATCTACTGCCTCATCCTCCTGCCACCAACCATCGCAGCCAGTACTGCCTGGATCAGTCCAGCCATTTCACTCTTCCACAATACAAGGGATCTTACCAACGCCTGTCACTAAGTGGGGACAGGGGGTGAATGTTGTCTCTTAAAGGGAGAGTAATACTTATTTTATCTTTATTTTATTTTGTAGGCATTAAAAAAACATGAAGAACGATATAAGTCTTATCTCTCAAACCTTTATGGTTTAAGAGATATTCACAAGTAAAGTTTCCCCTCCCGCCCCTTTTACCTAGTGTAAGCCATCTCTTCTCAGATGTGGAATGCAGTCCATAGACCAGACAGATAACAGCAGGGGACAATCTTCTTCCTATGAGAACAATGAAATCCCTGCCCCCCTTGACAAGTTTTGCAGGTTTTCCCTTATCTTAATTGAAGATTGTCCCTCTCTGCAGTCTACCTGGGCACCTCCCTTCTGATCTGGCTGAGCAGTGTTACATTAGTAAAATGGGTCATTGAATTACTCTTGAACTACAACTCTGACAGAATTGAAATAACACTCTCCAAGGTCCAAGTACTATGATGATTAATTAGAGCTGCTTTTATTATGAAACATTACTATCCCTTTAAGCTTGAGGTATAAGTGGAAACTGGGCCATTTGTGTGAGACTGGCATGCACTGCCTCTATGTGATTTAGCTGGGGCTCACATTCATATAATGGGAGTGAGAGAGGAGGTTATTCCACAGCTCCCTGGCAAATCTTCCAGTAGAGATACTCTATCACAAACAGTTGATTGGCTGGTAGAAAAGCCTGGCCAGTCATCTGGTTGTAATACAGTATCCTCATTTGCAGATTTGCCAGGGAGCTGCAAGATAGCTTTCAGGCTCTCTGTTATTAAATGCATTTGAGCCCCAGCCAGACCACATACAGGCAGTGCATTCTAGTATCACACACAGCACTCTAGCCACCCATGTTAAGAAACATTGACCACATGGAGAATTTAGGGCATTGATGATTGCAGCTCTTTCCCAGTAAATTTTTTACAAACTTTGTGCAGCTTCTAAATAAGGCCATGAGCAAGACAGATGGTGAACAAATGACCACTCTCCCTTTTCTCCTATTGGCTGCTGGCTCATATTGTCCTGACTTCCATTTCTTTTGTGAGGACAAGGAACCAGATTGATGTGTGATGATGAAGGTCTTAACATGTGGTGTACCAGGGAGCATTGATAAGCCAGTTGAAAGAAAAAATAAGAAAATTTAAGTACATTGACGATTGCTTTCCCATCCTTTAAAGCCCCCTTGTGCCCTCATGTGCAGTGAAATACACACACACACACACACACACACACACACACACACACTGGTTACAGCAGTAAAATAGGATCTTGAAAACCCATTATCCATCCACACTTAACACAAAGCTTTTAATAACATACCAGTGTAAGCTAACAATCTACACAACAATCCACCCAAACAAATCCAGTAAAAATGTGTTACACAGGCAATCTGTGCTTAACCTTAACACAAATTAATGTGTCCCTCATACACAAGTATTTCTGATTGAATGGCCTGAAAAAACTTTGACTCCCCTGTGATATATATATCTTATGTTCTCAGAAAAAGGCCTTTTATTTACCTCCCCAAATTGTAAATTTTCCCTCCTCCTATAACTGCATGATGCACAGTCTTCACCCAGTCTCGAAGATAATGGACATCTGAAAGGGGGAAAGAAGAGAGTATTGCACAGTGTGAAACCTTAATAAATTGATTCCCATTTCTGCAAGCCTGTAATTCTCAATAGGCAGAGTAGGCAACTGCCAAGAGCTCCAAATTTTAAGGGGCTGCTCATCAGTGCTGGCCACACCCACATTCTGAATTGTGGGTGTGGTCAGAGCAATCATACTGTTCCTGCACCAGCTCTATCCCCCTTTATAGGATATTTTCTAACTTCTTGGATGTTGGAAATCTCTCTAGCAATCAAGGGGTTAAAGCATTTTTGTCCTTGCTTGTTATAGGCCAAGGATATTTTCTGTGCCAGGCTGGAACTGGGAGTGCAGTCATTTGAAGAATAGAGGTGGGGCTAGGGTGGAGATAAGGGCACCTTAATGCCTTGCCTAGGGTCACCTTGGATTTAAATCCAGTCCTGCGTTTCTCTTTGTTAACTCAGTGACTTTCTGCACCTATAAAGTCCTTTAATCTCTTTCTCTTTGCCCCTTAATAGTATCTTCTTCTACTCTGCCCATATCTAATGTACTAATTGATAGAACTATCAGGAATCCATCCTTTACTGGAGCCAGTAAATCAAGAAGATGAGTCAACCCCAGCAGTCAAGTAACTAAGCTCTGAGGTCACAGCAGATGTGGTTTGCATGAGACCTCGCACAAGGATAGCTGAAGGCTATTCAAATAAATCACTTATCTTCCTCTGGGGTGTTGAAAGTCATGGTTGAGAGATATTAAGACTACAGGTACATAGACTATAGAGGTGAACTGGGGAATAGATTGAACATGACATGACTTATGTGTAGGGAGTATTTTTTACTATGAATGGTTTTACGTTTCCTACATTTAACTTAATATGCCATCAAGCAGGTGCCCTTTTAATGATTTCTAAGCTATCTAACAGACCGCTAGAATAAATTAAGCCTTTACTTCACTTATTATATTTGGTTGTTTTTTTTGTCTGCTAATATGCACGCACGTTTGTGTGTGTACATACTGGGCCTTAAACACAAAAGAAAAGAGGGGTAACTCCCCCTATGCTGTAGCTGGTTTGCTCTATAATTGCTCCTCTTCTTTTGTGCCCTAGAGCCACCATGGTTTATTTCTGAGTTTTAACATTCTTCTTTATTATTGCACTAGTTTTAAAGTCTGTATACACAGGCCAACACTGGCAGCGCTGCAGTCATGCTCAGTACTGACTGCCCGAACGCGCCGTGGCTGATATGGAGCGGGGTGCTCCGAATTCACACCATAGTCTTCTCTGCACACCTTCCGGTACACAGAGAGGAGTCTGGTCTGAATATAAATATAAATTTTATAACTTTTGAACAAAACAACAGTGGGAGTGCCCTTGTTTTATTCAGCAGGAAAATCTCTACAAGATATAGATTTTTTCATAAAAAAAGTTTACTGTTCCTTTAAGTAATACATTGGGACCTCTCCCTTTAAATGGATTAAAATCTCCATTTACAGGAACAGTAAACTTTTTCATATGAAAACGTGTATGTTATAGAGCTTTTCCTGCTGAGTAAAACAAGGTCACTCCCACTGCTGTGTTATTCAAAAGTTATAACAGTTCAAAAGTTTATATCATGTTCTGTGGAGAACTGATTGTCATTGACTTTCCTCCCAAGTAGAATGTAACAAAATAACAATTTGAAATCTGACCATTAAAGGGCACTGTTAATGTAAAAAAGCATGTTTAAACTTTAATAAATCAGCAAATATGCATCTCTCAACAGAGGAAGTACCATTATTTAACTCAACAGGAAATCCATACAATATATATATATTTTCATAACAAAATTTGACCCCTCCTTTAACTCAGTAGGACTGTGTATTTGTCCCCTATGGAACAGTTGAAATGGCCCAAAAGGTTCACTTTTAAAAGCTCGCACGCAAAAGAGCGTGCAACTACATAACACATTAAACATGTCGCCAGTATAAAAATGGCGACCTGAGCATCTCGCACTGCATAAAAGCCCGAGATTCTCAGGTCGTGCTATCAAAAGTTACAATCCAGTGTCAGGTCTGCTCTGAAGGGAAGGCAAAAAAAAACCCTGACTGACTCACTTAAAACTAGGGAGGACTTACTGTACAACTGTCTGCTCTTGGAACGCTCGTCGTCGTAGAAAGAGTGCAGCACCCATCACAGTGCCTCCTTGTCCATGCTCTCAAAGTCTGGGCTCTGCCTTCTCTGAAGATCTCATTTTCTGAAGCAATGGCTCCATGTCCTCCCCAACCACCATCCCGGAGTGCAGGCCAGGTGGCAGGGCAGAAGGGTGCAGCGCTGGATGAAGATCTGACACTGGATTGTGAGGAACACAGGCCAGGTGGCAGGACAGAAGGATGCAGCGCTGGATGAAGATCTGACACTGGATTGCGAGGAGTGCAGGCCAGGTGGAAGGGCAGAGGGGTGCAGCACTGGATGAAGATCTGACACTGGATTGCGAGGAGCACAGGCCAGGTGGAAGTGCAGAAGAGTGCAGTGCTGGATGAAGATCTGACACTGGATTGCGAGGAGCACAGGCCAGGTGGCAGGGCAGAAGGGTGTAGCGCTCGATGAAGTTCTGACACTGGATTGCGAGGTGCACAGGCCAGGTGGCAGGGCAGAAGAGTGCAGCGCTGGATGAAGATCTGACACTGGATTGCGAGGAGCACAGGCCAAGTGGCAGGGCAGAAGAGTGCAGCGCTGGATGAAGATCTGACACTGGATTGCGAGGAGCACAGGCCAAGTGGCAGGGCAGAAGAGTGCAGCGCTGGATGAAGATCTGACACTGGATTGAGAGGAGCGCTGGCTAGGTGGAAGGGCAGAGGGGTGCAACGCTGGATGAGTTCTGACACTGGATTGCGAGGAGCACAGGCCAGGTGGCAGGGCAGAAGGGTGTAGCGCTGGATGAAGATCTGACATTAGATTGCAAGGAGCGCAGGCCAGGTGGATGGGCAGAGGCGTTCAGCTCTGGATGAAGATCTGACATTAGATTGCGAGGAGCACAGGCTAGGTGGAAGGGCAGAGGGGTGCAACGCTGGATGAAGTTCTAACACTGGATTGCGAGGAGCACAGGCCAGGTGGTAGGGCAGAAGGGTGTAGCACTGGATGAAGATCTGACACTGGATTGTGAGGAACACAGGCCAGGTGGCAGGACAGAAGGATGCAGCGCTGGATGAAGATCTGACACTGGATTGCGAGGAGTGCAGGCCAGGTGGAAGGGCAGAGGGGTGCAGCACTGGATGAAGATCTGACACTGGATTGCGAGGAGCACAGGCCAGGTGGAAGTGCAGAAGAGTGCAGTGCTGGATGAAGATCTGACACTGGATTGCGAGGAGCACAGGCCAGGTGGCAGGGCAGAAGGGTGTAGCGCTGGATGAAGTTCTGACACTGGATTGCGAGGCGCACAGGCCAGGTGGCAGGGCAGAAGAGTGCAGCGCTGGATGAAGATCTGACACTGGATTGCGAGGAGCACAGGCCAAGTGGCAGGGCAGAAGAGTGCAGCGCTGGATGAAGATCTGACACTGGATTGCGAGGAGCACAGGCCAAGTGGCAGGGCAGAAGAGTGCAGCGCTGGATGAAGATCTGACACTGGATTGAGAGGAGCGCTGGCTAGGTGGAAGGGCAGAGGGGTGCAACGCTGGATGAGTTCTGACACTGGATTGCGAGGAGCACAGGCCAGGTGGCAGGGCAGAAGGGTGTAGCGCTGGATGAAGATCTGACATTAGATTGCAAGGAGCGCAGGCCAGGTGGATGGGCAGAGGCGTTCAGCTCTGGATGAAGATCTGACATTAGATTGCGAGGAGCACAGGCTAGGTGGAAGGGCAGAGGGGTGCAACGCTGGATGAAGTTCTAACACTGGATTGCGAGGAGCACAGGCCAGGTGGTAGGGCAGAAGGGTGTAGCGCTGGATGAAGATCTGACACTGGATTGTGAGGAACACAGGCCAGGTGGCAGGACAGAAGGATGCAGCGCTGGATGAAGATCTGACACTGGATTGCGAGGAGTGCAGGCCAGGTGGAAGGGCAGAGGGGTGCAGCACTGGATGAAGATCTGACACTGGATTGCGAGGAGCACAGGCCAGGTGGAAGGGCAGAAGAGTGCAGCGCTGGATGAAGATCTGACACTGGATTGCGAGGAGCACAGGCCAGGTGGCAGGGCAGAAGGGTGTAGAGCTGGATGAAGTTCTGACACTGGATTGCGAGGCGCACAGGCCAGGTGGCAGGGCAGAAGAGTGCAGTGCTGGATGAAGATCTGACACTGGATTGCGAGGAGCACAGGCCAAGTGGCAGGGCAGAAGAGTGCAGCGCTGGATGAAGATCTGACACTGGATTGCGAGGAGCACAGGCCAAGTGGCAGGGCAGAAGAGTGCAGCGCTGGATGAAGATCTGACACTGGATTGAGAGGAGCGCAGGCTAGGTGGAAGGGCAGAGGGATGCAATGCTGGATGAGTTCTGACACTGGATTGCGAGGAGCACAGGCCAGGTGGCAGGGCAGAAGGGTGTAGTTCTGGATGAAGATCTGACATTAGATTGCGAGGAGCGCAGGCCAGGTGGATGGGCAGAGGTGTTCAGCACTGGATGAAGATCTGACATTAGATTGCGAGGAGCGCAGGCTAGGTGGAAGGGCAGAAGAGTGCAACGCTGGATGAAGTTCTGACACTGGATTGCGAGGAGCACAGGCTAGGTGGAAGGGCAGAGGGGTGCAACGCTGGATGAAGTTCTGACACTGGATTGCGAGGAGCACAGGCCAGGTGGCAGGGCAGAAGGGTGTAGCGCTGGATGAAGATCTGACATTAGATTGCAAGGAGCGCAGGCCAGGTGGAAGGGCAGAGGTGTGCAGCGCTGGATGAAGATCTGACACTGGATTGCGAGGAGTGCAGGCTAGGTGGAAGGGCAGAGGGGTGCAACACTGGATGAAGTTCTGACACTGGATTGCGAGGAGCACAGTCCAGGTGGCAGGGCAGAAGGGTGTAGCGCTGGATGAAGATCTGACATTAGATTGCGAGGAGCGCAGGCCAGGTGGAAGGGCAGAGGCGTGCAGCGCTGGATGAAGATCTGACACTGGATTGCGAGGCGCACAGGCCAGGTGGCAGGGCAGAAGAGTGCAGCGCTGGATGAAGATCTGACACTGGATTGCGAGGAGCACAGGCCAAGTGGCAGGGCAGAAGAGTGCAGCGCTGGATGAAGATCTGACACTGGATTGCGAGGAGCACAGGCCAAGTGGCAGGGCAGAAGAGTGCAGCGCTGGATGAAGATCTGACACTGGATTGAGAGGAGCGCTGGCTAGGTGGAAGGGCAGAGGGGTGCAACGCTGGATGAGTTCTGACACTGGATTGCGAGGAGCACAGGCCAGGTGGTAGGGCAGAAGGGTGTAGCGCTGGATGAAGATCTGACATTAGATTGCAAGGAGCGCAGGCCAGGTGGATGGGCAGAGGCGTTCAGCTCTGGATGAAGATCTGACATTAGATTGCGAGGAGCACAGGCTAGGTGGAAGGGCAGAGGGGTGCAACGCTGGATGAAGTTCTAACACTGGATTGCGAGGAGCACAGGCCAGGTGGTAGGGCAGAAGGGTGTAGCACTGGATGAAGATCTGACACTGGATTGTGAGGAACACAGGCCAGGTGGCAGGACAGAAGGATGCAGCGCTGGATGAAGATCTGACACTGGATTGCGAGGAGTGCAGGCCAGGTGGAAGGGCAGAGGGGTGCAGCATTGGATGAAGATCTGACACTGGATTGCGAGGAGCACAGGCCAGGTGGAAGGGCAGAAGAGTGCAGTGCTGGATGAAGATCTGACACTGGATTGCGAGGAGCACAGGCCAGGTGGCAGGGCAGAAGGGTGTAGAGCTGGATGAAGTTCTGACACTGGATTGCGAGGCGCACAGGCCAGGTGGCAGGGCAGAAGAGTGCAGCGCTGGATGAAGATCTGACACTGGATTGCGAGGAGCACAGGCCAAGTGGCAGGGCAGAAGAGTGCAGCGCTGGATGAAGATCTGACACTGGATTGCGAGGAGCACAGGCCAAGTGGCAGGGCAGAAGAGTGCAGCGCTGGATGAAGATCTGACACTGGATTGAGAGGAGCGCTGGCTAGGTGGAAGGGCAGAGGGGTGCAACGCTGGATGAGTTCTGACACTGGATTGCGAGGAGCACAGGCCAGGTGGCAGGGCAGAAGGGTGTAGCGCTGGATGAAGATCTGACATTAGATTGCAAGGAGCGCAGGCCAGGTGGATGGGCAGAGGCGTTCAGCTCTGGATGAAGATCTGACATTAGATTGCGAGGAGCACAGGCTAGGTGGAAGGGCAGAGGGGTGCAACGCTGGATGAAGTTCTAACACTGGATTGCGAGGAGCACAGGCCAGGTGGTAGGGCAGAAGGGTGTAGCACTGGATGAAGATCTGACACTGGATTGTGAGGAACACAGGCCAGGTGGCAGGACAGAAGGATGCAGCGCTGGATGAAGATCTGACACTGGATTGCGAGGAGTGCAGGCCAGGTGGAAGGGCAGAGGGGTGCAGCACTGGATGAAGATCTGACACTGGATTGCGAGGAGCACAGGCCAGGTGGAAGGGCAGAAGAGTGCAGTGCTGGATGAAGATCTGACACTGGATTGCGAGGAGCACAGGCCAGGTGGCAGGGCAGAAGGGTGTAGCGCTGGATGAAGTTCTGACACTGGATTGCGAGGCGCACAGGCCAGGTGGCAGGGCAGAAGAGTGCAGCGCTGGATGAAGTTCTGACACTGGATTGCGAGGAGCACAGGCCAAGTGGCAGGGCAGAAGAGTGCAGAGCTGGATGAAGATCTGACACTGGATTGAGAGGAGCGCAGGCTAGGTGGAAGGGCAGAGGGATGCAATGCTGGATGAGTTCTGACACTGGATTGCGAGGAGCACAGGCCAGGTGGATGGGCAGAGGTGTTCAGCACTGGATGAAGATCTGACATTAGATTGCGAGGAGCGCAGGCCAGGTGGAAGGGCAGAGGTGTGCAGCGCTGGATGAAGATCTGACACTGGATTGCGAGGAGTGCAGGCTAGGTGGAAGGGCAGAGGGGTGCAACACTGGATGAAGTTCTGACACTGGATTGCGAGGAGCACAGGCCAGGTGGCAGGGCAGAAGGGTGTAGCGCTGGATGAAGTTCTGACACTGGATTGCGAGGCGCACAGGCCAGGTGGCAGGGCAGAAGAGTGCAGCGCTGGATGAAGATCTGACACTGGATTGCGAGGAGCACAGGCCAAGTGGCAGGGCAGAAGAGTGCAGCGCTGGATGAAGATCTGACACTGGATTGCGAGGAGCACAGGCCAAGTGGCAGGGCAGAAGGGTGTAGCGCTGGATGAAGATCTGACATTAGATTGCGAGGAGCGCAGGCCAGGTGGAAGGGCAGAGGCGTGCAGCGCTGGATGAAGATCTGACACTGGATTGCGAGGCGCACAGGCCAGGTGGCAGGGCAGAAGAGTGCAGCGCTGGATGAAGATCTGACACTGGATTGCGAGGAGCACAGGCCAAGTGGCAGGGCAGAAGAGTGCAGCGCTGGATGAAGATCTGACACTGGATTGCGAGGAGCACAGGCCAGGTGGAAGGGCAGAGGCGTGCAGCGCTGGATGAAGATCTGACACTGGATTGCGAGGAGTGCAGGCCAGGTGGCAGGGCAGAAGGGTGTAATGCTGGATGAAGATCTGACACTGGATTGCAAGGAGCACAGGCCATGTATCAGGGCAGAAGGGTGTAGTGCTGGATGAAGATCTGACACTGGATTGCGAAGAGTGCAGGCCAGGTGGAAGGGCAGAGGGGCGCAGTGCTGGATGAAGATCTGACACTGGATTGCAAGGAGCACAGGCCAGGTGGAAGGGCAGAGGGGCGCAGCGCTGGATGAAGATCTGACACTGGATTGCAAGGAGCACAGGCCAGGTGGAAGGGCAGAGGGGCGCAGCGCTGGATGAAGATCTGACACTGGATTGCAAGGAGCACAGGTCAGGTGGAAGGGCAGAGGGGTGCAGCGCTGGATGAAGATCTGACACTGGATTGCAACGATTGATAGCGAGACCTGAGAATCTCATGCTTTCATGCAGTGTGAGATTCGCAGGTCGCCATTTTTATATTGGCAACATGGTTACTGTGTTTTATGGTCGCACGCTCTTTTGCTTGCGACCTTTTAAAAGGATACCAGCCCAAAATGATCCCACTTATCAAATATACATAAGGGCCCAATATGTATAAATTTATCCTCCACAAATTTCCATTAACCCTTTACGGATCAAATGGGAGTGTAAGGCATTGCCTTAACTTTCTGAGTGTCAGGGAGATATCCAACACATTAATTTACATTGTCATGTGTTGGATACCTCTTTGGCACTCACAGGATTAAAAGGTTAATGGATACACTAAATTAGAATGCTCCTGTTTGATCATCTATTCTAAGTACTATAGATTTTAGATTATTAACCCTTTGAGTGCCATTGTAAAGAAATGCATTGCGCACCCCTCCAGCACTCAAAGGGTTAAAGACAAAATGTTTTAAATCTGCATCTAACATGCCTTGTGGGACCTATTTTCCCTTAATACCCCCATCTCTTACAATGGGTGTGAAAGAGTTCAGCAGTTTAAAAAAACATCAAGGCTGTTAGTTCCCCTTTAAGAAGTTAATTTTTAACCCATGAATCCTAATGATGTCATCAAAGCATTGCAATTCAATGCATTACTGATGTCTTGACTCTTAAGCATCAAAGGGGATACTTATTGGCCTTCAAAGACAGAATATGTAAAAATAATTTTTTTGTCAATTTGTGATAAATTGAGTTTTGTTTTGTCAATATACAAATAAATTACATACCGCATTTTTTATATAATGATTTGTAATTGTTCCAATTTGTTGTGTGTCCTTTAAAGATTTAGGGAGCTATTCATTAATTTGTGTCCCGGGGTCTAATCTAAAGGAAATCCCCACTATCATGACTGACTGATGTAAGAATGCTCTAGATGTTTAAAAAATCAATTATTTTCAATCACTATTTTCTTTGATTGGCTTACATCAATGAAACTCATAAATAACAATATACAGTATATAGCTACTAAGCAATTATATCCAAACCACAAGGTAATTGATTCTGGAGGTTACCGTTATGAGCTGAAAGCCTACTTCCTTGACATCACTGTAGAACATGAAACATTGCCGCTGTCATACTAAGAACTGCAGTAATTCTGGATCACACCAACTATCCCTTAGGGATAAGTCAAAATTGCTATTGATTTAACCCCATAAATGCTATAGATGTCTGCAACATTAATGACCCCTGTAGCAAAGAGTTAAAAGCCTCATTTAAATCAGTGGCAATTTTTATCTGACCCCAATGGAACAGTTGCATTCTCCAGAATTACTGTGGTGTTTCTTAGTAAATCAACCCCTTTGTCTTAAATTCATAAAACCATGTTATACAATAATAACTTATTAGTTAGGTAATTTAATATGATCAAAGGGCATTTCTGTTACACATCAAGCATAAAACAATTGAGTTGTTTTTATCTGAAAAATCAAAAACTAAAGGACAATGGGAACAGACTTGTAAAAAAAAAAAAAAAGCTTGTGACGGAACCGTCACAGAGCTCTGGACTCTGCATTGTAAAGTGGTCCTGGACAGATACTTTTTCCCCGCTAAGGAGTGAAGTTCAAGGGGCCGAGGATGGCCGGCAGAACTATGACAAGCCACCATTGACACAACATGGGAAAAGTAGGCAGCTTCCAGATTGGCCGAAGCCCTGGGTGACAGGTTTAAAGGTCCCCATAGAGTTAACATGGGGGAAAGTAGGCCACCCAGGGATTGGTCAGTCAGCTGCCCGCCCAAAGATTTTGATTGGCCGAGACAGCCGTGATGAGCTTGGCCAGGAATGGTTAGCCAATTCTAGGCACCGGATTGGCCAGGGGTTGAAGCAGAATATTCAAAGATGCTTCAACCCCATGACCATTGTTTTAGAAATGTGTATTCGAGCCCCTCAACCTTTTGTCCAAGTGTTTATCTATTGTTACATCCTTTGTCTAGATAACCTAATCATGTCTGACCATTTGTACTGTGTATTTGCCATATGTCTCAGTCTTTTTTATGCTTTGTCTGGTTCTTGTGATTAACTGTGTATATAAGCCCAAAGAGTTGTTTAATAAAGAGTTCTAAGTTTTACCCTCCAAACTGGTCCTGTCTGGTTCTTGGAGGGGTTATCCTGAACGAATGACGGAGATTGGGATGTCAGTGCAGCAGAAGCAGAGAAGTGACAGTGGTACTGACCTCTAGAACCAGAACTCACGTCACAAAGCCCAACTCCTATCAGCAATTTGGAAGATCAGAAAACTGACCCCTTTGGCTGACATGTAGACTTAGGAAAAAAATATCTGGGGATCAGAAAACTGATCCCCTTGGCAGGGACAAAACCAGGAAGTCTGTGGTTCTCAGCTACAAAATCAGGGGTTGTGTGCACCTACCTTACAGACTTAGGTCTACAGGGAACTGCATCAAACACAACAGGGAATTGTCTTGAGTGATGCTGTGCAGACACTTCAAGAAGACCATTGAGGGGCTCCTTTCAGATCCTAATTCTACTCCCCAGTGGACGTGCCAGGACTCACCATTAGTGTTGAGCGAGCACCGGATGCTCGGGTGCTCGGGTGCTCTGACCGAGCACCCCCTGAGGCTCGAGTGCTCGGCCGAGCACCCGAGCCCCATTGGAATGAATGGGGCGACACCAGGCACCCCCTGCTCTGATGAGGGGAGGGTGCCTGGTCAATGCCCCCTTCATCTCCGCTATGCCCCCTTCATCTCCGAATGCCCCCTTCAGCTCCGCAATGTCCCCCTTCAGCTCCGCTATGCCCGTCTTCCACAATGTGCCCCTTCATCTCCGCTATGCCCCTCTTCCACAATGTGCCCCTTCATCTCCGCTATGCCCCTCTTCCACAATGTCCCCCTTCATCTCCTCTATGCCATAGAGGAGATGAAGGGGGACATTGTGGAAGAGGGGCATAGCGGAGATGAAGGGGCACATTGTGGAAGAGGGGCATAGCGGAGATGAAGGGGCACATTGTGGAAGACGGGCATAGCGGAGATGAAGGGGGACATTGTGGAAGAGGGGCATAGAGTCTATGCCCCTCTTCCACAATGTCCCCCTTCATCTCCGCAATGCCCCCTTCATCTCCGCAATGCCCCCGTACCTCAAGTCCCTGGTGGTCCAGCGGAGCGTCTTGTGATCTGTGCCTCTTCCGGCACAGATCCCCGCCACCCGAACATGGCGGGAGAGCACATGGCGGTACTCGACGAGTACCGCCATGTGCCGAGCAGAGCGATGCTCGAGCCGATCCGAGCATCGGCCGAGCACGCTCGCTCATCACTACTCACCATATATCTGTGGCTTAATCAGAAGGTCCGTTCCCTGCAGTGCAGATCTCCCCATATGGCAACTATCAGATGATAGTTGCCCTTTCAGATTATCCATATATCTTTACACTAACAGGTTTGACACAAAGGGGTATTTTATTCAGTGTTAATCTCTTCATATTTTTAAGAAAAGTTTAAGCTCTTAGATCAGTGTTTATAAAGGTTAATCTTCAGTGCACACCAACAGCACAGGTATTCAAGATATCCGTGCATGATAACAAGTGGGTAATCAGTGGATCACTCATTGGGATTTCCCCACCTGTGCTTAATCAGAGATCTCCCTAAAACTCAACTATTGGTTGACCAGGGTGGAGAATCACTGCCTTAGATGTCTCCACTGCATTATTTTGTAGTCAGTTGGTGACATCTCTACCAAACAATGAGGTAAATAGATGTCCTCTTAAAGGGGAAGTAAATTATGAGCATGAATTAATATTACATTTTGATTACCATTAACAAAGAAAAAACACCTCATTTTACAGATAAGAAGAAGTTAACACTGTGTATAACATCACTTTCACCATCGAAAAAATGGTTTTTGGATTGTCGTGATTGTGCTTAAAAAGATGTTATTTGTAATTTTACTCAATTATTATATTTGTATACATTAGAGCAACAGTTTGACAGTTGCTCTCTTCCTAAAGCTGTAACTTTTATTTTCAATTAAAATCACTTTTCAACCTTTCCCTATCTCCATTTCCTTGACATTGAAATCAGTGATAATATTAACCCCCCCCCCCCACACACACACACACACACACACATAGATTTTTTTGACTGGGTGACTAAAATAATAGACCTGGGGGGAGCAGTAGATATAGCTTATCTGGATTTCAGTAAAGCATTTTACACTGTACCTCACAGACGACTCATTAATACATTGCAGTGTTTAGTTGTAATAATAGTTAAATGGATAAAGCAATGGCTGAGTGACAGGAGACAGAGGGTGGTAGTCAATGGAGACTATTTAGACGAAGGGCATGTTACTAGTGGGGTACCACAGGGATCCGTACCGGTGCCCATGCTTTTTAATATTTTTATTAGTGATTTTACAAAAGGTATTCAAGGAAAGGCATACCTTTTTGCAGATGATACAAAGATCTGCAACAGGGTAGACATTCCTGGGGGAATAAGCCAAATGACAGGTAAATTAGAAAAATAGAAAAGAGTGTGACAGCTGCAGTTTAATACTGATAAATGCAAAATAATGCACTTGGGATATAGAAATCCAAAGGAAAAATATAGTATTAAGGGTACTGCTCTGTCAGAAAGAACAGAGAATGGGATTTGGGATTAATTATTTCTGATGACTTAAAGGTAGGCAGGCAATGGAACATAGTGGTGAGGAATGCAAGCAGGGTGCTGGGTTGTATAGCTAGGGGCATTAGTAGCAGAAAAAGGGGAGTGGTCATGCTACTCTAGAGATCTCTGATTAGACCTCACCTAGGGGTAGATTTAAAGGCAGCCGTTAAGCTTAAAATACACCAATGGGTGTTTTAATGTGTAGTTAGCCATACAAAGGGCCATGTAATGAACAGCTAACTGCAGTTCATCCAGTTAATCCATCCACCAAAGTGTGTTTTGGCTCATTAAAAAAAAGCTCCATTTTGTCATTTAAAGGAATGCGTTAGATAAAAAAAAATCCGATAAATGACTCACTTACTGACCCAGTTTTGTTGGTCATAAAGTCCCTTATCGGATCTTTTGCCAGCTAACGCAGCTGTTAACTGGCAAAAAAACCCAATGTCCACAGTGGATGTGTTGATATGGGGCCCTAAGCCCCACATCAGTACATCCAAAGTGCCTAAAATCTGTCCAAAGCTAGTAGGATTAACCTTATGAGTGTAATTATATGCCACCAGCATTCATAGGGTTAACCCGACTAAGTAAAGCAACATCGCATTAACACTTACCATTAATCCTGATGTCCAGCGGAGTCCACAGCTTGTTGGTCCTTCTATCCTTCTCTTCAGTCTTCTGTCTTCTCTGTCTTCTGTCTGTAAAATAAAAGAAATTAATAAATACCAAGCATGAACGAAGACATTCCTGAACCCTTTAAGTGACAGAGGGGTATGCAACGCATTTCAAAGCAATGCATGCATACTTCACTGGCACTCAAAGGGTTCAATAGTAGTGTGCCACAAATATACCCATATGATATACCTCCATGTAATGCCCCAAAGAAAAAACATGCCAATAAATAAAATGATCCAGATAGACATAAATAAATGCCACCCATTAATGCCCAGTATGATGCTTTAGCTTATTAATCTGTGCCTCTGCCGCTTGGAGCGGCCGTGAGGGCGGCGGTAGTGGAGAAACAAATGTCCCACGACACTCTCCTTCAGCTGTGTATGGGCCGATGCCAGTAACACACTGAGGGCATTGCAAGTGAGCCTGCCTTTATATATGGGCAGGCTCACTTCCATTGCCCTCAAAGCCATTGGCTGGGATGTTCTTCACATCCCAGCCAATCATTTTCAAGAACAGCTGCTCAAATCTGATTGGCTGGGATGTGAAGAACATCCCAGCCAATGACTGTGAGGGCAATGGAAGTGAACCTGCCCATATATAAAGGCAGACTCACTTCAAATGCCCTCAGTGTGTTGGGCATCGGCCCGTACACAGCTGAAGGGGAGCGTCGTGGGACATTTATGTCTCCGCTGCCACCACCCTCGCTGCCGCTCCAAGCGGCGGAGACACAGATTAATAAGCTAAGTTGTCATACTGGGCATTAATGGGTGGCATTTATTTATGTCTATGTGGATCATTTTATTTATTGTCATGTTTATTCTTTGGGGCATTACATGGAGGCATATCATATGGGTATATCTGTGGCGCACTACTATTGAACCCTTTGAGTGCCAGTGAGGTATGCTACACATTGCTTTGCAATGCGTTCTGTCCCCCTCTGCCACTCAAAAGGTTCAGGAATGTCTTCATTCATGCTTGGTATTAATTAATTTATTTTATTTTACAGAGAGAAGACAGAAGACTGAAGAGAAGGTGGAAGATAGGAGAAAGAAGAGAAGACAGAAGGACAGTGGATGACAGGTAAGTGTAACATGGATCAGTTAACGATCGGTGCTTGGCAGTATGTCAAGCATCCATAGTTAATTGTTTTTTGCTGTTCAGTTCCCAATATTGCTGCTTTTAGAGGCATTTTGGGAACTAAACGCATAAAATGGATGTTCAGCCACAAGACTGTTTTTGTGGCTTAACGTCCTTTGAGGTTTTAGCTGGTAGGGCCGTTATATACCAAGTTAAACATGTTAGTTTAACAGCCGGTATTCACATTGTTAACTCCTACCTTTAAATCTAGCCCTTAGATTACTGTGTACAGTACCTGAGATCCATTCTCCAGAAGAATATACTGTAGAAACTCTGGAGATAATTCAGAGATGGGCTACTAAAATGGTGAATTGTTTACAGGAAAAGAAATATCAGGATAGACTAAAGGATCTGAACATATATAGTTTGCAGGAAAGAAGAAAGAGAGGGGAAATGTAAGAAAAATTCAAATACATGAATGGATTCAACAAGGTGCAGGAGGGAAGCAAATTTCAAAGGAGTAAAAATGTTAGGACAAGAGGCCATAGTCTAAAACTAGATTTAGATGTAATGTACTGCACTGAGAGCATAGTAGATAATAGCCTACCAGCACAAGTGGTAGACGTTAATACCGTGACGGAATTTAAGAATGGGTAAGGATATCTTGAACATAAGACAAGACATAGGACCAAATAAAGTTTGAGGTATTATAGTAGGGAAATGGGCAGACTAGATGGGCCTAATTGTTTTTATCTGCAGTCAAATTCTATGTTTCTATGTAAGAGGGGAACATTGTTGGTTTCCTTTTACTTTTTTATTCTTTTCACTCATGCCTAACTACTACATACTGTAGTTACATACTTACAGTGAGTTGAAAAAACAACATAAGTCCATCATGTTCTGCTAGAAAATTAATACTTAATAATACTTCAAACTCTGAGACGGGTACTTGGTAGTGATGAGCGAGCACCCCAATGCTCGGGTGTTCGGGTGCTCTGACCGAGCACCCCCTGAGGCTCGAGTGCTCGGCCGAGCACCCGAGCCCCATTGAAGTCAATGGGAGGACTCGAGCATTACACCAGGCACCCCCTGCTCTGATGAGGGGAGGGTGCCTGGCCCATAGGAAAATGGCAGAAAAGGATGGAAACACCACAGAAATGGTTCAGGGACAGCATAGGGAGGATGTCTGGATGCATCTTGGACTCCAACATCGCTGCTGGGAACGATCTTTCGCCCGTAGTACGCCATTTTTACAGACTGACCATAAAACACACAAAAAGGAAAATAAAAACGACTTTAGGCGAAAAATTGTTACCAAACAATATTTGCTGTATATTTACTTGTATATCATCTGCAAATTCTCCCAAAAATTTCCTTGATTTTCTGAAGTGAGGCCATGATTAAGAGGGAAACGTGCGCAGAGGCAAATTATCCCAAAAATTTCCTTGATTTTCAGAACTGAGGCCATGATTAAGAGGGAAACGTGCGCAGAGGCAAATTCTCCCAAAAATTTCCTTGATTTTCTGAACTGGGGCCATGATTAAGAGGGAAACGTGCGCAGAGGCAAATTCTCCCAAAAATTTCCTTGATTTTCAGAACTGAGGCCATGATTAAGAGGGAAACGTGCGCAGAGGCAAATTATCCCAAAAATTTCCTTGATTTTCTGAACTGGGGCCATGATTAAGAGGGAAACGTGCGCAGAGGCAAATTCTCCCAAAAATTTCCTTGATTTTATTGAACTGAGGCCATGATTAAGAGGGAAACGTGCACTGAGCTGACCATCTAAAACATTATGGGTGAGGGTCTGCTGCGGAGCTGACCATCCTAAACATTATATGCGAAGGCCCGCTAGTGAGCTGACGCTATAAAACATTATATGAGAGGGCCCGCTAGAGAGCTGACCCAATAAAACATTATATGAGAAGGCCCGCTGGTGAGCTGACCTATATAAAAATTGTCAAACAGGGCCCGCTGGTGAGCTGGCCTTATATAAAAATTATATCACAGGGCCCGCTGGTGAGCTGGCCCTATATAAAAATTATATCACAGGGCCCGCTGGTGAGCTGGCCCTATATAAAAATTATATCCCAGGGCATATGGAAGAGGAGGAGGAGGATGAGAAGATTAAGAGTCAACCATATACCCGTTTTTTGGGTGGAAGGGGTGAATGGGAATACAGAGTATTCCCATCATTGTAAATAACATATATAAAGTGAGTTTATGTTCCCCCGGGGCTTTCCTCCAGTGGAGTGGAGAAGTCAGGGGAAATCCAGGCCTTGTTCATTTTTATAAGTGTCAACCTATCAGCATTGTCGGTGGAAAGGCGGATACGCTTATCTGTTATGATGCCACCAGCAGCACTAAATACCCGCTCAGACAGAACGCTGGCGGCAGGGCAGGCCAGCACCTCCAAGGCGTAGAGTGCCAGTTCATACCACGTGTCCAGCTTGGACACCCAGTAGTTGTAAGGCACAGAGGGATCATTGAGGACGCTGACACGGTCTGCAACGTACTCCTTCACCATCTTCCAAAACTTTTCCCTCCTTGTGACACTAGGCTGCGCATCAGGGTGAGGGTGCTGGCGGGGTGTCATGAAGGTGTCCCACGCCTTGGAGAGTGTTGCCCTGCCTTTCTCGGAACTGCTGTGTGCTCCCCTTTTCTCCCCTTCTCTGTTGGCCAAGGTAGCACGTACTCTGCCGCCAGCGTTGTCAGATGGAAAATTTTGGAGCAATTTTTCAACAAGAACCTTCTGGTATTGCACCATTTTGCTTGTCCTTTCCACTGGAGGAATGAGAGATGAGAAATTCTCTTTGTAGCGGGGGTCCAGAAGGGTGAACACCCAGTAATCCGTGTTGTTTAAAATGCATATAACGCGTGGGTCACGGGAAAGGCAGCCTAACATAAAGTCAGCCATGTGTGCCAGAGTTCCAACAGTCAAGATTTCGCTGTCCTCACCAGGAGGATGACTCTCAATCTCCTCATCCTCTTCCTCCTCTTCTGCCCACCCACGCTGAAGAGATGGAAATAAAGTTCCATGGCTACCCTCTGTAGCGGAGGCAACCGTGTCTTCCTCCTCCTCCTCCTCCGCCTCCTCCAATTGTCGCTGAGAAGACGAAGTGAGGGTGCTCTGGCTATCACCTTGTGTAAGCTCTTCCTCCCCCATTTCCACCTCTTCCACATGCAAAGCATCGGTTTTAATTGTGAGCAGCGAGCGTTTCAGTAGACACAGAAGTGGGATGGTTACACTGATAATAGCGTTATCACCGCTCACCATCTGTGTCGATTCCTCAAAATTGCGTAAAACCTCGCAGAGGTCTGACATCCATTCCCACTCCTCACTTCTGATTACAGGAAGTTGAACGGAGAGGCGACGACCGTGTAACAGCTGGTACTCCACTACTGCCCTCTGCTGCTCACAAAGCCGGGCCAACATGTGGAAGGTGGAGTTCCAGCGCGTGCTCACGTCACACAGCAGCCGGTGAGCTGGCAATTGTAAGCGCTGCTGCAGCTTCAACAGGCCGGCCGAAGCTGTAGATGACTTACGGAAATGTGCACACACGCGGTGCACCTTGGTCAAGAGATCATGCACATTGGGGTAGGTTTTTAGAAATCGCTGCACCACTAAATTAAATACATGCGCTAGGCATGGTACGTGTGTGAGCTTGCCGAGCTCCAAAGCCGCCACCAAGTTACGCCCATTATCACACACAACCATGCCTGGTTGCAGGTTGAGTGGCGAGAGCCACTGCTCGGTCTGGTGACTAATCCCCTGCAACAGCTCTGAGGCCGTGTGCTGTTTGTCCCCAAGGCAGATCAGCTTCAGCACGGCCTGTTGACGCTTCCCCACTGCAGTGCTACACTGCTTCCAGCTACTGGCTGATGGGGGAGTGGCGCTGCGTGTAGAGAATTCGGAGGTGGAAACGGAGGAGGAGGAGCCAATAACGTAGGTGCTGGCGGAAACCCTGATGGAGGTAGGGCCCGCAATCCTCGGCGTGGGTAGCACCCGTGCCATCCCAGGGTCCGAGTCGCTCCCAGCCTCCACGACATTCACCCAGTGTGCCGTCAGGGAAATGTAGCGTCCCTGGCCACAAGCACTTGTCCATGTGTCAGTCGTTAAGTGGACCTTCCCAGTAACTGCGTTGGTCAGGGCACGGGTGATGTTACGGGACACATGGTGGTGTAATGCGGGGATGGCACACCGGGAAAAGTAGTGGCGGCTGGGGACCGCGTACCGAGGGACAGCTGCTGCCATCAGGCTGCGGAAGGACTCAGTGTCCACAAGCCTAAATGGCAGCATTTCGATGGCCAGTAATTTGGAAAGGTGTGAGGTTAGTGCTATGGCCTGTGGGTGGGTGGCTGGGTACTTTCTCTTGCGCTCAAACGCCTGGGGTAACGACATTTGGACGCTGTGCTGGGACAGGGAAGTGGATGTGGTCGCTGATGGTGCTTCAGATGCTACAGGTGCAGGGCGGGAGGTATGCGGGCCTGCGCCTTCGACAGGCGATTGGCCGGCACCGAAAACAGGGGAAGAGGAGGCAGTGGTGTGGCCTGCAGACACAGATGGGCGATCCAGGCGTTCCTCCCACTTACTACGGTGCTTGGATGCCATGTGTCGGATCATGCTGGTGGTGGTGAGGTTTCTAGTGTTCATGCCTCGGCTCATTCTGGTGTGGCACAGGTTGCAAACTACAATTCTTTTGTCGTCCGCACTTTCCTTAAAAAAACGCCATACCGCGGAACACCTACCCTTTGGCAAGGTAGATTTACGCAAGGGGGTGCTCCGTGGAACATTTGCGGGCCGGTTTGGTGCGGTCCGCCTTCTTTCTGTAGCCACACCACTGCCTCTTCCAGCCTGTTGCGGTGCTGCAGATGGCTCACCCTCAGGACTGCTGACATCGCTCGGCTCTACACCTTCCCAGGTGGGGTCAGTCACCTCATCGTCCACCAAGTCCTCCTCCACTTCCTCACTCTGATCATCCTCCTCAAGTCTTGATCCCACCACATACTCAGTCATTGACAACTGTATAACATTCTCCTCAACAAGGTCTTGAGACGGAAATAGTGGTTGATTTAATGGCAACTGTGTCTCATCATCATCATCATCATCCACTACTTCCTTTGACCTTAAATGCCGTTCACATCTGTCATCTTCTTGTGATTGGGTAGCCTCTAGAGGTTGTGAATCAGGGCACAAGATGTCATGTTCCTCTGCAAGCGTGCTTGGAGAGAGGGTCAAATGAAGGATTGGTGATGAGACGAGCTCCTCACTATATCCCAGTGTGGGATCACTTCTTTGACCAGACCGTGTATGGTGGGAGGAAGGATGATCAGAGTGAGGATTATGTTGACCAGACTCTTGGCTACTGAGAGTGGACTTGGTGGAAGACAGGGTGGTGCTTAACCGACTGGAAGCAGTATCAGCTGTCATCCAACCGACCACCTGTTCGCAGTGGTCGGACCTCGAGAGTGATGTCCTGCGACGCCCTGTAAAATTAGACATGAAGCTAGGTATGGTGGATGTCTTTCTTTCTTGTGCTCTGGCACCAGGCACAGTTTCTCCGCGTCCTGACCCGCGCCCTGAACTATCAGGATCACGTCCACTTCCCCGTCCCTTTTTACCCGCCTTCTTCATCTTACACGGAATATGTGACTTTAATATTTGAGTTTGAAAACTTAACAGTATTTCTTCCTATTCTGCAACTGTGCAGAGTACACAGAATAGGCTGCTAAACTGCGGTGACGAACACAGAATGGAATATGTGACTTTAATATTTGAGTTTGAAATCTTAACAGTATTTCTTCCTATTCTGCAACTGTGCAGAGTACACAGAATAGGCTGCTAAACTGCGGTGACACACACTGAATGGAATAAGTGACTTTAATATTTGAGTTTGAAAACTTAACAGTATTTCTTCCTATTCTGCAACTGTGCAGAGTACACAGAATAGGCTGCTAAACTGCGGTGACACACACTGAATGGAAAATGTGACTTTAATATTTGAGTTTGAAAACTTAACAGTATTTCTTCCTATTCTGCAACTGTGCAGAGTACACAGAATAGGCTGCTAAACTGCGGTGACACACACTGAATGGAATAAGTGACTTTAATATTTGAGTTTGAAAACTTAACAGTATTTCTTCCTATTCTGCAACTGTGCAAAGTACACAGAATAGGCTGCTAAACTGCGGTGACACACACTGAATGGAAAATGTGACTTTAATATTTGAGTTTGAAAACTTAACAGTATTTCTTCCTATTCTGCAACTGTGCAGAGTACACAGAATAGGCTGCTAAACTGCGGTGACACACACTGAATGGAAAATGTGACTTTAATATTTGAGTTTGAAAACTTAACAGTATTTCTTCCTATTCTGCAACTGTGCAGAGTACACAGAATAGGCTGCTAAACTGCGGTGACACACACTGAATGGAATAAGTGACTTTAATATTTGAGTTTGAAAACTTAACAGTATTTCTTCCTATTCTGCAACTGTGCAGAGTACACAGAATAGGCTGCTAAACTGCGGTGACACACACTGAATGGAAAATGTGACTTTAATATTTGAGTTTGAAAACTTAACAGTATTTCTTCCTATTCTGCAACTGTGCAGAGTACACAGAATAGGCTGCTAAACTGCGGTGACACACACTGAATGGAATAAGTGACTTTAATATTTGAGTTTGAAAACTTAACAGTATTTCTTCCTATTCTGCAACTGTGCAGAGTACACAGAATAGGCTGCTAAACTGCGGTGACACACACTGAATGGAAAATGTGACTTTAATATTTGAGTTTGAAAACTTAACAGTATTTCTTCCTATTCTGCAACTGTGCAGAGTACACAGAATAGGCTGCTAAACTGCGGTGACACACACTGAATGGAAAATGTGACTTTAATATTTGAGTTTGAAAACTTAACGGATTTCTTCCTATTCTGCAACTGTGCAGAGTACACAGAATAGGCTGCTAAACTGCGGTGACACACACTGAATGGAAAATGTGACTTTAATATTTGAGTTTGAAAACTTAACAGTATTTCTTCCTATTCTGCAACTGTGCAGAGTACACAGAATAGGCTGCTAAACTGCGGTGACACACACTGAATGGAATAAGTGACTTTAATATTTGAGTTTGAAAACTTAACAGTATTTCTTCCTATTCTGCAACTGTGCAGAGTACACAGAATAGGCTGCTAAACTGCGGTGACACACACTGAATGGAAAATGTGACTTTAATATTTGAGTTTGAAAACTTAACAGTATTTCTTCCTATTCTGCAACTCTGCACAGTACACAGAATGTGCTGCTACACTGCGGCGAAGCACACTGAATGAAATATGTGACTTTGATATTTTAGTTTGAAGACTTAACAGTATTTCTTCCTATTCTGCAACTCTGCACAGTACACAGAATGTGCTGCCACACTGCGGCGAAGCACACTGAATGGAATATGTGACTTTGATATTTTAGTTTGAAGACTTAACAGTATTTCTTCCTATTCTGCAACTCTGCACAGTACACAGAATGTGCTGCTACACTGCGGCGAAGCACACTGAATGGAATATGTGACTTTGATATTTTAGTTTGAAGACTTAACAGTATTTCTTCCTATTCTGCAACTCTGCACAGTACACAGAATGTGCTGCTACACTGCGGCGAAGCACACTGAATGGAATATGTGACTTTGATATTTTAGTTTGAAGACTTAACAGTATTTCTTCCTATTCTGCAACTCTGCACAGTACACAGAATGTGCTGCTACACTGCGGCGAAGCACACTGAATGGAATATGTGACTTTGATATTTTAGTTTGAAGACTTAACAGTATTTCTTCCTATTCTGCAACTCTGCACAGTACACAGAATGTGCTGCTACACTGCGGCGAAGCACACTGAATGGAATATGTGACTTTGATATTTTAGTTTGAAGACTTAACAGTATTTCTTCCTATTCTGCAACTCTGCACAGTACACAGAATGTGCTGCTACACTGCGGCGAAGCACACTGAATGGAATATGTGACTTTGATATTTTAGTTTGAAGACTTAACAGTATTTCTTCCTATTCTGCAACTCTGCACAGTACACAGAATGTGCTGCTAAACTGCGGCGAAGCACACTGAATGGAATATGTGACTTTGATATTTTAGTTTGAAGACTTAACAGTATTTCTTCCTATTCTGCAACTCTGCACAGTACACAGAATGTGCTGCTAAACTGCGGCGAAGCACACTGAATGGAATATGTGACTTTGATATTTTAGTTTGAAGACTTAACAGTATTTCTTCCTATTCTGCAACTCTGCACAGTACACAGAATGTGCTGCTAAACTGCGGCGACGCACACTGAATGGAATATGTGACTTTGATATTTTAGTTTGAAGACTTAACAGAATGTGCTCTAATCTGCAACTTTGCACACTAAACAGAATGTGCTCTAATCTGCAACTTTGCACACTAAACAGAATGTGCTCTAATCTGCAACTTTGCACACTGAACAGAATGTGCTCTAATCTGCAACTGTGCACACTAAACAGAATGTGCTCTAATCTGCAACTTTGCACACTAAACAGAATATATATTTTTTTTTTTTTTTCCCCCCACACAAAATAACCTGCTGCCCCCACACACAGTAGTCCTAAAAAGGACTTTTGGTTCTTTTTTTTCACAATTTTGCTTTTTTTCCTCCCTACACTGACTTTCCCTTCCTATCCTCAGCTCTCCCTGGCTAAGACTGAGCCGAACTCGATGGTCAGGTGCTATACAGCACCCGACCACGGGTTCTGGCCAGCCAATCAGTGTAATGCCAGCAGCCAAAATGGCTGCTGGCATTACACTGATGTCAGAGCCTCCCTGCACGTTTATTGGCTGCGCAGCAGCCGCAAAACGTGCGGGGAGGAGACCCGAACATGGCGGGCGAGCACATGCGGTACTCGTACGAGTACCGCCATGTGCCGAGCAGAGCGATGCTCGAGCCGATCCGAGCATCGGCCGAGCATGCTCGCTCAACACTAGTACTTGGGTTTACTAGATCAACTACCTATTTAATCTACTGAAACATAATATAACTCTATATGTTATAATAAGCTACAAAAGCATTCTAGAGCTGACAGTGGAAACTGACCACATGTCACTATCACGGTGCCCGTGCTATACTGGCGACATTCTGTCAGTTTTGCTCCTGCTGATGCTTATTGGCTGAAGTGGCTTTGTCCCGCCCAATATTTGTCCTTTAATACTGGGCCTTGTCACTTCTCCGGTGCCCTTTCGTGGTGTTTCCGTACCAGCCCTTGTTTCAGTTGTTCGTGTGATCTCTGTGTACCGACCCGGACGGCCTGCCTACTCTGCTGTATCCATTCCTTCTCTGTGTATCGACCCGGACTGCCTGACTATTCTGCTATCTCTTTCCTGCTCTGTGCACCGAACCGGCCCGGCTGACGTTCCTGCTCCGTGTACCGACTCGGATTGGCTGACGTTCCTGCTCTGTGTACTGACCCGGCCTGGCTGACGTTCCTGCTCTGTGTACCGACCCAGATTGGCTGACGTTCCTGCTCTGTGTACCGGCCCGGTTGGCCTCCATTCCTGCTTGCAGCCCCATCCGGTCCTCGGTTTGGGGTTGTTATCCGGTCTCCTCTCTGTCTCCGGATAGAGTCACTGTTGCCTCACTGTAGCCCTGCAGTTTAGTCTCAGTAATCTGTCTGTGTCGCGCGGGCGACATTCCGGTGTATATCCTCCATCTGGTACGCTTGACCCTTCTTCCTGCCATAAACGCTGAGGTTGGTCTTACTCTGGGCACTTCAGGCTATTCATTCGATCGGGCAGTTGACATTGGTCTGGACGTTCGTATACCCCTTCGGGGAAGGTGCCAAATTCCACCGGCTATCCATCCGTGCAGTCTCCGTTGGGCGCCCTTCCGAGCATGCAGCTACTGTCCTCCGCTACTGCTACAGCAGTCTACAAGCTTGTCCTGGGCCTCTGTTTACTACTGTGGCATTACTTGATATTTGTGCACTCTCTGCAGAGAAAGAGTCTAAAGGGTCTCGCGCTATTAGGGCCTGTCAGTCTTCCCGGCCTAATAGTAACCCATTCAGTGCTGCCTCGGTTGAGTATCACACGAACATTACCTGACGTGTGTCAGTATATTGTTGTTGCTGAATTGTACATATACTGGACCCGTGTGGGTATATATTACTGTAACCTGTCCTGTGTCAGTACTATATTGTGGTTATATATTACTGGACCCGTGAGGGTTATTGTTTTTCTGAGTTTGTTCAATAAAGCTGTGTTTTATCTAACCTACTGTGTCTGAGTGTCAAATAAACCGTAACAGTCACAAATGGAAGGAGATATTTCCCCTATTTGAGAAGTTTCACCATATTATTGAAACTGACGTTGTGGTACCAGTTAACATTGGTGAAAATCTGGCTAGGTATCCAGGACCTTTCTTAGCTAGAACTGGCAGTCAGGGCCTTTAGAGAAATACATGCTGGCGTATCATGCCAGCAACTGAAGTAGCTAGACCCCAGTGAGAGCAAAACTTTATAGTGTTTGTATTAGTCAGATAAAGATCATGCAAACATTATCCATCATTGGGACATTAGCTGTTAAATTTACAGTATACAGACACACATAAGTACTTAAAAATATATATACAACTGGGCGCATGGATCTTACACTTTGACACAGCACACACCACCTCAAACTGTCATTTCATAATTAACAAATGTCTCTGCAAAATCCCAGTGAATCTCATATGTATATAGTCTAAGTTCTGTATGCTTGATGTACGACACATTTACATTTATTTGTTAGGAGAAGTAAACTTTTTTTTTATAAAAACATTATGTTAGAGAGCTTTTGTTGCTGATTAAAACAAGGTCAATCCCAAAATGTATCACTGTTCAAATAACCAAGAAGTCAATATACTGTGCGTTTACCTCCTGATAGATGTAACTGACAGTAAGTGACTCAGCAGTTTCCTTGTCACCCCATGAATCACCTATCCTTCTGGATAGGTGATCCATGCTAGGTCTGAAATCATTGTATATGTAAAGAAAGTGCATATGACCTATGTTACAAATAGGTTATATGTGCTTTATCAAAAAAGCCAACAATTGTTACCCTATGGATCACCTATCCAGAAAGATAGGTGATCCATGCTAGGGGGTTGTCAGGAGGGGTCACCCCTGGTGGCATGAACTATATATTTATAATAAATGTAACAATTTTTTATATTTTTTTTATTGAAAATGCCGGAAATTGTCACCCACATTGATCACCTATCCTACTGGATAGGTGATCAATGCTAGAGGGGTGTCAGGAGGGGTCCCGACGCCCCCCTTGAGGTCTGTACTATTTTTTTAAAATACAATAAAATATACAAAATACAATAGCATTTATAACACATATACAGGAAAGGTATGCAGCCGCATACCTTGCCTATTAACCCTTTGAGTACCAGAGGGGGAGCAAACACATTGCAATGCATTGCTACCTCTCTGGTACTCATAGGGTTAATTATGCAATAAATATATATATATATATATATATATATATATATATATACAATGAAGGCATGTCAAATTACATTGAAGAATATACAGTGTCGAATGGGAGCAATATTTGTATAAATAAAATGGAGAAAGAAGGTCATGGAAGCAGTATAATTCAATTTTCAAAGGGTGAGTTAATATGTCAAAGGGGGGCAATATTTGTTAAACTAAAATGGAGAAAGGAGATCATGGGAGTACTATATGTCGATTTACAAAGTGGCGGTTAATATGTTGAAGAGGGCACTCTGTCGGATTTTCGATAATGTGGGGAACACATCTGATGTTTAACTTTCTGTTGTTAAATGTACTCCTATTTCCTTGGACTTTGACATTTAGCTCATTTTTTTAGGCGGTAGTTGAATAGAAGCAGACAGTGCTTTTTTATTAGTACGTCGAAACATGCTGTCTATGTCGGTTTTGTTTTACTGTGGTGATGCAACAGAATACGGGCAAAACACATTTGCAAAATACAAGCTGCTTGTTTTTAATGTAATGCCCATTTTGGCATGGGTAATACTTTGGAGCCTAAAGAGTTTAAAACATGTATTTATACATTTCCGTTACATAATAGGACAATAGTGTTTTTTCTTTCACACCATTCAGTTATACCTCTAAAATAAAGTGATTCTGTAATTAGAGTTATCAAGCCAAACATTTGTAGGCACTAATAACCCATCCTTTCAGCATTTCACTGAATTAAGAGGTTTTTATAACCTGTACTAAAATGTACTGTTGATAAGGGGAAACTCTCACCCCCAGTAAATCCTTCCTATATGAATCTTCCATGTCAATACATTTTTAATCCATTTAAAAAAATGCTGTATTGACAGAAAATAGGCTTTTAATGTAAGTGCAAGATGTAAATTCAGCTCTATACCACAGCCTGTCAATCTTCGTCTCTATCCCTCCCCAGTTGCTCCCCGTTACCAACCTCCTCCTCTGATGGAGGAATTCAACATGTGAACTGGAGCTCTCTCATTGGCCAGAGAGCTTGCCAGGTCACATGCTGGATTCCTCCATCATCAGAGGAGGTGGTAACGGGGAGCAACTGGGGAGGGGAACAGGCGAAAATTGACAGGCTGCGGTATAGAGCTGAATTTACATCTTGCACTTACATTAAAAAGCCTATTTTCTGTCAATACAGCATTTTTTTAAATGGATTAAAAATGTATTGACATGGAAGATTCATATAGGAAGGATTTACTGGGGGTGAGAGTTCCCCCTTATCAATAGTACATTTTAGTACAGGTTATAAAAACCTCTGACAAGCCTAGGGTCATACACGGAGCGGGTAGTCAGAGAGAGCCACAGGTCAGCACCAGATCGGTTAGTCAGACAAGCCAGGTAATACACAGAGCCCAAACAACAACTGCTCTGGAACACCATGAAAGGGCAACTGAAGTGGTGTCCAGGCAGTTTAAATACTGATTGCTCCACCTCTGAGAGGTGGAGCAATAATGTACTGTGCCTTTAAGAAAGCCGGTTGGTGACGTCATCAGGGAATCTCTGTGATGCGAGCCTGACTTTCAGATGCTGCAGGAGCTGCCAGGGGAAGCAGTAAGGAGACCGGTTGCCCAGATGTGTACCAGGGCACACCGGTTCTCCTGATGCAGTGTGCGGCAACCCCATGAGGACTCCACTAGGGACCGGTCGCTCACAGGGTAACCACGGCTGTCCCTAGAAAGGTAAGTGGAAAGCTTACACCCTTGCATTGACATCCTGTCCTATCCCTATACTACCTCCCCCACTCATTGACGCTACCCAGCAATGAATTGCCCACTTTCCCGAGCACTGACTACCTGTCTTATCCCTACATTACCTTCCCCACTCACTGACACTGCCCAGCAATGCATTACCCTCCGCCTCTAGCACTAACTTCCTGTCTTAGCCCTACATTACCTCTCCCACTCACTGACATTGCTCAGCAATACATCTCCCCTTTCCCCTAGCACTGACTTCCTGGTTTATCCCTACATTACCTCCCCCACTCACTGACGCTGCTCAGCAATACATCTCCCCTATCACTGACTTCCTGTTTTATCCCTACATTACCTCCCCCACTCACTGAAGCTGCTCAGCAATACATCTCCCCTCTCCCTGTAACTGACTTCCTGTTTTATCCCTACATTACCTCCCCCACTCACTGACACTGCTCAGCAATACATCTCCCCTCTCCCCTATCACTGATGTCCTGTATTATCCCTACATTACCCTCCCCACTCACTGTCACTGTTCAGCAATGCATTGCTAACCTCCTCTAGCACTGAAAAGGTTAAGTGTCAATGAGAGCAACACACTGTGAAGCAATCCATCTGCACACCCCTCTAGTCCTTAACAGGTTAAGTAAGATGATTTTTTTTCTACTGCTTTATTCTTATAGCCAAATTATTGTGATTTCTCATTGTTGCATGAAATAAAAGAACTTTGCATTGTACAGGAAGCAACTGGAAAGGAATAAAAGGCAAGACTGTGTGGGGAGAAATACAATATGTTTGTTTTGAAAAGTAAACATAAATACTGTGTGCATGTTTAGTGAAATGTCAGCAGAAACTGATTTCAGTAAATACGGCTGGTGGTGTGGTGACTAACAAATTTATAACAAGTTCCTGACTTTGTCTTCTCAGATACGACCCATGCAACTGACTGTTCTGTATAATAATAATAATTAAAAAAAATATATATATATATATGTATAACATAAAGTGCTAGCCTGCTAAGCTCCCTTTGTGTGTAACCACAATGCGCAGTAGAGACTGCCAGAACAATGCAGTCATGCGCAGTAGAGACTGGATAAATGCTCTGTTCCGGAGCGGGGTGCTCTGAAAGGCTCACCGCCTGTCTCTGCTCTTGGCTCCGGGGCAGCAGCCGGGGCCGCTGGGTGACACTTTGGCCCGTGTGCACGGGCTTTCATACTAGTATTTCTATATATCCTATATTATAATTCGCTAGGATGTTTGTCAGAAGCCGTCATGCCCATAGAGACTGCTGTGCTCCCTGTAGTTATGCACAGTAGAGACAGCCCGCTGTTCAGTCATGCACAGGACTGACTGCCCAAAAGCGCCACAGCTGATACGGAGCAGGGCACTCCGAATTCAGACCTGAGTCCTCTCTGCGCACCTTTCTGGGACCAAGAGGTCCCAGGAAGGTGCGCAGTTAGGACTAGGTCTGAATTCGGAGTGCCCCGCTCTGTATCAGCCGTGGCAAGTTCGGGCATTCAGTACTGCGCATGACTGCAGCACCGCCAATGAGAAGAGAGGCTCTGGCCACCAGCCGATGTTGCTGGGTGGCACTGTGGCCCATGTACATGGGCTTTAAAACTAGTACATATACATGTAATGCAGCCCAGACACAGCTTGCTCAAACATTCCTGCATTCACTACATAATGCAGAAAAGTTTTAGCATCAGTTTGGCATGTGTGACCTCCATGCAGGAGTCACATGGACAACTGGATGAATGCATTGCTTACTGCAATGATCCAATCAATAGCCAGTCCACTTGAGTGTCACCCAATAACATTTGTCTGACACCCCCATGGGTAAGCCTTTAGCTCAACCATTATAATGTGTGATGGATGAAACTGTTTTTTTCAAAAGAAAAACATGCAAAAAAAAGCATGTCCTGCCTTTGGAATTCCAGCAAACACTGCAGTATTTCCATTTTTTCCACATTCTTAATTGCACTAAAATCGATTAGAATAATGCACCCCCTTCCCCCCAAAGTGAAGCGTTTGCCCATATATTTCCTCTGTGCTAAAGTATAAATGAAGGGTATCAGTTCCTGCATATTGTCAGTTTATGCTTGAGCGAGAAAGAGAATTCTGCTGAATTTTGATGCTAGATCGTGTAGACAGGATGGCAAAGAGAAGGAGATGAGGTTGATTGATAGCAGTATTGGTGGTCCTAGCCTTTACCATTTGCTCTCTGGGTGTGGGTGTTATGGGAGAAAGGAGAGTTAGAAAAAAAATGTTTGACTAATAAGTAACAGCCAAACAGGCAGATTATCCATTCATTCATACCTGAGCTGGCAGTGGCCGAGTCTGAGACTACTGAAACTGAATAAATCCACTGAGAGTGAGTAACAGCTGTTGTGCAGACATAATACATTATATATTCAAGACAAGCAGAAGATACAACTTGACATGTGTTACTTATTCACTCTTCACTCACTCACTCACTCACTTACTCACTCACACACTCACTCCTACATCCACAAGATCAAAAGGGATATATTTAGGTGTTATTGTGCTATATCAGCTGTTATGCATTTTTATCCTTAATTGCAAGCTGCTGATTCAGCAGTTAACAGGTCCGTCCTGTACTGTACTGAAAAATTCCACTACAGTCCTTGGAAGATAAAGCTTCTGGAATCTTGACCCTAGCTATTAAGGCAGAGGCTGGCAGGCAAAGAGGGAACTAGAGTTTGTTGCTATGCAGGGAGTGTATGATTTGTAGGCAGTAACGCTGACAGTAACCGACAGGGACAATAAAAAAAATACTTTTGACTGATAGGACAATAAAAAAAATACTTTAAACTGATAGGTGGTGACAAGCTTGAGATCCTACATCTGAGCTGAGACTGAGCTGTCAGAGACATACATTATACATTATTTTCAGACATTCAGAACATCACTCCACAAGCTAACAACTTTATTGTGCACTTTACACTAAAAATCAACACTGCTATAATTACGCCCACCAACTTTTCTAGGTGCAGGGGGTAAGGGAAAAGGAGTAGGAGAAGTACTTTGATATGTTGATGGTAGTAAAGTTGTACTACAAAAAGTTACCAGCCATGAGAAGGCTGTTTGTAAAAGTGAATGAAAAGTTCCAAGTAGAAGTACTAAACCTTTTAACATTAAAGATGACGATGAGTCACATTCTAGTGTTGTTGCTATAGCGGAGGAGGATTTAGCAGAGATACCAACTGCTGTGTCAGACAATGACAGTAACAACCCAACACAAGCTAGTTCTCAGTGTCCTTTAAACTCCCCCAAGGGGAAAAGTAAAAATAAATTCCTTCAGAGTTTAAAAAATTTTGAAGAATATGAAAGTAGTGGAGAGGAAACAGATGATGCTGATGATCTAATTACTGATGATGATGTTGATTTAACCCCTTAATGACTGCCCGATCCAGGAGACTGAGGCCGTTACAGACCACTCCACTTTTTTTTTTAATTGAAATTTCTAAAATAAACAGTACAGTAAGGTACATATTATAACAGCTGTACATTAGAATAATTAGTAAAGAAAACAAAAGAATGGCATAGAGAATCATATAATGAAGACACATGTACTTAAGTTTTTCATTCAGGCACTTGAGATTATAGAAATAATACTAACTGTAATTCCAAATGGTGTATGGAGAGCCTGAGAAGAGGAACATTTGTCATCTGTATGCTGATGTAAATAGAAAGGAGTCTTTAGAAGCACCAAGAAAAAGAGTAAATAAGGAAGAAGGAAATGAATGAGGGGAAAAGGGGGAAACAACCAGTGCCTTATAACAAATGAGAGAAATCAACTGTGGACCATAGGTTATGAAACCTGTGTAGACGATTCATAAACAAAGCATGGGTTTTTTCATAGTGTAGTACTGACTGTCACGCCACTTTTTTCTTGCTGAAATGCATTCTGGGATGGCAGAGCAGTGTGCAGCCGTGCTGCCATACCAGAACTCTATGACGTGCCAGGACCATCACCGGTCCTTAACATTCAGAGCAGCAGTATGGTTCTGTCACATCATGTGTCATTAAGGGGTTAAAATATGTCCCTCCAATATTCTCCCTGATACAGATGAAGTAGAGAGTAAGGGCAATGATGATATAGCCAATAAATAAGCTGAAAAGAAAAGGATCAATCTTCCACCACTAAAAAGAAACAATGTCTATTAATAATCTCTTTGAGAGATCAATTTGAAGTTTTAACTCTGGAAAAGTAAACATGACTAAAAATACACAATCATCACCTCAGTATCATTGCCAGTGCCACCTCTTCCAAGCCTAATCCCGTCTCAGTCATACTGATTATTATCAAATAAACAGCTACACTGGTCAGCATCCATAACCCATAACCCTAGCAGCTACTGCTGCTGTTCATTGTTTAGAACCAGACACCTAATTCTAGTATTCTTTCCATGAAGGAGATTCATTGGATGCAGTGCATAAGGGAACATATACAGACTGTCCAGCCAGTAAAACATGCACAGCTCATTGCAGAGACTAGGAGGGTCAGTTATTTTTATTAACTGTTTGGTAATGAATGTGACCCTGGGAAGTTTGTCACCCAAAGTTTGTCACCCACTACCATCAATAGTCAGTTTGATAGTCCACCCATTCTAGTGCTAACAGTTTTTTTTCAAGGATTATGTTATGTCATTAGCCTCAACCTACTAACAATACATTATATTCCTTACATGAGAGTAACCACCTGCCCCATCACCAGTTTAAATTGGAGGTCCCTACCAACCTCCTAACATTTTTTCCACACTTATGTTACCATGGAGCTAATTCTTCTAAAAATTAATTACATTCCTTGCAAGAACATAACCACCTATGCCATCCACAGCATAAAATGGAGGTCCCTAACAGCCTGCTAAAACAAATCTAGGCTTACGATGCCATAGGACTCAGCCTGCTAGCAATGCATTACATACCTTGCAAGAGCATAGCCACCTGTTCCACTATCAGCTTGCACTGGAAGTCTCTCCAATCCTTCTAACAATTTATTCATGGCTTGTATTGCTGTCAGTCTCAGCCTGCTAACATTTTTTTCCCGGGTTTTATATCTTACCTTTGGCCACAGCCTGCTAACAATATTTTCAAGGCTTCTGTTGCCATGGGACTCAATTTGCTAACAAATTTTACTTTCAACTGTGGATTTCTTCATTTTCAGTAATTATCAGCAGTAGTATTGTGCAGGAGTTGTCCCTGCTATAGAACGGATAGGCGGAAACTGTCAAAGTTCTTGTGGGGATTTCATTTTAGGTAGTGAAACAACTGAAATGTAAAGTTTTTTGATTAATGGAAATTTTCACAAAAACTGGAAAATTATGTTATTTTCTGCAGAAATTCCAGCAGAAAAACAAGGTTTCACACCCACACCCATCCCTACCTGCAATCCTCCCCACCACCAGAGTTAAGTCTGACATGGTTGTATGAATGTTGTTGCCATAAAGCACATTCAAATTACCTTTGTACACATAGCCTTAAAGGGATAGTAATACTTCATTTTAACTTTATTTTATTTTGTAGGCATTAAAAAAACATGAAGAATGATATAAGTCTTATCTCTGAAACCTTTATGGTTTAAGAGATATTCACAAACAAAGTATCCCCCCCCCTGTTCAACCAGATCAGAAGGGAGATGCCCAGGTAGACTGCAGAGAGGGACAATCTTCAATTAAGATAATGGAAAAAGCTGAAAAACTTGTCAAGGGGGGAAGGGCTTTCATTGTTTTCATACAAAGAAAATTGTCCCCTTCTGTTATCTGTACTGTCATACAACCAGACTCACATCTGAGAAGAGATGGCTTACACTAGGTAAAAGGGGCGGGGAGGGGAACTTTGCTTGTGAATATCTCATAAACCATAAAGGTTTGAGAGATAAGACTTATATCATTCTTCATGTTTTTTTAATGCCTACAAAATAAAATAAAGTTAAAACGAAGTATTACTATCCCTTTAAAGGGAAACTAACCTGAGAAACAAAAATGAATTATATATGTTAAAGGTTTGCTATTTACTATATTCTCACTACTACTCGTATATCTGGCAACATTTTAAAATTACACTACAAATTGTGAAGATTCCTTCCTGAGATTTTCCTCCTCAGTGTTAGGGCTGTCAGCTTATTAGCTGCTCTATTCAGAGCCTGGTTAATACTCCATAGGGCCCTAGGCATAATCCCAAATTGGGGTCCTACCCCAAACTGCAACTGAGCCCAACATTGGCTATCAGTGAACAAGGCTGACAAACTATGATACCAGTGGACAACGGGACACGAGGCTGGGCTGCCAGGCATTGTATGTGAGAGTCTATCTATGTCTATCAGAGGACAGTTGGACACAGGGCTGAGCTGTGGAAGTCCAAATGTGACCTTCAGAGGGTTACTCAATAAATTGCAAAGCAATTGTAATCAGACCTTGTTGGGAGGGCAACAAGGAGATAGTAGATCAATTGAGGTGATCGTGCAGGACAGCATGGCTGCCCTGCTTCCATCTACCCAGTTTTCTGGGTAGGAGTGGGCAGGACCAGGTAAAGCTTCCCACATCAATTGACATCAATAATGTCACTGGTCATGTGGGAGGCTATCGGCTGGGAGATCAATAGCTGGGGAGACATAAGGAAAGTTCCTGATGCCACCCAGTGAGGACTGGCAAGAAAGTAAGCCAAAGTTAATTATCACCCACCAGGCCAGACTGCAGATGCCCCCCACCCTGGAATGACACAGGCTCTAGGCAGTACCCTATTTACCTAGTGCATAATCCTACTCTGGTTGTGTTGTCACTATACCCTCCTGTACAGCAAAAGGAAACAAGCTTTCCACTGAAAGCTTCAGCACTTGCTGGAAGTTGGGCAAGAACTTTGAGTTTGCTTGTAGAATTTACTAAAGATGGGAGTATAGGTGATTAATTAGTAAAAGACCAGTCTTTAAAAGATGTTTAAATGTAATTTGCCTTTTAAATCTAATAAACATTATGGCGCTTATGTATAAATACAAAAATGGATAAATTATTGGGCAAAACAACTGAACACTTTATAATAAATGCAAATAATCTTTTATTCAAATGGGATCGTAACCCTTTGAGTGCCAGAAGTATTGTGTAATTGTTTTTCCCTAAAACAATCACATTTTATTTCTATACATATGGATTTGTTTAATATAAAATTGCTTTCTGACAACTAAGCGGCATATTTTAATATAATATGGAGTCATTCCTATTTATATATTTAGATTACAGACCTATGCATTGGAAACTGAACGAAGACTTTTGAAAGTAAAATCACTTCTCTAATAAAAATGCATTTATTCTCTTACAATCCTTTGCCTTCTGCAGCAGCATATTTATTAGTTGATCTTAAGAGTGAACTGAAAAATATTTATTTAAACTGAAACTGAAATTAAGAATATATAAATAAAAGAAATTTGTTACAATTCAGTCTTGTACTAGTTAATCACAACTACTCTAGCAAGACAGTAAAAGAATTATAAAATGACAGGTCTCCATGTACAGGTTCCCTATTGTGCTTCTCGGTGCCAGAGCTGGTGTCTTGAGCTCCAAGGATGTAGCTGATTCCTATTGGCTGCTGTTTTGTAACATCCCAGGACAGGCAATAGAAATGAGTGTGCCAGTGGCAGCTTTAGCTCTTGCAGGAGGTGGGACAAATTGTTTGATGAGAAATGATACTCTGAGCGCCATATGCTTATAATGTTGCAACTTGTTACTTCCAGAGGTAGGAGTAATAGCATTTAACTAGTACAACAGTCAGTTTTGTGTGTCAGATAAATTTGCAATGCATTGTGTGCAAACCCCTCTGCCACTCATTTGTTTCATGTGTGTTACCCATGTTCTCTTTATCCAGCATGCTACAAAACATTATTTTTCCCTTATAGAAATAAATCATCATTGCAACATGAGTTTAATCATTGCTCCTCTGCTTAATTCCATCTAACATTATTAATGGTCAACTTAAATTCACACAACCGCCTACCAATGATTTGGAGTTACATACACTTAAATACATTTTACTACAGACCAGCATCTATAAATATTCTCTATTTATTTTCTTAGACTTCAAATCTAGTCTTACATGTGCTCTGAAGGAGTAGCCATTTCTGCCTGCTTCAGGGTTCCCATTGATTGTCCTGCATTATCTATAAATGGGCTGATATGAGATAACTGTCTTTCTGGAAACATGTGCAGAGAGCTTTAATCACAATAAATTAACTGACTTTAGCTCCTATCCATGAATACAGATAACACAAACTGTATTAAAGGAATAGTAATAGATCAATTTAAGCAAACGGAATATTGTAGCTATTAATAAAAAAAATAATTAAGCCCATGTCCTGGGACCGGCTGGTGGCTCTTCAGAAGGGTCAAGATCATGAGATTTAAAAACAAATACTTCATTGGAACTGTTTACAAAAGTGTGCCTGTAGACAGTTCCAATTAAGTATTTGTTTTCAGATCTCATGATCTTGGTTCTGTTGAAGAGCCGCAGGCCTGTCCCAGGACCAGGATCTCCTTCTGCAAGACAGAGCATGATGTATGAGAAAGGGGAGGGAGGGGGAAACTTTATAATCGTATATCTCTCAAACCAGGGCTTAAAATGGGAAGTCCTTTGCTACTAGCCAGACCTGAAAAGTTACTCGCCACTGCAAGCCATAACATACCCACCAGGGCTTAATTTCTACTCGCCAGGGCTGAATTTTCACTCGCCATTGGCTAGTGGTGAGTGGAAATTTTGAGCCCTGTCTCAAACCATAATGTTTTGATAGATTGGAATGGGCTCAATTATTTTATTTTTTTAATAGCTACAATATTCCGTTTACTTAAATTGATCTATTACTATCCCTTTAAATACATTGTTTCTAAACAGGACAATGTATACAGGCATTACAAGTTTAGGTTTATTATTTTAGGAATACTATTTACACATGCTAGCTACGTGATAAGTTATATAAACCTATATTATTTTTTTGATGTTATTGTTCTTTTAAAGAAGAGAAGAAATATCAATTGGAAATTTAAAGGGAACGTAACACCTCCTAATAATAAACTCCCACTTAACTTACTATAATCAGAAGATCCTAATTGTCCCTATTAATTTTGCCCTTGTGCCTTTTTCCGACACATGAAATCTTCAGTCGGTCCTGTGTGTCATGTCCATGGAAGAAGACATGATAGTTGCTGGCAGTTTTTTCAAACTGAAGCAGACAGAACGCCTAAACCAACCTAACCCTTTAAGGACTAGTTAGGTTTGGAATGCATTGTGAAGCAATATGTTGCACACCCCTCTGATTCTTAAAGGGATATGTTTGTATCCTGTGGTCCTGCTAGTAACTATCATGTCTGCCTCCATGGACATCACATCCTGGACTGATTAATGATGCTACCTCTTGAACCAAGTAGCAAGAAAAAAAGTCATAGGGGGCATTAAGAGTTCTTGGCCATTAATAGGAGGTGCTACTTCAATTTTAATTTAGAGTATGAGTTCCCACAAGCAGAGGCCTCTCTGCTATTTATTTTAATGTGGTTCTCACCATTGGTGCTATTGGCATCAGCTTTGAAGATCACTTTAGCATTCAAGGGGCTAAACGCCCCATTTAAATTAATGGGAATTTTTATGTGTCCCCTATGGTCCAGTGTTTTGTTCTAGATTAACTAAACTTAGCTGGGTCAGTCTATTTCTATTTTAAATATATTTATATTTCTATTTTTCTATTTTATTATCCGCTATTACTGGTGACGGCAGCTCGATAAGGTTAAAGACCAGCCATTATAAATACTGGCTACGTTCATAACTTTGTCCATGTCTTACATAACTGAACTTGAAGGGATAGAAAGATAAACAGACAATATACAAGTTGCTCTTGTATGAAAGTTTATGTTGTAGAGATCACATAGATCAGCAGTTCTCAAAATTATGATTGTGGAACCATCTAGTTTCACACGAAGGGGAGATTCACTAAGCGGTCATAAAGAGGCGATAAAGTGGACATGACTTCTCCAGTAGTATCACTGCTCCAGTTCCTATTTTATTCCATGGAGCCTATGCATTAAGATTTTTCCAGCTTTGGAGATCATAGTGCATAGGTTCTATAGAATAACATATGAATTAGAGAAGTGATAAACTGGAGAAGTCATCTCCACTTTATCACCGCTTTGAGAATCTCCCCCAAGATTTCTTTAAACCCTTGGATGTTAGAGAGATCTCCAATAATAAGTATTTGAGTGACAGAGCACTGGATACCACAATGGCACTCAAAGGGTTAAATTAGTATCCATATCAATTTACTGGAATCGCTGTTTGTTAGTTTCATTAAAAATATTTATTCAAAACTGTCTGTATTATGTGCTTTTTTGTTTTACAATCAGTTTAAAATTGTTTTATAGAATTTTGATTTAGTAGTTGGGGAATCTAATCTCAGCAGAGTTGGCCTGCTTAGTAATGTGTTGCACACCCCTCTGGTTCTCAAAGGGTTAAGGAATTGTAAAGAGATGGTTTGATCATTTCCTTGACTGTTTGGACTATACGGTAACCTCAGGGATTGTTTCTCCTAAATGATAAGTTTGCGTGTGATACTGATGACCTGTAGATTCAACAAGATGTTTTGTGCTATTGAAAACTGCCTAATTACTACAAGCTGTGGGATTTTATACAAAGAAAAATGACTAAATTACCTTTTGATTAATAAAGCAAACCCAACTTAAATATGATGGTATTTAAGGAATGTTAAATTCAGTAAAATACTAATTCAAATTCTTCCTGTGTGTAATTATAATGTAGACATTTCACAAAGGATAATTCTTGAACAATAAAAGATTCTATTCTATTGTACTATTACTAGTTGAAGAGCCCGTGTACACGGGCCACAGTGCCACCCAGCAACGGCTGCGGTGCAGTCATGCACAGTAGAGACTGCCCTGTGCTGCAGCTGTTACGGAGCGGGGCACTCCGAATTCAGCCTGTAGTCGGTGCACAGAAAGGACTACGGTCTGAATTCGGAGCCCCACTCCGTTATCAGCGTGTGGCGGACAGTCTGCAGTGCGCCTGACTGCAGAGCACCCAGCCATCTCTACTGTGCATGACAGCATCTGACAAACATATATTTGGCAAACTATTATATAGGATACTCCTTGGATACTAGAAAGCATCAGAGTCCTTTAGCCCTTTGGCACTCAAAGGGCTAAGCAGGGTGCTTTTTTTTTGCTTTTTTTTTTAAATAGGTACTCATGGGAAATGCTTCCTTCAAGTGTTATTTCAGATAAAACCAGACAACAAAACAAAACTTTTTTTATTTTATTTTCTCTGGGGAACGTCTGTCCCTGATTTCCCTTCTCCTTAGGATAGTATAGCAACAGAGTAAACTTGTGGTAACTCTTCATAAACTGAAATGTAACATAAAAATTATAACAATTTTAAGTTGTATTTACTTTGTATTGAGTATCTCTTAGCCATGGGATTATCTTTGCTTTAATCAGCTGGGAAAACACTACAGTATTTTTTTCTTTTTCAAAAAAAAATTCACAATTACTGTATTGTTCAATAGGCATAAAGAATGAGACCCACAGGCCATCAATGTGCAGACCATGGACCTAGGGCCCGATTGTGGTGCCACTGTGAGGCTCTCCATAGAGAGAAGCTTTATAAATGCCCTGCAGCCCAGCATCAATCTACCCTCCTTAACTCAGCCTAGAGTTGCCGCCTGCCCAGTGTTTTGGCTTCTGCCACCTGAATACTAGAGAGGTCTTCAATGCAATGCAAATACAATGAATTGGACTCTTGTCTAGCATCCAATGAGCTAACAGCCCCATTTAAAGCAATGGACAATTTTATTTGTTATCTATGGAGAACTTGGTTTGCTACAGATTTGTACCACTTTTGGTTAAAATATCAGTTTTTATCCTCCACAAAATAAACTGGGCCTTATTCATCAAGCTAAAGAACAGACACTTTGGAGCAAACCAACTGCACCATTTGGGGGGGATAAAAATTATACAAATTCCCGTTGATTTGAAAGAAGCTTTTAACTCCCTGAAAGACAATGTGAATCAATGGGGTTAAAAGCCGCATTTAAATCAATAGGAATTTATATTTTTCTCTATAATACAGTTGGTTTACCCTGGAATTGTGCCAGTGTTCTTAGGACTATGTGGCACTGACTTTTTTTGTCTCTTTGTAATGTGAGACTGTGAGTTGTGTTACAGGGGATGGGCACCTACTTGTGTTAGGCGAGATCTGTTAGGGGATCACCTGCATTTGTGGGGAGATTTAGAAATATTATTTGTTTTGCAAAGGTAGGGATGGAAGAGCCTTGCTGTAGGAGAAGTGGGAGGAAGAGACCTGGCTGAGGGAAACAGAGACCTTGAGAGGTGGAAATAGAAATACTTTGCATGTGTGTTTGGTGGGGAGACACTTGTGGAGGGATAACGAGGTAACAGAGACATGGGTGGAGGGGCAGGTATAGAGTTATGATTAGAAAAAGTTGGACAATGAGGTGTCAGATGGTGTGTGATTATGTGACTACCAGAGGGACAAGACAGGTTAGCAGATAGTGTATGGGCGGTTCTGTGGACACCAGTGGACAGTGGAACCAGGCTGAGGTATCAAATAGTATATAATAGATCCCAACGTTCACAGATCCTTAGTATATTATATACATGGACCCGACCAGCCAATGTTGTGGCACTCCTTGTAGCTCAATGCTGAGTATGCTGTCCTCAACTGTGTTTGATTTTAAGGTGCCTCCCATATAACAGAGAGGAAACAATGATGGTGATCAAGATAACATATCATATACATTGGGAGGCCTCTCTCACTGTGCAACTTAGCATTTCTTTGCAGTATTTCAACCATTGTACTCTGCTTGTGGGTTTTCTGGCTGATGGAACCTGGTGCAACCCTCTTCCCCCTTTTTTCCCCCTTCTCTCTCTTCTATATTCACTCTATATGCTCTCTCCTACTACTTTTACATTAGCTTCTTAATTAATTTTCTCTCAGTCCCGCTACCTTCTCTTATAATCTGCCATACTCTCCTGATCGTGCTACCTCTACCCCAGTAGCTGATTCTGTTCTTCATCCAATATACTAATGTCAACCAATTATTTCTGAAACAGATGTCCTCTTTGGTGTACAATTCTGTCACTCGTTGTCCACATTGTATCGAACTTATTGATGTATCTATATACTATGATAAGTGACTACATTATGTAATTTTACATTGTAATGATTAATCTGTTAATAAACTGTTTATAACAAAAAAAAAAGATAACATGTCATGTTCAGTTTTCAATGCAGTGAAAACATTCAACAGTGTAACCCTGTGAGTGCTACAGGGGTGTCCAACACTGCTTTGAAATACATTGGACACCCCACTGGTGTTTAAAATATTAAAAGGATAGTAATGTCCCATAAAAAATATTTTTCAAATTGTAGTCCTTAAAAAGTTGAGCACAGCACAAAAAATATCTCTCAAACCGCCGTGGTTTGAGAGATACATGCATTTAAATTTCATGATTTCCTGCTGTCAGCTGTAAAGCTGTCAGCAGGAGATCCATGTTGGCCGACAGGGAGGCTCTGCAGCAGAGCCACAATCTCATTATTTACAATGAATTACATCATTGGAATGGTCTACAAAGTGTGCTTGCAAAACAAGCACACTTTTTAGACCATTCCAATGAACTAATTCATTGTAAATAATGCAATTGCGGCTCTGCTGCAGAGCCTCCGTGTCGGCTGACACGGATCTCCTGCTGACAGCTTTACAGCTGACAGCAGGAAATCACAAACTTTAAATGCCTGTATCTCTTAAACCATAGCGGTTTGAGAGATACGTTTTTTTGTGCTGTGCTCAACTTTTTAAGGACTACAATTTGAAAAATATTTTTTGTGGGACATTACTATCCCTTTAAGGCAGAGGTAAACTTTTTGTCTGAAGAAAATATTTGTAATTAATTTCCTACTGAGTAAAACAAGGTTACTCTTACTGATGGGTGATTTTTCATTCACATGTTTTGACAGTGCAAACAAAATATTAATTACTTTTATCAATTTGTAGTGATGCTATATAATATGTCAAGACAAAGATCGATAAGACAATTATGAAAGTTTTGATGAATGTGGTGAAAGTTGCTAGATTAAAACTGTTTTCTGTACCAGGTGAAGAGTCAATGTATTAACCCAATACATAAATCAAATGATGCACCGTAGGGAACACATACATTTCCCCAAATTCCCCTCAATTTAAATGAGGCTTTAAAGTGGATTTATCGCCTTGAATTAATTTGAAAACTTAATTCAAAACGGTTTATATATCATGTTACTCCTGAGGAAGAGACATCCTGCGAGAGTCATAAAACGCTTTGAGTAATATATATATTTTTCATTCTTTTTGAGAGTAACATACCTCTGACTCTTTTCTGGGATTGCTTTTACTCTTTAAGTTATTATTTTTAGATTTATCATCTTATTTTTGTGTACCCCCCACAGGAGCTGGGTGGGCCCATCAGTCCTTGAATTATTCTGGGATTTCTAATAAATGATGACTATATAATTATGTTTTTATGTATTGATTATCATTAAAGGGATAGTAATGTTTGATAAAACAGGAGTTAACATTAGCACCTACAATAGAATTTAGCCCTAGATGCATTTCTTTCAAGTAAGTAAAACAAGACGTTCTGATAAAAAGATTAATACTCAATTATACAATTATACAATTTTCATTTTTCTAGGTTATAAGGCAAGGGCTGAACTTGATTGATGTGTCTTTTTTGACACCGTTTTTTTTAATATGTAATTAGTATAAAGTAGCATACAATTTCTCAGCTAGCTCACAATACAGAAATACAAGTATCAATATACATTTTAAACCAGTTGTTTCCAGTCTTTTTTTTTAATCAAGGCTCTGCTAATATGTAATCTGGAGATTTCAGGAAGCCTCTTACATCATATATCTCATATGCATGTGTAATGAAGGGAACAGATTTATATAATTATAAAGGTGTTTTTAGGCTTCACAATCAGAATGACAAAATCCAGCACATAGTGCATAATACTTTCCATAAAAATAAATTTGGAATTCATCATATTAATTTTTCTTAAAATCTTTAAAGGGATAGTAATACCTAAAATGTAAAAAAAAATATGTTGTAGGGTTTATCCCCCTGAGTAAAACAAGAGTACTCCCACTGCTGAAAGATGTTTCATTCAAAAGTTATTAATTTTCAAAGTTGAATTTTTTAGGTGCAATATCACAGTGGCCTGAAATTTTACAGTGGCGCTGTTGCTACACGATCCTATGGACAGCTCTGGTCTCAGGACCATAAATCTCCATAGGATGGTGTAGCAACAGCGCCACTGTAAAATTTCAGGCCACTGTGATATTGCACCTAAAAAATTCAACTTTGAAAATTAATAACTTTTGAATGAAACATCTTTCAGCAGTGGGAGTACTCTTGTTTTACTCAGGGGGATAAACCCTACAACATATTTTTTTTTACATTTTAGGTATTACTATCCCTTTAAAGAAAAGAGTGACACCTCAAGCTGGTATCTAAGACATGCCAAGCTGTTGTTCAAAGCACCCCGAGCTGGTATTCAAGACACTCCTTTGAGAACCAGTGTCTCCTTACAACCCAGGCTCCCCTAGGCAAGGCACCTTGGTGTTCTGCCCAGGGCTGCTCCCTGACTCCTCACAAGGTCCCACCCCCAGTCCCATCCATCATTTCCTGGCACAGAAAATACCCTTGGCTTATAATAAGCAAGAATGGAAAAAAAAAGCTTTAACCCATTGATTGCTAGAGAGATCTCAAACACGAATCCCTCTATATCATCCAAGGGTTTAATAACAGCTTGTAAAGGGGTTTATAAACTGGTGCTGGGACATTGAGATTGCTCTGGATTGGTCCCTTAGAATTTGGAGCTCTAGTCAGTTGGCTATTTTGCCTAATGGGAAATCCCACGTAGTGCCCTAAACTGTGAATCTGCTGGTCTGCTGGGTCACATGATACATTGGCAGTTTTCAATTAAGTTTCCAAAATATGGAAACTTGAATTCAATTAGACATGTCCACTTTAACCCTTTGTAATGCATTGCGTACCCCTCTTGAACTCAAAAGGTTAACTTAAATGCTAGGGAGCTCTCCAATGCTTTTTTCTCAATGCATTAGACACATTTTTAACATTCAAGGGGTTAAAGCCCCAATTAAAACAATGTGGCGGGGTATTTGCACCCTACTATACTGTTGGTTTGCCCCAGAATCACTCCATCAGCCTAAAAAAAACAATGGGCCAATGATCCATGATTAATTCTGCATGTAATTTAAAACCCTCTGAGTGCAAGAGGTATCCATTGCATTACACTGCAATGTGTTGGATACCTCTCTGGCACTCAAAGGGTTAACGTGATGAAAAAGCCACTAGATTAAAAGCATTTTCTCTAGATGAAATGTGAATTTATTTACTCTATACATAATCCATTTTGTTCATGGCTGCATAGGTAGTGCTTGACAGATTGCAGTGTTTCTGAAATAAGTCTGAGTTAAACAGAGTATTGATTATTTTAGCTACAGAGTTACAGATCCGTAAAATTGCGTTCATTCAAAGCATAATATTGACTGTAGATGGCCATAACTTTACAGTGAAGTTGATAACAGATTCATTCTAGAGTCTTCAGAAGTTCTTAGGCAATGAACTGATGAGTTCCTTAGTTCTTAAAGAGATTAACTGTTTAAAGACCAGAGGAGTGTGCAATGCATTGCAGAGTATCTTTAAATGATTAAACCCTTTGAGTGCCAGAGGGATATCCAATGAATTTTGAGTCAATTAGCTGGACACCTCTCTGGCAATCAACTTGTTAACTTTGCATGCCAGAGGGGTGCACAACACAATGCATTGAGTACCCCTCTGGTACGCAAAGTGTTAATGGGGTATCTATGATGAAATCCTTGTGTTTTACACTTTAATAGTCTCAAACTGATTGCACTGATTTCTGCTCTGGAAACAGAACACAATAATTATCCAATTTGCATTTAGTGATATCACAGTCATTTATGTGGACAGGACTAGCTTACAATAACTGGACTATTCTTTACCCAGAGACGGGCAATTATTTTCTCCTGAGGGACGCACATCTGTTCATAATGGGTTTAGAGTTTATATATATTTTATATATATTGTTTATGTATACTAAACTTACTATGTTATCTACACAACCCCTGGCTAATACCCTTGCCCCAGTAGTAATTCAAAAGGGTTAATCATCTGAGTGCCAGAGATGTAGTCAATCCATTGTAATGCAATACATTGGCTATTTCCTTGGCACTCAAATGGTTAGGTTAGTCTGTTCTGTATGCTTCTATTCACAGAGCTGTAGAATGGATATATCATCTTTGTCTCTTTTTGCCGTAATAGAATGATACATTATGTCGGTGCTGTGCTTTATGGTAAGATGTGTCATTCTTTCTCTGTACAACAGCTCTTCTGTATGTGTAAAGCCAGCCAGGCCCAAGGGCCCTGTTAACTTGACCCACAGATTATATTATTCCCACCTCTGCTTTGACCCCTTAGAAACATAGAATTTGATGGAAGATAAGAACCATTCGGCCCATCTAGTCAGCCCATTTTTCCTACTGTAAAAACCTCAAACCTTATTTATTCCTTGGTGTTGTCTTATGTTCAGGATAGACTTATATCTATCCCATGCATGCTTAAATACTGTAAGTGTATCTTCTACCACTTCTGCTGGTAGGCTATTCCACTTATCTACTACCCTCTTCATGAAGTAAAACATTCTTACATTACATCTAAACTTCTGGCTCTCTAGTTTTGGACTATGGCCTCTTGACCTAACACTTTTACTCCTTTAAAATGTACTTCCCCCCCTGCACTTTGTTGAATCGCTGCATGTATTTGAATGTTTCAATCATATCCCCTCTCTCTCTTCTCTCCTCCAAGTTATACATATTCAGATCTTTTAGTCTATCCTGATATTTCTTTTTACTATTTTAGTAGCCCTTGTCTGAATTCCCTCTAGAGTATCTATATTCTTTTGGAGATGGGGTCTCCATACAGTACTGTACACAATACTCTAGATAAGGTCTAACTAGAGATCTGTAGGGTGGTATGACCACTTCCCTTATTTCTGCTACTATTGCCCCTAGCTATACAACCTAGCACCCTGCTTGAATTCCCCTCTGCTTTGTAACATTGCTTGCCTACCTTTAAGTCATCAGAATTAATTACTCCCATGCATGCTAGACATGTCTCTGTTTTGTCCCCACATACTTATTCCAAGTCCTTGCAAACCATCATAAGCCTCGTGCTGCCTGTTTTTCAGGCTTTCCATATTTGCTCAGAAAGATTTCCAGGGACACTTTTGCCCTGAATTGTCACATGACAGAGCTTCAATAGTTGCCCACAGTGCTATGACTCCAGCAGAAAATTCCTACAACAGATTATAGGTGACCTTCTACTTGAGTACAGATATTATCCACACCTAAATACTGCAATAATCCATGTAATTAGGCTTAATTAACCCTTTAAGGACCAAAGAAGCATGCAACACATTGGGATGCAATGCATTGTATACCCAACCCACAGTTCCTTAAAAGATTTGCATGTGGGAATACCACAACCAATTAACCTTTTAATGACGAGAACATAGAACATTCGTTTAAATTACATCTTCAAACGCTAAATAAAAATTGAGACATCAAGATCCAGGGAGAAGGATTCAAAACCTGACATCTGGCACAGCTGGGCGATATGCAGTACACATTCTCAGAGCTGAAGGTTTATATACTTATACATCGTATATATATATGTATGTGTATATATATATATATATATATATATATATATATATATATATATATATAATACATCACCACAAACACATTCATATGAAATCTTGCAAAACATCACTTATACATGGAAACTAATTTATTTCCATCATATGCAAGAGATCAGTGGAAGGCAGCAGGCCCTGTGGCATAAGATTATAATGTCTATTGTTTAGCTCTTAGCAATCTTTGTCACTCTCTACATTTTTGTTAGAGCCCCAGCTCTGTCTTAGGATGGTCTACACCACATTCCAGTTAGAGCGCTGCATGGCTTGCAATGGGCCACTAGGGGCGCACGTGTCAACCTTTCCAACTAAGCCGCTAGTTCTTGTGGACTCGCAGCTGATGTGTTTGAGATACATGATGTGTAGCGTTCCAGAAGTGAAATGCAGACCAGCAGTCCTCATTTCCAGTACATGGCCCGCCGGCGTTTGTTATTCGAACGCTGGTAGAGGAATGGTGGGACTATGACGATAGACATCTAGAGGTCTATAAAAAGAGGTGGGCGGGATCTTTACAACACCTTTCTCCTGATGAAGTGATATCTATCACAAAACGTGTAGAGCTATTACCAGTGCAGCTAAGTTTACTTTTTATTGTTTTTACTTACTGCAGTAATTTTTATATATTATTTATTGTCTGGAATTGCAAGTCCCTCTCCAAAAAGCTTCAGATTTATAGTCATTTCTAGGTTTTTTACTTTTTACACACATATATATATATATATATATATATATATATATATATTTTTTTTTTTTTTTTTTTTTTTTTTGGCCCTTATAGTCTTGTGATTCATCGGGCTTTCCCCTTATTCTAGTTCCTTTTATTTAGCCATTGTTGTAATCAGTTGATACTTATTATTAAAGAATACATTAACACTGAGACAAATAAATGTTTTATTTCTTTGTTAAATCTTTATTGGGAATAGCTATTTATATGAATGCACATAATGCAAGCTCTCTTAGGGCTCGATCCAAATGTTGGAGTTAAAACCAACATGAAGAAAAAACTGCCTTTGCGAGTTAACCAAGACCGGGTAACGTGAGATTCAAATCTTCCTTACACAGAAAGGCTAACGAGCAACAACCAACAAAATACACGTTCACCTTAAACCTGCGTTGCATAGAAAATCTTATCTAAAAACACACAATAAAAACGTTACCTAGCACCACAGCCAATCACAGCACTCCAAAGTATCAAGTTCAGTCAGAAAACCCAAAATAACCGACGCACCTTTTGGATATTTGTTTCATGATGTAGATTTAAGGGAAGTTTTATTCTGCACGATTTTCTCCTTCCCACTGTGTGACCTAATAATATCTAAATCTTCATGTATTGTTCCTTTTGTGGAGTCCCTTGGTAAATGTTGCAATTTAACTCCTCTTTTGTTGCAATTTAAATCCTGTTTTAACTCCTGTTTTGTTGCAATTTAACTCATGTTCCTTTCATGGAGTCCTTGAGTAAATGTTGCAATTTAACTCATGTTTTATCCCTAACTCTCTGCTTTGTTTTCCTCTACGGTGGTTTTCTACTCTGAGTCGTGTGATGTTCGCCTAAAAAAGTAGGTGTTAGATTTCTGTTGGTAACTGCTGCAATTTAACTCACGTTATCCGTATCGCCAACATATGAATGGCTCTGGGGTTATCTTTTACACTGTCCTCAGTGGGGTATATTTTGATCTTTTGGCAACGAGCGCTGTGTTTTCAAAACTGCTGTTATTTCTTACTTGTGGGAACATTTACATCGCATACTTGACTTAAAAAACCACCATTGCCAGTTTTTTCTGCAGATGCCAATATTTGGATTGAGCCCTCAATCCTGCACTATGCTCCATTTTTTTTTGTTTGTTTTTTAAGAAAAACAGTCATCATGGGAGGCTTTATTCTGCCCCCCCTCCACTGATCACTTATCCAATAGGATAGACGATCAATGCGGAGACCAAGATGGTGGTTATCCCCTTCCTCTACCTCTTACTCTTCAAACCGGCATTCTACTAATGTCCTGGTTGAGTATGAGGATCTTCAAGACCCTCATGATGTGAGTGGGTCCTGATGATCCTCCTCCTCCTCGTAGAACGCCAGGTTGAAGAGGAGGAGATAGAGGAAGGTGGCATGTGCCTTCCTGGTCACCATATTGATCACCTATCCTACTGGATAGGTGATCAATGCCAGGGGAAGATCAGGAGGGGTTCTGATGTCCCCTAGGGGGGTCTAATTGTGTATAATTCAGGATTAAGAGATCCTGCACTATGTGCATTTTTAAATATTTACACACGATCGCTCCTATGCTAATGGGAGTGATCGTGCATATTGTAGAAGGTGTGACAGAATGTTGAACATAAGGATTGTGGGGAAGCATTTTGAACATCTCTATTGTGTGGTAGCCACACATACTCTCACTGAAACCCGCCAGGCTTGTTCCCTTGCCCAGGCCCAGGTAAGGAAACAAAGCTGGGGGGCGGATCAAACAGTGTAAATGCAGATCTGTGGCTACCAGTGGCCAATGTAACAAGTCTGGGGGCCAGGCAGTGTACGTGGGAGTCTACGGCTACCAGTGGTAACCCTTTCTTTTTCTTATTTAACCCTTTGAGCACCTAGTGGCACCCAACATGTTGCAGAGCAACACATTAAACACCAATATGGTAGTTAAATTATTAAGTGTCAGCATGTAGGGCTTGAATAACGCAGCAGCAGCAGCAGCAGCCATGATTTAACCTTTCATTGGAATGCCTGGTAAAAACATTTTTGAGCCCCCCAAAACAAAAAGACATCTACAAAAGCATAACTAGGAGCAAATGGGGCAAATGGGTCTTCTTTGTATTTTGGGCTCTGACACAACTGCACCCTCTGCACGCCCTGTAGTTATACCTCTGTGCAGAAGCTCACTGGCAATTCAAACAAATTGCTTTTCTTTATATGTCTTTCACTGTTATGTGAAGACTTTCTGAGATACTACTGTCATGGACTTCACCTTGGCTCTGTGTCAGATCATGATTCAAACTTGCTCCAGAACTATAAATAAGGTCTTTGGCTGTGATCCTTGGTTAATCTTGCTCCTGACTATGGAGGAGGAGCTCAGCATCAGTAGGCTGTCCCATTTGTCCAGCAGCTTGTAGTTACATCCCTAAGATAAGCATGTTCAATGCATTCTTCTGCTAGATAAACGGATCTCATTTTAGTGTAACGCAACACAATTTGTAAAGTTAGGGTGCAATTCAATGAGCTAAAGATTTGGAGTTCTGGAGCTCACCAACTAGAGTACAAGTAAACAGTGCACAAGATCTCACAGAGTTAAGTGGGGTTTTAATTCCCTAACGCGCTGAGTGCCATCACGGGGTGAGCATTCTGTACCCTTATGGCACTCAAAGGGTTGAATGCAAGAGCGGTCACCAACATATTATGAACAACGTATTCTGAAAGGGTTGAAATCCACATTTAAATCAATGGGAATTTTTATTTCTCCTTTGTGTTGCAGTTGGTTTGCTCCAAAATAGCACATTTTTAGATGTTTAAATTACATCTTTAACCCTTTTAAGTGCCAGAGGGCATTGCCTACCTCTCTGGCACTCAAAGGGTTAATATTTATTGCTATTTTTTTGTGAAAGAGGTGAAAACTGGAAATGATAGGAGTATAAATGCATCAAGCACAGTTGGCAGATTTCAGCAAGTCGACGAAGGCAGCTGCACTCATATATTTTTACATCCCGAACTGCAAACAGATTGGTTTTTATTTCCATTCTCCCTCTGTTGTGTAGCATAATTCGGTAAGCAAATGGTATATCGCTGGTAATGCATGCAGTCACATGAGCAAGAAAATGTGTAATCTGCCCATGAGCATCTAAACAAAAAACATTAGGAAAGAGCAGCAGTTTGTTTTAAAGGAGAAGTAACACCTCCTAATATCCTAATATTAACCTCCCACTTACCTTATGGTCAGAAAATCCTACAGGCCCCTATGAATTTTGTTCTTGTACTTTTGTTCAAAAATAACATCTTCAATCATTGCTGAATGTTATGTTCATAGAATATTGAAAACAAAATTTAGAGGCTCTATGACCCATGACATATGAGAGTGTGCATACAAAAGGATGGACCAAACCTCTGTGCCCAGCCCAGAAAGACTCTCCCAAGTCTGATACATGCAATATCAAATCAAAATAGGCTGCACCATGAAGGAAAGTCAATCATATTGTAAATAATATGAGATTTATTCAAACAGTACTAAAAAAATCATGAATTCTCTAATCACTCACAGCTAGGGATGGGTGAAAGTTGTTGCTGTATTCCCGCGAGAAATATTGCAGAAACCACATTGTTGTCCACTTTTTAGAGGGAAAATCTGCTTTACAACTAGAGATTCAAATTTTTACATTTTTCGCCCATTGGCCAAAATTTTTCACCATTTTTTCAATGGCTAGAAAGTTTCCGGCCATTGATTTACTTTGTTTTCACATTTCCGCTATAAAAACTGACGTATTTGCAGAAGGCAGACACAATAGAAACAGCTACAGAGTGAGATAGACATGCTGTGTTGTTCTGCTGTGATATTTTGGCAAAATTGAGGCAGGAGAGGCTCATAGTGGCTTCTATCACTATGAGCAGCAAAAAGAGGAGGAGGTATCACAGTCTCCCTTTGAGGCCTAAGCGACCCTGTGCTCTTACTGCTGCTGCTATTTCTGCTAGTGCTAGTCTGCCTTCTTCCAAAAGGCAATGGCATGTGTGACATTAGGGGACCCTCTGTCACATTGCTCGTCACCGTCTCCAAGCAGCAGTGAGATGTCTGGAATAGAGCAGCAGCAGCAACAACAGCATGTAGGGACTAGTGGTGGGGGGTGGTGGTAATGATGCAGGAGAAGCTGGGGTGGAAGAGACAGTGATGGCCTTTTTAGCAGAAACTGAGAAGGAATGGGAGACAGGAAAGAGGATGGGCATCACCACCACCACCACTAGCAAGGACATCTTGGAATTAGAGGAATTTCCAACTGCTCTAATTCCTTTTGATGCTGAGATGCAAGGGCAGCAGGATGCTGAGGAGCAGGTTAGTGTGCCACAGACCACCGTGGACACAGTGGGAATGGGGTCAACAAGCGACTCTGAGGCAGTAGCAGCAACAGCAGCAACATTATGCACTGCCACAAACAATGAAGGAGAATGTGGAGGATAAGAAGAAAGAGGCCATTCTTCTTCACCTTTCCCCTTCCCTCTGAAGTCATCATGGGTGTGGGACTATTTTTCTGTTGGGGCAGGTGCAATACAGTCATCAGCAACAGCACTGTGCACAATTTGTGACAAGTCAGTGATATCACACATGAAACATAGACACCATGACATATACTCCAAACATGTTAAAGTCAAACACCCACCACAAAAATCAAGCACTGCGTTTACTGTCCCTGACTCACCAGAAAGGCAACAAGAGGTGAGGCAGAGATCAAAGAGGAGGAGGAATAGAACAACCCAGGCAGAGATTGGAAGTTCCAGGACGGTGAAACAACTAGCTCACCATCACCTTCTACATCTTCTGCCAATCCTCCTCGTTCATTACCTCCCCTGCCAAATGATAGCCACTCTGTTGATGTTAGGATGTAGCAGTTTGTCTCTACCCATTGAACACTGTGTGGTGCACTGACCACACATGCCATTGTGGTGGAGGAGAATGGCAATCAGTGCATCAAGCGGCATCTGAGGAGATTCCATCCTACAGAATATGCTAAGATGTTGGCAGGGAGGGTTCATCACTACTATTAAACTGTCAGCCAGATGTCATGTGTCCTTAGTGGGTTTGGAAAAGGGGTACAGTGACAGTGGCAGTACTTGGTTTCGAGTGTCATGGCATTTGGATACAGTTGTGCCCCCATATGTTATTTACCACACACATACTGTGCACATTGCAGTTGCTGAGGAGACCCACTGATCCTGCTCTCAAGGGGAAAATATATTCTAATAACAACACACCCATGATGAGTCTGGAGGAGGAGCAGGGTGAGAAGATTTAATGGCCAACTTGTTCTTTTCTCCACAAATACTGGGGGCTACTTATTCTGCTGCTACTGCCTCAGGCGCATCACTGGAGCCAGTCGTGGCAAATGGGACCTTCATCATCCATCTTCCATGTTACTCCTATTGTTGATCCCATTCCCTTTTAGCTGCCTAATCATCCTGCTACTTAAAAAATTCAGCAGCAGCAGCAGTGCAAACAGCAGTTCCAATTCAGGACTCAGGAGGACATTTGACAGTGGCCACTGGACAACCTGTCCTGCTGGCATTAGACCAGTAGGGCATTTTTATTTTTTTTCTCAGGGCTTTTGTGTAAAAAAAAAAAATAAATGAAATAAATAAATAAAAACTAGCCCTGCAAATAAATAAACAATTTTTTTTTTGGGGGGGGGGGTTGTTTCTAACAAGCCTAAATCCTACAAATCAATGTTTCCTTAGGGCTTGTGCCAAACAAGCTTAAGTCCTACAAATCAATATTTCTTCAGGGCTTGGGCCTCTAATAAGTCCTACAAAGGCCTCTAACAACAAATCAAACAAATCATCCTCTACAAAGTACTCTATCAAGTCAAGTATCAGTTCACCCCAGTGGCGGAAAGTGCCATTTTTCGCTAATTTCAGTTTGAGGCGGAAAGCTTCGCCCATCCCTATCCATCACCAATTTCTTATTTTATTTATTTATTTTTTATCACCTGTCCCCCCAATGCCAGTCAACAACATCCCCCCAAAAATCACTGTTCAACTGATTCTTTCCCCAGACTCCACCCACCAACACAGGCACCTGCCTCAGATCCCTTTTATACCATGTCTTATGGGGTTTTTTTAATTGTATTTCTTTATTTTTTATTAATTGTCCCCCCAATCCCAGTCAATAAAATCCCCCCAAAAAATTCCCTGTTCAACTGATTCTTTCTACGCACCTCTCCAACACAGGCACCCTCATACCCGTTTTATAATAATGCCTTTGGGAAATAAAATAACATTTGCTATGTATTGTGTGCAAATTCAATGTTCCCAATGATTTCAATGGAATGAGCTAGATGAAAAAGTGGAAAAACTACATTTTTTGCAGGAAATGATTTGCCAAGCGGTAAGTGGCATTATTCGCCAATTTTGGTTTGAGGCAAACATTTTCTCCCATCACTAGTCACATTCCTCTTCCACTGTTCTACACACATTCCCCTTCCCCTGTTTGACTCACATTCCTCTTCCACTGTTCTACTCACATTCCCCTTCCCCTGTTCGACTCACATTCCTCTTCCACTGTTCTACTCACATTCCCCTTCCCCTGTTCGACTCACATTCCTCTTCCACTGTTCTACTCACATTCCCCTATCCCTGTTTGACTCACATTCCTCTTCTCCTGTCCTACTTACATTCACCTCCCCCTCTTCCACTCACATTCCTCTTCTCCTGTCCTACTCACATTCACCTTCCCCTGTACTACTCACATATATCACATCCCTACTATTCACACACTTCTGTCTATACTCCTCCCCTCCCCTTTGCCACCTCCTCTCCTGTCTCCCATTATTACATTCTCCTATATCCAACTTCCCTCCTATTTTCCTATTCTCCCCTGTTTGGACACACTTGGATTCACACTCCTTTCTAGTGTCTGACATAATGATTGCCATCTCCCTTACACAGATGTTCAATTAATGGCTCCCACCTTGTTGGACCATGGTTCCCATCATCATCAATTGCCCACATGATGGCCGTTGTAGTCTAGTAATTGGAGAGGCACATTTTTCCTCTACCTTCCCCATAATATCCACCGTTTGTTCATATTTGCCTTTATCATAAAGTTTCATACACCTCAGTACTGAAGTCAGGGCTATTTGATTTTATTTCTTTGTATATCTATGTATTTGTGTGTCTATCATGATACCCTCTTCTTGTGTGTGTGTGTGTATGTGCGCCCACCTGTAACTATCTATGTCTCTCTCAGGAACCCCTCTTCTCATGGCTCTGTGTGTATGTGCTGTATGTGTGACTGTGTTACTGGCAGCGCCGTATCCTTTTTTCTAGTATATATATATATATATATATATATATATATATATATATATATATATATATATATATAAATATAACTAGTAAATGTTGAATGGTGTTTCCTGTGGGATGGTTCAGTTTTATTTATTTATTTTTTGTTTTTAGATTAGACTTTGTGGTGGGGCATCAGGACCCTCCTGATGCCCCCCCAGGTAATGATTTCCCAGCCAATCTGCTTGGAAGATCAGTAGAGGCAACACAGGTGAGCAAGAGGGCTCCCTTGTTTTCATTGTACCCAAGTACCCGGGTAGGAGTGGGCACTATTATTAGTATTTTATGTACCTGTCATTTGGTTTATGTTTTCTACATTTATATATTTTAGTGGTTTATTTCATTTTTTATTTTGTACAGAGTATTTCTCTTACTGTATTTTATTTTAGATTTGTATTACATTATTATAATTTGCAAGTTCCAGTATATTATCAATAGTATATATTATTGATGGCAAAGAGTTGGTGACATTCACACCCCACACTATGCAGGGGAGTCAGTTGGGTGGCTCAAGGTTCAGAAGGACTCTCCTTTGCTACCCAGCAGTCCAAGATTTACATAAAGAAACCTACATAGCTGGGAAATCTCCATATCTGCCCTGTAGACACTATTTTTCAGACTTAATTACTGGGTCTCCGTGGACAGAGGGTAATTCCCTGGCTTTCTGAACTTCATGGTAATCTTGCTCACACCTAGCCCAGTTCCACCCATTTCAGGGCAAATTCAGGCTCTCTGCCTCCCAATCCCACCCACCCCAATTAAGCCCCACCCACATCATGAAGTGAATCTCTTTATTTGGAGACTCCCATCCCCTTGGCCCTTGAACTTGAAGGTTCCCCAGAATGGAAAACTATTTAATGCTGTGGTCCGGTGGTGAGGAAGGCTGTTCTGGGTGTACAACATACATGATGCAGCTTTTCCCACAAATCGGAAAAAAATAAAAGGAAGATAAACTTAAGTTATCATAAGTGTTTACCTATAGTTGGAGGCCTCCATTTACAATGACTCTGGTGGGTATCAGGGCTTCTTAAAACTACCCTCACAATATGTGCATAAGCACATGCACAAAATCACAAATACCCACATACAACACACATGCGTGTACATAAGCTCACACACGTGCACACAAGCAGGTGTGCACACACATGAGAACACATACAAGCGCATACATATTCACAAGTAAGCAGACATGAATATAAAAAAATGTGAACGCCCACACAAACTCATACGTTCACACATATCTATTTAGTAAAGGTTTTCTATTCCACTTTTTCTTATTATAACAAATAAACAAGGAACAGTCACTTATCAGCTGCTAATTTCATGGTCCAGTTAATTCTCTCATTACCATAATAATATTAATAATCACTAAATTTTAGGGCACTCGCCAAGTGTATTGTTTCTGACTAAACTTTGTTTGAGGATACTGTTAGCATATTTAATCAACTTTCTGCAACTCTTCCCATAAATTGACTCTCATGTCATTAGGGCTACATGATTAGATTAGAAAATGAAATATTTATATTCTTCCTTTCTAATCCTAGCACACGTGACAATAATCTGAAGTAGCAATTACTCATTAGCTTTTTTTTTGTATTGAGTAGCGTGACAAACTGTGCTAAAGGAACAAAGATTTTGCCTTGATATTGATAGAAAAGGAAATTTCAAGGTCGAAAGAATTTCCAGTATCACCCTGAGAACAAAGATTTAAAGTTCTTTACAACACAGAATTTCATCTCACCTCATGTATCTAATTCTTTTGTTATGATGTACTGTAATACATTGCTGAAAAAATATCCAGTCATCTTCTAAATGAAGTTACAAAGACTAAATTTGAAGAATTTTAATGACTTACTCAATCTACGGTCTTGGTGATATTGATTTGTGTTCTTAATGTTGGGTAGCAATATTACTGGTCTTATTTTATCCATCTCAAAATATATGTTATGGTAATGATCGGTGATGTAACTAGTCATTGGAGTATCCCGATGAAGATATTTTTGGGGCCCCTAAACACAAACATTTTTCACAGATGCATAATTAGAACTTAGGGGACCATGGCGAAGACGGGACCCACTCGGATGCTGGCCCCCAACACAAGTGTGCCCTCTGCACCCCTAAAGTTATGACCCTGGTAATGAATGAAGTTCTGGATTCCAACTGTAAGGATAATAAGCATAATGATTTAAAGAGCTGGAGCAATTATGGGTTACACACAGAGCTCAACACTGGCAATTGTTTTTTCCTGGCCAGGGATGACTAATACATTGGACCAGCTAATACGCGCTTATGTAAGTGTCTTTAGATATATGATCAGGCTTAATATTTTGCTTGTGTTTTACTCCATTCCCGATTTCTCCCTCAATACCACTGGTTATATCCGGATGCTTTGAAAATAAACTATTTTCTGATTATACCTGGATTATTGTCCATGTGTTTGACAGGGATTGGACTTGTACTATTATAGTGTATGTGGGTTTAGATAGCGCTTATTTTAAGACTTTAGTGTGACCTTACCAAACCTACATATACTTTACGAGTCTATTTAACTCTGTATATGGAATCGTGTATATGGGCATGTTTTCAAGATTTAATATTTCCATAGGGCTCTCCTTGCCACGTTTGGGTTAGCACTGACCCCTGAGAGGTTTATAAATCTTGTTGTCTTACCTGACAAAATGCCCAAAATACAGGTAGCATCATCATATATAACTTGTGATTGATCACTTACTGAACAGGGACAGATTGCTTTCCTGTACATATCAATGCCAGCAGTTTATTTACCGACTGGGTTTCTTGTATGTACCCAGTGGAAGATAAGCTTTTGTCTTCCATACTTAACCATATAGATTCCTTAAAAGAAGATTATTAGGGCTGCCCTCTGCGTTGCATACAGAAATAGCCAGATGCCCATTTGGTCAGACCAGCAGGCAATGGATCGTATTCTAGGGGTATACCCAGATTGACCTTATTAAACACTTAACCTGTTAGTGCCTCTTGATATGGTCATGATTTATGCATTGGAGGTCCCTCTAGCATTCAAGGGCTTACTTGTTTGTTCATTATGATGTAGTTGGCTCAGTCCAAAATTACTTTAGTTTTCTTTAGTGCATCAGCCTTAATATCTCAAATTAAAAAACTGATTTCAATGTTTATGTATTTATCATGTCATGCCAACTTTTTTTTTTTTACCCCCTTAACGACCCATGACGTGCCAGGATCATCATGGGTAAACTTCCCATAAGGACCCATGACTGTCCTGGCACGTCATGGGTTAAATGATAGCAGTGCACCTCGGTGCATGCTATCATTCTGCAGAAACTGAAACTGATCGCGTCACACCCGGATCGTTCAGTTTCAGTGCTTCTCTATTCTGCCAGTACACGTGATCGCTCCAGGAGCAATCACATGTACCAACATTTTCATTAACAAACGCAATGTGTTTTACACATTACTTTTGTGACTGCTCTCTGCCTCTCTCTTCCTTACTATGAGAGTAAGGAAGAGAGAAGCAGAGAGAAGACATGTATTCAATTAAAATTTGGCAATAGTTGGGGGTATTAACCCTTCAATGCTGGTGCTGGGATTAGGCTGGATGCAGGTCCATTTCTGACCTGCTAAGAGCAACTTGATTTTTTATTTTAATAAATTTAAAACAGATCAATACTATTTATAAAACACATCTGCTGAATTTTAAACAATGAATATGTGAGTTTTATTGTTGTGGAGCAATTCAGTACACTTATATATACACCACCAAATCATCTCTCTAAAAAAGTGGGAAAATAGGATGGGAAAGAGGGACATGAGGATTTTCACCCGGGGGGGACAGTGCCCACTTAAAACTGCCCATATTGTAGTTATAACTGACCAGTAACACCTTTCATGTAGTCTCCATAAAAATTTAACCCATTGCGCACAAATGATCCCAAGAGAAAAAATAAAAAATGGTGTCTTTTTACATTTTTTTTATTCTTTAATTTTAATAAAATAAGTTGTGGTTTATCCATATAAGTGTGGTAGCTAAAGAAAGCCCTAACTGTGTGCAAAACAATGGTATATAATTTGTGCAGCTGAAATAAAAGACTTAGAGGGAAAACACTGTTGAACAAAGACATAGTCAAAAAAGTCAGAATTGCTCCGGTCCTTAAGTGCAATCCACCTCAGATTTTCCCGGTCCTTAAGGGGTTACAGTGTTATAGTAACAGGAAGTAGAGCATGTTATTTCCCATTCTAGCACTCTGGAACTTGATGGATTAAATACTCTGTGAGCACATAATATTTATAGTCAAGCTGCCTATACTTTATATATTCTTTTTTTATCTTTACCTTTTGGTTTTTATACTATTATGTCCCTGACAGCAAACTAACTGGATCTGTTTCCAGAGAGCTTTCTGTGAAGGACTGTGAAAGCAGAGATACAATGTAAAAAAGAGTAGGATACAATGTAGAAAAGCCTGTCTCCAGTCTATTACATGAAGTATACAATGAACCAAGTTCTACATGGAAAGTGTTACATTGTATCTCATTCCTTATTTTGAGATTCACCAAAAAGCCCGCTGGAAACAGAGATCCAATGAGTTCCCTGGCATGAACATAAGCATGTGAATAAATAGGTCAAGATGTTAAAAAAGTAGGAACTTGCAAAATATGTAAAATCAAGATAAAGTGTTACAATTAATGATGAGCGAGCGTGCTCGGCCGATGCTCGGATCGGCTCGAGCATCGCTCTGCTCGGCACATGGCGGTACTCGTCGAGTACCGCCATGTGCTCGCCCGACATGTTCGGGTGGCGGGGATCTGTGCCGGAAGAGGCACAGATCCCAAGAAGCTCCGCTGGACCACCAGGGACTGGAGGTACGGGGGCATTGCGGAGATGAAGGGGGCATTGAGGAGATGAAGGGGGACATTGTGGAAGAGGGGCATAGACTCTATGCCCCTCTTCCACAATGTCCCCCTTCATCTCCGCTATGCCCGTCTTCCACAATGTGCCCCTTCATCTCCGCTATGCCCCTCTTCCACAATGTGCCCCTTCATCTCCGCTATGCCCCTCTTCCACAATGTCCCCCTTCATCTCCTCTATGGCATAGAGGAGATGAAGGGGGACATTGTGGAAGAGGGGCATAGCGGAGATGAAGGGGCACATTGTGGAAGAGGGGCATAGCGGAGATGAAGGGGCACATTGTGGAAGACGGGCATAGCGGAGCTGAAGGGGGACATTGCGGAGCTGAAGGGGGCATTCGGAGATGAAGGGGGCATAGCGGAGATGAAGGGGGCATTGACCAGGCACCCTCCCCTCATCAGAGCAGGGGGTGCCTGGTGTTGCCCCATTCATTTCAATGGGGCTCGGGTGCTCGGCCGAGCACTCGAGCCTCAGGGGGTGCTCGGTCAGAGCACCCGAGCACCCGAGCATCGTGGTGCTCGCTCAACACTAGTTACAATCATGAGAAGTACTGTCCCTGTCTATTTTTAGACCTATATAGTAACATAGCTGATGAGCCTGAAAAAAAGACATATGTCCATCAAGTTCAGCCCAACCTTGTCCTTTCCAATTACGACCCAAAGTGGGAAGGGAAATGCCATCCTGACTCCAAAAGGCAGTTGGGCATTTCCCTGGATTGGATCAACATCCTGGGGGAGATTCACTAAGCGGTAATAAAGAGGTGATAAAGTGGAGATGACTTGTCCAGTTTATCACTTCTCCAGTTCCTATGTTATTCTATAAAGCCTATGTACTAAGATCTCCAGAGTTGAAGAAATCTTAGTGCATAGGCTCCATAGAATAACATAGGAACTGGAGAAGTGATAAACTGGAGAAGTCATCTCCACTTTATCGCCTCTGTTTCACTGTTTAATGAATCTTTCACTATCTGCTTTGAAACTAACTATCATAATTCTCAGGATGTGATTTGCATAAAGTTATCCTAATGAAAAACTGTTGGATTGTGAGTTGGTGGTAAAAGAAGGACAATATTTCAGATTTAAATCTGTCACATTTGAAAATGTATCATAAAGAATTAAAAATGAAAGTAAAATCTTGATGAATATTGCCCTGTATGATTCTGATGTTAAAATATCTTTAATTTGTTTTTCAAACACATTTTTCTAAAGAAAAAAAAAAATACTTGTTTTGTCTTTAAAATAACATATTTTCAAACAAACAAAGACTTTTTACCAGTTAACTCCATAGTACTGCTTCTCATTCTTATTAACAGTACTTCAATCTCCCAGACCACATAAAACAAAAAACAAAAAGAAAAAAGCACCCAATAGTATAATTCAATACAAAAAGTGAATAAAAAAAATTAATAGCACTCACGTGTATAAGTGATCAGTTTTACTGATATCAGTAAATACGAGAAACCAGCAGATGAAGAGTTACGCCCGTCTCTACTCGGGGGATAATGGATCTTCCTCTTGGATTTCAGGATCATATATACACAAATGAACAAGGCAACAGCTTCCTCATATAAAACTTTAATCCAACACTTGGAAAATATAAAATATAAAAAATAAAATGCAGGCTACAGCACTAACACGTTTCACAGGGGTCAAGCTGCTTTCTCAAAGCTCAATAAAGCCAGCAAGTAAATAAAGCCAGCAAGTAAAACAAGCTTAGACCTTTTTTATTTTGGTGGGGAAAAAATATGTTAAATCAGACAAAAAATGTGACGGCTAAAATATTTTTTTTTTCTGAAAATACCATACAATATGATTGTAGATTTAACCACACCCACTTTTAAGGCTGCTTTTTACATTTGATGGAGGTGGGTGGAATTGGATGCCAAAAATTATGGTAATATGTCTGAGAATTGACAGACCATGGCATGAGTACCAAAAACACAAGAGAGAGGGGAGAGATTCATAGTGCAGACATCTTGGGCTGGATTCAATTGCAGGTGCTAATTTTATCCCTCCAGGTTTCTCCATAGACTTTAATAGGAAAATGTTTGATAAAACGGGTGTTAACATTTATCTCATACAATAGAATCCAGCCCCTTAGCCATTCAAGGAATATAAGAAGTAGAAGTGTACTCACAATCAGATTTTGTCATGGATAAATTCCCAATGACAGTAAGAGCTTGTGGAGGATATTATCACTGCCGGCTCACAGATACTCGAATCCAAACACTCAATCCCTTCAGGACCACCACCTCATGGTAGGGCTTAAAAAGAAAATACAAAAGAAGAGATGAAAGGAGAGCTGTACTATTACCAAATAACTGCACGTAGATCAGGATGTGATGAATGTCAAATACTATCACGGTTTCCCAATAACCATTCGGGAGTCAGTACAATATAGTAAAAATAATTTCAATGAAAAACTCAATATAAGGTATAACACAGAATAAGACAACTGAAAAGAGGCAGATGGTCACGAGCCAAGCTAGAGATACTATCAGAAATAGTAAGCTTTCAAGGATGGACCTCACTGCTGGAGACTTGGCCAAAGCCACTGGAAGTCTCCACTGGAACCAGGAGCTGGAACTGAAGCCGGAACTGGAGCAGGAACTGGAACTTGATCTCCCCAAGCTGAAGCCCCGAGGTGACTCATGCTAGTCAGAGTAGTAGCAGCGGATATCTGACTCTCGCCTGAAGTCAGACTAGGAAAAGTAGATACCTGACTCCAGCCTGCAGTCAGTATAATAGCGAGTCTACCAAAGCCCCAGGTCCGCACCAAATTGGGTGTCTGCTAAGAACAGGGAATAGTCAGACAGAGCCACAGGTCAGCACCAGAAAGGGTAGTCAGACAAGTCGGGTCATACACAGATCATGTAGTCAGCCAAAGCCAAAGGTCTGCACCAGATTGGGTGTCCACAATACAAAGGATAAGGCAGGAGAATAGTCAGAGAGAGCCACAGGTCGGCACCAGAATTGATAGTCAGACAAGCCAGGTCATACACAGAGCCCAAGGAGATAGAACTGTGTTGTATAACAAAGCAAGGACAACTGAAAGTTGGCTCAGTTCCCCTTTAAAGGCCCAATCCAGGAAGTAGATGAGAGGAAAAATCAGTGCTACAACATAAAAACCCCCTCTGCGTCATTCTGCCGCTTAGAGCTAGTAAACGACACATCACGCCGTGATGCGTCAATCTAGCGGCCTGTGCCCGCGTCAAACCGAGCATCAACAGCAGCTAGCAACAGGACACAGACACCCAATCTCTCCCCCAGGCGCTCTTAACCCAGGCATTGTAAGGAACACCTGGGAGGAAGCCTCCTACACATTTCAACACTTGTTGCGTCGCCGAAGGGACAGACACTGGAGCTAGGTAGGCTATGACAAATACTCACAAAGGATATTGACCCAGCTACAATGATAAGCAACCGGTTGTATTCCTCCTGATGAAGTGGTGTGCCTACCACAAAACATGTTGAGGATATTTTAGTATAATTTAATAAATTTTATATTTTGGATTCATCTTGTCTGCTGTTTTTGGATCGTATATATACTGAATATGCTGTTGAACATTGGAATAGGCAAATGATGCACATCGATGTGGTTTTATTGCTGGGAGAACCAGCATCAAAAATCCCTGCTTGCTTTTAAACTGGTTGCTTATCATTTTAGCTGGTTCAACATCCATTGTGAGCATTTGACATTCATCACATCCTGATCTATGTACAGTTATGTGTAACAGTACAGCTCTTCTTGCATCTTTTCTTTTGTCATGGCATAAGAAGAACATTTTCATTATGATTAAAAACAATTTCAGTTACCACGTTTTGAAGATTTCAGCATTAGTATTTTCCTGAGTTACAAACACATCCATTCATTTTTGGAAAGCAACTAGAGTATCTGCAACCACAGCATCCCAATACAAAGAATTCTACAACCTGGCCTTAAACTTACCTGTTTGATCACTATAATAGTGTACAGCTGTCTACATTCAAAATCCTCCTCATTATCTTCAACGCTCTTCAACACTTATCCCCACCTTATATTTCATCTTTGATATGCTGCCAAATATCTGCACATCCTCAGTGCTCTACACATGGTGGATGACTCACTGCTACTTTAAACTCTATCGCTGTATCAGGACTGGAGGATTTTTCTCTTGCTGCTCCCTATTTTTGGAACTCCACAACACACAGCATTTGCCAGGCATCAACCCTTAACAACTTCAAATCCAAGTTAAAAGAGCACCTTTTAAATGTAGCACTACCGTAATATATAAACCATATCTCATATACACTCGTCAGAACTGTCATAAATTGCACTTCCTCCTCTACCTGCTTGTATCTGTATGGTACCCACTCTATACTTAGATTGGAAGCTCTGTGGGGCAGGAACCTTTCCTAATGTATCCTCACCTGGTGTTCCCCTTATGATTGGCTATATAACCACTTAATGTACCCCCCTCTATTTTATTTCCCTACTATGGCCAGAGCTGGATTTACATCCCAGGTGCCCCTAGACAAGACACTTTAGGGCTCCACCCATCGATCTACCTCCATTCCTTTCATATGGCCCCACCCCCAGTGCCATCCATCGTTTTCTGCCACAGAAAATATCCTTGGCCTATTTCTCTAACATCCAATGGATTAAATAATAGTCCCTAAAAGGGTATAAAACTGGGGCATGACATTGAGATTGCTCTGGTCATGCCTAAAATTCAGAATGTGGGTGCAGCCAGCACAGTTGAGAGGCCCCTCATGATTTGGAACTCTAGGCAATTGTCTGCTCTGCCTATTGGGAAACCCGTCCCTTTCTTAGTGCATTTGGTTTGACTCAGAATTGCTCCACTTTGATTTTGCACTTAAAGGGATAGTAATACTTTGTTTTAGCTTTATTTTATTTTGTAGGCATTAAAAAAACATGAAGAACGATATAAGTCTTATCTCTCAAACCTTTATGGTTTGAGAGATATTCACAAGCACAGTTTCCCCTCTCGCCCCTTTTACCTAGTGTAAGCCATCTCTTCTCAGATGTGGAATGCAGTCCATAGACCAGACAAATAACAGAAGGGGACAATCTTCTTCCTATGAGAACACTGAAAGTCCTGCCCCCCTTGACAAGTTTTTCAGGTTTTTTCCCTTATCTTAATTGAAGATTGTCCCTCTCTGCAGTCTACCTGGGCACCTCCCTTCTGATCTGGCTGAACAGTGTTACATCAGTAAAAGGGGCGGGAGGGGGATACTTTGTCATTGAATTACTCTTGAACTACAACTCTGACATAATTGAAATGCCACTCTCCAAAGTCCAAATACTATGATGATTAATTAGAGCTGCTTTTATTATGAAACATTACTATCCCTTTAAGACCTTTTGTATGGTCCTGCCTGTCTCTCTCTAAACATAGATGAGTAAACGCCCTGTAGCTTGGTTTTCTTCCTGGATTTCCGGTGAACCCCAAAAGTTTGTGAATTTGGGAACCAGCTAGCAGAGTACTACCATTACTTCTGATTTACAATAACATATAATTTTGCTACCATGTTAAGAAGACAATGCCATTCTCATTCCAGTGACACCATCGCAGCTCACTTCTACCTCCCTAGCCACTCACAGGAATCCATTCTAACAGATGTGTTGTGCGCCTGCTTCATACACAGAGGGTGACTTAATAGGAACCATTAGAGGAATTCTGGAACAAACCATCTGCCGCATAAGAGACAAAGAGACATTTCCCTGTGATTTAAAAGATGATTTTAAACCCTTGAATGTTGGATAGTTTTACAGCATATTACTTCACTATGTTTTGGCAAGCATTCTAACATGCAAGTTAATTGTCTCCTATGTTGCAGTTGGTTTGCCTAAGACTACTGGAGGACATGCACTGAGGTGTGATAAAGAGGAGATCACTTATCTAGTAAGATCAAAGCATCAGTTCCTATGTTATTCTGTGGAGCCTATGGCCTAAGTTTTCTCAAATGGGAGAGATCTTATGGTGCGATTCAAGAAACGTTCGCATCAGATAAAGGCATTTTTGTGTGCAGATAGATTTTGCACATATTCTAATCCAGGAAGCTGAATATAGAATGCTTCTTGAATTGCGCATGAAAAATTCCATTTTACGACAAAAGTACACAGATGTATAAATTAATTTGCAATAGCAGTTCTTGCATTAGGAGCATTCGCTATTCCACTCACACAGATTTGTTAATCTTAGCCACGCCCACAAAAAAATATATACGCAGCCGTTCGCTAATCTTGAATTTTCATGAGCAATTCAACAAAATCATGCGCAAACCTATTCCCTAGTGGTTTTCACACAGGAAATAGCGATTGCGCACGTTTCCTGCATCTCGCCATTAGTGCTTAGGCTAAATAGAATAATATAGGAATTGGAACAGTGATATCACTGCAGAAGTTATCTACCCGTCTTCACCTTTTTATCACACCTTAGTTCATTTCCCCTAGTACTTTTTTGCATATAATCCTTGGTGTTTATGACATTACATCATACGATTGCTTTCCCTGTGATGCTATTGGTTGAAACAAGGTACAGATCAATCCATTAACCATTTAAACATGCAAATCCTGCTTTGTGTCTAGAAACAGAATTATTTGTATGTGATATGAAGTTGAATGAAAGGGTTCGATCACCCCTAAAAGTGCCCGCATACCGAATTCATGTCTCTCCTCTCCATGGCACTGTCTCACTTGGTTAAAGCAACCTACATTCATTGCCACATTCTCATTGGCGTTGCACTGAAGCAAACATGTAGATATAAAAACAGAACATGTTATATGTGCCTGATTATTTTAGGGTGACACTACTTTGGCACTTCAGTTAATGGGGATGATAAGAGTTAATGGGGATGATAAAAGTTATAATCCCCAACAACTGAAGTGTCAAAGGTAGCCTACTGTTGATCTATATTTTGTAACATGTTCTTGTATAAAGGATCAACTTGCATTTTAGCCTTAAATTCTTTTAAACCCTTTGAGTACCAGAGCAGTATCCAACTAAATTGCACTGCAATACATTGGATATCTCTCTAGCATCCAAAGGGTTAACTTCAATAGTACTGTTTTTATATACCAGATTAAGTGTTATGGAGTACAAGCAAGGGACTATTATGGCTTAGTATGCTCGTTGTAACCCACAAAATGCACAGGGTACCTATATCAGAATAATTACACTAATTTGTTTAGAGGAAGGACTTACCTGGGATGGTGTCCTCCATATAGCAATTCTACATACCTGTAAAATATATATATTATATATATTGTATCTGCATCCACCTGTACACATTGATCTCTACTGAACTTCAAGGGATAGTAATGGCTTAAAATAATAAGAAGTATTATTGTAGATAAGGAAAAAAGAAATTGATCGGTGCAAGTCCTATCTCTCGAACCTTTATGGTTTGAGAGATCGAACATTTTAAAGTTCCCTTCTCCCTGCTGTCAGCTATGACTGACGTGGCTCGACGTGGCTCTTCAGCAGAGCCAAGATACCTAAATCCAAAAAGAAATACCTAATTGGAACAGTCTACAAAGTGTGCCTGGTTTGCAAGAACACTTTGTAGACCGTTCTAATGAAGTAGTTCTTTTTAGATTTCGGTATCTCGGCTTTACTGAAGAGCCACCTGATGGTCCCCGGACTAGGATCTCCTGCTGTCAGCCAGATGCTGACGTCAGATAAAGGGGAGGGAGAGGAGAACTTTAAAATGTTTTATCTCTCAAACTATAAAAATTTGAGAGATAGAACTTGTACCATTGGATTTCTTTTTTCCTTATCTACAATATCACTTTTTCTACTTTTAAGCTATTACTAACACTTTCACTTATAGTTCACTAACAATGGGCCTCATGCATCCTGAATGGTTCATATGGATCAGTTATCTCTCTCAGACTGTAAACTGAAACTCACTAGCAGAACATTACAACAGAGTTCAATTACAGAACCTGTAGCTAGATATATCTGACTACTGTATAAATGGCTGCTATCTATAACCTAACCTCAATGGAAATCTGTGTGATTAAACCAGTGAGAACAGTTATCAATTGCAATGGAATCTAGGTCCATGTTAAACTTTTGTTAAAAGAATTAAGGGCAGAGGGACGTGCAGCACAATGCCTTTCATTACCTACTGGTCCTTAAAGGGTTAAAGTGGAACTACCACCGCTAACAAACTTGCCCCCCAATAATTCCCCATCTGGCAACTAGATGCTCAGTAGCGCTAGTCGCCAGAATTATTACCGTGTTAACGAGAATTATCCATTGCTCCCAGGCTGACAGGCAGGACAGAGAGCAGACATCTTTCCATAGTGATGTCTGTGCACCTGCACTGTCAGTCCTTTTTGGAGCTGAATGGCTCCTAGCAATGCCTCCTAGAGCAGGCTGGGACTGACAGTGCAGGCGTGCAGACGTCACTATGGAAAGATGTCTGCGCTCCGTCCTGCATGTCAGCCCAGGAGCAGTGTATAATTCTCATTAACGTGGTAATAATTCTGGAGACTAGCGCTACTGAGCAGCTAGTTGCCAGATGGGGAATTATTGGGGGGCAAGATTGTTAGAGGTGGTAGTTCCGCTTTAAGGGCTGCTTTTTCTTAAGGTATTGTTGGCTTTAATGTTGGCATGTAACATTCTCATTCATCATGGATCTTTGAATCTGTGTTCATAGAATTGTGTGGCTTTATTTACAAAATCAGAATAGATGAGAAAAAAATACTTTTAGCCTAATTATAATAGGCTAGTTGAAGAGCCTGTTACACGGGTCACAGTGCCGGCCAGTCATGTATCCGTAACAGCCGCGCCACGGGCAGTCTTTACTGTGCATGACTGCACCACGCGCAGCCACCACTACTGCACATGACGGCTTGTGACAAACTTTAGCGAATTATAATATAGGATTAGACTTGAGATCTAATAAGAGCAAATAGGTCATTCGTTTTTTTCTTAGCACATCATAAGGGATCATTTTTAGAAAAATAAATGGAATGGGACAAAATCTTCATCCTTTTTAACCCATTCAGTGCCAGGGTTAATACACAAACTGAAAGGGTTAATACAAACTGACTTTTGGAATCAATGAATGGTTTTCCAGTACATCATCTGTGACAATTTTTCATCTTTCTTGGTGAGCTTTTTTGCATGCCTAGATAGGGTTGCCACAATATCACTTCAATGCCAAATGCTTATGAAAGATGGATTTTGTAGAGAAGAGAGGAGTGGAGCTCCCAGCTTTGTGCAACTACTATCATTATGTCTGAGAAGTCTGAGCACAGTACTGGAGAGTCAACCAGAGGCACAAGCCAGGTCAATCAGTCCAGGGCAGATCAATGAGCAAGGGCAGACAGCAAACAGAAGCAGAATCTGGTATCCTATATAATAATTTGCTAGGATGTTTGTCAGAAGCCGTAATGCTCAGTAGAGACTGCTCGAACACTCAGAATGCTGGGAGTTCTGTGCGGGAAGCATTGTGTGTGTTCGGGCAGTCTCTACAGTGTATCTCGTTAATGATGGCAGTAAGCAGGGAAGGACTGACCTTTTAACATCTGACAGACCTTGGCCCATGTACACGGTCTTTTACACTAGTCAGGACATAATCAAACACTGCAAAGAACAGAAGCAAACTAAGGAACAGGCCAAGGTCAAACACAGATCAAGAACACACTTGGAACAATAACAATGAGTCTTTTGCTAGTCAAAGGATAAAGGATGTCAGCACGTCTTGTCTATTACATTGCAGGAAGCCATCTGTGGATGTGTGTCTTGCAGCCAAGTGAGTACAGGAGGTTGTGCGTAACACTGTACAGGTGACTGCACATCTAGCCCATAATTTTGTTCAAGCTCTACTGCAAACCCCACAACATAAACAAGATGCAATCGCTGTGAGGATGACCAAGGTAGCAAGCTCAAAATAAGGTTCAGGTGAGACAAAACCTTTGTGTTGTTTTTTATTTTATTTTTATTAACAGGGGTTTCTGGTTTTGGGGTACAGAAGTAAAAGAAGGGAGGGAAAGGAGGAGAAACAACAGTATTTAAACAATGGATTTGGACATAAGCATATGTAAATAGATGATTAACAAACGTGGTAGAACACAATAATAGATAAATAATTGCTTCACAATTGGTATGACAATTCATTAATATGGGGTTGTTAAAGGTAATAGGGAGGAAGAGCAGATACAAGAGTTGACTGAGTGCAAAGAGAGGAGAGAACAAAAACTGGGGAGAGGGGAAGGGAAATGTTGACCAGAAATGCAAGGGGCAGGGTAGCATATTAAAAAGGTGTAAGAGATCTTGAAAGAAAGACCAGGGGATGAGCGGTCATTGCTTCTCCCATCTTCAGCTGGCTGAGGATGATAGGAATTGTAGTTCAACAATGCCTACAGTGAAGGTTGAAGTATGAATCCTTCATACGTTACCATTATTAAAGGGATAGTAATGTAAGCAGCTCCAGTTAATCTTCATAGTATTTGGGCCATAGAGAGTGTTATTTCAATTCTGTCAGAGTTGTAGTTCAGGAGTAATTGAATGAAGTTTACCTAGTGTAAGCCTTCTCCCCTCAGATGTGGAATCTGGTCTCTTGACCAGACAGCTCACAGCAAGGGACAATCTTCTTACTGTGATCATAAGGAAAACCCTACCCCCCTTGAAAGGTTTTTCACGTTTTTCCTTTATGCTCACTGAAGATTATCCCTATCTGCTATCCGTCCAGACAGTCTTGCTGCTCTGAGGTGAGCAGTGTTGCATCAGTAAAAGGAAGGGAGGGGGATACTTTATCATTCAATTACTCTTGGACTACAACTCTGACAGTACTGAAATAACACTCTCCATGACTCAAATGCTGTGAAGATTAATTGGAGGTGCTTCTATTGAGAAACATTACTATCCCTTTAAAGAGATGGGTGGGTAACTCTGTATTCTTATAGGACATCACCAGAGAAATACATTTAGAAAATCATATCAGTGAATAATGTCTTGTCGTAAAATCAATCACCTCAACATTTTCAAAGAGCTCTAATCATTTAATATTAATTTGACATTAATAAATAAAATTCACATCTAGATTTATTAAATGTGCATAGATTCATAAATAAAATCAATTTTAACATAGGCTACTATGTATGGAGTCAGACTATGTAACCTGACCTCTGGTGAATTCCAAGGTAACAGGTAAAGGCAATCTGAAAGCTTCCACTATGGAAATAAAGGGTGGTTTGGAGCCTGTTGGTTTGACTTTGTTTATCTTTGACCTCAGGAAGCAGTGAAGCTAGGGTATTATCCATATAATGAGGATGATGTACCAATAAAAATGAGAATAGTTTTGGGGAAAAACAACTGCACCATAGGGGACAATCAGGGGCATCTTAATGCACGGGTGCACCCAGACAGGATTTGTGTATCCACTTCTATGGACATAACACACAGGACAGATTGAAGATGTTAACTTGTGCACTAAGCGATAAGGGCAAAATTCATATTTATCGTTAAGATTTTTGATTCATAGTATGGCAACTGTGTGCATGTGTGGGGGATTAGTAGAAGGTGTTAATTCTCCATTAGTATAGGGGTCGTCAACTGTGGGACCTCCAGTTGTTGGGAATTACATCTCCACATCTTCCTCAACCAGTCAATGATTGTACACCCCTCTGGTCCTTAAAGGGTTGAGATTAACATGTGAAGTGGTTAGAGTTTGTGCTCTGTGGTCTTGGCAGCAGCTGTCATGGCTGCCTCCAGGGACATGACATCAAAGATTGAATGAAGATGTAAACTCTTGAACAAAGGCATACAGGAAAAATTCATGGGGACATTAAGATCTTCTGGCCATAGTAAATTTAGTGATTGGTTATTATGAAGAAGTGTTACTTCTCCTTGAAAGGGATAGTAATGTTTCTCAAAAAAGCAGCTCCAATTAGTCTTCATAATATTTGGGCCATGGAGAGTGTTATTTCAATACTGTCAGAGTTGTAGTAGTAGTACTGTCAGAGATGTAGTTAAAGAGTAACTGAATGATAAAGTATCCCCCTCCTGCCCCTTTTACCTAGTTTAAGAGTAAGACACCTCCCATCAGATGTGGAATCTGGCCTGCTTTTATTGTGAACATTACTATCCCTTTAAGCAAAGAGCTCGACTCACATCAACTTAGCCATCAACTCCGAGCTGGTGAGATGGCTCAGTTGGTTAAGGCACCAGCTACAGCAGCTCTAATTAATCATCATAGTATTTGGACTTTGGAGAGTGTTATTTCAATTCTGTCAGAGTTGTAGTTCAAGAGTAATTCAATGACAAAGTGTCCCCCTCCCGCCCCTTTTACTGATGTCACACTGTTCAGCCAGAGCAGAAGGGAGGTGCCCAGGTAGACTGCAGAGAGGGACAATCTTCAATTAAGATAAGGGAAAAACCTGAAAAATCTTGTCAAGGGGGGCAGGGCCTTCATTGTTTTAATTGTAAGAAGATTGTCCCCCTCTGTTATCTGTCTGGTCTTACAACCAGATTCCACATCTGAGAAGAGATGGCTTACACTAGGTAAAAGGGGCGGGGGGGGGGAAACTTTGCTTGTGAATATCTCTTAAACCATAAAGGTTTGAGAGATAAGACTTATTCTTCATATTTTTTTAATGCCTACAAAATAAAATAAAGTTAAAACGAAGTATTACTATCCCTTTAAGCACTATTAAGTACATCAGATAAGCTGCACTTCATAGTGATCATTGCAAGATCTTTGGTTATTCAACAGTGTATGCCAGGCAGATAAATAGGATTTTAAAAACTGAGTAAAATATAAACACATACACTGTATGTGTATGTGTAGGGTTGCCACCCAGCCAGTATTTTACCGGCAAGCCAGTAAAAAATTGGCTTCTTTCCAATGTTAAGTCTATGGAGGGAATGCCTTGGCCGGTATTTTTTTGAAGAAAAGGTGGCAACCCTATTTATGTGTGTGTTCACCCACACAGATTTCTATGGGATCTGCTAACCTGCCAGTCTGAATCTATTTACTGAATATGTGATGAGCCAGTGATTAATCAGTGAATGGCTAATGTGCAAGGACATCAGAAGATTTCCTGACATATTAAGCTATTTACTGCTTAATGAATGGTTTCCTAACTGGGCTATCCTACAATGATAGTGCCCAGGAAACCAAGAGTGGCAAAGAAAACAGACTCCCAGTGTGCTGAAAAATGGCAAAAACAATACCACAAAGTTCTGTCAAGAGATAGACATTTTTAAAACCCTATTCATTATAAAACGGAATAATGAATTTTATTATGCAAGTTCCTTTAACTGCTATGAATATCTGAAAAGTAGTGGCTCAAATGTACACACTGGTCAGTGCAGCCACCCTGGATTTGGTCTCTAACACAATGGCTGATCTTCACAGTATGTGCTACAGTGTATGTTTGCTGCTGAGCATACTGACAGACACACTCCGCCAGCATAGTACTTTAATGCCAGAAAGCCCTGTATACCCTTCCCATAGCATGAACAGTAAAATGGTGTACACATACATCAGTTCCAATATAGCTTGTTTAATACCTTGGTCTAAGCATGAGGCAGAGGAAAGGATCACCTAATTGTCTGTTATACATCTAAATTGCTAAGGATGCCTCTTAAATAACTTTAACAGGAAGAAGGTAGAAAACTGAAGAAAATAAGGCTTGTAACTTAGCACATAGTAGTGTCAATTGAGACTCTTGGCCATATGTTCAAACGCATAACGGCAAAAAAATGTTTTATGAACAACAAAAATAAGTAATTGAATGTATGAATGACATTTTCTATAGAGTATACAACAAAAAACTAGTAATGTCCGTTGTGTACGACACAAATCAAGAATTGACAAGCAAAGGGGTGGAGCAAGGGCGTGCCTCAACTATTCTCCAGTGTCATATAGAGGAAAAGAAAATTTGTAATATACAACAACAAAAAAATGTCTTGCATAAGACAAAATATGTACGTTAAGAAAAAAGTGGAGGGAATGTGATGTTCTGAATGTGAGAAACCTATAATTTAAGGAAGCACAACACAAGCACAATTACCATACCTGTATACTGACACTTTTGTCTTTAGTTAAGACATTTTCAGTCAGGAATCGTACTTCAATGACAAAACGACATATTTCCAATCACAATCTGAAAATATTAATGAGCCCAACGACACTATACTTTGAAATGTTGTTACAAATGACAAAAACTGTTACTCTACATCTTTGAACATATGGACCTCTGAGATCCACTTGACCACTAGAGAGGAAAGTGACTGAAAAGAGATTAGGGAGGCTTTGACAGAGCTATGGTAGATGACGTGGGTAAATTCAAAAGCATTAATGATGACACCCATGTAAGGAGATTATGTAAACATCTGACATAAATAAATAAAAAATACAGAGGTTAATTCTAATGGTCCATATCGCAGCCCCCATCTGACATGTGTTTTAATACCCATATTGCAAAAGAAAGTATCCCTTTTTAAAGTGACAGTCAGTCTCATTTATAACTTGACAGCTAATGCAAGTACATTAAACCTAAAGTCAAACTGACTCTACTATTATCATTTTTACCTATTTTGTTATATTAGTATGTCCCTATCAGTGAGCTCACCGAATATCTGTTTCAATAAAGCTTTCTGACAGTCAGTGTGAGAGTTGGGACAATGATGTAATACAGAGCTCTGTATGTTGTAGTGGAGACAGGCTTTTCTTCTAGAAAGGTAATGTTCCATTGTGTCACTACCCCTGGTTTCATATTCAGTGTCAGAAAGCTCTATGGAAACAGACATTAATGGAGCTCACTGTCAGAAACATAAAAGTATTAAAAAGTAGGTAAAAACATAAAAAATAATCATGAAATGTATAGCAAATGTCACTCTACATATTATACACCTGCCTTATATGTAAAGTTAAAAAGTATGTAGACTGTCATTTTAACAATGGTGCTCATGTTAGGTCAGGTGTGTGCAGGAAACACGAGGCCCTGCAACTGTTTCCAGACTACAAATTCATTCATCCCCTCAAGCTGTTGTCTGGTGAGGGATGATGGGAGTTGAAGTCGGCCAACAGCTGAAGAGCTTCACATTGTCCATTCCTGTGTTAGGTGATCATATGAATAACTGGCATACACAAGTAAAATCAAATTCCATTGCAATGTGTTAGTTACCTTTCTGGCACCATTTCAGAGATTATCCATAAACTAATGGTATAGTCTGCTGAAAAAAATCACAGAAATTGTCTGTAATTTGGCTGTAAACTGCAAGAAATCATTCCTTGTTCAGTGGTGAAATATTACTTGGCTGTGAAGTGTTTAAATCTATTTCCACACCTACATTGTAGTTTCTGGCACTCAAAGAGTTACTCTGTTGTAGATCATATAAAGCAATACAAATATAACATAAGCGAACCCAACAATTAAATAAAAGAGCAATTTGTGCTCTGTTGCTGGAGTCTTGATTTTTAAATTGTACATTTCAAAGGCATAAAAGTCCACTCTGTTTAGGAATTGTCCTTGAAAATAAAAACGGTGATTAGAGCATCTGGAATTTAGTGGTAATGTCACAGAATTCAGTGCAGCTGGCCCTGGTTTCAATCTCCATCGTGTCAACTACGTTGACCTAAAAGCAATTTATTTTTAGCCTCCATCACCTATAGCATCAGGTTGTGAACAAATCCATAGTGCACATACTGTGATTGAAGCAGCTAACACAGTCTTTGGAAAATTAAATTGTTGTAAAGGATATTATAGATGACACTAGGGTGAGAAGTTTGCTTTCCTGTAAATTGAGCTAAAATCTATAGTTCTTCCAATCATTTTTGTATGGAGATGAATGATTTTTTTTCCCAAGGAATTTTGATACTCATTGTAGAGCTGACAATCTAATCTTTGTGCTTGAGGCACAAATGTATCAAATGAATTGCCTGTCACTAAGAGCCGACACGGGAATTGAACCAGGGTTCCCTGCTTCGTAGCCTCTGAGGATATTGTACTAAGAAAAGGAGATTCAGATTTGGAGAAAATCACCTGCGCTGTTGGAAACAAATAAAAAATCCCATTTAGTTAGTTAATGGAGAGGGCTCCAAAAATTGCTGTACAATGTTTTGGAGACCTCTCTAGCATCCAAGGGGTTAAAAGTACTGTTTAAATCAAAGGGAAATTGTATTTGCTCCCTATAGTGGAGTGGTTTAGCATGGAATTGCCCTACATTTTCTTAGTAAATCCACTGACTTGGTTTAACCCTTTGAGTGCCAGAGGAGTATGCAACACTTTGCAAAGCAAAGTACCCCTCTGGCACTCAAAGGGTTAAGAGTCAGTCAAAGAACCTCATAACAAGGACAATTGTAAACATACATGGGAACTCTCAGTGTAAGTATGCATGGTTCTGCAACAACCAGTGGACAGTGGAACAAGACTTAAAGGTATAGTAATAAGTTAAAAAAAGTGCAGCTCCGATTGATCCTACTATAATGCAGACCATGTAACACTGAGTTTCAGTATTTTTCGTTTAGTAGCTCAACAGTGATTCAACACTAACATATCCCTGTCCCCATTACCTCCTGTAGGCCACCTCCCCAAAGATGGGGAATCCGGTCCTGGAACCGGACAGCGCACAGTGAAAGACAATCTTCATTCACTGAGTATAAGTGACCCCCTTGATGAAGCAGGGCAGGATTTCCCTTATGCTCAGTGAAGATTGGCCCTTGCTTTGCTCCATCCAGTTGGCTGAGAGGCAGCGTGACGTCGGTAAAAGGAGAGGGAGGGGGGTCCTTTAGCATTGAATTAATGTTGAACTACTAAATGGAACAGAGCTACATAGCCAGCTTAATAGGAGGATACATTGGAGCTGCATTTTTAGGCATTGCTATATACTATATAGACAACATAGACTGGTGTTAATTGATTTATTAAGGGTTAACAGTTCGATCCCATGGAGTCATTTGGTGTAGCATCCAATTATGCAGGGCATTGGGATGTGTGTGTGTAATTTGGCATATTATTGGTTGATGTGTGAGTGGATACATTAAACACTTGCCACTCTGTTGCGATCCAGTTGATGAACAGGATGGGGTGATGAGGATACTACTATTGTGATAGGTGTTTGTGGTATTCCTATTTCAATGCATTGTAATTATATATAAACATTTTTTAATTTGGTGTTCCTGAAATGGTTGGGAATATGAGTTGAATGGAGGCTTGACTCAAGTTCTGTTATGAATTTTTATATGCTATTTTGTATTCTTACTTTTTTATATTCCAATTACTCTGTTTATATGTAAAATAACAAATAAAATTAGTGTCTTGTAATACCTGTTTTATTGGACTAACAGAATTTTGGATTGACAAGCAAGATACTAATTTTGTTTGTTATTTTACATCTGTATTACTGGACTAATATGGCTACAATCTCCACTCTACTACTGTATTTATAGTAAGTAAGGAAAACGTATATATAGGTCAGGGTTTAGCTTTCCTGGTCATTGAAGACCCCGAGGAAGTGTGAGATGTCCCACGAAAATGCTTTTGGGTTAGCACACTCAGCACTGAGCTTGTTCCACCCAACGTTCCCCTGTGAGCTTCCTCCCTGAGCCCCGCATGATCACCGGAGAAGAAGTCAAGAACAGTTGCTGCAATTATCCCCACACATCTGTTCTTGGACGATGTCTGTGGAAAAGTTGCTGGAATTAAGACAGTGTTTTGGAGGGAGCATTGTAGGAGGACATAGGTCGTGACTATTGGGGTGCTTGCACCCCGAGATGCTTGATATCCATTGGATAACATGGTAGTGTGCATTTCACTGGAATTTCCTTTTTCATTGTTTGTAATAAATGCTGCTGCCAGGAATACAGGAGATAGGATCCTTATGTAGGGACAAAGGGTCGATAAGAAGCCTAAGGCTCACTGTCTCTGCAGAGGAAGCTAAGGAGCAAAGCTTGAGTGCTGTGGTCGAAACCATATTAAAGGTGATGGTCGTGAGCCAGATATCCAATCCATGGTTGAGCAAGGGGCTGGACCAGGATAGGTAGATTGGTAGTCTGAGAAAGCAGAATGAATGGATCGGGATACCGAGGAGAAGTAGAGGTAAGCCAATAAGTCAAGGCAGGTGGAGGTCAAGCAAAATCAGTGTACAGGCCAAGATCGAGGAAGGCTGAGTTCCCACAAAGTTAAGGTACAAGCCAAGTTTGAGACAGGCAGAGTGCAAGCATAGTGAAAGTAAAAGCTGAGGTCAAAGTGAGAATCAGGAAACAGGAAACTGAGTCTTCACCACCAGGGCAAACAACTCAGCACTGGAGGCTCAGTCAGGCTGGTTTAAATAGTCTCCTAACCCAGGTACAACTGGAGGTCATTAATTAATCAGTGCTTGGAGGCAGTTCCAGGATCCAAGAAGAGCAGAAGGATAATACTGCTACAGAACAGCCTGATGACACAAAGTGGTGAAAGTTGAGGTAACCTCAACCTGAAGTTTGCTGGTTCAATCCTAGGGCTGTGTAACTCCAAAGAACTGATTGTGAAAGCTACACTTAGATGTACAATTCTGTTTTCTCTGCATAGTCCTTTCAGCATTTATTCATATTACTGATTCCGTTTCTAATGGTACATAAGGCTATTTTACTTAAGCAGCACAAGGCAAAAACGATTTGTTGCATTTTAAGAGGCATGAACCTTATGAAACATTCATCCTATTCATCCCTTGTGATCTGATCATCTCATCTCAATTTCATTTGATCATCCTTATTGGACTGTGGCTGCATACTGGATAACCTGCTAAGACTATTGATTTAATCATATCATTTTTCATTACATACTAGTGTAAAAGCCCGTGTACACGGGCCAAGGTCCGGGTGATGTTAAGAGGCCAGTCCTGCTCTGGGTCCTGCCACTGATGCAATCATGCACTGTACAGACTGCCCGAAAGCACAGAATGCTCCCAGCACAGAACATCCAGCATTCCTACACCTCCCAGCATTCCGTGCATTTGGACAGTCTCTACTGCATATGACTGCTTCTGACAAACATCCTAGTGAATTATTATATAGGATGACAATTTTCATTTGACTGGGACTAGACATTGGACAACCTATCAGGACAGGTACAGGTGTTGTTCTGCTTTTCTTTTTTGTTTTATTCTCTTTTTTCTCTCTTTCTCATTCATTGGTGCGTTTTGTTTACTCGTTTTTCACATCTTCACATTTTACCATTCTGCTTGATTGATATTTTTATACTGCTTTATTATTTGCTTCAAGAATTGTTCCACTAATGTATTTAAGACCCAATATTAGGGAGTATAGAGGCAATTTATTTAGATTTCACCTTTAGTAAGACTTTGCATTCAACAATATTTAAGTGAAAAACAAATAGACAATGTCTTTGAAACATAATCGAAAACAATTTACCGTTAATGCCTTGGTTGCTTATGTGTACACACCCCGTAGAATGGGAGTTGTATCTGTGTTCATATATAACCAATCACATTCCAGATCATGTACAAAGGTAATTTGCCTCCACCTGACATCAACTGAAGTGATTGTTGAGGTCAGGATTACCCTCCAAAATTAATGACTGGGCAAAAAGAAAGTTAATCAGAGAAACTACCAAGAGGCCAATGGCAACCTTAAAGGAGCTGCATGATTTTTTTGGCAGTATTTGGCCATTCCCTGCATATTTAAACCATTTTGCATATTTTCTCTAAGTGTGACCTATGGGGTAGGGTGGCTAAGCAGAAGCTTTTTTTTTTCTAAAAAAAAAAAAACAAGCCTGTATAAATGTTGCAAGTAGACACATGCAATTTCTCAGAACCATGTGGGATAATGTATTATGGTCTCAGACAAAGGTAGAACTTGTTGGGTTTAATTCCAAAATATTAGTTTGATGTCAATGGTGGCAGCATCAAGATATGGTGATGCTTCTATTCAGCAGGAGCAGGGGCACTGACCAGGATAAAACAGAAAATAAAGAGCTCCAAATATCACAATATTTTGTAGCAAAACCTGCTACCTTCTGGCAGAAATCAGTAGCTAGAGAAGAATTTCTCATTTCAACATGACAATTATTTGAAACACACTGCCAAATCAACTGAGGAATGGCTTAAGAAAAGGAATATCAAAGTCCTGGAATACCCCACCTCAATCCTATAGAAAATCTGTAGAGGGTTGTGCACAGGAGATCCCCTGACTGAGCTTGAACTCTTCTGCAAAGAATAGTGGGATAAAATTGCAAATTCCAGGTGTGATAGGCTGACTGAGACCAAACAAACGTACTCATGTAATCAAAGCAAAAGATACTTCCACAAAGTATTAAAGGTCATACACACTTATGCAACCATAGAATTTACAGGTTTTTTATTGTAAAATATTTTTCTAAGACACAGATCTTTAATAACAGCACTCTAGGCTTTTCTTTTATAAAAGCATTTTATTACAGCTTGGTCAATGCTTCGGACCCCATTAGGCCTTTATCAAGATATCTATATCTATCTATCTATCTATCTATCTATCTATATATATATATATATATATATATATATATATTAGCAATATATATATATATTAGCAATATTGGCATAGTGTTGCCCGTGCAGTGTATAAGACAATAACTGCTTTAATGACTGGCTTCTTTTGAACTGTCAGTGGTTAGCCCTTACACAACTCTCCGTCAGTGAACGTGTGCATGTGAGAGTCTGTGTGTGAGCTTGTAAGTGTATGTGTGAGATTGTAAGTGTATGTGTGAGCATGTTTGAACAAGAACGTGTGTGAGGGGGAGTGTGTGTGTAAGCTTGTGTGTATTGCATATAGTGTTTGTGTGTGTGTGAGCTTGTGTGTATTGCATATAGTGTTTGCATGTAGTGCATTGCGTGTGGCATATTGCCTATAGCAATGTTCGTATAGCATTTTGAGTATAGCGCTTTGGTTATTGCGTATAGCTTTTTGCCTAATGTGTATAGCATTTTTCCTATTGCATATACTGCATATAGATTTTGGCATAGAGTGTCTAGCGTATGGCATTTTGCATATAGTGTTTTGCTTATAGTGTTTGATGTATGGAGTTTTGTGTATTGTGTATAACATTTGTTGTATGGCATTTCAGGTATGGTGAATAGCTTATGGCGTATAGTATTTGGAATATAGCATTCTGCATACTGCATGTAGCGTTTGGCACACGGAGTTTGGCATATTGCATATAGAGTTTTGTGTCTAGCATTTGGTGTTTTGTGTATAGTGTTTGGAGTATAGTGTCTTTCATTTTGCAAAAGTGTATAGTGTTTGGCATATTGGATATAGCTTTTGGCATATGGTATATAGCTTTTGGAGTATAGCATTTATAGTACACAGTTTGACGTATAGCTTTTGGCATTTAGTGTATAGTGCATTGCATATAGTGTTTGGCATATAGTGTTTTGTTTATTACATTTGGCATATTGAGTTTTGTGTATAGTGTTTGGTGTATTTTGCTTTGCATTTGGCGTATTGAGTAAATTGCATGATATTTGGTGTACAGCGGTTGGCTTATTGTGATTGGCATGTTGAGTATAGCATATGGCTATTGCTTTTGGCATATTGCATATAGCATTTGTAGTGTGACATATGGTGTATGGAGTATAGCATATGGCATTTGGCTTATTGCATTTGGTGTACTGAGTATATCAGGGCTTAAAATGTGAAGTCCTTTGCTACTAGCCAGACCTGAAAAGTTACTCGCCACTGCAAGCCATAACATACCCACCAGGGCTGAATTTCTACTCACCAGGGCTAAATTTTCAAGTGGCGAGTGGAAATTTTGAGCCTTGGAGTATAGCATATGGTTTATTGCTTTTGGCATATTGCTTATAACATTTGGAGTGGGACAAATGGTGTATGGAGTATAGCATATGCATTTGGCTTATTGTATTTTGCATACAGAGTTTGGCATTCAGAGTCTTGTGTTTCGCATATAGCTCTTTGATTTGTTGTACTGAGTATAGCATATGGCATTTAGCTTTTGGCATATTGTGTATAGCATTTTGCGTATAACACTTGGAGTTTTGCGTTTGGAGTTTTATGCATATCATTTCATGTATAGTGTCTTGTGCGTTTGGCAAATGGCGTATAGCATTGGGCTTATGGTATATAGCATTTGCCGTATAGCATTTTGCTTTTGGCTTATTGAGTACAGCATTTGGTGTATGGCGTTCAACTTTTACATATTATGTATAGCGTTTGGCGTATTGCGTACAGCGTTTGGTGTTTGACATTTGGTGTTTGGCATTTGGCGTATTGTGTTTGGCGTATTGCGTATAGCGTTTGGCATGTAGCGTATAGCGTTTGTGAGGCAATGAGGTGAAGGAGAATCTGAGATGAATGAGAGGGACTCAAAGGGTTACAGGACTAACAGGAAAAAGCACTGAATGAAACAGGAGGATTTTAAAATATAAATTATTGCATAGTCCTCTTAACCTGTACTAATCACTGGAGGAGAAAGAAAATGAATTTAAATGCACAACTTCACAAGAACAAAGAATACAAAAGGCAAAATGAAGAGACGCACACAGGAAAGTACAATTACACTGGAACACTGCCTGGTAATGCAGCACAAGAAGGATTAGTGAGCGAAAAAACAAAATGGACTTCATGTCAAAAAAACTTAATTATAGCTTATTTAATTTATACTGTTGGTAAAATGAGATAGATGAATGTATGTAAATTTAAATCTGCAAAGCTAACCATTAACATGGATATAAATCCATTAATCTTTTAGGTTACAACAAATAAATGCGTTCAATAGATATTACATTAAGATAATAATTATTTCTTCTGCTAACAGTGTGTAAGAACAAGTAGATTTGTATTCTTTACAGTTCACAGAACACCATCCAGTGACACCGAAAACACAATTTATATGTAAACCGTTCTAAAATAATTACAAATTAATTAGGACTGTGACACGTTGAACCTGAGACTAATACAGATGAGTGTACACATTTACAGTATAAAGGAAAGTCTATACTACTGACCATGTCTGTGACTCTCAGTGCATCCTAAGGCCCTATGGTCAGTTATGTTTTCTTATGAGATTTTCTACGTCTCTAAAATCATTTGTCCTTCTTTGCAATTTTCCGACATCATACCTTAATGTATTTTGTACCGTTTTCTGTACTTAAACACAATTCTATTGTTTCATATTCAAACCATATTTCTGTTTTGTATGTTGGATTCTACTTTCAATAAAGCTTTTGAAAATAAAAAAAAGAAAGTCTAGGCCACTTTCACATTTGAATGGTATTACTTTTTATTACAATAACCCTCTGAATGCCAGAGAGATATCCAACACATTGCCTTGTCACTTTGGTGCGCCTCGGCATGTTGTAAAAATTCTAGACCACATGGTAGAGGTGCATTGAGCAAAAAAAAAAAAAAAAAGACTGAGAACCACTGCATTTTCCTCTTTATGAAGATGGTTGATTAGTAGTAGTAGTGCTGGTGGTTATGTCACTTTTGGTGAGACTTTGACAAACTGCATCCTCTTCATTTATTGCACACAGTGCAGCGTGCAACCATGGCTGCAGTCAGTTTTTGGATTGCCACTTTACTTAAAGGGATAGTAATACTTAAAATGTAAAAAAAAAATATGTTGTAGGGTTTATCCCCCTGAGTAAAACAAGAGTACTCCCACTGCTGAAAGGTGGTTCATTGAAAAGTTATTAATTTTCAAAGTTGAATTTTTTAGGTGCAATATCACAGTGGCCTGAAATTGTACAGTGGCGCTGTTTCTACACCATCCTATGGAGATTTATGGTCCCGGGACCAGAGCTGTCCATAGGATCGTGTAGCAACAGAGCCACTGAACAATTTCAGGCCACTGTGATATTGCACCTAAAAAATTCAACTTTGAAAATTAATAACGTTTGAATGAACCACCTTTCAGCAGTAGGGGTACTCTTGTTTTACTCAGGGGGATAAACCCTACAACATATTTTTTTTACATTTTAAGTATTACTATCCCTTTAAATGTCCCTGCACTGCTTCTAATCCTTTCCCCCTCCCCCTAAGCTTTGTGTGTTTTCTGGACATTACTCAACTACTGTATGTGTGTTTTTGCTGTAAATTTCACAATAAAACTGATTGTGTGATGTCTTGCCATGACCCTCTATGTCAGGGCCCCGTTACCTACCAATATTTTTGTTTTTTACTTTGTGTCTTTTTTTTTTTTTACTGTCCCCCCCCCCATCCCAGTCAACACTAAACAAAAAAACATATTAATTTCCCTGTTCAACTGATTATTTCACCAGACTCCACCAACATGCAGGTAACAGCCAGATCAGGATGAAACTTGGAATACGAATGCCTGTGTCTTTCCGATCAGTCACACAGAATGTTGGGATATGTGGGGTAATTTTTCCTTTGCTCCCTTCTCACATCCCCAGACTTGCCTGTCCCTGACACAATAGCCAGTTCTGGAAGGAACTTTTATCATAGTTGCTTGTGTCTTACCAGTCAGTCACACAGAAATTTGGGGTATTTGGAATAAATCGCCTTTGCTCCTGTCTGATTATCACAGACATCTCTAACATAGTAATATTAGCCAGATCAGAAATGAACTTGGATCAGAGCTGGCTGTGTCTTGACAGTCAGTTACACCAAATTTTTGGGTAATTAGGGTAAACCTCTTTTCTCTCTCCCTGTCCCCCAGAGAGCTCCCAGATTTCCTTAATGTAGAGAACTAATGTCTTGCCTACAAGATGCCCTAAACTAAGCTTCAACTCCTTTTATTAGCCTGTCTTCAGTAAATGACAAATGTGCTGCTCTCTCTTCCTCTCACAAACACAGAATGACATGCTGTGGGACCCTGAGACCCCTTTTATACTAAGCCTATAGGAAAAGAAAGGACATTTGCCATGCGGTGGTTCGAAATTCAGTCTTCCCATTGATATCAATGCAATGATCAGATGAAATATGTGGAAAAAAATTCACTTTTCTCAGGAAATTTCCTGTTATGGCAGGAAGTGCCATTTTTCTCCTGTTTTGCTTTAGAAGTGAAAGTTTCCCCATCTCTAGTCTGGATGAATTGGTACATAAAGTAAGACATCCTGGGGATATAGGAAGGCAAGAAATTCCCCCGGACACATGGCAGAGATGACAGATCACAGAGATTGCATCTTGAAGTGCTTAGCTAGCAGATAATGGTTGAGACACTTCAAGCCCAGAATAGGATGGCAGCCGCTGTCCTTGAGAATAAAGCAATTGGGGTAAAATCCAGTTAAGCTTTCCTGGCCTGGAATGGGAGCCAACACCTGCTTTTTCAGCTGGGAGAATACTGCTTCTATGAATAGATGCTCCTTAACCAGATCTTGAGGAACTCTGGACAAAAAGAAACAGTGAGGCAGAAGGGATTTGAGATCTATGTTGTACCCTTCAGAAATAACCCACAAAACACACTGGTCCATCACTATAGAAACCCACAAAACTTGAAAAATATGGAGTCAACCCCCTATGGGTTGAGACTGACCAGGACTCTGTGAGTAATTAGTAGCTGGGCTTGTCAGTCTTAGGCTTTTGAGTAGACTTCTTGTTCTGCCAAGTCTGTTTTGGCTTTGAGGCAGGCACAGGCCTGAAAGGTCTGAGGGTGTTGAACCAGAGGAGGCCCAAACTGGCAGGAGTAATGAAAACCATACATCTTCCTAGGAAAAAAATGGCACTTTTAGGTGCAATCTGAGGCAAGGGTGTGCTTTTTGCCTCCAGTAGCAATAGTAATGACCATACCTAGGTCAGGCCCCAAAAGTTGTTTTCCTGCAAAAGGAAGAGACACCAAAGACTTTTTGGAGTTTGGTCAGCAGACCAATTTCTTGAGTCACATGGTGAGAGGTGTGACTACCGAAAGGGCTAAGGCCTTTACAGAAAACCAGGTGGCATTGAAGGCTGCCTCAGTAAAATATGCATTAGCCTCCATAATATTGGCTAGCATAAGCAAATGGAATCTGGCAGCTGTTCACCCTAGATAGCTGTGGCTCCAGTGACCCAAGCCTTAACAAAAGCGGGTCACAGAGCATCCCCAGTGGCAACATTGACTGTCAACCTGATCCTTAAGAGATTTGGCATCTGTCAAGCCAGGGCAGTGTTTTTAGCAAGGAGAGAAATTGGAGGATCAACCGCACTGTGACAAAGCCTCAACAGAGAAAGTATAGAGGTTGGAAATCTATTTGATAAGGGAGAACTTGTCATTAGGTGTCTTCCACTCTTACAGAATAACCTGTTCCAGAGAACAATGGTGAGGGAAAATGGGTGATTACCTTTTGCACAGTTGAAAGATGTGCAGTGAGGAAGACATTGCTTCAGAAGCTTCAGAGATCTGCAAAGTCTCCAAAATAGCTTTGATAAGCCACTCAACTGAGAGGCAAGGGTCCTCCTCATAGGCATCCCCAAACAACAAGGAAGAATCTCTGTCCTCCCAAACAGTGTCAACTTCCTTTGCAGATGAGTCTTCTACCAACTTAGAAGGTCCCATAAAGACAAGATCTATGTGTTTGACAGGGGACATGAGGTGCTAAGAATGGAGAACCCCTTGAATAGATGAAGGGATAGAAGCAACTAAAGAAATCAGTCTTAACCCAGATTAGCTCTTATTCTGTATTGGAGGGCCCCTGGAGAGTAGTAAGTGCTACAGTGCAAGAGGGGTATAGGACTCCTGTGGAAGCCCAGTTTGGCATGAGGAACTGTGTGCTAAAGGGTTAAAGTATCCCCTGAATCCTTAGACTTGAATTTCCCCTATGACTATGATGGCTGTCAAAGCACCATTCTGTGCAATCCAGAAAGCCAGAGAAATAGGGGATTCTGGAGAATGTCATTTCCAATTGCAGATACCCAGCAAATGGTGTTTCTCCAGCAGCATAAAGGCTGTACATTTACATGGTCTGAACATTGTCCCCCTGCTGAACATGCAATAGAGCAGGAGCAACAATTTATTTTGAGCCCACTCTGACCCTTGTAAATGAGATGGGTGCAGCTATTGTCCCCATAAAGATTCTCCAACCATGTCTGTGAAACAAAGATGGTCACCATGCGGGAACCCATTCTTAAAGGAGCCACGTTCAAGAAAAGCAAAATTAAGAAATGACAGAAATGGAACTGAACCACAAATATATACCTTGTGAAATGCAAAACAATATAAATGAAATATGGGTGTCTGCTCTAATGGAAGGAATACACCCAGTTATAATTATGCAATCACAGCCCAAGTACAGAAAGGGTTAAAACCCCATACTACATAAACATCCACCATTAGAAACATAGAATTCAAGTGAAATGAGAAAGATTTAGTGCAAAAATAGACACTAACACCACATTTTAGCGGGTGCCAAATAATAGCAGGGACATAAGAGAAAGGACCATGGCACTCAAATGGTTAACTTACCAGTCTTCAGTCTTCAGACTCCCTTTTTAAATACAGAACCTCAGAAAAGTTTGGTAGGGAACATCCACAGGGAAATGCTACAGCTATTGGGGAACCTGTCTAATGGGGGATTATACAGCCCCATATCTATGCATAAAAATAATAAGAGACCAGTGTCAACTTGCCCTTTTCCTGAAGCAGGCTACTTGAAATTGAGGGGCAGGGGGTAAAGCTGGAGGGAGGAGAAGTCTGCCTCAAGGTCCCTGCCTTTTTAAAGGATCCTGCCCTCTGGATGATGGAATTTTACATAATGTTAGTGATGGACTCACTAACCATCAAATATACCCATACAGTCCATGAATAAAATCAACAATTTTTATTAGTTTTGATAAAAACATGTTCCTACAAATCCTTTGGTCTAAACATACACTAATCGAAAGACTTTGTAGCAGTGGGTACAAACAATCAGATGTAGTTAGATGACATCTCAGACAGATGCATGCGTTTCGCGTGCAAGATGCTTACTCATGATCTCTTTTATTCACGGACTGTATGGGTATATTTGATGGTTGGAGTGAGTCTATCACTAACATTACCTATGTTTTGGAGCTTGTAGAGAGACTGTTTTCAAAGCACCCATCTTCATTACAGTCCTGTTAGGGACCAGGAACCAGACAGATACAATAAATGTAAAATGTAAAACACCTTTATTAAAATAACCAAAGCAAACAAAGTAAAATCGTGATCCAGGAGTGTAAACCAAAAGACATGCCGGGATCAGGGACAAAGACAGGCACTCAGACAAGCCGGGGTCAGGAATACGGAGATCAGCGATGTCAGGAACAAGCCAGGAGTCAGGAGCCAGAAGGGACATCAGAGGAAGCCAGGTCATGTACTGATAATCAGGAACTCAGGAGAACGCACTTGCAGCAAGAAGTAGACATAAGGGCAAGGCGGAAGTGAGCCTAGCTGCTTTAAATTCCCTGGAAGGGATTGGCTGATAAGTCAGGTGAGTAACCATGGAAACTGAGAGGTTAAGGCAGTTCGTTAAACATCAGCTGACTCAGCCTGACACAAGGAAGGAAAGACAGCAGTAATCAACAGCCGAGTATTAGACCAGATCAGTCAAACCATGACAAGTCCTGCTCTTACCGGCATTATCCACTTGAAAACTGTTTGTTCTACATATGAAGTATTGGCCAAGGCTTTAATATCACATTTGACTGCCAGATCTATGTGAACTAAATAAGAGCTGTTGAAACAGTGTTGTTTTGAATTGGATGGAATTTTACCCCATGGCTCCTGTGTTCCACATTGGACATTAGGAAAAATTTATTGCAGCCAAAACTTTATTTTTTTTAGGTGCAGTATTTCAGTGGCCTGAAAATTTACAGTGGTGCTGCTGCTGCATCATCCTTTGGACAGCTCTTGTACAGTTGGCTATAAACATCCATAGGATGGCGCAGCAACAGGATCACTGTACAATTTCAAGCCAGTGCGATACTGCACCTAAATTAATTCAAGTCTGAGATGTGATAATGTTTGAATAAAACAAATCTCAGCAGTCCTAGTACCTTTGTTTTACTCAGGAGAATTAACCCTAGACTATATATAGTTTACATGTTAAAGGGATAGTAATACTTAGTTTTATATTTATTTTATTTTGTAGGCATTAAAAAAACATGAAGAACAATATAAGTCTTATCTCTCAAACCTTTATGGTTTGAGAGATATCCACAAGCAAAGTTTCCACTACTGCCCCTTTTACCTAGTGTAAGCCATCTCTTCTCAGATGTGGAATCCAGTCCATAGACCAGACAGATAACAGCATGGGACAATCTTCTTCTTATGAGAAAAATGAAAGCCCTGCCCCCCTTGACAAGTTTTTCAGCTTTTTCCATTATCTTAATTGAAGATTGTCCCTCTTTGCAGTCTAACTGGGCACCTCCCTTCTGATCTGGCTGAACAGTATTACATCAGTAAAAGGGGTGGGAGGGGGATACTTTGTCATTGAATTACTCTTGAACTACAACTCTGACAGAATTGAAATAACACTCTCCAAGGTCCGAATACTGTGATGATTAATTAGAGCTGCTTTTATTATGAAACATTACTATCTCTTTAACCCTTTGAGTGCCAGAGTGGTACGGAATGCATTGCAAAGCAATGCATTCCTTACCACTCTGGCACTCAAAGGGTTAAGTGTTGCTATCTATTTAAAGGGATAGCAGTGTTTAAAAATAAAAGCAGCTCCAATTAATCTTTATAGTATTTGGGCCATGGAGAGTGTTATTTCAATACTGTCAGAGTTGTAGTACAAGAATAATTGAATGATAAAGTATCCCTCTCCCTCCTCTTTTACTGAGGTAACACTGCTCACCTCGGAACAGAAAGTTGGTGTCCAGATGGCTTGCAGAGAGGGACAATCTTCAATTACCATAAGGGAAAAACCTGAAAAACCTGTCAAGGGGGCAGGGTTTTCCTTATGTTCACAGTAAGAAGATTGTCCCTTGCTGTCATCTGTTCCCACATCTGAGGGGAGGTGGCTCACACTAGGTAAAAGGGATGGGAGGGGGATACTTTATAATTCAATTACTCTTGAACTAGAACTCTGATAGTAATGAAATAACGCTCTCCATGGTCCAAATACTATGAAGATTAATTACAGCTGCTTTTATTTTTAAACATTACTATCCCTTTAACCCTTTCAGGCACTGAAAGGGTTAAAGAATAAATAGATGAAAGGGAGACACCACAATCTGCCACATTATCCTCCCTTTGGAGCAAGTGGCATAAGGGGATTATTTTAAGCATAAGCAGATTAGTAAATTGATGTTAGGCATGTGTAGGGTTAAGAAGTCGATTTCAGAGCCTGATGTATTGTGGAATCATATTAGTACATCCCCCTTCTACTCAGGCTGATGTACAAAGAAAGAGTGATACAATTCAGGAACAAACCAAGTACACCATAAGGGAGACATAGAAATTCCCAAATCATCCATTGATTTAAATGGGGGTTTAACCCCTTGTATGCTAGAGAGGTGTCCGATGCAGAGTGAAGCAATGCATTGGGGACCTATTAAATGTCCAGTTAACCCTTTGAATGCCAGAGGGTTATGTGTTGCATACCCCCCTGATACACAAATGATTAAATCAATAGGTATTTATATTTGTTCTCTGTGATACAATTGGTTTAATTGCTCCTTTTTTTACATTGTACGTATGACCCTCTGCTTTGTTAGGGGGATGCATGAATTCCGCAGTGCAGCCCTAATGAAGTTTGCCACTAGCACCAGTTGATGCTCTACAGGGTACAGAGCACAGTGTATGATCACTGTATTATATATCGGTAGTTAATCACCAATATTATAATTTTATCACTAGAAAGTACTGTACTCCATTCCCATAGCATTCACAGGAAAATGGAGTACCACTGATTCTCCACCAGGGTACCGTGGCACATCCACTTAAGACATTGCGTTCTCAGCTGGTACTCAAAGGATTGATACATGTCATAGGGAGAGGGTATGACCCATAAATAAGTACAGACACATCTATTTTGGGGATAACAGACCACAGCTTTATTTAACTATTTTCACTCACATTATTATTATTATTGTTTATTCAAACACAACAATAATTAATCAATAACCAATAATTCATCATTAACTGAAAGTCTTTGCCAAGCCGCCTTCCTAAAAATCAAGCATGGCCAAATTATACAGGCTTATGCTAAATCCCCACATTCTTCAGCATGACAGCTGATCCCAACGTTCATCAGCACTTACAGCTGACTCTACCATTCTTTAGCACTTACAGCTGATTCCACCATTCTTCAGCACTTACAGCTGACTCTACCACTCTTCAGCACTTACAGCTGACTCCACCATTTTTCAGCACTTACAGCTGATTCGAAAAGAATTACCCCATTGGCCATCCACTTTAGCTTCAATGGGTAACATTACCTCTCGCTATCTAAGTCTGGGGCAAACTCCCAAAGGGCTTCCTCCTCGAGGATAAAATCCCTTAATTTTACCACATCAGTTATCAATCTCTGAAGACTATACAAGGACTATCCGCCCAGCTGAGACACACAACCACACCACCATATCATAATAAGGAAGAAGGGAGGAATGCTTCCTTTGTCCTCTCTTCCTCCAAACAAACAGTCCACTTCCTGTCACCAACCCTTTTTATCCCTTTCCCTTTACTCCCTATCAGACACACACTTCCTTTATGACCCAATCCTCTCTGGCACCCAAATGGTTAGGAGGAGGCATTCTGGGGCATGTAGGATTGTTCATTAACCCTTTGAGTTCCAGAAGGGTATGCAACACATTGCTTTTCAATGAGTTGCGTACTTCGCTGGCACTCAAAGGGTTAATGATAGGCAGGTGTAGGGTCAAAAAAAAAAATCAGTGCCAGATCCTGATTCAGCGTGGAATCTCCATTGTACTTTGACCCCATTATTATTGCTCAACCATCACACAAACTGATATATATATATATATTTTGTATATGAAATATCCCTCAATCAACAGGATTGCATTTTCTAAATCACAAGCCACAAGTCATTCATAAAAGTAAATTAAACTGTTTACGGAATATAGCAATTGTATAGCAGCTGTTTTTTTTTTATTTTATCCTCTAACGTCAAATCTCCTTCTTTAACCTCATTATGCTTCCTGTGTTCTGTATTTTTATTATCCCCATTTCTTGGAAGTGAGGCTTACAGTGGGATTTACTAAGGTCATGAGCAGGATCTCACACTGACCTGGTATTTACTGGCATGTTTATAGTTAGCAATGATTGGGCATCTAGTTCCTCTCTTGCAGTATTATTGAATCTGCCTGTTACAATGTTAAACTCTTTCTGTAAATTATGTTCTATATACTTAAAGGGATAGTAATACTTTGTTTTATCTTTATTTTATTTTGTAGGCATTAAAAAACATGAAGAACGATATAAGTCTTATCTCTCAAACCTTTATGGTTTGAGAGATATTCACAAGCAAAGTTTCCCCTCCCGCCCCTTTTACCTAGTGTAAGCAATCTCTTCTCAGATGTGGAATCCAGTCCATAGACCAGACAGATAACAGAAGGGGACAATCTTCTTCCTATGAGAACAATGAAAGCCCTGCCCCCCTTGACAAGTTTTCAGGTTTTTCCCTTATCTTAATTGAAGATTGTCCCTCTCTGCAGTCTACCTGGGCACCTCCTTTCTGATCTGGCTGAACAGTGTTACATTAGTAAAAGGGGCAGGAGAGGGATACTCTTGAACTACAACTCTGACAGAACTGAAATAACACTCTCCAAAGTCCAAATACTATGATGATTAATTAGAGCTGCTTTTATTATGAAACATTACTATCCCTTTAAAGCAACACTAAAACAGCAGATGAAATAAGGTTATATACATTAGATCTAATATACTCTAAGCTAGTACCTGTTAAGGAAAAAAAAAATAATTCTAGATTTCTGTAACTTACAATTAGGTCCCTTTCAAGTGGGAGACAATAATGCTGGATTTGTTCCCAGAAAATAACTGTGCTTCAGCTATGGTTCCTTTAACACAGATACTATTACCTCACGTGAACACACCAAAGATCACTTCCCTCAGGAATGCAGTACAGTTGTAATTAGGAAGTTCTGCACAGGAGCCTATGGGGCTACCAACAAACCTTTCACACAAACAGCATTGTATTGCTAATCACAACCTCTAAAGAATGACCAACCTACATGGCCATAATATTGGCTGTCTGTAAGTCACATAGGGTGATCACATGTCCCAGGACATTCCTGGATTTTAAATGTGTGTTCCATGTCCTGTGCGGTCTCCTTCAGGGAAAATACAAAGTTCTGGAATGAAGGTTCGAGAGCACAGAGGTCTAATCACTAGAAGGAGAGCTGCTCATTGCCTAGAGTGACAGGAAGTGATGCCTATGCTGCACTACAAAAAAAACCCACTAGCGATAAAAACCTGTAATCAAACAGGAGCTGCAGTGCAATTTTGCTGTAGTGTAATTCTAGTCTAAGGCTTTGGGGGTGATATACATTGTCTTATAGCCCACTGCAGGCATCTCTTTCTGTCACAGCAATCAATGAGAAGCTCTTCTGCCAGTTTTTATAACTCAATGGTCTGCCAGGCAGGTCAAGAACTGAAGCCCAGTGATTTACAGTGACCACTCCCGCACAGCTGCACTAGAGCCAAGGACAAGTACTCTGTTGCTCTCATCTCCGCAGTGTTCCTGAATGACAGAATGGAAATGTGAACACCCTACATCTCTCCTGCATCTGGATTATCAGTGAAACGCAGGAGAGAGGCATGTTTAACAACACGGGTTATAGATCTGTTGTAGGAGGCTGGAATAATTCAGTTGCCTGTTGTGTGAAGAAGGCCTTATTCTGGCTATTCTAATGCATATATGGATTTTATGTAATCACTGGTTCTTTGAGACATTTGCAATGAGTGAAAAAATCTAAAGCAATTTATTTATTTTTTAGTACTCTATTAAAGGGGAACTAGAACTATAGTAATAAGTATTTGATGTAAACAAGTTAGGTCTTGGAAGGGATAGTATAGTCCCATAAAAAGTATCGCTTACATTGTAGCTGCAGTAAAACAACATTCAGTCTGCTTACTCCTTTCTCTCAAACCGTTATGGTTTGAGAGAAATAAGAAAATAAAGACCTCCGTTCCCTCCCCCTTCTCATGCGTCTGCTGTACAGCGGACGTCATGAAATCCTGCATCCGGGACCAGACAGCGGCTCTTCAGGAGCGCTGTCATCTAGATGTCTAAGTATGATTACTTCATCGGAATGGTCCAAAACATGTACTTGTAAGCCAGGCACATGTTGTAGACCATACCGATGAAGTAATTATACTTAGATATCTAGATGACAGCACTCCTGCAGAGCCACCAACAGTCGGGCGACCGGATTCTTCCTCTGACAGCTTTACAGCTCATCAGGCAGAAAAGGGAGGGAATGGAGGACTTTATTTGCTTATTTCTCTCAAGCCATACGGCTTGAGAGAAAGGATTAAGCACACTGAATGTTGCTTTACTGCAGCTACGATGTAAGCGATACTTTTTATGGGACTATACAATCCCTTTAATTCATTTTTACCTCCAAACAATTTCAGTCTGAATCAGATTAGCTGTAGAGAGAGACAAAGTCCTGCCTGTGATTCTAAAGGGCCATGAAAACCTTCTCAATGTAGTAATGGGTCCTTCTTCAGTTATGGACTACAGTACAGTTCAAATGCAAAGATCAGTCATTAGATATAACAGATTGTTGTACATTGGACATATTCATAAACAGGTATTTCTATAACCCTGTTAGGACCAGACATTCCTCTGGTCCTTAACCCTTTGAGTGCCAGTGGGGTATGCAACGCATTGCTCTGTGTCACTTCAAAAGTATTGGTCCCCATTAAGAGAGGCATGTTTCTAATGTCTGACAGTTCCCACAAATACAGAACTATTAATCTGAGACATCTGTCAAGAAGGTCGCTGAGTTAATGGGGTCAGGGTCACCAGCAGGGAACATGAATGGAAACCCGCACAGCACAGACTTAAAGGGATAGTAATGTTTCACAATAAAAGAAGCTCCAATTAATCTTCATAGTATTTGGGCCATGGGGAGTCATTTCAGTACTGTCAGAGATGTAGTTGAAGAGTAATTGAATGATAAAGTATCCCCCTCCCGCCCCTTTTACTGATGTAACACTGCTCACCTCAGAGCAGCAAGACTGTCCAGATGACTTGCAGAGAAGGACAATCTTCAGTTAGCATAAGGGAAAAACCTGAATAACCTGTCAAGGGGGGAAGGGTTTTCATTGTTCTCACAGTAAGAAGATTGCCCCTTGCTGTGGACTGTCTGGTACCAGGACCAGATTCCACATCTGAGGGGAGTTGGCTTACACTAGGTAAAAAGGGCGGGAGGGGGAAACTTTATCATTCAATTACTATGAAGGTTAATTGGAGCTGCTTTTATTTTGAACCATTACTATCCCTTCAAAGGAAAAATTTTAGACCTATGGTGTCAAACTTGGAAACTTTACAGATGCTAACTTGGAGTACAGGGTGTTACTTTTTACAGATGGGGTTTATAGTCTAATTTATGGTAATTAAACATTTGATGGAATGTATTTTGTAGTATTCCTGATTATCAAACCCAATACATTGGAGATTGCTTTTAACGTTCAAGGGGTTACAATATGCAACACATAAATAAATTACATATAAATGACTAGTATAAAAGCCCATGTACACAGGTCAAAGGCTGGGTAATGTTAACCCTTTGAGTGCCAGAGGGGTACGCAACTCATTGCTTTGCAATGCATTGCGTACCCCTCTGGCAATCAAAGGGTTAAGAGATCGCTACCTCACTGCTCCACGCGATGCAGTCTTGTGTCGCGTGCGCAGTCTCTACTGCGCATGACTGCTTCTGACAAACATCCTAGCGAATTATTATATAGAATGTGCATATTGAGCTTTGTTTACGTTTTCACTAATGCAAAAGTGCTTATATTGAAGGAGAACTAACATCTCTTAGTAATAATCCCCCACTTACCCTACCTTAGCCATAAAATCTCAATGGCCCCTATGAATTTTAATCTTGTACCTTTGTTTAAGAGATAACATGTTCAATCAGTCCTGGTTGCCATGTCTATGGAGGAGGACATGATAGTTGCTGACAGTGTTTTTTAAACTGAAACAGGTACTTTACATGTGCATGTGTTTTGTAATAAATGTAAAATGTAATGAAAATTGAATGTTTCATGACATTAGGACTTAATCGACAAACAAATGGCACTGATCACTCAATTTCAGACACACAAATGGCACATTCACCTCATTCATTCAAATCCATTTGTTCATTCAACACAAATTGTGGTAGTGGACTCAGACTTTTGCCTGCCTGCCAACACACCGCGTATCGTCTGTTTGAGGAGCGCTTTCACACTGTCGGAAGTGGAACTGTCATTAGTGGTAAGACAGGTTATTACCGGCTTGGTCTGCATTTTCAAGATCGTTCAGACTTTTTTATTTTAGTGATCACTTTAATATCTTTGGCCATTTTAGGAATGTTGCAACTTCCTTATACAGTGTTTATTGTACTTTATATGATACATTGTTCTCTTGTCATAATAAATATATTTTCTTCATTGTTTTTATATTATATATACTAGCACTCTTCTCTGCATAACCTCTACAGGGTACAATTGTTTTACTTTCCTGTATGTTAATTAGTGCATACCCAATTATAGAGGATAGTAACGTTGTCCTTTGAGTATATATATTTTACAGTGGAATTTTCTCCTTTCCTCCTTCCCTGATACATATTGTTTTTTTATATATACAATATTTTTGTGTCTGAGTAGCCCCATTATTTTGAGAGCAGCCATAGTTTTCTATTTTTTTTCATTTGTTTATATATATATATATATATATATATATATATATATATATATATATATATATATATAGAGAGAGAGAGAGAGAGAGAGAGAGAGAAAGACAGAGACAGAGAGAGAAGGGGAGAGAGAGATTGTAAAATCCCTTTCTAGCAATGCGTTGCTTACCTCTCATACATTCAAAGGGTTAATCAGTTGAAAAGCCTTACAATATATATTTTTTCATATAAAATGTTGCTGCTCCTTTAACCCCTTAGTGACAACCGCGTGCGTACGTGGCTGTCACCTTAACGCTCAGCTAACATTTTTTTTTTTTACTAAATGATTCCGGAGTCCCCGAATGGCGTGCCGCCGCACGGAGACCCAGACTTCCAGGACTTACCAGGTACGTCCTCTGTCACTAAGTGACAGTTTTTGCGGGAAGTACCTGGTAAGTCAGTTGTCGGGATGGGGTTAAGTGAACACTAACAACAAAGAATGAGCCTTTAAAAAACAATGAGACGGGGATTATATTAATTTAAATTCCATGCACTCCAAGCTAGTATATGTAAAGTATCTTTATTTAGTTCTAGATATCTAAAATATAAAACTAAACTTGCTTTTCTAACACATACATAAGCTGTTCCATCAGTTTCATTTGTGCAGCATGTAATCTGTAACAACATATAATGCCTTAGAAAGGAAGAAATCTTATGTTCCAAACAACAATGCGTTTTCTGAAACATATATCTATCTTCCTTATGAAAATGAGGATTCTGGGACCCTAAACAAAGTCTGAATGCATGCCTCTAAAGGGCACAGTTTGAAAACTTCATTAAAATCTCATTATGTATCACATTAGCCAATAGACCAGCAAATGTACAGTTAAGGAAATGGTCATAATTGGTACTGTTTGCTAATGTATGCAAATTGTAGTACCCATGCTGTACTAATGATATTTTATGTTAATTAAGATTTTTAGTGAACATTTCATATGCTAATTAAGCCTTTTTCAGAGATGTTTCATAAGCTAATAAAGGTTTTTAGTGATGTTTCATATGCTTACCTGGTACTGTATTGGATCAGGATACTTTTACTTTCCCTTTTCCCAGAAATAAAGTGTGAATATTTCCTAAACTACAGTATACATCTGCTGGACTTTTGGCTAACATTATGCACAGGCAGTTTTGAAGTTTTCAAATATGTAAAAAACAAAAATAAAAAGTGACAGGTCCTAAAAGAGAAAATGTATTCATGTTTGAATGCATTACAGGGTAAATGAACTTAAATACCATTTCACTTTTTGAAGTTAATTTCACGTCAATAAACAACATTTCCTTAAAGTTATTACAACCTTACTCTCCAATATTTAATTGCAGTGCATTAGAATAAATATAGTTAATTAAATGATTAAATTATTTTGCCCAACCCTTAAAGTGTACCTATCACCTTCAATTTACAAAACTGCGTATGTGTCATAATGATCAAATACTTTAAAAATATTCACACTTTTGTTTCGGTAAAAAATGAAACCGAAAATTTCCTGGCTCAGCACATAGATTAATTAGCATATGAAACATCACTGAAAACCTGTATTAGCATATGACACATCACTGAAAGTGCTTCATTAGCATATCTGACATCATTAGAAAGCGTCACTAGCATAGTAACATAGTAAATTAGGTTGAAAAAAGACAAGACAAGTCCATCAAGTTCAACCTTTGCCTCATTGTCACCGTTGCTCCCGTTCCGGTGGCACCTCCTTCGCTCCATGCACCCGGTCCACTTCCGGGTTGGGCTCACGCATGCACGGCCCTTCTTTTGAGGCTGGCCAGGCTCTCACTGACATAAAAGGTGTGGAGGCGTTTCTTCTGACGTGTTGTAAAAGCATCTCCTAGCCTCTCCGGATTTGGTCTAGCCACTTCCTGTGTCCTGTGTGTCAGTGCCTGTTCTGCTGTTCCAGCTTCCAGCTGGTGTCTCCAGTCTCTTCCTTGCTCCTGCTCCAGTCCTCCAGTCTTCTGCTCAGTAGCCTTGGGGTACAGTGCCTGTACTTGTGGGCTTGTCCTGCTGTTGTTCCTGCTTCCAGCTGGTGCCTCCAGTCTCTTCCTTGCTCCTGCTCCAGTCCTCCAGTCTTCTGCTCTGCAGCCTTGGGGTGGTCTCCTGTTGCCCCTGCTCCAGTCCTCCAGTCTTCTGCTCTGCAGCCTTGGGGTGGTCTCCTGTTGCCCCTGCCTCCAGTTCTCTTGCTGACTACCAGTAAGTGTATATTCCTTCCAGTTCTCCTATATCAGTCTGGTCTGTTCTTCTGGAGTTCATTCCTCCCTGGGGTCATTGGGATATAGACCAAACATGGTGGGGTATCCTGAGTCACCTTCCGCTCAAACGAAGGGGGCTATCTGGCTTCGCGGCCAGCACCTTTATACGGCTTTGGCCGCAGCACACCCCACTACGTTTGGCCTACGCAACCTAGCCACGCATACTAGTGACGCTTTCTAGCATTTAGCCCCAATCACTCTTGTTGGAGGAGTCTTATCTTTCTTCATTCTTCCCTTATCGCTAGCCTCCTTACCTGGTAGCACAGTTACTCTAGTGACATTAGTGACACTCATTCCCCAGAGACATGAGAATTATATAGCTTTCCTGCTGCCAGATAAGTTAGTCTTTATAAGACGTTCCTGTTTTGCCTACTAATACATAGCATAACCCTGTATGTTCCCTTTTGAAATAAATGTATCTAATCTTCTCTTAAATGTATCCTTTGTATCTGCCATAACCACATCCTTGGGAAAGGAGTTCCATAATTTAACAGAACTTACTGTAAAAAAAAACCTTCCTGAAGTCGAAACTTCCTTTCCTCTAATCTCAAGGGGTGTCCTGTGGTTACTTGATCAGGCCTTGGAATGAATAGCTCACCAGAGAGATCCTTGTATTGGCTTCTCATATACTTGTACGTTGTGATAAGATTTCCTCTTAGTCATCTTTTCTCTAGAGTAAATAAACCAAGTCTGTCTAGTCATTCCTCATATGTCAAGTCCTCCATTCCCCTAATTAATTTTGTTGCTCTTAACTGTACTCTTTCCAGTTCTAGAATATCCTTTATCTGAACTGGTGCCCAAAACTTCACTGCGTATTCGAGGTGAGGTCTTACCAATGATTTGTATAAAGGCAAAATGATATTATCCACTCTTGTTTCAATACTCTTTTTATGCAAGACAGATTTTGTTTGCTTTTGCTACTGCTATTTGAAACTGTCTCCAAGTTTGTAGTTGACAAGGATTCCCAGGTCTTTCTCTAACAACGAGTCCCCTAAAATCATTCCATTACGTTCATAAGTAGCATTGGGATTTTTCCTTCCCAAATTCATGGTTTTGCACTTTCCCACATTAAATTTCAAATTCCATTTGGTTACCCAGTTTGCCATTTTATCTAAATTCCTCAGTAGAGGACAAATATCATGTTCTGAATTAAATACCCTGCATACTTTAGTGTCATCTGCAAATATTGCTATTTTGCTTTCTATATTTGTTTCCAGGTCATGTATAAACATGTTAAAAAAACAGTGGCCCAAGTACTGACCACTGAGGTATTCCACTCTTAATTTTAACGGTATTGGAGAATTGTCAGTTTATAACCACACCCTGTTCCCTATCCTTCAAACATTTTTCTATCCAATTGCAAATGTTATCCCCTAGCCCCAATTTCCTTATTTTATACACCAGCCTCCTATGTGACACTTAATTCAATGCCTTTGCAAAATCTAGATATACTACAGCAACTGCCTTACCATTACCTAGGTTGCTGCTTACTTCTTCATAGAAGCTGAAAAGATTAGTTCGGCATAATCTATTCCTCATAAAACCATGTTGATTCTTGCTAATAATCTTATTTTTTGTGGTGTAATCTTGAATATAATCCCTTAATATCCCTTCTAGCAGTTTTCCCACTGCAGAGGTCAAGCTCACAGTTCTATAATTCCCAGGTTCTGTTTTAGTTCCATTCTTAAATAGAAGCACTACATTGGCTCTATGCCAATCTTGTAGCAGTGACCCTGTGGTGAGAGAATCTTTAAATAGTAAATAGAGGGGTCTTGAAGAACCCTTGGATGTATACCATCAGGACCCGGTGCTTTGTTAGTATTAATTTTGTTCAGTCTTCTCATGACGTCTTCTTGTCTTAACACAGTATCTGTTAATGGTATGGTTTTATTTTTTACTTGTTGAGGCTCTTCTTCCATTCCTTGTTTCCTTGTATACACTGATGCTAAGAACATGTTTAGAACAGCATTTTTCTTATCCTCTCTATTCAACTCACCCATCTCATTTTTGAAAGCTCCAATGTACTCCCTCTTAAGTTTTTTGCCATTTATGCATTTGAAAAACCTTTTTGGATTAGTCTTGCTCTCACTTGCAATTCGAGTTTCTTTATCTATTTTTGCTTTCCTAATTGCTTTTTTGCTATCTTTTTTGCACTACTTGTATTTTAAGAAAGAATGTTCTGTTCCTTCAGACGTAAATAGTTTAAATGTTTTTTTTTTCCTTGTCATTTCATTCTTTACATTTGCAGTTAACCACACTGGCTGTGATTTACTTCTTTTGCATTTGTTTCCCATTGGTATATACTGTTGGGTACATTTCTGCAACCTAAACTTGAATTCTTTTCCTCAGTATTTTTGCCTTTAAATAATTTAATAACTAGCAAATGAAACGTCACTCTTACTGAATAGGTACCACAATTAGCATACATTAGCATATGGTAACAAGTCTGAATATTTTCTTAACTGTACATTTGCTGGCCTTTTGGCTAACATGAAACACAGGCAGTTCTTAATGCAATTTTCAAATATGCATTCTTAGAGTAGGTGAGAGGTCCACTTTAACAATGTTTTATTTTATTGTATTGAATTCTAGTATATTTTGCAAGTTATTTTCTGTTCCCTGGAAAAACAAAGAGAGATTATATTTGGCACAAATTTAAAAAAACAATGAATTGCTCTCATGTACTTTAACTGGCTGCCAGTAGGGCATTCAATACGTAAAGGTCATTGTCTTAAATTCTAGAGGTCTCCAGTTTATGATGAAGAAATGTGATGGAGACATCTGTAGCATCCAAGGCATTGAGTAATGTCTTCCCTAATGTGATCAGTGTCTAGTGGACATAATGTAATCCACAATGTCATCATTTAACCTTAAGAGTGTCAGAGGGGTGCGTAATACACTGTGTACCTCTATAGCACTCAGTTGATGAACGTTTCTCCGTTATATTGTTTACAGTCATTTTTTTAAGAGTAATTGAAAACACGATCTGCAGCGCTAATCTCATTTAAGGCCTGAAGAATGCTTCAAATTATCCCAGATTTAAAAAGTTAATATATTTCTGGAAATGACATGGAACTGCATTAGTTCCATGAGACATGGCTTCATAATCCTTTAAGGTCAGGTAAATGCATTGCTTAACCTCAATAAAAAACCTATCATAAACTAGAGTGATGGGAAACTGCCAAAAACAGGCATTAAGGCACGTTAATACTAAAAAGTGAATTAGCCTTATATGAAAGGTTATTTTTTAGCCTACATAAATATACATGTATCATTCTCCATATATTTCTAGAAATTAAGATATATATATAATTGCATGTGCTGTTTTTCATAAAACTGAAGAAGTCATTTTAATTGCACTTAACATTAGTGATGAATGAAACCTCTGTGATTTGTTCCACTGATTCATTCACAGGACCTAGAGAAAAGTCCAGGTCCATCCAAATCAATTTGAAGCAGATCACAGGGGTGGAGGAGAGAGAATGTGCTTAAATACCCCAAAGGCAGAGAAAGGGAGGGGAAGAAAGGGAGATAGAAAAAGGGGCAGAAGCACAGGCCATACAAGAGAGAGCGAGGGTAGAAGGGGTATAGAATATAGCAGGTGATATCAGAAGCATGGGAGGCAGGAGCATGAGGAGAGAGGTGCTGGTAAAGGAGAATGCAGGGAGTTGAGATTGGAGCAGAACCACCAAGGAATCTTGAATGAAAGCATGGACAGAGTGGAGGTGGGAGCTGGAAACATCAAAGGGAACAAGGGGAAGAGCAGGAGTGCAGGGAATAATGAAGTGGAGAGTCATCAAGCAGTCCTGTCACCCACCAAAAATGTCATGTCATGTATATAAAGGGAAACTATACCTTTGTATAAGTGGCTCTTAATTTATTTATCAGAAGGATTTACCTGATTTGTGACCAATATATGACAGAGCTATATCTTACCTGGGTATGTGTCCATTGTCAGGCAGATATATCCATTTAGTACAGTTTACATTGATATGTACTGTAGTATGCAGCTGGATACTGATATTTTACTATCTTAATAATACTTACATCATTCTAAAGGAGATTGGATTAGTCTATGACTAACTCATGCTCATGAAGCCGGTTTATTGTGAAAATTAAATACAGATCTAAAATGGTGCTCAGCAAGGACAGACCACTGCAGACGCTATGGAAACATATGAACAGATCTGTTAGACAAATTAAGAGGCACTTATTCTGTAGAAATAGTTTCCCTTTACATAATAACATGGTACTAGTATAAAAGCCTGTGTACACGGGCCAAGGTCTGGGTAATGTTAACCCTTTGAGTGCCATAGGGGTACACAACGCAATGCGTTGCGTACCCCTCTGGCACTCAACGGGTTAAGATGCTGCTACCTCACTGCTCCACACAATGCAGTCTTGCGTCGCCTCTCTCATGCGATGCAATCATGCACAGTAGAGACTGCCCCAACACGGGCAGTCTCTACTGCGCATGACTGCATAGTGACAAACATCCTAGAGAATTATTATATAGGACTGGGACATTTACATCTCATTATGTGAATGATGCAACATTCTCTTTAGAGGAATAGCACACTGTTATGAAAGCCTATGTTATGGAGTTTTTCCTGCTGAGTTAAACAAGCACACTCCCACCCCTGTCAGTTGTTTTATTCAACATTTATATCTGTTCAAATAGTCACAAAGTGATATAGCTATGGAGAACTGCACTTTTTGTCTCAACTCACTCTCTGACACAATGCAATAGAATACATTTCTGGACATCAGGTCACCTATAGGAGAACATTCTGGACACCAGAGGACACTGTTAATGTAAAAAAGAACCCCAAACTGTAATAACTCAGGAATGCTATATATCCCAGTAGCAATTTGCCTTTATTTCAGCATTTCTGAAAAACAAATTTGTTTGTCAAAATATACAGTATTTCTCAGGCAAACATTGTTTCACTAAGCTCCTTTGAAATGATTACAAAATGTATTTCAAAGGCCCTAATGGGAGAACTTGCAGAAGCACTAGTAGAAGCATTAGTAGAAACAGTCGTAGAAGCACTAGCAAACACACTAGTAGAAGGACTAGTAGAAGCACTAGCAGAAGCACTAGTAGAAGCATTAGTAGAAACAGTAGTAGAAGCACTAGCAAACACACTAGTAGAAGGACTAGTAGAAGCACTAGCAGAAGCACTAGTAGAAGCACTAGTAGAATGACTAGTAGAAGCACTAGTAGAAACAGTAGTAGAAAGACTAGTAGAAACTGTAGTAGAAGCACTAGTAGAAGGACTAGTAGAAACAGTAGTAGAAGCACTAGTAGAAGCAGTAGTAGAAACAGTAGTAGAAGCACTAGTAGAAACAGTAGTAGAAACAGTAGCAGAAGCACTAGCAGAAGCACTAGTAGAAGCACTAGTAGAATGACTAGTAGAAGCACTAGTAGAAACAGTAGTAGAAAGACTAGTAGAAACTGTAGTAGAAGCACTAGTAGAAGGACTAGTAGAAACAGTAGTAGAAGCACTAGTAGTAGCAGTAGTAGCAACAGTAGCAGAAGCACTAGCAGAAGCATTAACAGAAACACTAGTAGAAGCACTAGTAGAAGGACTAGTAGAAACAGTAGTAGAAGCACTAGTAGAAACAGTAGTAGAAACAGTAGTAGAAGCACTAGTAGAAACAGTAGCAGAAGCACTAGCAGAAGCACTAGCAGAAACATTAGTAGAAGCACTAGTAGAAGGACTAGTAGAAACAGTAGTAGAAGCTGTAGTAGAAGCAGTAGTAGAAACAGTAGTAGAAACAGTAGCAGAAGCACTAGCAGAAGCAATAGTAGAAACAGTAGTAGAAGCACTAGCAGGACCATACTAATAGAATTAATATCAGTTGTTAATTGTTACAACTTTGATTGTGCTAGGATGTCACACTTTGAAGTGAATATAGTGTCACAACAGTTTGAAAACGTATATGCAAATGGTACATGAAGAGGATATTCATATCAATGGCGTTTAACAAAGATAAAAAAAAGATGTGCCTCAGTGTTAAATCATGTATTCCTGAATATGTATCATGTAAAAAAGAATAGGATTTATTTTTGTAAAGTTCTACTCTTTTTTTATCTTCTTTGGAGGCTTTGATGGTCATCTCTAGTGTTGAGCGAGCGTGCTCGGCCGATGCTCGGATCGGCTCGAGCATCGCTCTGCTCGGCACATGGCGGTACTCGTACGAGTACCGCCATGTGCTCGCCCGACATGTTCGGGTGAAGAGGATCTGTGCCGGAAGAGGCACAGATCCGAAGACGCTCCGCTGGACCACCAGGGAATGGAGGTACGGGGGCATTGCGGAGATGAAGGGGGCATTGCGGAGATGAAGGGGGACATTGTGGAAGAGGGGCATAGACTCTATGCCCCTCTTCCACAATGTCCCCCTTCATCTCCGCTATGCCCCTCTTCCACAATGTCCCCCTTCATCTCCGCTATGCCCCTCTTCCACAATGTCCCCCTTCATCTCCTATGCCATAGCGGAGATGAAGGGGGACATTGTGGAAGAGGGGCATAGCGGAGATGAAGGGGGACATTGACCAGGCACCCTCCGCTCATCAGAGCAGGGGGTGCCTGGTTTAATGCTCGAGTGCTCCCATTCATTTGAATGGGGCTCGGGTGCTCGGCTGAGCACTCGAGCATCAGGGGGTGCTCGGTCAGAGCACCCGAGCACCCGAGCATCGGGGTGCTCGCTCATCCCTAGTCATCTCCATTGCCAATGAATGCCCCACTCTCAACAGTCAGACAACAATGTTGGGCTGACACATTGACCAGTGTTTAGCCATGTTCCCCTCTGAGGGAACACATTAGGGAGTGATATTAGGACAAGGGTAATGGCACCTCTGCAGTTTGCACTTGTGCCTCTCTGCAAGTGATAACATCTTCAGTCAGTCCTGGATGCCAAGTCCTTGGAGGAAGACATGCAAGTTGCTATAAGGACCACAGGACCTCAAACACCGCCTACTGCAAATGGCAACTGTAACCATTTACCAGACAGGTGTACATTGCTTTGTATTACATTGCATACCCCTCTGATCATACAGGTGTAATCCTCTTTTGGACTAACCTGGATTCAGAACTGGTCTGTGACTTGATTACTTCCATATTGGCACTAACAGGCAATACTTTTTGAATTTCTGGAGAGAATATGGGTCTTTTGAAAATAATGACACAATGCTTCCACTTAGGTGGGGTATCTGGAGATACCAGCAAATTATCCATCTACGAAGATATGAGCTGTGTCTCAACTGAATAATGACTGACACAATATGACTTTTCTTAAAGGGGAATGGTACCCACTGTATATTGTGGCAAGTTATCATGTATGCGCTATTATAATAACAACAATTACTTTGAACAATTTAAGATATATGCATACAATTACTTTTTCTTAATTGAATGAATATGTTTATTTATATAGCACCACAAGTGTATGCGGCACTTTACAATTTAAGGGTTTAAACAATACAGGGTTCCAGGTGCTTTGTAGAATGAAACATTGGGTGGGAGGTCCCTTCCCGAAAGCTTACAATCTAAAGTGGTAATGTGAGACATTCAGAGTATATAAGGGTCAAGTGCTGAATACAGTGCTAATTGTGATGATGATAGAGGACATCAGTAAAGTAAATAATTTATAAGAGCGTTCATTGTACAACATCGGTGCCTTCTAGCATGTTGAGATTTTATCCATGAGGTGCGTTTTTATGTGAGATTTGAAGGTTATCAGAGAGGTACAGTGGCGCAGATTGGAGGAAGAGCATTCCATAGAAACGAAGCAACGAGAGGGAAAGGTTTGATACGTGACAGGGCTGTAGACACAAAAGGAGCTGAGAGAAGACAATCATTGGTTGAATGTAAGTGGCGGCATGAGGTATAACGGTAGATCAGAGTGGAAATGTAAGAAGGCGTAGAGGAGAGAAGTGTCTTGAAAGAGAGAAGTAAGATTTTGTAAGATATCCGGAGTTTGATAGGCAGCCATTGGAGAGTTTTGAGGAGGAGAGGGGCAGTGACAAACCTAGGTGACAGAAGAGTAATTCGTGCTGCAGCATTCTGTATAGATTGAAGTGGATGGAGATGGGAGGTAGGAATGCCAGACAGAAGAATGTTGCAATAGTCCATGCGGGACAGGATGATTGCATGTATAAGAATTTTAGCTGTGGAAGAACAGAGGAAGGAACGGATTTTAGCAATGTTACGCAAAAGAAAGCGACAGGATTTAGCAATTAAAATATTGTACTTAGTGAATGCACCAGTTATGTAATAATGCCCACTCAGCAACACAACCTCCACTGTGAACCTAGTCGGTCCTCAGGAGAACAGTTTGGGGCCCTTAAATGGTGTAGTTAGAGATACCCAGGTGTAAGGTGTGTGTGGGTGATAATGATACCTTTTTGCGGTTGTGTGCTGTAATCTGCAAGGTTTACTTTTGAAATAGCGCATTTTTAATAGTGCACGGCTTGAAGCTACTTTACGTAGGTCACCATGTTTAAAAGGGCGACATGACAAACTCACCCTGCATGTCAGCATGAGAATATCATGTTGTTTCTTCTAACAGCGCGATTGCCTTCGGGGTTGGTTTGGAAAAAGAAAAAACTTGAAGACTGAGGGGGCAGGAGATCTAACGTTGCAGAATATCTCCCTTTTCCTTGGCACCTGAGAGAGAATATATCTCTGTAGCAGTTAGGTACCGAAGAGAATTGTTTGTCTCCCTAACCTGCCATATATTACAACATGTGAGAAAGGTCTTCCCTTTGGGGGGGATATTTATTTTTTTATGCTTACAAAAAAAAGTTTTTTTTCTGCATGTACTGTGCCTGTGTCAGTCATGATCACTGATCTGGTTGTACTGCTTACAAGCTTGAATGCATAGCTTATTTGATGCCCAATAGACTCTAATGAGAAATGTCACTCTGTCCCTTACCTTTGGGACTGATTGGGAACTGATGGCCAGGTGTCCGTTCTAGTGCAGCTACCATGGTTCACTCGGTTCCTGGGGCAGAGGGAGATATACTGCTCCATTTCTGCGTTATCAGGCAAAATTAAATTATTTGCAGTTTGCCAAGGAACGCTTCACTTCTTCAGCTTGCCTTGTTTCTGCATTCTTCCTGGACGGCGGGACTCTCTTTCTCACAGTCACATCCAGGAAAGTCCTAGCTTGAAGTAAGCATGATGGGAGTTGTAGTTACGTGCAAGCAATGTTTCACTATGCAACATGAGAGTCTCGCGCTGTCATGCAGAGCGAGATTCTCATGTCGGCATTTTAACCATGGTGACATGGTTACTGTGTTAAAAGATTGCACACTCTTTTGCATGCGACCTTTCAAAAGGATACCAATCTGCAAGGAGCTCCAGAATCTATACCCTACCCAGTGCAGGTCTTATCCAGGTTTTGCAGTTGGATCTTCCCCCACAGCCTCTTTTTCTGTGTGACAAGTGTTCCACTCAGCAAGCTCACTGGGGCACATGTGGCCAGCTAATGTTCTGCTGTACTGTCCCAAGGATTGGTCTCAAACAGCCCTGGGCCCAGTCTTTAAAGAAGAGCTGTACAGAAGGCACTCTACCTCCAGAAAGTTCACTAAACAAAGTTCACTACGCAATAGTTGTCTGGGAATAAATACTATATAATGATTGGCTCACACAGATTTGTATTACACAGGGCTGCTGAGAAGCAGGAGGCTGTCCTTCTATACACAGGAGAAGAGCAGCTCTATGTAAGTCCAACACCATGGCAACTGGAGGACTGGCACCTGGGTTACACAAGAATTAAATAGGCTCAAGCAGCAACTGTCATGACCTCTATCCATAGACATGATATCCAGGACTGATTGAACATGTTATCTCTTGAACAAAGGCATAAGGGAAAATTCATAATCACCATTAGGTTCTTACTGTCATAGTGAGGAAATAAGGAGTTATTATTAGGAGTTGGTAGTTCTCCTTTAAATGTGGCTTTAACCTCTTGAATGCACTGGAGCCCTCTCTGGCATATATGGGGTTAATTGCCCAATTATAAATCAGTGGAGTATAGGGACTCTTTAGGTTGGTTTTCTCCAGAGTTGCTCCAGTTACTTAGTACATAAGCCACTCTGGCACAGTTATGAAACAAAACAACGTCCAATTCTAAGCTGTGCTTCAATTTAAATAGGATTATAAAATAAAATAGCTGCCATATAGTGATGAGCGAGCACCCCAATGCTCGGGTGTTCGGGTGCTCTAACCGAGCACCCCCTGAGGCTCGAGTGCTCGGCCGAGCACCCGAGCCCCATTGAAGTCAATGGGAGGACTCGAGCATTACACCAGGCACCCCCTGCTCTGATGAGGGGAGGGTGCCTGGTCCATAGGAAAAGGGCAGAAAAGGATGGAAACACCACAGAAATGGTTCAGGGACAGCATAGGGAGGATGTCTGGATGCATCTTGGACTCCAACATCGCTGCTGGGAACGATCTTTCGCCCGTAGTACGCCATTTTTACAGACTGACCGTAAAACACACAAAAAGGAAAATAAAAACGACTTTAGGCGAAAAATTGTTACCAAACAATATTTGCTGTATATTTACTTGTATATCATCTGCAAATTCTCCCAAAAATTTCCTTGGTTTTCGGAAGTGAGGCCATGATTAAGAGGGAAACGTGCGCAGAGGCAAATTCTCCCAAAAATTTCCTTGATTTTCAGAACTGAGGCCATGATTAAGAGGGAAACGTGCACAGAGGCAAATTCTCCCAAAAATTTCCTTGATTTTATTGAACTGAGGCCATGATTAAGAGGGAAACGTGCGCTGAGCCGACCATCTAAAACATTATGGGTGAGGGTCTGCTGCAGAGCTGACCATCCTAAACATTATATGCGAAGGCCCGCTAGTGAGCTGACGCTATAAAACATTATATGAGAGGGCCCGCTAGAGAGCTGACCCAATAAAACATTATATGAGAAGGCCCGCTGGTGAGCTGACCTATATAAAAATTGTCAAACAGGGCCCGCTGGTGAGCTGGCCCTATATAAAAATTATATCCCAGGGTATATGGAAGAGAGTCAACCATATACCCGTTTTTTGGGTGGAAGGGGTGAATGGGAATACAGAGTATTCCCATCATTGTAAATAACATATATAAAGTGAGTTTATGTTCCCCCGGGGCTTTCCTCCAGTGGAGTGGAGAAGTCAGGGGAAATCCAGGCCTTGTTCATTTTTATAAGTGTCAACCTATCAGCATTGTCGGTGGAAAGGCGGATACGCTTATCTGTTATGATGCCACCAGCAGCACTAAATACCCGCTCAGACAGAACGCTGGCGGCAGGGCAGGCCAGCACCTCCAAGGCATAGAGTGCCAGTTCATACCACGTGTCCAGCTTGGACACCCAGTAGTTGTAAGGCACAGAGGGATCATTGAGGACGCTGACACGGTCTGCTACGTACTCCTTCACCATCTTCCAAAACTTTTCCCTCCTTGTGACACTAGGCTGCGCATCAGGGTGAGGGTGCTGGCGGGGTGTCATGAAGGTGTCCCACGCCTTGGAGAGTGTTGCCCTGCCTTTCTCGGAACTGCTGTGTGCTCCCCTTTTCTCCCCTTCTCGGTTGGCCAAGGTAGCACGTACTCTGCCGCCAGCGTTGTCAGATGGAAAATTTTGGAGCAATTTTTCAACAAGAACCTTCTGGTATTGCACCATTTTGCTTGTCCTCTCCACCGGAGGAATGAGAGATGAGAAATTCTCTTTGTAGCGGGGGTCCAGAAGGGTGAACACCCAGTAATCCGTGTTGTCTAAAATGCGTGTAACGCGTGGGTCACGGGAAAGGCAGCCTAACATAAAGTCAGCCATGTGTGCCAGAGTACCAACAGGCAAGATTTCGCTGTCCTCACCAGGAGGATGACTCTCAATCTCCTCATCCTCTTCCTCCTCTTCTGCCCACCCACGCTGAAGAGATGGAACTAAAGTTCCATGGCTACCCTCTGTAGCGGAGACAACCGTGTCTTCCTCCTCCTCCTCCTCCTCCTCCTCCTCCTCCGCCTCCTCCAATTGTCGCTGAGAAGACGAAGTGAGGGTGCTCTGGCTATCACCTTGTGTAAGCTCTTCCTCCCCCATTTCCACCTCTTCCACATGCAAAGCGTCGGTTTTAATTGTGAGCAGCGAGCGTTTCAGTAGACACAGAAGTGGGATTGTTACACTGATAATAGCGTTATCGCCGCTCACCATCTGTGTCGATTCCTCAAAATTGCGTAAAACCTCACAGAGGTCTGACATCCATTCCCACTCCTCACTTCTGATTACAGGAAGTTGAACGGAGAGGCGACGACCGTGTAACAGCTGGTACTCCACTACTGCCCTCTGCTGCTCACAAAGCCGGGCCAACATGTGGAAGGTGGAGTTCCAGCGCGTGCTCACGTCACACAGCAGCCGGTGAGCTGGCAATTGTAAGCGCTGCTGCAGCTTCAACAGGCCGGCTGAAGCTGTTGATGACTTACGGAAATGTGCACACACGCGGCGCACCTTGGTCAAGAGATCATGCACATTGGGGTAGGTTTTTAGAAATCGCTGCACCACTAAATTAAATACATGCGCTAGGCATGGTACGTGTGTGAGCTTGCCGAGCTCCAAAGCCGCCACCAAGTTACGCCCATTATCACACACAACCATGCCTGGTTGCAGGTTGAGTGGCGAGAGCCACTGCTCGGTCTGGTGACTAATCCCCTGCAACAGCTCTGAGGCCGTGTGCTGTTTGTCCCCAAGGCAGATCAGCTTCAGCACGGCCTGTTGACGCTTCCCCACTGCAGTGCTACACTGCTTCCAGCTACTGGCTGATGGGGGAGTGGCGGTGTGTGTAGAGAATTCGGAGGTGGAAACGGAGGAGGAGGAGCCAATAACGTAGGTGCTGGTGGAAACCCTGATGGAGGTAGGGCCCGCAATCCTCGGCGTGGGTAGCACCCGTGCCATCCCAGGGTCCGAGTCGCTCCCAGCCTCCACGACATTCACCCAGTGTGCCGTCAGGGAAATGTAGCGTCCCTGGCCACAAGCACTTATCCATGTGTCAGTCGTTAAGTGGACCTTCCCAGTAACTGCGTTGGTCAGGGCACGGGTGATGTTACGGGACACATGGTGGTGTAATGCGGGGATGGCACACCGGGAAAAGTAGTGGCGGCTGGGGACCGCGTACCGAGGGACAGCTGCTGCCATCAGGCTGCGGAAGGACTCAGTGTCCACAAGCCTAAATGGCAGCATTTCGATGGCCAGTAATTTGGAAAGGTGTGAGGTTAGTGCTATGGCCTGTGGGTGGGTGGCTGGGTACTTTCTCTTGCGCTCAAATGCCTGGGGTAACGACATTTGGACGCTGTGCTGGGACAGGGAAGTGGATGTGGTCGCTGATGGTGCTTCAGATGCTACAGGTGCAGGGCGGGAGGTATGCGGGCCTGCGCCTTCGACAGGCGATTGGCCGGCACCGAAAACAGGGGAAGAGGAGGCAGTGGTGTGGCCTGCAGACACAGATGGGCGATCCAGGCGTTCCTCCCACTTACTACGGTGCTTGGATGCCATGTGTCGGATCATGCTGGTGGTGGTGAGGTTTCTAGTGTTCATGCCTCGGCTCATTCTGGTGTGGCACAGGTTGCAAACTACAATTCTTTTGTCGTCCGCACTTTCCTTAAAAAAACGCCATACCGCGGAACACCTACCCCTTGGCAAGGTAGATTTACGCAAGGGGGTGCTCCGTGGAACATTTGCGGGCCGGTTTGGTGCGGTCCGCCTTCTTTCTGTAGCCACACCACTGCCTCTTCCAGCCTGTTGCGGTGCTGCAGATGGCTCACCCTCAGGACTGCTGTCATCGCTCGGCTCTACACCTTCCCAGGTGGGGTCAGTCACCTCATCGTCCACCAAGTCCTCCTCCACTTCCTCACTCTGATCATCCTCCTCAAGTCTTGATCCCACCACATACTCAGTCATTGACAACTGTATAACATTCTCCTCAACAAGGTCTTGAGACGGAAATAGTGGTTGATTTAATGGCAACTGTGTCTCATCATCATCATCATCATCCACTACTTCCTTTGACCTTAAATGCCGTTCACATCTGTCATCTTCTTGAGATTGGGTAGCCTCTAGAGGTTGTGAATCAGGGCACAAGATGTCATGTTCCTCTGCAAGCGTGCTTGGAGAGAGGGTCAAATGAAGGATTGGTGATGAGACGAGCTCCTCACTATATCCCAGTGTGGGATCACTTCTTTGACCAGACCGTGTATGGTGGGAGGAAGGATGATCAGAGTGAGGATTATGTTGACCAGACTCTTGGCTACTGAGAGTGGACTTGGTGGAAGACAGGGTGGTGCTTAACCGACTGGAAGCAGTATCAGCTGTCATCCAACCGACCACCTGTTCGCAGTGGTCGGACCTCGAGAGTGATGTCCTGCGACGCCCTGTAAAATTACACATGAAGCTAGGTATGGTGGATGTCTTTCTTTCTTGTGATCTGGCACCAGGCACAGTTTCTCCGCGTCCTGACCCGCGCCCTGAACTTTCAGGATCACGTCCACTTCCCCGTCCCTTTTTACCCGCCTTCTTCATCTTACACAGAATATGTGACTTTAATATTTGAGTTTGAAAACTTAACAGTATTTCTTATTATTCTGCAACTCTGCAGAGTACACAGAATAGGCTGCTAAACTGCGGTGAAACACACTGAATGGAATATGTGAGTTTAATATTTGAGTTTGAAAACTTAACAGTATTTCTTATTATTCTGCAACTGTACAGAGTACACAGAATAGGCTGTTAAACGGCGGTGAAACACACTGAATGGAATATGTGAGTTTAATATTTGAGTTTGAAAACTTAACAGTATTTCTTATTATTCTGCAACTGTACAGAGTACACAGAATAGGCTGCTAAACTGCGGTGAAACACACTGAATGGAATATGTGACTAATATTTGAGTTTGAAAACTTAACAGTATTTCTTATTATTCTGCAACTGTACAGAGTACACAGAATAGGCTGTTAAACGGCGGTGAAACACACTGAATGGAATATGTGACTTTAATATTTGAGTTTGAAAACTTAACAGTATTTCTTATTATTCTGCAACTGTACAGAGTACACAGAATAGGCTGTTAAACGGCGGTGAAACACACTGAATGGAATATGTGACTTTAATATTTGAGTTTGAAAACTTAACAGTATTTCTTATTATTCTGCAACTGTACAGAGTACACAGAATAGGCTGCTAAACTGCGGTGAAACACACTGAATGGAATATGTGACTTTAATATTTGAGTTTGAAAACTTAACAGTATTTCTTATTATTCTGCAACTGTACAGAGTACACAGAATAGGCTGTTAAACGGCGGTGAAACACACTGAATGGAATATGTGACTTTAATATTTGAGTTTGAAAACTTAACAGTATTTCTTATTATTCTGCAACTGTACAGAGTACACAGAATAGGCTGTTAAACGGCGGTGAAACACACTGAATGGAATATGTGACTTTAATATTTGAGTTTGAAAACTTAACAGTATTTCTTATTATTCTGCAACTGTACAGAGTACACAGAATAGGCTGCTAAACTGCGGTGAAACACACTGAATGGAATATGTGACTTTAATATTTGAGTTTGAAAACTTAACAGTATTTCTTATTATTCTGCAACTGTACAGAGTACACAGAATAGGCTGCTAAACGGCGGTGAAACACACTGAATGGAATATGTGACTTTAATATTTGAGTTTGAAAACTTAACAGTATTTCTTATTATTCTGCAACTGTACAGAGTACACAGAATAGGCTGCTAAACTGCGGTGAAACACACTGAATGGAATATGTGACTTTAATATTTGAGTTTGAAAACTTAACAGTATTTCTTATTATTCTGCAACTCTGCAGAGTACACAGAAAAGGCTGCTAAACTGCGGTGAAACACACTGAATGGAATATGTGACTTTAATATTTGAGTTTGAAAACTTAACAGTATTTCTTATTATTCTGCAACTCTGCACAGTACACAGAATAGGCTGCTAAACGGCGGTGAAACACACTGAATGGAATATGTGACTTTGATATTTTAGTTTGAAGACTTAACAGTATTTCTTCCTATTCTGCAACTCTGCACAGTACACAGAATAGGCTGCTAAACTGCGGCGAAGCACACTGAATGGAATATGTGACTTTGATATTTTAGTTTGAAGACTTAACAGTATTTCTTCCTATTCTGCAACTCTGCACAGTACACAGAATAGGCTGCTAAACTGCGGCGAAGCACACTGAATGGAATATGTGACTTTGATATTTTAGTTTGAAGACTTAACAGTATTTCTTCCTATTCTGCAACTCTGCACAGTACACAGAATGTGCTGCTAAACTGCGGCGAAGCACACTGAATGGAATATGTGACTTTGATATTTTAGTTTGAAGACTTAACAGTATTTCTTCCTATTCTGCAACTCTGCACAGTACTCAGAATGTGCTGCTAAACTGCGGCGACGCACACTGAATGGAATACGTGACTTTGATATTTTAGTTTGAAGACTTAACAGAATGTGCTCTAATCTGCAACTTTGCACACTAAACAGAATGTGCTCTAATCTGCAACTTTGCACACTAAACAGAATGTGCTCTAATCTGCAACTTTGCACACTAAACAGAATGTGCTCTAATCTGCAACTGTGCACACTAAACAGAATGTGCTCTAATCTGCAACTTTTCACACTAAACAGAATATTTTTTTTTTTTTTTTTTTTTGTTTTTTTCCCCCCACACACAATATAACCTGCTGCCCCCACACACAGTAGTCCTAAAAAGGACTTTTGGTTCTTTTTTGTCACAATTTTTGTTTTTTCCTCCCTACACTGCCTTTCCCTTCCTATCCTCAGCTCTCCCTGGCTCAGACTGAGCCGAACTCGATGGTCAGGTGCTATACAGCACCTGACCACGGGTTCTGGCCAGCCAATCAGTGTAATGCCAGCAGCCAACATGGCTGCTGGCATTACACCGATGTCAGAGCCTCCCTGCACGTTTATTGGCTGCGCAGCAGCCGCAAAACGTGCGGGGAGGAGACCCGAACATGGCGGGCGAGCACATGCGGTACTCGTACGAGTACCGCCATGTGCCGAGCAGAGCGGTGCTCGAGCCGATCCGAGCATCGGCCGAGCATGCTCGCTCAACACTACTGCCATACTAAACTTACCGTAAACCTTGACAGCTCCCAGTGCTGTGGAATATATTGTAGCCATTTGAATGTAATACAATTTGGTTCATCACTTTGCAGTTGACTGTTCATCATTTAGCGGATAGGAGATAAAGTTTCCATATACCATGATCACAATCCTACTAATGAGCAATCATTTCCTAACAATATTTTTAGTTCCCTTTAGTAGTATATCACTTAACGCGTTAGGCGCTTCGTTTCCTTGCACATCTACTATTTGTAGTCCATCAACAACCCGTTGATTTATGGAATGATGTTTTTAACATGGAAGAATAAAATTGTGTTTTATTGAATACGGGTTGAATTTTTTGGCTGGGGAAGCATGGCGGTTCCGTTGTAGCACCTCCTCCTGTGTCTTCTTGCTTGCTGAAGCCCGTGGCCAGGACTGTGGGGGTAGCTCCGGATCCGCAGCGGCCATAGCCGTGGTGAGTAGTTCACATATTGGGGAAGGAGTTCTCTTTAGATGCAGTTAGGCATTGAGTAGCGATCTCTCTCTTCTATTGTGTTTTTATGTATAAAAACAGCCTACCTGGTTGCTCCCCGGATCTGACATGAAATCTCTAGTTTTTTTTTTTGCATTTTTTTTTTTAAGCTTTATTGAAGAAAAAAATAAAATTACAATAAAAGAATAGTGAGACTATCATAAGAATCAACAGAATGTAAATACATACGTAAGAAATAGTATCAAAGTGATAGAGAATATAGGCAGTAATACATGAACTTAGTCTATGAGTTTGACATAAAACAGACAAACATCCACTGTAAGTAGCTTGAGGGAGGGAAATAAAGATCTGGGATGGACCCTGAGAAGGGTCCTGAAGAGTAGAAAAAGTGGTGTTAAATGGTGTTGGAGAGGGGAAGGTAAAGGGGAATAAAAAAAAGGGGGGGTGATAAAATAAAATAAAATAAGGACCTCGCCAGGCTGCACAGCTCACCACGGGAAAAACCTCCTGGGATTAATAATATATATACGTAATGTCAATCAGCATAATTGTGCGTCAATACCAAGAATTTGGATGGTACCACATTACGACCGCTATATAATGAAGGAGAAGTCCACTGTGGACCAGAGGAAGTCATATGTATACAGGGTGTCTGTAAGTAATGCACGTGTGAGCTCAAAGTAAAGTACTGTTTGAACTTTAGACAACCAGTCCTTAGTGGAAGGTAAGACAGAAGATTTCCAGTAGAGAGGAATGAGAGCTCTAGCAGCATTGAGCAGTGTGTGTAAGCGTTTTTTATGTATGGTGGAAATGGGAATGCGGAGGTGTGCAGTATAAGAAAAAAGGTATGTAATAGGGTTTAGTGGCAAGGTAAGGGAAAGAAGACGGTTAATGTGAGAGATTATTGAAGCTCAGTATGGTTGGAGGGCAGGGCAGGACCACCATATATGTGTCACGGTTTATTATGACTCTCAGACACAAGTTTTAGGTAAAAAAAATCAATTTTATTGAAATAATAAATGATAACTTAGGATGGCAATAACATACATATATATATATGCAGAATATAGCACAGACAGAAGGCAGACTCTACCGGTCCTGTCAAAATACCGGACAGGACAGTCTTTAGGCTCTACCAGCCTTGCCAATACCGGGTAAGGCAACCTGCAGATGGAATAGCATAACGGTTTTACCGACCTTACCAAATTACTGGGCAAGGCAGCCTCAATAGATACACAATGTAGGCTCTACCGGCCCTGCCAATACCGGGTAAGGCAACCTCAGATGGAATGTGGTAAAAGGTTCTACCGGCCTTACCAATACCGGGCAGGGCAGCCCAGAGATAATAGCAGCAGTCAGATGGAACTGGCAAATTAGCAGAATCGTTAAGCAGCAAGGCTTTGGAGCAAACCAGCGTCCGCACGCTGGAAACAACACAGCTTAGTATAGCTGATAGGCTTTGGAGCAAACCAGTGACCGCACACTGGTGTAACAAGCGAGTGTGTATAGCCGCAAGGCTTAGGAGCAAACCAGCATCCGCACGCTGGGACCAACACAGATTTGTATAGCTGAAAGGCTTTGGAGCCAACCAGTGACCGCACACTGGTGTAACAAGTGAGTTTGTATAGCCGCAAGGCTTAGGAGCAAACCAGCGTCCGCACGCTGGGACCAACACAGAATTGTATAGCTGATAGGCTTTGGAGCAAACCAGTGACCGCACACTGGTGTAACAAGCGAGTTTGTATAGCCGCAAGGCTTAGGAGCAAACCAGCGTCCGCACGCTGGGACCAACACAGATTTGTATAGCTGATAGGCTTTGGAGCAAACCAGTGACCGCACACTGGTGTAACAAGCGAGTTTGTATAGCCGCAAGGCTTAGGAGCAAACCAGCGTCCGCACGCTGGGACCAACACAGATTTGTATAGCTGAAAGGCTTTGGAGCAAACCAGTGACCGCACACTGGTGTAACAAGTGAGTTTGTATAGCCGCAAGGCTTAGGAGCAAACCAGCGTCCGCACGCTGGGACCAACACAGATTTGTATAGCTGATAGGCTTTGGAGCAAACCAGTGACCGCACACTGGTGTAACAAGCGAGTTAGTATAGCCGCAAGGCTTGGGAGCAAACCAGCGTCCGCACGCTGGGACCAACACGGAATAGTAGCAATGTCACCAACGCGACCAGGCAGAAGGTCGCCAGGATACTGAAGACAGGTGATGAGATGACAGGAACCAGCAACGATCAGTCAGGTCAGAAAACAGCAGAGAAGTTCAGCAGGAACTGCAACACCAGAGACTAGGCCGGAACCAGGACTGGAAGTACTTCAGCATGCAGGAAACACTGGAACAGTAGAGATCAGGAACTCAGGAACACATGAGATCAGGAACACATGAGATCAGGAACACTGGAACAGAGGCCCAGCTATCACTAGCATAGTGATAGCAAGAAGGTCAGAAACAACACGAAAGGGCACTCAAAGGGTGCCCAATCCAGGTTTAAATAGTCAATAAGAGGCGGGCTGTCTGCAGACAGCCAATAGAAGCCCCCTACTGGTGACAGACAAGTAACTGCAGCAAATCACGGGCACCGTGATAATATGTGACAAAGAACCCTTGTGTAGAGAACATCTCCAACAAGCAGGGGAATATGATGGGTAGAACCGTGCAAGTTTAGCTGACGTCATATACCAACCCATTAAGATTTCCCCTTCAGAGGGAAGGGGAAATACTAAATATACTGGACCAAGCATCAGCCTCTAGGGTGAAGTCAAATTCTTTTTCCCAGTAGAGAACAAAATATGGTTTCCTGAAGGGATGGGAAGTACTAAGCAGACTATGACAGAAGGAGAGGGGCCGAAAATTCAGAGGTCGTGGTGAATATGTTTTTCAAATGGGGTCAGAGGTCTGGTCAGAGAGCCGTATGATTTCTCAGAATTGATCTAGTGTTGGATTTGTAATGAAGTCAACTAATTCAAGTTCAATTCACTAATTGCAGGTTGTACCGAAATGGAGTCTAATCCTATTTCATTCCTGAGCACGTTGGACTTCATTGATGTGACAAGTAGGGATGGGCGATATGTTCTGCCTCAAACTTAAATCGGCGAAAAATGCCACTTTCTGCTTGGCGAAAAATTTCCCACAAAAAGTGCTGATTTTCCACTTTTTTCAGCTTTTTTCGCCCATTGAACTCAATGGGAATATAGAAGTTACACACAACACATTACAAATAATATTTTATTTCCCAAAGGCACAGTATAAAACGGGCATGAGGGTGCCTGTGTTGGTGGGGTGTGGGGAAAGAATCAGTTGAACAGGGGATGATTTTTCGGGGGTTGTTTACTGGGATTGGGGGGCACTTAATAAAATAATAAATAAAATAAAAATCATAAGACATGGTATAAAGGGGTCTGAGGAGGGTGCCTGTGTTGGTGAATGAATGAATTATTTGAACAGGGAATTTGTTTTGGGGGGTTTCTTGACTGCTATTAGGGGGACAGTTAATAAAAAATAAATCAATAAAATAAGACATTTGTATTTAAAGTGACAGAGACAGGAACCCCCTGACATAAGCTGCCACTGGGGTAGACTGATACTTGATAGAGTATTTTGTATGAGGATGATTTATTTGATTTGTTGTTAGAGGCCTTTGTATGACTTAGACTTATTAGAGGCCCAAGCCCTGAAGAAACATTGATTTGTAGGACTTAGTCTTGTTAGAAACAAATCCCCCAAAAATGTTTTATTTTTTTGTAGGACTAGTTTTTATTTATTTATTTATTTAATGTTATTAGTTTATTTTTTTTTTAAACACAAGCCCTAAGAAAAAAACAAAAATGCCCTACTGGCCTAATGCCAGTAGGTCATGTTGGCCAGTGGCCACTGTCAAATGTCCCCATGAGTCCTGAGTTGCAACTGCTGTTCGTACTGCTGCTGCTGAGTTGTTTAAGATGCAGGATGATTAGGCAGCTGAAAGGGAATGGGATCAACAATAGCAGTAACATGGAAGATGGATGATGAAGGTTCCATTTGCCACGACTGGCACCAGTGATGCGCCTGACACAGTCACAGCTGAATAAGTAGCCCCCAGTATTTGTGGAGAAAAGAACAAGTTGGCCATTAAATCGTCTCCACCTGCCCCTTCTCCAAAATCATCATGGGTGTGTTGTTATTAGAATATATTTTTTCCCTTGAGAGCAGGCTCAGTGGGTCTCCTCAGCAACTGCAATGTGCACAGTATGTGTGTGGTAAATAACATCTGAGGGCACAACTGTATCCAAACACCATGACACCCGAAACCAAGTACTGCCGCTGTCACTGTACCCCTTTTCCACACCAGCTAAGGACACATGACAACTTGTTGACAGTTTAATAGTAGTGATGAACCCTCCCTGCCATCATCTTAGCATATTCTGCAGGATGGAATCTCCTCAAATGCTGCTTGATGCACTGTGATTCTCCTTCACCACACTGGCATGTGTGGTCAGTGCACACACAATGTGGAATGGGTAGAGACGAACTGCCACATCCTAACATCAACAGAGTGGCTATCATTTGGAGGGGGATTTAATGAGTGAGGAGGATTGGCAGAAGATGTAGTTACCCTAGAAGGTGATGGTGAGCTAGTTGTTTCACTCGTCCTGGAACTTCCAGTCTCTGCCTGGGTTGTTCTATTCCTCCTCCTCTTTGATCTCCGCCTTGCCTCTTGTTGCCTTTCTGGTGAGACAGGGACAGCAAAAGCGGTGCTTGATTTCTGTGGTGGGTGTTTGGCTTTAACATGTTTGGAGTAAATGTCATGGTGTCTGTGTTTCATGTGTGATATGAGGGCACTTGTGCCAAGGTGTGTTCCATCCTTTCCTCTTTTCACTGACATGTCACAAATTGTGCACAGTGCCATTGCTGATGACTGTATTGTGTCTGCCCCAACAGAAAAATAGTCCCACACCCATGATTACTTCAGAGGGAAGGGGAAAGGTGGAGAAGAATGGTCTCTTTCTTCTTATTCTCCACATTCCCGTTCATTGTCTGCGGCAGTGGATAATGTTGCTGCTGTTGCTGCTACTGCCTCAGAGTCAGCACTGCAACTAGGACCAGGAGTATTGCTACTGCTGGCAAGTGGAACCTGTCCTAGTCCTGCATCGCTTGTTTACCCCATTCCCACTGTGTCCATTGTGGTCTGTGGCACACTAACTTGCTCCTCAGCATCCTGCTGTCCCTGCATCTCAGAATCAGAAGGAATTAGAGCAGTTGGAAATTCCTCTAATTTCAAAATGTCCTTGCTAGTGGTGGTGGTGGTGATGCCCATCCTCATTCCTGTCTCCCATTCCTTCTCAGTTTCTGCTAAAAAGGCCATCAATGTCTCTTACACCCCCAGCTTCTCCAGCATCATCATCACCACCACCACTACTAGTCCCTACATGCTGTTGTTGTTGCTGCTGCTGCTCTATTCCAGACATTTTACTGCTGCTTGGAGGAGGTGACGAGCAATGTCAGAGAGGGTCCCCTAATGTCTCACTTGCCATTGCCTTTTGACCTGAAGACGGTGGCAGACTAGCACTAGCAGCAGGCACAGGAAGCTGATCTGTGATCCTGCTGGTGGTGGTGGTATTAATTCACAGCCTGCTTTCCTCCCCCAACACCAGTTCTGGACTCTTCAGATTCATGTTCCACCTGGACACTGTATTGAAGAGAAGGGGAGGACTCACAGTCTCAGGGTCAGAAGAATGGTGTGGGCTCCCTTGACCGCTAGTCTGGATGCCGTAAAATGTTTCCCCTACCACTCTGGCTGCTTCAACATTACTGCTACTACTAGCACCAACCACATCAAGTTCAGCCGCAGAGTCTTCCTCCTCAGTCTCACAGTCACTAGTAATATCAGGATATTGTTGCTTACCCCCTCCTTCACTCCTAAGGCTAACAAGCTGCTGGACCTTAGTAGCAGTAGTTAGGAGGACTGCTTGGGAATGGCAAGTGTGATTTAGGGTCCCTTGCTGTCACACTTGGCATAATTTTCTCCTTCTCCCCCTTGAGTACTACAAGAAACACTAGCATCAGGCAAAGTATTGGTGGCAGCAGGTTCAGAACTGGCAGCAGGTTCAGTACTAGCAGCAGGTTCAGCACTGTCAGCAAGTTCAGTACTAGCAGCAGGTACAACACTAGTGGCTGCAGGATCAGAAATGGTGGCACTGGCAGCAGGGGCAGCACATCTGGCAACAGGTACAACACTAGTGGCTGCAGTTACAGAAATGGTGGCACTGGCAGCAGGGGCAGCACATCTGGCAACAGGTACAACACTAGTGGCTGCAGTTACAGAAATGGTGGCACTGGCAGCAGGGGCAGCACATCTGGCAAGAGGTACAACACTAGTGGTTGCAGGATCAGAAATGGTGACACTGGCAGCAGGGGCAGCACGTCTTGCAGCAGGCACATGCAGCTGATCTGTCCTGCTCTCACTAACCTTTTCTCCCTTCCTTCCCATTCCCTTTTCTCCCTTCCTTTCCTTTCCTCCTTTCCTTCCCATTCCCTTTTCTCCCTCCCTTCTTATTAAATTCCTCAAGATCCCTTGGGGTGATTTAGGGGGACTGGACAGCATTGGTTGAGTACTTCTAGTCACTTCCTCCTCCTCCTCCTCCTCCTCAGACTCAGTGGACACATAATAAAGGTCCTTCCAGTTCCTCATTTTGCTGCTCATAGTGATAGGAGTCACTATGAGCCTCTCCTGCCTCAATTTTTGCTAAATATCACAAGAGAACAGCACATAATGTCTATTTCACTCTGAAGCTGCTATTGTGTCTGCCTTCAGCGAAAACGTCACTTTTTATAGAGGATGTGCAAACACAATGTAATCAATGGGTGAAAACTTTTTAGCCTTTGAAAAAATGGCAAAAGATTTTGGCCAATGGACGAAAGATGAGAAAATTTTAACGGCTAGTTTTCAAGAGGATTTTCCCGCGACAACTTTCACCCATTCCTAGTGACAAGGGGGTCAAAGTTATAATTTGGCAGAAGTCGTTAGGGAGCGTGGTACCTAATTATAGACTGGTCAGCTCAACTGAATTTATAATGACTTTTCAATTTAGAGACATGTTTTGGGACTAGGTTTATATTTAAAACCTCTGATTTATCATAACTGATGTGTGCTTGGGAGAGGGAAGAGTAATCCTCCAGAGTTTGAGTCAGGCGTGGAATTGAAATGTCAGGAGAAGTCAAATAAAACAGCACATCATCAGCAAATGCTGACAGTTTATAGTGTTGTGTACTAGTGATGAGCGAGCACCCCAATGCTCGGGTGTTCGGGTGCTCTGACCGAGCACCCCCTGAGGCTCGAGTGCTCGGCCGAGCACCCGAGCCCCATTGAAGTCAATGGGAGAACTCGAGCATTACACCAGGCACCCCCTGCTCTGATGAGGGGAGGGTGCCTGGTCCATAGGAAAATGGCAGAAAAGGATGGAAACACCACAGAAATGGTTCAGGGACAGCATAGGGAGGATGTCTGGATGCATCTTGGACTCCAACATCGCTGCTGGGAACGATCTTTCGCCCGTAGTACGCCATTTTTACAGACTGACCGTAAAACACACAAAAAGGAAAATAAAAACGACTTTAGGCGAAAAATTGTTACCAAACAGTATTTGCTGTATATTTACTTGTATATCATCTGCAAATTCTCCCAAAAATTTCCTCGATTTTTCTGAACTGAGGCCATGATTAAGAGGGAAACGTGCGCAGAGGCAAATTCTCCCAAAAATTTCCTTGATTTTCAGAACTGAGGCCATGATTAAGAGGGAAACGTGCACAGAGGCAAATTCTCCCAAAAATTTCCTTGATTTTCAGAACTGAGGCCATGATTAAGAGGGAAACGTGCGCAGAGGCAAATTCTCCCAAAAATTTCCTTGATTTTCAGAACTGAGGCCATGATTAAGAGGGAAACGTGCGCAGAGGCAAATTCTCCCAAAAATTTCCTTGATTTTATTGAACTGAGGCCATGATTAAGAGGGAAACGTGCGCTGAGCTGACCATCTAAAACATTATGGGTAAGGGTCTGCTGCAGAGCTGACCATCCTAAACATTATATGCGAAGGCCCGCTAGTGAGCTGACGCTATAAAACATTATATGAGAGGGCCCGTTAGAGAGCTGACCCAATAAAACATTATATGAGAAGGCCCGCTGGTGAGCTGACCTATATAAAAATTGTCAAACAGGGCCCGCTGGTGAGCTGGCCCTATATAAAAATTATAGCACAGGGCCCGCTGGTGAGCTGGCCCTATATAAAAATTATAGCACAGGGCCCGCTGGTGAGCTGGCCCTATATAAAAATTATATCCCAGGGCATATGGAAGAGGAGGAGGAGGATGAGAAGATTAAGAGTCAACCATATACCCGTTTTTTGGGTGGAAGGGGTGAATGGGAATACAGAGTATTCACATCATTGTAAATAACATATATAAAGTGAGTTTATGTTCCCCCGGGGCTTTCCTCCAGTGGAGTGGAGAAGTCAGGGGAAATCCAGGCCTTGTTCATTTTTATAAGTGTCAACCTATCAGCATTGTCGGTGGAAAGGCGGATACGCTTATCTGTTATGATGCCACCAGCAGCACTAAATACCCGCTCAGACAGAACGCTGGCGGCAGGGCAGGCCAGCACCTCCAAGGCGTAGAGTGCCAGTTCATACCACGTGTCCAGCTTGGACACCCAGTAGTTGTAAGGCACAGAGGGATCATTGAGGACGCTGACACGGTCTGCTACGTACTCCTTCACCATCTTCCAAAACTTTTCCCTCCTTGTGACACTAGGCTGCGCATCAGGGTGAGGGTGCTGGCGGGGTGTCATGAAGGTGTCCCACGCCTTGGAGAGTGTTGCCCTGCCTTTCTCGGAACTGCTGTGTGCTCCCCTTTTCTCCCCTTCTCTGTTGGCCAAGGTAGCACGTACTCTGCCGCCAGCGTTGTCAGATGGAAAATTTTGGAGCAATTTTTCAACAAGAACCTTCTGGTATTGCACCATTTTGCTTGTCCTCTCCACCGGAGGAATGAGAGATGAGAAATTCTCTTTGTAGCGGGGGTCCAGAAGGGTGAACACCCAGTAATCCGTGTTGTTTAAAATGCGTATAACGCGTGGGTCACGGGAAAGGCAGCCTAACATAAAGTCAGCCATGTGTGCCAGAGTACCAACAGTCAAGATTTCGCTGTCCTCACCAGGAGGATGACTCTCAATATCCTCATCCTCTTCCTCCTCTTCTGCCCACCCACGCTGAAGAGATGGAACTAAAGTTCCATGGCTACCCTCTGTAGCGGAGGCAACCGTGTCTTCCTCCTCCTCCTCCTCCTCCTCCGCCTCCTCCAATTGTCGCTGAGAAGACGAAGTGAGGGTGCTCTGGCTATCACCTTGTGTAAGCTCTTCCTCCCCCATTTCCACCTCTTCCACATGCAAAGCGTCGGTTTTAATTGTGAGCAGCGAGCGTTTCAGTAGACACAGAAGTGGGATGGTTACACTGATAATAGCGTTATCGCCGCTCACCATCTGTGTCGATTCCTCAAAATTGCGTAAAACCTCGCAGAGGTCTGACATCCATTCCCACTCCTCACTTCTGATTACAGGAAGTTGAACGGAGAGGCGACGACCGTGTAACAGCTGGTACTCCACTACTGCCCTCTGCTGCTCACAAAGCCGGGCCAACATGTGGAAGGTGGAGTTCCAGCGCGTGCTCACGTCACACAGCAGCCGGTGAGCTGGCAATTGTAAGCGCTGCTGCAGCTTCAACAGGCCGGCCGAAGCTGTAGATGACTTACGGAAATGTGCACACACGCGGCGCACCTTGGTCAAGAGATCATGCACATTGGGGTAGGTTTTTAGAAATCGCTGCACCACTAAATTAAATACATGCGCTAGGCATGGTACGTGTGTGAGCTTGCCGAGCTCCAAAGCCGCCACCAAGTTACGCCCATTATCACACACAACCATGCCTGGTTGCAGGTTGAGTGGCGAGAGCCACTGCTCGGTCTGGTGACTAATCCCCTGCAACAGCTCTGAGGCCGTGTGCTGTTTGTCCCCAAGGCAGATCAGCTTCAGCACGGCCTGTTGACGCTTCCCCACTGCAGTGCTACACTGCTTCCAGCTACTGGCTGATGGGGGAGTGGCGCTGCGTGTAGAGAATTCGGAGGTGGAAACGGAGGAGGAGGAGCCAATAACGTAGGTGCTGGCGGAAACCCTGATGGAGGTAGGGCCCGCAATCTTCGGCGTGGGTAGCACCCGTGCCATCCCAGGGTCCGAGTCGCTCCCAGCCTCCACGACATTCACCCAGTGTGCCGTCAGGGAAATGTAGCGTCCCTGGCCACAAGCACTTGTCCATGTGTCAGTCGTTAAGTGGACCTTCCCAGTAACTGCGTTGGTCAGGGCACGGGTGATGTTACGGGACACATGGTGGTGTAATGCGGGGATGGCACACCGGGAAAAGTAGTGGCGGCTGGGGACCGCGTACCGAGGGACAGCTGCTGCCATCAGGCTGCGGAAGGACTCAGTGTCCACAAGCCTAAATGGCAGCATTTCGATGGCCAGTAATTTTGAAAGGTGTGAGGTTAGTGCTATGGCCTGTGGGTGGGTGGCTGGGTACTTTCTCTTGCGCTCAAATGCCTGGGGTAACGACATTTGGACGCTGTGCTGGGACAGGGAAGTGGATGTGGTCGCTGATGGTGCTTCAGATGCTACAGGTGCAGGGCGGGAGGTATGCGGGCCTGCGCCTTCGACAGGCGATTGGCCGGCACCGAAAACAGGGGAAGAGGAGGCAGTGGTGTGGCCTGCAGACACAGATGGGCGATCCAGGCGTTCCTCCCACTTACTACGGTGCTTGGATGCCATGTGTCGGATCATGCTGGTGGTGGTGAGGTTTCTAGTGTTCATGCCTCGGCTCATTCTGGTGTGGCACAGGTTGCAAACTACAATTCTTTTGTCGTCCGCACTTTCCTTAAAAAAACGCCATACCGCGGAACACCTACCCTTTGGCAAGGTAGATTTACGCAAGGGGGTGCTCCGTGGAACATTTGCGGTCCGGTTTGGTGCGGTCCGCCTTCTTTCTGTAGCCACACCACTGCCTCTTCCAGCCTGTTGCGGTGCTGCAGATGGCTCACCCTCAGGACTGCTGTCATCGCTCGGCTCTACACCTTCCCAGGTGGGGTCAGTCACCTCATCGTCCACCAAGTCCTCCTCCACTTCCTCACTCTGATCATCCTCCTCAAGTCTTGATCCCACCACATACTCAGTCATTGACAACTGTATAACATTCTCCTCAACAAGGTCTTGAGACGGAAATAGTGGTTGATTTAATGGCAACTGTGTCTCATCATCATCATCATCATCCACTACTTCCTTTGACCTTAAATGCCGTTCACATCTGTCATCTTCTTGTGATTGGGTAGCCTCTAGAGGTTGTGAATCAGGGCACAAGATGTCATGTTCCTCTGCAAGCGTGCTTGGAGAGAGGGTCAAATGAAGGATTGGTGATGAGACGAGCTCCTCACTATATCCCAGTGTGGGATCACTTCTTTGACCAGACCGTGTATGGTGGGAGGAAGGATGATCAGAGTGAGGATTATGTTGACCAGACTCTTGGCTACTGAGAGTGGACTTGGTGGAAGACAGGGTGGTGCTTAACCGACTGGAAGCAGTATCAGCTTTCATCCAACCGACCACCTGTTCGCAGTGGTCGGACCTCGAGAGTGATGTCCTGCGACACCCTGTAAAATTAGACATGAAGCTAGGTATGGTGGATGTCTTTCTTTCTTGTGCTCTGGCACCAGGCACAGTTTCTCCGCGTCCTGACCCGCGCCCTGAACTATCAGGATCACGTCCACTTCCCCGTCCCTTTTTACCCGCCTTCTTCATCTTACACGGAATATGTGACTTTAATATTTGAGTTTGAAAACTTAACAGTATTTCTTACTATTCTGCAACTGTGCAGAGTACACAGAATAGGCTGCTAAACTGCGGTGACACACACTGAATGGAAAATGTGACTTTAATATTTGAGTTTGAAAACTTAACAGTATTTCTTCCTAGTCTGCAACTGTGCAGAGTACACAGAATAGGCTGCTAAACGGCGGTGACACACACTGAATGGAATATGTGACTTTAATATTTGAGTTTGAAAACTTAACAGTATTTCTTACTATTCTGCAACTGTGCAGAGTACACAGAATAGGCTGCTAAACGGCGGTGACACACACTGAATGGAATATGTGACTTTAATATTTGAGTTTGAAAACTTAACAGTATTTCTTCCTAGTCTGCAACTGTGCAGAGTACACAGAATAGGCTGCTAAACGGCGGTGACACACACTGAATGGAATATGTGACTTTAATATTTGAGTTTGAAAACTTAACAGTATTTCTTCCTATTCTGCAACTGTGCAGAGTACACAGAATAGGCTGCTAAACGGCGGTGACACACACTGAATGGAATATGTGACTTTAATATTTGAGTTTGAAAACTTAACAGTATTTCTTACTATTCTGCAACTGTGCAGAGTACACAGAATAGGCTGCTAAACGGCGGTGACACACACTGAATGGAATATGTGACTTTAATATTTGAGTTTGAAAACTTAACAGTATTTCTTCCTAGTCTGCAACTGTGCAGAGTACACAGAATAGGCTGCTAAACTGCGGTGACACACACTGAATGGAAAATGTGACTTTAATATTTGAGTTTGAAAACTTAACAGTATTTCTTCCTAGTCTGCAACTGTGCAGAGTACACAGAATAGGCTGCTAAACGGCGGTGACACACACTGAATGGAATATGTGACTTTAATATTTGAGTTTGAAAACTTAACAGTATTTCTTCCTAGTCTGCAACTGTGCAGAGTACACAGAATAGGCTGCTAAACGGCGGTGACACACACTGAATGGAATATGTGACTTTAATATTTGAGTTTGAAGACTTAACAGTATTTCTTCCTATTCTGCAACTCTGCACACTACACAGAATGTGCTGCTAAACTGCGGCGAAGCACACTGAATGGAATATGTGACTTTGATATTTGAGTTTGAAGACTTAACAGTATTTCTTCCTATTCTGCAACTCTGCACAGTACACAGAATGTGCTGCTCAACTGCGGCGAAGCACACTGAATGGAATATGTGACTTTGATATTTTAGTTTGAAGACTTAACAGTATTTCTTCCTATTCTGCAACTCTGCACAGTACACAGAATGTGCTGCTAAACTGCGGCGAAGCACACTGAATGGAATATGTGACTTTGATATTTTAGTTTGAAGACTTAACAGTATTTCTTCCTATTCTGCAACTCTGCACAGTACACAGAATGTGCTGCTAAACTGCGGCGACGCACACTGAATGGAATATGTGACTTTGATATTTTAGTTTGAAGACTTAACAGAATGTGCTCTAATCTGCAACTTTGCACACTAAACAGAATGTGCTCTAATCTGCAACTTTGCACACTAAACAGAATGTGCTCTAATCTGCAACTTTGCACACTAAACAGAATGTGCTCTAATCTGCAACTGTGCACACTAAACAGAATGTGCTCTAATCTGCAACTTTGCACACTAAACAGAATATTTTTTTTTTTTTTTCCCCCACACAAAATAACCTGCTGCCCCCACACACAGTAGTCCTAAAAAGGACTTTTGGTTCTTTTTTTTCACAATTTTGGTTTTTTTCCTCCCTTCACTGCCTTTCCCTTCCTATCCTCAGCTCTCCCTGGCTAAGACTGAGCCGAACTCGATGGTCAGGTGCTATACAGCACCCGACCACGGGTTCTGGCCAGCCAATCAGTGTAATGCCAGCAGCCAACATGGCTGCTGGCATTACACCGATGTCAGAGCCTCCCTGCACGTTTATTGGCTGCGCAGCAGCCGCAAAACGTGCGGGGAGGAGACCCGAACATGGCGGGCGAGCACATGCGGTACTCGTACGAGTACCGCCATGTGCCGAGCAGAGCGATGCTCGAGCCGATCCGAGCATCGGCCGAGCATGCTCGCTCAACACTATTGTGTACCTAATTTGATGCCAGTGATTGATGGACCATTCCTGTCTGTTTGAAGAAGAGGTTCTAGTGCAAGAATTAAAAGCAAAGGGTAAAATGGACAGCCCTTCTTGGTATCATTTGTTATTGGAAAAGGCGAAGATAGGGTGCCATTAACTAGGACTGAAGCGGAGGGGTTGAGTATAAGCTTAAGATCCCACAAAACATGAGGGGGCCCAAACCAGCATGGCGGAGTGTTTCAAATAAGTAGGACCAATCGACTCTGTCAAAAGCTTTCTCCGAATCAGTTGACAGACAGTTGGGGTATTAGTGCGGGAAACGTGATGAAGGAGAGAGATCGTCAGTATTATTGTTGCATATTTCTCTGTGTGGAACAAAACCATTTTGGACCAGGTGAATAAGGTCCAGAAGGAAAGGTCGCAGTCTTGAAGTTCAAGAGGGATATTGGATGGTAGGTTCTACAGTGAGTCAGGTCCTTATCTGGTTTAGGAAAAATGACTATATGCGCGAGTACGACTGAGCAGGAAAATTCTGGCCGTTTAGTATTGCGTTTAATGTTTTAGTTAAAAATTGAGAAATGCGAGTCAGGAATTTTCTGTAATATATAAGAGTGAGGCCATCAGGTCCCAGGCTTTTCCCCATAGGCATTCCTTTTATAGCGTTCTCAATTTCAGATGTCGTGATATCCTTTTCTAAAAAGTTGGCAAACTCCTGTTTGAAATAATACAATGTGTGTATTCAGGCTGCTACTATCAACCCTCCTAGAAAAATGTTTTTCACTCACCCGGCAATCATACCTCGTGGATCCGGTGCAGCTCCTGTCAACCACGGCCAGGTTTCAGCAAACAAGAAGACACAGGACGGGGGCGCGCGCAGATCCACTCCACAAACCACAGCCAATTCAAATCAAAAAATGTATTGAAATACATTTTAAAAGCAAATATTCTATACAGAGACAATTCTGATTAACATGAAAGCATATCACCTAACGCGTTTCATGACAAAGTCACTTAATCATAGGTAACATATAATCAGTGAACATATCCTTAAATACCATTAGATCCTAAACAATGCAGTATCACCTGATCGATTCAATCCAATAACTGGTCGTAACTAAGTGAAAACTCCCGCCAGTGATAAAACCCACAATCAAACTACAGAAGCCTCACCGTTACTATTAATCAAACCTGCAATAATAGAATGTTGCTAGATAGTGATAAAGTGATCATTCCCAAATGAACAGGTATGTCCAGAGATAATCTAACCAGCCATCCCGTCAACAATGATAAATATTCATAATCAATGGTTAAAACATATGTATCGAAAAAACAAAGAAATTTGTTTTTTTTCAAATGCAAAACCATTTTTACAAAAAATGAAAAAACAAAAAAATAAAAAAATCATATATAATATATTATCACTTACAAAAATGTAAGAATCCCAAACTTGATATATATTATATATGATAAGTGATACATATGTGTCAAGAATACATACTATATCCAAACAGAGCCACAATTCCAAATATCATCGATGTATATTTAAACTGACATCATGTTCTGAATTTATACCAACTGGATATCTGGTACTAAGATATAATATCCATTTGACCTCTGCTTTGTCTAGAGCCCTATTCAAGTCCCCTCTTTCTGAAGGAATAATCCTCTCAATACCTTTGAACGAGAAACATGTGAGATCCGAATTAGAATCATAAAGTGACAGGCTACTGGCTTAGTCACATCACTGTTTTTTATGGATAACACATGTTCCCTGATACTATCCTTCAAAGCATTACTCGTCCTGCCTACATATTGCTTAAGGCATTTCTGGCATGTCAAAAGATAGATAACATTGATAGTTCTACAATTTATATATTGTTTAAACTAGAGAGAGTGCAGAGGAGGGCTACAAAACTAGTAAGGGGAATGGAAAGCTTTAGTTATAAAGAAAGGCTAGAAAAGTTAAACTTGTACACACTAGAGAAACGGAATATGTTCAGGGCCCATACAAAGGGCTCTCCAAAGACCTGTTCATTACCGGAACCGTACACAGGACAAGGGGCCACCCGCTTAGACTTGAGGAAAGGAGATTTAATCTACAACAGCGGAAGTGTTTCTTTACAGTAAGGACAATAAAGTTATGGAATTCACTGCCGGAGGAGGTGGTGCTATCGAATACATTAGATGCCTTTAAAAGGGGCCTGGATACTTATTTAAAAGAGCATAACATAGAGGGCTATGTACGTTAGTATTGGGATTAATATTTAGTTGGGGCTTGTTGATCCAGGGAGGAATCTGATTGCCATTTGGAATCAAGAAGGAATTTTTTTCCCCCCATTCAAGGCAGAATTTTAAATTACTAATTGAGGGTTTTTTTTTGCCTTCTTTTGGATCAACAATGGTAAACAGGAATAGGAAAAGGTTGAACTAGATGGACGCAAGTCTTTTTTCAACCTAAATTACTATGTTACTATGTTTAATGCTATAACACCTTTGCTTCACTGTAATCTTAAATTCATTACTAACCTCTACATATGTGCATGAAATGCAGCGTCTAGCACCACATATATACATGCCAGTTGTACTCAGCCAAATGGGCTGTTCTACTCGTGTACTCCTAAATAAACTAGGGGAAAGTTTTTGCCCTAAAGTAGTGGCCTTTCTACTAACATAACGACAACCTTGTTGTAGACAGGACTTCAAACGAGCATCATTCCATAAAACAATCTTAATCTTATTATACTCTAGACTGTAATTTGTGACAAAGATAGGACAACTCTCATCATCTCTAATCTCTTTATTGTGAGTGCTAAATAAATCTTTTTAAGTCAATTTATCTTTATTTAGAATTTGAAGTCTATCCATGGATTTAGCTCTATCGTAGGCTTGATCCAATAACTCCAGAGAATAACTTCTTTGTATAAACTGCTCTTTAAAGGGATAGTAATACTTCATTTTATCTTTATTTTATTTTGTAGGCATTAAGAAAACATGAAGAACTATTTAAGTCTTATTTCTCAAACCTTTATGGTTTGAGAGATATTCACCAGAAAAGCTTCCCCTCCCGCCCCTTTTACCTAGTGTAAGCCATCTCTTCTCAGATGTGGAATCCAGTCCATAGACCAGGCAGATAACAGCAGGGGGCAATCTTCTTCCTATGAGAACAATGAAAGCCCTGCCCCCCTTGACAAGTTTTTCAGGTTTTTCCCTTATCTTAATTGAAGATTGTTCCTCTCTGCAGTCTACCTGGGCACCTCCCTTCTTCTCTGGTTGAACAGTGTTACATCAGTAAAAGGGGTGGGAGGGAGATACTTTGTCATTGAATTGCTCTTGAACTACAACTCCGACAGAATTGAAATAACACTCTCCAAAGTCCAAATACTATGATGATTAATTAGAGCTGCTTTTATTATGAAACATTACTAACCCTTTAAGTATTTTTGACTGTAACTCAAATTCTTCTTCATTGGAACAATTCCTGCGGATTCGCAGAAATTATCTGATGGGCACCACTCTAATGCTATGACGTGGATGACAAGAATTAGCATGTAGTAGGGAATTACCTGTACAGGGTTTTATAAAAATAGACAAATGAACTTCTCCATTCTTAAATCTCAGTCTAAGGTCCAAGAATGTAATCTCTCTCTCCTGAAATTCACTGGTAAATTGCAAACTGAAATCATTATTATTAAGGAATAATAAAAAAGAGAGAAATGATTCCTTAGATCCCTGACAGATGTATAACAGATCATCAATGTATGTATTATACAAAAAATACACTGACGAAATGGATTGTTGTTAGTATATATATATAAGACTCTTCAAACCAACCCATAAATAAATTTGCATACGACACCCATTGAGGTGCCAAATAACTGCAAAAAGAACGCACCGTCGTATTTGAAAAAGTTATGGGTTAGTAAGTATTCAATCGCAGAGATCAGAAACATCTTAAGTTCTAAGGAATAAGTACTATGTGTCTCCAGATGGTATTGAACCGCCAATGGTCCTTTACTATGTGGAATAGTGGAGTATAATGATACAACATCCATTGTGCCCCATGTGTAGGTCTCATGTATCCCCACCCCAGGAAGCATTGACAAAATATGCCCTGAATCTCCAGTACAGCTAGGTAGCCTCATCTCAAATGGTTGAAGATATAAATCCACATATTCTGAAAGATGTTCATTCATCGAGTCAATTCCAGACACTATAGGCCTGCCCAAGGGGGGACATTGTAATTTATGAACCTTGGGCAGATGATGGAAAATCGGGACCCTCAGATGAGTAACCGTAAGATAATCAACCTCTTTTTGGGTTAATATACCCATGAGCAGACCATTATGTAAGATCATTTCAGAGTTTTAGCAAAGGCCTTACTGGGATCTTTGCCAAGAAATGAATATGATTTCTCATCCTGTAATTGCCTTAAAGATTCCTGATGATATGAACTAGAATCCAAGACAACTACACTACCTCCTTATCTGCTTGTTTAATGACAAGGGTATGATCTTCCGCCAAATCTTTAATAGTCTCTCTCTCTCTCTCTCTTAGTCAAATTATCCCTAAACCTGCCTTTCAGTTTAACTGCCTCATGTAACTCTATTAATTCATTCTCCACCAATGTCTGAAAAGTTTCCACAGCACTACCTCTACATTGTATAGGGTAAAAATCTGAACTAGAGATCTTCAATTTATTTTTATTGACCATATTAACATCAACTTTATGAGAAACCAACTCATTAACATTTTCACTCCAAAACCCCCTATTGGAAATAACAATTGAATCACAAATACTTGAATCACATACATCAGTAGTCAGCAACCCTTCTTGATTATTACCCGTAATAGTTAATAAATCCTCTTGACCATAACTGGCAAAATCTAGTGAACTTGATGGTTCATCTCTATCTTCAGATTTGAAAAATTTCATTAGTGTAAGACGTCTCACAAACTTGTTCACATCCAAAATAGTATTCAATAAGTCAAAATGCTGTTTGAGCTCCTGTTTGAGCTTAGGACAGATGACCGTTTGCAAAAAGTTTCTAATTTTGCGAACAGCGTCCGGAAAAGGCTGGGAGGGGTTAGACTTCAAATTATATAAAGAGTGGTAGAAAGACTTAAAAGCTTCTGCAATCACTGGATATAATTTAATGAGTTTACCTGATGCGTCTTTAATTTGGGCAATACCAGTTTTACCTTTTCGTGTTTTGATGTAGTTAGGAGTTTCTTGCTACACTTATTGCCGTCAAAGAAATTGTGATATTTGTACCACATGTATGATTTCAAGGATTGTTCCTGTAAGTATTTCTGCAAGTCCTTTTTAGCTTCAGTCAGCCTCTCAAGGTCTTTGGGGTCTAAATATCTTTTATGGGTTGTTTCAAATGAACTGATAGAATCTAATTTTGAAAGGATCAATTTCCATTTCTCCTTTTTCTGAGAGCCAAGCTTGATAAAATGACCTTGCATCACACATTTGTGATGTTAAATCTGAACTTTCATTTAGCTCAAAGTATTCCTCTAGGAGTACTCCACATTGTTCTTTAAGTTGTGTGTCCTGCAGGAGAGAATCATTCAATCTCCAAGACTGTGGTGTAGGAGTGTTAGTTTTCATTTTAAGGGTGACCGCAGAATGATCAGACCATGCTGTAGGATCAATAGATGCTCTGGTCAGTGAGGGCAGAAGGTTTTGGGAAACAAATAGGTAGTCCAATCTACTGTAAGAGGGATGGGAGTAAGAGTAGAATGTGTAGTCACGAGTTGACGGATTAGACAAACACCAGGCGTCTAGCAGATGGAGGTCATGGAATAGTTTCCATATAGCATGGAGGAAAGGAAGTTTGAAGGGTGATTTACCCATAGATGAGTCCAGTACGGGGTCAAGAGATCGTTTGACTAGTGATCGAGAACCTTGTGGAGGCTGGCTATTTATTTAGTGTTAGGGCCGTATATGTGTTAACGAAAGTGAAGAGTCTATTATGAATGAGACCTTTTAATATAATTAAACGGCCATCTGCGTCCAATGAATGTTCCAAGCAAGTCCAGGGCAAACCTGCATGTATAAGTATGGCGACACCTTTACGTTCTTCAGGGCTATGGGAGAAGTAACTGTGAGGATATTTATGGTTAGAAAATTTAGGGGGAGAAGCTGAATGAAAGTGAGTCTCTTATATGAAAGCAATATCCACTGATTGTCTATCCAATTCCCTAAGCACCAGAGAGCGTTTGCCAGGTGAGTTGAGACCCTTGGCATTGACAGATAATATGCTAAGTTGAGCCATTACTAAGAATTAAGTGATGCAAAAGGAGATCTATCCTGAGATAAGCAGAGGAGCCTGACAAGGTGAAAAAAAGGGAAGGGAGGGAGGAATAGGAGGGAATTAAGGGAAGAGAAAACGAAAACGTCATTGTGCCTGTGGCCTTCGGGGGTGGTGTGGGGAAGTGTTATGGGGTGTGTTACACCCCTCTGGAGGAAAATAAACATCAGAAAAAATATTTAATAAGGAGTATTGCTGAATTGAGCTTATGAAGGGCAAAGAGGGCCGTTGGGTAGAGAAAATGAGAGTGAGAAATGGTGTGTGGGGAAGCATCTAGAGTATATCAGTGAAAAGGTGAAGGAAAGAGCTAATGCTGAGAGGGAGATACAGATATCCTCAAAAGAAAGAAAAATCAAAAAATCAGGAAATATCAAGAGCATGTGGGATACCTATAGGGAATCTGATAGTTGGTTGAAAGGAAGATAAAACCCTTCTGGGTCTGAAATGTGTGTGAGGAACTTTATCCTTCAGAGTGTGTTGGGTTTGAAAGAGATCTGGGGTACTGCATGAGAGGAGTGATGAACACCTGATGAATAGTGACAGACAGGTAAGTTGGAGGAAGGGGTATGCTATGTGGCATAGGGATACTGTGGGGTAGACAAATGGAACCTCATGTGATTATCCCTTGTTATATTAGCCTGATAATATAAAAAGTGAGGCCTGATGCCTCGGAGCGTAACAAGAGTATAGAGCTTCATATCTACCTGAAGTAGGGAATAATTTAAAGCATGGTATAAATATGGTCTCAAAATTAATACAGAGTAACATAGTCATAAACATATTTGAAGTTTAATCACAAGGGGAATCACCCCGTTTTGGAACAGTAATGAGATCTCTCCATAACAGGTTGAACTGCCTATCACATAAGAAATAGGCACACACGAGTCACGAGAACAAACTAAGACATAAATGAACAATTTGAAGCATAGAGCATCAACCCTCCAAGCTCCTGACTGGCGCGCGATACATCACCCGCAAAATGCCTCATACCATTCTGGAACTCAAAGGGCCGAGGCCCAACGCCTCACACTAGTAGTCAACATAAAATGTATTTGTTATTTGTCTTTACCCCTTCGTTTTTTATTTATTTTTTTTTCTATTCCCTTTTCTCCTTCGTTTCCCCCTTGTCCCCTCTAATGTTGTAGCCGTAATATCATGGACAGGGGCCACCATTTCGATAGATTAAATGGGCGGTTCAACAGGGAGTACACTAAACTAACATAGGTGTCTGTAGTATGACTGGGACAGGCCGCGCATGAAGACCAACCCCAGGAGGTCATGGACAACATTCATAGTAGTTTGTACCTTGGTTACCTATCAGTTGCACACAATAGACCCATGTTAGTGAGTAAGGCACCTTGTGAAAGAATACCAACATATTTAAAGAGAATTAGAGAAGAGTCTGGAATTTGAATGTTGAATGAGGATGCTCTCGTGCTTCTCAACATCTCCTCCCCCAGGCCAACTCTTCCCGGTGGCATGCCTAAACAATTATGGAGTGAAATTAAATAAAGGGAAGGGGAGCAATGTGAATCTCATGAAACCTGAAAAGATAAATACCAAGAGAAAAAAACTAACAATGTTTAAGAAATATCCCAATGGCTTGAAAAGGGGTATTTGGAGGTGTACAGGGTTATTAAAAGCCAGTAAACGCATGATTCAATTGGGTTATTTAAATATATCATTCTTTAAAGGACTGAGGAAGATATTACTCCATATCAGCTAGATACACCTCCATAAGGCAGGTATACTGTAGCAGAAGAACTAAACAGCCCAGCTGAATCAGACATAGATTTTGGTAGCATTTATGCAACTTAACAGACGTTATAGCAATTGCTGCGATTTTAAAGACTCACCAAAATATTCATTGGTGAGCCAAAGTATAAAGAAAAAGGATAGAAGAAATATAAGTGCAGAGGTAAAGTCAGATAAGGTCGGTAATATTGGGCATGAACATAAGGGTCAGTGACAAATAGAGCTGGAGGAAGCTATCCGGATACCTCGTTATGTGGAGAAATTATAGTGGGTGTGACACCGCACATGGGGTATCAACCTGCATTGTACTGGGCTTATTGATATGTTCATAACATCTGTTGCTGTCTCAGATGTTCTGTCAGTGCTTTGACTGCTGTTCTTTGACGGAGGGTGTTCAGAGAGAGATCATTGTACAGGTGTATGGTTTTACCCGCATATGTAAGCTGGCTTTTCTCTCTGCTTCTGCACATCAGTAAATCTTTTACTTCAAAACGAAGGAGACAGACGATCACATCTCTCGGGGCCCCATTTTCCCTAGGTCACAGGGCCCTATGTGCTCTCTCTATCTGAATGTTAGCTGAGGAGTCAGGACCCAGGATAGATGAAAATAATTGTATAAGAGCAGCTTTCTAATCTGCTTGAAGTACAGACTCAGGAAAGTTCTTGATCCGTACATTACAAAGTCTCCCCCTATTGTCAGTATTCTCAATGTATCGTTGGAGATTGAAAATAGTGTCTTGTTGCTCACAAAATGCCCTCTCTAAGATCGCAACATGGTCCGCTGATAAGTTTCTTTCCTCTTCAATGAAAGCGACTCTTTGCATTAGTTCGGCCATCTCTGCCACCTCAGCTCTGAGCGTGGTCTTCATTTCCTCAACCAGGGATCTGTAGACATTTTTTGAGGGTATATCCTGAAGGATCCTCTGTATGTCCCATAGCGAGGGATCAGGGGTGATAACAGAGTTTGATAGTTGAGCTAAAGGCTCAAAACGTTTTTTTGTAAGAAGAACGGCAGAGGCAGCCATCTCTGTCACTCTGAGGAGTATAAGATGGCACCTCGTGAGTAGAGTGGTGCTCAGTTGATGACAGGAGTTTAGATCGTGGTTGCAAGAAAGGTAGCACCGAGGGGTTGACTTTAAATGCATTTTTTCTCTTGCCTCTCATCAATAGTGAAAATTCCCATCAAAGTAAATAGAAAAATTGCGCTGTTTAATGCTATAGGAAGCTTTATCCATGTTAAGCAGCCAGGCCACACCCCAAAGAAACCTCTAGTTTTTTTACTTAAAGGAGCAGTAAACTTTTTTTACTAAAACATTTATGTTAGAGAGCTTTTCCTGCTAAGTAAAACAAGGGCACTCTAACTGCTGTCAGTTGTTTTATTCAACATTTATAACGGTTCAAATAATCAGGAAGTGAATTTAATGTGTGTTTACTTCCTGGAAGTGACATGTCAGTTTCTATCACATTCTATGGAGGACTGTAAGTCACTGACTTTCCTCTCCATTAGAATCTAACAGAATAAATAATTGGAATTTGACCACTAGAGGGCCTTGATAATGTAAAAAAACACCGGTTTAAACTGTAATAGCGCTGGAAATATGCATCTCTCAGCAGTAGGATTACCTTTATTTTACTCTATAGGTAAAGCCCTTCAATATATATTTTTTCATTAAAGAAAGTTTACTGCTCCTTTAATTACTGGGTCTCCAGGGACAGAGGCTAATTCTCAGGGCTCAGTGAGCTCACTTGTATCTCCGCCCACTTCACTGCCAGTTCCATTCATTCTCCTCCCTGTCCCTTCCTCTCACTGCCCATTTAAGGCCAAACCCCACTTCCCCTCTATCCCATTCCACCCACCTCTATCAAGCCTCGCTAACTTCATGACATCGGTTACCACATTTGGACATTCCCAGTCCCACACCTTAGTGGAGTCTTGGGACAAAGAAGTTCCCAGGTATGAAAAACAAATCAGATGTACCATACAGAAAAGTGACATCCCACATTCCCTTTTATTTAAATACAGCTGATAACCCAATGAACCATAGATAGGTCTTCAATATTTAAACTTTTTTTTAATAAACTATTGCAGTTTATTATACTTATGTAGAAAGGTTTAAGGAAAAAAGGGCTTATTAGAGCAATAACTCAAGTATCAGATTCATTCTATATTTCATGCTATTGAACAGACCTTCAAAAAAATGTAAATTACACTATATTATATTATTATGAAAACACACGAATTCAATCTTTTTTGCTCTCTTCCAGCAATGACACAGAGAGTTTGCTTTAATCTCTTTGACTGTAAAACAAAAGCAGAAGGCCAACGAGGATTACTGCAGAGTTTTCTCCTTTCTAGATGTCAGAACTTTAGGTGTCTTTCACACAGAATTGTTGCAGTACTCTGTTACAGTTCTGTCCCCCTTGTTCTTTCACTCACCATGTCCTGGATTCCACCACCAATCAAGACACAAGAGAGGCATTTATAACTACTGGCCCACATGGCCACCAGGCACTATTATTGGCTGGCAACCATATGGGTCAGCCCTTCATCGGAGATTGCAGTGAGCATTGCAACCTCAACCAGCACTCATGTGAAAGGTCTGCAAGCAGCCCAATAGCCTCTGTGCTGATCATCCTTGCTGCAACTTTACTGTGTTCCTGTGTGAACTGAGTAAAAATGCAGTATGATGGACTTTGGTTTCTTCACACAAAGGGACAGTAGCCTGTCTTCACACAAAGTGACGGTTGCCTGTGAATAGTAAATTACACCATAGCCCTGCATTGAACCTTCCACAACATGCAACATAACCATTGTTCAGGACACCAAAAGAAGAAGCTGCATATCTGGACACTCTTTAACATCTCCAATATCTGTGTTTATTATTATTCATTTTACAAGATTGATAATATAGCCCAGTAGGAGCGCACCAGTTATTACTATTTTTTCTTTGTTATGCAACATAACCAACCTAATATTTATGTGTTGGTGTCACCCTTGTGAAAGTGGACTGATATATGTGTGAGTTATGAGGCAAAGGAAGGGAGGTAACCACAAAGCCTATATTCCCTGGAAGTTTAGGTATGCATTTTAACTCTTTGAATTCCAGAGGAATGTCCAGTTTATTAGAAATGAATGCATTGGACACCCCTCTGGAATTCAAAGTGTTATTAAACTATCCATTTTTCCATTATAAAAGAAGTTGTAAACTTTGTCTTTTGAAATATATATTTTACAGGGCTCTTCCTTCTGAGTAAAATGGGTTTTCCCACTGCTGGGAGATTTTTCAATCAAAAAGTTATTACAAGTAAAACTTTTTTTTTTTTTTAATTATTTGCCACAGAACAAACTTTTGTTCAAAAATGCAACTTATTTTTTAAATGATTCACTCTTCAGGCAACTTTCAGTCCTAGACTAGGTGATAGGAGCAGCACCATTTGGTGACGACCATACAAAATTGCAGTTCAATATAAAAAAGACAAGTGTTAGTTGGAATGACTTGAAAAATGAAGTAATGAGCAGTGCAGCAAAATTCCTATTTTTATAAATGTATTGCTCCATTTACACAAGCACATATACACGTGCATACACACATATATGCATACACACACATATATATATCTATATATATCTATCTATATATATATATATATATATATATATATATATATATATATATATATATAGTTGGTTGTTGAAGAACCGCACTCACAGGGCTTTGAATAGATGAAAAAATGCAATCTTTAATTAATCAACGTTTCGGTCCCACTTTGGGCCTTTGTCAAAATATATTTACAGAATAGTGTAAAGAGAACCCATATATACCCCAGTAGCTTGAAAATTGGCGCTAAATGACACCATAGGTCAAAGTGAAATGTGACACTAATTTGCAGTATGTGAAAAACAAAGACTTTTTTTTTTAAGAATGAGAAAATTCTTTAGATAAAGAAAATAGATAAAATAATATAAAATAAAAAATGAAAAATAGAAAAAACAGAAAAAAATACTCAAAGTGACTAATAGGGACCAGTTTCTCGGTAATCATTCTGGCATATCAAGGGTCAGAAACAAGATCCAAACATCACCTAATAAATCCTAGCTATTAGTTGTATAAACATGTTGCACAACAAATTTCACATATTAATACATTAGTCTCTATGATACTGAAATTTAAACATGTATCAATACTCGGTATGATATTAACCCCAGAGATCCCAGGGAAAAACATACCAAACATATAAAAATGACATCTATTATGTAATCACTAGTTGAAGAGCCCGTTACATGGGCCACAGTGCCACTTTCAGCCGGTCGCGGAGCAGTCATGCGCAGTAGAGACTGCCCACACCGCAGCTGATACCGTGCCAGCTGGTCACAGTGCAGTCATGCTCAGTAGAGACTGCCTACGCCGCGGCTGATACAGAGCTGGATGCTTCTTCAGTGCACCCCGCTCTGTATCAACCTCGTCACAGGCAGTCTTTACTGCGCATGACTGCGTTGTCACAAACTTTCTAGTGAATTATTATATAGGATGTGCCAAAAAATGATGGTAAACATAAAAAAACAGTGATCACGTCATTGAAAGGTGTTCATGACTGTCGACAATGCAGCTATCAACAGCCAGGGTCATGATGTATCGGGTTATGATCTCGATATATTTCACTGTATAATTTGTACTGCAACAATAATATATATATACATACTCATACACAAATAGACACAGACGCGCAGACACACACACACACACACAAACATATACAGTACATATATACTCACACAAATATACACACAGTATTTTTTATTTTTATTTCTTTTCTCCTAAATTACATATAATTAAACATTCCTGTTATCAAACAGACTATTTAGCTAGGGAGGTCAGATTTTCTGGTTTCTATCATTGCTGTTATTCTCTATGGAACACAGATATTTATTTGCATATTTCAATTCTATTTTTTCAAGAATTTGCCTCCACGATAATACATTCCTTTTCCACTGAGATACAATATGAAATCTAATACCCAAACATGTAAATACTGATAATTTATCGTCATTCTTACTTAGATTCTCACTCTTCCTACCCAGTAAAGAGTCCCCGATATACCAAGTTCTAGCTTTTTATTAAGCAAACTTGTAAGGTGTTAATAAATTAAAAATACCTAATATCTTTAACCAGTGGGCAACCCCACCAAATATGGAAAAATTATCCTATATCATCATACAAATCTGTGACATCACTGTGCATTCTAGATAGCTTACTTGGTATTAAATACACCCAGGTGGCATTCTAGAACTTTATTAACAAAGATTAACATTTACACTATATTTAGAAACTCTAGCCAATATTTTATCCCATTCTCCAATATCAATCCCACGTCTAGCTATTATTTTCCATACTTCTGACATTTCATGTTTCACAAACATTTTATACAAAGCAGAACTGTTCTTATTACCAGGCACCCAATATAACACATCTTTTTCAAATTTAATTTAATTTCTAATAATACTTCATCACTCTTTCTAATTTGTCATAAGTATACAAGTATTCACCATTTTATGACCATTGTGATGATCTGTTATTGTGTTAGACAAATTCTTCCACTCTGTGCGTGATCTTTACAAGTACTCTCAGCCTCCGCAAGTGACACATCATGTCTCAACAGCTCCTGCTGTCTATCTTGCAGACTTCATGGACCTGGAGCCCTTGAAAATTTTGAAGCTCATGATCCTCCTCGGGGTCTGTCATGAGGCATTTCTTGGCCTCATAAATACATTTTAATGCAAATTAGGTACAGTCAGCTACACTGAATCCATTTTAATTTAAGCCATATTACAAGTGGTTTCAAAGCTTGCTTTTCCTCATTGAAGATATGTCAGTGTCAGGAAAAAAATTAAATGATAATCCATTAAAGTTCTTCAAATCCTTGAATATGTCTTCATCAACACCTCATCAAAGATGTGTCTTTTTGCCAATCCTAGGCCTCTTGAAAACCACTTAGCTATGTCAGATCCATGCAAATATTATCATTACACATTCCTTGCAATCCAGCACACATCACTACATTCCCCTTTATTCTTAAATGTGTTCCATGTTTCTCATTATCCAAGCTCTCCAGATTTACTGATAAATCTAATATTATGAAATAATTGCCATCCATGTTTCTTCTATGTTCATATTTTTTTTACTTTTGTATCAATAGTTCCTCATGTATTTAGACATTACCAAACTCATCTCATTTCTAATTCCCAAAAATGTGTTGCTTAGTTGAACCTTTAAAGTCTCTATAATACTTTCAAGTTTACTCATAATTTGAGACTTTAAAATATGCAGAGCCTAATGAATTTGGAAAAGGAGGAAGGGGTCCAGCATTGGAGCACTTGGTGTCCCAGGCACCACCAAAGAGGAACACTCTGATGGGGATACAACTCCTGAACTTGAAGGGAAGGGGGAGCATGCCTCTGTTTAAGGCATATTATCAGCCCTTGGGTCTTTTATCCGATTGTTGATCTTTTTGTTGTCACACTTAGGCTCCAGCTGAGTGTCCTGCTGTCTTGCTATGTGTGGCTACCTTCTCATCAGATTTACTCATATTCACCAGATATAATATTAAGTAAAAATACACATCTGAGACAGGATACTAAAGTCTGATAAACATGTGAAGGTACTCGATGGTGAAAATTTGTAACACCAGAGAAATTGACTAAATCTTCTTAATTCTAACACAAACCATTTATTGGCTTAGGTATTCTGTAGCCTTCACTCCCTAGGGGTTTGACTACCCCTTCATATCCGTAAATTTATCAAATAAGATATATTAGATTTGGACTTGCCACCTCTCGGCTATAAAACCATCCCTTTATTGGTTATTTCTCTCATTTCTAGCCGGTGAGATAGCTCAGTTGGTTAATGCACCAGCTAAAGAATCTGTTCAGTCCTCAGATTCACAGTTTCTAGTTCCAGCAAGGTCAACTCACCCTTTCATCCTTCTGAGGTACATAAAATGAGTAATCAGGACATACTTGAGAGACAATCAATGTATCCTCCCTGGTAAAATAATTTCATTTAAAAAAACACTGGTTCCCACACTGTATAGACAGCTGGATGTTAGAGGTCCAGCAGTGTCCTGGTCCTTCACTCACCTGTGGAGGATGATCCAATGAGGACACAGCAGGCACAGTGAGAACAAATAAGCACAGCAACAAACAATAGTAGTAAAGGCAACAGATATAAAAATTGGTATACTAATGAAAGTATATGTGGTTGATACCAGAAAATATATTTCAAAAATGAAGTTGACTGTTACTTTAAATGCCCTATAAAGTGTTTTTCAATCAGTTTAACAGTTTAACTGAATTTTGGTTTAGTAGTTGTGGAATATAATCTCAGCAAACCTTTATGCTTTAACATTTTCAGATAAAGTTGTATAATTAATTACTCAAAAGGTAAAAAAGACAGCGCACCGGAGCTTCTAAGTGTAGTAGTTTAAAAGGATTGTTTATAAAAAACATATGATTGTGCCTTGAATTGTAGAATGACTTTCTGTTTGACTAGTCAGACCAGGTTCGTGAAGCAGATTGCAAAAGAATAAGGTGATTTAGTCATCATCCAAAGGGATGAGTAGTATGGGAAAGATGGGAAAGATGGTTGTACAATGTCTGGGGAGTGTGACTATGAGAGAATATGAGGGGAATAGATGTAACCATGTACTAGTACATAAATCAGCACTATAATAAAATGCTTGCCAGAGAGATAGTATTAAAGGAATAGTAATATTTAAAAATTACTATCCTGCATCTTGTAACCAGTAAAATAAAAAACCTTTATGGTTTGAGAGATATCCACTTTCAAAGTTCCCTCTCCCCTGACATCAGCGTTCTAGCTGACAGCAGGGGAATCCGGTCCCGGGACCGTTGGAGGCTCTTCAGCAGAGCCGATATCTCGTTATGAAAGAAGAAATCCTTAATTGAAATGGTCTTCTACATGTGCTTGCAAACCAAGCGCACATAGAAGCCCATTTCAGTGAAGGATTTCTTCTTCCATAACACGATCTCGGCTCTGCTGAAGAGCCTCCTCTTGCTCAGGGACCGGATTCCCCTGTTGTTAGCTAGAATGCTGATGTCAGGGGAAAAGGCAAAAAGCGAAACTTTGAAAGTGGATATCTCTCATACCATAAAGGTTTAAGAGATGCCGCTAGGCTCATTTAACTCAGTTTTTTACTGGCTACAGGATAGTAATGTTTAAGTATTACTATACCTTTAATAAGAATTGGTGGCCAAGAGCTAATACCAATATCAATGATATTAATATGCCCTTACCAGACCAATTCTTTGTTCGTAGCCTTATACTAGTGGTCTTTGGTCTTTCTCTCCACCCTGTCTCTCTTCCTGCTGGTTCACTCCTCCTCAGTCCTCAGCTTTCCCAGACGTTGCCTTCTTTTCCAGTCCCTCGCATTCTCTTGTATATTTGTCTCCGCTGTAGGTCCGCTGTTCCTGGACTTGTCTCTTCAGTTTTATGAAGATTGGAGATCAATGCTGAATATGACATCATACGAAAGTAGCACCAAGCATGTAATAATTTAATATTTTATTGGTGCAGCCAATATTGGCTGGAAATAAATAAATGTCACAGGAAAAATAAACAGACTGGTACCGTGTAGCAAACAAAATATGATAATACAAATAAAGATAAAAACCAACACATTTTGGGATGGTTTAATCCCTTCTTCAAGAGAATAAGAAAATAAAAATAATCATAAAAATTAAGTTTGAGCACAAACACATCCAGTGTATTAATGGCAAATGAACTATTTATGGTGAGATCTTCCATTTAAGTCCCAGGTATCCAGTCTGTTTCTTTGATCAGAGGCCACCGGGTCATACTCTTAAGTGAACCGCCGGTGAGAATACCAACTGTGAATATTTCATGATCAAATATACATTAATTTATGTATGATGTATTTAGACATTTAAATCATGGTATCTATTATATCTTGTTGCATTGTCTTAGCTATATATATAATAATAAACTATCCATATTTGATTTTTTTCCTATTTTGACCTTTGTGTAATAAATGATTATGTGCTTAACAAATTCGATGGATTCAATAAATTGTAGTGTTGCAACTACACCAACATGTAGTAGTCTTAGACTGCATTATATTTTCTGAACCTCATATAAATATGCTATGTGTTGCGATGTCAAGGAGACCCAGGTCTCCTGACATCAAAATAGTAATATTAAGCATAATACTCAGTAAGACGATTCTTATAATGCATTTGGACATATTAAAATGTCTACGTGCGGTCTGATTTTTATTATGCCCTTCTATGTGACAATTTGTTAAATATTCTCCAGGGTTCTATTGTGAGCTCGGAATTAGTTGAGACACTAAATCAATATTTAATATACATTTGGACGTACTTGAATGCACATATGTAGTGTTATATATGTTATGACATTCAGTGTGACTATATTTTCACATTAACTTTATTACTAGCTTGGAGTTAGTTCTTTATTTCTTTATTTTTTTTATATAGCGCACACAGATTACGCAGCGCTTTACACTCATATTGGTTCCTGTCCCCATTGGGGCTCACAATCTAAATTCACCTATCAGTATGTTTTTTTTTTTTGAGTGTGGGAGGAAACCCACGCAAACACGATGAGAACATACAAACTCATTGCAGATGGTGGGATTTGAACCCAGGACCCCAGCACTGCAAGGCAACAGTGCTAACCACTGAGCCACCGTGCTGCCCTTGTTGAAACATGGATACATTTTATAATTCTTTACTTTGTTTTGTACCTGACTTTTTTTAGAAGACCAAAATATGTTGAATCCGCTGCTAGGCTCTTGTTGGAAGAATGAACTGATCTTTTGTATTATATTTTCATGTATTAGATAATAGTCCTATATTAATATATAAAGTGTATCAAAATTATTTGCAATCTCATATTAAAATTCTAAGGGGCTGATCAATTCCCAGCGTGATGTATTCATGGGTAAGAAAATCTAAATGTTACATGTTTGTAGGTTACTGAAGGTGTATTATTAAAATACGGTAGACTGTGTTCTGTGAGTCCCAAGTTTTTTGAACAAAGTTCTTTTGGTGAAGGTTTTAAGCAGAGATCCCACCCCACCCCATTGAGTTTTTGGATCTTTAAACTTAACACCTTAACCCCAAATGGTTTAAATGAAGAATTAGATCTGTGGTGTTTCTAACTGAAATGAATGTAGAACTAGAATGGTGAGGTCTCTGCTGAACACCTTTACCATAAGAACCTTCTTCCCAGAAATATTTGAACTGCCAGAACACAATCTACATTAATTTAATAATACACCCTCAGTAAACTACAAATATGTAACATTTCGATTTCCTTATCAATGAATACATCACGTTGGGACCTACAGCGGAGACCAAATATACAAAAGAACACAAGGGACTGGAAAAGAAGAAGACATCCAGGAAAGCTGAGGACTGAGAAGGAGAGAACCGGCAGGAAGAGCGACAGGGTGAAGAGCAAGACCAAAGACCACTAGTACAAGGCTACGACTAAAGAAATGGTCCGGTAAGTGCATATTAATATCATTGATATTGGTATTAGCTCTTGGACACCAATTCTTATTAAATACTATCTCTCTCTAGGAAGCATTTTATTATAGTGCTGATTTATGTACTAGTGCGTGGGTCCATCTATTCCCCTCCTATTCTCTCATAGTCCCAATCCCCAGACACAGTATGACCATCTTTCCCATCTTTTCCATACTACTCATCCCTTTGGATGACCACTTTATCACCTCATTCTTTTGCTTCATGAGCACATTCTCCCTAGTCTAACAGAAAGTCACTCTAAAATTCACGGCACAATCATATATATTTTTTATAATCAATCCTTTTAAACTACTATACTTATAAGCTCCGGTGAGCTGTCTTTTTTACCTTTTGTTCCATATTCTTTATCTGAGCTATCCCCGGGTCCAGATGGAAGCAAGGAGCAGTAAAAAGATATTCTGTATCAAATACCACAAAGTCTGACATCAGAAATCCAAAATATTCTCAAAACAAAATAAAAAAAAAACTGTAAGACATTGTGAACTAAACATTCACTTATTCAAATTATACGTGTGATAAACCAACGAAAAATTGTTTCTAACAAGAACTCTGGACAAAATAGGAACTGTTCTCATCATCATAAGAAAAATACCAAATAGAAGTGATAAATATTACCAGTGTTAATTGAATAAAAACGTGGGATAGGAATTCCCTTTCTAAATATTCCAATGTAGGTATATTTTTATATTTTTAGCATATGTATTATAATGTATTTGTCTAATCTGAGTTATTGTTAAAAGCTACAAGTATTTATCCAGAATTAGGAGAGCACCAGTCACTCTTTTCTTCACCTAATTAATTACTCACATGTCCAGGAAATCACAGCTCTCCATCTTCTTAGGCTGCTAGAACCACACGGTGGAATCAAATTATTGGGGAGGACTAATCATGCAAATCCCTTGAAGATGGAGGCTCCCACTCAAAGGAGAACATAGAAATGTAACATGTTGTTTTTAATTGGTTTTATATGCAAATTACGTAAAAAAAGAAAACTCACTGGGCCTTGTGTGAGGTGCAAAAGAAGAGTAATTCTGGAGCAAAGCATCTGCATTGCATTGGGAGAAATACAAACCCCCCATTTAGATTAATGGGGATTTTCATTTCCCTCCTATGGTGGAATTGGACTGCTCCACAATTCCTTTTTCCATAAGAACACCCACATCCCATTTTGCATTGTATACTGCCTTTACTCTAATTGGATCTTGTTCAGCCCCACTACTGTAGAACACAAACCTCTATTCCATGGTAAATGTGTCCTGTTCATAGTTATACACCAGGAGTTCTCAGCCCATGCCCTCAGTGGCCACTAACAGGCCAGGACTTAGGAATTCCCCTGCTAGAGCATAAGTGTGTTGATCAGAGGCTCAGTCGTATTGATTAACTCACCTGTGCTTTCACAAGGAAATCCTCAAATCCTGGTCTGTTAGTGACCACTGAGGGCACAGGTTGAAAACCACTGTTATACAGAATACATGTTGATCTGACAGTTTCCACACCCCTTTACCTCAGCAGACTTTACACAGCAGCCTAGTCATAAAGGAAGAGAAAGAACCAGCTGTTAGGGGATGAGGAAGTTACAGTAGGTCAGAGGAAGTGGGGTAGTTAGCGTAGCTGTCTTAGGAGATGTATTAACAGGGTCTAGAGTTAACTTCCTCTTGGGATATTTAATTTAGTACCTCAGCCCACCCTGCCCTTCCCCTTTATGTATCTATTTACAGATGCAGTTCAAGATTGCTTGTTTGTTTAAGCATATCATTTCTGTATAGCTGAGCCTTAGTTCATTGTAATGTTTAGAATCTGGGTTTTCATTTGTATTTTAATGAGTTTCTTTCAAAGCTGGATGATTTTTGTCAGCAGACTATGTGACCCAGTCATGGGGTCTGTGGAGGCAAACAGCCTCTGGTTGACCTTTGGTTGACCTTTGTTGACTACAGACATACTCTTCACCCTGCAGTTGATTGGCATGAGTAACACGCTCCCTGCCTTCGCCAGGGGAAGTGGTGCTAATTCATAAATGGTTCTGTTAAAGGGATAGTAATGTTTCTCAAAAAGCAGCTCCAAATAATCTTCATAGTATTTGGGCCATGGAGAATGTTATTTCCATAGCTGGAAACTCTCCAGTTTTGCCCCGGAGACTCCGGTTTTGCCTCTGTATTACCGGGTCTCTGGGGCAGAGGCTGTTTCTCTTGATGTGGGGAGTTTCTTCTTAAACTTTGCCCACATCTGCTCCTTCCCAGTCTGTTTCTCCCATTTCTCCTCCTTCCCCAGCATATTCATTTCAGTTTTTGCAGGTCCATGAAGCCCCGCCCCTGCTCACAATTAAGCCCCACACCCTTTTCGATGCAAATCATGTCATCTATCTCCCACAGCAGCATCAAAGGAGTCCCCCTCCAGTGCAAAATAAAAAGTTCCCAGGTATGGTTATTTCAGTACCACTCAAATACATCCCCCCCTCCATGATCAAGAGCATGCGGAGAAATCTGCATACTCTTGATCTGCAACAATTTTCCACATCCCTGCAACCTCTTGTCAACCCCATCCTCACACTTACTTGCCCAAAAAAAACTATGGATCTCTACAACAGCAATTTCACAACAGCCCTTGACACAGCTGCGCCTGCAACTCCACACCACCCATGTACAACTCCACTACAAGCTTGGTACAAAAGACAAATGCGATACCTCCATGCCGAAAGGCACTGGAGGAAATCACATTCCACAGCTGACTTCATACACTACAAATTAATTCTCTGTTCTTATAGCTCTGCACTCTCCCTGGCCAAACAGTCATACTTTTCCTCTCTAATTTCTAACCTTTCTTCTAACCCAAAATGCCTTTTCTCAACCTTTAAATCTCTTCTACACCCACCAACACAAACACCTTCCACTAACTTCTCTTCCCAAGACCTTGCCACCTACTTCAAGGATAAGATTGACTGCATCAGACATGAAATCTCATCACTTCCACTCCCACCCATCCAGCTTAGCTCTGTCACTTCTTCCACATACACACTAAGCTCCTTCTCGCCCGTGACTGAGGATGAAGTTTCCCTTCTCCTTACTCACTCAAACCTAACTACATGCCCCCTTGACCCAATCCCATCTCAGCTCACTCAAGATCTTTCTCCTCTACTAACTCTAACCCTTACTAACTTATTCAACTTCTCTCTGTCAGCCGGCACCTTCCCATCCTCTTTCAAACACACACTAATCACACCCATCCTAAAGAAACCCTCCCTGGACCCAAACCTAATGTCAAACTACCGGCCCATTTCTTTACTCCTATAGGACTTCTCCCGTACTGCACCTGAGCTCTGGAATACCCTCCCTGCCCCATCAGACTCTCCCCCAGCCTTCAGATCTTCAGGCTCTCCCTGAATACTCACCTCTTCAGGGAAGCCTATCAACTACCTCCGTAAAAATTATCACCAAGTACAAGCCCTTCCCTGGATCACTGCACTCAACAGCACTTCTCACTCACACCCACTGACCAGCAGTTCATGTGGCAGGAGGCACTTAAACCCAGTAGCACTTACTCCTTCTGTGTTCACCCTACCTTCCTCTAGACTGTCAGCTTTCGTAAGCAGGGCCCTCTGATCCTTCTGTTCTCCACATTTGATTTGTACTATTTAATACCTCTGTATATCTATTCCCTATTGTACAGTGCTGCGGAATTAGTTGGTTTTATATAAATAAAGAATAATAATAATAATAATAATAATAATAATAATAATAGTAATACTGTCAGAGTTGTAATTCAAGAGTAATTGAATGATAAAGCATCACCTTCTTCCCCTTTCACCTACTGTAAGCCACCTCCTCTCAGATGTGTAATATGTATAATATGGTCTCTTGACTGGACAGGTCACAGCAAGGGACAATCTTCTTACTGTGAGCATAAGGAAAACCCTGTCCCCCTTGACAGGTTTTTCAGGTTTTCCCTTATGCTCACTGAAGATTGTCCCTCTCTGTGATCCATCCATACAGTCTTGCTGCTCTGAGGTGAGCAGTGTTACATCAGTAAAAGGGGCGGGAGGGGGATAATTTATCATTCAATTCCTCTTGCACTACAACTATTATTATAACTTTTATTGAAAATCAAAGCAATGACAGCATCAGAAAACATTCAAAATATTAGTCATACAGAAAATTATAAATTTTATGAATGTAAACAAGTCTTCAATATATGAAAGAGAGAAAGGACAAAAGAGGTCTGCACATTTTTTTTTTTTTTTTTTTCAATAATTACATTGCACAATATAGCGACCTGAACCATTGTACAAAATCAGGACTTTAAGATTTGTTTGTAAACACAGGAAATTCCAAAATTCACAGGGGACATATACACATGCCCGGTGTTGCATTGTTTGAAGTGCAAGACCGAGAAGCGAAAAGCAGTAAGGAGATAATAAAAAATCACCCCCTCACTACCTCCGGCCTCCCCCGATGTCCCACCCCACAGACACCAGTTGTACATGTCTATAAAGCCTACAAAATGCAGAATATAAGTAGAGTAGAAAAATAAGAATGTTCAAAAGAGAAATATACAGTACCATCCGTAGATGATCTCAGAACAACCCTCCCTATGAGGGGAGAGGAAAAATAAAGAGGAAAGAAGCAGGAGGGAGGTGAGGGAAAGGGGAGAGAGAGACCAGTCTGCGATAAGGAGCTCATATAAAGCTCCCCTCCCTGCGTTTCAAAGAGATGTAAACAAAGGATCAACCAATAGTGACAATTAAGGCAGTGCGATGTCTCAAAAAAAGGATAACAGAGGCCACATAGTTTCTATATGCATCTTAGTTAATTGTGTCCAAAACTTAATCATCCAGTTTTTAATAGGGTGGCTCCCCCGTCCAGTATTCCCTGCCCCACCCACCAGGTGGTTTTCCTACTTCCCATTGAATTCCCACTATGCTATATACAGAAATAAGCAAAATTAAGAACCAGGGGTTCCCTCCCAGTGAGCTCTCCATTCCGACCACAATGTCATGAACTCATCCATTGTCCCAGAAGACAGAGCATGTAATTTTTCAAGTTCATACGTACTATTGACACCCTCCCTCCATAGGTGAAGTGTCGGACGGGTTGCCTGATTCCAGAGCTTTGGGATTTGATGCCGCGCATGGTGGAGAAGTAGCCTAATCACATTGATTTTACTGCTTGGTATTGTGGGTGGAGAGGCAAGACGAGAAAGAGACAAGTAAGCGGTTCAACCTTCAGTGAAACTGAAAAGATTTCATTCAGTTTGTATATAACATCTCTCCAAAAAGCCTGTATACTGGAACAAGTCCACCATACATGAATAGTTGTCCCTTCCTCCTCCCGGCATCTCCAACAACACGATGGGGTACCTGGTGAAAATCTGTGAAGTTTCACAGGTGTGTAGTACCATCTTGTGAAAAACTTATAACTGGATTCTTTCATTAAAGTGGATTTTGTGTCAGTCATTAGGCTTCGCAAAATGCTAAGCCATCGAATTAGGGAAAACGAGACCTGTAAATCTTGTTCCCAGGCAAGAATAAAGGCAGGTTTATTCAAGGGGGTTGCACTGAAGAATAATTTATAAACCTTTGTCAAAGTTTTCGTTTTCAATTTACCTTTCTCGAAAGCTGTCTCGAACACTGTCAAGTTTCTAGGAGAATATCCTGAATTTAAAATCGATCTTAAGAAATGGGAGAGCTGTAGGTACTCCCATTTCGTGAATGTCCTCGGAAATAGTGCTGCAGAAAGAGCGTCAAAACTCTGTATTCCTGATACTGGCAATAGTGTCCGCAAAATATGGAAGTCTGTTGCTTTCCAGCCCTGGAAAGAGGAGGAATGCAACCCCGGAGGAAAACTCGGGTTCCCCAGGATAGACATAAGCGGGGAAGGATAAGGTGCCGCTGTTGTGGCGGCATTGAAAGAGTCCCATTCCCTCAGAAGATGCGAAAAAATAGGGTGTAAGGTATAAGTGTGCGGTCTGTCTTTCGGTTGAATCCAAAGAATGTTATCAAGAAGTTTTAAGGGAACATGTATACCTGACACTTTAGCCCAATCTTTGTGGGGCAATAGGATAACAGAAAGAAGAAGTGTCACTGCTGCCGCTGTATAATATCGTGTAATATTCGGTAGGGCTAGTCCTCCTTGGTCTAAGGGCAAATACAGTCTCGCGGCAGGCAATCATGGCTTTTTATAAGCCCAGACAAAGTTGTTAATGTACGTTTGTAATTTGGCGAGCCGGTCTTTCGAGAAGTGTAATGGAATTGTTTTAATCACATACATAATTTTGGGAAGCGTTATCATTTTGACCAGGTTCGTACGTCCGAACCAAGATATATAAAGTTTTGTCCATCTCTGTAATTCACCTATAATGTCCCGCAATAAAATTTCAAAATTTCCTGCCACCACCTGGCTAAGATCCGCGTATAGGTAGATTCCCAAGTATTTAATCCTATCAGGGGGCCATTTAAATGGATATTGTTTTTGAAGAGCTCTTTTAGTAGAGAGGGGAAGGGTTATATTAAGTACTTCCGATTTAGTATCATTCATTTTGAAACTGGAGATATGTCCATATTCCAATATCAATTCCAGAAGAGTTGGCAATGAGGTCTCAGGCCGTGATAAATAAAGTAAAATATCGTCTGCAAAAGCAGATAGTTTTGTTTCTCCATCATGACTAGGCAGTCCATGGATGAGTGGGTTTATCCGTATAGAATTTAGTAGTGGCTCCAGGGTTAAAATAAAGAGAATTGGGGATAAAGGGCATCCCTGGCGTGTGCCATTTGTTATCGGAAAGGGTTCTGAGAGAAAACCATTAATTTTGAGCCTAGCTGTCGGTCCTGAATATAAGGCCATAATACCATGAAGGGAGGGCTCAGTGAAACCCAACCACTTAAGGAGTTCAGTCAAATAGGTCCAGTGTATGCGGTCGAAAGCCTTTTCCGCGTCGATCGTTAAGAACACTGAAGCTAGTTTCCTAGACTGCACTGTATGGATCAGTGAGAGTGCTTTAGCCGTGTTGTCCCGTGGTTCTCTCCCTGGGACAAACCCCGATTGATTTGGGTGGATGTAATCTGGGAGATATCGCCGAAGTCGGTTTGCCAACATCTTCGCATAGAATTTTATGTCAGTGTTTAGAAGTGAAATAGGTCTATAGCTAGAGCATAAAGACCAATCCTTATCCGGTTTTGGGATTAAAGTGATATAGGCTGTCAAGGCTGAAGGGTGAAAAGCACCACCTTGCCATATTTCGTTAAAGTACCTAAGCATGTGCGGCGATAATTTGCCCAGGAACTTCTTGTAATAGCATGACGTCAGACCATCTGGGCCAGGGCTTTTTCCCAGAGGTGTTTGTTTGATCGCATCACCCAACTCCTTCTCCGTAAAGGGAGAATTAAGAAATTCAAGTGCATCTGAAGGTAGCTGTGGGGTTTTGGATCTAGTAAGGAAGTCTTTTATGTGAGTCCGTAAGGAGTCTCCCTCCATGTCCGAATTTAAAGTTTTGAGGTTATATAAGTCATGGAAGTAATTCCTAAATGCTTTAGATATATCAGGGAAAGTGTGGCACATGTTGCCTGCGCTGTCCCTGATTTGGTTGATATAATGTTCTTTTTGTTTGATCTGCACTAATCTAGCCAACAATTTCCCGCATTTGTTGCCTTGCAGGTAATGAGCATAGCGCAACCAATGAAAAGATTTGGTAGATAACTCCGTATAATAGGCTGCTATCTCTTTTCTAGTGAGCAGTAATGCCTGATAGTTGTCAGGAGATAAAGACGATTGATGTGCCTTAGTTTGTGCGGCCAAGAGTGCCAGAAGAGTATTGAGCCTTTTATTTTGGGCTTTCTTGCGGTACGATCCTAGTCTGATAAAATGTCCGCGCAAAACACATTTATGTGCTTCCCACAAAGTAACTTCCGACGAAACCGAGCCTGCATTAGAGTGAAAGTACTCCTCGATCCAGGTCTCGATATGTTGAGCAGCCCCCTGATCAGTTAACAAGAGGTCGTTTAGTTTCCACGCTCTAGCACCCGTAAGATCGCTTGTCATAGAGAATGTCATGCTAATTGAAGCATGGTCAGACCACGAGATCTGTCCTACAGAAGCATCCACCAAAGAGTGGAGCCTAAATTGTTCCATGAAGATCATGTCTATTCGAGAATAGCGAGAATGACACGGAGAGTAATAGGAATACTCCCGTGATGTCGGATTCAGGAGTCTCCAAGTATCATATAAATGTGCAGCAGACAATACATTCTTACATTTATCAATTGTGGAACGAGGAGTATGGGAGACCCCCGCTGAACAGTCCACTTTTGGGTCAAGAGGTAGGTTAAAGTCTCCCCCCAACAATAATTGGCCTTGTTGAAAGGTCTCGAGTATGCGAAACACCTTGGACAGAAATTTCGCCTGTCTTGAATTTGGGGCATATATGTTGCCTATGGAGAAGAGTTCACCATTAAGTAACCCACGGATGAGTATAATTCTGCCTTCAGGATCTAGATATGAGTCATGGTATACCCACTGCACCCCTTTATAGAACAATATGGATACCCCCCTATGTTTTTTGTGAGAGTGGCAGCATGCATGCCATCCTGTCGGATAGAGCCTGGAGCTGAAAGAGGGAGCCTTTTCATATTGAAAATGTGTCTCTTGTATCAGGACAATGTCCGCCCCCTGTCTCCTAAAATCCCTCAACGCGATCCTCCTCTTCTCCGGGACATTTAAACCTCTAGCATTAATGGACAACATCTTAACTTGAATACTGCCGGTATTCATGGCTAGAACCTCTTGCAATCCAATCTCAGAGGTAAAGCAGTGGTCCCCCCCCCGTCCCCCACCCCCAGTAAAGTATAGAAAGTGAATAAATAGCTCAATAGGTGAAAGAGCAAAAGCCTCTGACTGGACAGACAGTCAGGAAAGAAATATGTACGTTTGGCGAGTGTGTCACCCAGGTATGTGGATCACTCGTCTCCTGAAAAAACGTTAGGAACAGCCGTCCCTCGGGGGGGAAGTAATATAAAACTAAGTCGGTAACACCGATTTGCATAGCTAACACACCAGAATCATATGAACATTGCAAACATAACACACATCTCCCATTTTTTACTTCTGCAGAACCCTCCTAGTAAGGGTATAGTATTTTTTAGCAGCATCACGTCCTAATATTTAGTCACCCAACCATGTATTTTAGATTTGGCCGGTCCCCCCTGGGATCTCCGTGCTTATAAGTATAACCTCCAGTCTGATAAAAAACCCGGAGTACAGAAGTCTAGATTTCTTGAAACAGAGATCCGAAGAGGGAGCAGTACATTATACAGACAATCGTATAGGCTATGGGGATTTGGATGATAGTCTCCCCTAGTGCTGGGAGTAAGCCTACCCGTCCATTCTCCCTTCCTTTCCCCTTTCCCTTTTTCAACCTTGTCTCTCTTCCTTTCGTCCTGTCCCCCTATCCTTTTCTCTTTTCCCTTTCCCCTCTTCCCTTCCTTACCCACCCCATCTTCCTCCCCATCCTTTCCCCCCTTCCTTTATTGCCCCTCTACCCTGAAAATCGACAAACTGCTAATAATTGAGGGGTGTAAGAGGTATGTGAGCTGTGTTGGCTCCAAAATAGTCCCTATAAAACTCCTTTACAACTGATCAAGCAAGTTAATGATACGTTAATAACACTAGTAATCTTGAGGGACAGGAACCAAAAGACTCAATACGGGTTTTCCGTCTGAACTAACCTCCCAGCATCATAGGCATCGGACCTGGAGGTAATTTATCCAGCTCCCATGCCTACCATCTCTCTTCCCATATTCACTGCGTAATATAATGAATATTTAACATGACTTTCATGGGTGCTCCTAAAAAAAAAAAACTGTAAAGCAAGATAGGACAATGAGCAATGCAGAAAATTATAACAGTATAGTATTAATCCTCCAAATTCAAACTATACATGTAGTCAAAAACTGTAAACAGTAAAGTCCCTCTTATAACTTATCTGAGTAACAGCCATATGGTAGTTTGTCCCGTTCTGACACATTAGGTACAGAGTCGCTCCAGGCCAGCCATGTCTTTAAGCCTCTTTTGTTTGAGACCGAGTCCATCTAGGTCCTGGGCTGCACTGTCTTGCAATTGTGGGTCAGCCATTGGAGCTTCCTTTCTTGGGCCTTCTCCTCGATCCTCCCGACGAGGAGGGGGAATCCCCAGTTCCATACAGAACGATGGTATAGCCTCCGGTGAGCGGATTATCATCTGTGAACCTTTATGCAGGACTATTAGCGAGAAAGGATACCCCCATCGATATTGAATAGAAAGATTCCTTAAGTGATCTGTTAACGGATTCATCGCCCTCCGTTGTTGCAGAGTCAGTACTGAGATGTCTTGAAATAGAGTCACGGTGGCACCCATGTAAGAGATCTCTCCCATCTCCCTACCTTTCTTGTACACTTCTTCTCTGTCCCGATAATTTAGAAACCTGCATATCACGTCCCTAGGAGGGTCCCCCAGGGAACGTTTAGGCCTTAAGGCCCTGTGTGCTCTTTCCAATATCAACGGCGGATCTGCAGGGAAGCCCATAACTTCCGTGAAAATAGTATGCAGAGTAGACTCCAGGTCTGCGGGAGCGATTGATTCTGGCAGACCTCTAATCCTGAGGTTATTTCTCCTCGCTCTGTTGTCCAGATCGTCGAGTTTAGAAGTCAGTAAGGTGATGGTTTCATCTCGCTGTGCCATCAGTTGCGTTATATTCTGACGGTCCACATCTGAGGTTTCTCTATCCCGTTCTAGCACCTCCACTCTGCTTGCCAACGTAGAGAGATCCTTCTTTATCTCCGATATTTCTTCTTTTAATGCTGATCTTATTTCCGCCACCATGTTTTTCAAATCGTCTTTGGTCGGCAGGCAAGCCAAGTCATCTCTGGTCAGGTAAGGGGAGTCTTTGGGAGTCGCCATCATGGCTTTGCTGTTGGGATTTGATTCTCCAAGTTTCGAGATAGAGAGTGCCTCGCCGTCCTCTATTGCATTTGTAGGATTGTTGATTCCGGCCCCTGGTAACGTTTTCACTCGATCATGAACTCCCGCCTCCTCAGCATGATTGTGACGGACCGGTAATAAGGCTGTTATTTTAGCGTTTTTCTTCGATTGTTTCATTCTCCTGCTGCGTAGAGACATTAGTATCCTTTAGTACATGTAAGATGTAGGCGTTAAGGGGTAAATGTGTATTTTCGTCAGGGATTCTGGTGCAACGCCATGCAGAGCTTTTAGTTTAAGCGGCCATCTTGGTCCTGCGCAGCTCCGCCCCCCCCCCCCCAAATACTATGAAGTTTAATTGGAGCTGCTTTTATTGTGAAACATTAATATTCCTTTAACATTGAGGTTATGGTTATTGGTATGTGGGTTGTTCCACTAGCAAGGAGCATTGAATAATTTAAAGCAGTGAACGTCTACTACGCTGTGGCACTGTACTTCCTGCCCACTCCCTGTCAAATGTGACCTCGCCTGTTCTGTTCCACTTCCTGTCAAGCCTCCCATATACCTCCAGTGACTTCTAGCCCCAGGGGGCTTCCATTAATTGACATGGTTCCAGCCTGGCCCTCTAACAGAGTATAATCTTATTAATTTCTTAGAAAAAAAATGTAATTATTTTGCAACAGTGTAAAGTAAGAAAACCAAATAAACCTTTGCAAAATTCCAACCATTTGAATAGTGGAGAGATTTTGAATGCATGCTTTGTAATGATTTTTAGACTTCTCTAGCATTGAAGGGATTAATATCACCATCTAAATCAAGGAAAGTTTTTATTTCTTTTCCTCATTAGTGCAGTTGTTTTTCCCCAGAATTACTCTGTTTCTTTTTACATTCGCTGCTTGATTCTATTAGTACCGGTAGTAAAACAAAACTAACATCGGTAGTTTTAAGTCACAGTTTAGTATTCTATTACCTGTACTGTGACAAACTACCGACTATTAAATAAACAAAGTAGGCACAAAATGAGTGCACACTGAAAACAATGAAACATGCTATAGCTAGTAACATGCATTCAGGGACTCTCTCTCTTTGCATTGCATTGGCACCTAACAAACCTAGGCATTGAGACGTGTGTTAACAACCACCGACATGTAATTGTAAAGTGAAAAAACAAACAAAAATGCTTTTGCAACTAGGGATTCCTACACTAAGCCCTATATTAATACATCCAAGGTACCAAAAACATAAGTGACACCAAACAATAATGAATGCTCAGTACAGATTGTTGCATGCCCCTCTGGCACTCAGGATTAATCCCTCCCAAGGTAACATCTCATGTCCCATTCCCTGCTGCATTAACAATAAACACTTACCTTGAAGTCGGAGGTCCAGCGGGGTCTTCTGCACCCCGTTCTAACTCTGTCTTCCTCTTTTCTCCTTCCTTAAAGTGGATTTATCACCTATGCACAACATAGTAACATAGTAACATAGTAGATAAGGCTAGTAGATACATGCTATAAATAGTTAGGTAACACACCCAATAGCATTAAAATGTTATTATTATTTTATTTTAAGCTTCCGTTTGGTTTAAATGTAATTTATAAAATTCTGGGCTGCAGCCACTTCCGTATAGACTGCAGCCCGATGCTCTGCCTCTGCTGTCCTCCTTCCTCCGATGACGGAGGCTTCTGTCTGTAAGCTGGAGCGGTCTCATTGGCTAGATATTGATCTCTGCCAATGAGACAGCACCAGTTTACTGACAGACGCCTCTGTCATCGGAGGAAAGCAGAGGCAGAGCTCTGTAACCGCGGAGAACCGCAGAGAACTGCAGTCACCCAGCAGTGGCTGCAGCGGATACTTTTGTAAGTTGCATTTAAACCAAATGGAAGCTTAAAATAATAATAATAATAAGGTTTTAATGCTATTGGATTTGTCACCTAACTATTTAGGGGATGTTGTGCATAGGTGATACATCCACTTTAAGTCTTCTTTCTTTCTCTTTAAGTCTTCTTTCTTCTACAGTAAATCTGTCTTACAGACTTACTGGTAGCCAAGAAAGGGATTTCAGGAGCAGATGATAGGGAAGGAATCTGGGAACAAATGTAATTATTCTTGCAGCTAATTTGATAACAGACTGAAATGGAGAAAAATGAGAGACAGGAAGACCGGAGTAGAATCTTGCAATAGTCAACTCCAGAGAGAATGAGGGCCTGAGTGAGATTTTTTTGCTGTTGACATACAGAGGAAGGGACATATTTTGGCAACATTTTTCAGGAAGAAGCAAAAGATTTTGGTGACAGCTTGGATATGGGGGGAGTAGAATCGATACAGCTTGCTTTGGGTACTGAGTGGATGGCAGAATTGTCAACTGTGTTGGAGAAATGGGTTGGGAGGTGGATTTTAGGATGGAATACAATCAGTTCTACATAGCAACATAGTAATTTAGGTTGAAAAAAAGACTTGCGTCCATCTAGTTCAACCCTTTTCCTATTCCTGTTTACCACTGTTGATCCAAAAGAAGGCAAACAAACACCCTCAATATAGCAATTTCAAATTCTGCCTTGAATGGGGGGGGGGGAATTCCCTGTTGATTCCAAATGACAATCAGATTTCTCTTTGGATCAACAAGCCCTAAGTAAATATTAATCCTAATACTAACATACATAGCCCTCTATGTTATGCTCTTTTAAATAAGTATCCAGGCCCTTTTTAAAGGCATCTAATGTATACGATAGCACCACCTCCTCAGGCAGTGAATTCCATACCTTTATTGTCCTTACTGTAAAGAAACCCTTCCGCTGTTGTAGATTAAATCTCCTTTCCTCAAGTCTAAGCAGGTGGCCCCTTGTCCTAGTCCCTTGTCCCAGTTCTGTCTTAGCCATATTAAGTTTAAGATGGTGGTGGGTTATCCTTGATGAAATTGCTATGAGACACTGAGTGACTCGAGACTACACATCAGGGGAAGAGAGGTAGATTTTTGTGTCATCCTCATACAGATGGTAATTAAAGCCAAGAGATGAGATGGGGTCACCAAGTAAGAGGATGAACACATCCAAGTTGTAACATTTTGTGTTAGGGTGCATTACATGAGGCTAAATCTTGAAAGTGAACAGCACCACTAGGAGCAAAATGTTTTACAAGGGCTTGTTTATCAGAGTGTTAGCAACTCTCCGCTAAAGTTAATGAATGTGAATAAGGGCTAAGACCAACAGCAAGAGACACTTCATTTCACTGTTGCATGTTCACCAGTCAATCAAAGATCTTTCGTGTGATAGAGAGGGGAGTAAACTTCGGATTGTATCCCAGAGACTGGAGCCTGGTAAATTCTTTATAACAACTCCACTTCAGAAATTTGATACATTAAAGGGATAGTAATACTTCGTTTTATCTTTATTTTATTTTGTAGGCATTAGAAAAACATGAAGAACAATATAAGTCTTATCTCTCAAACCTTTATGGTTTAAGAGATATTCACAAGCAAAGTTCCCCCCTCCTGCCCCTTTTACCTAGTGTAAGCCATCTCTTCTCAGATGTGGAATCCAGTCCATAGACCAGACAGGTAACAGCAGGGGACAATCTTCTTTGTATGAAAACAATGAAAGCCCCCTCCCCCCTGACAAGTTTTTCAGCTTTTTCCCTTATCTTAATTGAAGATTGTCCCTCTCTGCAGTCTACCTGGGCACCTCCCTTCTGATCTGGCTGAATGGGGGGGGGGGATACTTTGCTTGTGAATATCTCTTAAACCATAAAGGCTTGAGAGATAAGACATATCGTTCTTCATGTTTTTTTAATGCCTACAAAATAAAATAAAGATAAAACGAAGTATTACTATACCTTTAACCCTTTGAGTGCACAATGCATTGTACGGTTAAAAAGGGTTAATAGCTTACATTTGATTCCTCTCCTCAATGAAAAATTAAGGTTGTTTGTAAGATATATCCAGTAAATATTTTCAAGTAACTTAGGAATAATTTTAGGTCTTTCTTGTTTCTTTGGAGCTAAAATGATGTTTTTCCTAGTAATCACCGATGGGCGAGGGGAATTGTACAAGTCTTGGCAGGTCTCTGTTGAGATCTTTCTGGACGTGGTCCAAATTGCTTGGCAGAAATACTGAGTCCCTATGGCTGATGTACTAACAAGAAGTGCAGTTATTCTGGTGCAAACCAACTGTACCCTAGGGAACTGATAAAACTTCATCTCATCTTTATGTAATTGATTACTTTAACCCCTTGGATGTTAGAGAGGTCACCAATACATCTGATTACTTAAAAAAATGATGACAGATTATCCAGGGAAAGAATTAATAAATTGAGAGAATTACATCTCTGTACTGAAAATGTCGATTTTCGAATGAATCAAAAGATAAAAACATGAACTTTATTTTCTCTGATTCAGCTATTCAAATAGGAATCTAATGGGGTGTTGATAGTTTTAAGAGTGATAAAATAAAGCTGTTGCTAGGTACAAGTTTATTAACCCCTTAAGAACAAGAGGGGTGTAATGTGTTATATAGTCCTCTGGTCCTTAACCCTTTGAGTACCAGAGGGGTAGCCAACGTATTTTGAGGGGTTAAGGGGTTCATTTGACTTTTTTCTTACGACATTTTAAAGTTCATGTTATGTTTGAAACCTGCTCTGCTCATAATGCAAATTTGGACGCTAAACAACTTGTTGCCCAGTTGTTTAAAGGACCCTGTTACAGTAACGAAAAACAACTTTGGTGTATTCATTATGTTAATTACAGCATGCCATGAGGCACTTCCTGTCTAAACCTTACATTACCTCTCACTAACTCAATACTCTCACTACTGGGGTAGGTGAGCAATGCATTGCTGAGCAGTGCCAGTGTGTGGGGAAGGTAATGAAGGGATAAGACAGGAAGTCAGTGATAGAGGAGGTGGGCAATGCATTGCTGAACAGAGTCAGTGATTGGGGGAGGTAATGTAGGGATAAGACAGGAAGTGCCTGTTCAGCATGCCTTACTTAGCATAATCTACAGTATATATCTAAATAAATCAAAAACTAATATACTATATGCAAAAATGGCTAATGCTACATATAGGTATTTTGAAAGTTATTTAAGAAATACCAAATTTGTTATCAGATTAAAGAGTCCCTTTTACGTGGGCCCTATAACTAGGGCTGTGTGGAAGTTTACTCCACAAAGGTTTAATGGGAAAAAAGGCCTTCCGCTTCCCACTGGAATTCCTGAAAGAAGGTCCTTTCTGTTGCCTCTTGGAGAATTGCAAATGAGCGTGTGCCCATGTGCATAGCTGGGAACTCTCCGGATTTGCCCCGGAGACTCTGGTTTTCACACTGCATTACCTGGTCTCTGGGGCAGGCACTGAGTCTCCAGATGTGGGGAGTTGTTATTGAAACTCAACCTACTTATGCATTTTTTCAGTCTTTCCTCCTACTCTCCGCAACTTTTCTCAGCCTATTTTTTTATAGCCCATTTAGCCCCGCCCCATTCATGATTAAGCCCCACCCACTTTTTGACACAAATCACATCATTTTGCTTCTCCCACAGGACTCCCCTGTGGGGAGAGCAAATAATAAAGTTCCCAGCTATGCCCATGTGTACGTGTATGTGTGAGATACTGGTGCATGACCAGGGCAGTTTTAACCCCTTAAGGACCATTGATGTGGCAGGACCATCACGCTGGTCCAGCACTTAAGGACCAGTGACGGTCCTGGCACGTCACGTACTTTTACTCACTATGCTCCTGTAGGAGCGCGGTGAGTAATACCGGGGACTGAAGTTGTTCGCTCCAAGACGGGAGAAATCTCTTTCAGTCCCCCGTTCGGAGTGCCGCCCCACGTGATCAGTCACATGGGACAGCACGTCAAAGTTTCCTATGTGGTCTTTAAAGAACAGCACACCCTGGGACCGCTGGTCCTTAAGGGGTTAAGAACCCCTTAGGCTCCCTTCAGAATTGTAAATAAATGATCCCAAATATAGGGAAAAGTTTAGTATACTCTTCATTTTAATTGTAATTTTCCTTTTTGTTTCCTTTATACTTGTCAAAAAGCAGCCAGATTTATGTGTTATACACCCAAAGCTGCCTCACTCCAGTCTTCACATACTATATTGCCATATAATTAAAACCTTTTGAGTGCCAGAGAGGTATCCAACACATTGTAATGAAATTGCATTCCTCCCTTGTACTCAAATGGTTAAACTGGTTACTTTCTATAAGATTGGGACCATTGGGAACCCAAGTTGGGGTCCCTGAAGCAGGACACCCCCAGTGAATCCAGGGTATGTCCATGCATTAACATGCCCCTAGTTGTGAACAAGCTTTCCATTCTCCACTTTGGAATCACAAGTGAAGACAAGCAAATTATTTTAAGTTCATGTTTCAAAAGACTCTTGTAAATGTGTTTACACAGAAATCATTTGCAAGAACCAGATAGTTCATTAGAAGTTTGTTCATCAATTTTGATGAAGGATTGCTAAGGGAATCACCAAATGATCCATACAGAATATACAGGAGATGCCACTGGCAGGCCTTGTTATAAATCTAATACTAAGACTAAAGGTGTATGCAAAAGAACTTGCATAGCCTGGAAGACAGTTTATACCACTCTTTGAAACTGTGGCTGTGAAATATAGTGTGTGACAGTAGGAAAACTTTAATCAAAATGAAAAGGTAAGGACAGTTTTCAAAAGTTTCACCTATTCTTGTTTCAGTGAATTTGCTTATAAAAAAAAAGCTGCTATACATGCACATGAGTGGTTGCATGAAAGGCTGAACATTGTTTAACCCTTAGAGTGCCAGAGGGGTTCAGAATTTCAAAAAAGCAATAAGACAATGGCTGAACTTGGTACAGGTTTAATATACCCTTTTAAATCAATGGGTATTCTGGGGACGTAATCTACATGGTACAGCTAGCTTATCCCAGAATTCCTTCAGTTTTCTTTTCACCAAGACTCTTGGTGAACTTTAACCCTTTGAATGCCAGCGGTGTACACAATGCATTGCGAAACAATGCATTGTGAACCCCTCTGGCAGTCAAAGGGTTAAACAATGTTCAGCCTCCCATGCTACTGCTCATTTGCATATATACCAGCTTTTTATAAGCAAATTCATTTTTCCAACTTTGGAAAAATGACCTTACCTTTTCATTTTAATTAAAGTTGTCCTACTGTCACACACTCGATTTCACAGTCACAGTTTAAAAGAGTGGTATAAACTGTCTTCCAGGCTATGCAAGTTCTTTTGCAAATAACATAATTCTTGGTATTAGATTTATTACAAGGACTGCCAGTGGAATATCCTGGATATTCTGTGTGGATTATATGGGGACCCTCCTAGCAATCCTTCATCAAAATTGATGAACAAACTTCTAACGAACTATCTGGTTCTTGCAAATGATTTCTGTGTAAACACATTTACAAGACCCGTATGAAACATGAACCTAAAAGAAATTGCTCATCTTTACTTGGGATTCCAATGTGAAGAATTGAAAACTTGTTCAAAGCAAAATTCTACCTTCCTCTTGCTAAAATGTTTCCTTTATAAAGTAAAATTACATCCTAGGAATCCTTAGGCACGGCACCCTAGGCACCCTCCTCTCCACCCGTGACGCCACCCCTGTTCCTCACATTGCCCCACCCCCAGTCCTGTCAACTGTTTCCTGGCTCAGAAAATACCCTTGGCCTATAAAAAGCAAGGACAATAAAAAATTATTATTTAACCTTTTGGTTTCTAGGGAGAACATCAGTATGTTGCTTTGCAATGCACTGGAGAGCTCTCAAGCATCCAAGGGGTTAAATAATAACCTTCAAAGGGATTAAAAAAAAAATTGGCACAGGGACTTTGCGATTGCAATCCATAATGTGGGTGTGGCCACAAAAAAAGGGCATAGCCTCAAAATGTGGAGATCTAGGCAGTTGCTTACGCTGCCTATTGGGAAGTCTTGCCCTGACTGGAAGTCACTTTATTCAAAAGTTATAACAGTTCAAACTGTCATGAAGTGATGGACCAGCAGTTATCAAACATTTGGATACATATCATTATCAGCTCACGGCTCACCTATCCAATGCAATGTAACAAAATAAAAGTCTGGACACAGGGTGAACTACATCTCCAATCAGTGTGCAGACCCTTGTTTTACTCAGCAGGAAAAGGCCTAATATACACTTTTACCAGTCCTTTAATGTTTATTATATGAAACATTGATTTCTCAAAAGCTCAGCTGTTCATCCAATCATTAAATCATAGCTGAATGATGCATAAATATAAACCACATAGAAAGGGGAAACAAAAAGAAAAATGATACCAAAGAAAAACATTTCTCTTGCTTATCAAGAGAAATGATAATGTGTGCAACACATTGCTTGTGCACATTGCAATGTGCTGCACATCCTACTGGCACTCAGAGGGTTAAAGGGGATCTATCGGCTATCCTTGAGGATTTTGGAAAAGCTTTCAAATCCCCTATATGTTGCATTTTCCATTAGTTATTACGTTATTTAGATTTGTGCATTATTCCATTTATGACATGCTGTGCACACACTTACTGTCTTAGCCCTACATTACCTTCCCACTCTGACTCAGCTCAGCAATGCCTTTTCCACATCCCCTAACATCATACCTCCCAACATTTAGAATGGCCAAAGAGGGACACTCTTGTTTTAGGAGTTGTTGCTGGGGGTGGAGCTGGTGGATGGGGCATTACCAATCATTTTTAGGTCATTTCATAACATATTGACACTAGTGTTGAGCGAGCATGCTCGGCCGATGCTCGGATCGGCTCGAGCATCGCTCTGCTCGGCACATGGCGGTACTCGTACGAGTACCGCATGTGCTCGCCCGCCATGTTCGGGTCTCCTCCCCGCACGTTTTGCGGCTGCTGCGCAGCCAATAAACGTGCAGGGAGGCTCTGACATCGGTGTAATGCCAGCAGCCATGTTGGCTGCTGGCATTACACTGATTGGCTGGCCAGAACCCGTGGTCGGGTGCTGTATAGCACCTGACCATCGAGTTCGGCTCAGTCTGAGCCAGGGAGAGCTGAGGATAGGAAGGGAAAGGCAGTGTAGGGAGGAAAAAAAAAAATTGTGAAAAAAAAGAACCAAAAGTCCTTTTTAGGACTACTGTGTGTGGGGGCAGCAGGTTATTTTGTGTGGGGGGGAAAAAAAAAAAAAAAAAAAAAAAAAAAAAATATTCTGTTTAGTGTGAAAAGTTGCAGATTAGAGCACATTCTGTTTAGTGTGCACAGTTGCAGATTAGAGCACATTCTGTTTAGTGTGCAAAGTTGCAGATTAGAGCACATTCTGTTTAGTGTGCAAAGTTGCAGATTAGAGCACATTCTGTTTAGTGTGCAAAGTTGCAGATTAGAGCACATTCTGTTAAGTCTTCAAACTAAAATATCAAAGTCACATATTCCATTCAGTGTGAGTCGCCGCAGTTTAGCAGCACATTCTGTGTACTGTGCAGAGTTGCAGAATAGGAAGAAATACTGTTAAGTCTTCAAACTAAAATATCAAAGTCACATATTCCATTCAGTGTGCGTCGCCGCAGTTTAGCAGCACATTCTGTGTACTGTGCAGAGTTGCAAAATAGGAAGAAATACTGTTAAGTCTTCAAACTAAAATATCAAAGTCACATATTCCATTCAGTGTGCTTCGCCGCAGTTTAGCAGCCTATTCTGTGTACTGTGCACAGTTCCAGAATAGGAAGAAATACTGTTAAGTTTTCAAACTAAAATATCAAAGTCACATATTCCATTCAGTGTGTTTCACCGCCGTTTAGCAGCCTATTCTGTGTACTGTGCAGAGTTGCAGAATAATAAGAAATACTGTTAAGTTTTCAAACTAAAATATCAAAGTCACATATTCCATTCAGTGTGTTTCACCGCCGTTTAGCAGCCTATTCTGTGTACTGTGCAGAGTTGCAGAATAATAAGAAATACTGTTAAGTTTTCAAACTCAAATATTAAAGTCACATATTCCATTCAGTGTGTTTCACCGCCGTTTAGCAGCCTATTCTGTGTACTCTGTACAGTTGCAGAATAATAAGAAATACTGTTAAGTTTTCAAACTCAAATATTAAAGTCACATATTCCATTCAGTGTGTTTCACCGCCGTTTAGCAGCCTATTCTGTGTACTGTGCAGAGTTGCAGAATAATTAGAAATACTGTTAAGTTTTCAAACTAAAATATCAAAGTCACATATTCCATTCAGTGTGTTTCACCGCCGTTTAGCAGCCTATTCTGTGTACTGTGCAGAGTTGCAGAATAATAAGAAATACTGTTAAGTTTTCAAACTCAAATATTAAAGTCACATATTCCATTCAGTGTGTTTCACCGCCGTTTAGCAGCCTATTCTGTGTACTCTGTACAGTTGCAGAATAATAAGAAATACTGTTAAGTTTTCAAACTCAAATATTAAAGTCACATATTCCATTCAGTGTGTTTCACCGCCGTTTAGCAGCCTATTCTGTGTACTGTGCAGAGTTGCAGAATAATAAGAAATACTGTTAAGTTTTCAAACTAAAATATCAAAGTCACATATTCCATTCAGTGTGTTTCACCGCCGTTTAGCAGCCTATTCTGTGTACTGTGCAGAGTTGCAGAATAATAAGAAATACTGTTAAGTTTTCAAACTCAAATATTAAAGTCACATATTCCATTCAGTGTGTTTCACCGCCGTTTAGCAGCCTATTCTGTGTACTCTGTACAGTTGCAGAATAATAAGAAATACTGTTAAGTTTTCAAACTCAAATATTAAAGTCACATATTCCATTCAGTGTGTTTCACCGCCGTTTAGCAGCATATTCTGTGTACTCTGTACAGTTGCAGAATAATAAGAAATACTGTTAAGTTTTCAAACTCAAATATTAAAGTCACATATTCCATTCCGTGTGTTTCACCGCCGTTTAGCAGCCTATTCTGTGTACTCTGTACAGTTGCAGAATAATAAGAAATACTGTTAAGTTTTCAAACTCAAATATTAAAGTCACATATTCCATTCAGTGTGTTTCACCGCCGTTTAGCAGCCTATTCTGTGTACTGTGCAGAGTTGCAGAATAATAAGAAATACTGTTAAGTTTTCAAACTCAAATATTAAAGTCACATATTCCATTCAGTGTGTTTCACCGCCGTTTAGCAGCCTATTCTGTGTACTCTGTACAGTTGCAGAATAATAAGAAATACTGTTAAGTTTTCAAACTCAAATATTAAAGTCACATATTCCATTCAGTGTGTTTCACCGCCGTTTAGCAGCCTATTCTGTGTACTCTGTACAGTTGCAGAATAATAAGAAATACTGTTAAGTTTTCAAACTCAAATATTAAAGTCACATATTCCATTCAGTGTGTTTCACCGCCGTTTAGCAGCCTATTCTGTGTACTGTGCAGAGTTGCAGAATAATAAGAAATACTGTTAAGTTTTCAAACTAAAATATCAAAGTCACATATTCCATTCAGTGTGTTTCACCGCCGTTTAGCAGCCTATTCTGTGTACTGTGCAGAGTTGCAGAATAATAAGAAATACTGTTAAGTTTTCAAACTCAAATATTAAAGTCACATATTCCATTCAGTGTGTTTCACCGCCGTTTAGCAGCCTATTCTGTGTACTCTGTACAGTTGCAGAATAATAAGAAATACTGTTAAGTTTTCAAACTCAAATATTAAAGTCACATATTCCATTCAGTGTGTTTCACCGCCGTTTAGCAGCCTATTCTGTGTACTGTGCAGAGTTGCAGAATAATAAGAAATACTGTTAAGTTTTCATCTAAAATATCAAAGTCACATATTCCATTCAGTGTGTTTCACCGCCGTTTAGCAGCCTATTCTGTGTACTGTGCAGAGTTGCAGAATAATAAGAAATACTGTTAAGTTTTCAAACTCAAATATTAAAGTCACATATTCCATTCAGTGTGTTTCACCGCCGTTTAGCAGCCTATTCTGTGTACTCTGTACAGTTGCAGAATAATAAGAAATACTGTTAAGTTTTCAAACTCAAATATTAAAGTCACATATTCCATTCAGTGTGTTTCACCGCCGTTTACCAGCCTATTCTGTGTACTCTGTACAGTTGCAGAATAATAAGAAATACTGTTAAGTTTTCAAACTCAAATATTAAAGTCACATATTCCATTCAGTGTGTTTCACCGCCGTTTAGCAGCCTATTCTGTGTACTCTGTACAGTTGCAGAATAATAAGAAATACTGTTAAGTTTTCAAACTCAAATATTAAAGTCACATATTCCATTCAGTGTGTTTCACCGCCGTTTAGCAGCCTATTCTGTGTACTGTGCAGAGTTGCAGAATAATAAGAAATACTGTTAAGTTTTCAAACTAAAATATCAAAGTCACATATTCCATTCAGTGTGTTTCACCGCCGTTTAGCAGCCTATTTTGTGTACTGTGCAGAGTTGCAGAATAATAAGAAATACTGTTAAGTTTTCAAACTCAAATATTAAAGTCACATATTCCATTCAGTGTGTTTCACCGCCGTTTAGCAGCCTATTCTGTGTACTCTGTACAGTTGCAGAATAATAAGAAATACTGTTAAGTTTTCAAACTCAAATATTAAAGTCACATATTCCATTCAGTGTGTTTCACCGCCGTTTAGCAGCATATTCTGTGTACTCTGTACAGTTGCAGAATAATAAGAAATACTGTTAAGTTTTCAAACTCAAATATTAAAGTCACATATTCCATTCAGTGTGTTTCACCGCCGTTTAGCAGCCTATTCTGTGTACTCTGTACAGTTGCAGAATAATAAGAAATACTGTTAAGTTTTCAAACTCAAATATTAAAGTCACATATTCCATTCAGTGTGTTTCACCGCCGTTTAGCAGCCTATTCTGTGTACTGTGCAGAGTTGCAGAATAATAAGAAATACTGTTAAGTTTTCAAACTCAAATATTAAAGTCACATATTCCATTCGGTGTGTTTCACCGCCGTTTAGCAGCCTATTCTGTGTACTCTGTACAGTTGCAGAATAATAAGAAATACTGTTAAGTTTTCAAACTCAAATATTAAAGTCACATATTCCATTCAGTGTGTTTCACCGCCGTTTAGCAGCCTATTCTGTGTACTCTGTACAGTTGCAGAATAATAAGAAATACTGTTAAGTTTTCAAACTCAAATATTAAAGTCACATATTCCATTCAGTGTGTTTCACCGCCGTTTAGCAGCCTATTCTGTGTACTGTGCAGAGTTGCAGAATAATAAGAAATACTGTTAAGTTTTCAAACTAAAATATCAAAGTCACATATTCCATTCAGTGTGTTTCACCGCCGTTTAGCAGCCTATTCTGTGTACTGTGCAGAGTTGCAGAATAATAAGAAATACTGTTAAGTTTTCAAACTCAAATATTAAAGTCACATATTCCATTCAGTGTGTTTCACCGCCGTTTAGCAGCCTATTCTGTGTACTGTGCAGAGTTGCAGAATAATAAGAAATACTGTTAAGTTTTCAAACTCAAATATTAAAGTCACATATTCTGTGTAAGATGAAGAAGGCGGGTAAAAAGGGACGGGGAAGTGGACGTGATCCTGAAAGTTCAGGGCACGGGTCAGGACGCGGAGAAACTGTGCCTGGTGCCAGAGCACAAGAAAGAAAGACATCCACCATACCTAGCTTCATGTGTAATTTTACAGGGCGTCGCAGGACATCACTCTCGAGGTCCGACCACTGCGAACAGGTGGTCGGTTGGATGACAGCTGATACTGCTTCCAGTCGGTTAAGCACCACCCTGTCTTCCACCAAGTCCACTCTCAGTAGCCAAGAGTCTGGTCAACATAATCCTCACTCTGATCATCCTTCCTCCCACCATACACGGTCTGGTCAAAGAAGTGATCCCACACTGGGATATAGTGAGGAGCTCGTCTCATCACCAATCCTTCATTTGACCCTCTCTCCAAGCACGCTTGCAGAGGAACATGACATTTTGTGCCCTGATTCACAACCTCTAGAGGCTACCCAATCACAAGAAGATGACAGATGTGAACGGCATTTAAGGTCAAAGGAAGTAGTGGATGATGATGATGATGATGAGACACAGTTGCCATTAAATCAACCACTATTTCCATCTCAAGACCTTGTTGAGGAGAATGTTATACAGTTGTCAATGACTGAGTATGTGGTGGGATCAAGACATGGGGAGGATGATCAGAGTGAGGAAGTGGAGGAGGACTTGGTGGACGATGAGGTGACTGACCCCACCTGGGAAGGTGTAGAGCCGAGCGATGACAGCAGTCCTGAGGGTGAGCCATCTGCAGCACCGCAACAGGCTGGAAGAGGCAGTGGTGTGGCTACAGAAAGAAGGAGGACCGCACCAAACCGGCCCGCAAATGTTCCACGGAGCACCCCCTTGCGTAAATCTACCTTGCCAAAGGGTAGGTGTTCCGCGGTATGGCGTTTTTTTAAGGAAAGTGCGGACGACAAAAGAATTGTAGTTTGCAACCTGTGCCACACCAGAATGAGCCGAGGCATGAACACTAGAAACCTCACCACCACCAGCATGATCCGACACATGGCATCCAAGCACCGTAGTAAGTGGGAGGAACGCCTGGATCGCCCATCTGTGTCTGCAGGCCACACCACTGCCTCCTCTTCCCCTGTTTTCGGTGCCGGCCAATCGCCTGTCGAAGGCGCAGGCCCGCATACCTCCCGCCCTGCACCTGTAGCATCTGAAGCACCATCAGCGACCACATCCACTTCCCTGTCCCAGCACAGCGTCCAAATGTCGTTACCCCAGGCATTTGAGCGCAAGAGAAAGTACCCAGCCACCCACCCACAGGCCATAGCACTAACCTCACACCTTTCCAAATTACTGGCCATCGAAATGCTGCCATTTAGGCTTGTGGACACTGAGTCCTTCCGCAGCCTGATGGCAGCAGCTGTCCCTCGGTACGCGGTCCCCAGCCGCCACTACTTTTCCCGGTGTGCCATCCCCGCATTACACCACCATGTGTCCCGTAACATCACCCGTGCCCTGACCAACGCAGTTACTGGGAAGGTCCACTTAACGACTGACACATGGACAAGTGCTTGTGGCCAGGGACGCTACATTTCCCTGACGGCACACTGGGTGAATGTCGTGGAGGCTGGGAGCGACTCGGACCCTGGGATGGCACGGGTGCTACCCACGCCGAGGATTGCGGGCCCTACCTCCATCAGGGTTTCCACCAGCACCTACGTTATTGGCTCCTCCTCCTCCGTTTCCACCTCCGAATTCTCTACACACAGCGCCACTCCCCCATCAGCCAGTAGCTGGAAGCAGTGTAGCACTGCAGTGGGGAAGCGTCAACAGGCCGTGCTGAAGCTGATCTGCCTTGGGGACAAACAGCACACGGCCTCAGAGCTGTTGCAGGGGATTAGTCACCAGACCGAGCAGTGGCTCTCGCCACTCAACCTGCAACCAGGCATGGTTGTGTGTGATAATGGGCGTAACTTGGTGGCGGCTTTGGAGCTCGGCAAGCTCACACACGTACCATGCCTAGCGCATGTATTTAATTTAGTGGTGCAGCGATTTCTAAAAACCTACCCCAATGTGCATGATCTCTTGACCAAGGTGCGCCGCGTGTGTGCACATTTCCGTAAGTCATCTACAGCTTCGGCCGGCCTGTTGAAGCTGCAGCAGCGCTTACAATTGCCAGCTCACCGGCTGCTGTGTGACGTGAGCACGCGCTGGAACTCCACCTTCCACATGTTGGCCCGGCTTTGTGAGCAGCAGAGGGCAGTAGTGGAGTACCAGCTGTTACATGGTCGTCGCCTCTCCGTTCAACTTCCTGTAATCAGAAGTGAGGAGTGGGAATGGATGTCAGACCTCTGCGAGGTTTTACGCAATTTTGAGGAATCGACACAGATGGTGAGCGGCGATAACGCTATTATCAGTGTAACCATCCCACTTCTGTGTCTACTGAAACGCTCGCTGCTCACAATTAAAACCGACGCTTTGCATGTGGAAGAGGTGGAAATGGGGGAGGAAGAGCTTACACAAGGTGATAGCCAGAGCACCCTCACTTCGTCTTCTCAGCGACAATTGGAGGAGGCGGAGGAGGAGGAGGAGGAGGAGGAGGAAGACACGGTTGCCTCCGCTACAGAGGGTAGCCATGGAACTTTAGTTCCATCTCTTCAGCGTGGGTGGGCAGAAGAGGAGGAAGAGGATGAGGATATTGAGAGTCATCCTCCTGGTGAGGACAGCGAAATCTTGACTGTTGGTACTCTGGCACACATGGCTGACTTTATGTTAGGCTGCCTTTCCCGTGACCCACGCGTTGTACGCATTTTAGACAACACGGATTACTGGGTGTTCACCCTTCTGGACCCCCGCTACAAAGAGAATTTCTCATCTCTCATTCCTCCGGTGGAGAGGACAAGCAAAATGTTGCAATACCAGAAGGTTCTTGTCGAAAAATTGCTCCAAAATTTTCCATCTGACAACGCTGGCGGCAGAGTACGTGCTACCTTGGCCAACCGAGAAGGGGAGAAAAGGGGAGCACACAGCAGTTCCGAGAAAGGCAGGGCAACACTCTCCAAGGCGTGGGACACCTTCATGACACCCCGCCAGCACCCTCACCCTGATGCGCAGCCTAGTGTCACAAGGAGGGAAAAGTTTTGGAAGATGGTGAAGGAGTACGTAGCAGACCGTGTCAGAGTCCTCAATGATCCCTCTGTGCCTTACAACTACTGGGTGTCCAAGCTGGACACGTGGTATGAACTGGCACTCTACGCCTTGGAGGTGCTGGCCTGCCCTGCCGCCAGCGTTCTGTCTGAGCGGGTATTTAGTGCTGCTGGTGGCATCATAACAGATAAGCGTATCCACCTTTCCACCGACAATGCTGATAGGTTGACACTTATAAAAATGAACAAGGCCTGGATTTCCCCTGACTTCTCCACTCCACTGGAGGAAAGCCCCGGGGGAACATAAACTCACTTTATATATGTTATTTACAATGATGGGAATACTCTGTATTCCCATTCACCCCTTCCACCCAAAAAACGGGTATATGGTTGACTCTTAATCTTCTCATCCTCCTCCTCCTCTTCCATATGCCCTGGGATATAATTTTTATATAGGGCCAGCTCACCAGCGGGCCCTGTGATATAATTTTTATATAGGGTCAGCTCACCAGCGGGCCCTGTTTGACAATTTTTATATAGGTCAGCTCACCAGCGGGCCTTCTCATATAATGTTTTATTGGGTCAGCTCTCTAGCGGGCCCTCTCATATAATGTTTTATAGCGTCAGCTCACTAGCGGGCCTTCGCATATAATGTTTAGGATGGTCAGCTCTGCAGCAGACCCTCACCCATAATGTTTTAGATGGTCAGCTCAGCGCACGTTTCCATCTTAATTAGTGTTGAGCGAGCATGCTCGGCCGATGCTCGGATCGGCTCGAGCATCGCTCTGCTCGGCACATGGCGGTACTCGTACGAGTACCGCATGTGCTCGCCCGCCATGTTCGGGTCTCCTCCCCGCACGTTTTGCGGCTGCTGCGCAGCCAATAAACGTGCAGGGAGGCTCTGACATCGGTGTAATGCCAGCAGCCATGTTGGCTGCTGGCATTACACTGATTGGCTGGCCAGAACCCGTGGTCAGGTGCTGTATAGCACCTGACCATCGAGTTCGGCTCAGTCTGAGCCAGGGAGAGCTGAGGATAGGAAGGGAAAGGCAGTGTAGGGAGGAAAAAAACAAAAATTGTGAAAAAAAAAGAACCAAAAGTCCTTTTTAGGACTACTGTGTGTGGGGGCAGCAGGTTATTTGGTGTGGGGGGAAAAAAACAAAAAAAAAAAAAAAAATATATATATATTCTGTTTAGTGTGCAAAGTTGCAGATTAGAGCACATTCTGTTTAGTGTGCACAGTTGCAGATTAGAGCACATTCTGTTTAGTGTGCAAAGTTGCAGATTAGAGCACATTCTGTTTAGTGTGCAAAGTTGCAGATTAGAGCACATTCTGTTTAGTGTGCAAAGTTGCAGATTAGAGCACATTCTGTTAAGTCTTCAAACTAAAATATCAAAGTCACGTATTCCATTCAGTGTGCGTCGCCGCAGTTTAGCAGCACATTCTGAGTACTGTGCAGAGTTGCAGAATAGGAAGAAATACTGTTAAGTCTTCAAACTAAAATATCAAAGTCACATATTCCATTCAGTGTGCTTCGCCGCAGTTTAGCAGCACATTCTGTGTACTGTGCAGAGTTGCAGAATAGGAAGAAATACTGTTAAGTCTTCAAACTCAAATATCAAAGTCACATATTCCATTCAGTGTGCTTCGCCGCAGTTTAGCAGCACATTCTGTGTACTGTGCAGAGTTGCAGAATAGGAAGAAATACTGTTAAGTCTTCAAACTAAAATATCAAAGTCACATATTCCATTCAGTGTGCTTCGCCGCAGTGTAGCAGCACATTCTGTGTACTGTGCAGAGTTGCAGAATAGGAAGAAATACTGTTAAGTCTTCAAACTAAAATATCAAAGTCACATATTCCATTCAGTGTGCTTCGCCGCAGTTTAGCAGCACATTCTGTGTACTGTGCAGAGTTGCAGAATAGGAAGAAATACTGTTAAGTCTTCAAACTCAAATATCAAAGTCACATATTCCATTCAGTGTGCTTCGCCGCAGTTTAGCAGCACATTCTGTGTACTGTGCAGAGTTGCAGAATAGGAAGAAATACTGTTAAGTCTTCAAACTAAAATATCAAAGTCACATATTCCATTCAGTGTGCTTCGCCGCAGTGTAGCAGCACATTCTGTGTACTGTGCAGAGTTGCAGAATAGGAAGAAATACTGTTAAGTCTTCAAACTAAAATATCAAAGTCACATATTCCATTCAGTGTGCTTCGCCGCAGTTTAGCAGCACATTCTGTGTACTGTGCAGAGTTGCAGAATAGGAAGAAATACTGTTAAGTCTTCAAACTAAAATATCAAAGTCACATATTCCATTCAGTGTGCTTCGCCGCAGTTTAGCAGCACATTCTGTGTACTGTGCAGAGTTGCAGAATAGGAAGAAATACTGTTAAGTCTTCAAACTAAAATATCAAAGTCACATATTCCATTCAGTGTGCTTCGCCGCAGTGTAGCAGCACATTCTGTGTACTGTGCAGAGTTGCAGAATAGGAAGAAATACTGTTAAGTCTTCAAACTAAAATATCAAAGTCACATATTCCATTCAGTGTCTTTCACCGCCGTTTAACAGCCTATTCTGTGTACTCTGCAGAGTTGCAGAATTATAAGAAATACTGTTAAGTTTTCAAACTCAAATATTAAAGTCACATATTCCATTCAGTGTCTTTCACCGCCGTTTAACAGCCTATTCTGTGTACTCTGTACAGTTGCAGAATTATAAGAAATACTGTTAAGTTTTCAAACTCAAATATTAAAGTCACATATTCCATTCAGTGTCTTTCACCGCCGTTTAACAGCCTATTCTGTGTACTCTGTACAGTTCCAGAATTATAAGAAATACTGTTAAGTTTTCAAACTCAAATATTAAAGTCACATATTCCATTCAGTGTCTTTCACCGCCGTTTAACAGCCTATTCTGTGTACTCTGTACAGTTCCAGAATTATAAGAAATACTGTTAAGTTTTCAAACTCAAATATTAAAGTCACATATTCCATTCAGTGTCTTTCACCGCCGTTTAACAGCCTATTCTGTGTACTCTGTACAGTTCCAGAATTATAAGAAATACTGTTAATTTTTCAAACTCAAATATTAAAGTCACATATTCCATTCAGTGTCTTTCACCGCCGTTTAACAGCCTATTCTGTGTACTCTGTACAGTTCCAGAATTATAAGAAATACTGTTAAGTTTTCAAACTCAAATATTAAAGTCACATATTCCATTCAGTGTGTTTCAACGCCGTTTAACAGCCTATTCTGTGTACTCTGCAGAGTTGCAGAATTATAAGAAATACTGTTAAGTTTTCAAACTCAAATATTAAAGTCACATATTCCATTCAGTGTCTTTCACCGCCGTTTAACAGCCTATTCTGTGTACTCTGTACAGTTCCAGAATTATAAGAAATACTGTTAAGTTTTCAAACTCAAATATTAAAGTCACATATTCCATTCAGTGTGTTTCAACGCCGTTTAACAGCCTATTCTGTGTACTCTGCAGAGTTGCAGAATAGTAAGAAATACTGTTAAGTTTTCAAACTCAAATATTAAAGTCACATATTCCATTCAGTGTGTGTCACCGCAGTTTAGCAGCCTATTCTGTGTACTCTGCAGAGTTGCAGAATAGTAAGAAATACTGTTAATTTTTCAAACTCAAATATTAAAGTCACATATTCCATTCAGTGTCTTTCACCGCCGTTTAACAGCCTATTCTGTGTACTCTGTACAGTTCCAGAATTATAAGAAATACTGTTAAGTTTTCAAACTCAAATATTAAAGTCACATATTCCATTCAGTGTGTTTCAACGCCGTTTAACAGCCTATTCTGTGTACTCTGCAGAGTTGCAGAATTATAAGAAATACTGTTAAGTTTTCAAACTCAAATATTAAAGTCACATATTCCATTCAGTGTCTTTCACCGCCGTTTAACAGCCTATTCTGTGTACTCTGTACAGTTCCAGAATTATAAGAAATACTGTTAAGTTTTCAAACTCAAATATTAAAGTCACATATTCCATTCAGTGTGTTTCAACGCCGTTTAACAGCCTATTCTGTGTACTCTGCAGAGTTGCAGAATAGTAAGAAATACTGTTAAGTTTTCAAACTCAAATATTAAAGTCACATATTCCATTCAGTGTGTGTCACCGCAGTTTAGCAGCCTATTCTGTGTACTCTGCAGAGTTGCAGAATAGTAAGAAATACTGTTAATTTTTCAAACTCAAATATTAAAGTCACTTATTCCATTCAGTGTGTGTCACCGCAGTTTAGCAGCCTATTCTGTGTACTCTGCAGAGTTGCAGAATAGTAAGAAATACTGTTAAGTTTTCAAACTCATATATATTAAAGTCATATATATCGTGTAAGATGAAGAAGGCGGGTAAAAAGGGACGGGGAAGTGGACGTGATCCTGAAAGTTCAGGGCGCGGGTCAGGACGCGGAGAAACTGTGCCTGGTGCCAGAGCACAAGAAAGAAAGACATCCACCATACCTAGCTTCATGTCTGATTTCACAGGGCGTCGCAGGACATCACTCTCGAGGTCCGACCAGTGCGAACAGGTGGTCGGTTGGATGACAGCTGATACTGCTTCCAGTCGGTTAAGCACCACCCTGTCTTCCACCAAGTCCACTCTCAGTAGCCAAGAGTCTGGTCAACATAATCCTCACTCTGATCATCCTTCCTCCCACCATACACGGTCTGGTCAAAGAAGTGATCCCACACTGGGATATAGTGATGAGCTCGTCTCATCACCAATCCTTCATTTGACCCTCTCTCCAAGCACGCTTGCAGAGGAACATGACATCTTGTGCCCTGATTCACAACCTCTAGAGGCTACCCAATCACAAGAAGATGACAGATGTGAACGGCATTTAAGGTCAAAGGAAGTAGTGGATGATGATGATGATGATGATGAGACACAGTTGCCATTAAATCAACCACTATTTCCGTCTCAAGACCTTGTTGAGGAGAATGTTATACAGTTGTCAATGACTGAGTATGTGGTGGGATCAAGACTTGAGGAGGATGATCAGAGTGAGGAAGTGGAGGAGGACTTGGTGGACGATGAGGTGACTGACCCCACCTGGGAAGGTGTAGAGCCGAGCGATGACAGCAGTCCTGAGGGTGAGCCATCTGCAGCACCGCAACAGGCTGGAAGAGGCAGTGGTGTGGCTACAGAAAGAAGGCGGACCGCACCAAACCGGCCCGCAAATGTTCCACGGAGCACCCCCTTGCGTAAATCTACCTTGCCAAGGGGTAGGTGTTCCGCGGTATGGCGTTTTTTTAAGGAAAGTGCGGACGACAAAAGAATTGTAGTTTGCAACCTGTGCCACACCAGAATGAGCCGAGGCATGAACACTAGAAACCTCACCACCACCAGCATGATCCGACACATGGCATCCAAGCACCGTAGTAAGTGGGAGGAACGCCTGGATCGCCCATCTGTGTCTGCAGGCCACACCACTGCCTCCTCTTCCCCTGTTTTCGGTGCCGGCCAATCGCCTGTCGAAGGCGCAGGCCCGCATACCTCCCGCCCTGCACCTGTACCATCTGAAGCACCATCAGCGACCACATCCACTTCCCTGTCCCAGCACAGCGTCCAAATGTCGTTACCCCAGGCATTTGAGCGCAAGAGAAAGTACCCAGCCACCCACCCACAGGCCATAGCACTAACCTCACACCTTTCAAAATTACTGGCCATCGAAATGCTGCCATTTAGGCTTGTGGACACTGAGTCCTTCCGCAGCCTGATGGCAGCAGCTGTCCCTCGGTACGCGGTCCCCAGCCGCCACTACTTTTCCCGGTGTGCCATCCCCGCATTACACCACCATGTGTCCCGTAACATCACCCGTGCCCTGACCAACGCAGTTACTGGGAAGGTCCACTTAACGACTGACACATGGACAAGTGCTTGTGGCCAGGGACGCTACATTTCCCTGACGGCACACTGGGTGAATGTCGTGGAGGCTGGGAGCGACTCGGACCCTGGGATGGCACGGGTGCTACCCACGCCGAGGATTGCGGGCCCTACCTCCATCAGGGTTTCCGCCAGCACCTACGTTATTGGCTCCTCCTCCTCCGTTTCCACCTCCGAATTCTCTACACACACCGCCACTCCCCCATCAGCCAGTAGCTGGAAGCAGTGTAGCACTGCAGTGGGGAAGCGTCAACAGGCCGTGCTGAAGCTGATCTGCCTTGGGGACAAACAGCACACGGCCTCAGAGCTGTTGCAGGGGATTAGTCACCAGACCGAGCAGTGGCTCTCGCCACTCAACCTGCAACCAGGCATGGTTGTGTGTGATAATGGGCGTAACTTGGTGGCGGCTTTGGAGCTCGGCAAGCTCACACACGTACCATGCCTAGCGCATGTATTTAATTTAGTGGTGCAGCGATTTCTAAAAACCTACCCCAATGTGCATGATCTCTTGACCAAGGTGCGCCGCGTGTGTGCACATTTCCGTAAGTCATCTACAGCTTCGGCCGGCCTGTTGAAGCTGCAGCAGCGCTTACAATTGCCAGCTCACCGGCTGCTGTGTGACGTGAGCACGCGCTGGAACTCCACCTTCCACATGTTGGCCCGGCTTTGTGAGCAGCAGAGGGCAGTAGTGGAGTACCAGCTGTTACACGGTCGTCGCCTCTCCGTTCAACTTCCTGTAATCAGAAGTGAGGAGTGGGAATGGATGTCAGACCTCTGCGAGGTTTTACGCAATTTTGAGGAATCGACACAGATGGTGAGCGGCGATAACGCTATTATCAGTGTAACCATCCCACTTCTGTGTCTACTGAAACGCTCGCTGCTCACAATTAAAACCGACGCTTTGCATGTGGAAGAGGTAGAAATGGGGGAGGAAGAGCTTACACAAGGTGATAGCCAGAGCACCCTCACTTCGTCTTCTCAGCGACAATTGGAGGAGGCGGAGGAGGAGGAGGAGGAGGAGGAGGAGGAGGAGGAAGACACGGTTGCCTCCGCTACAGAGGGTAGCCATGGAACTTTAGTTCCATCTCTTCAGCGTGGGTGGGCAGAAGAGGAGGAAGAGGATGAGGATATTGAGAGTCAGCCTCCTGGTGAGGACAGCGAAATCTTGACTGTTGGTACTCTGGCACACATGGCTGACTTTATGTTAGGCTGCCTTTCCCGTGACCCACGCGTTGTACGCATTTTAGACAACACGGATTACTGGGTGTTCACCCTTCTGGACCCCCGCTACAAAGAGAATTTCTCATCTCTCATTCCTCCGGTGGAGAGGACAAGCAAAATGGTGCAATACCAGAAGGTTCTTGTTGAAAAATTGCTCCAAAATTTTCCATCTGACAACGCTGGCGGCAGAGTACGTGCTACCTTGGCCAACCGAGAAGGGGAGAAAAGGGGAGCACACAGCAGTTCCGACAAAGGCAGGGCAACACTCTCCAAGGCGTGGGACACCTTCATGACACCCCGCCAGCACCCTCACCCTGATGCGCAGCCTAGTGTCACAAGGAGGGAAAAGTTTTGGAAGATGGTGAAGGAGTACGTAGCAGACCGTGTCAGCGTCCTCAATGATCCCTCTGTGCCTTACAACTACTGGGTGTCCAAGCTGGACACGTGGTATGAACTAGCACTCTACGCCTTGGAGGTGCTGGCCTGCCCTGCCGCCAGCGTTCTGTCTGAGCGGGTATTTAGTGCTGCTGGTGGCATCATAACAGATAAGCGTATCCGCCTTTCCACCGACAATGCTGATAGGTTGACACTTATAAAAATGAACAAGGCCTGGATTTCCCCTGACTTCTCCACTCCACTGGAGGAAAGCCCCGGGGGAACATAAACTCACTTTATATATGTTATTTACAATGATGGGAATACTCTGTATTCCCATTCACCCCTTCCACCCCAAAAACGGGTATATGGTTGACTCTTAATGTTCTCATCCTCCTCCTCCTCTTCCATATGCCCTGGGATATAATTTTTATATAGGGCCAGCTCACCAGCGTGCCCTGGGATATAATTTTTATATAGGGCCAGCTCACCAGCGGGCCCTGTGATATAATTTTTATATAGGGCCAGCTCACCAGCGGGCCCTGTTTGCCAATTTTTATATAGGTCAGCTCACCAGCGGGCCTTCTCATATAATGTTTTATTGGGTCAGCTCTCTAGCGGGCCCTCTCATATAATGTTTTATAGCGTCAGCTCACTAGCGGGCCTTCGCATATAATGTTTAGGATGGTCAGCTCTGCAGCAGACCCTCACCCATAATGTTTTAGATGGTCAGCTCAGCGCACGTTTCCCTCTTAATCATGGCCTCAGTTCTGAAAATCAAGGAAATTTTTGGGAGAATTTGCCTCTGCGCACGTTTCCCTCTTAATCATGGCCTCAGTTCTGAAAATCAAGGAAATTTTTGGGAGAATTTGCCTCTGCGCACGTTTCCCTCTTAATCATGGCCTCAGTTCTGAAAATCAAGGAAATTTTTGGGATAATTTGCCTCTGCGCACGTTTCCCTCTTAATCATGGCCTCACTTCAGAAAATCGATGAAATTTTTGGGAGAATTTGCAGATGATATACAAGTAAATATACAGCAAATACTGTTTGGTAACAATTTTTCGCCTAAAGTCGTTTTTATTTTCCTTTTTGTGTGTTTTACGGTCAGTCTGTAAAAATGGCGTACTACGGGCGAAAGATCGTTCCCAGCAGCGATGTTGGAGTCCAAGGTGCATCCAGACATCCTCCCTATGCTGTCCCTGAACCATTTCTGTAGTGTTTCCATCTTTTTCTGCCCTTTTCCTATGGACCAGGCACCCTCCCCTCATCAGAGCAGGGGGTGCCTGGTGTAATGCTCGAGTCCTCCCATTGACTTCAATGGGGCTCGGGTGCTCGGCCGAGCACTCGAGCCTCAGGGGGTGCTCGGTCAGAGCACCCGAACATCCGAGCATTGGGGTGCTCGCTCATCACTAATCTTAATCATGGCCTCAGTTCTGAAAATCAAGGAAATTTTTGGGAGAATTTGCCTCTGCGCACGTTTCCCTCTTAATCATGGCCTCAGTTCTGAAAATCAAGGAAATTTTTGGGAGAATTTGCCTCTGCGCACGTTTCCCTCTTAATCATGGCCTCAGTTCTGAAAATCAAGGAAATTTTTGGGAGAATTTGCCTCTGCGCACGTTTCCCTCTTAATCATGGCCTCAGTTCTGAAAATCAAGGAAATTTTTGGGAGAATTTGCAGATGATATACAAGTAAATATACAGCAAATATTGTTTGGTAACAATTTTTCGCCTAAAGTCGTTTTTATTTTCCTTTTTGTGTGTTTTATGGTCAGTCTGTAAAAATGGCGTACTACGGGCGAAAGATCGTTCCCAGCAGCGATGTTGGAGTCCAAGGTGCATCCAGACATCCTCCCTATGCTGTCCCTGAACCATTTCTGTAGTGTTTCCATCTTTTTCTGCCCTTTTCCTATGGACCAGGCACCCTCCCCTCATCAGAGCAGGGGGTGCCTGGTGTAATGCTCGAGTCCTCCCATTGACTTCAATGGGGCTCGGGTGCTCGGCCGAGCACTCGAGCCTCAGGGGGTGCTCGGTCAGAGCACCCGAACACCCGAGCATTGGGGTGCTCGCTCATCACTAATTGACACCTCTTGGTTTAACTGAACAAATTATTTAGAGCAAGGCTAAAGTATTTTATTTACACATACTAATTTATAAACATACTGAAGTTTAAACAAACATTAACCCCTTAACGACCCTTAACGGTCATAGAATGTCAGGGGTTGTTTTTGTTAACGACCCATGACGTGCCAGGACCGTCATGGAATTCCGGGCTACCCGCGTGGCTTCTACAGAAAAACAAGAGCGCAACAGAAGAGCAATCTAAAAGTAGCATTTATTTACCAGCAGCTTAACGACAATACATTGCACTTAAAGACCAACATGCAGATCAGCTCTCATCACCCTCCAGGGTACCGGTGATGTAAGATGCAGTCTTAGATACAGTCATGCTACCTTCCAATATACACTCTACCTTCACGTCTTTGGCCTTTAGGTCACCGCTGGTTCTTACAGGTAGTGTAATGGAAGTCCTCCTAGAATCTGGCACTGGACAAAACAAAACTGGTAGACGCTACCACTAGCATCCACTGGTCTGACAGAACTATAGAGACAATAGTAGTATCCCCACGCGTATTGTGGGCTCCACTGCCCGCTTCCTCAACGGACAAGAAACCAGAGCCCTCTACTGGTTGCTTTATATAAGCTTCATAGCAATACCCCATTTACACTTGTCTCCATCTTAATAACACCCCATATAAAATACACTTTAATATAATTAACTTAATTCTTAAGAACCCTTAAAACCTAATGTAAACACATAAAAAACATTAAAATACCATAAAGAGAATCCTTGCCCTATATATTAAAATTCTATTGGAAGCTTGGAACTCCGTTCAGGGAGCCCGGAACCTGAAGGGGAAAAGAAAAAAAGGTCCGTGGTCCTTAAGTGCTGGCCGCGTGTGCTTGTGTCCGGTCCTTAAGGGGTTAATATGCGTTTTATTGCTGTACAGCAATGTGATACACTTATATACACACCACACAGTCTGATCACCCAGAATGGGAAAGAGAGACAGAGAGATCTGGGTCTCAAAGAGGGCTAGAGAAAGAAAGATATATTCCACTATTTATGACTAAATAGAAAGTTCTAATTTTTCAAACAAATGCTACTATACATGGCTACTCAAGTATCCAACATCCCCGAACAAAAAAATCAGATGAGAAGGAGACGTCCATTAAAAATCATTCCTTTATTAATGACACAGAACAAGAGAAGCGCAAAATACGGGACTTATATACAATTACAGCAGTCCACTCCTTAAGCATTTCAGAGACCCACAGGCCACTATCATCAGAGGATAGGCTCGCCCATCTCTAAATAAGCTTTATATAAACATGTAATCAATTATCAAGGATTATTATCATCTCCTACACTCGAATAGAGAAAAGTCAGACTTGCATTTTCATGTACCCTCTGCTCTTATTAATTAGTTCTACCACAGTTAAGGTTTAAATAGAACATCTATGTTAAATACTGTTTTTCAAATGCTAATTTCTTTTGAATAAAAATAAGAATTTGGCTGAACTTTAGTATTACAGGTTTTTTTGCCAGCCACTACACAAAACTTGCAACTTCCATAAAAATCCTTTCAGCAAATTTCAAGGATCAAGGACCTGAACCCAGAACATGTGTCCCTGTTAATGAGCTATTTAGGTTTAAATGTTCAGTTCTTCACATGTTAGAATCTTTTTACACATAAGAAAAGTTCATGTTTCTTCAGCATGCATACAGCCAACTTTAGCTCATACAGCTCACACTGTAATACAATGCCCAAAACCTTCCATTGAATGTACAGTGTATTGTATTAGTTTTTCCTGAGTTCCCAGGCACTCATATAGTTTTGTGATTTGATTGACAGCAAATTATGCAAGCATAATTGCATGGTATGATCAACATTTTTGTAATTATTGCTGGAGGTCAGAGTATATGAGACAAAAAGCTATCAGGCACTGTGGCTGATCAACTGTGTGGTATAACATTACTTATTTGTAAATGACTACTGGGGTTTTAGGAATTAAACAATGGTAGGTACATCATTCAGAATTATTGCTTAAGTAGTAAGTGGAGGATATGTGTTATAACTATTAGGACTTCTTGGTTTGTGATCAAAAGCTTACTATATCGATTTTGTAAAAAAAAAAAAATATATATATATATATTTTCTTCAAATATTTCAAACAAAATTTTAGTTGATTATACTCTTTTAACAAAGAGATGAAAAAAAGTCTTGTTCTCATATGATAACACACTACTGTGTTTCATCATACAATAGATTTCAGACACATGTATAAATTAAATTTTAGATTGATCACATACTTCAGACTTTGTTTACTGGAAAAACTGACAGGGTCTCATGTGTGATCAATAACACACTATTAGTGAGTAATCAATAAATTATTTTATCAAATCAGCTTGTGATTTCACAAACCCAACAAATGTTAATTGAAAGACAAATTTAAAAAGGAGCCCTTGCTTCATCCATCAAGTACTTCAAACACCAATAAGTAGTCAAATGGAAATGTGGTTTCCTGTTTGATCAGTCACATGCTACAATAATGAAACTGGAGCTATTTGCACCCTAAAGAAAGTTTTACTTGTTTTACAAATAACTAAAATCTGCCTATATGTTTTACTGATCATTTCTCTGTAAAAGTTATGTTTCAGTGTCAACCCTCATTGGCTGTGTTCACACAGGTGGCTTGACTTTACTCTGCTTAAGGGCACCATTGCTTACTAACCTTCAGTGTCCTGCATTTTCCTGATTATTCTCTTGCATGTGTTGAGGGGGAGCTTGGTGGAGGAATCAAGGCTACCCCACATGGGCATTATTCATATATTATTGGACATCATGGGTCAGCCAGGGTCAGATGGTTATTGGAGGATCTGAACAGCATTGCCTGCTCCATAATCTCTGAGGCCACCATGCAGAGCATTATGTTGAACCTTGGATGTATCTATAGAATGAGTGAATCCAAGTTGCAGCATGCTGCATTATGTTCTGTAAGTTGCAATTTGCCCAGTGTTACTGACGTGTCAAGGTCATACAGCGCACATGTAAATATTTCTTTACAGATCTTTTTGTCATCTGCACATCAATCAAGTGCTAAGTATAATGTATTGTGTGCTGAGTAATGTGAATTCTACTAATGAACTATAAAACAACTATAAAACACGTTTTTTTGTTTGAATGTTGTCTGTAAACCACTTGATATTACACATACCTCAGTGAATTAAAAAGTATTAAGTCGATGATGTCTCTAGAATCCAAGGAGTTCAAAAGATGCTGAACAGCTGTGATTAAACATTTTAATTAATATCTTAAGTCAGCTATTCTTATTTACCTAATTTTATAAATGAGACAACAGCTTGGCTGTACCTTTCCACTGTTAATAGTACAATGATGTGTTTATTTACCACTATTTAAATTGCGCTTTTTTTGTCATTTCCAAGAAAAAAACTAGCATTTATAACAGACACCGAAAGCAAGAATGCTTTTGTCTTTCCTAGAAAATTGAATATTTATGTTGGTCAGAAAGTCTTTCATGTGAACTGAAGTGTCAAAACTCTATTCTGTGTATATTATAATGGTAGATGTGCACTTATCTCCAAATGCTGAATATTATAATTTAGCTTTCATTGTGACTATTCAGAATAAAATGCTTAAAAGTGTGTAACAGAAGCCCCAGGCAAGCCTTTAGGTTGATTCAATTCTTTGTCTGAGAAACCAATTATTTTAAAATGTCGATTTTTCATAGTACATTCTGAATCAAATATTTCCTTTTTTTTCATTTATATTTCACATAATGCAAAATGCTGGGCCAGAAATTTCTAATGCTGGGTCCAAAGATGGTTGAATAAATTTAACTTTTGAGAGGCAGGCCCAGAGGTATAATATTTTTTACCGCTATGTTTCCTAATATTTTGACTAGCACAATACAGAGACACAATTTCACTTTCCATACATCTGTTCAAAGCTTAATAGTATGCACAAAAATAATTGCTGCAACTTTAAATCCAAAATAATAACTTATGCAACTGAATTGAAGATGGTAAGTATAAAGTCAAATTTGCCAGTAAAAATCATTTATGTTATTAAAAACAGAAACACTTTATAAGCTAACCTAAAGTGGAATTTGGTTTTTGTTCTTTTTTTAATCAGTGGTTGAATCTGGCCTTCAGTCTGTTTTCGGTTTTTCAACAATGTTTCCCTAGACTTCAGTATGAATAATTGAGATAAATCCATTGCACCTATAATGCAATCCACGCCCTCCGTAGAAAGAAACATTTCCATTTTCTACTATCTACCAGCCTGTGATATAGCACATCTTTTAATATGTCTTATAGGCATCTGGACATACATAATACAAATAATAAGGAATCTAAAATCAGCAGTTTAGAAAACAGCAGATACTTCGATACTTGTGATACACATATGTTTGCTGTGGAGAGGCATAGAAAAGGCTGCAAATTAATTGTTTTTTTGTCAAAATACAGTACAAAATAAATAGAATGCCAAGGAATATTAAAGAAAAGTTGTGTACAAAGTTTACATTTACTTGTTAAATGGGGGTATTGGTGGTACCAAGGTTTAGTGAAAAACCAAAGGGGGAAGGGGTGTCAGGTGAAACAATTAGGGAAGCAATTTTCCAAGGGATTAAAGCAAAGAAATTAAAATAAAAATGAAAAGAAAATGGCAATACATTTTATGAAATACCCACTTATGCTTCCTTTTTGTCTCTTAATCTCTCTTTAACTATTTATACAACAGAATTGTGCATCTGGGCATTGTCTCTATGGTGCGTCCATCAAATACTTTTTTTTTTTATCCTTTATCTTTACTGTTTTTAAAATCAGACCACATGGTTGGGCATTAGAGCCCCTACTAATGGAGACAAGGCAGTTGTGCTGGTCCTCTGTGTTGCATTTATTGATCTCTGGGAGATAGGTATTGGGGGGGGGGGCATCTGGAGGAGTCCTGATGCCTGAACATGAGTTCTGATTTTTTTTTTAAATGAAGAGATGAAGTGAAGGGGGAGGGTGTGAGGAGGGTGAAGTTGCAGTTGGAGGTGGGTCAAGTGGCAAAGGAAGGGGTGGAAGAAGTTCAGGGTGTAAGAAAGATGAATTAGCAAAGTGGAGGGAGGAATGAGGTTACTAAGGGGAGAAAGGGAGGTTTTGAGGGGAATAAGGGGAGGCAAGCTAGTGTGTGTGGGAGGGGTAAGTGGTACAGTGAAGGGAGGAGGCATGAAGCCACTCCAGTCTTCCCCCTCACTGCCCTGTCCATGGTTTTCTCCACTGTACAGGGCAGGCATTGAGGTGGAGTGGAGAGCAGGTGTTGTGGGGAAGGGAAGGGCAGGTGATAATGCGAAGGGGAGGGCAGGTTATGAGATGAAGAAGAGGTCAGTTGATGAGTTGAAGGGAAGAACAAGTGATGAACTGAAGAGGAGGGCAGGCAATGAGGTGAACGGTTTGGCTGAGGAGGCAGGGGGCTCCCTGCATCCTGTTGAGCCAATCAAGATTTGTATTCTCTGCCTCCTCCTCCTCAGCCAGTTGGCATATACATTATGCCCTCAGCCTCATCCAATTGGAAGCACAAAGGGAAGTTTTGGATACAAGCCATCTGTGTAATGCCCCACAGTGTGGTTGACAGTGAACCAGAAACACCAAGAAATATATATATCTAGGTCTTCCACAAATTTAAATAGGGCTTTAAGTCCCTTAATGCTAGAGAGCTCTCCAATACCTTGCTTTGCAACATCTCTAATATTCAAAAGGGTAAAACACTCCATTTACTTCAGTGGAAATTTTTAAATCCCTCCTGTGGTGTGGTTGGTTTGTCCCAGAATTGTTCCACTATTTATTGTACATATGGCCCTTAGTCTTTGAGTTCAGAGAATGTTTAGTCAGCTTTTTAAATATCCTATAATATAAAAGGCCAGATGTATATTTGTCCAATGCAGTCTTGCACAGTAGAGACTGCCCAAACAGGTATCCTTTTAAATGGCCGCTCACAAAACAGCGTGCGGCTAGGCAGTGCAGCGCTGCACACCTTGGTAAAGGAAAGTGCCATTCAGTAATTTCCACACATTTACTTAAATTGTATTGACACTGACAACACCAACTTGAAGGGGAGCAGAGCTATTATATCCAGGACACCAGAGATTTCCTGAAACCGTATGCTGCAGTAAGAACTGAGCTGAATGTAACCAATGGAGCTTCAGAGAGATCAGGGCCAGCCCATATCTAGGTGTCTGAAGTGAAGCCAGCAGAGAAAGTTAATTTTACTTTCTGTACTGGATTCACTTCAGACACCTAGGTATGGCCCTGATTTCTCTGCACTTCTCCCCTCTAGGATTAAGCTCAGTTCTTACTGCAGCATACACTAATAAGAAAGCTCCAGTGGCACTCAGGAGCTGCTCTTATCGTGACCCGACATCCTGGATATAATAGCTCGGCTCCCATTCAAGTTGATGTTCTCAGTGTCAATACAATTTAACTCTTTGAGTGCCAAAGGGGTACGCAACGCATTGCTTTACACACTTTGGTCCATGTACATAGGCTTTTACACTAGTTAAGAAATAAAACCAAAAACACAAACTATTGCTGTGTTCTTGGAAGACATTTGTCCTGTTGAAGTCGAACATCCTTCGTCTCACTTCAGTCAAAATGATATCTTGTGACAAAACCCTCTTGGTTGTAGTTAACTGAATAAAGTTGGAACACCTGAAAAATAATGATGTCTCCAGACATCTTTCTTTTGCTGGCACAGTGGATCGGATTCCCGTTTTTCTTACTTAATTACATTTTTAATTGCATCTGTTTTCATTTTGAAAAAAAGTCTCTTTCTGTGATACTAGGCCGCTATGTACGTACAAAAAGATAAGATGAGTCATCTTGGACCAAACCAAATGTCCCACAAAGGACAAGAACATTTCCAGTCATTCCAAAATGGGGCTTTTAACCCACTGAATGCTAGATAAGTCACCAACAATTGCTTTGCAATGACTGGAGATCTTTCAAGCATATATATATATATATATATATATATATATATATATATATCTGTTCAATAAATAAAAAATAATAAATAAAAAAATATAAAAAAAATAATAAAAAAATATTAATAAATAAAAAATATGTAGACAATGGATATTCTATTCAAATAGTGCTCTGTATTGGATTGGCTATACCCTTGTCTACATTTAGCGCCACACTCCGCATATATCCGCTAGGAATATATATAAAAATTAGTATATCCATGTGGCCGCTACAATCTGTTTGTCCCTGTGTGAGTAGGGGCAAAGAGGTAAAGATAATTACGATAATAAAGAGAGCGCCACTACAGGATATGCAATTTACCAATGCGTTTTTATTACAATATAAAACACTCATAAAATTCCAATGGAACAATGTAATAACACTCAGTTAAAAACAAACTCTCCTTCAGTAAGTGCACATATCTGAACTAGTATATAATGCTAAATGTATATCATTGATAATAATATGGCATAGAGCTTGGCTTGATATTGAGTTGTGAATGACCATGTGGTTTATTTAAAGATGATCTGCCCTCACCAGGATCAACCTTAAGAATGGATAATGAAGCTGCAGTAGTTGATTTAGAAGTGATCCGCTCTCACCAGGATCACTCTTTATAATGTTCTGGTTAGGAATGTGTTCCTTTGTTTTATATTTTATATATTGTAAATTAATTATCCTTATTTTTATGCAAAGTGTCTCTGTTATAGTGGCACGTATGGTAGACCCTCAGAATGTGGTTATAGTACTTTAAATTACCTCTCCCGTCTTTTTGGACCTGTAGCAGGTATGTCCTCTCCTGTTTCCCGACTTTTTTATATTTGTGTCCTTTCTCCTTTTTCTCAGCGGGCAGAGGTGAGGGTTTTAGTCTCCATAAGTTACACTTTTTAATCCCAATGTGATCCTATTATCCTCCTCCCGTCTGTAGCGGGCAGGTTGATTCTTCCAGATAGTCCTCGTGCCTTTCTACATCTGTTTTCTCCGAATTTTTTTTTTTTGTGATAGCTATTATTTCTTAGCCTGCAAAGCTCTTGCCAATCTCCAATGCGTTTCGTGTTGGTTAACAGCGCTTCGTCAGGGAGAAAATTGCATGTAGAAGACCTTTTAAGTTAAGTATTTCTTTTTTATTACCAAGATCTCGGCTCTGCTGCAGAGCTTCCACTGGTCCCAGGACCGGATTCCCCTGCTGTAAGCTAGAATGCTGATGTCAGGGGAGAGGGAACTTTGAAAGTGGATATCTCTCAAACAATGAAGGTTTGAGAGATGCCGCTGGCCTCATTTAACTCAGATTTTACTGGCTACAAGATGGGGGATAGTCATTTTTAAGTATTACTATCCCTTTAAAGAAATAGTAATACTTATATTAACGTTTATATCTGAGTCTTCTTCATATTTTTTGTAACATGCACTGCTATATTTAATTACTTAGAGTGTTGTAGTTCAAACTCTATTCAAGCAGAAAGGATCTCCCTCCTGCCTGTCTCCCATCAGATCTAGAATCTGGTTGTGGGACTGGACAGATGCAGTGAGGGACAATCTTCATTCAGTAAATATAAGGAAAACTTGCCCCCCTTGATGAAGGAGAGCAGGATTTTCCTTTTGCTTACTGAAGATTGTCCCTTACCAAGCTCTGTCTGGTCCAGATTGAGAGACTTAGAGATGCAGGGAAAGGGGCAGGAAGGAGGGTCCCTTTGGCTTGAATATAATTTGAACTACAACACTGTAAGTAATTAAATATAGTGTTACATGTTAAAAAAAAATGTAAAGAAGACTCTGAGCTAAACTTTAATAGAAGTATTACTATCCCTTTAACCCTTTGAGTGGCAGATGGTTTCTCAACAAATTGCAAAGCAATGTGTTGCATACCTCTCTGGCATTCCAAAGGTTAACGTTTGAGTAGCATATGTGTCCAACATCCTTACATCCCTTGTACATTACTTCCCTGCAAGTCAAGAGTGTATAAGGTTTTAACCCTTTGAGTCCCAGATTGGTTTGCAATGCATTGTAAATAATGCATTGCGTACCCCTCTGGCACTGAAAGGGTTAACAGAAGTACAGGTGAGGGCATTTTGTGTGTGGGGGGGGAGCAAGAGGACATTTTGCACATAGGAGAGGCACTGGGGAGGGCATTTTGTGTGTGTGGGAGCGCATGTTTTGTGGTTGTTGAGGTGAATGTTGAGGGGGGTAAAGTCATTGCAGAGATTTTTACCACTTCCTACCATGGCCCCTGTGGCACGGTATTGGCTGTCATGTTATGACCGTTTAATGTACGTGTCTGAAATGTAGACATACTGATACAACCAGACATGTGCAACACACATGCAGACACATACACACAGTGAGACACAGACATGCAACAGACATGCACACAGACACACTCATGCAACAAATATGTACATATGCATGTAACAGATATGTGCATATACACACGCATGCAACAGATATGCATATACACACACACAGAGGGGGACACAGACACAGTGATAGGACCCCCGTCTCTGTACGTTGCTGGTTTTACTTGTCCCCTGGATCTGTAGGTTCTGAGTGTAGAGGTGTGGGCTCTGGCAACCCTAGTATTGTTGTAGGAAGTTTACAGTGCTGTGTAGGTAACAATATTGTATTGAAGTGAACATGCCCAGTACTGAGAGAGTTAGAAGGTAATTGTAGGCCAAAGGACATTGCTTCACAATGTATAGCACCTCGTCCCCCCCGGTCTTGAGGCCATTACATACCTCCCAACATTTCAAATGGCCAAAGAGGGACACTTTTGTTTTAGGTGGTGCTTTTGGGGGTTTGGCTGGTGGGCGGGGCATTACCGAGAATTTTTAGGTTATTTCAAGACCTATTGACACCTCTTTGTCTAACTGAATAAATTATTACGGCAAGACTAAAGCATTTTATTTACACAGACTAATTTAGAAACACAAATATTGAAGATTAACTACACATTAATATGAGTTTTATTGCTGTGGAGGAATGTGATACACGCTACTCATTCTGATCTCCAGAAAAGAGGGATAAAAGGGTAGAAAAGAGGGATTTGGATCTCAAAAAGATACTGTCCCTCCTGAAGAGGGACACTTGGGAGGTATGCCATTACATCAATGTTATTTTTTATTTCTCCTTTACTTTGGTCTATAATTGCAGTATCATGCCTGTGTGTGTTTGGGTTGTGCAAATGGAAAGCAGAAAATAAAAGGAATGTTATACCAGCATGTTAACCCTTTGAGTTGCAGAGGGGTTTGCAATGTATTGTTCACCCCCTCTGTCATTCAAAGGGTTAAGGTATAGAGTGGCATGCAGTATACACTGTTGTATCATGTAAGAGTTAAATAGCAGTGTTTAGCATGTTTATACCTGGGAACTTTGTCTTGTGGAGTCCCTGGAGGGTACTCCTGTGGTACCCCTGAGGAGAGATCAATGAGGCAATTTGGGTTAAAATGGGGTGGGACTTAATGGCAAGTAGGGGGCAGGGCTTAACAGGCATCTGAAAAAGTGTTAGGAATGGGTTGGGGAAGGAGACGAAGTGGGAGGGAAATTGAAGTTTGCAGTGTGCACATTTTGAGGACACTTTCCCCTATGTTGCTGGTCTGTCCTGAGGGGTAAAAGTTGATACACAGCCCTGTGGCAGTCCATGGGTTGTGTGTACCTGATGGCTGCCTGTCCTCTGCCTTGCATGGCAAATGTTGAAACCCATGAAATAATTGCGGAATGAGGGCCTACCTTAACCCTTTGAGTGCCATTATGTTCCCCCGGTGCTGCAGCTTCCATTCAGTGGCCGTAGTACAGGTCCTTCTAAGGCTGCTGGGAGTCAGAGTGAGTGACATTGTGTGTATATGTTTGTGTGTCACAGTGGGTGTGTGTGTGTAAGCAATATTTGTTTTCCGGTTGAGGAGGAAGTTGAGGGAGGTCAAACCCTGCCCACTCCTGTTCAAATCACACACCTATGTATTTCCAGCACTGGCAGTAGGGAGGAGAATTATATTTCTCCTCCTTACTGCCACCCCTGGGGGGGGGGGGGTGTTAGAGAGAAAAAAAAAAAAAAAAAAAATATATATATATATATATATATATATATACATATAAAAATCTTCTCCCATTGTCTATCCACTGCAAGATGAAGGCCTTCTCAGCCAGCCTCTAAAAACTTCAGTCCTGTGTCTTTTGTTGCTACTGTGTACCAACAAATTTGGTAATTTCATCTACCCATCTTGCCTTTGGTCTTCTTAGCCCTTAAGTATCGAGTGGAATCCATTCCAAAATGTGTGTGTTCCATGTACTGCATGTTCTTCTTGCTATGTGGTCTGCCCATTTCAATTTCAGGGGTTCTACACTTTCAGTGATGTCATAGATCTTGGTTTGCTGATGAATCCATGTATACATTTTTCAGTTGCTTTTTGTTGTTTAAAATTTGCCTCTCCATCCTTCTCTGTTAAACCTTAAGTTTTTGAATGGCTTTAGCATTCAGAGTCCATGTTTCAATGCCATACATAAGGATAGGGAGGACACACTGGTCAAAAACCTTTTGTTTTAGGCAGTGTGGTAATTTGTTCTTAAATACCGTGCTGCTGAGTTATACAAATGTTTGCCATCCCAATTCTATTCATCATTCAATTTCCACCATGATGTTTCCATTTGTCCAAGGTAAACATACTTGCCCACTTCATCTAGCTCTTGTCCATCTATTGTGATTTTTCTTGACATGGTAAATTTGTTAAACATGACTTGCATTTTGTTGATATTCATCTTCAGACCAAAATATTTGCTTTCCTGTTGTACCTCTTTCTGCAAAACTGTGATGTAGGTAGTCTCCATTAATCTTAAGTCCTTTTTTGACCCAATTTAGTTTGTGGGAAATTTCTTCAAAACCAGCAGAAAATAGTTTTGGTGAGATTTTGTCTCCTTGTTGGACTCCTTTTTCTTTGTTGATCAGGACTTAATCATTGTTGACCTGTGTTGATGCAGTTGCATTTTCATATATTGATTGGAGGTTATTGATGTAAGCTCTATGTATTCTTTGGTTGGTCAGGGCATTGATTATTGCTTAATTTTTCACTGAGACAAAGGCCTTATGGTATTCATTGAAATGTGCATAATGAAAGGTTGTATTCGTTATGTTGCTCTAAAACTTGTTGCACAGTCTGAATATGGTCCATTGTGCTGTAAGCTCTCCTGAAGCCTGCTTCCTCTTTAGTTTGTGCCCAGTTAAATATTGTGTCCATTCTTCTTGATAGTACATTTGTGAAAACTTTGCAGATCACTGCCAATAGGCTTATTGCCCGGTAGTTTTTTTAGATCCGCCTTTTCACCTTTTTTGTGCAATAGGATGACTTCTGCATTTTTCCATGTTTCAGGCACTTCATTGAGTAGCAGGCATTTTTAAAATAGTTTAGCTAGGGATGCATGATTAACAATGTCAAATGCAGCAGATAGATCTAGTAGGATTAGTATACTGTATTATCCCTTGTCCTTTGCTGTGTGTAGGTCATTAAAGCGGAACTTTCAGATAATATCCAGTCGCCATGCATTCATTAAATGCATGGCGACTAGCTTGAAAATAGATGTCTTACCATAAAAAAATACATGTGTCTATAGGAATCCATCCCGTTTCGGGACTGACGGGCAGGTTAGTGCGGTCTTTGAGCCTGCGCCTTCAGTCCCTTCCGGTGACCATATGGTGCAATGCAGTCTACTCTATGGAGAACGGGACTGACGGCACATGTGCACAGACAAGATGGCTACGCTCTAGCCTCAGTTCCGGTCTCCAAACGGGATGGATTCCTTTAGACACACATATTTTTTTATGGTAAGGCATCTATGTTCAAGCTAGTCGCCATGCATTTAATGAATACATGGCAACTTGCTATTATCTGAAAGTTCTGGTTGAATAACTTTTGTTAGGTCTGTCTCTGCAATATCTATCTATCTATCTATCTATCTATCTATCTATCTATCTATCTATCTATCTGTCTATAATATACAGTATATAATTCCATAATAAGCATTACTATCCCTTAAAGCGGTTAGGAGCCCCATTTATACCAATAATAACTTGTATTTGCTCCCTGTGGTGCAACTGTTTTGCTCCATAATTATGTCTCTTTTCATTTGTATATCCAACTGTAATAGTGCAATAGAGTTGTTTATGTGTAAAAGCAACTGGGTTTAACGGGTTTATACAGTGCTACCTTAACAAATATACTGAATGCAATCTTTGTGAAAATTGTGTAAATATAATGTCCTCAAAAAGCTCTGTTTTGTACAACATACACTATATAATAATTTACCGAAAGGACAGATAAGTGTTTTCTGAAAAAAATATATGTTTTCCTGCTGAAAAAACAGAGATACTCCCAGTGCAGGGGAATTGTTTAATTCAAAAGCTATTACATTGAATTATGTTTATATATCAACTGTTAGTAAGACTGCCAACTAGTGTCCAAATTGCTATTTTTTTATTTATAATACACTCTGGGGAAGAAGTTGAGTCATAGACAACAATTCCCCTTAGTAAGTAATAGAAACAGAACCTCTTGGTGAACAAAATGAACATTTGCAGTTTAAGGTAAAAATTGCACATTTGAGCCACAATAAACTTTGAAGAAACAATCTCCCAGCAGTGGGAATAATATGCAATTTTACTATTACTTACTACGGAGAGCTGTTTGCAAGCTCTCACATAGTGTAATAAAAAAAGTTGACTTTGAACATCAGTTTAGAGCTGTTACTATCAGTCTGAGATGCAATAACATTTGATTGAACAAATCCTCAGCAGTAGCAGTATCTCTTTCTTTATGCAGGAAAAGTCCTAAAGTGTATATATTTTATAAGAATATTTACTGCTCCTCTAGAATATTGTGTATCCACCAAGCTGTAATGTTAATCTAAGTTTAATGGGATAGTAATACTTCGTTTTAGCTTTATTTTATTTTGTAGACATTAAAAAAAACATGAAGAACAATATAAGTCTTATCTCTCAAATCTTTATGGTTTGATAGATATTCACAAGCAAAGTTTCCCCTCCCTCCCCTTTTACCTAGTGTAAGCCATCTCTTCTCAGATGTGGAATCCAGTCCATAGACCAGACAGATAACAGCAGGGGACAATCTTCTTCCTATGAGAACAATGAAAGCCCTGTCCCCCTTGACAAGTTTTTCAGGTTTTTCCCTTATCTTAATTGAAGATTGTCCCTCTCTGCAGTCTACATGGGCACCTCCCTTCTGATCTGGCTGAGCAGTGTTACATCAGTAAAAGGGGCGGGAGGGGGATACTTTGTCATTGAATTACTCTTGAACTACAACTCTGACAGAATTGAAATAACACTCTACAAAGTCCCAATACTATGATGATTAATTAGAGCTGCTTGTATTATGAAACATTACTATCCCTTTAATCATGTGAAGTTAAACTATATATCTAAGTTAGTATCAGCCTATGGTAGTGTTGTTCAGCAGTAATGTGTCATTAATTTTTGAACTAAATGGAATATCATTGCTTTATTTTGATTACAATCAATTTGTTAAGATAAGAAACTGGAATGTTATTTTTACTCGTTTACCAAGTGTCTTGTTAGTTTATAAATATCCAGGGTCAGATTTACACCCCAGGCAAGTTATCTTAGATGCCTATAGTACTGTTCATTGCCACACTCCAGATCTTGCTTTGAATATCTGGGAAATGTCTTGCTTCAAGTCCCTGAAGAAACACTGTAGTGCTGAGGATGGAAGTGTCTAAATGATGCATTTTGCATCATATTGTGGGTGGGGCTTAAAGGGATAGTAATGTTTACAAAAACAAGCAGCTCAGATCATTTGTTATACTGAATAGTACTATGTCTGAGACTCTCAAGTTCATTACTTGCTATTTATGCAGTAATCGTATGATGAATTTTAGACCTCCTGCCCCTTTTCCCATATGGAAGACAGCTCCACTCAGATGTGACCTGATAAATCACAACGAGGGACAATCTTCCCTTTGTCAATATAAAAGAAAAACTTGCCCTGTTTGATGAAAGAGGGCAGGTTTTTTCTAATATCACTGAAGATTGTCCCTTGTAGTTGCTCTCAGATCAGAGGGGAGACAGAAAAAGGGGCGGGAGGGCTAAAATGCATTATAAGAAAATTGCATAACTAGCAAGTTATGAACTTTGTGAGTCTCATATGTCAGTACTATTCAGTATAACAAACTATTTGAGCTGTTTGTTTTTGTAAACATTACTATCTCTTTAATAAAGTGGACATGGGTGAGTGTTTGAAAGGAGGAGTTTGCCATGAAATGGGTGGGAAAGTGTACAGAATGAGGTGGCAATGGGCTCAATTCACTAGAAAGTAGATGGGGTTATAGCTGAACTCACCAACCCAGAGAATCAAATTCTGTACTGAGTGAACCAGTAATTCAGTCTAAAAAACAGAGTCTCCACTGCTGATCCTGTCAGATCCCGGTTATGTTCCTTTGACTGCTCCCCAGCCATCATCCACAGTGAGGCTGCATTACAAACGAGAACTGGAGCAATTCTGGAGCCAATTAGCTGCACTATAAAAATCCTCATTGATTGGCTCAGTGGTTAGCACTGTTGCGTTGCAGCGCTGGGGTTCTGGGTTCAAATCCCACCAAGGACAACATCTGCAATGAGTTTGTACATTCTCACTCTGTTTGCTTGGGTTTCCTCCGGGTACTCTGGTTTCCTCCCACACTCCAAAAACATACTGATAGGTGAATTTAGATTGTGAGCCCCAATGGGGACAGGGACCAATATGAGTGTAAAGCGCTGCGTAATCTGTGTGCACTATATAAAAATAAAATAATTATTATTATAATTTTAATGTAGCTTTTTTACCCAATAATTGCTAAAGAAGAGCAGTGTTCTGGAGACCTTTCTAATATTCAAGATATGGATTGGCAATGTGAAGCTCTCCAGATGCTGCTGGACCATAGCTCCCACCATCCACCACCAGATGAAGTTGGCGAGGGATGATCGGAGTAGTAGTCCATCAGCTCTGGAGTGCCTAACATTGTGCAACCCTGATCAAAGGGTTTAAGAACCCTAATAAAATGTACAACATTTTATATGCCCCTATGGGGCAACTGGTTTATTGAAGAATTGCTCTAGCTTTTAGTTGTACACCAGAGCAGTTATTATCATGCATGTCTTGCCTTGTCATTAAAGTTTCAGATGCAGGTGCACAATGCATTGTAATTAATGCTAAGCTTTTCATGTATTCTGAACCCAACTGTTGTATTTCGGCAGCAGTTGTCATGTTCTTGCCATGGTCCTGTGGCTTTTTGATATATATTGTTTAAATGAAACTGGCAACTTGTCTTATCAGTGAACAGTTTAACCTTCAACATTGGAAGAGGTGAACAGCAAACATTCTACAAAACAGAGCTTTGTGTGTTTCTGTTCTTGGGGCTTAAATTGTGACCTATTCAGACATATGCTTCATGTCATAACATGACATTTATATTATTATATAGAACTCTTTGTCCAAATTTGCAGTGTAACACACATTTAATAAATGCATGATCTACTGTGTTATTCTTTATTTTTTAATTTGCATAATTCAGGTTTATTGGAATCGACAAGTTAACCTTGCAGTACACTTTTCTGATTGAAATTATTATTTATTGAAAAAATTATTACAATGTAAACTTATTGTTCAATCATTTTTATGGTGCCTTAAAGATAGATTTTTTTAGAATGTTCTATATGGGAGGGACTGAATAATAGAGTATGGCTTTCTATTGTAAATTAAACCACCTAGTGGCCACAATGGAAGTTGTAGTTCAATGTAAAAAATGGTCTGAGTTGTAATTACTTTTGCATGAACAATCTCCTGGCAGTGGGAGTACACTTCTTTTATTCATTAGGAAAAGTCATATAACATTTATTTATATAAAATATACACACACACTCTGCCCCTCTGCCTGGGATCATGTAGACACTAATACTCAATGGTATAGAGAAAATAGAGGCAGATGACTATCAGATGAGATTGATGGTTTTATTGGGGGAACATCTATTCATGGAGAATGGAATGTATACAGGATTGCTGTTTGTGCTAACTACCCCCCCCCCCCCCCGGAGATTTCTAAAGATGACTAGAGTCTTACTCTTGTGTCCACCTCCCCCTCTGTTAGTATCCTTTGTCTGATGTTAACCCAAGTGTGTCATGTTTGTCCATGTGACTGCCCTTTTTCCTCTCAACTGTTTAAAATGCTGTGTTGGTTAAAAATAAAGCACTTCATGACTGAACAAGAAGGATCGTGCTTGTCTCTCTGTCGTCCACTATAGAGCAGTTACTCATAGAGAAGTGCCAGTGGACTAGATAGATAGACTATACTATAAGAACCGGAGCTATCAGTGTAGTATATCCTGCACTGCTGGCAGATACACGACTCCAAGTACCGGGTCTTAGTTCTTAGTACAGCGGTTAGCTGTGCAGGTTAACAAAAGAAACCCACGGATGATAACGTGCCTGAACTGCTATACCTTCTGTGGCAGATACGCCAGGGCCATATCGTCACTATATATATTTATATATATATATATATATATATATATATATATATATATAAATAAATTTTATTTTTTAAATGCATGCTACTCCTTTGTTTAGAAACTCTACAATCATTAGTATATCCTTACCTACAGTAAACTCAGCCTTGAATAGTTTGTTGTGATTTTCTGTTTAATAACTCTGACAGTTTGGATAGACTATCATGTGTTCTACTGTTGTACTCTTGTAGGATTTGCATTTGATTATTATTTGGCTTTATTACACTGCAAAGTTGCTAAATGTTGAAAGATATTGACTATGAGTATAAAATAAATAATAATCTACTAACAGCAAAATACAAAGGTATACCCTGAAAAAGCTGTCTGAATTTTGACCATACTAATTGAAAAAAATGTCTATCAATATATTTTAACAGAGAATGAATACCTAATATTTACTTCCCTCTTACCATATTATATCCAGAAGATCCTTACAGCCCCTGTGCATGTTGTCCTTCTTTTTTTGTTGCTGAGATATCATCTTCAATCAGTCCTGGATACCATGTCCATGCAAAAGAACATTGTAGCTGCTGGTGGTCTTTTTAAATAAAGCAAGAGGCTTGCATGAGCCTTCTTAACCTTTTACAGACCAGAGGGGGTGTGCAATACTCAGCTGTTGCCCTACTAGTAACTGCCATGTCCACCTCCATGGACATAACATCTAGGATTGATTGACGAAAATGTTAAACATGATAGGATTTTACTGAAACATGGTGGAATGATTCACACAACAGGAGGGGGCATGTGAATATAAGTGAGGCCAGATCTAAAGTCAAGTTTAAAGAAAGATATTTATAAGGAAACTTGTGATAATTTGAAGTCCTTATGGGTAAAAAATAACAATAAAATAATAGTTGCATAAAAGGTATAAAAAGGTGTTTGTGGGTATATGTGCAAACCACTAAATATTGTAAAGAATGAAGCTCAACTATTATTGCAAATGAGGAAAAACTGCACCTCTTTGGTATGCTCTAATTATGGCTGATTTTAACTATCCAGATAAGAAATGAAGTAAGAGAACTGTTCAGTGGCTAAGGTATCATGTCTGTAACTAGATACAAGAAAAAGTTTTTGCCTCAAACGAGAAAAAGGAGAAAACTGGCACTTTTCTCTGAGCTGTACATTTTTAGCGAAAAGTACATTTTTTCTGCTTTTTTCATATAATTCATTGCATTGAAATCAATGAGAAGACTGATTTTCTCCCCACCATGTGGAAGGTTTCCCTTCTTTTCCCACATGCGTAATATAAATGGAGTGTCACATTCCCACAGCATGACATTCTGTGTTTGAGGGAGGAAGAGAAAGCAACACCTTTTTGAGCTAGAGAAGTTGAAGTTTAGTTTTAGGTTGGAAATCTGTTTTTTGTATTAGGGGAATCTGTGGGACTCTGGGGACATGAATTAAGAAAGGTTGACCTCAAATACCCCAAAATTCAGTTTGACTGACTGGGAAGATATGCAGCTGTGATCCAAGCCTCTTCCTGATCTGGCTGTTATCTCTATCCCAGGGAAGTCTGGGGCTGTGAGAAAGGAGCAAAGGAGGTTTACACTAAATGCCACAACATTTTGCGTGACTGAATAGATACAGGCAGCCAGGGGAGGGCTGGCCTGGGGGGCAGAGGGGCAATTGCAGTCATAGAAAACATACACAAAAATGGATACGTTCTGGCTTGAAATTTAATGACGGGCGAAAAGTGAAAATTGCATGTATTGTCTATGTGTGGTAATTTCTGCGAAAAAAGATGGAAATTGTTGTTTTTCCCATTAAAATTCCTGAGGGAAATTTTTCTGACTTTTGTCCATCCCTATCTGTAAGGAAAGCAACATATCACAGATGGTAGGAATACCAGCAAGGAATAATAATTTATTGGACCTAGCATAATATCAGATATGATATACAGAATTAAAGCAGGTAAACATTTGGAAATCAGTGATAACAAAATGGTTGCATTTGAAATCAATAAGAAGAAGTATAACTTATAGATTCAACAAAAACTATTAATTTTTAAAAAGAGCACTTCAAAATGTTTATAATGAATTATTAAAAGGAAAAATAATGAGTGAAATTGGTCTGCATAAACATTTAATTTGAATATATATATTCAACAGTATATAGTATTGGGGAAATGAAAAAATTAGTGGATCACAAACATTGTGGTGCAAATGGTGAAAATTGCATGTATTGTCTGTGTGTGGGAATTTTTGCAAAAAAAGATGGAAATTGTTGTTTTTCCCATTAAAATTCCGTAGGGAAATTTGTCTGACTTTTCATCCATCCCTATCTTTAAAGGGATAGTAATACTTCATTTTAACTTTATTTTATTTTGTATGCATTAAAAAAACATGAAGAATGATATAAGTCTTATCTCTGAAACCTTTATGGTTTAAGAGATATTCACAAACAAAGTATCCCCCCCCTGTTCAACCAGATCAGAAGGGAGATGCCCAGGTAGACTGCAGAGAGGGACAATCTTCAATTAAGATAATGGAAAAAGCTGAAAAACTTGTCAAGCTGCGAAGGGCTTTCATTGTTTTCATACAAAGAAAATTGTCCCCTTCTGTTATCTGTACTGTCATACAACCAGACTCACATCTGAGAAGAGATGGCTTACACTAGGTAAAAGGGGCGGGGAGGGGAACTTTGCTTGTGAATATCTCATAAACCATAAAGGTTTGAGAGATAAGACTTATATCATTCTTCATGTTTTTTTAATGCCTACAAAATAAAATAAAGTTAAAACGAAGTATTACTATCCCTTTAAGCATGAGTAGGAAAGCAACATATCACAGATGGTAGGAATACCAGCATGGGTTAATAATTTATTGAACCTAGCACAATATATGATATACAGAATTAAAGTAGGTGAACATTTGGAAAGCAGTGCTAAAATGGTTGCATTTGAAATCAGTATGAAGAAACATAACTTATAGATTCAACAACAAAACCTATTAATTTTAAAAAGGATACTTCAAAATGTTAATAATGAATGATTAAAAGGAAAAATAATGAGTGAAATTGGTCTGAATACAAATGTAATTTGAAGATATATATTCAACAGTATATACCCTTGGGGAAATGAAAAAATAGTGGATCACAACCATTGTGGTGCAAATGTAAATAAAGGCATTTATATTATTTCAGTTTGAAGGAATAGAGTGTTAATTCTTAAAATACTGGGAGTGCAACAAAGATTGCAAAAAGGAAATAAGATTAGCAAACATAAAAAATGAAACTTGAATTGCAAATAGAGCAAGACTAATCCAAAAAAGTTTTTCAAATACATAAATGCAAAAAAACTAAAGAAAAAGAGCATTGTACCTTTCAAAAATTAGATGGGTAAGTTGATTAGTGAAGATAAGGAAACGACTGATGTTCTGAACATATCCTTTTCATCATTATATACCAGGGAACAAGCAATGGTAGAAGATCATCAACAAAATAATAAGTACAACAACACCATTTTATAGGGTTAACATTAGAAAAAGTCAAAGAAACACAGAGTACATTTAAGACAGACAAAGCCCCTGGCCCTGATGTTCTTTTAAAACTTAGTACGATGTTAGCATTAGTAAGACCATTCCTCTTAATCTTTAAAAACTCAGTCTTCACAGGATCAGTGCCACAACATTGGTGTAAAGTCTTTTAGAAGGGAACTAAAACAAAACACTGGAATTATAGACCTGTGAGTTTTTTCTCAACACTGGGGAAATTGCTTGAAGGGATAATAAGGGATTGTATAAATTATTAAAAAATGATTAGTGGAAATCAACATGGTTTTGTGAGGAATAGATGTTGACAAACAAATCTATTAAGCTGCTACATAGAAGTCAGTAAGAACCTTGATAATAGTCAAGCAGGAGATATAATGTTTTTAGAATTTGGTGCTGTAAAGCACACCATCCTATGGAGATTTATAGTCCCAGGACGAGCTGTCCATAGGATGGTGTAGCAACAGCGCCACTGTACAATTTCAGGCCACTGTGATATTGCACCTAAAAAATTCAACTTTGAGCTGTAATAACTTTTGAATAAACCACCTTTAGCAGTGGGAGTATCCTTGTTTTACTCAGGGGGATAAACCATACAACATATTTTATTTTACATTTTAAGTATTACTATCCCTTTAAAATTCAGACTAGGTTTATTTTTTCTTTCTATTTCTTTACTATTTAGGAAGGAAAGGGTTAACAATTCACTGCTTATCACAGTAGAATATTTTACTTCTCCACTGTTTGCTAAGTATTTCTTGTTTTACAAGAGTGGCTTTCCCATGGATACAATCAAGACGATTGAATTGTCTCTCCTATGTAATGTTTTAACCTTTTAGCAGTAGGTCTTGTACATGTGCCTTCACCACAAGGACATTGTCTTATATCTTAGATTTACTTTGCAGTACCTGACCTTTAACATGTTTAGCTATTAATACTACACGGTGCAATTCTCCAGTCCATGAAAGAACATCTAAGGAAATGTGAAGCTTGTGATTTTTCTTACAGTTAATCAAGCTAAGTTAATAAACCTAGGAGGACCTCATTCTCTACCAGTTTCCCAACATAATAATGATTTCATTTTATGTCATCAGTAGAGGAACTGTGCAAAGTGGTTAATTAAAGTTATAGTTTGCTGGTGGTTAACAAGCTACCTATACCAACACCAATTCCTAAATATCAACTATCAGATTTAAAAAGATAAACACTAAAGAATTATCGAGTCACAAATGGAACAGTGTAGGTCAGAGATGGGAAAATATGACCTGTAGGCCAGATCCAGCCTGCTGGTCAATTTATTCTGGCCCTTGGTTCAAGCTAGCTGTTCACTTACGGCTTAGGTGTTGTATTGTACTGTTTGGCGATTTATACAGGATGATAGATACACTTTACCACAAAGTTTCAAACAATGTTCCAGCCAGCCTAACAACACAGAGGCATCCAGAACTGATAAATTGCATGTGCAGCTGTCTAAGTTTTGTGTGTGTGTCTTTATTATATATATATATATATATATATATATATATATATATATATATATATATATATACTGTAGACTAAAGTTGCTCGAGGCTTGCTGAGGAAGCCTTCATCCTGCAGATGATGATGATGATTTTAGAGTGAGAGAGAGGGTTGGCGGTCTCACTCACCAGTTTTGATTAAGGTTCCATGTGTGAGCCAAAACATTAACATTGTCCATTTGTATGTGTTTGCTATGGCCTTGCCCCAGATGTCCCTTCTACTCTCCTTTTAATTAATAATCACATAGTGTGTATAAATTGCTACATTGGCTGTTATGGAAGGTAATTACTGATGGTTAGGTGAATGGAGTAGGCAGGGGTATAACTATAAGTAGTGCAGAGGGTGCAGTTGCACTGGAATACAGCATACAAGTAGAACCCATTTGACCATCTGCCCCAGGGTCCAATGGGTTCTAGTTATGCCTCTGTGAAAATATTTTTGTCATAGGGGGCCCTAAAATGTTTGCATCTAGCCCTGCAATGACTAGTTAAGCCACTGAGGCTGCCTAAATCCACAGACGAACTGTGGTTAATTCTCTAAGATGTTTTGGACAACCTACCTTCCGAGGTCCGTAACAAACTGTGTGCATGTGTACCTAGAAGAACTGATGCTGTTTTGAAGGAAAAGGATGGTCACAACAAATATTGATTTGCTTTAGATTTTCCTTCAGCGTTTTGCACACCTGCCTAAGACTTTTGCACAGTAATATATATATATATATACATATATATATATATATATATATATATATATATATATATATATATATATATATACTGAAAAAAAAAGAAACAAGCTCAAAATAACTTTTATTGTTCTCTGCATAAAATCAAAATTGTTAATCTTTCTCCAACAGTGCACAAAATGAATGCTGGCTCCCTTCACAATGACACATCCATTAAAACAAGAAGAAGGAAATAAAGAACAGAATGAGACTTCATAATATTCATTACAAATAAGTAAGTTCATTTCTCTGTTGTATTTTTGTATTTTACTTACAATGTCGTATTGTATAACAAGATGGGCTGTATAAGGTGTGTAAAAGCTCAAAGTGGAACCTTTAATCTAAGGTATCAGAAGAAAGATGAGCACATTTTAGCTCAAGGTTTAAAAGCACTTTACCTCATAAGAAACATCTTAAAGGAACAGTAAACGTTTTAAATGAAAATCTACTTTGTATTGAACTTTTCCTGCTGAGTAAAACAAAGGTATTCCCACTCCCGGCATTTTTTATTATTATTCAAAAACTATTAGTTCAAATCTGTCAAACTCTCTGGAAGCAAAGATTCAATTAGCTTGATTCCAAAAACCTCAAACTGACAGGAAGTGATCCATGGATCTTACTTTCTGAAAGTTCAAACTGACAGGAAGTGGCTCAACAGTTTCTATCACATTCTATATGACTGTTTTCAGTGACTCACCTCGCTCATAGAATGCAACAGAAAAAATGAAATCCAGCCACTAGAGTGAACTGTTAATGTAAAAAAAGCAGTTTAAACTGTAATAAATCTGGAAAGATGCAACTCCCAGCAGTGAGATAACCCTTGTTTTACTCAACAGGTCCTACTATATATATGTTTTTTTCATAAAGAGGTTACTACTTCTGTAAAAGTAGACTTTTAAGAATTTGATAATCTATAATCTACATGTGCTCATCCTCTTCCTAATACCTTGGAAGAAAGAAACCTGTGTGATAAACAGATAATAGAAAGAAAAACTCACAGCACTAATATAACATAATATGTACATAAAATAAAAATAAGAATTCAAGTGAATAAGGCATGGAGGGCAGCAAGGACAAGGGATTCTCCAAAATCCCAAAATGGCCCAAATCCCAAAAGCAAGAGCTAAAATAGAAAAAAACTGACCTGGGCTCCTCCAAACAAATTATTCAAATGTGCACCCTGTATAGTGTATATATTATACCATTGTGTAAATACATATGTAAAAAATGAGGTTTTGTTTGCATAGTTTGGCCAAAGCATGTCTAAATCCTCAAGGTACCTCAGTTCAAGTGATGCCTTATCTATAAGTAAAATATTGAAAATGAAATATTTTGAAGAAACGCATAAGCCTTGGTGCTATCTAAACTTAAAAATCTCTCTGAAGATACCTTGTAAATAAATTAATTAGCTAGAAATCGCTAATTAAAAACAAATAAAAACCTTAAGATTAGACTCACCTTTTGCAAACCAATGTAGACCCACAGCAGGCCAGCGGAACCCCAAGAGGACTGACAGTGCATCAGTCTCCTTTATCGGACTTTTCACCTACCCCTACAGACTACACAGTAGTTGCATATTATCTTGATTGCAAATAAAGGACAAGCAGGCCAGACTTATGGCTACACACCATGTCTTTAAAGGGATAGTAATGTTTCATAATAAAAGCAGCTCTAATTAATCATCATAGTATTTGGATGTTGGAGAGTGTTATTTCAATTCTGTCAGAGTTGTAGTTCAAGAGTAATTCAATGACAAAGTATCCCCCTTCCGCCCCTTTTACTAATGTAACACTGTTCAACCAGATCAGAAGGGAGGTGCCCAGGTAGACTGCAGAGAGGGAAAATCTTCAATTAAGATAAGGGAAAAACCTGAAAAACTTGTCCAGGGGGGCAGGGCTTTCATTGTTATCATAGGAAGAAGATTGTCCCCTTCTGTTACCTGTCTGGTCTATGGAATGGATTCCACATTTGAGAAGAGATGGCTTACACTAGGTAAAAGGGGCGGGAGGGGAAACTTTGCTTGTGAATATCTGTCAAACCATAAAGGTTTGAGAGATAAGACATATCGTTCTTCATGTTTTTTAATGCCTACAAAATAAAATAAAGATAAAACAAAGTATTACTATCCCTTTAAAAACCCTCCCCTTGAATAGCAACACAGGTGTCAATGTAAATTTTAGGTGTATTTCATTCATATTTTATAAATAGTGAGATAAGGTGAAGAAGCAGCTAGAATGGGTAGGAGAAAATTATGGAATGGGTATGCTGCTTCTCGACTATTTGTTTGATAAAACCTTAACCCTTTGAGTGCCAGAGGGGTACGCAATGCATTGCTTTGAAATGCGTTGCGTACCCCTCTGGCACTCAAAGGGTAAATGAAACACTAAAACCTAAAATGATCTGGGTTTATATATACTTAAAAGCCTTGCACTCCATGCTAGCCTCTGTAAAAATTCTTCATTTTTTTTCTGGGGCCTGAAATTGTCTCTTATACATGCAATGTGGTCCCATTCCTGCTTTGTCCAGGGCTTCCCTTTCCATAGCAATTTTAATAGGTATCTCAGAAATGCTAGCGCTGTACTGTCTCAATACGGTAACAGACCTAGCTATGCAGAAACAGTCATTCTTTTCTGCATAAGGTAGTCTACACATGTTTTAAGGATTAAAGTTTTTGATTAGATTTTAGAGTTTTAAATTATATAAACCAATTTCATGTTTAGGTATTAATGTTCCTTTAAATGCCCCATGAGAGAAATACTGACTGTTCACAGTGTGTAATCAACTCATTTCATGGGTGTTTGCCCATAAACACATGATAAAGCATCTTTTAGACAGTAAATCTCCTTGCTACAACATGAGGTAATTGTGTGTGTGTGTTTTTTTTTTAATTTAATTCTTCTGGTCTAAAGCAAAACATGCTTTTACTTCTAATCTATCAACATAATAGTTTCAGAGGAAAAGTACAGCACTTTGCAACAATGTAGGATTAGTATTTAAATGCTGGAATAAGTAAACACATTTGCAGATCATCAGAGATTCCAGTTGAGACACTTACTTTTGAGAATCGAGTTAATAGCATTTCTACAGGCTGTACCAAAACTTTCTCTGTCAATAATTTGTATGTTCTAAGTTATTATCCTCGAATGTTGAGATTCATCGATAAAAGTTGTTGGATGTTAGTACTCAGAAGCCTTTTTTGGTTGGGGAGAAAAGAAACAAAGTAAACACCCCCCCCCCCCCCCCCCGCTGATCCACCTTGCAACATTTTAGAGCAGTGTTTCTCATCCCCTGCCCTCAGTGGCTACTAACAGGCCAGGATTTGAGAATTTCATTTTAAGAGCACAGGTGAGTTAATCAATATGACTGAGACTCTGATCAACTTACTTGTGTTCTAGCAGGGAAATTCCTAAGTCCTGGCCTGTTAGTGGCTACTGAGGGCACGGGTTGAGAACCTCTGTTTCAGATCTTAGAAAAAGTGGAAGCAGCATTTTAGAGTACAGGTAGATAGTCTACAGAACTGCAGAAAATGTTGAGCCACAATAACCACCATACTCCATTAGCCAAAGGATGACTAAGGAACGATGAAGACTGAAGTCAAAGAAGGGATGGAGGCTATAAGATTGGCATAGTTGGCTCACAATGGGGGCTATTCACTAAGGTGTGATAAAGAGGTGATAAAGTGGAGATTACTTTTCCAGTGATATCACTTCTCCAGTTCCTGTTATTCTATGGAGCCAATTCACTAACATTTCTTACGTTTTGGAGATGTTAGTGAATAGGCTCCACAGATTAACGTAGGAACTGGAGAAATGATATCACTGGAGAAGTCATCTCCACTTTATCACCTGTTCATCACACCTTAGTGCATACCCTCACTGAGTCATAAAATTGGTGTAGTTGTGACCCAACCCCTTACACTACATATGTTGGTACGACACACAAAACCGTGATACTTATGGGGTAATATAATGCAGTATGTACTCCATCCTAATCAGAAATTAAGCTTGTAAATTGAAAGCAAATTTATGGGCTCTTAATTTACTGCTTTTCTTCCATACAAAATGATTAGTATTCATTAAAATAGCACATACAGCTCTACTTATGAAATATACCTGGGTCTAGATTCACTAAAGGTCGATGTTGTGGCAATATGAACTTGTCAATATGTTTGAAACACTTCAACATTTTGATCCACACACACATCGACATATTCACTAAAATTGTCTGATGCAAGGGGAGGATTGGAGAAGGTCCCTATTAGCATACAGGACTGTCAAATTGCTGTTGATGTGGAAGGGATGTCCTCCGTTCAGACATCACCAACACTATGACAATTCTGAAGTTCAACAGCATTCTCTCTGTTTCTCTACTAGGCCAGTAAGGGAATAAAAATAAGGCTTTCAGCACCATGGACAGCATTGAATGCCATAGGGATGTGCATTGCTCACCCCTGTGACACTCAAAGGCTTAAAATAATAAAAAAATATAGTGCATTACACAATTATCCCCTAACCTATGTATCATATATTATATATGTTCTGCATTCCCAGGGGAACAAGATTGGGGTCATACAGCATCTATGGGGATTTGAAGCTACCACTTGTCCCCCCAGCCTTGTTCCCTTGACCGCTGATAACCACAGATCCCCATGTACACTGTCTGACCCTCTCCAGCCTTTTCTCCTTGCCCACTGCTATCCACAAGTACCCATTGCCACTGCCTGGGCAAGAGAAAAAGGCTGGGGGTGTCAGGCAGTGTATATGGGACTAACACACAATGGTGTTGTTCCCCACATTATAGAAATCAAACACAGAGTGCCCCCTTTCAACATATTAACCCTCCTTTAGTAAGTCAACATATATTACTCCCATTCAACATACAAACTTTCTTCGACATACACTGCCCTTTGTTTGACATACACTGCTATTATGCCGGCTCCAGCAGAAGTGTTTGTAGTGGTCACCGGGTTAATTTGTGAGAAGTACAGCGATGTACTTTCATGAATTAATCAATCACCCAGTTTTTAATGACCGGGTGATTGATTCATTCATAAAAGCTCAGTGCTGTGCTTCTCATGAAAGAACACGGTGACAGGGTTCACTACAAGCACTTCTGCTGCAGCCGGTTTTATACCGGCTCCAGTAATAAAGGAAGGCCTTCCTTGTCACCTGCATGGATCACCTATCCTACTGGGTAGGTAATCCATGCTAGGGGGGTATCAGGAGAGGTCCCAATTCCCCCTTGAGGTATGAACTATATTTCTTTTCACAAAATGTAACATAACATTAATTACACATATACAGGCAAATTATGCAGACGCATACCTTGTCTATTAACTCTTTGAGTACCAGAGGTGTAGCAAATGCATTGCAAAGCAATGCTTTGCTACCTCTCTGGTACTCAAAGGGTTACATGTCGAATAAAAGGCAGTGTATGTTGAATAAAGGTCATTGTATGTCGAAGAAAGTTAGTATGTCGAATAGGAGCAATATATGTTGAATTACTAAGGGGGGGTTAATATGTTGAAAGGGGGCACTATGTGTTTGATTTCTATAATGTGGGGAACAACACCATTGTGTGTTAGCCCCATATACATTGCCTGACACCCCCAGCCTTTTTCCCTTTCCCAGGCAATGGCCATGGGGATATGTGGCTAGCAGTGGGCAAGTGGAAAAGGCTATAGAGGGTCAGAGAGTGTACATGGGGATCTGTGGTTACCAGTGGTCAAGGGAACAAGTGTGGGTGCAAAGCAGTTTATATGGGGTTTTATCGCTACCAATGGGAAAGAGAACAAGGCTGGGAGGGAAGTGGTAGACACAAATCCCCATAAATGCTGTATAACCCCCAGTCTTGTTCCCCTGTAAGTACAAAACATGTATAATATATGATACAAAGGTTAGGAAATAATTGTGTAGTGCTTGTTTTTTATTTTAACCCTTTGAGTGCCACCTGGGTGGACAATGCACATCCCTATGGCATTCAATGCTGTTCATGGTGCTGAAAGCCTTAACTTTATTCCCCTACTGGCCAAGTAGGGAAACAGAGAGAATGCTTTTCAACTTCAGAATTGTTCTAGTGTTTGTGATGTGTGAAGAGAGGAAATCCCTTCCACACTTGACATCAGGTCACAGCCCTCCCTGCTTGTGATTGCTTGAGGTGTGTTACTGCATAGGAAAGTACAAGGAGATCCCAGCTTCGTCAGCCTGAGGTAGGTGAAGTTGTGACTGTGAACTCCAACAGCAGAGGCTGCTATCAGAGTTAAGTGAATGTGTTGAAGTGCCACATTAACATATCAACACACCCACTTGCATACAAAAGTGTCTCATTATGCCTCATTTCCATATGGAAATAGGCCATTGTCGATGTGATGAATGAAAATTCGTAAGCCTGTCAGATTGATGTTGATGTGGGCATGTTTTTATTGGAGTGCTGGTGATGTAATGTCATAGACACTTTAGTGAATATTGTCCTGTGCGTACGACACTGCTCTGACAGCACATTGGCAATTTGTGCCCTCTTCAAATTTTAGTGCATCTAGGCCCTGGTTTTCATACAGTTTTGGAGCTAGTGCATTTATTTGGTTCAAAGAGTGCATCATTGATTCCAGTTCTCTAATAAGTGCTTATGTTAAATTATTCAAAATGATGCTGGATGATTGTCATGAATATGCTATCATCTAATTATTAAGTAAGTAAGTACTCATGAACATTCTTTTCCTATTGGAAATGTAAAACTTTTTTTTAAAGTTTCTATTTTTGTCCTTCCCCATTAATTTGGAATATATGTTATATGTGTCAACAGGAAACATTGTCTATGCGCTTTTGATCTTTTGTGTCTTATAGAAGTTGTACACATTTTCCAGATTATATTGATGCACCTAAATCAGTGTATTTATACAAACAGTTTATAAACTACGAGAGAGAGAAAAATAACTGCAGGGGCATTTCCATCGTTTGATGTAGCCTCCCATTAGAGGCATCCTCACCTTGGCTTCCTAACAATCATAATTTCTCTGTAAGTAACCAGTTGAATCCTGTGCACACAATTGTGGTCAATCTTCCCACAAATAAAATGAAAAACTATCATTAAGCTTAAAGGGTAAGTAACGCCCCTCAGCAATAACTACCCACTTACCTGAATATGACCAGAACATTCTATTATCCTTTCAGAATTTTCCCTTGCTTCTTGATTCAGTGGATAACATGTTCAATCAGTCCTGGATGCATGGACATCTGCGGGGGGTGGGGGTGGTAGGGAGCATCCCCCCCACACACACACACACTGGGTAAATATAGGGGCTTAGTTGGCTGGCCTGGGGGCATATTATGGCTTTGTCCCCCCCTGGAAACTTTTCTTAGGACATTCGTACCTTCAGGTCATGTCCATGAAGATGGACAGGGCAGTTTCTGGCAGGACTACAGGACATACACTCTGCCCATTGTACATGTTAATTTTAACCGTTTAATAAACAGAGGGATATGTTTCCCTCTGGTGCTTAAGTGTTAAGTAGGCTCATGCACTCTGCCTATTTCAGTTTGAAGGAAAAAAAAACTGCCAGCAATTGTTATGTCCGCCTCCATTAACATGACATACAGGACTGATTGAGATATTTTCTATTAAACCAAGGAGAAAGGGAAAAATTCATAGAGGCCATTAGGAGTTCCTGGCCATAAGTAGGAAAGCAGATAAATATTATAATGAGGTGTTACTTCCCCTTTAAATCAGTTGTTCTTATTGTGGTTAGAATAGGGTGGCCCACGGAATATATTTAAAGGGTAAATAACATAAAATGTATGTAGAAAATGTTCTTTACCCCAGCACACCAGGTTCTGTATCCGGTGCGAGATATCAGAAGGGGCAGTGCCACGTTATGACCCACAGCATCAGCAAAAAGGAGGGACGATGTCTGCACACAGAATTGTAGTTTAAGCGCTACTGAGCATGTTTATTAATCACCATTTGCACAACGTTTTGGGGAAATCTTCCCTTTGTCAGGTACACTGTAGTTAATCACTTACCATAGCCTTCAACTTCATAAATGATCACCACTGCACATATGCGAGATTATGTAATTCACCGGTGCCTTCCATATTGGATGTTCAGTACTGTAACGTGAAAAACTGGAGGTGAGTCAGACTCAAATGGATCATCAAATGTATCCTCCATTGAACGTACAGAAACAGTATTAAAGATTTTAATGAATTTTGTCAGGTGACCTTGCTCTCATCCAGCAAAACAATATAAATAAGACCACAGATGTTCAAGTGAAAGAGGAGGCTCTTAAAGTGCCCTGATCTCATTCTACCTCCCATATTCCTGAACACAAAACAAAACAGTGCATGAAAGAGAAGTGTCTCCTCTTTCAGGCAAACACACTTTCAATGTGAAGACCTGCAAGTTTAAAATAAAGTGTATGTTTGTGAAACTTTAAAAAGGGGGCTCTATAAAAGAGCTTATCATGTCCCCTTTGCTCCTAGGGTACAATAATACCTTTGTCTGAAAGTTGCATAATCTAGATTTCAGGCAAAGGGACCAATGATTGCATCCATGCTGAGTCACTTCATACTTACTAGGCAAAACTATCATTGACCTATAGCCACCAAATTGGAGTGAAATAGGATGCTTCATATCCTCTTCTATCCACAGCCCCCTATTTTTCCTACCAGACCCAAAGCAGCAGCTCCTGAAAAAGAAATATCCCTTTCCAGCTGAGGGTACCATTAACCTTTTATGTGTGGATGTTGTCTTGGGAGACATCATACCTTTTAGGGCCTGACTACAGCTGATATCTCCCAAGACATCATGAACTGAAAGGGGGCACTAGCTTCCATTTGTAGGGCTATGGAAGGCAGAGTACTACACTTAAAAGATCTACAGCACTGGGATCTTCATGGTTCCATGCTGGAGTATTTGAGGCCATATTATGATGTTCGTTGACATGAGCAGTTGTTGTCACAGTATGGCATCTCCCACTAGTACCACAATAAATACACTCCATGAAGTGTAATGGGGACAATAAACCTTTGCAATATGTCACACATGCTCAGACCTCTTTCAGACAAGAGTATATATACATTTTATAAGCTCTTTGAAAGCAAGCCTGACATAAAGACACATTAAAATTCAGCCCAGAGCTATACTGGCGATGTATTTTTTGTGTTCCTGCCCTATATCAGTCCATATCAATAGGGTACTGATTTTTATGGGAAAGCAGTAGCTACACTTGGAAATTCTATGTATTTCAGTTATTTTAGTAATATATAATACTTATTTTTATATAGTGCCAACTCTGCAAATGTTTATGCACACTAGCATAGGGGAAAATCCAAGTGACCCCTCATTGGAATCTGTTGGCTGCATAGTTCCACAATTATGAACTTTTTGTTTGTACAAGTAATTATTATGAACATTTTACTTTATGTATGTCATTCAAAAATAGAAAGCTTGGTGCTTTTGGAGTCCCCTTTTGTATCTCAATCCATCAATACCAATGGGGTACCATTTTCCACAGAAATAAAGTATCTACTGAATGTAGTAGAAATTTCAATGTTCTTCAGTGATTTTAGAATTTTTGAAGGAGTAGAGATATAATAAAAATAAATAGATAATGTTTCCCTTTAGTGCCACCTTTTGGAAACATTTGTGTGCCCTGTCCTAGGGTTAGAAGGTCCATTTGTCTTCTTTGCAAAATGTTAAAGTAAGCATGTTCTATTTTAAGAAATGTAAAAAGCACATATATTGCTGTATGTGCAGTTTTGTCAGCTCTTCTTCAAAGATTATAGCATCTCTTAAATGGTAGAAATGTGAAAAATAAATCGCTATGGTTCCACCGTCTTGAAACATTTGTGTGCCCCAGCCTTGGGTTAGAAAGACAAGTGACCACTTATTAGATGTGTACGGTTCTTTACAAAATTGAAAAACATATCTGTCTTTTCTTCATGTTGTTTTTTCAAGAATTTTTATCCTGGCATGCCCAATTTCATGCAATGTAAGAAAACGAAAGGATTGTAGGTGTATTTTTTATCATGGAAATTCCCCCTGATTGAAAATCCATTAATATTTCTATCGTTTCTCTACTTCAATGAAATCCCCACAAGAACTTTGCCAATTTCCAGCTATGATTTCTGTTGGAGCGAGAATTCCCACTGCAACATTAACTGACATTGTTGGTGACACTATCAACAAATCACTTCTGCTCCTCCCTGTAACTATACAGAGAACTGATGAGCACCAATACCACCTAAATTAATCAGCTTGAGATCTCCCTCTTTGCCTCTACACTAGTTAGCATCAACATTTCAGTAGGTTTTTTTTTCTCTTCCAAATACAGTCTAAATGTTCACAATGAAGTACAGTATAGAACTGTTAACTTCAGAACCAACAGTTTATAAACTGCAATAAAGGATAAACTCGTTGTTAACTGAGTTGACTAGAAATACTATTGGTAAGAGTTATGTCTGTGTTGCTGTAACATCAAGTTGCATTTAGTGAAGGATATACATTTTGCTACGAATTGTACATATTTGTGATACCAATAAGACCTGCTCTTTCTGGTAAGATAGTAGGGCCTTTAATGGTTAGAGATTAGATCTAGGATCCTTATTCTGGTTGTCAATGGGGTTAGTGACAATTTTAGCATCTTCCTGTGAATTAAAGGTAATTATTCTATTTATTATATGTATTTTGGATTTACATTTAATCAGATTACTGTTTGAGCATCCTAATAACAAGATTGTGATCTGAAAGTCAGTTCTCACTGTTTTTGGGGCAGATTAGAACCCTTTTGTTCTAATAGCTGGGTAACATATATGTTTTTTCCAGCCACCATCCCTGTGAGTAGAAACTCTTGAGTTGGTGTGGTGAAGGTGATATGGTCCATTTTGTGAATCTATTACATTAGGAGCATTTCCCCTTTTCTCTTTTTCCTTCGAAAGCATAGCACAGCATCAGGTGCAGCATAATACCACAGTATAGGCTTGTTCCTCTTGCTGTTGTCTGTGTGGATGTAAGGGTGTCAGCATGTGTAACACAGTATGTCCCTGTACCCCACCTGCCCAGTAATGAACTGGGTACTATCAATACCAAATCAAGCAATTCCAGCTCCCTCTCTTTCCCTATCTGCCTACACTAGCATGTCAACATTTCAGGATCTTTTCTCTCTCTCCCAAGCACAGACTGACAAAATCAAGTAAACTGATGCAGTCTTACATACTGGATAGATAACACCAGTTTGGAAATCATAATATTATTATTGATTTCAATGTAATTCAATGCAAAGAAAAAAAAGCAGAAAACAATGGAATACTGTATTTTCCTCTTGAATTCCTAGAGATGGCCATTTTTCACATGGCACTTGTAAGGCAAAAGCTTTCTCTCATTCCTACCTGCCACATCCTACAGAATATCACATTTTTTCTGGGATGGACAGTAGCTATTAAACATAATAGGAAATTACAAACACAGATCTGTTTTTTTTTCCTTTAACATGCTACTGTACTTATCTATTTTTTGTTTTACTTGATTCTTGTTAGTTGCTGTTAAAGTTTAAACAGACAAGGGATTTTTTTCTTTTAAGATACTGTATATGTCTGTGAATATTATCACATGCTCTTCTATATGCAAAATGGACAATTTGTTTTTGTATTAAGGTTCCTTTAATCTCTTGGATTCTAAAGACTTCTGCAAAGAATTGTTAGAGCTAGAAGCCATAGAATAAATTGAATCTGGAACATTTTTCTGATCCTTACCATTTGGAAACCATTGTTGCCTAGTTTATAATATGCCAGCAAACTGCCTAGGATTGCTGACTTGCTTAAATGTAGTATTTTTAATATTTTACAACTCCTAGGCTTCCTATATTTAAAGACATGTTAAGATAAACCTACAGCACTTACTGCAAGGTTTTTTTTTAACTCGTTCCATAAAAAATACAATTCTGTGTTGCCTTCAAATATTTTGAATTCTTTCCAGATTAATGGAACTGTGGTGTGTTTGGAAAACATGTAATCGTTTCTGGATTTGATCAATATTTATGTCAGACAGTCATTCTTACCATCCAGAAGACACATAATTGTGAAATTTAACCATTTTTTCCATCAGAATAATTGGATTAATGTAGAGAGAAATTGATTTTCCTTATGTTGGTTTTCAGCCCACCTATAATTACATTTTGTTTAGATTGTTCAAAAGACAGGGTTTGTGATTCATTATAACTATTGCAATACTCCTGCTTATTTTATGATTTATTAATATAATAATCATATCTCTATATATGTTAACAGAATTGGTGAAAACAATTTGTTCATGTGCATAATTGTCATCTAATATAATAACAATATTTCAGCCTTTGAAATTGCTTTAAATTGGTTTTGTTTTGTGTTTTTTTTATAATGTGTGACATTGATATATATTTTTCCCATCAGAAAGTGTTACTAGGGGCTGCAAATTGTACTCATGTCGCTATATAAGTATTTTTTAGTAAATGATATAGCCTCCAAAGTAAAGTTTTGAAGGATTATGGATTCATACACTGCAGAACTCTCAAATGACTATCATTTCATTATATTGGGCAATAACATATACTGATAGTATTTTCAATTCTGAGAAAAATAACATGGGAGGAAATAGCAAAACAGAAGCAGTTCCTATCAGATATATATTTGGGATAAACACTGACTTTAGTTGGCCCAATTAAATGGGCATTCATTAAAATGGCACTCAACCCTCTGATCCTTCTGTTCTCCACACTTGATTGTACTATTTAATACCTTTGTATGTCTACTCCCTACTGTAAAGCGCTGCGGAATTTGTTGGCACTATATAAATAAAGATAATAATAATAATAATAAACTCATGTCCAACACATGGGTTATGATGAGTATGAAGGAACATTATAATATATTTTACATTATACCCTTTCAAACTTCCTGACAGTGAAGAATAGATCTATTTTTAGCCAATGATTTCCAACACGTCTCCATTCATAATAGTAGATATTGATTTATATTAAGACATATTATTAAAAACTCTTATGAGCCAAATCTTGAAGCAAAGTGCATCATGTCACTAAGTGTCTTTTCCCAATAACAAGACCTTCACCTGAGCATGCTAGTCTAGGAGAATAGTACAAAGAAGAATTCGGCCTAGATTCACTAAAGGTTGATGCTGTGGCAATATGATTTTGTTGATGTATTTGAAACACCTCAATATTTCTATGTACACACACATTGACATATTTACTGAAATTTACAGATGCAAGGGGAGGGATGGAGAAGGTCCCTATTAGTATACAGGATTGTTGACGTGCTGTAGATGTGGAAGGGCTTTCCTCCCTTCACACATCTTCAACACTACCACAGTTCTGAAGTTTAAGAGCATTCTCTCTGCTTCCCCACTTGGCCAGTAGGGGAGTGGAGAGAATACATTCAGCATTACTCTCTTATACCTTTGATTGCCATAGGGATGTGCATTGCTCACCTCTGTAGCACTCAAATAGTTAACACAATCACCCCCTTAGCTCTGTATCATATATGATGCATGTTTTGTACTCCCAAGCAAACAAGGCTGAGAGTCAGGCAGCATCTGTGGGGATTTGTTGCTACCACACGCCCCCCAGCCTTGTTCCCTTGCCCACTGGTAGCCAGAGAACCCCATATACACTGCTTGGCCCCCAGCTTTGTTCCCTTGCCCACTAGTAGCCACAGATAAAATCCAAAAAATATGTTTGGCGCTAAGGTTTTCTAAATCTCCCTCCACCTTCTAAAATCTCACATATAATAAATTCAACAACAAGAAAATATGTGGAAGATTATCAGTAGCTGTAATATTCCAATCTTCTTTTTCAATAAGCTGGGGTTGGGAAAAAAGCTCTTTTTCTTTTTTCTCTTTTCTCAGAGAGGGATGCTGCCCATTCGTAGAGCACCGGTGGAAGGTGCTTGGGAAACTATAGAATAGAAGCAAAAAGACACAGGCGCAAAACCTCCTACGAGCGTATCTGTTAGGATATAACTCCACAAAGCCCCATAATAATAATGCTCACCAGAGTTGAACATAGAAAGAGCCCATCATAAATCGATAATATCTTCACTCTTCCCAGTGAATACACAGCTCTCCACGATGAAAGATTCCAAAGTATTTATTTTCAAAAGTTCATTAAAAGTGTATATGCCAACACACAATAACGCCCCCGACGCTATTAATTCCAAAACCACGGAGGGAAGAAAATTCCAAATATCAAACAGTTTTTATAACTCAGTATAATTCATCAGCAAAACAAATTCGGAAAATTTTTGAGAAAAATTGGAATATTCTTAAAGAAGATCCTCTCTTACAAGAAGTCTTACCTGAGAAAAGTGTTATAATTTTTAAGAAAGCTAGGGATATTAGATCCTACATTGCACCTAGTAAACCAAAAAAATTAAAAATGGCAAAGATGACGGATCTGTGTAAGAGTCAAAATCAAACAGTGGGAAACTTTAAGTGCAATATCAAATCCTGTTTGAATTGTACACACATGGAGGATAAAGCTAGGGCTTTTTCAGGCTTAGGCTCTACTAAAATATTTACTATAAAATATTTTATAAGCTGTGGTACAAGTTATGTGATATATCTGATCACTTGTGGATGTGGGATGGAATATGTGGGTCGTACCACAAGGACACTCAGAGAAAGGCTGGGAGAACACAGAAGAAGTATCCAGAAAAAAGTTCAAGAACATAGCGTACCCAGACATTTCAATGAGTGTCCAAGTGGTGGTATAAATAACTTCAAAGTGAAAGGTATAGATTTTATACCTAGACAAGTTGATAATAGATTTGCGGAATTATGTAGAAAAGAATCCTTTTGGATTTATACGTTAAACACATTGACACCGAATGGTCTAAATGAAGAATTGGACTTGTGGTGTTTGTAAGTTTAATCTCCTCCCAAAAAAGAGAAAAAAGAAGGGGTTCTAATTATATAGAAAAACTGTGAAAAGCCCAATTTAAATAAAAAAGTATCTAATGAGAAATAAATCTAAATAAGGAAAAGATGAAAATAGAGAAAAAGATCTAAACAAAAGAGAAATAATAATAAACATCATAATGAATTATTAATATATCTTCTCTTGTTCTCCATTTTAGTCTAAATTGTGAATTTGAGAGACTCCTAAGTTAGGAGAAACACAATTATATCCAGTTAGTATTATTTGTTTTTTAGTATTTTTTAAGTTATTTTGTTTTAAATATATTTGATATCTAGTTTGATATCTATTTTAGGATGATGATTGTGTATTTTATGAGTAGGAGATATAATCTTATGGATGAGTGAGAATGTATATAATACAGTTATGGTTGTTTCCATACGTCCCATAGAAAATACTAACCCCGTTGTAAAGTAAGGAAAAATAGTTTAACATCTATATGTAAACGTTCAGAACTAAATGTCATAAGTGGATTAAGACTTAATACATAAAAAGCTGTTTACTGCAAGCCTCTAAACTCCCAATGTGGATCGATCATTGGTATGCGTTCCACGATTGAAACGCATGGGAGAGGTGAGCAGGCAGCTTTTGATAGTATACAGGAAATTATGTCAAATCGCGGAAGCCGGATACTTCCGGTTACACACGGGGATGAACGTGGGACTTATGGAAAACTATAAAAGGTAAATAATAAAATTTATTTCATTCTCACACGAATTGTACCCTTGAAAAAGTGTCAGAGCTGATACGAAACGCGTTGGGGGCGTTATTGTGTGTTGGCATATACACTTTTAATGAACTTTTGAAAATAAATACTTTGGAATCTTTCATCGTGGAGAGCTGTGTATTCACTGGGAAGAGTGAAGATATTATCGATTTATGATGGGCTCTTTCTATGTTCAACTCTGGTGAGCATTATTATTATGGGGCTTTGTGGAGTTATATCCTAACAGATACGCTCTTAGGAGGTTTTGCGCCTGTGTCTTTTTGCTTCTATTCTATAGTAGCCACAGATCCCCATGTACACTGTCTGACCCTCTACAGCCTTTTCTCTTTGCCCACTGCTAGCCACAAATCCCCATGGGTACTGCCTGGGAAAGGCATGAAGGTTGAGGTTGTCAGGCAGTGTATGTGGGTCTAACACACAATGTGTGTTCCTATTGCTGCCCAACTTTCTATTTTTCCAACATGATGCACCCCCAACTAAATCTGACATTTAGTGTCCTGTACGCCTGACTTGATGCCCCCAGCTAAATGCAACATATAGTACACGTACATCTGACATTATGCCCCCCCCCAGCTAAAGTTGACATATAGTGTCCCCATACAGTTAACCCTTTGAGTACCAGAGGGGAATGCATTGCTTTGCGTACCCCTCTGGCACTTAAAAGGTTAATAGGCACTGTATGCATCTGCATAATGTTTGAGTATATGTTAGAAAATATGTGAGTTGTATTAAATATAATTCAGACCTCCCAGGGGACATTGGGACCCCTCCTGATGCCCCCTGGCATTGATCACCTATATACAGCAACCAGAATTCTATTGCTGCCTTCTTCTCCTTCCTACTCGAGCCGGCTGCTTGTTTAGCGATCTCCAGCTTGAGTAGGACTCCCCTACTGAATTGAGTCTTCTCAAGAAGCCGGGTGATTGATACATTCATGAAAAGTGGAAAAAAAACAATAAAAAATAAAAATCCACATACATTTATGGAAATCTTTATTTCTACAGCTGAAAAAGTACACCATAAATAAAAAAAATTATACCAATAAAAAAATTGTGAAAGCATTTGCATGTCTCAAGCATTAGCTGCAGCTACGGATTATGAATAGTGGCTTGCAAATAAAAAGAAATGCAAATGTTTCTGTTTAATTAATGGTGACATCTATTATTTTTTTGCTGTATATTTTGCTCTTTCATGAAAAGGCATGTTGTTGCAGCCTCTTATACAAATAAAGAGCATATATTACATTTGAGTTTATTATGCTTGAAATTATATGTGCTATGTTTTAGCCAGTGGATGTAATCCTATAGTCAAGGTAGAGGAAAATAGTTAAAGGCATAGTAATGGTCAATTTTAACATTGTTTAATATTTTAGATATTATGAAAGAAATCAATTGATGCCAACCCAATCTCTCAAACCTTTATAGTTTGAGAGATATAACCTGATAAATTTCCCCCCACCCACCCCTATCACAGACGTCAGCCTATAGCTGACAGCAGGAGATTCTGGTCCCGGGACCGGCCAATGGCTATTCAGCAGAGCCGAAATAGTGCTCTCTAAAAACAAATACTTCAATGGAATGGTCTACATAGTGTGCTTGGTGTTAAAATTAACCATTACTATCCCTTTAAATTGTGTTCTCCTCCCATTCGCACAACAAATAAAAAATCTATTCATTTATGACATAACCTACAGCCATTTTAGCATTAACCACTCTAGGGATAACATTTCTGATATTAAATACAAAGATTAAATGGCTTCTCCTACTGATATTTTAACCTCCACAAACACTAAGATTCAAAAGTCTTTGTTGTTATTGTAACCTTCAGACACACTAGGGTTAAAATGTAACTTGTTGCTACACACAAAAAGTGACATATTTTCCTACTGACATATTATTGTGCTAATATACACCAAGGTTATGAAAAATAGTTTCACTGGCAGTATTATTTATCCTTTATAAACAGATGCTTCCTTTTCTTTTGAGAAATATTGCAATTATATGAATCCTGTGGTGCTAAGGGCATTCACGTGGCTCTTGCAGATACTAAACATTGATGCAAAACTCTATAATACTGATTGTGATAGATTTGATCTTCTGCATTGTAGAGATTATGGATAGGCAGAACCCCTTTATAATGATTTCTCAGGATTCAGTTCTACCCAATGATAACTGGAGGGGCCCTCGGTTATCATTGGCTTAGCGCTGACTCCTGAGAAATTGTTATATTGCTGTGGTTCGACTTTGTGAGGAATGACAGCAGCAGAAACGACGTGTGGAGTCCTGATAATTGAATTTAAGATTTGCCTTTAAGAAGTGCCTCTGAGTATCAGCGCACCTATTGTGATAGGCAAAACCTTTTGCCTCAAAAATACACATGCACAAAAAAATACCTTCTGTAGTGCTGGCAAATTCCAGAAAAAAGTATCAGTTTCCAACTGTTTTCCTACCTTTTTCGTTACACTGAAATCAATCAATGATAAAAATGTGTTTACCCCATGTGAGAATTTCCACCATGTATTCCCTCCGTGATAACATGAAAAAGGTGCCTGTGTCCCACATGTTGTACAAGCAGGTAACTAGTGTTATGGGCATTTCTACTCAGCCTGCTAACAATTTTTTCAAGACTTATTTAGCTGTTGGACTCAGCCTGCTAACTTCTGCTTTCATGTGGATTTCTCCACATTAGCATTCAGCAGCTGTAGTATTGCAGTGGGAATTCTCTCTGCTGTAAAAATCATTGGTGGAAAACTGCAAACTTCTCGTAGGAAATTCATTGACTATAAAGTTGAACATTTTATGTAGTTTCCATGCATGGGCATTTCCACATAAAAAGCAGGAAATTGTGTTAACTGTGAAAATTCTAGAGAAAAAAGCATATAAAGTAGAGACTGCAGCTCATTCCAACCCTAATCTAGCTGAAGTGAATAATAAACATAGTAACATAGTTGCGAAGGTTGCGAAAAGACATGCAACCATCAAGTTCAGCCCATATCAAATTACCACTACTGATTCAGAATAAAGCAAAAGGAAAAAAACATTCAAGCCATTTCCAATTAAGCTCCAAGTGGGTAAGAAAGGTATCCATTTGTTTTTCAAAAGCTAGAAAGGTATCCAGATGTTTCTGAAAACAGCTATAGTATCTGCAAGTACAGCATCCAGAGGCAAATTAAAATATAACATTATTCCCCTTTCTTCATTTGCATTTGATGACATAGGTCTTTCACTGGACTCCAAATGATCAGATGTATTACACAAAGAGCTATGTGTTCATTTGAAAAGTGAAGTAATTCTAGGGCAAACCAATAACACTATAGGGGAAAAATATTTAAATAGGGATTTAACCCCCAATGCATTGGAGACTTCTCTGTTATTTGAATGGTTAACCCTTTGAGTGCCAGAGGGGTACGCAACGCATTGCAGAGCAATGGTTTGCTTATCCCTCTGGCAGTCAAAGGGTTAAAGCCCCCTTCCAAATCAATAGAATTTGTTAGTTCTTCCCTACAATGTAGTTGTTTGCCCCAGAATTCGTCTATTTTTCTTTTGAACATAAGGCTTAGGGCGTGATGTTCAAAAAGATATTGTAACGAAAAACTTTTGGATCTTGAGTTGGTGGTTTAAAGAAGGGCAATATTTTCAGAAATAAATCCGTCACATTTGAAAACGTGTTGTAAAGAATTAAAATGGTGGTAAGATGAGATTGATGAATATTGCCTTTAAAAATTCTGATATTAAAGTGTCTTTCATTTTGTCTTTGAAACAAAAATGTTCAAAGAAACATACTTTTTTTGTACTTAAAATAACAAATTAAAAAAAGTTTAGACCATTTTTAGTTTGTCAGAGAAAATGACATTAATCAGACAAAAAATTGATGGCTAAGAGAATATTGTTTTCAGAAAATATCTTACAATGTGACTGTAGATTAAAGGGATAGTTATACTTAATATGTAAAAAAGAGGATTGTAGTCTTACCTGTTAAATCCTTTTCTCTTAGTCCATACAGGTTACTGGTAGATTCGGGTAGGCGATCCACCCCTTTAATTGTAGGCAGGAACAATTCTAGAATTGTATGCAGGGGGTTAAGCCTACCTTCCCTCCTTGGCTGCAGCTAGCCAACCAGCTCCAGAAAGATTTGAGACACTAACTATTGAGTAGATAGTAGAAGGTAAAGAAGACTCCTGTGAGCATGACCCCGAAGGACATCTACGGTCTGCCAGAGGAGAGCCAAGCATGGTCCCTTGACAGGGTGGGAGACTAGTAACCTGTATGTACTAAGAGAAAAGGATTTAACAGGTAAGACTAAAATCCTCTTTTCTCTGTCGTCCAATACAGGTTTCTGGTAACTTTGGGATGTCCAACCATTGAGTTTTCCAGAGGCGGGAAGTAAGGCAAGGACCAGGCACAAGGCCCCCAAAGTCACCAGAGCAGATATGAACCATCAGATCAGAGATAGCACAACAAACAATGAAGTGTCAATGGACACTGAACAGTGGTAACAACACTCCAAACTGTTATACAGCACAATGAATTAGAGCCAAAAGGGCTCAAAAGTGAAGGAAGCACCAAGAACTGAAGAAGATCCTAGACAGGCAAGACTGCCTCCAGGATTTTCCTCCCAAAGCTGGCATCAGCCGATACCAGCACATCAACACGGTAGTGCTTCGAAAAGGTGTGCACAGAGAACCAAGTGGCAGCCTTGCACAATTGATCAGCAGAGGCCTGATTCTTGTAAGCCCAAGAAGCCCCAATAAATCTTGTAGAATGAGCCGTGACCCGAAAGGGGGTTCTTCCTCAGCTCGTAAGTGTTACGAATAGTGGACTTGATCCAAGAAGAAATAGTCACTTTGGATGCAGTTCTTCCTGCCCTGGGACCCTTAGGAATGATGAACAGTGCGTAAGATTGCTGATAGACAATGTAGGAGATGTACATAAAACTTGAGGCAACGCACCACATCTAACAAGTGGAGATCCATCTCCTTGTCAGCGGTGGGGTCAGGGCAGAAAGAAGGCACCACCATCTCCTGATTGATGTGGAACTCCGAAACCACCTCTGGGAGAGACTCCTAAGAAGTGCGAAGCACCACCTTGTCCTTGTGAAATACCAAATAGGTTGGCTTACAGGACAGAGCATGTAAGTCCGTGACACGGCGAACGGACACGGTCACCAGGAGAAAGGCCATTTTCCATGTCAACAGGAGTGGAGGAATAGTAGCCAAGGAATCAAATGGAGGGAGCTGAAGAACGCCCAAAACCAAGTTAAGATCCCACAGAGGAGCAGGACTCTTGAAGGCAGGACAAGTATGAGCAATCCCCTGGAAGAAAACCTTGACATCAGGAAGGATGGCAATGCACCTCTGAAAGAAAACAGAGAGCACAGAAGTCTGAACCTTAAAGGAACTGAATCTGAGGCCCTTATCCAAACCATCCTGCAAAAAGGCCAGGACCGTATGCAGATCAAATTCCTGAGACAGGTCCTTGTCAGCACACCAAGATAGAAAGGTCGACCAGACACGATGGTAGATCATGTAAGAAACAGGTTTGCGGGCACTGAGCATAGTAGCCACCACCCCAGAAGAAAAAACTTTCTTCTTCAATATTGAGGATTCAATTTCCAAGCCGTCAAAGTTAGCCAATGAACATCCTCCTTCCACAGGTAACCCTGTAGACGAAGATCCGGATGGCAAGGGAGCTGGAATGGCTCCGACACTGACAGATCCAACAGCTCCAGAAACCAAGCTTGGCAAGGCCAGTACGGAGCAATCAGAATGACTGGACACCGTTCTAGTCGCAATTCCGTAACACCCTGTGCAACATTGGGAAGGGAGAAAAGATGTAGGCCAGAGGAAATAACCAAGGAATGGACATTGAATCCACCTCCAGAGCTAGAGGGCTCTTCCACCAAGAGCAGAACCTCAGAACCTTCCTGCTGTGTCTTGTCACCATCAGGTCAATGTAAGGAAGACCCCACTTCTGAACAATGAGGGTGAACACCTCTGGGTGCAGTTCCCACTCTCAGCCATCTACTGTATGTCATCTGAGGAAGTCCGCCATGACGTGTTCCTCTGCCCAGGACAAAATAGCCTTGACCTCTAACCAAGCTGCAAGACTTCTTGTTCCGCCCTGCTTGTTGATGTAAGCCAAGGCCGTGGTGTTGTCGGACTGTACCCGGATTGGACAGTCTTCCAGCTGAGATGTCCAATGACGAAGGGCATGAAATATCACCCAAAGCTCCAACACTTTGATGGGAAGGAGAGATTCCTCCAAAGACCACCAACCCTGAGCACTCATGCAACCTAGGACCGCTCCCCAGCCGGAGAGGCTGGCATCCGTTATCACAGTGGTCCAGAAGGATACCAGGAAGGACTTGCCTTTCAGCAGATTGGAGAGGTCGAGCCACCATGACAAACTCAGTTCCACATGAAGAGGGAGGGACACTGACATCTTCAGCAAGTCCGGCTGACCCCTGAACACCTGGATCATAAACCTCTGGAGTTCCCTGGTGTGCACCATGGCAAATGGGGCCGCTTCTATGGTGGAGATGAATTTCCCCACTAGCAAGGACAGCTTTTTGGCTGGAACTGGATCTTGAGCCAGAACCGCAGAAACCCTGTGGGCGATCTGGTGAGCTAACTTGTCCGTGAGAAAAATCATGCTCTTCTGAATGTTGAAGAGAAGGCCCAGGAAGACCAGCCGCTGGGATGGGACAAGATCTGACTTGTCCATGTTGATGATCCACCCATGATGGGTGAGAGCGTGTATGCATAGCTGAACCTACTGATGAAGAAGTTCCGCAGAGGGGGCTTTCAGAAGCAGGTCGTCCATGTATGGAGTAACTCTGAAGTCATCCTGGTGGAGGATGGACACTAAGGCTCCCACGACATGGTTGAAAACTTCAGGAGCTGAAGTCAGACCAAAGGGAAGAGCTGAAAACTGAAAATGCCCTCGTTCGCAGGAAAATCTGAGATACTGCTGGCTCTCTGGATGAATGGCGATGTGTAAATACATGTCCTGAAGATCCAGAGATGCAAGGAATTCCCCCAGGGACATAGCAGCAATCACCGTCTGTAGTGACTCCTGGTGATAATGAGTCTGGATCACAAAGGAATTGAGATCTTTCAGATCTAAAATGGGATGACAACTGCCATCTTTCTTGGAGACCACAAAAAGGTTTGAGTAAAAACCCATTCCTCTGTCCTGTACTGGAACCGGCTCTAGAACATCCTTATCCATAAGAGCCTGAATAGTGCTGTTGAACAGACGGAGTTTCTCTGCGCCCTGAGGCGTATGAGAAGGAAAGAAGCGAAAGGGAGGAAGAGAGACAAAAGGGATCCTGTACCCTTCTGTCACCACCTGTAAAACCCACGGGTCCACCACTGAGTCCTCCCAGATGCTGTGGTAGTGACGCAGATGACCACCCACAGCAGAGTGGGGACCTGGGTTCGATGAGTCATGCCGAAGAAGGCTTGGAAGAGTCCTTGGGCTTCCATTTCTGTTTGGGCTTAGAGGAGGCATGCGTAGCTGATGGAACCGTCTGGTTCGCCGGATGTGTCTCAGTCTGAAAGGAACAAAAATAAAGATTATGCTTAAGCAGCATTTTCTTCCTGGGGACCAAAGGTAGAAGGGTACTCTTACCCCCTGTGTCCTCACTGATCAGATCTTTAAGATCTGGCACAAACATAGAAGTAGCTTGAAAAGGTAAGGAGAGCAGTGCTTTCTTGGAAGCAGTGTCAGCAGACCAGGTCTTGAGCTAAAGAGCCCATCTGGCAACCACAGACATTGTGGAAACCCTAACCACCAAATGGATAGCATCAAATAAGGCAGCAGAAATATAGTGCTGTGCCTCAGAAATGTTGGCAAGAAGGTGCAACATATCCGAAGTAGGAGCACCCTGATGGACAGCCAAGGTGAGCTGTTCAGTCCAGACCGCAATGACCCGGTTTACCCACGCTGCAGCGAATGCTGGATGCATGGCAGTACCAGCAGTGGCAAAAATGGACTTGAGGGAGACCTCAAGTTTCTTGTCAGTCCAGTCCTTCAGAGCAGACACATCAGAAACTGGCGAGGCAGTAGACTTAGGTAGCCTGGAGATAGGAGCATCCACTTTGGGAGGATGAACCCACTGAGCAACCGCTGCCTCAGAGAAGGGATAAAGCTTGGCAAATTTCTTGGACACAGAAGGTTTCCTGTCCGGAAGCGGTCAAGAGAGGGGTTAGGTGGAAAGCAAATAAGGGGCTTTTTAGACTCCTGAAAAAAATCAGAAGGATCAGAAGGAACCTCCTGAACTAATGGAATGTTAAGGGTGTTCAAAACAGCCCTGATCAGGCCCTCGGCCGAGGGCTCAGGATCAGCCTCAAAAGGATCCCCAAAAAACTGAGAGGAGCCCACAGCAGAACATACCTCAACATCCTGTAGCCAAGATCCCCCCCCCCACAAAAAGCACCTGGTTACTGAGATAGCCACATCTAAGGGCATTGTCAGTTATGGTAATCCGCCTAATGGTGGTTTTCCATATCTAACAGGAAAATAAAAAATTTCTAAAATTATAGCAGAACTGTTCTCTTGCCTGTGTCTTCAACAAGGAACAAATCTTTCTGGAGCTGGTTGGCTAGCTGCAGCCAAGGAGGGAAGGTAGGCATACAATTCTAGAATTGTTCCTGCCTACAATTAAAGGGGCAGATCACCTACCCTTAAGTTACCAGTAACCTGTATTGGACAACAGAGAAAAATATATATTGGAGTGTTTATCCCCTGAGTAAAAAAAGGGTACTCCCACCACTGAAAGGTGTTTTATTCAAAAGTTATTACAGCTCAAAATTGATTTTTTTAGGTTCAATATCACAGTGACCTGAAATTGTACATTGGTGCTGTTGTTACACCATCCTATGGACAGCTCTGGTCCATAGACCATAAATCTCCATAGGATGGTGTAGCAACAGCGTCACTGTACAATTTCTGGCCACTGAGATATTGCACCTAAAAAAAAACAACTTTGAGCTGTAATAACTTTTGAAGAAAACACATTTCAGCAGGGGAATTCCCTTGTTTTACTAGGGGATAAACCCTACAACATATTTTTTTTCACATTTTAAATATTTCTATCCCTTTAAACCATGACCAATTTTTTCCCTTTGTTGTAGATGGTGGAATTGGATACAAAAAATGACAGTGATATGTCTGAGAACTGACAGACCGTGGTGCTAGAACTTTTTCATTTTGGGTACAGACAGTTTTAGTTACCACCATTTTTTGAACATTTCACCCTTAGTGTTAGTTACTACAGTGTGATGCACTGAAATATATATTCACCTTACAATTGTATAAAACGTCCTTAAAATGTAACACTATTTATAAATCTATTAAGCAGAGGCATATTCAGTGTACCCTGCATTCAAAGAGGGATTCCAGTTTTAGCTGTCCCCACTTTGAGTTCCCAGCAGTTCCTGTTTTACAGGAAGGAACTGTTACACTGTGGTCAGATGGTGATGGAGGAATGAGACTGTTTTGAATGCATAACACAAACACGTGACTGCATTTCCTTCAAATAGAAAGGGAAAAAGGAAGACATAAGAAAAAGGATAAACATAAGAACAGGGGCATAGGAACCGGGGTGGATGGGGGGGGGACGTATCCCCCCCCAGGAAATAATTTGGAGGGGACAGATAATGTAAAAATCCCCTCCAGGCACTAGGAGTACCAGCCTGGGGGCGGAGGCTCTGGGTGACAGGTATGAGGGGAGCACACTGCACAGTGCTTCCTCCTGCCAGTCACCTCCTTGTAGCGTGACCGAGCAGAGCAGAACACACGGGTAGAGGAGCTTCTGTATCCTCTATCCTGGACTGACAGGAAGCTGCTCGCCGAGCGCAACAAGCAGCTTCCTGTCAGACCGGGTAGAGGATCAGAAGCTCCTCTAATGCGGTCCACTCGGCCATGCTACAAAGAAGGTACAGAGGGGCTGGCAAAGTGACACACAGGGGGGCACAAATGCTACCCCCCACAGATCTGAGGGGGTTCCTATGACTCTGCATAAGAATATGCTGAATAGTTCCCTATATTTTGGGCCTCAATTCACAATATCGCCATTAGCCTCAGAAGTTTTAAAAAGTGCTCTGCTATTAACCCCCTGAATGCTTTGCAATCATACCTGGGAAGTTGCTTATCTTGAGCCCCACTCAGGTGCTGCTGACCAGAGGATGTCAGTGACATGATTTGAGTCATAAAGGGAGTGTGGCTTAATTGTGTGGGTGTAGCTTAAAGGGATAGTAATACTTCGTTTTATCTTTATTTTATTTTGTAGGCATTAAAAAAACATGAAGAATGATATAAGTCTTATCTCCCAAACCTTTATGGTTTAAGAGATATTCACAAGCAAAGTATCCCCCCCCGTTCAGCCAGATCAGAAGGGAGGTGCCCAGGTAGACTGCAGAGAGGGACAATCTTCAATTAAGATAAGGGAAAAAGCTGAAAAACTTGTCAAGGGGGGAAGGGCTTTCATTCTTTTCATACAAAGAAGAACGTCCCCTTCTGTTATCTGTCTGGTCTTACAACTAGATTCACATCTGAGAAGAGATGGCTTACACTAGGTAAAAGGGGCGGGACAGGAAACTTTGCTTGTGAATATCTCTCAAACCATAAAGGTTTGAGAGATAAGACTTATATCGTTCTTCATGTTTTTTTAATGCCTACAAAATTAAAGTTAAAACGAAGTATTACAATCCCTTTAAATGTATTTGTATCATAAAGTGGGCTGTAAGTGGGTGGGAAGGAAGAGAAGTGGGCGGTAAGTGGATGGGAAGTGTGTAGATCAGGGTGGGAAGGAGGATAAGTGGGTGGGAAGTGGGAGAAATAGGGTGGGAAGGAGAAAAAACTCACCTCTGCTGGAGAATCAGCCTCTGTCTTTGGAGAACCGGAGTCTCTGGGGAAGATCTGGATAGTTCCCAGGTATGTTTGCAATGCCATGGAGGGTTGGTAATGTCTTCTTATATTAATAAAATGTTACATTGTAGATATTCACAAAATAAATCAATAGATGCCATTCCGGTCTCTCAAACCTTTATGGTTTGAGAGATATAACATTTTAAAGTTCCCCCCTCCCTCCCCTTGAACTGATATCAGCCTCTAGCTGACAGAAGAAGATCCTGGTCCCAGGACCAGCAAGCGGCTCTTCAGCAGAGCAGAAATACCACAATCTAAAAATAAATACTTCATTGGAACGGTCTATAAAGTGTGCTTGCAAACCAGGCACACTTTGTAGACCGTTCCAATGAAGTACTTATTTTTTAGATTGCGGTATTCTGGCTCTGCTGACGAGCCGCCATTGGGTCTCCCGACTCAAATCTCCTTCAGTCAGCTTTACAGCTGACATCAATGTGAGGGGAGGGAGGGGGTAACCTTTATAGGTTTGAGAGATCCGAATGGCATCTATTGATTTATTTTAAATATCTACAATATAACATTTTATTAATATAAGACATTACTAACCCTTTACTGCCTTTACAATCCGAACTCAAACGCTATATCAACACTTTAAGAATCATAGGAGAGTGCAATATATTGCTTTTGCAATGCAGGGCACACTCCTCTTGTCCTTAAAGGGTTAACCAGTGGGGAGGTGCGTACATTTACATCCCTACATTTGATTTGTTTCTTACCTTTGGCTTCTTTTACTAGTCTTTTATCTGAATAAAAATTGAAAGGTATTTTATACTGAGTAGCATTTACTGTTGCCAACTATTACATGCTACTTAAGCAATTTAATATATCAGATCTTGCCAAAATGTGTCACAGAAGTGCATCGAAGAACAGATCCTCAAAATAACATTTTGGTGCAGGCAAAAGAAATTAGAAGGAAGAAATATTAGCCTATTTTTCAAAGTCAAGTTTTATTTCATGCAGATCATCACAGTTTTTTTCCTGAAACCAACTTTTAAAATATTGTGGCTTAGTCGAGGCACAACAAAATCTCATCATGCTTGCAGACAATAGACATGTCTAATAATGATAATAAGCATGCAGGTTTTTAAACCATCCCCAAATCTTTTATATTTGTATTTTGTCGTATTTTACAAGATTATATAGTTGTCATATTTGTCATTACACATCCAAAGAGAGCTGATGTTAAGAAAGATTTGGTTTAGTGATTGAGAGGAAATGATAGTTTCATTTTGTGATTGTGTTCTAAAGCAAGAACCTGCTAATCTCAAATATGTAAAACCACACAGTGCTTTTACTGATTTTGTAACTGATTGTCAGATGGGTGACCTATGCTTTGCTTTTCAATGCAGTGGCACTAGTGATGAGCGAGCACCCCAATGCTCGGGTGTTCGGGTGCTCTGACCGAGCGCCCCCGGAGGCTCGAGTGCTCGGCCGAGCACCCGAGCCCCATTGAAGTCAATGGGAGGACTCGAGCATTACACAAGGCACCCCCTGCTCTGATGAGGGGAGGGTGCCTGGTCCATAGGAAAAGGGCAGAAAATGATGGAAACACCACAGAAATGGTTCAGGGACAGCATAGGGAGGATGTCTGGATGCATCTTGGACTCCAACGTCGCTGCTGGGAACGATGTTTCGCCCGTAGTACGCCATTTTTACAGACTGACCGTAAAACACACAAAAAGGAAGATAAAAACGATTTTAGGCGAAAAATTGTTACCAAACAGTATTTGCTGTATATTTACTTGTATATCATCTGCAAATTCTCCAAAAAATTCCTCGATTTTTCTGAACTGAGGCCATGATTAAGAGGGAAACGTGCGCAGAGGCAAATTCTCCCAAAAATGTCCTCGATTTTTCTGAACTGGGGCCATGATTAAGAGGGAAACGTGCGCTGAGCCGACCATCCAAAACATTATGGGTGAGGGTCTGCTGCGGAGCTGACAATCCTAAACATTATATGCGAAGGCCCGCTAGTGAGCTGACGCTATAAAACATTATATGAGAGGGCCCGCTAGAGAGCTGACCCAATAAAACATTATATGAGAAGGCCCGCTGGTGAGCTGGCCCTATATAAAAATTATATCACCGGGTATATGGAAGAGAGTCAACCATATACCCGTTTTTTGGGTGGAAGGGGTGAATGGGAATACAGAGTATTCCCATCATTGTAAATAAAATAACATATATAAAGTCACTTTATGTTCCTCCGGGGCTTTCCTCCAGTGGAGTGGAGAAGTCAGGGGAAATCCAGGCCTTGTTCATTTTTATAAGTGTCAACCTATCAGCATTGTCGGTGGAAAGGCGGATACGCTTATCTGTTATGATGCCACCAGCAGCACTAAATACCCGTTCAGACAGAACGCTGGCGGCAGGGCAGGCCAGCACCTCCAAGGCGTAGAGTGCCAGTTCATACCACGTGTCCAGCTTGGACACCCAGTAGTTGTAAGGCACAGAGGGATCATTGAGGACGCTGACACGGTCTGCTACGTACTCCTTCACCATCTTCCAAAACTTTTCCCTCCTTGTGACACTAGGCTGCGCATCAGGGTGAGGGTGCTGGCGGGGTGTCATGAAGGTGTCCCACGCCTTGGAGAGTGTTGCCCTGACTTTGTCGGAACTGCTGTGTGCTCCCCTTTTCTCCCCTTCTCGGTTGGCCAAGGTAGCACGTACTCTGCCGCCAGTGTTGTCAGATGGAAAATTTTGGAGCAATTTTTCGACAAGAACCTTCTGGTATTGCACCATTTTGCTTGTCCTCTCCACCGGAGGAATGAGAGATGAGAAATTCTCTTTGTAGCGGGGGTCCAGAAGGGTGAACACCCAGTAATCCGTGTTGTCTAAAATGCGTGTAACGCGTGGGTCACGGGAAAGGCAGCCTAACATAAAGTCAGCCATGTGTGCCAGAGTACCAACAGGCAAGATTTCGCTGTCCTCACCAGGAGGATGACTCTCAATCTCCTCATCCTCTTCCTCCTCTTCTGCCCACCCACGCTGAAGAGATGGAACTAAAGTTCCATGGCTACCCTCTGTAGCGGAGGCAACCGTGTCTTCCTCCTCCTCCTCCTCCGCCTCCTCCAATTGTCGCTGAGAAGACGAAGTGAGGGTGCTCTGGCTATCACCTTGTGTAAGCTCTTCCTCCCCCATTTCCACCTCTTCCACATGCAAAGCGTCGGTTTTAATTGTGAGCAGCGAGCGTTTCAGTAGACACAGAAGTGGGATGGTTACACTGATAATAGCGTTATCGCCGCTCACCATCTGTGTCGATTCCTCAAAATTGCGTAAAACCTCACAGAGGTCTGACATCCATTCCCACTCCTCACTTCTGATTACAGGAAGTTGAACGGAGAGGCGACGACCGTGTAACAGCTGGTACTCCACTACTGCCCTCTGCTGCTCACAAAGCCGGGCCAACATGTGGAAGGTGGAGTTCCAGCGCGTGCTCACGTCACACAGCAGCCGGTGAGCTGGCAATTGTAAGCGCTGCTGCAGCTTCAACAGGCCGGCTGAAGCTGTAGATGACTTACGGAAATGTGCACACACGCGGCGCACCTTGGTCAAGAGATCATGCAAATTGGGGTAGGTTTTTAGAAATCGCTGAACCACTAAATTAAATACATGCGCTAGGCATGGTACGTGTGTGAGCTTGCCGAGCTCCAAAGCCGCCACCAAGTTACGCCCATTATCACACACAACCATGCCTGGTTGCAGGTTGAGTGGCGAGAGCCACTGCTCGGTCTGGTGACTAATCCCCTGCAACAGCTCTGAGGCCGTGTGCTGTTTGTCCCCAAGGCAGATCAGCTTCAGCACGGCCTGTTGACGCTTCCCCACTGCAGTGCTACACTGCTTCCAGCTACCGGCTGATGGGTGAGTGGCGCTGCGCGCAGAGAATTCGGAGGTGGAAACGGAGGAGGAGGAGCCAATAACGTAGGTGCTGGCGGAAACCCTGATGGAGGTAGGGCCCGCAATCCTCGGCGTGGGTAGCACCTGTGCCATCCCAGGGTCCGAGTCGCTCCCAGCCTCCACGACATTCACCCAGTGTGCCGTCAGGGAAATGTAGCGTCCCTGGCCACAAGCACTTGTCCATGTGTCAGTCGTTAAGTGGACCTTCCCAGTAACTGCGTTGGTCAGGGCACGGGTGATGTTACGGGACACATGGTGGTGTAAGGCGGGGACAGCTGCTGCCATCAGGCTGCGGAAGGACTCAGTCTCCACAAGCCTAAATGGCAGCATTTCGATGGCCAGTAATTTGGAAAGGTGTGAGGTTAGTGCTATGGCCTGTGGGTGGGTGGCTGGGTATTTTCGCTTGCGCTCAAATGCCTGGGGTAACGACATTTGGACGCTGTGCTGGGACAGGGAAGTGGATGTGGTCGCTGATGGTGCTTCAGATGGTACAGGTGCAGGGCGGGAGGTATGCGGGCCTGCGCCTTCGACGGGCGATTGGCTGGCACCGAAAACAGGGGAAGAGGAGGCAGTGGTGTGGCCTGCAGACACAGATGGGCGATCCAGGCGTTCCTCCCACTTATTACGGTGCTTGGATGCCATGTGTCGGATCATGCTGGTGGTGGTGAGGTTTCTAGTGTTCATGCCTCGGCTCATTCTGGTGTGGCACAGGTTGCAAACTACAATTCTTTTGTCGTCCGCACTTTCCTTAAAAAAACGCCATACCGCGGAACACCTACCCCTTGGCAAGGGAGATTTACGCAAGGGGGTGCTCCGTGGAACATTTGCGGGCCGGTTTGGTGCGGTCCGCCTTCTTTCTGTAGCCACACCACTGCCTCTTCCAGCCTGTTGCGGTGCTGCAGATCGCTCACCCTCAGGACTGCTGTCATCTCTCGGCTCTACACCTTCCCAGGTGGGGTCAGTCACCTCATCGTCCACCAAGTCCTCCTCCACTTCCTCACTCTGATCATCCTCCTCATGTCTTGATCCCACCACATACTCAGTCATTGACAACTGTATATCATCCTCCTCATCAAGGTCTTGAGACAGTAATAGTGGTTGATTTAATGGCAACTGTGTCTCATCATCATCATCATCCACTTCCTTTGACCTTAAATGCCGTTCACCTCTGTCATCTTCTTGTGATTGGGTACCCTCTAGAGGTTGTGAATCAGGGCACAAGATGTCATGTTCCTCTGCAAGCGTGCTTGGAGAGAGGTTCAAATGAAGGATTGGTGATGAGACGAGCTCCTCACTATATCCCAGTGTGGGATCACTTCTTTGACCAGATCCTCTATGGTGGGAGGAAGGATGATCAGAGTGAGGATTATGTTGACCAGACTCTTGGCTACTGAGAGTGGACTTGGTGGAAGACAGGGTGGTGCTTAACCGACTGGAAGCAGTATCAGCTGACATCCAACCGACCACCTGTTCGCAGTGGTCGGACCTCGAGAGTGATGTCCTGCGACGCCCTGTAAAATGAGACATGAAGCTAGGTATGGTGGATGTCTTTCTGTCTTGTGCTCTGGCACCAGGCGCAGTTTCTACGCGTCCTGACCCGCGCCCTGAACTATCAGGATCACGTCCACTTCCCCGTCCCTTTTTACCCGCCTTCTTCATATTACACGGAATATGTGCTGCAAATCTGCAACTTTGCACAGTAAACAGAATTTGCTTCTTAACTGCGGCTACGCACAGTGAATGGAATATGTGACTTTGATATTTTACAGTTTGAACACTTAACAGAATGTTTTCCTATTCTGAAACTGTGCACAGTACACAGAATTTGCTTCTTAACTGCGGCTACGCACAGTGAATGGAATATGTGACTTTGATATTTTACAGTTTGAACACTTAACAGAATGTTTTCCTATTCTGAAACTGTGCACAGTAAACAGAATTTGCTTCTTAACTGCGGCTACGCACAGTGAATGGAATATGTGACTTTGATATTTTACAGTTTGAACACTTAACAGAATGTTTTCCTATTCTGAAACTGTGCACAGTACACAGAATTTGCTTCTTAACTGCGGCTACGCACAGTGAATGGAATATGTGACTTTGATATTTTACAGTTTGAACACTTAACAGAATGTTTTCCTATTCTGAAACTTTGCACAGTACACAGAATTTGCTTCTTAACTGCGGCTACGCACAGTGAATGGAATATGTGACTTTGATATTTTACAGTTTGAACACTTAACAGAATGTTTTCCTATTCTGAAACTGTGCACAGTACACAGAATTTGCTTCTTAACTGCGGCTACGCACAGTGAATGGAATATGTGACTTTGATATTTTACAGTTTGAACACTTAACAGAATGTTTTCCTATTCTGAATCTTTGCACAGTACACAGAATTTGCTTCTTAACTGCGGCTACGCACAGTGAATGGAATATGTGACTTTGATATTTTACAGTTTGAACACTTAACAGAATGTTTTCCTATTCTGAAACTTTGCACAGTAAAAAGAATGTGCTGCTAATCTGCAACTTTGCACACTAAACAGAATGTGCTCTAATCTGCAACTTTGCACACTAAAAAGAATGTGCTGCTAATCTGCAACTTTGCACACTGAACAGAATGTGCTCTAATCTGCAACTTTGCACACTAAACAGAATGTGCTGCTAATCTGCGGCTAGGCACAGTGAACAGAATATATGAAGATTTTTTTTTTTTTTTCTCTGCCCCCCCACACAAAATAAACTGCTGCCCCCACACACAGTAGTCCTAAAAAGGACTTTTGGTTCTTTTTTTTTTTCACAATTGCTTTTCTTCTCCCTACACTGACTTTCCCTTCCTATCCTCATCTCTCCCTGGCTAAGACTGAGCCGAACTCGCTGGTCAGGTGCTATACAGCACCCGACCACGGGTTCTGGCCAGCCAATCAGTGTAATGCCAGCAGCCAACATGGCTGCTGGCATTACACTGATGTCAGAGCCTCCCTGCACGTTTATTGGCTGCGTAGCAGCCGCGAAGCGTGCGGGGAGGAGACCCGAACATGGCGGGCGAGCACATGCGGTACTCGTACGAGTACCGCCATGTGCCGAGCAGAGCGATGCTCGAGCCGAACCGAGCTTCGGCCGAGCATGCTCGCTCAACACTAACTGGCACCTCTTTGGAATGCAAAGGATTAATAATATAAATTGCTAGCAGGGGAGGGCTGGCAACATTCGGCCCAAGGGCCAAATACAATTAAGTGGTCCATATCTACTATCATCCAAGCCCATTGTCCCAGCCCACCCCTGTTTCCTTAATTTTAAAATTGTCCTTAATGCTGTGAAGTGATATCACAGAGCTTACTGTTGAAATGGGGCTACATTAATGATACTACAGTGCTTACAATTTAACCCTGTGTGTGCCTGAGGGGTACACAATGCAACTCTTTTTCAATGCGTTGTGCACCCCTCTGGCACTCAAATGGTTAAGTAAAGATAGAATAGTGATGCCATAGAGCTTTCAAGGGAAATGGATTATGCTACTAGTGCAGCTCTGTTTGGATTGTAGCTCTGCAGTATCACTTGCATATAGATTCATTTCATAAGTTCTGTGGTATCACTAGTGTAGCTCCATTTACAGCAGCAAGTGGGAGATTGAGTGAGGCACTGGCCCACCAGCCCACCAGCCCTCCCCTGATTGCTAGTTGTTGTTTTAGTGCTGGAGAAAAGCAAAGTGGTTGTAGTTTGTGATGCATGTATCTAACCCAACCACTCATTAATTTGTTTTTTTTTGTATTTTTTTTATGCAATTTAAAAAATTAAATGGCTATGAACAAATAAGGAATAATAAAACAATGTATGTGTTAAAGGTCAGTTCTTTGCTATTTAATCACTGCTATTCCCTATCTTGGCAGTAGCAGTCATAAACTTACATTCCTCAGTGTACTGAGCTGGGTATATTAGCTTCAGACAGACTGCTAATGTTTCCTATTGGCTGCTCTTACATCACATCTACCCGAGGAGCCAGTAGAAATTAGGCTGCCATGTATAACCTCAGTTCTTGCAAATGCAGAACAAGAAGTCCTGTAAAGACTTGTACAATGTGTGCTGTAAGTTAAAACAATTCTGCCACCCCCAGAGGTGGGAATATTGTTAATTAAACAGTAAAATACTGAACCGTAATGTATGTATGTATATATATATATATATATATATATATATATATATATATTTTTTTTTTTTTTTTTCATGTTAGTTACCTTTTATATAAATCTTTTAATTTGAGAAATGAGAAATAAAAATGCTATTTTAGAACAGTGATTCTCAATGTAAGTTGGCAGAACCCACCAACGGTTCAGGTTTTCAGAGCATCCCAGGTTGATCACTCAGATTGATTTACCTGTGCTTAATTAAGGATATCCTGAAAACACACACATCCCTATGGCACTCAAAGGATTAAAGGAGGGCAGATTTTGTGTCTGCTCTCCAGTAAAGAAAGTAAACTGTTCCCTAAGGTTGGTGAACTTGGAACTGTGAACTCTGACATCATAAGCAGCTATTGAAGCTTAGTGCATGTGTGAAGTGCCACATTAACATATAAACCCACATCAGAGTGTCAGAGTCAAACCCTGAGAGTTCCAAGGTATAAATATTACTAGGTGGTGTTCCTTCTACTATGAAATCTGTCCCATATTCAACTCTAAAAGACTGAATTTGGCAAGCTGATGTCAAATCAGACGTTCAGCGGTCACACGTCTATTTGTAAACTAGATGATTCAATACAGTTTTTATTTATCAGCATTTATATGCTTCACCATTAGTAATGCAATATAAAGTGTGTTGCTTTGTAAATATGATAAATATCATTTTTAGCAGATGATTTAAAAGTAATTTGCCAAGCTACAAGAGATTAAATTTGTCGGGATCCCAGAATAGCAGCGCTTATAAACCACAACATTTGAATAAAATCAATTGTACTGTCATATGTCTTTTATTCACAGTTCTGTTACACCATGATGAGTGAATATTAAAAGAAATATTGTCACTGACGATCATTATTCTTTTTTGTTGTTGTTGTAACAAAATTATATTAATGCACAGTAAACTTTATTTAATGAAAACATATATACTGTAGGTCTTTTCCTTAGTAAACAAGCATGTTCCCACTCCTGTGAGATGTGTGTTTCCATAGGCCTTGTAGTTTAAACTTTTTTTTCATTAACAGTGCCCTCCAGTGGTCACATGTCAATTAGTTATTTGTTGCATTTTCTGCGAGTGGTGAGTCAATGACAAACAGTTCTGCAGAGTCACTTTTTGTCAGTTTGAACAATTATAACTTTTGAATAAGATAAGTGATATCAGTGGGCGTACCAGTGATTTACTCAGCATGAAAAGCCATTTAACACATAGGCTATCCTATATTATAATTCGCTAAGGATGTTTGTCAGAAGCAGTCATGCGCAGTAGAGATGGCTGCGTACGTCGCAGTCATGCACAGTAGACACTGCCCATGCCGCAGCTGATACGAGCAGGGTGCTCCGAATTCAGACCGGAGTCCTCTCTGCTCACCTTCCTGGGACCAAGCGGTCCCAGGAAGGTGTGCAGAGAGGACCACAGTCTGAATTCGGAGCGCCCTGCTCTGTATCAGCCATGGAGCAGACAGCCAGTACTGCGCATGACTGCAGTGCCACAAGTGTTGGCCCATGTACATGGGCTTTAAAACTAGTATAAAAACAAAAGGTTACTGCTCCGTGAAGACAATCATTATATAGTTATACAGACATTCCTCACTTTAGCTATTTAACCCATTGAATGTCAGAGGGGTATGAAACACATTGCTTAGCAATGAGTTGCGTACCCCACTGGCTCTCAAAGGGTTAAGGTCCTGAGGGGTGTGAAATGCAATAGGTTACACATCCCTCTAGTCCGGTTAAAATAATTTGCAAAATGTTAATAATGCCCTAGCTATAGTAAACAGTGACTCATCGACAGGGGAAAGATAGGATAAAATGATTAGTAGGGCAGGGGTGTAACAAGTTCAGTCCTCATGGGCCACCAACAGGCCAGGATGTAAGGATTTCCCTGATTACACACAGGTGAGTCAGTCACAATGAATGATCTACTGATTAACTCACCTGTGTGTAATCAGGGAAATCCTTACATCCTGGCCTGTTGGTGGCCCTTGAGGACTGAACTTGGACAGCCCTGTCATAGGGGAAAAGTAAACATTTCCAGTCATTTAAAGCGGATCTTTCAGGTAATAAGATTGTCCCTGAATATATTACTAACTTAGCGATATACAAAAGGCATACTATCTTTAAGCTCGATAAATTAGTGGTCTTGCAGTAAAAACACATCTTCTCCAGGAACCAAAGGGCAGACAGCGCAGACATCTTAGAGGAAATGCACCCCTGGTCTGCACTGTCTGTCCCGTTCTCTTCCTGCATTGGTGAGTGGCGTCCTTCATGTCTTAAAGGGATAGTAATACTTTAATATTACTAATTCCCATAGTGTAGCTATTTAAAAAAGAATTCAATTTCCCCCAGTGTCATCTCTCAACCATAAGCAAAGTCCCCCCCCCTTGGTTTGAAAGCACATGTAGAAGACCGTTTCAGTGAAATAATTTTTTTTTTACTAACGCGATCTAGGCTCAGCTGCAGAGCCGTCTGATGGAAATAAAACCAGATATCCCAGCAGTCAGTATAATGCTGAGAGATGACACTGGCAGCAATTGAATTCTTTTTTTAATAGCTACACTATGGGGATTAGTAATATTAAAGTATTACTATCCCTTTAAGGCAGCAGAAGGGACTGACCGCACAGGTGCACAGAGCTTCTTTTGTAAGCTTTGTGCAGCCTGACACCTGCAGAAGATGTGGTTTTACTGCAATACCACTAATTTATCAAGCTTAAAGATAGTATGCCTTTCCGTGTGGCTGAGTTAGTAATATATTATGGGGCAATCTTATTACCATGAAAGTTCTTCTTTAAATGAGGCTTTTAATCACATGAATGCCAGAGAGGCCTCTAAAATATTCGTTACAGTTTGTTGGAGACCTCATTGGCATTCAGGGGGTTAAAATAAGCCCCATTGAAATCAATGGGAATATGGTGAATTTCTATGTGTCCCCTAAGGTGCACTAGGTTTCATCCACAATTGCACTTCTGCCTTATTGAAGATGTCCTTATGTACCCGTTGCTACAGTAAATGTAAACATGAATTAGCAATGTAAATTTGTGTATATGGAAGATATACCATACCTCCCAAGTGTCCCACTTTAGGAGTGACAGTCCCTCTTTGAGACCCGAATCTCTCTGTCCCACCCTCGAGTCCCTCTTTTTAGATCAGACTGTGGTGTGTGTGTGTGTGTGTAAGTGTAACACATTGCTGTGTGACTGAAATACTTTGGTCTTGTTCTAAATAATTTCTTCATTTACACAAAGAGGTGTCAATAGGCCATGAAATTACCTGCAAAACTCTTGGTTATTCCTCACCTATTAGCCACGCCCACAGGAACACCACCTGAACCAAAAATCTCCCTCTTTGGCCATTTGAAATGTTGGTCGGTATGGGATGTAGCACTAATAAACGGGTTCCAGGGCCCGCTTTAGTGTGGAATTATATTATTTACTCCCTCTTAACTATAAAGTGAATGTGAAACTTTTTCTTCTACTCATCTCTATCAAACGTTCATTTAACTTAAGTGTTTTATTCTTAATAAATCTTTGGCTGTTTTGTTTTAATTTTTTTTTTTATCACAGGATTGCAGCCAGGAAACCCAGACACTGTTCAATTATCTCGACATATTGAATGGATAACTGAAACAAATCAAGCTTACTTAGGGATTCAATTAGCTAAAGAGGGACAATTCTGGTGCAAACCAACAACAATAGGACACAGATAGACATCCCCATTGTTTTAGATGTGATTTTAACCCTTTGAATGCCAGAAAGGTATCCAACACATTGCAACGATACCTCTCTGTCACTCAAAGGGTTAAGTGACATCTTGAATGCTTCACAATGCATTTGCAGACCTCTCATTCAAGTGGTTAAAAGACCTATTCAAATCAATGGGGGTAAGGGATACTTTATTTCTTCTTGTGGTGCAGTGGGTTTGCTCCAAAATTGCTCCAGTTTTGTTTTTAAAGGGATAGTAATGTTTCAAAATAAAAGCAGCTCCAATTAATCTTCATAGTGTTTGGGCCATGGAGAGTGTTATTTCAGTCCTGTCAGAGTGGTAGTTCAAGAGTAATTGAATGCTAAAGTATCCCCCTCCCGCCCCTGATGTAACACTGCTCACCTCAGAGCAGCAAGACTGTCTGGATGAATTGCAGAGAGGGACAATTTTCAGTGAGCATAAGGGAAAAACCTGAAAAACCTGTCAAAGGGGCAGGGTTTTCATTGTTCTCACAGTAAGAAGATTGTTCCTTGCTGTGATCTGTCTGGTCCCAGGACCAGATTCCACACCTGAGGGGAGGTGGCTTACACTAGGAAAAAGGGGATACTTTATCATTCACTTACTCTTGAACTACAACTCTGACAATATTGAAATAACACTCTCCGTGGCCCAAATACTATGAAGATTAATTGTCGCTGCTGTTTTTGTGAAACATTACTATCTATTTAAGGCCACTGTTTTTTGTATCTATATGTATTCATGTTTTACATAAGGTTCAATAATCTAATACTTAAGTCTCCCCAGTAATATAGAACTCACAAATGAATGAATGAATGAATGAATGAATGATGGCACCAGCTGTAGAATCTGTTCAAACCGCAAGGTTGCAGGTTCTAGTGAGGTCAGCTCAGCCTTTTACCATTCTGAGTTAGATGAAATAAGTGCAGGGCAAACTTGAAAACAAAGACAATCTCAATGTATTCTTCCTGTTAAAATACTTTCACAAAAAAATAAAAGAATATGTTTAATCATATAGTATCAAGATTGTACACAGCAATTTAAGGTTTTGGACAAATACAAGGTTTAAGCTCTAAGCAAAGTGAAAAGCTGGAATTGAAAAGCTTACAATCTGAAGTGGTAAAGGGAGACATACAGAGAACATAAGGGTACAGTGCTCGAGTTCTGGTCTGAATAGGGTAAATACAAATAAAGTAAGGGAATTATAAGTGCCTTAGATGTACAACATAAATGCTTTCTAGCTTGTGAAGCCTTGTTGAGGAGGTGTAATTATAACCACGACTTGAACAATGCATGAGAAGTGCAGTGGTGCAGGCTGGGAGATACAGAATTCCACAGATAAGGAGCAATGAGGGAAAAGCAATAAATTAGATACTTACTTCAACCAACAAATTGCACTTTAGGGGATGTTAACCCCTTAAGGACATACATAGTAACATAGCTGATGAGGCTGAAAAAAGATATGCAGATGAGGCTGAAAAAAGATATGCATCCATCTAGTCCAGCCCATGACAAAAACACCCCTGTTGATCCAGAGGAAGGCAGAATAAGCCCTCTGAAGCCATTTCCAATTTAGCCCCAAGTGGGGGTAAAAAAATTCCTTCCTGACTCCAAATGGCAGTCAGATATTTCCCTGGATCAACATCCTATCTGCTTTGAAGCCATGGGTCATAATTTTCAATATTGTTCTGTGATAGATAGGCATCCATTGCTTTTTTGAAAGCAGTTGCATTATCTGTAAGTACAACATGCCGAGGCAAAGAATTTCATAACTTTCCCGCCCTTACTGTAAAGAATCCCTGCCGTTGTTTTAGTCAAACTTGCCTTTGCTCTAGTCATAATGGATGACCTCTTGTTCTTAGCTTTGCTCTTTGCGTAAATAATTCATTGGATAGTTCTTTGTATTGACCTTGAATGTATTTGTAAATGGTAATCATATCATCCCTTAGACGTCTCTTCTCTAATGTAAACAAACCCAGTTTGGCTAGTCTCTCTTTATAACTCAGATCATCCAATCCCTTTATCAGTTTTGTTGCACATCTCTGCACCTTTTCCAGTTCAGTAATGTCTTTTTTTAAGAAATGACTCTTCAAGGGTTGGACGTGCGATAAGGACTCATGAAGTGCCAGGACCATCATGGATTTCAGGGTTCCCCACGTGGCTGCAAGCCGTGAATTGGATAAGCAAAAAAAAAAAAAATTCTCTGTGGTCCTTAAGTGCTGGCCATGAGCGAGGATGATGCTTAAGGGGTTAAATGGAGGATTTTAACACTTTCAGTGCTATAGAGGATTCAGCAATGTGTTGGAGACCTTTCTAGCATTGAAGTGGTTAAAAGGCCCATTTTTCTCGATGGTGATTTGGGGAATTTTTTTTGTCTCCTATGTTTTCTCCAGAACTACTCCTCGTTATCATTCTAATACAACCCTTCATTTCCATCTCAAATTCTCTAAATATTTTAATATTCTTCCAGTTCTACATATCTTATCAGTTCTAAATGTCATTGAATATGTTTTCTTTTTGTTTTTAACCCTTTGAGTTCCAGAGGGGTACGCAACGCATTGCAAAGCAATGCGTTGTGTACCCTTCTGGCACTCAAAGGGTTAAGTGTAATAGAATAAACATTTGGGGAGATGTTCTAAATCACTGTAAAGATATATTCAGAAACAAAGAATGTGACGAACGCACACAGAGAAAGAACAAAATGAAGTAATTTGCTCAAGGCATGTGTGGCCTCTCAGGTGCTGCTCAAGACACGTTTTTCTCTCCCATGTGCCATTGCAGAGAGGAAATTTCCATATTCATATCAGTCTGGTCCCACCCACAGGCAATCCAGCCCCAAAATGTCAGGCAAATCCTCTCCACACGAGAAAAACAGCACAACCCCAGACGTTTGTTTCAGTCTATGTGGACCTCGTCAGTGGGGTGCAGCTGATTCCCTTTAGGCACACAATAGCAAGGGCCCATGCCTGGGATGCCCTTCCACTTAGGGAGACTACAAAAATAAAGAATGTGACGAATGCACACTGAGAGAACAAAATGAAGTCATTTTCTCAAGGCATGTGTGGCCTCTCAGGTGCTGCTCAAGTCACGTTCTTCACTCCCATGTACCATTGCAAAGAGGAAATTTCCATATTCATATCAGTCTGGTCCCACCCACAGGCAATCCAGCTCCGAAATGTCAGGAAAATCCTCTCTGCACGAGAGAAACAGCACAGACCCAGATGTTTGTTTCGGTTTATGTGGACCTCGTCAGTGGGGTGCAGCTGATTCCCTCTAGGTACACGGAAGCAAGGGCTGATATGCATATGGAAATTTCCTCTCTGCAATGACACATGGGAGTGAAAAACGTGATTTGAGTAGTACCTGAGAGGCCACACATGCCTTGAGCAAACCACTCTATTTTGCTCTTTCTCGGTGTGCGTTCCTCAACATTCTTTTGTGTTTTAAAGATATATTCAGACCCACCAATAACCTTGATTTTTTTTTTTTTTTTGAGAAACAACACTGATTTGATATAAATCATTCATGTTCTGTGATGTTATGTGTTTACTCTGTGAGCCTGTTGTACAATGTAACTTGAAATTGCACGATGACACATTTTATTGTAATGACATATCATTCATCTATTGTACATGGGGGAATGTTTACTACACAGTAGGGCCCGAAAGTATTGCTTAAATGAAAAGGTCACCACTGCTGTCATTTTTATTTATTTATTTTTTTTTTTTTTTGCTTTTTGTCTGATCTACTATGATCTGGGAATGAGAAAGAATTTCAAGCATTGTACAGACTTGTGTCCAGTAATAGAAAGAAAAGTTCAGGAACAGCTGTTGAATAGAGATGAGCAATTGGTTTTGCGAATTGATTTAGAGGACCAAGAGAAAATTTTGGAGCCGTCCTAATCAGTTTCACCCCTTAAGGACCGGCGGTCCTGGGACATTTCCGTCCCATAATGACCGCATAGGAGCACTTGGACGCGCCGGTACACGTGACCTGTCGCGTGTATCAGCGCGTCATTATGGGGCCTGATAGAGATCGCACCGATCTTGGAGCATTCGATTTCATGCCCTATTTTTATTTACAGCGCTCCTGGTAGAGCGCTGTAAGTAAAAAGTACGTGACGTACTAAGACCATCATCGGTCCTTGAGTATTTCAAGGACCGTGACGGTCCTGGTACGTCAAGGGTCCTTAAGGGGTTAAACAAATTGTTTATTGACCATGATGGGAATGAAAGAGGATAAAGAAAAATAAACCAGTGCCATGCGAAAAGCATAGGGCTTGATGGAATGGAGAGTATATTTATAATTATAAAAAGGAGCAATCCTGGATACAAATGTTAACCCCTTAATGACCAGCCGAACGGCTGCGGACTGCGGAGCATTTTATTTTTCAAATTCCGGTTCCAGACTCCCCGAATGGCGTGCAGCTGCGGGGGAGCCCGGAATTCCATGACGGTCATAGTACGTCATGAGTCGTTAACGCAGATCGACCCATGACGTACTATGACCGTCAAGGGTCGTTAAGGGGTTAATATATGATCTGTTCCTCCAAAATTGATAAGCAAATTATCTCCAAATGATCTGCTGCTCTCCAGGATTTAACTCTGTTCTACCAGGGATGTAACATACATAAAAAAGGAAAGAAAGGAAAGGACAAAACCAAACTCTTTATAATAATAATAATAATAATAATAATAATAATAATAATAACTAGTATTTATATAGCACCTTTCTCCCATTGGGACTCAAAGCACTTTCAGCGCACTCTCTCGGAATTAACCAAATCGCCGGTGCCCGTGATCTTTCTGCTGGCGACATTACTACTTCCTGTGTTAGTCTTGCTGGGTTCTTCTTCGCTGCAGGCCAATGTCACGCCCAGCACTAGCTTTTTTAATCTCAGTCCTGTCATTCCGTGGGCGCCCTTTTGTGGTGTTCCTGTACCTGGCGTTTGTTCTGCTGTCGGTTTCCTGCTCCGTGTATGACCCGATTTTGCCTGACCTTGCTTCTGTTTTTGCTCCGTGACCCATTGCTGACTAGGACTGGCTGACTACCGCTCTGTTTGCCGACTCCGGCTGTGGCTGACTACCCGCTTCTTTGCTGACTAGGTATCACGGTGCCCGTGATTGCAGCAACATTTTGACATGTTTATTTCCTGGTGCCTTTTTATTGGCTGCGCTGTATAGCTCCTCCCAGTGACAGCATTTATATACCTTGGGCTGTCACTTATGGGTTGCCCTTTCGTGGTGTATTCGTTGCCTAGCTATTGTTCCGTTTACTATTGGTACCAGTGTATGACCCGGACTGACTGACTACTCTGCCTGTTACCGTTCCTTCTCTGTGTACCGACCTGGATTGGCTGACGTTCCTGCTTCCTGTTCTGACCTGGCCTAGCTGACGTTCCTGCTCCGTGTACCGACTCGGCTTGTCTGGTGTTCCTGCTCCGTGTACCGACCCGGCGACATTGACGATCCTGCTCCGTGTACCGAATCGGCTTGGCTGATGTTCCTGCTCTGTGTACCGACCCGGCTGGGTAGAAGTTCCCGTGCTGTTCCTGCTTGCTGATCCCTCTATGCTCGCTGTTGCTGACGCTTCAGTGGTCCTGCAGAGCTCCTGTACTCCGGTTCCACTTTGTAGTCCAGTCTGTGATCCGCTCACTCATAGTGCCAGTATTATCCTCTGATCATTCCTATAAGCACCACGATTGCTCAGTCTGCCATTCCTGTGTTTGGGTTCAGTTGGGCGCCTCAGGTTACTTTCCACCTACAGACCATAGCGTTTGTTAACCCCTTCATGGGCGGTGCTGAGCATAAGTGTTGAGGTTGAAGTCTCCATTGGGCGTACGTTTCCTACGGCACTAAGCACTGACTCACGTTGTTGGTAGTCTCCGGTGGGCGTCCACTTAGGCAGCCTTCCTCTCTGGTTGCCTTGCCAGACATTCGCTGGCATATCAGTTGCATACTGTCAGTCGCTGTTGTTACTCTCTGCGTAGAGAGTCACATTGGGCCTTCCATACATCAGGTCCGACTCAGTCATTGGCTCCACTTGTATCTCTTGTCATATTTACACTGTATCAATTGTGATTTTCCTGTGTCAGTATTGTATTTTGTTCTACATACTGGACCCGTGTGGATTAATCACTCCTGTGTAACCTGTCCTGTTTCAGTTACCGTTTCTCTGTATGCTAGACCCGCGAGGGTTACTGTTATTCATTGTGTGCAAATAAAATTGTGTTTTTACCAACACGTTCCGTTCCTGAGTGTACTGAACCGTACCACTAGGACTGGCTGACTACCGCTTTGTGTACAGAGTCTGGCTGTGGCTGACTACCCACTTTGTATACTGATTACGGCTGTGGCTGACTACCCGCTCCGGTGCTGACTAAGGTTTGGCTGACTACTACTCTGTGTCTGAGATTGGCTGTGGCAGACTACCTGACCCGTTGTTCACTGGTCAGGCTATTTCCGCTCTGTGTACCATCCCCGGAACTGGCTGCCCACTCGATCCGTTGTTGCCTAGTGCCCTGCCGGTATCTGCCATTGTTGCCTTGCCTGAGCCTGTCAGCGTTGCCTATCAGTACCTGTCAGTATTGCCGTGCCAGTGCCTGCATGAGCTGTCAATTTGGGCCTGTCAGGGTTGCTGCGCCTGTGCCTGTCCGCTTGCCCTGCCAGTGCCTGTCAGTGTTGCCTCCGATTCTCTAGTTCCCCAAGGCTAGTCTCCTTCAGGACCAGATAGTGCTGCCTCCGGTGCATCTAGTCCTCTGAGACTAGTTCCTCGCCAGTGCCTGTCTTGTTGTCTCCGGTTACGTTAACCTCCTGACACTAGTGCACTACCAGTGCCTGTACTTGTTGCCTCTGGTTGCGTTACCTCCCGACAGTAGTGCTTTACCAGTACCTGTACTCTGTTGCCTCTGGTCACTTTTGTTCCCTGAGACTAGTGCCTTGCTCTAGCTCGCCTGTGTTGCCTCCGGTTACCCTAGCTTGCTAGGGATTCTGCCCTGCAGTCACCAACAGCCTTGCTGGTCAAATTACACCTTAGGCTTGGTACTGCTGAGGTTCTGTTCCTGGTTCCTGACTCCTGTTCCTGTCTACTGCATTACTGTTTGTTTGCTTGTCTCACTGCACCCTGACCTGTGTCAAATTTGGGAAGTGCCACGGCACTGTCCAGATCTGGGCCTGTGAAGGGTGACCTTGTGTCCTTTATTATTTTAATAAAGCTGATTTTACCTTACTAACTTCTCTAAGTGTTCTTACAAAACTGTGACATATTATTACCCCATCAATGGTACTCATTTATCTACCTCAGAAGGATGAAGGGCTGAGTTGACCCTGCTGGGATTCGAACCTGCAACCCTGAGGTTGAATAGGCTCCATAGTCTAGGTGTAGTATTTAGGAAAAAGATCCATACAAATAGTTATTAAAAATGCACAAAAAAATAAAAACACAAGAAATAGAAACATCTTCAGTATTATATCCAAAAAGGCACACGCTTCCAATATCAAATACTGTGATCACTAAAATATGTATATATATATATATATATATATATATATATATATATATATATATATACACGCACACACACACAGACACACACCTGTGTATTTCTAATAGTTGAGAATGAGATACAATGACTGTGCCACTAAATGGCAACATAGAAATGTTTATCGAATGGGAAATCAAACAATATCCGATAAAAGAGCAAGATGTGCCCTTACTTCAACAAAGTCTTGGTAATTGCGCTTAGTCCCACACCTCTTGGCGGCTTGGGTCATCTTGCTGCCTGGATCTTCCTCTCAATCTCCTCCATCTGCAGCCTCGCTTCTTCATCCACACACACCGGTATTGGAACACAGCAATAACAGCTCACTCTCCAGTTCACTTCACTACGCATTTCGATGTAGCTCACTTCGTCATCTGGAGGTATTGACACCCTAAACTATACCTGCTTTTAACACACAATGTGTCCAATCAGGGTGTTTAAGTTACAGAGCAATCAATCAAATCAAACATTTTTGTATCCAAAGCATCAATACAATTATTACAGATCATACGAAGTAAATATATAATACCATAAAAAATATACAAATAAAATATAACATGGGATTTGTTTTAAAAAAACCTTTCACTTATTTCATAAAAAGTAATTAAAGTACATAAAACAAAAATACGTCACCAAAAGGCTATAAGACATAAATATATAAAAATATATTATAAAATTTTTTTAATAAAAATATATATAAAAATTCTAAAAAGAAACAAAACCACCATAGTGTTACAGTACCTCTGCGGCGGCTGCTCAAGCCGACCGCAGCTTTCATCCGGCGGCTCCAGCCGCATGCTGTTTATGCAGCTCAGCCGCTTCCTGCTACTGGGCTCTGGTGCCTTCCCCCTCTGCCACGCCCAGATTAAGTCATCATGGGCGCACATCCAAGAGCATGGACGTACGCTCCATTTAAAGGGGCATCTATGCAATTGTTAGCTCCTCCTCTTCCTGTCTGCAGGGTACTTGTACTGCCTGGACACTATGCTCAGTCGCCCTTTTGTGGTGTCCAGTGCAGTTTGGCTTGAGTACAGTGTATTACCTGGTTTGTCTGACTACCTGTTCTGGTGCCGACCTCTGGCTCTGTCTGACTACTCTCCTTGTGCATGACCCCGGCTTAGTCTGATATCCTTTCTGGTGTGGACCTGCGGCTCTGGTAGACTACCTTCTCTGTGTATGACCTCTGGCCTGTCTGACTATCTGTTCTGGTGCTGACCTATGGCTCTGTCTGACTACCCACTCTGTGTATGACCCTGGCTAATCCGATAACCAATCTGGTGCAGACCTGCAGTTCTGGTTGACTATATGTTCTGTGTATGACTCGGCTGGTCTGACTACTCACCTTGGTGTTACCTGGGGCTCTGTCCACTGCGTACCCAGCATACCAGTGCTTCAGTGGATATCCTTTCTGGTACTATCAGTGGCTCTGGCAGACTTCTCCTTGCTCCCGTCCATTAACTGGTGCCTTCAGGTGCGTACCTGTGGCACAGTTAGTTTTTACTCAGGAACATGGACTGTACAGATGCGGACCTGTTGTAGACGGTTCAGGTGCGGACCTGTTGTAGACTGCTCAGGTGCGGACCTGAGGCTGCCTAGTTCCTCCCTATTGCCTATAGGGGTCCAGTTCTGTACCCCAAGCAGCAGCGCTATCCTTCCTGACGTTGCCGAAGATTGTTTTGTGTACTTACTGTTGCCAAGTATTCCTTTACGTTGTGTATATTAATAAAAATCGTGTTACCTAAAGTACTGGTCCAGTTCTCGTTCTTACAAACTGTGACACATAGGTTCAATTCCTCATTTAGACCTTTTGGGGACATAGTTTGCAATTTACATATCCAATAAGCCTCCTGATATGCTAATCTAACGGCACTATCTCTTCCTCTTTTGCACACAGGAGCAAGATCAATGATAGTAACTGTCAACTCGCTTCTATCCCCATTATGTTTCTGATTTAAACCTTGGGATACACTATGCTTCATATTTCTTCTTATAATATTCCCTCTATGCTTTAGAAAATGTTCTTTTTAAGATCTTGTTGTTGTCCTAAAATATTGTTTTTGACAAGAGCATTTTAAAAAGTAAATAACATATCGCTTTGAACAGTTACTGAAATCCTTAATTTTAAATTCTTCTCCAGTGTAACTGGATTTAAATCCTTTGGTCTTATGTTTGATATGTTTACATGTAGTGCAAACGGTGTGCCCACATGTAAAGTTCCCTTTAAGTACTGATCCATGTAACACACTAAAACCACGTTCTCTGGTGACATCTTGGATATCATATTTAGTGTTAAAAAAATCTTCAAATCCTTGGACTTCTTAAAAACAATTCCTGGTACATTTGCAATAAATGTATTCAAATTATTGTCACTTTCTAAAATTTTCTAATTTTTACAGAACATTTTCTTTAGTTCATTTCCCTCAGAGCTATATTTAATGACAAAATGAACCATCAGTTTATTTCTTAATCTATCTTTTTCTTCTTTCCCTTTTAACAAATCTTCCCTAGAAAATGTCTCCACTTTATCCAAAGCTCTATTTAATACACCATGTCCATATCCTCTTTCTTTAAACTGTTTTCTCATCATCTCTGCCTGCTCTTTAGAATCCTCATCTTTTGTACAGTTACGTTTCAATCTCTGAAACGGAATGTATGGTGTCCCTTCCCGCCATTTCTTTTTATGTCCACTATCAGCCAGAATGTAACTATTAACATGTTTGTTCAATGCTCCCTTTTGTTACAAAATATAGTTCTGCAGGGAATGAAGTAAAGGAAATGTTATGTAAAAATTGGAAAATTCTAAAAATTGACATTTATTTGAATAAAGGTATTGTTTTTGAGAAGTGTAAAGATTTGAAGACTTTTAAGTATGATATCCAAGATGTCACCAGAGAAGGTGGCTTTAGGAGTGTGTTAGATGGGTCAGAACTTCGAGTGAACTTCCGATGTAGGCACAAAGTTTGCACCACATGAAAACATATCAAACATTAGACCAAAGAATTTAAATTCAGTTACTCTGAAGAATAATTCAAAATCAAGGATTGCAGAAACTATAGGTTATTTACCTCTAAGAATAGGTTATGTACCTCTAAGAATCCTCTTTAAAATAATGTTTTTTGGAGCATAGAGGGAATATACTAAGAAAAACTATAAAGCGTAGTATTTCCAAACATTTCAGTCAGAAATATAATGGGGATAGAAGCGAGTTGACAGTTACTATCATTGGTCATGTTCCTGTATGCAACAGAGGAAGAGATAGAACTGATAGACTTACTGGATATTCAGATGTCCTCAAAAGGTCTAAACAAGGTATTCAACCTATGGTCCTTTTGATTCTTTTTAGAATATGTGTATATATTTTTATGACAACTCTTTTTATAATATATTTATGTCTGATAGCCTTTTGGTGACATATTTCTGTGTTTTGTACTTTAATGGGGGTTTTTATAAAAGAAGTATAATTTTTTTTAAAAAAAATCCCATGTGATGTTTTATTTATATATTTTTTTATGGAATCATACATTTACTTTGGATGATTTGTAATATTTAATGTTATATGCATTATGTTTTGTGTTACATTTGCTTTGTATCTATGGATGGAATGGAGACATCATGGACACAAAATGTTTGATTTGATTGTTTTCTCCGTATCTTGAACACCCTGATTTGAATACATTGTTTGTTAAAACCAAGGATAGTTTAGGACGTCAATACCTTCAGATAAAGATGTGAGCTACAGGAAAAAACTGGGGAGTGAGCTGTATTTGGCATGTTCCGATACCAGTGTGTGGACAGAATAGCTAGGCTGCAGACGAAGGCATTAGAGAGAGCGATCCGGGAACCAAAACAGTGCAAGCCCACACGAGGTGTGGGACTGAGCACAATTACCAAGACATTGTTGAAGTAAGGGCACATCTTGCTCCTTTATTGGATATTGTTTGCTTTACCATTTGATAAACATTTCTATGTTGCCATCTAGTGAGACAGTTATTTTATCTCATTCAATGTTATAATCAGTCATTCTACTATATATGGGGTATATATTTGCACATAGCATTTATGTACTAATTGCTATGAGTTGCATTTATGCCCAGAACTATTAGAAAGACACAGGTCTGTATATACACATTTACTCCCGAACAGAAGATACATATCACAATACACAACAACCAGAAGGGGCGCGATCCACAAGGTACTAGATATAAAATATCCTGGAATAATACTCACAGCTTGAGGCACACCGGCTATATGTCTAAAGCCGGTAAAGATAGCATGCAGGGATAAACTATTCGTCCTGCTCAGAGTTCCACCTCCAGTAAATCCAGATAAGTCCATCTGTTAAAAATATACAATGTAATATCTCAAAGAATATAAAAACAATTACAATGTAGTAAAAAAATCAAGCCAGAAATGCTCAACGCATTTCAAAGCTTTCAGTTTCCCTTTCAAGAGCTATCTGGCTACATGTAAATTAGGAGATACATATGGTAGTAATCACAGTATTTGATATTGGACTTGTGTACCTTTTTTGGATATAATATTCTAGATCTGTTTATTTCTTGTGTTTTTATATTTTTGTGCATTTTTAATAAAGTTTTGTATAGATCTTTTCCCCCAAATATTACACTTAGAGAGTTTGGTTTTGTGCTTTCCTCTATTTCTTTTTTCTATGAATGAGAGAGGGACAAGTCAATTGTGGGATGCAAACAGGAGGAAAGGAACGTTATTAGAATCCTGGATAAATGTTAATATGTCCTAATAATAACCCCTCACTTATTTTAAATTGAACAGAAAATCCTAAAGTCACTATGAATAAATTATGTGTGGCTTAATCTCGGAAACTGACCTTTAGTTAGTACTGGATTTCATGCCGATGAATATGATTATTTGTTGCAGGACTACAAACCCCAAAACACCTACCATTGAAGTCTTTTAAGAAGGTTTCAATGGGAGGACATTGGGGTCTTGGTGTCTGGCAACTAAGAATCATATCCACTTCCATGGTAGTAATAGTTATTGTTATTTTTATCACAATCATCACCATCATAAGCATTGTTTCTTTATAAATGCCAATATATTCCTTGCTTCTATACAAAAAGGCCTAAATAAAAGTTATCTTGGGAAACTCAATCCACTCAGAATTCATAGTAGCCATTAGGATTTTCTTCCCAGATTAAGGTAAATATGGGCTTATTTTAGGAAGTGTTAGCATTAACTGGAAGGACCGGCACCTACAAGGCTCCCCTCTTCTGGCTAAAAAAAATATAATGCAGGTAAGGCATTATCATTCCTATTTACTGCCAGCTCATAACAACTATCTTTACTCTTGTGTCCAAACACATGCTCATTCCGTAGCTCTTGTTCTGTGTATTAAATTAGCTAAAAACTGTTAACAGGACTGATAAGCATACAACTCCATTGTGAAGCAGGTCTTGCAGAAGGATTTCTCATTAGGCAATGGAGGCAGCCACAACATTCTGAGGGAAGCCCCACCCTTGTGCTGGGCACTGTGAAAAACTGTGGGTGTGACCAATTCAGTTTCAATGCTCACTAGATATCCATTGCTGGTTCATGATGGCTGGTTTACTTACCAGTTTATATATTATTGTAATGTTCAATTTATATATGACTGTAGATACTTTATATACCCATGTACTGTTCAATAAAGGTGAACTATGATTTCCTAATAGTAATCCCCTACATACTTTTTTATGGCCAAAAAATCCTAATAGCTCCTAAGAATTTTGCCTGTTGGCCTTTGCTCAAGATGAGATAACATCTTCATTCAGTTCTGGATGTCATGTCCATGGAGGTGGATGTAACAGTTGATACAGAAGCTGAGCCTACTTATCCCTTTAAGGATCAGAAGGATGGACAAGGCATTGTGAAGCAATGCATTGTGCATGCCTCTGGTCCTTAAAGTGAGCAAAGTTATATGACATCCAGGATGATAGAAATTCAAAAAATTCCTCATAGGATTTTCTGGCCATAGTAAGGTAAGTGATTGTTATTTATTTTCTGGTATTAGTTGCCCTTTAAGGTTTTTATATTTGTATGTCATAGGGGAAGTCTATTTTATGCTCACAAATTAAATGAATTGAGCTGGAGGTGTGGTTATGAGAGAAGGGGTGTGACCAGGGGTGGAGCATAGAGAGCCAAGAGTTTCTTGCCAATGGATATCTGAGATGTAAATCCAAACCCGGGGGAATCAGGAGGTCAAGTGACCCAATACCCAGAAGTTAATTTTTAAAATGTATGTTTGCTTAAATCTGTTGTTTGAAATTAATTTGAATATTCTATGATGCAATTTCCTGCATATTTACTACACTGTGTTCCCGAGGTGATCCTCTGTATCACACGTTATGTTGTGAGATGTTCAGTCTCAAATCCACTCTCAGATAATTGCACATAAAGGAACTTTTATTTCCCAGCTATTATGACATATGCAAATAAAGCCCCATGAGATAGGTAAAAGTGGATTTGTGGGTTTGCAAATTTGCAAAAAGCTTCACTTCATTTCTAAAGAGAGTTTTTGCTAATTATTTTCATAATCTTTCCAGCTGTTATCAAATGAATCCTGAAATCTCAGTCTCAAGTACTGAGGCTGGTGCAATAAGAAACTGGAACAAATTCAGGAGCAATTGAAATGCACCATAGGTAACAAGTGAAAAGTCTCCAAATTCACATTAACCATGCTAGAGGTGTAACCAATGCTTTCCCATACATTTCAGTCCTCACTATCATTCAAAGGGTGAAAAAGGCATTTAAATTAATGGGAATTTTTATTTCCCTGCCATGGTGCAATTCTTGCCTTCTGCTATGTGAGTATATACAGTTACAGTACTCCAGGAGGGGAATTTGCTTATTGTTAGGGGTGGGTGATTGTCCTCCGTGGTAAGAAATTGGAGGAAACTCTGAGAAGGCCATTTCCACTGACATCTTTTGGCAGGGAAGTATATGAATATGTGTTTGTGTGTGTGAGTGTGTACTTGTGTGTGTATGTGTGTGTTTGTGTGTGTGAGTGTGTACTTGTGTGTGTTTGTGTGTATGTGTGTGTGTGTGCATGCTCATGTATTTGCGTGTATGTATGAGTGCTCGTGTATGTATGTGTGTGTTTTCTCATGTCTATATCTGTGTATATGCATACATACTTGTGTGTATGTGTGTGCGCATGCTTTCTTATGTATATCTGTGTTTGTTTACATGCATATTTGTGTGTATATATATATATATATATATATATATATATATATATATATATATATCATGCAATAATATAAAAGGCCAGATGTATGTTTGTCCGATGCAATCATGTGCAGTCGAGACTGTGCAAATGCAAAGAACGCACAGAAGCAGTCATGTGCTGTAGAGACTGCCCAAATGCACAGAACACACAGACACAGTCATCGGCAGTAGAGGCTGCCCGAACAGCAGTCTCTACTGCACATGACTACTTCTGTACATTCTGTGCATTCGGCCAGTCTCTACTGCTCATGATTGCTTCGGACAAACATATATCTGGCCTTTTATCACACACTTTGGCTCGTGTACATGGGCTTTTTCACTAATATATATATATGTGTGTGTGTGTGTGTATGTGTCTATATGAAAGATAACATTTACGATCAGTCTTGGAAGTCATGTTCATGGAGGTGGACATGTTAGTTTTCAAACTGAATCAGCCAATTCATGATCCAGCTTAACACTTTAAGGACCAGAGCGGTGCAGAATGCATTGCACTATGTGCAGTGATCAGAGTTGTGGATCTGCTAGAAACTGTCATGACATCCAGAGTTGATTGAAAATGTTATCTGTTGAGCAAAGGCGCAAAGAAAATAATTAACGGGGCCATTAGGATTTGTTAAATGTTGAGCAAAGGCAACAGGAATTTTCTGGCCATATTAAGATAATTGGGGGTTATTATTAAGAGATATTCTTTCTTTAAAATGAAGACAACATGTGCTCTGTTGTGTAAGCCAGTTTTGTAGAAAGTGAATGGTGGGTTTCCATATTCATCTGTTTGTTTTCCTGCATCTTCCCCCTCGTGTCTGACTTTACCTGCCAGGCTTAGTCCTAACACCATATGTTTATGCCTAGCACCGTGTGGAAATTATCATCAGCTTTGCATGGTTTGTTATGTTTTATTAGTTATTGTGTTTGTCTTCATTTTTATATTAACTCTTTTTGGTGCTTGCGTTTTATATGCTTATATTTTCATGTTCATATACCTGTCCACTGTTCCTAATTTCCAGGGACAATCCCTGGTTTTGGTTCCCTGTCTCTGGATCAGGGCTGTATTTAATTCTCAGACACCCCTAGGCAAGGCATTCTTGGGGGGACATTAACTAAGGTGTGAAAAAGCGGAGATGACTTCTCCAGTGATATCACTTGTCCAAGTCTTATGTTATTCTATGGAGCCAATGCATGAAGATTTCTCCAGCTTTGGAGATCTTCATGCACAGGCTGTATAGAATAACATAGGACTTGGAGAAGTGATATCACTGGAGAAGTCATCTCCACTTTATCACCCCTTTATCGCTCCTTAGTGCATAACCCCCTAGGTGCCCTTAGCTCTGACCATGGCCACACCACCAATTCTCATGACCTCCAGCTCCATCTGCTGTTTTATGGTACAGAAAATACCCTTAGCTCCTAACAAGGAAGGACAAAAAAGCTTTAACCTATTGGTTGCTTGAGAGCTTTCTAATGCATTGCTCCGGAATAAGATCTTCCAAGATGTTAAATAATGGCCTGTGATGTGGTATAGAACTGGTGCAGGGATATTGATCTGGCCACTCCCACAGCTGAGGCCCCAGCCCCTCAAAACTTGGCTTTCTAGGCAGTTGCCTAATCTGCCTGTTGGGAAATCCAGCCCTGGTCTAGATCATGCAGTCCATTGTATAAAATTAAATGTGAACCCCGTATTCTATGTACTTGTCATTAAAAGGTTTGTAGTTATATGTTTCCTGACTTGGTAATATAACTTATTTATATGATTTCATGTAGTATTTAGGTGTGGGTAATGGATATTCTGCTGTAAAGCTGCAGTTTTAAGTCTGATGTGAAAGGGTTTCTATTGACATCATGGTACAATAGTGGTTCCCAGCCAAGGTACCATGACACTTTGGTATGTCGAGGACATCTACTTACACATTGTCTTTTACAATGACTGATAAAAATGAACTTAAAATGTATATTTATGAAAATGTTTTATACACAATGTTTATTTTTGTCATTCTTATTGTGAAATACAAGAATAATTGTATATTTTTGTATATGTACCCTTCATTGTTTATTTATATAGAAAATGTTTTACCAGGAAGAATACATTGAGATTGAGCATGTCCTGGAGAGTTTACAGTAAAGAGTTACATATTTACACAAATAGAGAAACATTATACACAGACACACAAACAAAATTATATAAAATATGTACAGGATTCCCCAAAAATTCCCCATTGCATATTAATGGTGTCTCAAGCAAAAACCAATTGAAAATCACTTCTATACACCACGCTATGGAGTACTAGTGACACTGTTTAATGTGACCTCCCAGTAGAAAAGTGTCACTTGAAATAATTTTTGAAATGTTTGAAGTGTGTGTTTTCCTTTGTCATGTGTATATCCAGAGACAAAACCACTGAGTCTCTGATACTAGTATTTTTAAAAGTTGCGCAGCAAATAAAGGCTCTGTCAGATAATATGCAAAAATTATTTACAAAGATATACCTGATTCCTGTATACTGGACTCCTACCTAGATAAGTCCTTCCGTTACATGCAGTCATTATATAGATATATGTGACTGCTGTTTGTTGGAGTCCTAGGTAAGTCATTCTGTTAGACACAGTAATTATACAGACATACAGTAGCTGCCTGCTGTCTGATAAACTCCTACCTAAATCAGTCTTTCTGTTACACAGAAATAATATTGGTAAGTACTTCTGTTATACACAGTTATTATATAGACCTTATTTATATAGATATAACTGACTGCAGTATGATGGACACATATCTAAGTAAGTCCTTCTGTTCACACAGTCTATATATTAATATACTTAACTGCTGTATGATGGACTCCTACCTAGGTAGGTTCTTCTGTTACATACAATACTTATAAAGATACACCCTACTGCTGTATGGTGGACTCCTACCTAGGTATGTCCTTCTGTTATACACAGTGATTATATAGATATACCTAACTGCTGTGTGATGGATTCCTACCTAGGCATGAATATTACCCCTCCCTCCACTTTTCCTGTTCTGAAGCCACCTCCTCTCAGATTCAACAGTGGATCACAATAAGGACAATCTACTGTCAGTTTTTGGAAAAACCAGTCCTCCTTCGTCAAGGAGGGCAGGTTTTTCCTTACACTGGCAGAGGGAAGCTTGTCCCTCATTGTGATCTGTCCGATCAAGTGACCGGACTTCAGACCTAAGGGGAGGTGGCTTCATAATGGGAAAAGGGGCGGGAGGGGTAATATTCATGATATGATTACTGCATAACTATCAAGTTATGATCTTTGAGAGAGTCAGACATCAGGACTGCTCAATAGTCTAAACATTACTATCCCTTTAAGAGACACTTCTGTCTATAGGTATAGTTTCACTTTACAACCGTGTCCACAATAAATTATTATTATCATTATTATTAATCTTTCATTATAAAGCACCAACATTTTCCGCAGCATTGTACAATGGAGAACCGGTCAGACATGGGTTTTAGCAATCAAGAAAATGCACAGTGTTTTTGAGGCCCTATGGCGTGATATAGGGGATAAAGTCTCCAGTGTGATAAACTCATTGATTCTTGTGTTATCCTGTGGGACAGCTTTAGTTATAGACTGTAGCAGGAAAAGCACTATGGTGTGATAAAGAGGAGATAACTTCTCCAGTATGATAAACTCTCAGTTCCTATATTATTCTGAGGAAGAGTGTTACTTATAGACTTTAGGGAAAGATACACTAAGATGTGAAAATAGGAAATAACTTCTACAGTGTGATAAACTCTCCATTCCCTATGTTAGTATAAGGAGACTTTGAGCTAACATTCTCCAGTAACACTGGATAAATAATCTTTTCTTAATCTCCTCTTTATCCCACCATAGTACATAACCCCTCTTGTTCTGCTCAGTACAACAGACTAAATGGCGTACAGAAACAAAGAGGGTTTGCCAGCGAGACCTTATGTATTGCTTATATAATAATAAATATAAACTGTGTTATGATGTTCATCATAAAAGTAAAGAAGAAAGTGTATTGTCAGTTGTATTCTCATGGTGGACCCTAAAAATGACTCTACATTGTCCTCATTGTACATGCTGTGTGTATTTGTCTCACTTACACAGCGCATGCAATGTGGATATATTGGATGTCAAAAGCAACTGTAATGTTCCAGACTTTCTGTCACTATGTTTACATGGTTCTACTAACAATAGACAATAAAGTATTGCTTAATTCCACAGAATGTCTCATATAATGACTAACATACTCCTTGTGTGCTAACGAGGTCTTCAACATATTGGTTTGAGTGCATTAATGAGTAAGACCACTCCAGTGCACAAAGGTGGGAATGAACTAAATCCATATTGTAAGGATATGGCAACAATTCAAATTTACTATCACATTTTTTCTCTTTCCATACTCAATCTATTGCTTTGAAAACAGGAGGAAGCAACTTCTAGTTTAACCCTTTAAACCTTTAAGTGCCAAGGAGCTACACAACACATTTCAGTGCAATGCTTTGGATTCCTCCCTAGCACTCAAAGAGTTAAAGTGGATCTGTTACCTGACAGCTTTTAGTCTCATTAAATGTATCTATTCAAACTGACTATACCTTGTGAATTCTGATTTTAGACAGTTTAATTTCTGACAAAGCTGCATTTTTAATTACTCACATGCACAGAAAATCAGCTCTCTTCATTTTCTTAGGTTGCTGGAACCATCCAATTTCCACTAGAGGGTGGAATCATTTTATAATTGTATATGGATGGTTAATGACAATTTTATGCCCCAACTAATAGAAAAGCAATCTGGAAAAGAGGCCTTGCTGGACCTAATGGTTTCAAGCAATTGTGAAATGGTAAGCCAATAAATGGCAGCATTGATCACCAAGTGGTATCCTTTGAAATTTGTTAAGATGGTTTAAACCAAAACACTAAACTTTAAAAAGACTATTTACAATGCTAAATGTAGTATTTTAGGAATTTAAATGGGATGTAATCTTCAAGAAAGATGGAATGTGTTCAAAATGCTTTTATATAGATATGCATGTTAATATATATATAGCATAGGGGAATAAACATAAGAGGAACAAATTAAGATCAGTGTGTGTGTATGTGTCTGGTGTGGGGGGGAACTACTTGGTATCATCATTACAGAAAGATTTAGGAGCAGTGATACAGAAAGGACTTCACAGCAGTGTGAAGTGTCACTCAGTTGCTGAAAAAGTCAGTAGGTAATTATCCTGTATAAAAAGGGGCATACATGCAAAGGATGAGACTATAGTTATACCTCTATATAAATCCTTGGTAATTCCTCATTTAGAATAAGGAGTACAGTTTTGGGCACAATTTCTAAAAAAAGAGACACTGTTGAACTGGAAAATGTGCACAGACATGATGGACATGATGGATCTGAGTTATAAAGAGAGACTAGTCAAACTGGGTTTGTCTAAATTAGAGACAAGAAGTCTAAGGAGTGATATGATTTCCACTTACACATATATTCAAAGTCAATACAAAGAACCCTCGAAGGCACAATTTACTCAAAGGACTGAGCAAAAAAACAAGAGGTCATCCATTACAACTTGAGCAAAAATACTTTTTACTAAAACAAAGACAGTGATTTTTTTAAACTAAGGGTAGTAAAGTTATGGAATTATTTGCATTGTCTGCTGTGCTTGGAGATACCGTAGTTGTTAAAAAAAAAAGTAATGCATATCTTTTTAGCACAGATCAATATTGACAATTATAACAGTTGGTTTCTAAGCAGAGACAGGGGATTTTGCACTAAGTCATGATAAAGAGACAATAAAGTGGAGATGACTTCACCAATTATATAACTTCTCCAGTTCCTATGTTCTTCTATAGAGGCTATGCACTAATTTCTCCAAAGCTGGAGAAGTCTTAGTGCATTGGCTCCATAGGATAACAAAGGAACTGGAGAAATGACATCACTAGAGAAGTTATCTGCAATTTATCACCTCTTTATCATTCATTAGTGCATCTCCCTCCACGTATTGATCCAGGGAAATTTCCAGCTGCCTCTTGGAGTCTGTAAGGTATTTTTCTACCCACTTTGGACTTAATTGCAAATTGCTTCAGTAGGTTTTTTCCTTCCTCTGGGTGAACAGAGGTGATATGGGATGGGCTCAAGTTTATGGACGCATGTCTTTTTTCAGCCTCATCAACTATGTTACTATGCCATGGGGAAGAATAGCACTTCAAATGCATCCAAGTTGAAGGCTCCCCCTCAAGGGAGAGTCTGGAAAGGAAATTGACCAAAGGGTTAAACAATGTTTTTTTTTTTTTTTAATAATTTCCCCTGGTTTGCAAGCACACTTTGTAGACCATTCCAATGAAGTATTTATGTTTAGATCACGCAATTTCGGCTCTGCTGAAGAGCCTCCATCCAGTCAAATGACTTGATTCTGCAGCTGTCAGCCTCAGAGCAGACTTCTCTCATGAGGTAACTTTAGTGATGTATATCTCTCAAACCATAAATGTTTGAGAGATAAGACTTACATCATTGTTAATATTTTTAATGGCTACAATATTAAACTTAATTTTAACTATTACTATCCCTTCAGTTACCGGGCCCCCGGCGACAGGGGCTGTTTCTCTTACAGTGATGAGTTTCCTGAGAAACTAGCCCACTTCTCCCTTTTCCCAGCCTGTACATACAACATCCTGCCCACTTCCTGGTTAAGCCTCACCCATATTATGGAGTAAATTGCATCATTAACCAAGATCTGGTCCTAGCCCATGAGCCCTCTCTGGGAGCTCCACAGGAGGAAGTTCCCAGAGATGCACATCAGTTTGTGAGCCTTGACAACAGTGTCTGTATCACTGAGTCAATCAACCACTCTCTCTTACCTGTGCATGTCAGTCTTTATACATACATCTTTCCCTGTACATAAACAGATAAATATACAATGTGTCCAAGGAAAGACTTTTGGGTACACAAATCAAGAAATCCTATATCCTGCAGGTACCTCAATAAATAAATTTTTTAAAGGGCAACTATTATGAAGACTGAGATCTTCTGTCCCGTGTGATCTGAAAACAGACCCTCACTACACCCCTGTTGGTCCTACATGAAGTCAATGAAATGCACGATTGAAGTCTTCCAGTTCAGTCTTGAAGGCTGGGTATATTCTTAACTCACATAGTTTGTGGCTTTGAGCCATAGACGTCAGGATTGCTTTCCTGCAAATTTGTGGATGTACAGTACAGCCCTAGCTTTTCATTAAGGAGCAGACATAGTAAGATATGATCATTTCTCATCAGTCCCTAATCAAAGGCAGAAATTCCTAATGGCCACCATGAATCAAATTTCTGTGTACTGGTTCTCAAGAATTAATCTTATTTAGCACTGAATAATCATGTTCATGGTGGTGGGCATGATACTTTTTTTGCAGGGTCCCAGGATCTTAGGTTCCTCCTACTGGAGGATTCCCAAGAACAATTTAGTGGGAAGAATTTGGAGACCTACAAAAAAGAAACATCTACTGCCTTTATGAATGTTATGTGATATCCACTGCTTTGCAGAAATAATTCACACTGAATGGCAGTAGGATTTTCTGCCCAGATTGTAATAATTGGGGGATTATTATTGTAAAATATTTATTAACGTAATACATATAGGTCTGTATGCACAATGCCAAGCAATTCAGCAAATCAGTTGCACCATAGCAATGAAATGTTATGCTACACAGACACTCTGCAGGCACACATACTCTTTGTGCACACACTTGCACACTCTGTACACATGCACACACACTGTGCGCACACACACACACACACTCTGGAAATACACGCACACTTTGGAAACACACACAAACATACACACACACATGCTCCGTACACACACTCTCCACAAGACACAAACAACACTATGCACATGCAAAACCCTATACACTGTATGCAAAACGGTATATGCAATATGCTATGTGCCAAACGCAAATCACAAATTGTTATACACAATAAGCTATACACCAAATGCTATAAGTCAAAAGCAATACAACAAATGCTATATACAAAACCACAAATACTATACGCAGTATGACAAACACTATACACCAAATGCAAAACACAATATGCAAACAAGAAACTCAATTTGCCAAATGTTATATACGCCAAACATTATATATATGCCAAACACGCAACATTATAAGCAATATACCAAAGCAATATGCAAAACGCAAATCACAATATGCAAAATGCAATTTGCCAAACTTCATATATACCAAAAACAATACATCAAACACTACATTCAAAACATTACATTCAAAAAGATATACGCAATACACCATACATAAAACTCTATACTCAATACGCCTTACATAAAACTCTATACTCAATACACCATACATAAAACTCTATACTCAATACATCATACATAAAACTCTATACTCAATACACCATACATACAACTCTATACTCAATACACCATACATACAGCTCTATACTCAATACACCATACATACAACTCTATACTCAATACGCCTTACATAAAACTCTATACTCAATACACCATACATACAACTCTATACTCAATACACCATACATACACCTCTATACTCAATACGCCATACATACAACTCTATACTCAATACACCATACATACAACTCTATACTCAATACACCATACATAAAACTCTATACTCAATACGCCTTACATAAAACTCTATACTCAATACACCATACATACAACTCTATACTCAATACACCATACATAAAACTCTATACTCAATACGCCTTACATACAACTCTATACTCAATACACCATACATACAACTCTATACTCAATACACCATACATACAACTCTATACTCAATACACCATACATACAACTCTATACTCAATACGCCTTACATAAAACTCTATACTCAATACACCATACATACAACTCTATACTCAATACACCATACATACAACTCTATACTCAATACGCCATACATACAACTCTATACTCAATACACCATACATACAACTCTATACTCAATACACCATACATAAAACTCTATACTCAATACGCCTTACATAAAACTCTATACTCAATACACCATACATACAACTCTATACTCAATACGCCTTACATAAAACTCAATACACCATACATACAACTCTATACTCAATACGCCATACATACAACTCTATACTCAATACACCATACATACAACTCTATACTCAATACACCATACATAAAACTCTATACTCAATACGCCTTACATAAAACTCTATACTCAATACACCATACATACAACTCTATACTCAATACACCATACATAAAACTCTATACTCAATACGCCTTACATACAACTCTATACTCAATACGCCTTACATACAACTCTATACTCAATACGCCTTACATACAACTCTATACTCAATACACCATACATACAACTCTATACTCAATACACCATACATAAAACTCTATACTCAATACGCCTTACATACAACTCTATACTCAATACACCATACATACAACTCTATACTCAATACACCATACATAAAACTCTATACTCAATACGCCTTACATACAACTCTATACTCAATACGCCTTACATACAACTCTATACTCAATACACCATACATACAACTCTATACTCAATACACCTTACATACAACTCTATACTCAATACACCATACATAAAACTCTATACTCAATACGCCTTACATACAACTCTATACTCAATACACCATACATAAAACTCTATACTCAATACGCCTTACATACAACTCTATACTCAATACACCTTACATAAAACTCTATACTCAATACACCATACATAAAACTCTATACTCAATACGCCTTACATACAACTCTATACTCAATACACCATACATACAACTCTATACTCAATACGCCTTACATAAAACTCTATACTCAATACACCATACATACAACTCTATACTCAATACACCATACATACAACTCTATACTCAATACACCATACATAAAACTCTATACTCAATACGCCTTACATACAACTCTATACTCAATACACCATACATAAAACTCTATACTCAATACGCCTTACATACAACTCTATACTCAATACACCTTACATAAAACTCTATACTCAATACACCATACATAAAACTCTATACTCAATACGCCTTACATACAACTCTATACTCAATACACCATACATACAACTCTATACTCAATACGCCTTACATAAAACTCTATACTCAATACACCATACATACAACTCTATACTCAATACACCATACATACAACTCTATACTCAATACACCATACATACAACTCTATACTCAATACGCCTTACATAAAACTCTATACTCAATACGCCTTACATACAACTCTATACTCAATACACCATACATAAAACTCTATACTCAATACGCCTTACATAAAACTCTATACTCAATACGCCTTACATACAACTCTATACTCAATACACCATACATAAAACTCTATACTCAATACGCCTTACATACAACTCTATACTCAATACACCATACATAAAACTCTATACTCAATACGCCTTACATACAACTCTATACTCAATACACCTTACATAAAACTCTATACTCAATACACCATACATAAAACTCTATACTCAATACGCCTTACATACAACTCTATACTCAATACACCATACATACAACTCTATACTCAATACGCCTTACATAAAACTCTATACTCAATACACCATACATACAACTCTATACTCAATACACCATACATACAACTCTATACTCAATACACCATACATACAACTCTATACTCAATACGCCTTACATACAACTCTATACTCAATACACCATACATACAACTCTATACTCAATACGCCTTACATAAAACTCTATACTCAATACGCCTTACATACAACTCTATACTCAATACGCCTTACATAAAACTCTATACTCAATACGCCTTACATAAAACTCTATACTCAATACACCATACATACAACTCTATACTCAATACACCATACATACAACTCTATACTCAATACACCATACATACAACTCTATACTCAATACACCATACATACAACTCTATACTCAATACGCCTTACATACAACTCTATACTCAATACACCATACATACAACTCTATACTCAATACGCCTTACATAAAACTCTATACTCAATACACCATACATACAACTCTATACTCAATACACCAAATGCAATTTGCAAAACATGAAAATGCAATACGCCAAATACCATAGGCCAAATGCCATACACCCAAAACTATATGCCAAACGCTATAATAAATATGCGAAAAGACAAATGCAGAGCGCCAAATGTTGTACGCACAAGCAATACACAAAATGCTATATGCAAAACACTATACTCAAAAAGCAATAGTAGCAAAATGCAATACAAGCAAAACACACGCTCTCACTTACATGCGCACACTCTCACAAATGCGCACACACTTATTGCTTTGCAATGAGTTGTACACCTTTTTGGAACTGAAAGGCCTAAGCACTGAATATTCACCAAGCCAGTCATTAAAGCAGTCATTGTCTTATTAACAGCACAGACAATGCCATGCCAGTATTGCCAGTTTTAAATAAAACAAGTGGATGATGAAATTTTAGGGACCTAACATAAAATAGAAAAATTGTACAGATGCTAGCTGTAAGTTCATGATACTTAAATGTACATAACTACATTTTTTGTTGTTAGTATTCCTTTAAAGAATGTTTTACTTAAATAGTTTTTGAACATTTGGAGACATCTATACATCTATGTACCAGATATTCCTTCTGTGTCAGTCCCTGTGCGCGGCATTATCTACTGGACTGTGTCAGAGCTTGACTCATTGACTGTGCTGAGAGCATATCTCTCAATCCCTGTGCATTGGTCAGATCCTGTGCTACACACTTATCAGTCAGTGCACATGTGTATCAGGCATTGGGCCCATCAGCTTGGTCCTGCACTTCCATCTCTATGCATACAGCGATCCCTGCTCTGCATGCCAACAAGTACCTGCTCATACAGCATAAATCTCTGTGAGGCTGATTTACTAGGGAGAAATGGAACAACTATGTTACAAAACAACTGCACCATAGGGGACATAGCAATGGGTTGGAGACTTCTCTAGCATTCATGGGGTTAAAAGCCCCATTTAAATCAATGGGTTGGGTAGTAATCACAATAAATTCATTGATGTTATCACTTATCTCTCATTACCAGCAGAACAAATAAAATAAAATAAATGCTGAACAGGTTTATACACTTTCATTAAAAAGCAAGTACAGGATTGTTTTTAGGGATCTAAAATATGAATATCTGATTTTTACAGATGCTAGCTGTACATACGTGACATTTAAAGTTATATCAACCTTTTTTTATTTTTAGGTGTTAGCGTTCCTTTAATGCCAGCAGGAAGTGATTGTCCCGATTGCTATAGTGTGTCTGTGTATCTCAGGAAAGGCATTGTTTGTCTATACAGCTGTTGAAGCAAAATACATATATGTTGGGAATGGGAACTGTAATCTCAATCAGATGAAGAGTCAAAGTTTGCCTAACCCGTGGTTATAAAGAAGGTTATTGGGGTCAACCTTAGAACCTCAACCTGCAAACCCAGTAACCCTTTATCATGTATGGGGTAATGAGACATAGAAATTAACCTTCCAGGGTATAGCCAAGAAGGATAAACAATCTCTCCTAGGATTAAAGGGAACCAAGGAAATTCTAAAGGAACACTTACCACCCCCAACACAAAGTCATACTGGTGGCTATGAATCAATTCTGTGTGGACTGTCTGTCAAAAAATTATCTTTAATAATTATTATCCTCTTTAAAGTGTCATCTTATTCCACATCACTTTGCATAAAGAGAAGTTAAACAGTACATATAGAAAGAAAAGGATCAGAGTGCCCTGATCATGAAAGCTTACAGCCTAGAGGAAAGTACGTTGGAACACAGAAGGTGTAGGTGCTATAGGATTCTATGTGAACTGCTGGCCAGTGGTTGGGAGACAGATGTACTTTTCAGTGCAGTGGTCCAGACATGCAGCAAGTCAGTTCAAGAGAAAAAGGCTTAGTGTGAACAATGAGGGGCTGTGAGTTGAGAGTGATGTAGACACGGAATTAAGGCAAACACGGGTTGGACAGACTGTTGATCTGACCTTGCTCATAACAGTTATGGAGTCATATTATAAACTTCCCTGAAGAGGTGAGTTTTCAAGTTTTGAAGGCTGGGGGAGAGTCTGATGGGACAGGGGAGGGAATTCCTAGCACAGGAGTTTAACTTAAATTTGTACTGTACATCATGACTATGGGGAAGGACATGCCTTTGTTGACAGACTCCAGAACTTCAGACTGATCTCCATAAAGTGTAATTAGAAACAAATATGGACTTCAGTGGGAGTTGTTTGAGGTTTTTGAATGGCTGTAAGGATTGTCTGCCACACTTGCAATGTGAGGGTTTATAATTAGGCTATGTTAACCCTCTGAGTGCCAGAGGAATGCACAACACATTGTTTTGCAATGTGTTACATACACCTCTGGCATTTGGAGGATTAAGGTGCTCATACACAGGCTGGCGTGGGCATTGAACATCATTGAATGTGGTCATAAATGACCAGATTGACTGATCATATCTGGCTAACTAAATTGGCTATGTGGAACCTCATCAACAGATCTTATTTGGAACTGAGATTAGGGAATTTGACCAGATCTGCATAGCCCCAAAACACAGATAGATAAAAAGGTAATTTGAACACAGGGCAAAAAGAAAAATAATATTGTTCTGTCCGAATGAGTCAGTGATTTTTTTCCCCATTCAGATGAAACGAATGTTGTTGACCTCCCATTCAGTTAGTCAGAATTTCAGTGAAGATTTTTGTTTACAGAATAAATTAATTCACCAGAATTCTTAGTCCCCTCTCAGTCATAACACTTGCCTTGATGTTGGAGGTTCATGGGTGTCCTCAAACCCTGGCCCTCCAGCATCTTGTCTGTCAAAAACATTAATGAATAATTAAAAAATTAAAACTAATACTGTGCCACCATTGTTGCTTTCACTGCATCTACAAAAAAAGAAAAACAAAACCTTATTGCTGCTCAGGCCGTTAAACAGGGATTGGCTTTTATATGGCCATCCCTGTTCAAATTTACTCCCACGAACACGTGTGCTATGATTGTAAGGTTTCACAGGCATGGAACGTGTCCTGCAGTAACCTTCCAAGCAATCAGCCTGTAGCTGGAGGGATCATGGATAGATAGCTGAAGGGGTGACATTACATGTATCAATGACCCCTCCACTCCAGCTAAATGCTGATCGGCTAGGAGGTGAGGTTACTGCAGGACATGTTCAGTACCCCGCATAACCCCACAATGCAAGCCAATGGGAGTATGGGTACTTTTTATACAGGGTTGGACATATAAAAGCCAACCCCTGTTAATTTTTTCCTCCTCATTCTGGCTCAGGGAATGGCCCATACAGGAATAAGGGTTGAGGGTTATTTATTGTAGATGCAGCAGAGGTGACAGTGGCAAAGGGGTAGTTTTTACTTATTTTCAAATCTTTTTTTACATAAAATCTTCTGGACTAGGGTGTCAAGGACACCACTGGATCTCCAACATCAAGTTAAGTGTTATATTTGTTGTGAAAATGTGTGTAATCATTAAAGTATGAATGTGAATGAATTAACAAATGGAACAAATGTATATGCACAAAAGTGTTGAATGTCTTGTTTCTGGAATATGTGTGTGCTGGGGGAAAATCACCACCAATCTGATCACTCAACAAAATGTCACTGCATTTGTGCAACTTTAATATTGCTTTAACACTTAGAGCATCAGAGGCGTGTACAACTCATGGAGAAGCTTTGCATTGGGCATCCCACTGGTCCTCCCAAGGTTAATAGCCTAACAGTAGATGATTGAAACCTATATATATACTAGTTGAACAGCCTGTGTACACTGGCCACAGTGCCAGGCAGCAACGACCGCGGTGCAGTCATGCACAGTAGAGACTGCCTGTGCCGCGGCTGATAATTGAGCTGGGCACTCCGAATTCAGACTGTAGTCCTCTCTGCACACAGCCTCTTCTTGAGGGCTCTCTTAATTATTCAATGCTAAGTTAAGTAGGAGACATGAAAATCTCACGCTTGTCATGCAGTGCGAGATTCTCATGTTGCCATTTTTATCCAGGCGACATGGTTAATGTCTGAAGTGGTCGCACTTTCTTTCGCGTGTGACTTTTTAAAAGGATATAATTTAAATCAGAGTAAATTTTGAGATTTTTTTTTTTTATTGTTCCCTAAGGTGCAGCTGCTTAAAAATTCTGATCTTAAAAATTGTCTTTGATTTTGTCTTTGAAACGAAAATTTTCAAAGAAACAAAGACTTTTTTTGTCTTTGAAATGAAAAATTGCTTCTCAGTACTTTAATTTTTCTTCTCCAAGTTTAGACCTTTTTTATTATGTCGTGGAAAAAAATAACGTTAATCAGACAAAAAATGATGTTCAAACCAATATTTTTTTCTGAACATACCTTAAATTATGACGGAAGATTAAGCCACACCCACTTTTAAGACGGCTTTTTCCCTTTGACGGAGATGGCAGATTTGGATGCAAAAAATGACAGAAACACGTTTGAGAATTGACAGATCATGGTGTAAGAACTTTTTATACTGATTACAGACAATATCAGTTACCACCACTTTCTGAACATCTCACCCTAAATGCTAAAGCAAAACCTAATCTCAGATATAAACACAAGATAACCATTAGTGTTTTTGGTAGGGTGTTTTACCTAAGAAACAAGATGGAGTCTACGCGTATTTAATTATATCTCCCAAGTAATGCCTACATATGTATTAATACAAAAATCAGTGAACCTAGTAGTCAGTGTCATAGAACAAAAGTTAGATTTTGATAATATCACAGATTTGAAGCTTCAGATGAGCAGTCCCTAGTCTAAGTCTCTTGAGGCACTGAGCACCAAACAGTGCACCACATTGTAAGTCTGATTCAGTGTGTTGATCATCTGATTCTACAGATTGGTTAATGTATAGATCATATAAATAAATATACTGTATAAATAAGCAGGGATATTTCAGGCATCCAGCTTGGAGTAGCTTCTGCTGCCATCCACTCACCTCGAAAGTATGAGCAGATGGCAGCAGATTCTTCACCAAGTGGGGTCTTCTCTGGTAGGGGATGCCTCACTAAGCTGAGTGCCTGCTTGGAGAAGCATCCGCTGCCAGAGGAGACCCTTCCTGGCAAAGCATCCACTGCCATTTGCTCCCATCTCCAGTCCCATGAAAAACAATATATTTATGTATATGATCTTTGCATTAATCAATCTGGAGAATTAGATGAGCATTACACTAAATCAGACTTGCAGTGTGGTGTGCTGTTTCCTGTTCAACACCATGAGGGACTTAGACTGCTTGTCTGAAGCCCCAGATCTGTGTTATTATCAACATCTAACTTTTGTTCTGTGGCACTTTGACTCTGGGTCCACCAGTTTCTGCAATGCTGCATTTTGTAGGCATTACTTGGGAAACATAATCATGAGCTCCTATACTCCTAGTATTCTTAATTACAGGTATTAGTAAACAAGCTCCAAGTAAACAAGCTTCAAGAGTCCATCTTGTTTCTTAGATATAACACCCAACTAAAAACACTAATAGTTAGCTTCCATTTTTTATGGAATTAATATATACTATAGCGACTACTTATTTCTCATAATCTATACTTTAGGTCAGTATGCATTAACCAATTTGGAGAATCTTTGTGCTTAATGGAACAATTGTTCTCTAAGCTAAAAGCGCAATCACTGGACAATTATACTAACCAGCATGTCTAGGTGTCACTAACATTTTAAGGCCATACTCTTAAGATATTAAAATTCTCTCTTATACCAATAATATACTTGTTTAATAGATATAAGGAAATATGCAGATACTCTATTTGTTTCTTTGTTATAATATACTATCAAATAATATTAATAGTTACAATGTGCTAACCCGGGATTAAAATACATAATAGCACATTGGGAGCTACTGATGATCATTATGCATGTATCAGTCTGACAATGATATTTTGGAGGTTAAGAGAACAATTGTTTGCCAAATCGAAAGCTTTATTACTAGACATTTGTACTAACTAGCACAGATTATTATCAGTGTTCTGGTAATCCTTGGTATCAAGTATTCAGATCCTTCAGTTGCTCTGATTTATTTACAATAAAATGGAATATAGTTGCATAGATACATTTCTATATTAACAAATAGCAATGTTAAATTAAGTTTTTAATAGGTTTGCCCCATAATCCTAGTTCTGAATGATGTAACATGCTTGGTTTTATTAACACTATCCATGTTAATAAACTGGTATTAAGTCTTATTATCCCCACTTTAGATTAAAATATGACACTGATTTGGTCCTCCATTGAGTGTTAAAGGATGACTCTGAAATTAAAGGGATATTAATGTTTCACAAAAAAATCAGCTCTGATTAATTTTGATAGTATTTGGGCCATGGAGAGCATTATTTCAATACTGTCCGAGTTGTAGTTCAAGAGTAATTGAATGTTAAAATATCCCTCTCCCACCCATTTTACTGATGTAACACTGCTCACCTCAGAGCAGCAAGACTGCCCGGATGGATTGCAGCAAGGGACAATCTTCAGTGAGCATAAGGAAAAAACTGAAAATCCTGTCAAGAGAGGACAGGGTTTTCCTTATGCTCACAGTAAGAAGATTGTCCCTTGCCGCAACTTGTCCGGTCAAGAGACCAGATTCTACATCTGAGGGGGAGGTGGCTTACACTAGGTAAAAGCAGTGGGAGGGGGATACTTTATTATTCAATTACTCTTGAACTATAACTTGGACAGTATTGAAATAACACTCTCCATGACCCAAATACTATGAAGATTAGTCAGATCTGCTTGTTTTGTGAAACATTACTTTCCCTTTAAGAGGTCTGCTGTACGCACTTTATTTCTCATGTAAATGATTGAAAAGCAAAGGAAATTGTTGTTAATAGTGCAGCTTTTAAACCTTTCAGTGCCACACTGGTGTGAAATGCACATCCTTGTGGCTCTGAAAGGGCTAAGGGGAGGACAACTGCTGTCTCTGCTCCTAAGCTGTTTTCTGGCTCCATAGAGAGCTATAGGAAGATCCCAACATAGCCAGCCTCAGATAGGAAATGTTGGGACTGTGAACTCCGACAGCAGAAGCTGGTATCTGAGTTTAGTGCATGCGGTGAACAGCCATATTAACATATAAAGAAACCCCATGAATATGACAATGGCTCATTAACCTGTATTTCCATATGGAAATGAGTCATTATTGTGCTAAGTGCAAAATCATAAACCCTTCAATGGCGTATTAATGGCGATGAGGGTGGACTTGTGGTGGATTGATGGTGATATGATGGTGAAGACATCTTAGTGTATATTGGCAATATACCTTCTACACAGATCCAACACAAGCTCTATCCTGGGGCCTTATCGAACTTTAGTGCATCTCTCCCTGGAGTAATTCTGTAGTGTACCTACTGCATCATAGGGGACAAATAAACATTCACACAATTCAATTTGATTTGATTGGGACTTTTAACCTATTGCATGCTAGAGGGGTCTCCAAGACCTTGTTAACAGCAGTCAAGGGGTTAAATGTCCCATTTAAATGTGGATTGTATCAGTCCCATTTGGTGAACATAATTGTCCCAACCCCCTTAGTACATCATTCTCTGTTTGTTCTTAATGCGGATGTGTCACCTATGGACAACGTCGCATAATTAGTTAGATTACATATCAAATACTAAGAAAACAGTATTAATTTTTTATTTAAAGTTTTGATTTCATGTAAATTTAACTTACGAAGTCTGGGTTGTAGCTGCCTCCATAGACTGTGTTTACCTACTCTGTAACCACAGTCCGTTGCTCTGCCTCTTCTCTCCTCCCTCCTCCAATGATGGAGGCTTCTGTCTGTAAGCTGGCGTGGTCTCATTGGCTAGATATCGATCTCTGCCAATGAGACCAATGAGAGTCAGGCTGCAGTCTATGTGAAAGTAGCTGCAGCCCAGACTTTGAGGTAGATTTAAAGCCAGCCGTTAACATAGCTGGTGGGGCCAAAGTGAATACCGGCTGTTAAACTAACATGTTTAATGTGGCATTTAAAGGCCCTACCAGCTAGAACTCCAAAGGACGTTAAGCCACAAAAACAGTCTTGTGGCTGAACGTCTGTTTTGTGCGTTTAGTTCCCAAAGCGCCGCTAAAAGCAGCGATATTGGGAACTGAACAGTGGAAAAACAATTAACTATCGGTGCTTAACATACTGCCAAGCACCGATCGTTAACTGATCCATGTTACACTTACCTGTCATCCACTGTCCTTCTGTCTTCTCTTCTTACTTTCACCTTCTCTTCAGTCTTGTCTCCTCCCTGTAAAATAAAATAAAAGTATAAAAATCAAGCATGAACGAATACATTCCAGAACCCTTTGAGTGGCAGAGGGGTACGCAACGCATTGCAAAGCAATGCGTACCTCACTGTCACTCAAAGGGTTCAGTATTAGTGCTAAATAAATATACCCATATATGCCTCCATGTAATGGCCCGAAGAATAAATGCCAGTGAATAAAAAATCTCAACATATACATAAATCAGTGCGGTTCATTAAAGGGATAGTAATACTTAAAATGTAAAAAAAAAATATGTTGTAGGGTTTATCCCCCTGAGTAAAACAAGAGTACTCCCACTGCTGAGAGGTGTTTCATTCAAAAGTTATTAATTTTCAAAGTTGAATTTTTTAGGTGCGATATCACAGTGGCCTGAAATTGTACAGTGGCGCTGTTGCTACACCATCCTATGGAGATTTATGGTCAACTGACCAGAGTTGTCCATAGGATCGTGTAGCAACAGCGCCACTGTACAATTTCAGGCCACTGTGATATTGCACCTAAAAAATTCAACTTTGAAAATTAATAACTTTTGAATAAAACACCTCTCAGCAGTGGGAGTACTCTTGTTTTACTCAGGGGGATAAACCCTACAACATATTTTTTTTTTACATTTTAAGTATTACTATCCCTTTAATGCCCAAAATTTAACTTAGCTTTTAACTATGTGTCTCCGCCACTTGGAGCGACCGCGAGGGCGGCGGCAGCGAAGACACAAATGTCCCATGACGCTCCTCTTCAGCTGTGTACAGGCCGATGCCCGTAACACACTGAGGGCATTTGAAGTGAGTCTGCCTTTATGTATGGGCAGGCTCACTTCAATTGTCCTCACTGCCATTGGCTGGGATGTTCTTCACATCCCAGCCAATCAGATTCGAGAAGCTGTTCTTGAAAATGATTGGCTGGGATGAGAAGAACATCCCAGCCAATGGCAGTGAGGGCAATTGAAGTGAGCCTCCCCATATATAAAGGCAGACTCAGTTCAAATGCCCTCAGTGTGTTACGCGCATCGGCCCGTACACAGCTGAAGAGGAGCGTCGTGGGACATTTGTGTCTCCACCGCCACTGCCCTCGCAGTTGCTTCAAGTGGCGGAGACACATAGTTAAAAGCTAAGTTAGATTTTAGGCATTAATGAATCGCATTGATTTATGTATATGTGGAGATTTTTTATTCATTGTCATTTATTCTTCGGCCCATTACATGGAGGCATATATGGGTATATTTATGGAGCACTAATATTGAACCCTTTGAGTGACAGTGAGGTACGCATTGCTTTGCAATGCGTTGCATACCCCTCTGCCACTCAAAGGGTTCTGGAATGTATTCGTTCATGCTTGATTTTTATACTTTTATTTTGTTTTACAGGGAGAAGGCGGAAGATAGAAGAAAGAAGACAGAACAGAAGGACCAGCAAGCTGAGGACTCCGCTGGACATCAGGATTAATGGTAAGTGTTAATGCAATGTTGCTTTACTTAGTCAGGTTAACCCTATGAATGCCGGCGGGGTAATTATACCTCACTGGCACTCATAGAGTTAATCCTACTAACTTTGGACAGGTTTTAGGCATTTTGGATGTATTGATATGGGGCTTAGGGCCCCATAGCAATACATCTACTGTGGACATTGTTTTTTTTTGCCAGTTAACAGCTGCGTTAGCTGGCAAAAGATCCGATAAGGGACTTTACAGCCAACAAAACTGGGTCTTTCGATTTGTGCGGTAAGTGAGTCCCTTATGAGATTTTTTCAGCTAACGCAGTGCTTAAAATGGCAAAATGGAGAGTTTATTTATTTTTCTTCATGTGCCAAAACACACATTAGTGTTGTGGCCGGCATGCTGGATGAATTGCCATTAGCAGTTTATTCCATGGCCCTTTGTATGGCTTCGTATACATTAAAACACCCATTGGTGTTTTTTTTTTACTTAAAGGCTGCCTTTAAATCTACCACTTTGTAAGTTAAATTTACACAAAATCAAAATTTTAATTAAAAAATGAATACCTTTTTCGTAGTATTTGATATGTATCCTATTTATGCAATGTTGTCTATAGGTGACACATCCACTTTAACACTTTGAATGCCAGGGGGTACACATTGTGTTGAGTACCCCTCTAGCACTGAAATGGTTAAAACATTTATATTTTAGTTGAATCCTCCTTGAAATTCAATAATGCAAATCCAAGAGCAGGAATCCTTTGGCTTTCCAGCTGTTGTGGACTACAGCATCCATCAATCCTCAACAGCCTGTACTACCCCATTAAAAATCAGCTGTTGTGTTCATGAAATGTTCAGGATAAGAAACTTAATTTAGTAGATCGGATATGAATATGGATGTCTTATGCCCAAGAGAGCTGATCCATGAATTACTTATTCTGATGTCAGTCGTGCCAATTATCAAGTTTTTGCATAGCTCTCAACATTTAATGACTGGACATTTTCTTTCTAAATTTTAATTAGACAGATGTTTCTTATTTTTCGTTGGCTTCCAGATTTCTTTCAATATATGAAGAAGGGGCTGCATATCTGTTTTCCTAGTAAATTTAGAACAAGTTAAAATGTTTCCACTTGGTAAGCAGGGGAGTTACTAGTAAGTATTAGAATAATGTATCTGATTTGTTTTGCTGATCGATTCGGAGGATCTGAACCAAACACTGTGGATCTCAAATTTAGTCTTGAACAAATAGAGGGTGGTGGGTGCAGGAGGAGGAGGAAGGACCAGGGTTTATCAGGAAAAGAGAAAGCAGGAATGGGTGATGATATGAGCTGTAATCTGGTTGCAGCTGAAGGGCTTTAAGTCACCCATTCCTAGTGTAGATCATTGTACCATTACTCAGAGTCAAAATGACAGGGGTTTCCAGTTGCCCAGAAATCCAGACTGCATTCTATTGCCCCCATCAGTCAACACTTTAACAGCCCTGGTATTTACTATTTTTTATGACTATTTCAAGGTTGGGGAACTTACAGCTTTCCAGCTGTGGTCGCACTCTAATCATCCTCCACTGACTAATGACTGGCTAAGGATGATGTGCATTGTTATTCAACAGAAGATGGAGGAAAGCCACAGACTCCCATTTCTGGTCTATGCACTGGAAACAGTGATTGCTTCTGGATGCAAAATCCTATAAAAATAAGGCTAGTTTTTATAAATGCATACTGATTTTATCTTTTAGAAACAATTCTCCCAGAAACTTGTTGGTGTGTCCTAGTTATTAATAAAGAGATTAGCGCCATTACATGCATCAGTCTGGCAACACGACAAAAAGCTTTCACCCCTTAATATTGGATGATGTGCCAGGGCCGTCACACAATTCTGTCCTTTAGGATGGATGGTATCCTTTTAAAAGGTTGCACACAAAACAGCATGCGACCTAAAGGCACAATGACCATGTTGCCTTGAGTGCACATATTACAGTTATCTTGTAGCTGCTTTTCAAGCAGGCTCCCTGTCCTTGTTGCCCTGTCTGTGCTGCCCTCAGTACAAGCATTCTGTCAAGGCATCACAACAGACAGGACAACACGGAAGGAGAGCCTGTTTGAAAAGCAGCTTAAAGATAACTGTAACATGTGTAACCTATGGAAAGTACTAAGATGACTAAAACACATGGAGAACCCAGAAAGGAGGAGGAAACCTACTTACTTTTCGAAACGGCAGAGCACTAAATGGCCACTAAATCGGTCCAGGTTAAAATGATGTTCAAGGGAATAACATGAGAATCTCTCTCTTTTCATGCAGGGCAAGATTCTCATGACGCCCTTTTAATCAAGGCAACATGGTCATCGTGCCTTTAGGTTGCACTCTGTTTTGTGTGCAACCTTTTAAAAGTGAACCATGGATGACAATCCTAGCACATCATGGGTTAATGATCACAGCAGATCTCAGGGCACACTGTAATCATGGTGGGGAGGCTACTGACTGCTCCATGACTGGAGTGGTTGTCTAGGCCTGGTGGTTCCGCACATCTGATCGCTACTACAGCAGTCACATGAGCAAATAGAGTTCATAAACATTGCCTATGTCATTGTTCTCTGCTTCCCTCTTCCTCACTATGATCGTGAGGCTGGAAGAGGAAGAGAACACACATTCCAAGGTCACTTGGCCAAAGAGGGGAGGACTTTTGTTTTAAGTGGTGGTGGTGCTGGGGGCAGGACTGGTGGGTACAACTCCAAAATATATTTTAGTTTACTTCATGAGCTATTAACACCTCTTTCTGTAGCCAAATAAACAGTTAATGCAAGATCAAATTTTTTTTAATTACACTGATTAATTTATAAATATAAACTGAAATTTATATGTGATACCCTTATCACATATAATATAGTCTGATCTCCTAAAAAGAGGGACACCAGGGTAAAAAAGAGGAACAGAGGGATTTGCTTCTGAAAAGGGCCACTTGGAAGGTATGAACCAATGCTCATACTTTGTACTGAATCCCTGTTAAAAAATGCACTAATTTATCACAATTTACCACAGGAAAACCTTTTTTTTCTGCACTTTTTATATTATTATCAAACTAAATTATAGGTTATACTTAAAAACATGGCAACAAAAGAAAGGCCTACGTATACTAAAAAAACTATATAATTTGTGTAGGTGTACTAAATGAATTGAAAGGAAAATATTGCTGAACAAGGCATACTAAAAAGCCCCAAATTGCTTATTCTCTTGTGTAAAAAAATCCCTTGTCACCAAGTGGTTAAAGGATAGCTATTATCTCAGACTTGTCCTAATCTTAAATCTGCCTTCCTAGAGCAGACCTATAGGGATGTAGAACTGCAGTCTGAACGTAGACCCTGATGCACACAATGATGCATCTGTGCTGCATTACACAGGACAATTTCCTGTCCCGCAGGATGCTGTTCCCCATAGACCCTCTGTATCAGACTTGACAGCCCAGCACAACAGAAGTTTATAGCTGAGACCTGCAAACTTTCAGTTTGCATTTCAGCCTAGGGGAGGAAGTTTTCCTAATCTCCAAACAGCATAACAGGAACCATTTTGTAGTTTTTCTTTTTTAAACATAATAATTGTCTTTTTAGCTTGAGACAAGCGGGCTTTAGTCCCCTTAACTCATAGCTATTAACACACTTGCTGCCAAAAAATGTTTGAATTCAGGTTTTGTCAGTGATCAAGTGACAGGTACTTTAGTTAGCTGCTCACAAGCTGATTGGCCAGAGAGATGGCTAGCTAATCCCTAGATCCAATGTATGGCTTTGAGGTTGCATTTAACCCTTTGAGTATCAGAGAGAGGTATCCAACACATTGCACTGAAATGCGTTGGATACCTCTCTGGCATTCAAAGGGTTAACCATTTAAGTGACAGAGAAGAGTGCAATTTATTGCTATGCTCTTACTCTCACACCTTTCTGATAGTCAGAATCTAATTACATTATTACCTTGTGCTTCCCCTTTGACACGGTTACAATGTGAAGAGTTGTTTTAGAAGATGCAGGGAAAAGACAAATCTATACCTCTAATCTCTCTAATATCTATCTATCTATCTATCTATCTATCTATCTATCTATCTATCTATCTATCTCTAATCTCTCTAATAACTATCTATCTATCTATCTATCTATCTATCTATCTATCTATCGTCTCTAATATCTATCTATCTATCTATCTATCTATCTATCTATCTATCTATCTATCTATCTCTAATCTATCTATCTATCTATCTATCTATCTTCTACCTATCTATCTATCTATCTATCTATCTATCTATCTATCTATCTTCTATCTATCTATCTATCTATAACTAATCTCTCTAATAACTATCTATCTATCTATCTATCTATCTATCTATCTATCTATCTATCTATCTATCTATCTATCGATCTATCCATCCTTCCATGTAACAAACCTTCCAACATTTCAAATGGCCAAAGAGGAACACTTCTGTTTTAGGGGGTGTTGCTGGGTGTGTGGCCGGTGGCTGGGGAATTACCATTAATTTTTAAGTGATTTGTGACAATTTGACACCTCTTTGTATAACTGAATAAATGATTTAGAGCAAGACCAGATAATTTTATTTACACAGACTAATTAATTAAAATATATATACTGAAGTTTAAATAACCATTAATGGTAGTTTTATTGTTATGGAGCAATGTGATACTTATATATACACCACACAGACTGATATCCTAAAAAAGAGGGACATGAGCAGAGGAAAGAGGGATTTGGATTTCCAAGAGGGACTGTCCCTCCTAACGAGAGACACTTTGGATGTAAGATGTAACATGTTCCCTCTCTCACTCCACACTGGTTTGCAGCTGCACCTCATTACTCCCTTACTTTACTCCTACACTGAGACAAGGGGTGGGGTATGCACTAAATCATGATAAAGAGGTGATAAAGCAGAGATTACCTCTCCAGTGATATCACTTCTTCAGTTCCTATGTTATTCTATGGAGCCTATGCACTAAGATCTCCAAAATTCTAGAAATCTTAGTGAACTGGCTCCATAGGAGTTATCTCCTCTTTTTCACCTCTTTATCTCTTGGTCTATCTGTCTGTTTTTGTATCCTACATACACACAATGGGGGGGATTCACTAAGTGGAGATAAAGTGGAGATGACTTCTCCTGTGATATCACTTCTCCAGTTCCTGTGTTATTCTATAGAGGCTATGCACTAAGATCTCCAAAGCTGAAGAAATCTTAGTACATAGGCTCCATTGAATAACATAGGAATTGGAGAAGCGATAAACTGGAGAAGTTATCTCCACTTTATCTCCTCTTTATCACCGCTTAGTGAATCTCCCCTATTGAGCTTTAACGCTTTGAGTGCCAGAGAGAAAGCCAATGCACTGCAGCACAATACATTGGTTACCTCTCTGGCACTCAAAGGGTAAACTCTCTATGGAACAGGACTGTGCAATACTTTGTAGTTACATTGCACACCCTTCTTGCATATAAAGAGCTAATTGCCTTGTGTATAACAGTCCCTATCTACCCTCAGGCATCTTCATGCTCTCTGTACCTCCAGGCACCTGTCCAAGCTCAGGGCTCAGGAGCATAAGGAAGTCAGCAGTAGACAAACATCTAAAATAAACATTATCCTGTGCCCTGTGGTGTTCATCATTCACTTGGAGATGATCAGAGCTTCTCTTCATCTGTCATAGTCTTTTTCCACCTTTTGGCTCTTTTTGGGCAGTGTCCACCACCCTCCACTATTTTCTGGCTATGGCTCTAGGTGACAGCATTAATAAAAACATGACATCTCAAAAAATGAAGAACAGAACATGCATGTTTTAAACCGTGTGTATTAATTTACCTTAATAGAAAATAACACAGATTAAATATAAAGCAATGGAAATACCTGGCTAAAAATGAGAAATGCAAAAACTTCCTATATATGGATATTGTTCTACAATTATATTTGTGAATTTGTCCTTTTATTTTAAGCCTTGTTCATGTGGACTCTTGCACAGCATTTTGTTACCTTAGGCTGCTGCTTCGGTCGTGGACACCGCCAGGTTCTGTTTTCTGCACATGCGTGCACTTCCTGTCTCTGTTCCCTACTGTGCATGCGCCCACTCGGTCCGTCGCCGCGTGGACGTGCAGACTTACGAACAAGCCTCTTTATTATGCCCTTTGATAGGGCACGGTCCTGCAGCTCATTAGGGCTTTGGTCTATTGGATGACTGCCCTATTTAAACTCAGTCATGCCTCTTTTCCCTGCCTGTTCCATGAGCTAGTTTGATAGTGTACTCCTGAGCAATTTGATTTTGTCTTTTGGCTCCCTGACCTCGGCTTGGCTGACCTTCTGGCTTCCTGACCCCGGCTTGGCTGACCATTCTGATCTGACTTCCTGGTTCCTACAGCAACTCGTATATCTGATCCTCCTCTGTTCAAATTTTGCCCTCTGGTTCTGGTTCTAAATGGTTCCCAGATACTCCCATCCTGTTTGCACCCAGGCTTAGCTGGGGTGGAACAATCTGATTTTGCGACCATCACTTTTACTCTGCTTTGGCTGCAGCAAGGGAGTATCTGGCATGCCGTCACTGCACCCAAGCGTCCTTCTCTAGCATCTCACCCCAGCACCTGAACCAGTACCTGGGCTATAAGGGTTCCTACTCCCCCATAGTGACACATTTGCACATTTGCAGTATTTATTAAAACAAATCTGCATTGGATTGGTAAAAATGAGGGGGATTGACAACTCCCCAGAACAGTTCTCAGCTTGCACTTACAGAAACTACCGCTAATCCTATGTCTGCACCAGTGTTTATGGGTATGGGGGAAACAGGAGGTTAACCCTTTTTGTCCCTGTGGTGTGCGAGGACTGCATAGTTACAGGCAGGACATTTGCTGTGGGCTTTTTCAGTAAAAAACTGTAACATATAGGTTTTCATAAAAAAAGTTTACTGCTCCTTTAACCAGGGCCGGAGTTCCCATCAGGAAGAGTAGGCAATGTCAATTTCCCTAAACTGGTTTTATACACCTTTACAGGGTATTATTTAAACCCTTGGGTTCTATAGAGATCTCCAATGCATTGCTTCACTATGTGTTGGAGATCTCTGTAGCAACTGAGGGGTTAAAACTTTTTTTTGTCTATTTATAATCTATTGATACACACGGGGCTCCCATGTTTTGTCTCCCCCTTTTTTTCTATAGTTTGAAGAGGAACTATCACTCAAATTAAAGTCCCCCCCCAAAATCATTATGCACATAATGATACGATTATCAGTACTAGTATTATCCTGAATAATCCAACTTGTTCCAAGACGTACAGGCAGGCAGCTTGCTCTACTGGCATCTGTGCCCCTGCACCATCAGTCTATTTCTTTACCTTAAGGTACAATGCAACTCTCCCCCTCACCAATCCTGGAGGGACAACGATGGGAAGCACAGGTAAACAGATGTCTCTTCTGCAAGATGTCTGCGCTGATGCCTGCCAGTGCATCTCGGAACAAGTTGGATTTCTCAATAATGCCGGACTTATTCAGTATAATACTAGAAGTGATTAGCGTATCGCTATGTGCATAATAATTTGGGGGGATCTTTAATTTGAGTGATAATTCCTCTTTAAACTATAGAAAAAAAAGGGGGAGACAAAACAGGGGCACCCCTGTGGGTATCAATAGATTACAAATAAACTAACACTTTCACCCTATGATGTGCGCTCACAATAGGGAATATGTTAGAGACGGCTTATACCAAATCCAATTAACCAAAATGCTGGAGAGTTTAAGCTGTCTCCAGAAGCAGCACAGTCCTCTTAAAGGGATGAAGTTCTTGGCAGCGCTGTATAAAACATGCTCTACCTCAGCAGGATAACATCAAAGAAACAGGAAAAAAGAAGAAAGAGCCATATAGTATAATATGTTCAACACAATTCGGTCTAGACAAGTGAATTGTTTCATATTGGCTTGTTTGCTTTGAAAAAGCGGAGTTGTAGCCACAAAACTCGTAAGTGATTAAGTCATTTTTAAATAACTTTTAATACATTTTTCCATTTGAAGCCTCCACCTAGTTCATCAGAAAAAGACTGGAACCTTTCCTGGGATATCGTGAGTTACGTGAAAGGCACTTATGTCAGTTGACTTCGATAACGGCGCCCTGACCATTTTATACAGTGAGTCGATTTTCACTTGTCTAGATGAAATTGTGTTGAACATATTACACTATATGGCATTTTAGTCTTTTTTACCAGTTCTTCTTTAAAATCCACCTCAGCTACAGTAGTGATTTTTCTGTATAGTAAATTAAATAATTGGCATAATGTTGTACTTTATTCCCTGCACAGTATGCTAGTTAGTTATGTTTGAGACTGTTCTATTAGACATGCCCCCACCGTGTGGGATCTGCCTTGATTCATCCATAGCACAGTTAGTGGTAATAATAATAACTAGTATTTATATAGCGTCTTTCTCCCAGTGGGACTCAAAACTCTTTCAGCGCATGCTCTCGGAATTAACCAAATCGGCAGCTGAAATAATAGATGTTATTATTACCCAAACAATGGTACTCATTTATCGACCTTGGAAGGTTGAAGAGCTGAGTTGACCCTGCCGGGATTCGAAACTGCAACCTTGAGGTTTGAACAGGCTCCATAGCCAGGGAATTTACCACTGAGCTATCTCACTGGCTACAAAGTAATATTGACCCAGCCTGTAAACTAATTAGCATAAAGTGCCAGCCTGTTCCACCAATAAATAAAGATTAGTCTCTCCAAAACTATTGGTTAAATCAATCAGAATTGTTATTTCCCCCTAAAGGCTGCAACATTGACACCTTCCTATTAGAAGAACTAGCACATTCCCCCTTTCTACCCCCATACCCCTTCTCTAATCCCATTTCCTCAATTATACTACCTTCCCCACCCTAAATTGTATCACCCCACCCCCTTTTCTAGTTTAAAGTCTCCTCTAACTCTAACCATCATAACTCCTAGCACTGTGGCCACCCTTCTGCTAAGGTACAATCCATCTCGACAATAAAGATTGCCCCCAAAGGGAAAAGACCACCCCATGATCTAGGAACCCAAACCCATAAATACCTGAAATCCTTCTTAACAGACCTCCATTTTCCACTGACTTCATCATTGGTACCAACATGTACCATGCCCAGATCCTCCCAATAATCTATAAACTCTACTGCCACATGTCAAACCCGAAAACCCAGGAGGCAGCAAACTGTTCTATTGTAGAGATCCTAGAGACAGATTACCATGCCTGACTTCCTAAAAATAAATTCCTCTACCACCACCATTTGTCTAGGTCTGCCTGAGTCCAGGATCCCATCAATGCTAGAGGAGCTGTTCTCCCATTTGTTATGGAGAACAGTCCTCACCAACAAAAGCATTCCTGTGCCAACATCCCTACCATCATCACTCAATGTTACAAATCTGTTAGGGTTAGTAAATACAGGAGTGTCCTCCCTATTCTTCTCCCCCCTTGCTATGTCTAAATGTAACCCATCTAGCTACCTGCTCTTTCTTTGTGCAGTCTCCACCCCAGAACTTCCTACAAATGCTTCTTTCTACTCAGCAAACTCCTCTCAAGACTGGCTGTCTCCCTCAGTGTTGCAACAATTACATTACTAAGGAAAAAAAAAAGAAATTAAATTGTCTGTTAAAACATTCCAGCATCCAACAGGTTAAAGGGATTGTTGCTCCCTGGGGTGGGTGCTAAAATGATTCCTACCTAAGCCAAGCTCAGGAATGAGTTTCTTAGCCATGCACCAGATTACTAAACTGCTACTTAAAGGGATAGTAATACTTTATTATTACTATCCCCCATATTATACATATTTGTAAAATAATTTAATAGCCCTCAGGTTCATCTCTCAAACCTTTATGGTTTGAGAGATAACCGAAGGCAAAGTTTCCCCATCCCTCCTCCTTTCCTCAAGTCAGCATTGTGCTGACTGCAGGGATTTCCGATCTGACTTTCATCATGTGGCTCTGCAGCAGAGCCGCGATCACGTTAGTGAAAAATAATTATTTCACTGACATGGTCTTCTACGTGTGCTTGTAAACCAAGCACATGTAGAAGACCGTTTCAGTGAAATAATTATTTTTCACTAACAGGATCTTGGCTCAGTTGCAGAGCCACAAGCCTGTCGTACAACAGACTTCCCCTGCAGACAGTGCAATGCTGACTTCAGGGAAGGGGGAGGGAGAGGGGAACTTTGCCTTCGGTTATCTCTCAAATCATAAAGGTCTGAGAGATGAACCTGGAGTCTATTAATTTATTTGGCAAATATGTACAATATGGGAGATAGTAATAATAAAGTATTACTATCCCTTTAAACTGCTCTTGAAAGCTTGCATTCTAAATTTGCTTAGTTATCCCAACTTTACTATTTTTGCCTCCTGTATATCAGTATTGTTCTTGACTTGATCAATGAATAATTAAATCCATATTTTTGAATCAGTGAAAGGCTATAATTCACCATTGTTATCATTTAGAAAAAAATTATTTGTCCCTTATACTTTTGGCTTTCTGATCATATTGGCCACGACTGAAAAAATTGGACACCCCCCTGTTCTAGTATAGGCGCAGAGGTTTTTACAGAAGTTGTATACATTCCTCCCAATATCTAGCACCTTTATCTACAATTTTCTAAACATTTAGGAACTTTTACATCTTTTCCACAAAATATTTCTTTATTAAATATTTATACATGTGTCTGACACAATTAAGTTTCCTTTTGCTTGCATCTTGTGGACAAATTAATTCAGGGCTCTTGGTTCGTAGCTATAATCCAGCAGTAAACTGCTAATTATGCTACTGTCTCTAAGGGAAATAGTTTTTAATTACTTTAATATTGCATGTTCTGTGCACTTTTAAGATAAGAAAAGAGCAGATCTTCCTATAAATTGATAAAAAGAAGATACAGGAAGCCCAGCAAACATCATTGTATGCAGTAAATATGTTAGCTGTTTATTCAGGTTAAACACATACCAGGGTCCGACACAGAAAAGAGGCTAGTAACACAGATACAGCTGTTATGTGGGTCCTACCTACACTTTATTACAGCAACAATAGAGACAAACACAAGTGCTTGCTCTCAGGATGCATAGCTACACCAGATATAGTTAACATGTGGCACTCCATCATGTCTGGTTGGGGATGATGGGAGTTGTAGTCCCCAACAGCTGGAGTGGCATAGGTTGCCTTCCCCTGATCAACACTTTTATCCTGGGATCTGAAGACGTATCTGCACCTTCTTAAAGGGTTAGTAATACTTAATATGTAAAAAAATATATATATTGTAGTGTTTATCCCCCTGAGTAAAACAAGGATACTTCCACTGCTGGAAAGTTTTTTTTATTCAAAAGTTATTACAGCTCAAACTAGAATTTGTTTAGGTGTAGTAATGCAGTGGCTTGAAATTGTACAGTGGCGCTGTTGGTACACCATCCTATGTCAAGCTCTGGTCAGTTGACCATAAATCTCCAAGTTTGTGCTGCAATAACTTTTGAATAAAACACCTTTCAGCAGTGGGAGTACCCTTGTTTTAATCAGAGAAATAAAACCTACAATATGTATATATATTTACATTTTAATTACTATCCCTTGAAAGGCCTAAAAACACGCATTTTAGCAATTTACCTGATGGATAAAATACTGTCAGAGCGTGTGTGGCTTGACTGCCATCTAAAATGGCTGTTTGATCCGTGAGCTCCTTCCTACAAGATTAAAACCAATCGATTTCAAAGCGATCACAACCTACTATAACCTTCTGGAGGATATTGATTTGCTTTTGGACTTTGCACGGAACATGGTCCGTGGTAAACTGGGTCACAAACCATCATCTATCAATGCTTTCTTCACTAACAAAAAAGCAGCGCATCTCAGGCCTAGAAAACCTAAAATGGCTGACTGGCTGGCATTGCTCTCTGATGATGGGCTCCCCAAGGTGAACCTGCCACCGGGCACGCTTCATGCACTGGAAATGGATGACACTGAAACCCTGTCCACTAAACGTGACATTGCCAAACTATTGAGCGACTTAAAACTTTTCCTAAAGGAGGAAATATTGGAAGTTAAGCAGGATATCAATCATATTGGAGATCCAGTTCAAGCTTTGGAAGACAGAATGTCGCATTTATCTGCCCATCACTCCAACAACAACATGTTGATTTGTTTTTGAAGGTAGATGATATAGAGTTCCGCAACAGATGCAGCAACCTATGAATCAAGGGGGTTCCCGAAGAGATTGACAGCGCTGCTCTTCATGTTTATTTACATCATTTGTTCCTACACTTGACTAAAGCGCCTGTTGACCGCAAATGTCCTCTTGACCGAGCCCATCGAGCATTATGGCCCAAGGGACCTCAGACTGAATCCCCAAGGGATGTCATCATGTGCATCCAATACTTCCCAGATAGGGACAAAATTTATAAGGCCGCAAGGGGAGCATCCTCCATTGTCTTTGAAGGACACACAGTATCAATCTATCAGGATTTCTCTCTAGCCACGATCCAATGGAGGAGGGAATTGAGACCCAATACTTCTGAATTACAGAACTGTCACAGTTTGTTATGACTCTCAGACACAAGTTTTAGGTAAAAAACTCAATTTTATTGAAATAATAAAATGATCACTTAGAATGGCAATCACATACATATATATCAAGAGTAAATAGCAAAGACAGTATGCAGACTCTACCAGTCCTGTCAATATACCAGACAGGACAGTCTGAGATGATGGAATAATATGCTCAATACCGGGTAAGGCAACCTGCAGATGGAATAGCGTCAAGGTTCTACCGGCCTTACCTAAATACCGGGCAAGGCAGCCCCAATAAGTACACGGTGTAGGCTCTACCGGCCTTGCCAATACCGGGTAAGGCAACCTCAGATGGAATGTGGCAAAAGGTTCTACCGGCCTTACCAATACCGGGCAAGGCAGCCCAGAGGTATCAATAGCTGTCGGATGATAATGACAGAGTGACAGGATCGTAAGCAACCCAGTGTCCGCACACTGAGACCAACAGAGGAATTGTATAGCCGCAAGGCTTAGGAGCAAACCAGCATCCTCACACTGGACTAACAATTGAATCGGATAGCCGCAAGGCTTTGGAGCAAACCAGCGTCCTCACACTGGACTAACAATTGAATCGGATAGCCGCAAGGCTTTGGAGCAAACCAGCGTCCGCTCGCTGGGACCAGCTACTGAATCGTATAGCCGATAGGCTTTGGAGCAAACCAGTGTCCGCACACTGGACTAACAAGTGAATCGTATAGCCGCAAGGCTTTGGAGCAAACCAGCGTCCACACGCTGGGACCAACCACTGAGTAGTGTAGCCGATAGGCTTTGAAGCAAACCAGTGTCCGCACACTGGACTAACAAGTGAATCGTATAGCCGCAAGGCTTTGGAGCAAACCAGCGTCCGCACGCTGGGACCAACCACTGAGTAGTGTAGCCGATAGGCTTTGGAGCAAACCAGTGTCCGCACACTGGACCAACAGGGAATCGTGTAGCCGCAAGGCTTTGGAGCAAACCAGCGTCCGCACGCTGGGACCAACCACTGAATAGTATAGCCGATAGGCTTTGGAGCAAACCAGTGTCCGCACACTGGAGTAACAACTGAATCGTGTAGCCGCAAGGCTTTGGAGCAAACCAGCGTCCACACGCTGGGACTAACAAACAATGTCGCCGACGCGACCAAGCAGAAGGTCGCCAGGATCACAGGAGACAGGCGAGGAGATGGCAGGAACCAGCAGAGCGATCAGTCAGGGCAGGAAACAGCAGAGAAGAAGGTCAGCAGGAACTGCAACCCCAGAGTACTAGGCCGGAACCAGGACTGGAACAACTCAGCATTCAGGAGGCACTGGAACAGCTGCAATCAGGAACTCAGGAACACAGGAACAGAGGCTCAACAATCACTGGACATAGTGATAGCAAAAAATGTCAGAAACAACACGAAACGGCACTCAAAGGGTGCCCAATCCAGGTTTAAATAGGCAATATGAGGCAGGCTAAATGCAGACAGCCAATAGAAGCCCCCTACTGGTGACAGACAAGAAAATGCAGCAATCACAGGCACTGTGATAAGAACCTCCAGTTGAAATACAGATGGGGTTTCCCTATCGCACTACTGGTGCCTCTGGATGGCACAACGCATATGCTAAAATATAAAGGGGATGTCCGCACCTTTGTCAAGGCTCTTAACCTACAGATTCCAGATTCTATTTTTTCTACACTGATAGACAGAGTGGCAGAGATGGATTGTGGTCCCCCGAATTCCCCATGTTAACACATTTCAAAGAAGAGAAAGGCCTCCAGGGTGATTCCTCTCTCTCCTACACAAGGCCTTCAGCTGGAAACAGTGGGATGACTGACCGAACCATCTTTTTCTGGTTCTCCATTGACATGGTCTTCTGGAGTCTCCTGCAGTGATTGGATTGCCCAACATCAAGGTTCCTTCGGAGAGGTCATTTGGACACTTTCATTGTCTGGTTAGGAATACGTATGGCACTATGATGCTTCTCTATTTTTCTAAGATGCTTGGAGGATTGGGGGGATGGGGGGTATGAGTGGGAGAGGGAACATTTGTATACGACACGGGTGTCTGTTAGGCTCTCTCGCGTCGTCCCGCTGGCGGCCTACTTGCTTTTGTGGGTGGCCCGTCAGGTTGGGTGGTGCGGGTAGGCTCAGCAACGCCGTACTGGGGGGGGGGGTTTGCTCTCTTCTGTCATTAAGACCATTGATGAATATATGCTTCACCTTATTGTTGTTGCCTGTTCTGGTTGAGTGGTGTTCTAGGCCACTACCGGTGGTCAGGGCATCGCACTCTCGGATTAGAGTGCCTGCTTCATGGCCCTATTCCACTCGCCTATGCGATATTGTATGAGATGTCGGGTGTCGTTCTGCTCTGGTTTTACAATCCAGGGATATTATCGGTTATTATTGGGGATCATTAGACTCACATTGCCTGGGTATGTTATAACTTGCATATTGTTTTTCTTTTTACTTGTTATATGTTGTTTAGGGGTCCAGGACCTGGGTAAACTACATGAATATTAAGTGTGTTTTGGATTCAGTCGCGGTGCCCCACCAGTGGCCTGCTTTCTTTTACTTGTGGCTTGCTTGGGGGGGGGTGGCCCGGGGGGATCCATGTTGGGAGGAAGGTTTTCTTCGTTCCCATTTAATGGTTTATAACTGTTTATGTCATGCCTCTTTCTACCTGTTTCTACCTGTTTTGGCTGTGGCTGGGGGGAGTTGCTGGCCATGGTTGACTGTCTGGCGACGCCACTCATTTGGACTCAGTCGCTGGGTCTATGGCTCTAATGTGTATGATCTTTTGAAGTTATACGCATTGTATTGGATTTGAGGGCTAATAAAAAACATACTGGATGTTGTCCCCCTTGTTACTAATACGGTATGCACATAGTTAGTTACTATTTTAAACCATGATAAGTGATATACCCTTCTTTCTCCCCCATGGTATTTCCCCAGTCCAGTGGGGCTGCTTCACCCCCCTCCCGCTCCACCTCATTACCTGATGGTGGATGCCTCCCCTTTTGGAACTGCACTAGATTTTTCTAAATATTTATTTAGTTCCCCAGACCCTCATAGTTATTAACATCTGACAGTGACCTGTACCAATGGAACAATTTGTATTTGTCATGGCTCAGTAGGATCAATGTCCTTAAGATGAATGTTCTATCTCGCCTCCTCTATCTCTTTCAAACCTTACCGATCTATGTGCCATCATCCTTCTTTCTCCTTCTGAATCGGTCCATCCGGCACTTTTTATGGAGCTGTAGGCCACCTAGACTGGCAATTGAAAGCTTAGGTTTACACAAATATAGAGGGGGTTTGGGTTTACAGAATTTCACCTCCTATTATCATGCTGCTGCAATTGCCTCTATTATTGGTTGGGCGCACAATGGGCCCAACAAAGCATGGGTACGCATTGAATGGGAGGCTGCTACTTCGGGTGACCCACTTGTAGAATTATTCCTTCTTCGTAAAATGAGGACCAGAACACTTGTGTCTCATCCAATTATTGCTCACATTTTTTCCATATGGTCTGTGTGTAATAAAAATAAATTCTTGTCTAGTTCTTCATCGCTCGCTTCCCCAGTGTTCTACCACAGACTCACCTTGTTTTCTTTACTCTCCTCTGACTTTCCTAAGTGGGCTCATTCTGGCTACATAAGGCTGACTGATTTGGTATCTGATGGCTCGAAAAGACATTTTGACGACTTGAAGTCAGACTACAATTTACCTGCTTCAGAGGTGTGGAGATTTCTCTGCATTAAGCATTTCCTGGGTCTACATCCTATCTAATCTCTTTGGTTATTCCCGCCAACCTCCTTTGCATCTCTCCTTTTGGCATCTAAAGCTCCATCTGGCAAATTAGGGAAGGTATATTCCATACTCTCTTCTCCATCTCCTTCTTCCAAACCTGGATATGCCTCATCATGGGAGCGGGAATTAGGCCGTACGCTGTCCTTGGACGAATGGAAATCTATGGAATATAGCCTCCCATGCATCTATTTCTGTTTCAGTTCTAGAATCACTCTTTAAATTTTTATCCAGATGGTATCTCACACCCTCGAGACTGCACGTCATCTCTCCTACATTTAGCTCTTTTTGTTGGAGATGTCACTAAAAGAAAGGCACGCCTTCTCAGGTGGTTGTGCGAAAAGATCCGCCCTTTCTGGATGTAATGCTTAGATTCTATCTCCAACTGCCTGGATATCTCTCTAACTAAAGATATTTGGCAGACACTTTTCTTTTTGAACCTCCCAAAATTGACTCTCCTGCAGAGATGTCTTTTACTGACGATGCTTCTAACGGTTAAATCCCTTATTCCTCAACACTGGAAGGAGGAGAACCCCCCCACACTACAGGAATGGGCAAGCAGCGTGAGAACACATGTTTCTATGCTGAGGGTACAAATCATTCGGTATGGTGGTGATCCCGATATGAGCAGCAATTTTTTTTCCAGTTGTTCTCTCTGATCCTTCATTGACTACAGTTTGATGACTCCCATGGATGTGGCATGTTGAGGTAGTGAATTTTACTCCCCCCCCTCTTTCCAGCACTCTTTCTGTCCTCTCTCTATTTCTACTACTTGTTCTGTCTCCGATATATGTCTCCCTGATTTAATGTTAAAATACTGTGAAACAAGCTTCCACCCTTGCTTAACCTAGCATGTACTGTTGGATCCGGTATTTCCCTCAAATGTATGCACTTCTCACTACTACACATTAATGAAATTTTTGACCTCATTGATATTTCATTCTGTCATTGTATTACGGTGCTTGATTGTTAGGTTTTGTCTGGACATATTCTTGCTTGTATTGCCGTTTTGTCTCAATAAAGCTTTGAAAATTAAAAAAAAAAAACACTGTCAGAGATTTGTTTACAAAAATAGTTTTTTTTATTTTAAATATATATATTTTTTTTTTTGTATTTTATTTTTTATATTGAACAGCTCCCCCTAATGTTCAGACAGTTTACCTGGAGTGCAGATATTTATTCTATTGCATTCTATTGGAGAGGTGAAGCATTGGCTCATATTCTCCATAGTATTTGATAGTAAAACTCCAGCATTTCATGACTGTTTGAAGAGTTATGACTTTTGAATAAAACAACCCCCAGCAGCGAGAGTTTCCTTGTTTTACTCAGTAGGAAAAGCCATATAATATATAGGTATGTAGATTAAAATATTGCAACATTAAAATTAAAAAATATACAAAATATGTGCAAAAAGAAGTGTTGTTTACCTAGTTTGACTGTATAGAAAATTGGTCCCCTATAGGTGTGTCACAACATATTGTACTGTACTGAGACCTTTATTAGTATACTAGTATAAAAGCCTGTGTACACGGGCCAAGGTGTCCCCCAGTGGCCTTAGATGCTGCCCTGGAACCGGGAGCGGAGCCAGGCGGTGGGCCGTTTGAAGAGCCGCCCCCCCCCCCGTTCAGCAGTGCCGCCATCTTGTTTCTTGTCTCACACTCAGACTGGAGGCCTGCGCGATCGGCCAGTCTCTACTGCGCATGTGCGTGTTACGCACACAGGGAGTGACGCATCCTAGCAAGTTATATTATAGGATGGTGCCACATTGAAAGAGATTTTACATTTTCATAAATCAGAAATATACGTGTGAATATTTCCTAAACTATATACCTGCTGGTCTTTTGGCTAACATATATGTAGGCATTTTCAGTGCCCACGTATGGTCATCAAGGGGTTAAATGGCAACTTTCACCTGAATTGTTCCCTCTCGGCTGGTCTGGTCCTCAAATAGAGCACACAATGAGGGTCTAAAAAGAGACCACCTGGGTTCTGTCTTTGGTCCATTGACAAGAGACTGAACTGTATGACTGAAAGCCTCACAATTCAGTCTCTTGCCCTGGGAGATTCAGCCCCCATATCCCATCTTTTTCAGTCTTGAAAGTCAAACACAAAGGGTCTATGGGGGATGTGTGCAACTTATGGAGTTTGTGGCTAAGAGCCATGTACTTCTAGTTTGCATTCAAGCCGAGTGCATGAGTTTCTGGAGGTGGGGCAATGTTGCATGCCTACAATTGCCCCCTTCACATAAACAAGGGCTGGGCGGGCTGGTTTGGGGGTGACCCATCCCCCGAAAAAAATGTCTGTGGATGCCCATGGCTGAATGGGTCAGTTTTTACCCATCAGCTCTAACTGTTGATAGGAGCTTTTTGGGGGCTCCAAAGCTCAACCCCAGACCTTTTACCAAGTACACTCATATAGAAGCAGACATTAAAATTTGCCAATTGCCCTTTAAATCCTCGCATAATTCTAGTGTGAGATCATGAACCTTTATAAGTTTGGAACAAGGTTAAAAATCTCAGCAGAGGTGGTTAGAAGACGAAATGTTTTGAAGAGGGGCCAAATGGATGATCAAAACATCAGCTATGGGAAGATTAAGACTTAATGATAACACTGAGTTCTATACGTTTAGGAATGTAATATGACACTTGTGTTTTTTAGACAGTCATTCTGGGGCAACCCAACTGCATCATGGGGGACAAAACAGGATGCCCATTGCTTTGAAAATATTGGGTGCCAGCGGGGTATCCAGAGCATTGCAAAGCAATGCTTTGGACACCCCACTGGTATTTAAAGGGTTAAATGAGGATTTTAAGCACATCAAGCTAGAAATGTCTCCAACACAATGGGGGAGATGGACTAAAGCATGATAAAGAGGTGATAAAGCAGAGATAACTTCTCCAGTGATATCTCCTCTCCAGTTCCTGTTATTATATGGAGCCAATGCACTAAGACTTCTTCAGTTTAGGAGATCTTAGTGAATAGACTCTATGGAATAACATAGGAATTGGAGAAGCGATATAATTGGAGAAGTCATCTCCGTTTTATCACCTCTTTTTCACAACTTAGTGCATAACTCTCAATGTTTGTTAATGTGTTGCAGAAGTCCATAGTATTTAAGAGGTTTAACCCCTTGGATGCTAGAGATGTCTCCAACTCAATTAAATATCCCATAAACTATTGTTGAATATGAATATAGATGATCTGGAAAGCTCGTTCAATATTACTTATTTGTTATAAAGTTACAGTTCTTACAGCTGTTGCTACACCATCCTATGGAGATTTATGGTCCCGGGACCAGAGCTGTCCATAGGATCGTGTAGCAACAGCGCCACTGTACAATTTCAGGCCACTATGATATTGCACCTAAAAAATTCAACTTTGAAAATTAATAACTTTTAAATGAAACACTTTTCAGCAGTGGGAGTACCCTTGTTTTACTCAGGGGGATAAACCCTACAACATATTTTTTTTACATTTTAAGTATTACTATCCCTTTAAGGAACTCTCACATTGCAACTAAGCTTTCACAAGCCAAAAATAGTTACGTTCTGATTTTTTTTTTTTTTATTTAAAGCAATAGTTTATAACATATGTAGCTTTATTTATGTGTCAGTTAGTGAAAGTCCTCCAGGCATGCCAGTAATAGAAGGAGGTAAAGAGCCTGAAATGTTGGCTTGGCAACATGATTGAGCACCGGACCCAAAGCCCTGGGCAGCATCCACCTGTAGAGTAAGGTAGATTGGCCTTGTTCGTAGAAGGCATCAACAAGAGATGTAACTCCAAACATATCAGAGCCAAGGATCTGAAGTGGTAGAGATTCGGCATAGCTGGAAGTAGAAGTAAGCATACAGTCCCTTCGTTCGGCTTGTACAGCCACCAGATCTCTTCCAAGAAGACCCAAAACTCCACCCATATCAGAGGGTGCCATAATTCCATTGCGGTAAGAGACGGAGTAGGGCTAATAGGCGGTAAATGTAGAGGTAGCGTAGAAGTCACACCGTTGTGGTCACCGGCATGAAGAAGCGGACTTGTGTGCTCTGTCTCCCTTAGAACGACCAAATCGCCATCCAACATGGTGTACAGTAATGCCCTCTGATTGGAGTGGCGCAAAAAGGAACAGCTCTTGGATGCTCGCGTGGCAGGTGCAATATCGTAGATCATGAGGTACGAAATGAAGCCCTGACTCTCTGGGAAAATGTCTGTTAGGATTATCAGCAATTTGAGAACAGTTGTAGCTAGTAGAACAGGGACAAATGCTTGCGGCACTAGGAGCTGTAAGAAAATGCGTCCATCTTGGTCCTCAGATAGCTCCTCCCCCTGTTGATACAATTTAAAAGGATAGTAATGTTTCACAAAAACAGCAGCTCCAATTAATCTTCATAGTATTTGGCCCATGGAGAGTGTTATTTCAATTCTGTAAGAGTTGTAGTTCAAGAGTACTTGAATGATAAAGTATCCCCCTCCCTCCCCTTTTACCTAGTGTAAGTCACCTCCCATTAGATGTGGAATCTGGTCCTGGGACCAGACAGGTCACAGCAAGGGACAATCTTCTTACTGTGAGAACAATGAAAACCCTGCCCCCCTTGACAGGCTTTTCAGGTTTTTCCTTGTGCTCACTGAAGATTGTCTCTCTCTGCGATCCATCCTGACAGTCTTGCTGTTCTGAGGTGAGCAGTGTTACATCAGTAAAAGGGGCGGGAGGGGGATACATTATCATCATTACTCTTGAACTACAACTCTGACAGTAATGAAATAACACTATGCATGGCTAAAATACTATGAAGATTAATTGGAGCTTCTTTTATTGTGAAACATTACTTTCCCTTTAAACAATGCAGACTGGTGATGGCAGGCAAGGCAGGTGAGACGAAGAGCAGTGTGGAATGTTAGAATCTGGCTGGAATTTCAGCCAGTATTGTCTAATTTGCATAAACTGACAACTAAAAAAGCAAATGTCCAAGTTCAATCCTCAAGAGCAACCAACAGGCCATGATGTAAAGATTTCCCTGATTAAGCACAGGTGAATTAATCAGTGGATCATTCATTTGGATTGGCCCACCTGTTCTCTAGCATGTAAATCCTTAGCCCTTTGAATGTGTACCCCTCTGGCACTCAGAGGGTTAAATCCTGGCCTGCTGGTAGCTATTGAGGACTGAACTTGGACACCCCACCTTAAAGTATTTTATATGAAACAATGGCTAACATAACATATAAGTGATTTTAAAAGCTTTCTCAAAATCACTTGTCATAAGATGTACGTTTCATTTCAACACCACTGGCACTTAAAGGGTTAAGCCATTTTATTTCAAACAATACTTTATGAGACATTTAGCTTTATTTCTTTGTCAGTATATGTATATTAGCTAGTACAGACTGGCAGAAAGTGACAGTTGGGATGGAAAGCAGTAAATGAAAAATTAAGCTTAAATATATCATGAATGATTGCTTTAAATCAGTGCTGTCCAAGTCCAGTCCTCATGGGCCACCAACTGACCAGGAAGTAAGGATTTCCCTGATTAATCACAAGTGAGTCAGTCACAATGAATGATCCACTGATTAACTCCCCTGTGCTTAATCCTTACATCCTGGCCTGTTGGTGACCCTTGAGGACTGATCTTGGGCAACTAAAAAGTGATAAACATAAATAATTTTGAAAGTTTGTTTAACCCCTTAAGGACCGGCCGCGAGCACACGCGGCCGGCACTTAAGGACCACGGACCTTTTTTGTTTTCTTTGTTTCCGGTTCCGGACTCCCCGGTGTGCAGCCGCGGGGGGGAGCCCGGAATTCCATGACGGTCATATCACGTCATTGGTCATTAAGTCAGATCTACCCATGACGTGCTATGACCATCAAGGGTCATTAAGGGGTTAAAATTACCTATTTGTTACAAAGTAAAAATTCCACTTAAATGAAATTCGTTGGGTATGTTTCTGGCACTTAATGGGTTAAAATGCCTTGTGAAATCTAATTCCTGCTTATTTTCATTTTCCCTTATCTTTTTTGTTTTCTTTTGAGCAACTGTATGACCTATAGATGTTTTAAAATGAATGCAGCAAATCTGTTACATTATCCAGTAATCGGCATTAAGACAATTCTACCAACTGGCTTATATTTTTGTACATTTAATTTTAGCAGATTTGCATTCTGATCTTTTTGTGTTTAATATACAGATTGAATGGACATCTGCTCTTATTTAAAAGACTGAAAATATTGCCCTTTTATAGAAGTGATATTCATCTGTGTTAACATTTGGCAGAATACTCAAAGGGTATTACATTCAGTAGTGCTACTTTTAAAGGAGAATTAACACTTTCTAAGAGTAACAACCACTTACCTTACTGTGACCAGAAAACCCAAATGGCCCCTATGAATTTTGCCCATATGCCTTTGTTCAAGAGATAACATCTTCTATCAGTCCTACATATCATATCCATGGAGGCAGATATGACAGCTGCTGGAAGTTTTTTAACTATTTGAGTGCCAGAGGGATACCCAATGCATTGCAAGCCGAATTCGGTACCCCTCTGACACTCAAAGGGTTCAAATTGAAGCAGGTGCAGTGCATGATCGTCCTTAACACTTTAGAAGTGATTCTCAACCAGGGAGCCATGACACTTTAGTGTAGGGCGACCAGTCCTCACCTTTAACCCGGGGACATATATGAAAAATACATGTTGCAGTGCTGAGTTAATTTCAGAGCAGTCCTGGAATATGCCTATTTCCTATGTGTCCCCAGTTAAAGGGAGGTCTGGTTACCCTACTTTAGTGTGCCACAAACATCCACCTATGGTATCCCATGTTTTCTACAAAGGTTTTAACAAAAATGTGAATGTTGAGTTTCAAATGATTATTTATGGACATTTCTGGCACAGTATGTTTGGTTTTGCTATTCTGACTATGAGATCTAAGAAAACTACATATTAACACTTTAACAACTCAGGATGAACATGTACTTCATGGGTGGATGTCCCTAAAGGATTCATGACGTACATGTATGTCATCGATTTCAAGGCTCCCCATGCAGCTGCAAGCCATTCGGGGAGCCCTGAATCGGAATTAAAAAAAAAATGCTCTGTGGACCTTAAGTGCCAGCCTCATGAGTGAGAGCGGGTCCTTAAGGGGTTAATTATTTGTGCCCTTCATAATGCCCTTGACAAAAGTCACATAAAATGTTAGAGGTTCCCCAAAGAATCGAGTTGTGTCCTGAATGAAAAAAACTTTGAGAACCACTGTATAAGGACTAGAGGGGTGTGCGATGCATTGGGTACGCCTCTGGCACTCAAAGGATTAAAACTGAAGCAGGTGGAGTGCATGATCCTCCTTAACCCTTTCAGGCCTAGAGGTTTGTGCAATGCATTGCTAAGCAATGTGTTGCACGCCTCTCTGGCCCCTCAGTGATTACAATTTCCATGTGAGGTGGGCAAAACCTCTGGTCCTGCCAGAAACAATATATGGGCATATATAATATATATACCAGTGTAAAACCCATGTACACGGGCCACCTTTCAGGCAGTTTCTACTGTGCATGACTGAATAGCCTGCATTCGGGCAGCCTCTACTGCACATCGGACAAACATACATCTGGCCTTTTATATTATAGGATTTTTTTTTTTTTTTTGACATACTGTGATAAGATAGGGTGGACAACTTAAAAAAATTATATTAAATAAAAAATAAATAAATTATTCCTAGCCATGCTGTTAACCCTTTGAGTGGCAGACGGGTACGCCACCCATTGCTTTGCACCACCGTGGCAATAAAAAGGTTAAGAAAAGGAGAATCAAGGGGTAAGGGATCTTTCCCAGTAAGCACTTAGCTAAAGTAATTGTAAAAGTAATGCAGGCAGCAGAGATGGAAGCAGGTGTACTGTGTGAGAGAAGGTGAATCCTTTGAGTGCCATGCGGCTGTGAGAAAGGGAGGTGGGGCATGTGTTTTTTACATGCAGCTGTCACGGACCTCAGTAAAGAAACACACAAAACAGTACAAGTGAATTTAAACCAGTTTATTGAGCAATAGATAATAAGAATATTAGTAGTAATAATGAACACTTCCTCAGTCAGAGGGGAGATAGATGTGAGGGCAGAGTCTAGTCCACTACCCAAGAGCTGACACTGTACCACCGTAGGTCTATGGTACTGAGTTTTAGAACCAGACTTGGCTCTCCCACAACAGCAAGGAACGATGGGACAAGTAAAAGAGCATACCCAGCAGAGGCACAGAATGAATAGACCAATGATACCAATAGCGTAACTGGTAGCACCACTCGATGCAGCAGAGTAGGTGCTTAGACAGATGCAGCCAGATAGGAGCTCACTACTGAGGCAAGGAGTGAGACAAGCTGCACTCTATCTTACCGCAGGCAACTAGGAGGCACAGAGCGTAGGTAGCACCACAACTGCTAAGCCAGGCAATAGGTAAGCGTAAGAGGCGAGTCCCCAAGAGCGAGACTAAGTTGCACTAGCTGCCTGGAGGCAAAAGGAAGGCACCAAGCAGAGGTAACCTGCAAGTAACCAGTTGGATGCTGAGCTACTAGGTAAATGAGCGCGCCTTGGATCGGCCTAGTGGTAGTCAGACAGGAGTGAGGTACAAAAGGAGCGTCAGTCAGACAGGCCACTGTCAGGAACTGGATCGGGTTGTCAGCAACAGCAAAGGTCAGAACAGAGTGGGTAGTCGGACAAGCCAGAATCATACATGGATCAGGAAGTCAGCCACAGACAAGGTCACAACCAGAGCGAGTAGTCAGACAAGCCAAGGATCGAACACCAGGAGACAAAAGCCAAGCAAGGGTCAGAGGAACAAAGTAGATGTGTACAGGAACATCAGGAAAGGGCAACAAGTCCTAGCCTCAATGAGGTTTATAAATCTGCAGAAGGAGGCGGGACCCAATTAGGCCCAAAAGAATAGGCCCATAAACAGGCGTCCGTTCCAGTGCCTGAAACATGACTGTAGCAATGAGGAAGTGGCCAGAGGCCATGCCGGCCGGAAGCCGTACAGAGGTAAGAGCATAGGCTCGCTTTAGGCCTTAAAGGGAGACTGTGATAGTAGTGAGGTGAGTTGGCTGTATGTCTTTGTGTGTCTGTGTCTAGCAGCCTTGTTTTCATGTTCTGTATCTGCCCAGTAACTTTCTTGTATTCTGAACTTAATTTTCATGTTCTGAGCATGCTCATTCAGTTCCTTGAAGTCCAAGCCTCTTTTCCTTGTTCAGGAAGAAGTTGAGGAAGGGGAAACTCCTTGCAGATGCCCCTGCCCACTCCTATCAAAATCACGCCCCTCTGCATCTCCAGGACTGGCAGTAGGGAGGAGCTATAAATGAGTCCTCCTTACTGCCATCTCTGGATGTGTGTGCCAGGCACACAGAAGTCTTTATATATATATAAAATTTCCGCCTCAAACTGGAATCGGCGAAAAATGGCACTTTACGTTTGGTGAAAAATTTCCTGTGAAAAGTGCATATTTTCTGCTTTTTTCCGCTTTTTTTGCCTATCTCATTCCATTGAAATCAATTGGAACATAGAAGTTACACACAACACATAGCAAATAATATTTGATTTCCCAAAGGCATAGTATAAAAGGGGCATGAGGCTCTCTGTGTTGGTGGGGTGTGGGAAAACAATCAGTTGAACAGGGGATGATTTTTTTGGGGGGTTGTTTACTGGGATTGGGGGGCACTTAATTAAAAAGAAATCCTAAATAAAATAAAATAAAATAAAATAGGAATCATAAGACATGGTATAAAGGGGTCTGATGAGGGTGTCTGCGTTGGTGAATGAATGAACAGGGAATTTGTTTTGGGGGGGGTTTCTTGACTGCTATTGGGGGGACAGTTAATAAAAAAATAAATCAATAAAATAAAATAAGACATTTGTATTTAAAGTGATAGAGACAGAAACCCGCTTACATAAGCTACCACTGGGGTGGACTGATACTTGACTTGATAGAGTATTTTGTAGAGGATGATTTGTTTTATTTGTTGTTAGAGGCCTTTGTAAGACTTAGACTTATTAGAGGTTCAAGCCCTGAAGAAACATTGATTTGTAGGATTTATGCTTGTTTGGCACAAGCCCTAAGGAAACATTGATTTGTAGGACTTAGGCTTGTTAGAAATAACCCCCCTCTCCCCAAATTTTTATTTTTTTTAGGGCTATTTTTTTTTAATTATTGTTATTTATTTATTTATTTTTTTTTTTTTTAAACGCAAGCCCTGAGAAAAAAATACAAATGCCCTACTGGCCTAATGCCAGCAGGTCATGTTGTCCAGTGGCCACTGTCAAATATCCTCCTGAGTTCTGAGTTGCAACTGCTGTTCTTACTGCTGCTGCTGAGTTGTTTAAGCAGCAGGTTGATTAGGCAGCTGAACGGGAATGGGATCAACAATAGCAGTAACATGGAAGATGGATGATGAAGGTTCCACTTTCCACGACTATCTACAGTGATGTGTCTGAGGCAGTAAGAGCACAATAAGAGCCCCCAGTATATGTGGAGAAAAGAAGAATTTGGCCAATAATTCTTCTTCACCTGCCCCTCCTCCAAAATCATGGAACAGCGGGTCTCATCAGCAACTGCAATGTGCACAGTATGAGTGGGGTAAATAACATCTAGGGGCACAACTGTATCCAAACACCATGACACCCGAAACCAAATACTGCCACTGTCACTGCACCCCTTTTCCAGACCCACAAAGGACACATGACAACTTGCTGACAGTTTAATAGTAATGATGAACCCTCCCTGCCACCATCTTAGCATATTCTGCAGGATGGAGTCTCCTCAGATGCCGCTTGATGCACTGATTGCAATTCTCCTCCACCACACTGGAATGTGTGGTCAGTGCACCACACAGTGTGCAATGGATAAAGATGAACTGCCACATCCTAACGTCAACAGAGTGGTTATCATTTGGCTTGGGAGGTAGTTACCCTAGAAGGTGATGGTGAGCTAGTTGTTTCGCTCATCCTGGAACTTCCAGTGTCTTCCTGGGTTGTTCTATTCCTCCTCCTCTTTGATCTCTGCCTCGCCTCTTGTTGCCTTTCTGGATAGTCAGGGACAGCAAAAGCAGTGCTTGATTTCTGTGGTGGGTGTTTGTCTTTAACATGTTTGACATAAATGTCATGGTGCCTGTGTTTCATGTGTGATATCAGGGCGCTTGTGCCAAGGTGTGTTCCCTACTTTCCTCCTTTCACTGACTTGTCATTGCTGATGACTGTACTGTGTCTGCCCCAACAGAAAAATAGTCCCACACCCATGATGACTTCAGAAGGAAGGTAACAGATGGAGAAGAATGGCCTCTTTCTTCTTGTCCTCCACATTCCCCTTCATTGTCTGTGGCAGTGGATAATGTTGCTGCTGTTGCTACTGCCTCAGATTCAGCAATGCAACTAGGACCAGGAGTATTGCTGGCCCTGGCAAGTGGACCTGTCCTAGTCCCGCATCATTTTACGACCCCATTCCCACTGTGTCCACGGTGTCTGTGGCACACTAGCCTGCTCCTTAGCATCCTGCTGCCCTTGCATCTCAGCATCAGAAGGAATTAGTACAGTTGCAAATACCTCTAATTCCAAGATGTCATTGCTAGTGGTGGTGGTGATGCCCATACTCATCCCTGTCTCGCATTCCTTCTCACTTTCTGCTAAAAAGGCCATCAATGTCTCTTCCACCCCAGCTTCTCCAGCCACCACCACTAGTTCCTACATGCTGTTGTTGCTGCTGCTTTATTCCAGACATCTCACTGCTGCTTGGAGGTGGTGACAAGCAATATTACAGAGGGTCCCCAAATGTCACACTTGCCATTTCCTTTTGACCTTTTGAGACTAGCACTAGCAGATGTAGCAGCAGGTACTGCTGGACCTTAATAGCAGCAGTACTAGCACTGGCAGGACTGCTTGGGAATGGCAAGTGTGATTTAGGGTCCCTTGCTGTCACACTTGGCATAATTTTCTTTCCCCCCTGTGTACTACAAGAAACACTAGCATCAAAGTATTGGTGGCAGCAGGTTCAGCACTGGCAGCAGATTCAGTACTATCAGCAGGTTCAGCACTAGCAGCAGGTTCAGCACTGGCAGCAGATATAACACTAGTGGCTGCAGGAACAGAAATTGTGGCATTGTCAGCAGGGGAAACATGTCTGGCAGCAGGCTACAGGTACCGCAATGGTGGCACTAGCAGCAGGGACAGCACGTCTGACAGCAGGTACAACACTAGTGGCTGCAGGTACAGCAATGGTGGCACTAGCAGCAGGGACAGAATGTCTGGCAGCAGGTACAACACTAGTGGCTGCAGGTATGGCAATGGTGGCACTAGCAGCAGGGACAGAACATCTGGCAGCAGGTACAACACTAGTGACTGCAGGCATGGCAATGGTGGCACTGGCAGCAGGGACAGCACGTCTGGCAGCAGGCAGAACGCTAGTGGCTGCAGAAACAGCAATGGTTGCACTGGCAGCAGGGGCAGCATGTCTTGCAGCAGGCACAGGCAGCTGACCTGTCCTGCTCTCACTAGTACTATCCTGTTCTCCCTTCTTTCCCATTCCCTTTTCTCCCTTCCTTCTCTTGGAGTGATTTAGGGGGACTGGACAGCATTGTTTCAGTACTGCTAGTCACTTCTTCCTCCTCAGATACAGTGGACACATAAAAAGGATCTTTCCAGTTCCTCTTTTTGCTGCTCATAGTGATAGGAGTCACTATGAGCCTCTCCTGCCTCACTTTTTGCAAAATATAATAAGAGAACAGCACAGCACATCTATCTCGCTCTGTAACTGCTTCTATTGTGTCTGCCTTCAGCGAAAATGTCACGTTTTTATAGCGGAAGTGCGAAACAACGGAAATCAATGGGTGAAAACTTTTTAGCCATTGAAAAAATGGTGAAAGATTTTGGCCAATGGGCAAAAGATGCGAAAATTTTAATTGTTAGTTTTAAATTGGAATTTCCCACGAAAAAGCGGATAGCAATGTGGTTTTCGTGAAATTTATCACGGGAACACGGCGACAATTTTCGCCCATCCCTATCCCCCACCACCATTACCATGCAAATCTGCCACATTGTAGGGTTTATTTTTGTCTTGTCATCATCATGAGTATGTGCCGGCGTCACTTAAGCAGGGACACATTCTTCATGGAATATTTTGATGTAGGACTCTCAACTTTGACTTTCAGATACATATTTCTCCACTGCATCCCTCAGAAGAAGTAATATTGTGTCAGGAAATGTTGCTTTATAGGAAATATAGACAAAATGTGTTGGAATATGTGAAAAATTTGTTGGACTTGGCATAAAGGTGGAAAATTTTGCATTGCAGAAAAGGAGAAAACTTTCACGATAAAAGAGAAAAATCATTAATTTTCCATGAAATGTCATGTGGGAAATTTTTCTTAATTTTTGACCACCCCTACTCATAGGAAACTCTATCTGTCAGTTGTCTTTCAGCCTCTTTCAAATAGTCTTCTGTATCCATAACTACAACTCATCCTCACTTATTATCCACTTGCTTAACTGTAAAAAGGGTGATGGTTGAAGGTGATTGTATTGTCATTTTTTGTGATTTTATTACATTGTCATGAAGTATTTCCATTATTACTGACTGTGACAATGCAACCAAATCATGTTCCACCAATTCCTGAAACAAAAAATTTTACTACATGTTTACTGCATGTATTAACTGGATAGACCTTCAACTTTGGTCTAAGATTCACATCAGGTGTAATTGAAATAACCTGTTAATCATATTCCAAAGTCAATTCTGTAGCTAGAAAAGTCAGATTAGATACAAGTCAAGTTAGAAATGGTTGTGCCCTCCTTGAATATAGATATAGTGTTGGTGCTCTCTTATGACCTCAAGTTCCTGGGGAGTAATTAGAGACTCAAGTTTTGAGCTCACTGAGGATGAGAGCTGGCCAGAAATCAGCACAATTGTCAATATTGTATAAGTGATTGTAAAAATCTTGGAATGCAGAGGCAATTTAAGGATAGGAGTTGACAAAAGAGTCTGGATTGGCTGGATCTGATAAACATACAACTTAAATCACCTGCCCTTAATCACCACAGAGGTTACTGGAAATATAGTGGTTGTACCTGTGCCACACAAATGATTTAGTGAGGGTTTGTCTCGGTAAAGCATTCAGGTCATCTCTACCCATTGTTAGTCTTTGAAGGATCTCATCAGAAGAAGTATTCAATTCTAATGTCTCAACATCTCTGCTTGAAAAAAACAACCCATTTCAATAAAGTAGTAGTTTTTAATATAGATCTATGTTTTCTTCTTTGACTCCTTTGGTCTCACTTCCATTTGTATACTGACCCAGTGCCCTCTATACCTCATATACATTTTCTTTGTTTGGACTCCATTATACTGATCTCCAATTTATACAGTCAAGACTGCAGTTGTTCTTCCAATTTTTCAAAACAGCATCACTCCCTAACCCTTTCAGCGTCATAGAGATGTGCATTGCATGTGGGAGTGAAAGAGTTAAGAACTTATGGAACTTATGGATGTGTAAAAATGTGGCATGATTAATTTGTTTTTAATTCTAAATGTCTTTTAGTTTTCATTAAACCTTCACATAGACATTGCTCTACCTTATTATTTTTCAAGATAATGGACAACATAATGGTGACTGAACAGAGAAAATACCATCATGACTAAAAGTGTGACACATACTTCCTCTTGTGGTCCCATGTAGCAAAGTTTTTGACTACACAATTATTCAACCCCATAGGTCCTAGACACACATCTCCATCACACTGCTGTGCATTGCTTTGGAGAAGGACACATAGCTATGTGAGAGGATGAGAGTGGACATGAATTAGCCAGGCTGCACTGCTGGCATCTGCTCACATCCGCTCACATCAAGTTCACCTTGCCTGATGTTGGGAGTGTGAACTCCAGCAGCAAAGGCTGCTATCAGTGCTTAGTGCATGTGGCATATAGCCACATTAACAGTTAAATACATTCACATGAATATGATAATGTTTCAACACAGTGCATTTCCATATGCAAACTAATCATTGTCGATGTAGTAGTGAGTGGAAATTCACAAACATGTGGAGGGCATGGCAGATTCATGGCAAAATCGTAGGATTGTGGTGGATTGGTGGCATTCACAGGGATATGATGGCCAAGACATCTTAGTGCATACTGTTGATATGCAATCAACTTGAATACGCCCCCATATCGCCATCCTGGCCCCTTTTCAACTTTAGTGCATCTCCCTTGAGGAATCTTACTGCACTGGCTCCATAAAATAACAGATGAATTGGAGAAGTGACATCACTGGAGAAGTTATCTCCTCTTTATCACTGCTCTATCATATCTTATGGTATCTCCCCATTGGTCTTTTAGCTAACATGATACATAGATAGACTTGAATGAAATTTCCAGATATTCAAACCTGAATTCAAGGTCACCGGTCCACATTAAAATACCCTTATGCCTCAGAATGAGAATTTTATTTCATTTTTTTAACAGATGTTCATTTACATTACAGGATATTTAATTGTATATGGCCCTATTTCATTCTTAGGTGTTCTTGTTCCTTTAACACTTTCCGTGCCAGAGACGTACCCAGTGCATAGCAGCTCAATGCACTAGACAGCTTTCTGTCTCTCAAAGGGTTGACTTTTATGATTAAGCTGGGAAATGTTACAGTACCAGATGAAATTATGCAATTTTATTAGCAAACCTGTTATTAAGATGTATTTCTAAAACCGAACACTTCACTGGTGTTTCTATTACATTTAATTTATGTTTTGGGAATGCTATCCCCAAAATCTTAATTAGACTATGCAAATTTGCGCTGGTGTTTGTACATTTTGGGACACGCTATATCAGAACTGGTGCATAGTTCTATTTACATATTCCTGCATAGGTAGAAACAACTCTGCTGGAAAAACAAGTCTAATCCAGCATAATTGTGCCATAAACCATACAGTATAACTCTTGCAAGATATACATTTTCCCTAAGTTTAAAAGAAAAATAAAATACATGATCTTCAGAAATATAAAAACATTTCAGCAAGGCTGTCATGCTTGTGACATGTTTGCTAATGCAAGTTTGCAGGTTCATTCAGCAGGTTAGAACAGTTCAGTTTATCCCTTCACTGAAACCAAAAAAATGTCTGACACTCTCCTCTTGGGGACAACTATTTCATCCACCACCACATTCTGTTTGTCCTACAAACAGAGCCGTTTTCTCTGCAGCAGTCACCGCAATCACAAGGAGTGCATTCAGCACGCTCCAGCACTGTTATACTAATGTACCCTGTTAATACACATTGTGTGCCTTAACCTTTTGACTGCCAATGAGGAGCAAAATAATTGCAAATGAATGCCATGCCGACCACTCTTGCAATCAAAGTGTTAACCTTGACTCCTTGATTAGCAGACATGGCAGTGGCAGGCTATGGACATGAAATTCACCCCACGGACACAGGGCTTGTCCTACTAAGCAAGTCATTTGCAACATTGTAATATGTACAATGTAGATCATTTGAGTGCCAGAGGGGTAGGCAACTCATACACACTGCCTGAGCCCAACATACACACACCTGGGCACAGCTAGGAGGAGATTAACATACCTGGGAACTTTTGAAACAGGGCTACCCGGAGGGTAACCCTGTCAGTGCCCAGGGAGAGGAAAATGACGTGAATTGCGTCATAAAAGGGGCAGGGCTTAGTCACGGGGGGGGGGGCGGGACAAAAAAACACAAAAAACCCCTGCAAAATGGATGTAAGAGGGCGGGGAGTGCGAGGAACCGGGCGGGATGGAGCACAAGTGGGCAGAGTTTCTACTTAAAGGGATAGTAATACTTTGATTTATCTTTATTTTATTTTGTAGGCATTAAAAAAACACGAAGAACGATATAAGTCTTATCTCTCAAACCTTTATGGTTTAAAAGATATTCACAAGCAAAGTATCCCCCTCCTCCTGTTCAACCAGATCAGAAGGGAGGTGCCCAGGTAGACTGCAGAGAGGGACAATCTTCAATTAAGATAAGGGAAAAAGCTGAAAAATTTGTCAAGGGGGGAAGGGCTTTCATTGTTTTCATACAAAGAAGATTGTCCCCTTCTGTTATCTGTCTGGTCTTACAACCAGATTCACATCTGAGAAGAGATGGCTTACACTAGGTAAAAGGGGCGGGGAGGGGAAACTTTGCTTGTTAATATTTCTTAAACCATAAAGGTTTGAGAGATAAGACTTATATCGTTCTTCATGTATTTTTAATGCCTACAAAATAAAATAAAGATAAAACGAAGTATTACTATCCCTTTAAACTCTGCCCACCCGGTGATTCACACATTGCCCTGGAGACCCGGTAATTCACTTTGAAATCCGGAGTCTCCGGGGCAAAACCGGAGAGTTCCTAGGTATGGAGATTAGCATATCTTGTACACACTGCCCAGTACAACATACACACAGCCATTTAAATTTCCACACCCTTCACTATCCCTTGACCAAAACCAAACAAATGGCTCACACTCACCTCTTGGGGGTCTAAACTTTTCCTACAAACAGTGCTGTTTTCTCGCCAAAATTGGCCGATTTCTAATAGCAAAATTAAACTTGGCATACATACAGACAGACAGGATCTCCATCCCTCCCCAGGATCACTGGTATAGAGTGGCATAAAAAATATGTGGCACACAGAATCTCTTATGCAGGGTAGCAAAGATATGCCTGCTGAGTAACAAGATGTAGTGAACTGCCATTTGGCAGACCTGTGTGTGGGGGCTGCAGTCAGCAAAGCAGAAATGGAAGATTAGATAAGCACTGTAAACAAAATCCTGCAACTGAAATTTGAACCTGCTATGCAGGAAAAAAGGAAGAGGAGAGTAAATAAGTAAGTAATAAAGACTGATTTACAAGTAGGAGAAAGGCTGTACATTTGTGTGCTTGCAAAAGATTACTGAATACATATTTTAATAACTCTGCACAGTCAGTATGTATGTTCTTTGTTGTTAAAAAACAGATTTTTTTTTTATGCTTTGTCGTTTGGTGTTCTGAAATCTTACATAATAGCAGCAGCCCACAAAGACACGGCTATCAGACAGAGCTCTTTGCATTATTAAACTTTTTTGTGCTTGCTGTCTGCAAAATGATCACTAATATCAACTTCTCTAATGTGTGTATGATTATATGATCACTAATATACAGAGCAGGTTTATGTGTGAGAGACATGGTGTATTCTATGTGCATAGACATTGCAGACCATGGCTCTACACCGCTATAGCCGTGTTCTTATACACATAACATTGTGAGCTCCCTTGGCCACAGAGACCCCTCACACACACACATACATCCCCCTCACACACACACACACATCCAACAACACATATACACACACACACTCCCCCCTAAAAACACACACACACACATACATCCCCCACACACATACATCCCCACTCACACACACACATCCCCCCCCACACATATACACACTCCCCCCCACACAAACACGTACATCTCGCCTCACACACACACATCCTTCCCAAACATCCCCTCCCACACATACATACACATGCCCCCAAACACACACACACACATATCCATACCCCACCACCATACATACACACACATCCACCCCAGACACACACACACACACACACACACACACCCTCCCACACATACCCACACATCCCCCAAACACACACACATATCCACACCTCACCCACCATAAACACATACACACAATCACATCCACCCCAGACACCCAGACATACACATCTCCTCCCACACATACACACACGTATATCCACATCCCCACCACACACACATCCACCCCAGACACACACATCCCCTCCCACACATACACACATCCCCAAAACACACACACACACACATATATATATATCCACACCCCCACCATACACACATATATACACACACATACACCCCCCACACACATACAACTCCTCCCACACATACACACATCCCTCCAAGCACACACACACACACACACACACACACATATACACCCCCCACCATACACACGTACATCCCCTCTCACACACACATAACTTGCATAATTTAGTGTCATCTGTAAATATTGATATTTTGCTTTCTATATCTATTTCCAGGTAATTTATAAACATGTTAAAAAGCAGCTGACCTAATACTGAATCTTGAGGTACTCCACTCTCCACTTTAACTGTATTGGAAAATTTTCCATTTACAACCACACTCTGTTCCCTATCCTTCAACCAGTTTTGTATCCAAAGTTATAGAAATCTTAGTGCACTGGCTCCATTGGATAACATATTAACTGGAGAAGTGATATCACTGGAGAAGTCATATGCACTTTATCACCTCTTTATCACACCTTATTACATCTCCCCCATTATACCTAGGGCTATGAATGTTGATAATGACCCTTATTGCTGCTTACTCAAGCACAGAGTGTGTGGTTGGTAGCGGTTGAACTTGGAAGTAGTGATGACGATGATGGGGACTGACAAAAGTATTGTGTACACATGTCTCTCACAATCTACTACATGTGTATCAGAAGAAGGGAAGTATGGTAGAGGGATACATTCTAGATTAGCATCATCATCTATAACTTGGTCATCATCAGCATAGTCCTCTTCCTCACCACTACCTTCATCATATTCTTCTAGGCTTTTTGAAGTCTCAAACTGTTTCTTTTCACTTTTCCCCTCAAAGGTATTTGCAGAACATTCACCACTACTTTGTGGATGGGTATTACTGTCAGATGCACAAGTCGCTTTAACTGCTAAAGCCTCCTCCACTATGGAAACAATGTGTTGGCACACTCCACTGGTCCTTAAAATATTAATACAATCCCTAATATTTGTTTTCTCAAGAAATATTCTCAACCAGGCTAACATTTACCATCTATTCTTAAATTTTTTGTTAAAGTAGATTATTGTTGATATGTATATTGCACTTATAAGCTTCATGTGGCAATTAGCATTAGTGAGATATTGATAAATGTTCCTCATTACTTATTATTCTCGTGCCAGAGGGGTATCCAATGCATTGCTTCATAGCGCATTGAACACCCCTGTGGCACTCAAAGGGATAAGCAATTAGCTCTCGACATAATTAGAATCCATGGGGTAAAGCAGATTTTATTCATTGTAACAATTCCTATTTTATATAATAAACAGAGAGGTTTCTGCTTACACAGCTGTAACAGTATCATTATGATGATGCTTGATAACATCTGTAAAATCTAAAATACACAAAGAAAAAGAAAAGATCCAAACATAGGCACTCTCACTTACTCAAATTTATTGTAAAAAAATATACACATGTAAAAAAAAACAATATCCAAAAAGTAATGGACTACAAAAACACATACCCATGGAACCCACCCATTGGATAGTAATCCCCATCCCTATTAAATACAAATATAATACGACAGACATAAAATACCCCTGACCTACAAAATCCCAGCAAAGAAGATATTAGTAGCTAGGCCCAATCTCAGCTAGCATATATACATGTATCCAACACATAGTAACAAATCCGTATCCACATGTATAGATTGTATCCATCCAAGGATCCGTAAGTTATAGCATGCTACGGTGAACAGTATCTGTGCACAGCCATAATGAAACTAGTGTTAGTTTCTCTTAAAGAATTCTATATTCTATATGCTGCTATAACCTACGGATCCTTGGTTGGATACAATCTATACATGTGGATACGGATCTGTTACTATGTGTTGGATACATGTATATATGCTAGCTGAGATTTTGTAGCTTTGGGCCTAGCTACTCATATCTTCTTTGCTGGGATTTTGTAGGTCAGGGGTATTTTATGTCTGTGGTAGTGATGAGCGAGCATGCTCGGCCGAAGCTCGGTTCGGCTCGAGCATCGCTCTGCTCGGCACATGGCGGTACTCGTACGAGTACCACATGTGCTCGCCCGCCTTGTTCGGGTCTCCTCCCCGCACGTTTCGCGGCTGCTGCGCAGCCAATAAACGTGCGGGGAGGCTCTGACATCAGTGTAATGCCAGCAGCCATGTTGGCTGCTGGCATTACACTGATTGGCTGGCCAGAACCCGTGATTGGGTGCTGTATAGCACCCGACCAGCGAGTTCGGCTCAGTCTTAGCCAGGGAGAGATGAGGATAGGAAGGGAAAGTCAGTGAAGGGAGAATAAAAGTGTTGGAACACTATATCAAGACCCAAAAGTCCTTTTTAGGACTGTTGTGTGTGGGGCAGCATATATATTTTGTTTGGGGGGGGCACAATTTCATTTTTTTTTTTGTGGGGGGGGGATATTTAGGTGACATTGTACTAGGTGCACAGGGACAAATAGTGTACAACGCAGCGACAAAAAGGGCCATTTTAATAGTGTGCCTAGCCGCAGATTATTTTCACATTCTGTTTAGTGTGCAAATTTTAAAATTAACGTCACATATTCCGTTCACTGTGCCTAGCCGCAGATTAGCGTCACATTCTGTTTAGTGTGCCTAGCCGCAGATTATTTTCACATTATGTTTAGTGTGCAAATTTTAAAATTAACGTCACATATTCCGTTCACTGTGCCTAGCCGCAGATTAGCGTCACATTATGTTTAGTGTGCCTAGCCGCAGATTATTTTCACATTCTGTTTAGTGTGCAAATATTAAAATTAACGTCACATATTCCGTTCACTGTGCCTAGCCGCAGATTAGCGGCACATTCTGTTTAGTGTGCCTAGCCGCAGATTATTTTCACATTCTGTTTAGTGTGCCTAGCCGCAGATTATTTTCACATTCTGTTTAGTGTGCAAATTTTAAAATTAACGTCACATATTCCGTTCACTGTGCCTAGCCGCAGATTAGCGTCACATTCTGTTTAGTGTGCCTAGCCACAGATTAGCGGCATATATTCCGTGTAATATGAAGAAGGCGGGTAAAAAGGGACGGGGAAGTGGACGTGATCCTGATAGTTCAGGGCGCGGGTCAGGACGCGTAGAAACTGTGCCTGGTGCCAGAGCACAAGACAGAAAGACATCCACCATACCTAGCTTCATGTCTCAGTTTACAGGGCGTCGCAGGACATCACTCTTGAGGTCAGACCACTGCGAACAGGTGGTCGGTTGGATTTCAGCTGATACTGCTTCCAGTCGGTAAAGCACCACCCTGTCTTCCACCAAGTCCACTCTCAGTAACCAAGAGTCTGGTCAACATAATCCTCACCCTGATCATCCTTCCTCCCACCATAGAGGGTCTGGCCAAAGAAGTGATCCCACACTGGGATATAGTGAGGAGCTCGTCTCATCACCAATCCTTCATTTGAACCTCTCTCCAAGCACGCTTGCAGAGGAACATGAGATCTTGTGCCCTGATTCACAACCTCTAGAGGGTACCCAATCACAAGAAGATGACAGAGGGGAACGGCATTTAAGGTCAAAGGAAGTGGATGATGATGATGATGAGACACAGTTTCCATCAAATCAACCACTATTACTGTCTCAAGACCTTGATGAGGAGGATGATACACAGTTGTCAATGACTGAGTATGTGGTGGGATCAAGAAATGAGGAGGATGATCAGAGTGAGGAAGTGGAGGAGGACTTGGTGGACGATGAGGTCACTGACCCCACCTGGGAAGGTGTAGAGCCGAGCGATGACAGCAGTCCTGAGGGTGAGCCATCTGCAGCACCGCAACAGGCTGGAAGAGGCAGTGGTGTGGCTAAAGAAAGAAGGCGGACCGCACCAAACCGGCCCGCAAATGTTCCACGGAGCACCCCCTTGCGTAAATCTCCCTTGCCAAGGGCTAGGTGTTCCGCGGTATGGCGTTTTTTTAAGGAAAGTGCAGACGACAAAAGAATTGTAGTTTGCAACCTGTGCCACACCAGAATGAGCCGAGGCATGAACACTAGCAACCTCACCACCACCAGCATGATCCGACACATGGCATCCAAGCACCGTAATAAGTGGGAGGAACGCCCGGATCGCCAATCTGTGTCTGCAGGCCACACCACTGCCTCCTCTTCTCCTGTTTTCGGTGCCGGCCAATCGCCTGTCGAAGGCGCAGGCCCGCATACCTCCCGCCCTGCACCTGTACCATCTGAAGCACCATCAGCGACCACATCCACTTCCCTGTCCCAGCGCAGCGTCCAAATGTCGTTACCCCAGGCATTTGAGCGCAAGCGAAAATACCCAGCCACCCACCCACAGGCCATAGCACTAACCTCACATCTTTCCAAATTACTGGCCATCGAAATGCTGCCATTTAGGCTTGTGGACACTGAGTCCTTCCGCAGCCTGATGGCAGCAGCTGTCCCTCGGTACGCAGTCCCCAGCCGCCACTACTTTTCCCGGTGTGCCGTCCCCGCCTTACACCACCATGTGTCCCTTAACATCACCCGTGCCCTGACCAACGCAGTTACTGGGAAGGTCCACTTAACGACTGACACATGGACAAGTGCTTGTGGCCAGGGACGCTACATTTCCCTGACGGCACACTGGGTGAATGTCGTGGAGGCTGGGAGCGACTCGGACCCTGGGATGGCACAGGTGCTACCCACGCCGAGGATTGCGGGCCCTACCTCCATCAGGGTTTCCGCCAGCACCTACGTTATTGGCTCCTCCTCCTCCGTTTCCACCTCCGAATTCTCTGCGCGCAGCGCCACTCACCCATCAGCCGGTAGCTGGAAGCAGTGTAGCACTGCAGTGGGGAAGCGTCAACAGGCCGTGCTGAAGCTGATCTGCCTTGGGGACAAACAGCACACGGCCTCAGAGCTGTTGCAGGGGATTAGTCACCAGACCGAGCAGTGGCTCTCGCCACTCAACCTGCAACCAGGCATGGTTGTGTGTGATAATGGGCGTAACTTGGTGGCGGCTTTGGAGCTCGGCAAGCTCACACACGTACCATGCCTAGCGCATGTATTTAATTTAGTGGTTCAGCGATTTCTAAAAACCTACCCCAATTTGCATGATCTCTTGACGAAGGTGTGCCGCGTGTGTGCACATTTCCGTAAGTCATCTACAGCTTCAGCCGGCCTGTTGAAGCTGCAGCAGCGCTTACAATTGCCAGCTCACCGGCTGCTGTGTGACGTGAGCACTCGCTGGAACTCCACCTTCCACATGTTGGCCCGGCTTTGTGAGCAGCAGAGGGCAGTAGTGGAGTACCAGCTGTTACACGGTCGTCGCCTCTCCGTTCAACTTCCTGTAATCAGAAGTGAGGAGTGGGAATGGATGTCAGACCTCTGTGAGGTTTTACGCAATTTTGAGGAATCGACACAGATGGTGAGCGGCGATAACGCTATTATCAGTGTAACCATCCCACTTCTGTGTCTACTGAAACGCTCGCTGCTCACAATTAAAACCGACGCTTTGCATGTGGAAGAGGTGGAAATGCGGGAGGAAGAACTTACACAAGGTGATAGCCAGAGCACCCTCACTTCCTCTTCTCAGCGACAATTGGAGGAGGCGGAGGAGGAGGAAGACACGGTTGCCTCCGCTACAGAGGGTAGCCATGGAACTTTAGTTCCATCTCTTCAGCGTGGGTGGGCAGAAGAGGAGGAAGAGGATGAGGAGATTGAGAGTCATCCTCCTGGTGAGGACAGCGAAATCTTGCCTGTTGGTACTCTGGAACACATGGCTGACTTTATGTTAGGCTGCCTTTCCCGTGACCCACGCGTTATACGCATTTTAGACAACACGGATTACTGGGTGTTCACCCTTCTGGACCCCCGCTACAAAGAGAATTTCTCATCTCTCATTCCTCCGGTGGAGAGGACAAGCAAAATGGTGCAATACCAGAAGGTTCTTGTCGAAAAATTGCTCCAAAATTTTCCATCTGACAACGCTGGCGGCAGAGTACGTGCTACCTTGGCCAACAGAGAAGGGGAGAAAAGGGGAGCACACAGCAGTTCCGACAAAGGCAGGGCAACACTCTCCAAGGTGTGGGACACCTTCATGACACCCCGCCAGCACCCTCACCCTGATGCGCAGCCTAGTGTCACAAGGAGGGAAAAGTTTTGGAAGATGGTGAAGGAGTACGTAGCAGACCGTGTCAGCGTCCTCAATGATCCCTCTGTGCCTTACAACTACTGGGTGTCCAAGCTGGACACGTGGTATGAACTGGCACTCTACGCCTTGGAGGTGCTGGCCTGCCCTGCCGCCAGCGTTCTGTCTGAGAGGGTATTTAGTGCTGCTGGTGGCATCATAACAGATAAGCGTATCCGCCTTTCCACCGAAAATGCTGATAGGTTGACACTCCACTGGAGGAAAGCCCCGGGTGAACATAAAGTCACTTTAGATATGTTATTTACAATGATGGGAATACTCTGTATTCCCATTCACCCCTTCCACCCAAAAAACGGGTATATGGTTGACTCTTAATCTTCTCATCCTCCTCCTCCTCTTCCATATGCCCAGTGATATAATTTTTATATAGGGCCTGCTCACCAGCGGGCCCAGTGATATAATTTTTATATAGGGCCAGCTCATCAGCGGGCCCTGTGATATAATTTTTATATAGGGCCAGCTCACCAGCGGGCCCAGTGATATAATTTTTATATAGGGCCAGCTCACCAGCGGGCCCAGTGATATAATTTTTATATAGGGCCAGCTCACCAGCGGGCCCTGTGATATAATTTTTATATAGGGCCAGCTCACCAGCGGGCCCTGTTTGACAATTTTTGTATAGGTCAGCTCACCAGCGGGCCTTCTCATATAATGTTTTATTGGGTCAGCTCTCTAGCGGGCCCTCTCATATAATGTTTTATAGCGTCAGCTCACTAGCGGGCCTTCGCATATAATGTTTAGGATGGTCAGCTCCGCAGCAGACCCTCACCCATAATGTTTTAGATGGTCGGCTCAGCAGCAGACCCTCATTCCTAATGTTTTAGATGGTCAGCTTAGCGGCATGCCCTCGCCCCTAATGTTTTAAAGGGTCACCAGCAGGCCATTAATCCTAATTTTTCAAGGGTGTGTATGATGCCCTCCTTTATGTGTAATAAAGGGTGTATTGGAGTGACATTTCAGTCTAATTTTTGGCAGCCCTTTCACTTAGTGCATAGGCTTTATGAGTGTTGGACCACTACCTGAACTATTGTACCACAATGTGAATGAGGCCCTCCATTTTGTGATATACAGGTTGTATCGGAGTGCCTCAGGTCCTCCCATTGAATTAAATAGGGCTGGGGTGTTCGACAGAGCAGAAGGTAGTTCTTGGCTTCATCCACTAAGTCACTTCGTCACTTTTACTCAATGGATCAGACCCCACTGTTCCGACTATAAATTTTGGACTTAACAAGGGCAAACGGACATGTTGTAAAACCTGTGGTAGCTGCGGCCTCCGTTCCTGAATGCTGTACCTTACCCGGGCCATAACCACGTTGAACACCTGCTTTACGCTGCGCACGTTTCCCTCTTAATCATGGCCCCAGTTCCGAAAAATCTATGAAATTTTTTGCAGAATTTGCAGATGATATACAAGTAAATATACAGCAAATACTGTTTGGTAACAATTTTTCGCCTAAAATCGTTTTTATCTTCCTTTTTGTGTGTTTTACGGTCAGTCTGCAAAAATGGCATACTACGGGCGAAACATAGTTCCCAGCAGCGACGTTGGAGTCCAAGATGCATCCAGACATCCTCCCTATGCTGTCCCTGAACCATTTCTGTGGTGTTTCCATCATTTTCTGACCTTTTCCTATGAACCAGGCACCCTCCCCTCATCAGAGCAGGGGGTGCCTGGTGTAATGCTCGAGTCCTCCCATTGACTTCAATGGGGCTCGGGTGCTCGGCCGAGCACTCGAGCCTCCGGGGGCGCTCGGCCAGAGCACCCGAACACCCGAGCATTGGGGTGCTCGATCATCACTAGTCTGTGGTATTATATTTGTATTTAATAGGGATGGGGATTACTATCCGATGGGTGAGTTCCATGGGTATGTGTTTTTATAGTCCATTACTTTTTGGATATTGTTTTTTTACATGTGTATATTTTTTACAATAAATTTTAATAAGTGAGAGTGTCTGTGTTTGGATCTTTTCTTTTTTCTTTGTGTATTTTGTACTATTTATATGATCCATGTGCACCCCATGCATGTTTGTGCATGGTTTACTTTCCAGGATTATTAGGTTATTGAGTGCTCATCATTCATATAGATTGTGCATCTGTAAGATCTGTAACATAATGCCAAGGTGACTGTGCATAATAGTTGCTGCTGTGAATTAGCAAAAGTAGATACGACATGGTTTGCTACACATGATTCTGAAACATGTTTTTTAGCAATAATGTGGCCCAAAATTATGCTTGAGTGCTTGTGGGAGTTCTTATTCTTTCTGCACTTTCATTTTTTAATTTTTAAAAAGTGATTGGCAGGGCCCTGCAACTTACACATTTTCTGTACCAGTTCTCTTGCAAGAGTTTAGAACTCATTGATCTGGGAGAAGATGCACTAAGGAGTGATAACGGTGTGATAAAGAGTAGATGACCTCCAGTAACACCAATTTTCCAGTTTCTTTGTTATTCTATGGAGCCTATGCACTAAGAGATCTTAATGCATACGGTCCATCGAATAACATATGAATTGGAGTAATGATATCAATGGAGAAGTTACCTCCTCTTCATCACCACGTTATCATGCCTTAGTTTGTCTAAAGAGGTAAAAAATGTAGATGACTTCACCAGTGTGATAAGCTCTCTAGTTCCTATATTAGTCTTTGAAGCCTAAGCCCTAAGTTCTCTTAAATTGGATAAGTCTTATTACTGTGGCTCCATGGAATAGGATTTGGACAGTTTATCACACTAGAGTAGTCATCTCAATGTTATCACACTTTAGTGTGTCTCCCCCATGGTCATTCTGTGGCTGGTTGGGAATTAAACGAATTGTAATTTCCAACAGCTGCAGAGTCAAATGTTGCCTACTCTCTTTTGGGTGTAAGATTGTAATTTTAAGTTTAGTATTTTAGTCTTTTAACCTCAAAGTAGAATTATATATAAATGTATATATATATATATATATATATACACTACTGTTCAAAAGTTTGTGGTCACATAGAAGTGTCCTTGTTTTCCATCAAATTAGTTGCAAAATGATTAGGAAATACAGTCAAGACACTGACAAGGTTAGAAATTTAAATAATAATGGTGTTCTTCAAATTTTGCTATTGTTGAAGAATACTCCATTTGCAGCAATTACAGCCTTGCAGACCTCTGGCATTCTAGTTGTCAGTTTGTTGAGGTAATGTGAAGAGAGTTCCCCTCATGCTTCCTGAAGCACCTCCCACACATTGGATTGGCTTGATGTGCACTTGTTACGTACCATACAGTAAAGCTTCCCCCATAACAGAAACAAGGACATTTCTAAGTGACCCCAAACTTTTGAACGGTAGTATATATATTAAGGTACAATAGATGGAGGACCAAATATTGTAAAACTGATTTTGTCAAGGTTAAAACATATGTTTATATATTGAGCAGAAATTATAACAGTTTTCTGGGAGAAAAAAAATCCATAAAACGTATTATATGTTATATCAATAATTATAGACATCCACCATGGGAATAAGAGATATGGTAGCTCCAAAAAATCAATATTAATTATATTAATAGACCTTAAACATGTCATGTTACAGATTTTAACAACAAAAACAGTATTGAAATGCAACTTGCCATAAAAATCTATTTTTATTTATTCTATAAATCTAGTGTATAATTAATTGTAGCACTGCAAGGTTCTTTATCTCTCCACTCCAGTTTGCTTGCTAAATGTTATTTTAGATAATAATGAGGGTAATTGATTGGTCAGAGTGGCCCTTGCGTGATAAATATTGCAAATATATTTTATCTGTGAGCTCTGTTTTCAAAATGAAAGTGGTATCGCAGAGAAAACCAGATGCACCCTAGGGGGCTAAAGCTGGATTTCCTAAAAGGCAGAGTAGGCAACTGGCTAGAATTCCAAATTTTGAGGGGCTCCTCAGCTGTTCCGGTCACACCCACGTTCTGAATTGTGAGTGTGGTCAGAGAAATCTCATTGTCTCTGCACCAGTGTTATACCTTTTTAGATGCTATTTTTTAACCACTTGAATGCTAGAGAGATCACAATACATTGGAGATGTATCTCACAACCAAGGAGTTAAAGCCTTGTTGTGACTCTTCTTGTTACAGGCCAAGGGTATTTTCTGTGCCAGGAAAAAAATGAATAGGTTAGGACTTGGGGCGTGGTCATGCGAGGAATAAGGGTGTTGCCATTGACTGAGCTAAGAGCACCTAGAATTGCATGCCTAGGGATGTCTGGGATGTAAATACAGTCCAGTAGGGGACAAATAAGATGTCCCATTGATTTAAATTAGGCATTTAACCCATTGAATGCTTGCTAGGACTCCAGTGAAAAGGGAAGCAATTAGTTGGAGACCTTTCAAACATTCAAGATGAGAAAAGTCTCATTTATATCAATAGGAATTATCATTTGTCCTGATGGTATAATTAGTTTATCCCAGAGTTGATCACATTCTTTTTATTAAAAGGGAAATTTACCCAAAAAAATAAGTAGATTTTTATTTGTTTACATTTTTACCTTACCTAGGTTGTTATCCTTTATATACCAACCTGGTATATGTGTCTATTTATTTTTCTTTTATGTCCAATGTGGAACACAGTACCAAAGGTAAAGTACTATCTGGCCAGGAGAGAAGGGCACTTGCCTTTAAAGGCTCTCTGAATGCGGAGACTCCCTCCCTACTTCACTTTACCCCCACCAGACATGGGCTAAGATTCTCTCTTAGCTAGTCTTTTTTTGTTTTTTGCCTGTAAGATGGAGCTGGGTAATCCCCCATTAGGCAATCTCCTATCACCTCTCTCAGTTGTACTTTTGAACCAGGGTGCAGACTGAAGCATGAAAAATTGCCAGCAACTGTCATGTCTGCCTCCATGGACATGATTTCAAGGACTGATTGAAGATGTTCCTTCTTACACAAAGACACAAGGACAAAATTAATAACGACCATTTGGATTGTAAGGGCCATTGAGGGTTGTGGATGTGTGTTGTGTTCCACCTGTGTATTTGTGGACCGGAGCGAGGCATAGCTTTTACATTGAGGCTTGGATCTTTCCCAGGTCCAACCTTGCTACAGAGAGCTCCTAACGGAAACAGACGCTGACATCACCTTCAACCCGATGAACTACCGGCAATTTTCAGACAACAGGTTGGATACATTGTGACACCACCGATACACTTGATGGCAGCACATTGATGGTTCCAAGTGACCAGAATAGGATTTCTCTTCTACGGGCATAATACACAAGAATTAGTCTTGTGAGTACATTCACATTATGTGTGATTGAGGTCCATTTGCTTTAAAAAGCTACACTTAGAGGTTGTGCTTGTCTCTTTTTCCTCTTCTCTGTTTACCTAGTTAAGTGCAAGGTGTTGCTGTGGACACCGGAGGTGGAGCAGCACCCTATTGAAGCTGAGTTTAACAAGTAAATCTTGGACACGTTTGATAATACATTTCTTTTAATATCATTATCTTATTGTATTTTGGAGCGCTGCTTTCTTGTCTTTTTTAGGTAGTACTTTTAACTTGCTTTTGTTGTCTTGTATTCTGATTTAAGGTGTCTAATGGCAATGTCTGTGCACAAGGGTGATATGGGAAAGGCTAGGACTACCAAGGCTTCGGGGGTCCCCTTTAACCTTTTGCTCCTCATGCCAGATTTCTCTTCCTAATAATTCAACTGGCACTTAATATCCCTTTGCTCTGTGTCTCCCACACAGCTCCCAGGGCTGTCTTCTACTGAACAGGAAACTGCATGAGTTAAGACCCTAATTTCATTTATGAGTTCTATACCTTCCTCTGTTCAAGGCATTCTAGAGTCTTGGTCTCAGAACCGCCCTGTTCCTCCCAAAAGGCATCCAAGCCATTTCACAGAGGGGAACATTTTCCATGGTATGGGATTCCTCAGCTGAAAGGTGTCTCTGATGAGGATGACCTGGTTCTCCCACCAAGGGTTTTATCCGAGCTGTCATGTAGAACCTAAAGGTCTCTGAAGACTAAAATTGCAGTTCTTCCCCTTAATTAATAAAAGATGCCTTCCAAAAAATTGTTCTTTTCCGGATGGACTACCCTCCAGCAGCAGACCATCCAATTTCTTGTCTTACAAGAATATAGCTTTGCTGCTTGCACATGCAGTGACACTTAAGGACTAGGTACCTCATATGGGTGTAGGATCACATGCCAGTTCTCCATGCTGTTTATATCCCAGGAGTAGGCAATGTTGTGGCAGACTATCTCAGTCACCGAGGTCTGGATCCCAGGAACTGAGAGCTCAACCAGATGATATTCAACTCTATTCATCTCTATAGTTCGTCTATGAGGTCCTCAGATGGTGAACTTCATGGCCTCTCAATTAAACAGCAAAGAACCTCAGTTGTGTCACAGATTCCAGAACCCACTAGTTGTGGAATCTATTGTCAAGGAGAAGCTAGGTTTGACAGCTTGGCACTTGAAGCCAGATTCCTGAGGAAGAAAGGTTTTCCTGACTCTGTCATTGCCACTATTATAAGGACTTGCAAGTTGGTTTCTTCCATGGCACAACAAATGGTATGATTCTTCTTTTATAAGTGGTGTGAAGACTAGAGTGCAAAGCTATTACCATTTCAGCTAATGGTCATCTTGGCTTTTCTTCAGGATGGCATTCAAAAATGGCTTCTTCTTAGCTGTAATAAAGACAAGATTTCAGCTCATTCTGTGCTTTTCCAGAGTTGTATCAACTTATTGACATATGTGCGGGCTTTTGTGCAAGGGGCGACTCATGTCTACTAGTGATGAGCGAGCACCCCAATGCTCGGGTGTTCGGGTGCTCTGACCGAGCACCCCCTGAGGCTCAAGTGCTCGGCCGAGCACCCGAGCCCCATTGAAGTCAATGGGAGGACTCGAGCATTACACCAGGCACCCCCTGCTCTGATGAGGGGAGGGTGCCTGGTCCATAGGAAAAGGGCAGAAAAAGATGGAAACACTACAGAAATGGTTCAGGGACAGCATAGGGAGGATGTCTGGATGCATCTTGGACTCCAACATCGCTGCTGGGAACGATCTTTCGCCCGTAGTACGCCATTTTTACAGACTGACCATAAAACACACAAAAAGGAAAATAAAAACGACTTTAGGCGAAAAATTGTTACCAAACAATATTTGCTGTATATTTACTTGTATATCATCTGCAAATTCTCCCAAAAATTTCCTTGATTTTCGGAAGTGAGGCCATGATTAAGAGGGAAACGTGCGCAGAGGCAAATTCTCCCAAAAATTTCCTTGATTTTCAGAACTGAGGCCATGATTAAGAGGGAAACGTGCGCAGAGGCAAATTCTCCCAAAAATGTCCTTGATTTTCAGAACTGAGGCCATGATTAAGAGGGAAACGTGCGCAGAGGCAAATTCTCCCAAAAATTTCCTTGATTTTCAGAACTGAGGCCATGATTAAGAGGGAAACGTGCACAGAGGCAAATTCTCCCAAAAATTTCCTTGATTTTATTGAACTGAGGCCATGATTAAGAGGGAAACGTGCGCTGAGCTGACCATCTAAAACATTATGGGTGAGGGTCTGCTGCAGAGCTGACCATCCTAAACATTATATGCGAAGGCCCGCTAGTGAGCTGACGTTATAAAACATTATATGAGAGGGCCCGCTAGAGAGCTGACCCAATAAAACATTATATGAGAAGGCCCGCTGGTGAGCTGACCTATATAAAAATTGTCAAACAGGGCCCGCTGGTGAGCTGGCCCTATATAAAAATTATATCACAGGGCCCGCTGGTGAGCTGGCCCTATATAAAAATTATAGCACAGGGCATATGGAAGAGGAGGAGGAGGATGAGAAGATTAAGAGTCAACCATATACCCGTTTTTTGGGTGGAAGGGGTGAATGGGAATACAGAGTATTCCCATCATTGTAAATAACATATATAAAGTCACTTTATGTTCCCCCGGGGCTTTCCTCCAGTGGAGTGGAGAAGTCAGGGGAAATCCAGGCCTTGTTCATTTTTATAAGTGTCAACCTAACAGCATTGTCGGTGGAAAGGCGGATACGCTTATCTGTTATGATGCCACCAGCAGCACTAAATACCCGCTCAGACAGAACGCTGGCGGCAGGGCAGGCCAGCACCTCCAAGGCGTAGAGTGCCAGTTCATACCACGTGTCCAGCTTGGACACCCAGTAGTTGTAAGGCACAGAGGGATCATTGAGGACACTGACACGGTCTGCTACGTACTCCTTCACCATCTTCCAAAACTTTTCCCTCCTTGTGACACTAGGCTGCGCATCAGGGTGAGGGTGCTGGCGGGGTGTCATGAAGGTGTCCCACGCCTTGGAGAGTGTTGCCCTGCCTTTGTCGGAACTGCTGTGTGCTCCCCTTTTCTCCCCTTCTCGGTTGGCCAAGGTAGCACGTACTCTGCCGCCAGCGTTGTCAGATGGAAAATTTTGGAGCAATTTTTCAACAAGAACCTTCTGGTATTGCACCATTTTGCTTGTCCTCTCCACCGGAGGAATGAGAGATGAGAAATTCTCTTTGTAGCGGGGGTCCAGAAGGGTGAACACCCAGTAATCCGTGTTGTTTAAAATGCGTATAACGCGTGGGTCACGGGAAAGGCAGCCTAACATAAAGTCAGCCATGTGTGCCAGAGTACCAACAGTCAAGATTTCGCTGTCCTCACCAGGAGGATGACTCTCAATATCCTCATCCTCTTCCTCCTCTTCTGCCCACCCACGCTGAAGAGATGGAACTAAAGTTCCATGGCTACCCTCTGTAGCGGAGGCAACCGTATCTTCCTCCTCCTCCTCCTCCTCCTCCTCCTCCTCCGCCTCCTCCAATTGTCGCTGAGAAGACGAAGTGAGGGTGCTCTGGCTATCACCTTGTGTAAGCTCTTCCTCCCCCATTTCCACCTCTTCCACATGCAAAGCGTCGGTTTTAATTGTGAGCAGCGAGCGTTTCAGTAGACACAGAAGTGGGATGGTTACACTGATAATAGCGTTATCGCCGCTCACCATCTGTGTCGATTCCTCAAAATTGCGTAAAACCTCACAGAGGTCTGACATCCATTCCCACTCCTCACTTCTGATTACAGGAAGTTGAACGGAGAGGCGACGACCGTGTAACAGCTGGTACTCCACTACTGCCCTCTGCTGCTCACAAAGCCGGGCCAACATGTGGAAGGTGGAGTTCCAGCGCGTGCTCACGTCACACAGCAGCCGGTGAGCTGGCAATTGTAAGCGCTGCTGCAGCTTCAACAGGCCGGCTGAAGCTGTTGATGACATACGGAAATGTGCACACACACGGCACACCTTGGTCAAGAGATCATGCACATTGGGGTAGGTTTTTAGAAATCGCTGCACCACTAAATTAAATACATGCGCTAGACATGGTACGTGTGTGAGCTTGCCGAGCTCCAAAGCCGCCACCAAGTTACGCCCATTATCACACACAACCATGCCTGGTTGCAGGTTGAGTGGCGAGAGCCACTGCTCGGTCTGGTGACTAATCCCCTGCAACAGCTCTGAGGCCGTGTGCTGTTTGTCCCCAAGGCAGATCAGCTTCAGCACGGCCTGTTGACGCTTCCCCACTGCAGTGCTACACTGCTTCCAGCTACTGGCTGATGGGGGAGTGGCGCTGCGTGTAGAGAATTCGGAGGTGGAAACGGAGGAGGAGGAGCCAATAACGTAGGTGCTGGTGGAAACCCTGATGGAGGTAGGGCCCGCAATCCTCGGCGTGGGTAGCACCCGTGCCATTCCAGGGTCCGAGTCGCTCCCAGCCTCCACGACATTCACCCAGTGTGCCGTCAGGGAAATGTAGCGTCCCTGGCCACAAGCACTTGTCCATGTGTCAGTCGTTAAGTGGACCTTCCCAGTAACTGCGTTGGTCAGGGCACGGGTGATGTTACGGGACACATGGTGGTGTAATGCGGGGATGGCACACCGGGAAAAGTAGTGGCGGCTGGGGACCGCGTACCGAGGGACAGCTGCTGCCATCAGGCTGCGGAAGGACTCAGTGTCCACAAGCCTAAATGGCAGCATTTCGATGGCCAGTAATTTTGAAAGGTGTGAGGTTAGTGCTATGGCCTGTGGGTGGGTGGCTGGGTACTTTCTCTTGCGCTCAAATGCCTGGGGTAACGACATTTGGACGCTGTGCTGGGACAGGGAAGTGGATGTGGTCGCTGATGGTGCTTCAGATGGTACAGGTGCAGGGCGGGAGGTATGCGGGCCTGCGCCTTCGACAGGCGATTGGCCGGCACCGAAAACAGGGGAAGAGGAGGCAGTGGTGTGGCCTGCAGACACAGATGGGCGATCCAGGCGTTCCTCCCACTTACTACGGTGCTTGGATGCCATGTGTCGGATCATGCTGGTGGTGGTGAGGTTTCTAGTGTTCATGCCTCGGCTCATTCTGGTGTGGCACAGGTTGCAAACTACAATTCTTTTGTCGTCCGCACTTTCCTTAAAAAAACGCCATACCGCGGAACACCTACCCTTTGGCAAGGTAGATTTACGCAAGGGGGTGCTCCGTGGAACATTTGCGGGCCGGTTTGGTGCGGTCCGCCTTCTTTCTGTAGCCACACCACTGCCTCTTCCAGCCTGTTGCGGTGCTGCAGATGGCTCACCCTCAGGACTGCTGACATCGCTCGGCTCTACACCTTCCCAGGTGGGGTCAGTCACCTCATCGTCCACCAAGTCCTCCTCCACTTCCTCACTCTGATCATCCTCCTCAAGTCTTGATCCCACCACATACTCAGTCATTGACAACTGTATAACATTCTCCTCAACAAGGTCTTGAGACGGAAATAGTGGTTGATTTAATGGCAACTGTGTCTCATCATCATCATCATCATCCACTACTTCCTTTGACCTTAAATGCCGTTCACATCTGTCATCTTCTTGTGATTGGGTAGCCTCTAGAGGTTGTGAATCAGGGCACAAGATGTCATGTTCCTCTGCAAGCGTGCTTGGAGAGAGGGTCAAATGAAGGATTGGTGATGAGACGAGCTCCTCACTATATCCCAGTATAGGATCACTTCTTTGACCAGACCGTGTATGGTGGGAGGAAGGATGATCAGAGTGAGGATTATTTTGACCAGACTCTTGGCTACTGAGAGTGGACTTGGTGGAAGACAGGGTGGTGCTTAACCGACTGGAAGCAGTATCAGCTGTCATCCAACCGACCACCTGTTCGCAGTGGTCGGACCTCGAGAGTGATGTCCTGCGACGCCCTGTAAAATTACACATGAAGCTAGGTATGGTGGATGTCTTTCTTTCTTGTGCTCTGGCACCAGGCACAGTTTCTCCGCGTCCTGACCCGCGCCCTGAACTTTCAGGATCACGTCCACTTCCCCGTCCCTTTTTACCCGCCTTCTTCATCTTACACAGAATATGTGACTTTAATATTTGAGTTTGAAAACTTAACAGTATTTCTTCCTATTCTGCAACTCTGCAGAGTACACAGAATAGGCTGCTAAACTGCGGTGACACACACTGAATGGAATAAGTGACTTTAATATTTGAGTTTGAAAACTTAACAGTATTTCTTCCTATTCTGCAACTGTGCAGAGTACACAGAATAGGCTGCTAAACGGCGGTGAAACACACTGAATGGAATATGTGACTTTAATATTTGAGTTTGAAAACTTAACAGTATTTCTTCCTATTCTGCAACTCTGCAGAGTACACAGAATAGGCTGCTAAACTGCGGTGACACACACTGAATGGAATAAGTGACTTTAATATTTGAGTTTGAAAACTTAACAGTATTTCTTCCTATTCTGCAACTGTGCAGAGTACACAGAATAGGCTGCTAAACGGCGGTGAAACACACTGAATGGAATATGTGACTTTAATATTTGAGTTTGAAAACTTAACAGTATTTCTTCCTATTCTGCAACTGTGCAGAGTACACAGAATAGGCTGCTAAACTGCGGTGACACACACTGAATGGAATAAGTGACTTTAATATTTGAGTTTGAAAACTTAACACTATTTCTTACTATTCTGCAACTCTGCAGGGTACACAGAATAGGCTGCTAAACGGCGGTGATACACACTGAATGGAATATGTGACTTTGATATTTGAGTTTGAAAACTTAACAGTATTTCTTCCTATTCTGCAACTGTGCAGAGTACACAGAATAGGCTGCTAAACGGCGGTGAAACACACTGAATGGAATATGTGACTTTAATATTTGAGTTTGAAAACTTAACAGTATTTATTCCTATTCTGCAACTGTGCAGAGTACACAGAATAGGCTGCTAAACTGCGGTGAAACACACTGAATGGAATATGTGACTTTAATATTTGAGTTTGAAAACTTAACAGTATTTCTTCCTATTCTGCAACTCTGCAGAGTACACAGAATAGGCTGCTAAACTGCGGTGACACACACTGAATGGAATAAGTGACTTTAATATTTGAGTTTGAAAACTTAACAGTATTTCTTCCTATTCTGCAACTGTGCAGAGTACACAGAATAGGCTGCTAAACGGCGGTGAAACACACTGAATGGAATATGTGACTTTAATATTTGAGTTTGAAAACTTAACAGTATTTCTTCCTATTCTGCAACTGTGCAGAGTACACAGAATAGGCTGCTAAACTGCGGTGACACACACTGAATGGAATAAGTGACTTTAATATTTGAGTTTGAAAACTTAACAGTATTTATTCCTATTCTGCAACTGTGCAGAGTACACAGAATAGGCTGCTAAACGGCGGTGAAACACACTGAATGGAATATGTGACTTTAATATTTGAGTTTGAAAACTTAACAGTATTTCTTCCTATTCTGCAACTGTGCAGAGTACACAGAATAGGCTGCTAAACTGCGGTGACACACACTGAATGGAATAAGTGACTTTAATATTTGAGTTTGAAAACTTAACAGTATTTCTTCCTATTCTGCAACTGTGCAGAGTACACAGAATAGGCTGCTAAACGGCGGTGAAACACACTGAATGGAATATGTGACTTTAATATTTGAGTTTGAAAACTTAACAGTATTTCTTCCTATTCTGCAACTGTGCAGAGTACACAGAATAGGCTGCTAAACTGCGGTGACACACACTGAATGGAATATGTGACTTTAATATTTGAGTTTGAAAACTTAACACTATTTCTTACTATTCTGCAACTCTGCAGAGTACACAGAATAGGCTGCTAAACGGCGGTGATACACACTGAATGGAATATGTGACTTTGATATTTGAGTTTGAAAACTTAACAGTATTTATTCCTATTCTGCAACTGTGCAGAGTACACAGAATAGGCTGCTAAACGGCGTTGAAACACACTGAATGGAATATGTGACTTTAATATTTGAGTTTGAAAACTTAACAGTATTTCTTCCTATTCTGCAACTGTGCAGAGTACACAGAATAGGCTGCTAAACGGCGGTGAAACACACTGAATGGAATATGTGACTTTAATATTTGAGTTTGAAAACTTAACAGTATTTCTTACTATTCTGCAACTCTGCAGAGTACACAGAATAGGCTGCTAAACGGCGGTGAAACACACTGAATGGAATATGTGACTTTGATATTTGAGTTAGAAGACTTAACAGTATTTCTTCCTATTCTGCAACTCTGCACAGTACACAGAATGTGCTGCTAAACTGCGGCGAAGCACACTGAATGGAATATGTGACTTTGATATTTTAGTTTGAAGACTTAACAGTATTTCTTCCTATTCTGCAACTCTGCACAGTACACAGAATGTGCTGCTAAACTGCGGCGAAGCACACTGAATGGAATATGTGACTTTGATATTTTAGTTTGAAGACTTAACAGTATTTCTTCCTATTCTGCAACTCTGCACAGTACACAGAATGTGCTGCTAAACTGCGGCGACGCACACTGAATGGAATATGTGACTTTGATATTTTAGTTTGAAGACTTAACAGAATGTGCTCTAATCTGCAACTTTGCACACTAAACAGAATGTGCTCTAATCTGCAACTTTGCACACTAAACAGAATGTGCTCTAATCTGCAACTTTGCACACTAAACAGAATGTGCTCTAATCTGCAACTGTGCACACTAAACAGAATGTGCTCTAATCTGCAACTTTTCACACTAAACAGAATATTTTTTCCCCCCCCCCCCACACAAAATAACCTGCTGCCCCCACACACAGTAGTCCTAAAAAGGACTTTTGGTTCTTTTTTTTCACAATTTTTGTTTTTTTCCTCCCTACACTGCCTTTCCCTTCCTATCCTCAGCTCTCCCTGGCTCAGACTGAGCCAAACTCGATGGTCAGGTGCTATACAGCACCCGACCACGGGTTCTGGCCAGCCAATCAGTGTAATGCCAGCAGCCAACATGGCTGCTGGCATTACACCGATGTCAGAGCCTCCCTGCACGTTTATTGGCTGCGCAGCAGCCGCAAAACGTGCGGGGAGGAGACCCGAACATGGCGGGCGAGCACATGCGGTACTCGTACGAGTACCGCCATGTGCCGAGCAGAGCGATGCTCGAGCCGATCCGAGCATCGGCCGAGCATGCTCGCTCAACACTAATGTCTACCCTGTCTTTTAGGATCCCACTCCTCCATGGGATTTTAACTTGGTTCTGGGAGTGCTTCAGAAGGCTCCTTTTGAGTCTCTGTCTTCAGTTTCTCTAAATTTGTTCACGCTAAAGACAGCATTCCTGCTGGCTACTGTGTCTGTTTGGCTGATTGCAGAACCTCAGGCTTGTCTTTTAAGCCTTGTTTTCTAGTTTTCTACTCTGATGGAGTGGTTATGTGGACTACTATTGGTTTTCTCCTTAAGGTTATCTCTCAGTTTCACATTAACCAGGAGATAATTATTCCTTCTTTCTGTCCTGCTCCATCTAACAGACAGGATCAGGAGCTTCATGTTTTGAATGTTAGTAGTTGCTTGAAGTACTATGTGTATCACCCAAAGCATTTTTCAAAAGTCTGATTCACTTTTAGTCATTCTAGAGGGCCCTCATGTGAACCACGCTGTGTCTAAGGTGACAGGGGCCTCTTGGATTAAGGCTACCATTCACCAGGCTTATGTTCTCAGGAAAAGTCTGGTGTTCTTTTGGTTTACAGCTCACTCTACCATGTTTGCGGATGCCTCCTGGGCCTACGGCCTGTGTTCCACATGAACTAAAAGAAAAATATTTATTGGTAAGTACATAAAATTCCCTATTTTACATTTTATCTGTAGTTCATTGTTTATAGTGCTCTACATCACTCCTGCCTCTATGTCATACCTCCTCGCAACAAACAATAGGCTTGAATGGCAGGGTTGTTTGAAGACCTTTTGAGGTCCCTAGTACAACTGTAAAGAGAGGCTTTGCGAATAAAGAAATATGTTTTATCTCAAATATAAAATAATTTTATATGTTCAGCCAGTACCTTAGAATTGTTCCACTGTTCCTCTAGTAGTCACAGAACCACACTCATACACTGTCTGATACACTAAACTTTTTTACCGCTGTCAGTCTCAGAACTTCACATACCCTGTCCAACACCCCAACCTTTTTCCACTGCCCGCTGGTAGCAACAGAACCACACACCTACACTGTCTGATACTCTAAACTTTTCTACCACTGTCAGTCTCAGAACTACACATGCACTATCCGAAACCCCAACCTTGTTTCAGTGTCCACTGGCAGTCACAGAACCAAACATGCAGTGATATGCAGAGATGATTTTGAGCCACATCATGCCAGGTCAATGACCTGTACATTTTTGGCATGTTTTTCACCAAGAATAAGATGACCTGGAACCTTTTCTTTTTAGAAAATCACCCCTGCTGACACCCCTGCCTTGTTCCACTGTCCACTGGTAGTCACAGGACCAAACATGCAGTGATATGCAGAGATGATTTTGAGCCACATCATGCCAAGTCAATGACCTGTACATTTTTGTCATGCTTTTCACCAAGAATAAGATGACCTGGAACCTTTTCTTTTTAGAAAATCACCCCTGTTGACACCCCTGCCTTGTTCCACTGTCCACTGGTAGTCACAGGACCACACATACACTGTCTATAACCCCAGCCTTATTTCACTGGTAGTCACTGCACCATGCATACATTGTCTGACACCACAACCTTGTTCCACTGAGAGTCACAGATCCAAAGATACACAGTCCAACACCCCAGCTGTGTTCCTCTGGTAGTCACAGATTCACACATAAATGGTCTGTCACCCCAGCCTTGTTCTACTAGCAGTGAAAGCCTCTGTCCCCTCATTTTCTTGAAGCATAAAGTAAATCACAGGCTCTATACTTTACCAGATTATTCTGGTCTGCACTGAGGTGACCTTGTTGCAACCAGGAAGTGTTCAATAAAGAAGGAGTCTGTGGAACAGCAGTAGAGACTTCCTGAACGTGGGCAGTGTCTACTGAGCATGACTGCATCATGACAAACATCCTAGAGAATTATTATATAGAATGATTTCATGGCTATCAAATGAGAACTGTATATCTACTCTGTCATGTTCCATTTAAGGACCAGAGGGGTGTGTAAATTATTTCTTCACAATGGGTGTTATGGGAGTTATGCACTAAGGCGTGATAAAGTGGAGATAACTTCTCCTGTGAGGTCACTTCTCCAGGGGCTGGATTCTATTACCGGTGATAAATGTTACCTCCCTTTTTATCAAATATTTTCCTTTTGAAGTCTATGGGGAAACCTGGAGATAAAAGCAGAAATAAAATTATCACGTGCAATAGAATCCAACACCTGGTACTCTGTTATTCAATGGAGCCCATGCACTAAGATCTCCAAAGTTAGTGCATTGGCTCCATAGATTAACATAGGAACTGGAGAAGTGATATCACTGGAGAAGTTATCTCTACTGTATCATCTCTTTATCACGCTTTATTGCATCCTCCCCCATGTGTCATGCACCCTCCTGGTCCATAACAGGTTAAAATTCTTCTTACAATAGAAACTACTTTTTTTCTCAGAAACTTGAATCTCTTGACAACAGAAATGTCTGCCCACGTTTGCTGGATAAAATTATTCTGCTAATAATACAGCATACACAGATATAAAAACCTATTGTTCCTATTGTTGGCATGGTATTTCAAGGTTATTGTTAGTGGTTGGAAATGAAATTGTGGTCTTGACTTGTGTAGGGAAATGAAAATGTAACCCTTTGAGTGCCAGAGGTTGTGCGACACACTGCAACAAAATGTGTTGCACAATAGAGCATTCATGTTGGAATGAATGCAAAATATAAGGAAAATTTAACGTTTCTGGACATCCTGCAAAATTAAAGTCCAGATGCATGTTTGTCCGATGCAGTCATGTGCAGCAGAGAGTACCCAAACTCAGGCGATGGAGTCATGCACAGTAGAGACTGCCCAAACGCAGGCGATGCAGTCATGCGCAGTAGAGACTGCCCGAATGCTGGCCCGTGTACACGGGCTTTTACAATAGTTCGGAATAAAACAACAAACAAATGGCATGGAACATGTAATTTCAGAAACAGGAATGGCACATTCAGTTAATTCATTCAAATGTATTTGTTCATTTTGTTAATTTGTTCATTCACAATCTTACCCACACGCTTAAACCATTCATAGAAAGTATCACATTTACATTGATGTCTGAGATCCAAAGGTGTCCTTTGCTCCCTGGTTCTCCTGCATCTTCTGTCCAAAAACAAATAAACATAAAAAAAAAATGTAACCCATTGTGTGCCAGAGGGATATGCACTGCAATGCATTGTGTACCCCTCCTGCACTCATAGGCTTAAAGCTTCCTGCCACCATCTCTACCATGGCCTATACAAACTAAAATAAAAGTGACACATATCTGTGACCCCTCCAGCTAAATTCTGATTGGCTGGGAGGTAATTTTACTCCAGGGCACATTCATTGCCCTGCTTAACCCCACAATCCCAGGTAGTGGGAGCGTGGAAATAATCTGCACACATATGGACATATGAGAGTCAATCCCTGTTCATTTTTTCTTAATTCTGGCTCAGGCAATGGACCAAGCAGGCTTGAGTTTTTTTTAATTATTTTAGTTTGTGTAGGTGGGAGTAGGGATGGTGGCAGCTGGGTCTTATTTTATTTTTTTATGTTTATTTGTTCTTGGACAGAAGATGTAGGCGTACCAGGCGTCAAGGACTTGCTTATTCAGAATATAAGTGAGCACATTTTGTTTGGTAGTGAAAATCTTTACCACAATTCTGACTAGCCAAAAGGAAGAGGGGGGAGGGTAAACAAAATTAGTTTAATCCAAATGGATAAAAAAAATAGGGGTAATTCTCCTTTTCTCCCCTCTCACACCCCAGACTCCCCTGACAGAGATAACAGCCAGATCAAAAAGGCACTTGAATCACAGCTGAGAGTGTCTATTCAATCAATAACATTTTGGAGTATTTAGGGTAAAACACTTTTTCTCCCTTCTTACACACCCAGATTTCCATTAGACAGACATAACAGCCACACCAGGAAGAAAGTTGGAAAATGTCTGCCTGTGTCTTCCCAGTCAGTAACACCGAATTTTGGGGTATTTGGGGTCAAACTCCCTTCTCCCTTCCTTTCCCCCAGAGTCCCCCAGACTTCCATAATACAGAGGACATGTTTCCTGCCTACAAGACTCCCTAAACTAAGCTTCAACTCCACTTTATTAGCCTGTCTTCTCTAGCTCCTAAATGTGTTGCTTTCTCTTCCTCTCACAAATGCAGAAGGCTTGCTGTAAGAACCCGACACCCTTTTATATGCCTGCGGGAAGAGAAGAGAAACTTGCCATGTGGTGGGGATAAATTATGTCTTTCCATTACAATGCAATGAGCTACATAAAAAAAAGTGGGAAAATGGCACTTTTCATAAAATATTTCCCACTTGCCGAAAAGTTTAATTTTTCCCCTGTTTTTCTTTTGAGGTGAAACCAGGGATGGATTTACATTTCAGGAGCCTGTAGGCACAGAAATCTGAAGCGCCCCCCTAAAAAAAAAAAAAAAAAAAAAGTGCAAAAAGTTTTGACTGAAATATTTTTATTCTGAGACTCTGAGCCACTTAAAATGCTGTCTGAATCTTAAAATGGAAATGTAATGTGATTGGCATCGGAGTTAGAGGAGGCAATATATTTCCACACAAACATGGCATTTATTGGCCATTTACTCTCCATTTATGGATACCCAGTAGCCTACCCCAGTGGCACCACAGTGCAGACAGCTGACTTACCACAAGCATTCAAGGGGTTAAATAAATCGTGGGGCTGACTGTGGTACAACTCTCTCCTCTCTGCTCTGTGTCTGTGTGGACACTGGACATCATGGGTTGTCCGTGTTGAGCAGTGGTGCGGCTCCCTGCAGGCTGCACTTAATGTCTGGGAGGATGTGGGGCAGATTGGCAGTACTGTTCTGGAACTCCTGGCTGGCAAGTGGCACGTGAGGTAAAGTGATCACTCAGGAGTAAGTAAATCTAATGCACAGCCTCCGTGACTCCAGGCAGCTCTTATCTCTCTTCAGGTTTCTGTAATGTTGTTGATCATGTCACAGCACAGCAGTGCAGCATACCCCCACCCCCGTAGTGCACCCAGACATGGATCAAAAGGTTGACGGGCCAATTAAAAAAAATAAATAAATTAAAAAATAAATTAAAAAACGATCACAATGACAGGCGCCCCTCTGTGGGGTGTGCCTGTAGGCAGATGCCTACTCTGCCTTATTATAAATCTGGCCCTGGGTGAAACCTTTCACCAATCCCAAATAGCAGGTGGTGAGAGGGCAATATGTTTTAGTTAAAATCATAGTTAAGAATGCAGCTCTGTTTTGTGTGGTTTGTGATACCAGTTTATTAACCCTTTGAGTTCCAGAGGGGTACCCAACACATTGCAAGCAATGTTTTGAATGCTTTGAATACCCCTCTGGTACTCAGAGAGTTAAAGATAAATATACATGAAGGTACTTTATTAGAACAGTTGACTCTCACCTCGATTTATTTAGACTACCTCTTAAAGCTTTTAACTATGACTAAGATTGTACAAAAATATTACCAAGTCTCTCTTGCAATTGACAAGTTAATTCATGAAGCTCCTGCTGACACACAATGAAAATGATGATAGCATTCAGCTAAAATGAAAATGTAGAATATCCTATTTGTATTGTTCAAAATCATTCTGAGTTCTATTTTCTATTTGAAAACTAAATTGCATGCTGAATGCACGCGGCTCATACCCGTTTTACCAGAAGTGATGTTGACTGAAGTAACTACTGCATCGTGGTAAGGATCCATGGATAAATCTGTCAGGAGAAGGCTTTCAGAATGTTGCAGCTTGCTTTATATTTACAGCAATGGTAAAAAATTAGATATTTAAAAAATAAAGTATTTGCATTATTTAATGTGACAATAAATTGTGTTCTTGAAATAAATAAATAAGCAGAGGTCTATATTTAAATACATTTGTTTGGACTGTTTCTGATTGGCTCATGAGTCAATATTTAAGTTTGCCTGAAAATGTTGGGTTTCTGTGAAACAATTGACAAGGTCATTGTGAGTGGAGTACTGGATACAGCAAACTGGTTCATGAGCAGTGCTGTATATGTGGGTGTGGGTGTGTGTCCATGTGTCTCTGGGTGTGTATGCCTGTGCTGTGTGTGCATGTGTATTTTGTTTGTGTTTCTGTGTGTCGGTGTCTATGTGCATGAGTGCTTGTGTGTTCTGTTTGCATGTCTGTGTATATGTGAATGTCTGTGTGTGTATGTGTGCCAGTATGTATGTGTGTTTGTGTGTATCATTGCATATGTGGGTGTTTGGGTATCTCTGAGGGTGTGCACATGTGTATCTGTGTGTGTGTGTGTGTTTGTGCTTGTGTGTGAATATGTGTGTGTGTATGTGTCTGAGTCGGTGTGTGTATGTGTGTGGTCTGGCAAGAGTAGAAATTATACAAGCAAAAAAAAATATATATATAAAATTAGCTACAGGTCTACCTTACAATTGGCATCTAACCTTTGATCATAAGTGTCCAAGAAACGTATTATTTTCTGCCTAGCCATTTTCAACTTTACCAAAAGTACTAATCTGCTCATCTCTACAGCAGGCACAGAAATGTGCTGTGTTCTGACTGAGTCTGAGGAAACTAGAAATAATTATTTGACTTTTAATCAATTTTTATTGCTGTCTTAAGGGGTATATGCATTATTACAGACCTCTATGACAATCTTACAACTCTTTTTTTCAATATAAATTCTCATATGTGAGACATGAAGCCCCAGGAGAAGAAACTAATAAAAGAATCAGAACTGAGATTAAAATGATTTACTGTGAAGAACAGCTAAAGAAATTAACTTGATACACTCTATGCTCTGCTGTTATAGAGATCCATAAAGAAGAGCCATTCTCCCTGAGTTAAACCATGCAGGTGAATATTTCATATCTATGGTTCTTGTTTTTAAGCTATGCTCAGGTAGTACACTGAAGACTTGTGGGATTCATCTCATTGGGCACTCATGGATATTAGAGGAAGACAACCTCTAAGTTACATTCATATGAAAGAACATATTGTCACAGTTACCTTATATCCAGCGATGCCGCTTCGGTTGATGCATATAGAGTATGCCCTGAAATGTCACCATGGCATCATCCCATGCGTCACTCCAGGGATTGGGCCTAGGCGCGCTTGGCGTCTTCAGCGGCCGTCCATGTCCTTGTGCGAATTGGGCCTGCTTCTGAGATTGATGCGGAGGAGAGTTGGAGTGTTGACGCACTCGTTGCCATGCGTCACTTATGGGCGTGAGGTTGTATTATGTTGCAGGCCTCTGTTTTGTACTAGTTTGAGCTGATAGCTCCACCCATCTACTTCCTGACTGCCTTTAAAAGGGGAACTGGATCTTGATTCAGTTCTCATTCTCAGTTTCTACCAGAGGGTGGCATAAATTGATAAGATGGAATAATCATTAAAAATCCTTTTAAGATGGAAACAGGGCCGGACTGGGAATAAAAACCAGCCCTGGAAAAAATTGCTGACCAGCCCCATAGCATTGCGTCATTATACCAGTCCCATAACATAATGGCATTTTTTTTTCTTGTTTATAAAAGGGGAAAACATGCATTTTAACAGACATCTGAATGCCACCACCAGAACAATAGAGAGTTATATATGTATATATATATATATATATATATATACACACACACACCACCACCTCTTGACTCTTGATTCCCCTCTTTTGCCTCTTTCTCCCACTCTTCATTCCCTCCTTTTGCTTCGTTCTCCCCCTCTTGACTCTTGAGCCCCCTCCTTTTGCCTTTTTCTCTCCCCTTTTGATCCCCCTTTCACCCCTTCCTTGACTCTTGATCCCACCTTTTGCCTCGCTCCCCTTCTTGCCTCTTTCTCCCCCTCCTGATCCCCCCTTCTTTTGCCTCTTGGTCCCTCCCTCCTTTTTCCTCTTGATTGCCCCTCTTTTCACCTCATGATCCCCCCTCCATGTGTCTCTTTTTTCCCACTCTTGACACCCCTCTGCCTCTTTCACACGGTCTTGATTCCCCCTCTTGTCAAGTTGCCTCTCTTTGCCCCTCTTGATTTTTATTTCGCCATTCTCCTCCTCTTGATCCCCCTCTTTGCCTCTTTCCCCCTCTTGCCTTAATCCAGCCTTGACTCTTGTCTTCATCCCCCTTTTGCCTTTTTTCTCTCCCTCTTGCCTCTCTCCCCCTTTCCTGATTCCCCCCTTTTGCCTCTTTCTCCCACTCTTGCCCTCCCTCCTTTTGCCTTTTTCTCCCCTCCCCCCACTTTCCTCTCTTTTGATCTCCCCTTTGCCTCTTTCTCCCCCTCATTAACTCTTGATCCCCCTTTTGCATCTCTCTCTCCCCTTCTTGACTCTTGATCTCAACCTTTTGCCGCTTTCTCCTCCTCCTGATCCTCCCTTCCTTTTGCCTTTTTTTCTCCCTTTTGACCCCCCTCTGTCTCTTTTACCCGCTATTGATCCCTCTTTTGCCTTTCCCCCTCTCTTACCTCTGTCTCCGCAAACCACAAGTTGTTTAAGGTAGGAGCTGACAGCCTACCCGGTGTGCAGACTTAGTGCTTTCCGCGCTGCGTCTGACGTCACTGGGTCTAGGCCCGGCCTGCCTCCACTCAGTAGACAGGCCGGCGGTTGTTCACATCTCATGGCCGCCTGTTATCTTGTGGCCGCAGATGACTGGAAAGGATCAAACTTTTATTTAAGAAGCTCCGGCCGGCACCTGGGAAGCCCAGTGCTGGCGGCCTACCGGGATTTTTCCCGGTATCCCGGTAGGCCAGTCCGGCTCTGGATGGAAATTCCCACTAAAAAATGGTGAAACTTGAAACAAATAAAAACATAATGCATAGTAATCTTATTATTAATTAATGGGCAAAATATTTTATAAAATGGTAGGTTGGTTTCAAGGTTTACCATTTATTTAAAATGAGAATAATTTCTGCTTTGTAAATTGCATACCATGTATTTGCTGTACGAATGCTGTTTTGGGGTTTAGTCATAAGAATCTGTTCACTGATGATAATCAGGTTGTGGGCAGTAATTCTATACACAGATTTTTTATCTAATGAATTTAATGAATTTATCTTTGTGATTAGGATTTAAAGGGATAGTAATGTTTCACAATACAAGGAGCTCCGATTAATCTTCATAGTATATGGGCCATGGAGAGTGTTATTTCAATACTGTCAGAGTTGTAGTTCAAGAGTAATTGAATGATAAAGTATACCCCTCCTGCCCCTTTTACTGATGTAACACTGCTCACCTCAGAGCAGCAGGACTGTCTGAATGATTTAAAAAGGGACAATCTTCAGTGAGCATAAGGAAAATCCTGAAAAACCTGTCAAGGGGGGCAGGGTTTTCCTCATACTCACAGTAAGAAGATTGTCCCTTGCTGCGAGCTGTCTGGTCAAGAGACCAGATTCCACATCTAGTTTACACTTGGTAAAAAGGGTGGGAGGGGGAAACTTTATTATTCAATGACTCTTGACCCACAATTCTGACTGTACTGAAGTAACTCTGCATGGTAAAAATACTATGATTAATCAGAGCTGCTTTTTGTGATACATTATTGTCCCTCTAAAGTGGAAATAGCATATCATAATGGTGTGATTTTGAAAGAGCTTTCAGAGTAATATATATTTATACTAGTCATTCATGAGATATGTAACTTTATTTATTTGTCACTTTATGTACATTAGACAGTTTTGGATAACACAGCCTGGCATGTCAGATACTAACATTCAACTCTCCTTTCAACTGCCACTTCATACCAGGAAGTACTATGCAATTTGTAAAAACTGACAAATAAAGAACGCTAAATATCGCATTACCTATTTTTTTAAATAAAGCTTTGAATGCCTTTTAAAAATCACCGGTCATAAATTATTAACAGAGTAACATAAATTAGATTGAAAAAAGATATAAGTCCATCAAGTTCAACTGTTGCCTCATAAACCATATTAATTCCACTTTCAACGTGCACAGCATGTGTAATAACTGTACATAATTAGTAAATTAAAAATATAAAACGTGGCTGATTGAACTTTCATTTATGCTTGAAGATCTTATAACCTTCACTGATCACCTCTGAACCTTAAAAATCATATACAATTAACACTTAAATGTGTGTGTTGCACTTAACTAGAGTAACAATGATGTAGCAAAAATCAGTCAACTAGTAATGCTAGTTTCTTCTCTTGTACAATATGGGGATTAGTAATTTGCAAGTATTACTATCCCTTTAATGAAGAAAGAAGCAGAAGAGGTAACAAGCTCAATTCAGAGGCTCAAGACAAATTCAAATAATAGTGAAATTATAAATAAGGAAATGTACATTTATAAAGATTCTAAAACAACGTAAAAGCATCAAAAACAAGCTAGTTAATGCTGGTTATATTTTATTTATTTATTTAGAAAATGTTTTACCAGGAAGAATACATTGAGGTTTGTCTAATTTTCAAGTAAATCCTGGAGAGATTTACAGAAATTATATATTTACACAAAACAGAGAAACAATAACAATATAAACATACATATAAAATTATATACAGTTACATATTGTTTTAGATAGAAATAAACAGTCATTTTTAGGGGTTTTAGACTGGGAGATGTGATTTTTTTTCAGGCATGTTATCTAGGCTTTCGGAGCTCTGAAGGAGAAGGCAGACTGACTGACTGGCTTCTTTCTTGTAGTGTCTAATACTCAGTGAATTGTTAACAGTGGGCAGAAGTTATAGTTAATATGGAGAACTGGGTTGAGCATAATTATTTTTATTCATCTGCGAAGAAGCACTGCCCCTTTAAAGAAATATTAACAACTCTTAATAATATACCCCCACTTATCTTAAAGGGATAGTAATACTTCATTTTATCTTTATTTTATTTTGTAGGCATTAAAAAAACATGAAGAACGATATAATTCTTATCTCTCAAACCTTTATGGTTTAAGAGATATTCACAAGCAAAGTTTCCCCCTCCCGCCCCTTTTTCCTAGTGTAAGCCATCTCTTCTCAGATGTGAGTCTGGTTGTATGACAGTACAGATAACAGCAGGGGACAATCTTCTTTGTATGAAAACAATGAAAGCCCTTCCCCCCTTGACAAGTTTTTCAGCTTTTTCCCTTATCTTAATTGAAGATTGTCCCTCTCTGCAGTCTACCTGGGCACCTCCCTTCTGATCTGGCTGAACAGGGGGGGGGATACTTTGCTTGTGAATATCTCTTAAACCATATAGGTTTGAGAGATAAGACTTATATTGTTCTTCATGTTTTTTTAATGCCTACAAAATAAAATAAAGATAAAACGAAGTATTACTATCCCTTTAAATGTAATGGCCATGGATTGGTTCCCCAAATTAATATTTATTTAGCATTGGATTGTCAGAATAGCTATATCTGAAACAACTGGGACTTCAAAACTGTTTTTCTTTGGGGGCAGTTGTTTTTCTTGGGGGTGATGAAGGGAAGGGTTGAAGTGTTCAGTGTCAGATACCCAAGTCAGTCTGTCCCTTCTCTGAATAAGGTGGAAGTACTTTCAAACTCACATGCAGTAAGAGTGAGAAGAATTTTGTCATATTATAAATCTGTACATGTCAATATTTTATTAAATAAACAGCAAACTTTTTTTTATGAAAACCTGTATGTTATAGGGATTTTTCTACAGATCAAAACATCAGTCAGATGTTTCATTTAAAAGTTGTAACCATTCAAATTGTTAGGAAGTGATTGACAGCATAATTACTTCCTGAAACTTCAAACTGTCTAGAATGACTCAGCAGTTTCTGTCACATTCTGTGGAGAACTGTTTGTCAGTGAATCACCTCTGCCTTAGAATACAAAATAATAGCTAACTGAAATCTGACCATCAGACCATCAGAGGGCAATGTAAAAAAACAATTGATTAAAGGGATAGTAATACTTAAAATGTAAAAAAAAATATGTTGTAGGGTTTATCCCCCTGAGTAAAACAAGAGTACTCCCACTGCTGGAAGGTGTTTCATTCAAAGGTTATTCATTTTCAAAGTTGAATTTTTTAGGTGCAATATCACAGTGGCCTGAAATTGTACAGTGGCGCTGTTGCTACACAATCCTATGGACAGCTCTGATTCCGGGACCATAAATCTCCATAGGATGGTGTAGCAACAGCGCCACTGTACAATTTCAGGCCACTGTGATATTGCACCTAAAAAATTCAACTTTGAAAATTAATAACTTTTGAATGATACACCTTTCAGCAGTGGGAGTACTCTTGCTTTACTCAGGGGGATACACCCTACAACATATTTTTTTTTACATTTTAATTATTACTATCCCTTTAAACGTTAATAACTTTGGAAAGATGCATCTCTCAGGAGGAAGAGTACCATATATCAATACATATAATTCCCTAGAATGCGTCGCTCCCTGGGTGAATAACCACACCTACAAAGTAGAGACTGCCTGAACAATGCAGTCATTCGCAGTGGAGACAAATGCTCCAGCCTCCAGTCCCAGGCCAGCTGATAGGCAGCGGGGTGCTCTGAATGGCCCACCTCCTGTCTCTGCTCCCAGCTCCTGGGTGGCACTTTGGCCTGTGTACACGGGCTTTCAATACTAGTGTATATATATATACGTGTGTGTGTGTGTTAACGTTTAGGCCAGAATTCATGTAGCAGTGGTAAAATCTGTGATTGCTGATAGATACCTTTGGGTATTTATCGATAACACTGTATTTCGCTATCGCAGAGCAGGAAAATACCGTAGGAATATACTGAAATGCAACCATTATGAAGATCCACACTAGTACATCTTATGTGTGTGCCTTTGTCTGCTCTCTTATCTTTCTATGGCATCCACCAGCCTGAAGCTGATGCCTTGAAATGGCAAATCTATCTGGCAGCTTCTTACTTATAAATAAGTGAAAGCCAGTGCAGCTGTTGATGAACTGGCAAATTTCTAGTGCACAAATAAACAGAGGATTTTTTTACACATTCAGCCATTTGACTCTTGATGAATCCCCACTCCCTTAATCTTTTACTAGTTAGCCCTTTAAGGATCGGGGGGCGGGGTACAATTAATTTGCAGTGGTCCTTAAAGGGTTTCCTCTGGCAGTATCAGCATTATAAACTCAGAGCACTCTATGTCTAAGTTTGCCCTGAACTAATCCACCCCAGGGCTGGTGCTGTAGACTCCAGAAAGGTAGCTGATGATTCCTACTGGCTGCTGTAGTGTCACACCCACCTGCAAGTCAGGACAAATTAGGTTAGCACTCCCATTTTCATCTCTTACTGGAGGTGGGAGAATTAGCTTTTTATTTATCTTTACAACTAGTTGAACAGCCCGTTACACGGGCCACAGTGCCTCTGGCAGCCGGTCGCGGGGCAGTCACACACAGTGGAGACTGCCCGCGCCTCGGCTGATACAGAGCCTCTGGCAGCTGGTCGCGGGGCAGTCACACGCGGTGGAGACTGGCAGCACCTCGGCTGATACAGAGCTGGATGCTCCTTCGGAGCGCCCAGCTCTGTATCAGCCGCGGCGCGGGCAGTCTCTACTGCTCATGAGTGCCACGCGCACAGCAGTGTCTACTGCGCATGTCGGGCGTTACACACAACTTGGCGAATTATTATATAGGATTAGGTATGACATTTTAAATGGTGTTATTACAAGAATTTGGAGTATGATTAAGTAATCAAATACTAAGATTAATCATTTTTTTTATTATTATTACTTTCATGTTAGTTGCCCTTTACTTATCTTAAAGTTCTCATCTTCTAATATGTCTAATTATGGTGCTGTATAACCTTAAGACTCATGCTTTTATATTTTCATGTTTTAATGTGTTCCATAGAGAGGTTGAAGGTTCAGTGGTGCATTAATCGCATTCCTAACCTGAAGGTATTTGAAAAAGTCATGGCTAGGAATAGATTATTCTTATAACATTTGCAAGGTTTATAGGCAGTGTATTCATAATATAGATGTGTTATACATCTTATGTCTGCCTTTGTCTACTGTTTTTTAACTTATTTTTTTTATTAAAAGTTTACTATACAAAATAGTGATCAATACATGACACAAGAACAGTGACAAAAATATATAATAAGCAGTCGTAGCAACAAAACTTTGGGGTTATGCCAGCTCTGAAAAAAGGGAGGATGGAGTAGGAGTGGAGAAGCAACAATCACATCTGACAAGTATGGGACCAATGTCTATCTTTACAGGCCTCCTCATATTTTAAAGGGATAGTAATGTTTCATAATAGAAGCCGCTCTAATTAATCATCATAGTATTTGGACTTTGGAGAGTGTTATTTCAATTCTGTCAGAGTTGTAGTTCAAGAGTAATTCAATGACAAATTGTCCCCCTCCCGCCCCTTTTGCTGATGGAACACTGCTCAGCCAGAGCAGAAGGGAGGTGCCCAGGTAGACTGCAGAGAGGGACAATCTTCAATTAAGATAAGGGAAAAACATGAAAAGCTTGTCAAGGGGGGCAGGGATTTCATTGTTTTCATAGGAATAAGAGTGTCCCTTTCTGTTATCTGTCTGGTCTATGGACTGGATTCCACATCTGAGAAGAGATGGCTTACACTAGGTAAAAGGGGCGGGAGGGGGAAACTTTGCTTGTGAATATCTCTCAAACCATAAAGGTTTGAGAGATAAGACTTATATCATTCTTTATGTTTTTTAATGCCTCATTGCCTACAAAATAAAATAAAGTTAAAACAAAGTATTACTATCCCTTTAAAGAAACCTCCAAAGTGATCAATAAGTCTAAAGGTAATCTGCTCATTAGCCAGGTTGATGCTGATATACTGAATAACATCAGCACATGTGGAAGGGTGGAAGATTTCCAGTGTTTTGGAATGTAAATTCTAAGATAGGTCAGGACTTAATGAAAAAAAAATATTGATCATCTAAATTTGCATAAGCTGAGATGAAGGAGGACCAGAGCTGGTGAGGAAGGGATGTCCTATTCAATAATAGAGGTAAGGGTAGGAAAATAAGAGTTCCAAAGAGGTTTGACTCCCGGACATGTCCACCAAACGTCAAATAAGGAGCACACCTCCGCAGATCCCACCCAACATAAGCTATTAGAGCCCTGAAAATGTTTGAATGTTTTTCAGTAGTATAATACCATCTCAGAGCCAGTATGATGAGAGATTTAATAGGATTTGAACAATTACATGCTTTCTCCATAAGGGAGAGAACTTCTGCCCATTCATGGGCTTTAGATTTCATTCCAGGATCCATCTTCCAAATTTTCATGTAATGTGATTTGAAGACCTCCTCCTTAGGATGGCTAAAAAGTCTGTATACGCATGAAATGGTCTTGTAGCCTATACTCAGGGAGATTGAGGGACTTGATTACATTCCATAGGTTATCTCATTGAAATGGGTCTGAGGCTGTATCACCAAACCTTCTCCATGAGTCAGGGAAGATTTTACTAGTGGTAGAGTCAGAAAGGGGTACAAAGGTCGTAATACCCTTAGTATTTCAGTCAGTTATGTAGAGATTTGCTATGCTACCTTGAATATATTCTAAGGGAGTAGGCCTAGAAGGGAAGGGAACATGTTTCTTTTTTGAGAAATGATTGGTCCCAAATACTGAAGGTTTTAGCCAAGAAGAGACTTGCAGTGCCACATATAGGCCTATATGGTTTAGGCATCCACAGCAGATCAGATAAATAGCAAGAATCTTTAGAAGGCTCATTTCAATAGATTACCAATGTTTGAGTTGTTAGGGATCACCAAATTCCTGCCCCCATGGACCACTGCATGGAAGGACAAGGAAGGTAATTTATTTAGCCATATAAATTTGGTTATCTATTGTTGGACTTTATGGAAGAACGATTTTGGTACTGCAATAGGTAAAGTCATGAAAACATATAACAGTTTTGGCAAAATCATCTTAGCTACTGCAATACTTACTGTCCAAACAGAAAACATTATGATGTTTCTAAGTGCAAAAGATATTATGTAATGTTAGATGAGTGGAAGATTATATAGATCAAAAAGTTTGGACAGATTACCCAGAATTTTAACTTCCAGATATTTCATATGCAAGTCTCTCCATGAGTGCCATTGCCTGGCACAGACAACCCCATATCCTACCATATCCTATAACATTACAAGCGCAAAGCTCACGGCCCCTTGGCTGCTAGAGATGACATCACTGTGTTGCTTTGTTGTGGAGACCATTCTAGTATCCAGGCATTTAAAACATGTGTGTCCAAAATTGATCACATAGATTAAATGCAATCCTTTCTGGTACTCAAAGGGTTAAATAAATGCCAGGTCTCTCAATTACTTTATCTTAATGTATCAATAACTAGCACACACCCATAACTGCACTTTTGGAAATAAAGTTCATTATTTTTATTTATTTTTGGTAAATGGGTAACAGGTTATAATTCAAAATTGTTATCAGTTGTCTTCTCTACCAAATGGGAAATCTGTTCTAACTAGAAATTATATTGTATCAAGTTTTGTTTAATCATTCATATTATAAGAAAAATATTATATAAGAACAGGGGTGGTTCTAGGTTTTTTTGGGGGCCCTAAGAAACAAATATTGTAACGTGAACCCATTGAGAACAAACAAGATAAAGTGTCTTGTCCTTAGGCATAGTGGCCCCTCAGTGGTAATACAAGTCACGTTTTTCACTCCCATGTGCCATTGCAGAAAGGAAATTTCCATATTCATATCAGACTGGTCCTGCCCTCAGACAGTCCAGCTCCAAAATGTCAGGCAAATCCTCTCTGCATGAAAGAATCAGCAAAACCACAGATGTATCTTTCGGACTATTTGGGCCTCGTCGGTGTGGGGCAGCTGATTCCCTTTAGGCACATGGAGAGCAACAGCCCATGCCTGGGATACCTTTCCACTTAGGGAGACTAAGAAACAAATATTGTGATGAGCACCCAACAAGAACAAACAAGATAAAGTGTCTTGTCATTAGGCATAATGGCCCCTCAATGGTGCTACAATTCACGTTTTTCACTCCCACGTGCCATTGCAGAGAGGAAATTTTCATATTCATATCAGACTGGTCCCACCCTCAGACAGTCCAACTTCGAAATGTCAGGCAAATCCTGTCTGCACGAGAGAATCAGCAAAACCACAGACATACGTTTCAGCCTATATGGGCCTCATCTGTGTGGTGCAGCTGATTCCCTCTAGGTACATGGAGAGCAAGGGCCCTAGGCAAAAAAAATCACATGGGACCCCATCTTTTCTCCTGCACCAGCATTTCTAATAAGACTTAAAAATCTGATTTTGTTTACATGTGATGGTGCTACGGTATAAGAGCTATGGAGCGCTCTGACCAAGTGGGGGCCCTAAGCAGATGCTTATTCTGCTTATATCGTCCAAGTCCAAATGTAGTTTACATTTCTTTACCTCTCCTGTAATAAGGAATTAATATCTGGCTACTATTCCATGTGTTCCATGGTGTGATTGGATTAGTCATTAGCAATGCGTAAAAGCAACCAGTGGAAGTCAAAGGAAGTACATTTTGTGGAAGCTTAAAAAGACGATAATTTCCTTCATTACTATGGGGATTTTCAATTATTTTTCATGCTGAATTACACTTATTATGAAAATATATATCTGTAGGAATTTTCCAGTTCAGTAAAACACAATTACTGCAACCACTGGGAGATGCTTAATTCACAATTAATTACAGCACAAAACTGCACTTGTGGCCATTTTATTCTCTTGTACAGCTGTTGCCGTTACATTCCATGGAAGGTTTTTTGTAAGAAGTCAGAGTTTTACATAGACTGCAGTAAAAATAGTGTCATAATAAAACAGAATGACCACAAAATAAATGCTGCATTCAAACTATCACAAAAACTGTTGCCCGCAGATATTAGGTTTCAACCTGCAGCTTCAATACTAGTAGGAGGTGGAAATAAGAAGTCCAGGGGAACACACAAAGAAAGGGCAGTAAATATATAATGGTTCCTCTTCCGGTATGAAAAAACAACCAGGACACATGGAACGAATACAATCCCAGAATGTACATTGATGCCAATCAGTTTGTAGCAGATTAATAATTCCAAAACTTCTCATTGATGTAAACGGAATGTTTAACTCCTTTAATCCTAGATAGCACATAGAGAAGCAATGCTCTGCAGATCTCTCTAGCATTCAATGGGTTAAAAGCTACTTTTAAATCAATGGGAATTGTATTTGTCCTCTATGAATAAGCTAGCTTTCTCCAGGTCCCCTTTATACCTGCACTTATGATCCTCCTCCTCCTATCTTGTCATGTTGTCAAGATTACTAATTCCATTGTAAGCTTTTTGGAGCTGTTTTTGATGTTTGATAACATAGTTGCCCATGTGGACTTCTGTATGTGGGAAAGACTGTAACCACTTTTAAAGAGAGGATGGGAACCATAGAGTGACAATTAAAGTAGCCCTACAATCCTCTCATAACCCAGGAAGAAAAAGTTCATCAAACATCAAAAACCAGCTGGTAGCTATCAATTTTGCACAACTACAGCATCCTTTGCCATCACTTAAATATATAGTCATTGACTGGATACCATCTATGCCTAGATGAGGAGACAGAGCAAAAAGACTACTACAAAAGGAAGTCAAATGGATTACCTATCTGGATACTGTGTCCCAAAAGGGACTGAATGAACAAATGTCATTTAATTGCTTTCTCTAAGGATCCTCTTCCAGTCAACATGAACAATTAACTTTAGTCTATTTTAAACAGTGGAGCCACAGACGCGACCCTTTGCCATACTGGATAAAGACATCTTCTCTCCCATTAGGCATTTTTGAATTTTTGGCTACTGGAAGTAAGAACTGAAGGATCACATCACCCTCCAAACTAAGAGATTCTTGCAAGATAGTCCTCTATTTCTCTTATTCTGAGAATCAAGGTTTTACCGTTCCTGCAATAGGGCTCCCCGACTCTGCTTGGTAGCAGGCTCGGTAGAGCCCATGGGACATTGGACATACCAGTTGGAGCATCAAAATAAACTATCCTGTAGATTGTGTACCCCATTCAGGGCCGGATTTATCAATAGGCAGACAAGGCACTTGCCTAGGGCGCCAGATTTTGAGGGGCGCCTGGCAATGGCCTGTCACGCCTACTGGCCCACCCACTTTGGGGGAAAATGCAATGATGTGACCTCTCATCGATCAGCCAGTTAGCTTTCTTTTTCCAGCATGACTGCGCCTCCCGGGCTGCCCCACTTGAGTCTCTGCTCTCCTCCTTTTGAAATCTTGAGGGGGCGACGTAGTAATACGCAGCCGCGCACTACGCTGTGCATCTCGGCATAGCTTGTGCGGCTGTGTATATTCAGGAGCCAGTGAGAGTGGATGCTGCACTCATTGGCGCCTCCCCGCATTGTCAAGTGAGGTGAATATTGCCAGGTCATGGGTAACCACTGACAAAAAGGTGAGACGCTACCTATAAGTTTTTGTTGAAAATTAAGCAGTAAAACAGGGAGAAAGAAGATGTGAGTGAAAGAGCTCGTGTCTATGGGGAGAGAATGGGGGTGGCTCCTTTTTGTGTGGTTGAAAGCTATGTGTTTGTGAGGACGTATATTCATCTGTTCTGTGTTTTGGCAAATAAGCTGGAAGGCCTGTGATCATGAAAAAATGTTGAATTCATTAACGAGGTTTAGTAAAGCATACACTGAAGCTGGGAGGGTGGGCTGAATCAAGATCAAAGATCGATGGTGCGAACCATCACACCAACCTACACAACGAGATACCACTGGGGATAAGCATTCAATGAAACACTGAAAAAAGTGAAAACATCTTAAAATATTCAAGAACTTGTCTAATGTATAAGAGGGACACCACTGCATTGCAAATGAGCATTGCGAAGTAAAGCATTGCACACTGCTCTGTAGCCAAAAAGGTCTTCTATAGTTAATCCACTGAGTGCCAGAATTGAGTTGTTTTTGTGTTGGATACCTAAATGGCACTCATAGCGTTATGTTTGAACAAAGGATCTGTGCCATCATTGACTGACATGTTTATTTTGGCCATAACGTTTCATTGCAGCATTGAAATTGGTTGTGATTTTGAATTCTAGTTCTGATTGACAGTCCCACCAAACTGTAAGTGTCCTAAAATTTGGTTGGGTAGTTTCAGAGCATGTTTAAAAATTAATTTTCCCATTTTTCCCCAGACTAGTTTATGGAATTTCACCAAAATTCGCATGGCGAAGGGCCCTGATGAGTACTGCATGCTTTTTTAAAATGGATAAATTGAGACCGTAGAACCAGATATGTCACTGACCCCAACATACACTGCCCCACTATGAGACCTCTCTGGCATTCAATGGGTTAAAAGCACAATTAAAAGCAACGGGACTTTTTATTTGATCGCTGTGGTGCAGTTGGCTTGCTCCAAAATTTCACCACATTAAGAAAAGTGATGCAATTGATTTGAATATTTGAAAATTAAAACAGTACGGTGAAGAACAGATCTAAGATGTATGACCACAAAAGTGGGTGTGTTTAAACATGAGAAGGTGTGGTTAGGGGCGGAGCTATGGGTGCCACAAAGTGCTGTGCCTAGGGGCACCTGAGATGTAAATCCGGGCCTGACCCCATTATAGGATCTGCTAGCTCTACAACGTTGTAGGCTGCGCAGGAACCCAGGGGTTACATGAGGACACGTCTTGCTACGTTGCTGATTAACCACAAATTGGGGATTCCTTCAACTCACCGTTAGGAGTGGATGTTTCAACTTGATTAGAATACAAGTATTGTACAGCACACGGAGGCTCTACAGCTGCTTCTAACACTAACAGTAAGCCAATATGACAGAAGTTTTAATGCTGGCACATGTCAAGAAAGTACAACATGCTAACTTTGAGACAGTTAAGTAACTACTGTATTTATTCAAAGTCACGATTACCTCCATGGGTGAATTAATTACTGTACTTAGGACCTTTACCTTTGGGATGCAATTACAGTGCATTTTTTTAACTCTAGGTGACTTGAACAAGTTTAAGGTACTTATTCCATTGGCTGGGGTTAAATTTACTATTGGCTCCTCCTTAGTTTGGAACAACAAACGTCCCCGGTTAAGGCAGGATATACTTACTTGTCCTCTCCGGTTTGGGGGCTTACAATTGCCGGATATAGTTATTTATTATCAGGCTTCGGCATTATCTAAGTTTTTTGATTTCTTACCACCGGTTCCGGCGCTCTGGACGGAGGCGGTAGACATGGGTGTGCCGAAGGGTGATCCGCTACAACTGTTGTGGGTCTCACAGACGACTATTCCGGAAATGTGTAGGTCGCACCCTGTTATGGGACACTTACTGGACACATGGTATACGTTAAATACATCCCGAGTTTTAGCACCCTTCCCCTCTCCTCTTAAATCAGTGGTAGGTAATCTAGACTTCCCACCAGGTCTGATGCATACGTCTTTCTTGACTTGGAAATCTATCGGATTTGATACACTCCAAACCCTTCTCTCAAATGAAGGGTTTCCTATGTTTAATGACATTTCGAAATTATCTCCTCCAGGGTGTCCGATTCAGTGGTGGTCTTACCTTCAAGTCAAACATTGGGTTACTACATTCCAATCTGCAGGGGCCTCGCATAGGGAACTGACTAAATTTGAAACGCTACTTACTTCCACCTCTCCTTGTTTACGCCCGCTCACTGAATGTTATAAACTGCTTGGCGTTAACACTATTACCTGCAAATGGTACTATCAATTAGAATGGGAGAAGGAGCTAGATACAACACTGTCTATGTCCCAATGGACTACGATCTTTAGGTTATCAAGGAACTGCGTACGTGACACTAAATTGAAAGAAACCAACTACAAATTTTTGTCTAGATGGTACCTCACGCCGGATAAATCTGCACGTTTTTCTTCCACTCAAACAAACGTCTGTTGGAGATGTGGTGCAGGAGTTGGCAATCCTCTTCACATCTTCTGGACTTGCCCGAAGATCCACTCGATATGGTCGCTGTGTGTGGGTCACATTAATAAGGTGTACAAAACCAATCTGCCTCTTTCCCCGATGACATGTCTATTCTTTCTTCTCCCAATAGGAGCTATTAGAATTCCTAGACAACAACTTTTGGCTATCTTTTCTTTACTTTCTGTAATGAAACTCCTTATTGCCCAAACTTGGTTATCTACAGACCCTCCGTCTTTTTCAGCATGGTTGGCCCTAATAGATCAAAGGCTTCATTTAGAAAAATGTCATGCTCTTTCTACCTCTTCCTTAGACTCTTATCTGGAGAGATGGACTCCCTGGTTTTCGGTACGCTCCCTTGTTCACACTCACTAATGTTGACAATGGTAGGGTCTTTCATCTCTAACTAGGCTACTATATCTGGAGCTGTCTTGGAGAGAGGAGTTTTGATTTGCCTTTGCATTGGCCGTCTCCTTCTTCTTCGGCCCTCGGGAGGCTTTTTATTACATAGGATATCTTTCCTTCTCTTTCCTTATAAGCCTCACTGGGGGAGTCTGGGTGTTTGCCGGTCCATTGTGCCCCTTTTTTTTCCCCTCCTCTTGCGGTCTGCTCCCCCCCCCCTTCCTCCTTCTATCCTTATTTACCTCCTTTTCATTCTTTTCTTTCTTCTTTATGTATACAACTCACATATGTGTAGAGGTGGAGTGCTTTTCTCCACAATGTTTGTGTTTATGTCACCACTTATGATTGTCTGTTATAGCTGTTAATATGCAGTCATTACAATACAATTGTGTTTTATGTATTTTGTTTGTATCGACATGTACTAATTTATGTTTGTTTACTTTGTGAATTAAGCCGCTTGCATGCGGACTTATTATACTTGTTTGTATGATTTTGTTTACTACTCAATAAAAATTAAAAAAAAAAAAAAAAAAAAAAAAAATTACTATTGGCTCCACTGTTCCCACATCGAAAAGGCAACACCTTTAAGTCTATCGGCATTTGAAAAATAACCCGAATGCTAGTAAAAACGGGCTTTCTTCACCAATATGAAGTTTATTATTCATACTAATACTGCCATTAATGTATCTTTGTTTTTTTGAACATGCTGTTCTTTAATATTTTACTGTGCTACTGTATACATGGTGATTGTGACGTCATAAACACTAGCTGCTGTGTCTAGCGTCTTCTAACAAGACCTGCGAGTGCCTGCTATTGATATCATAATGGATGTATCACGGTGCCCGTGATTGCTGCAGTTCCCTGTCTGTCACCAGTAGGGGGCTTCTATTGGCTGTCTGCAGATAACCTGCCTCTTATTGCCCATTTAAACCTGGATTGGGCACCCTTTGAGTGCCCTTTCGTGTTGTTTCTTACCTTCTTGCTATCACTATGTCAGTGATAGCTGGGCCTCTGTTCCAGTGTTCCTGAGTTCCTGATCTCATGTGTTCCTGAGTTCCTGTTCTCTACTGTTCCAGTGTTTCCTGCATGCTGAGTACTTCCAGTCCTGGTTCCGGCCTAGTCTCTGGTGCTGCAGTTCCTGCTGAACTTCTTCTCTGCTGTTTCCTGACCTGACTGATCGTTGCTGGTTCCTGTGTTCTCATCGCCTGTCTCCTGTATCCTGGCGACCTCCTGCCTGGTCGCGTCGGCGACATTGCTTGTTACACCAGCGTACGGACGCTGGTTTGCTCCTAAGCCTTGCAGCTATACAAACTTGCTTGTTACACCAGTGTGCAGTCACTGGTTTGCTCCAAAGCCTATCGGCTATACAATCCTGTGTTGGTCCCAGTGTGCGGACGCTGGTTTGCTCCTAAGCCTTGCGGCTATACAAACTTGCTTGTTACACCAGTGTGCGGTCACTGGTTTGCTCCAAAGCCTATCGGCTATACAATTCTGTGTTGGTCCCAGCGTGCGGACGCTGGTTTGCTCCTAAGCCTTGCGGCTATACAAACTTGCTTGTTACACCAGTGTGCGGTCACTGGTTTGCTCCAAAGCCTATCGGCTATACAATCCTGTGTTGGTCCCAGCGTGCGGACGCTGGTTTGCTCTTAAGCCTTGCGGCTATACAAACTTGCTTGTTACACCAGTGTGCGGTCACTGGTTTGCTCCAAAGCCTATCGGCTATACAATCCTGTGTTGGTCCCAGCGTGCGAACGCTGGTTTGCTCCTAAACCTTGCGGCTATACAAACTTGCTTGTTACACCAGTGTACGGTCACTGGTTTGCTCCAAAGCCTATCGGCTATACAATCCTGTGTTGGTCCCAGCGTGCGGATGCTGGTTTGCTCCTAAACCTTGCGGCTATACAAACTCGTTTGTTACACCAGTGTGCTGTCACTGGTTTGCTCCAAAGCCTTACGGCTATACAATTCTGTGTTTGTCCCAGCGTGCGGACGCTGGTTTGCTCCAAAGCCTTGCGACTTTAAGTTTCCCCAGTTGGTCTCAGTGTGTGTACACTGGGTTGCTTACGATCCTGTCAATTTAGAACCGTTTGCCACCTGCCATCTGAGGTTGCCTTACCCGGTATTGGCAGGGCCGGTAGAGCCTACATTGTAAATCTATTGAGGCTGCCTTGCCTGGTATTGGTAAGGCCGGTAGAACCGTTATGCTATTCCATCTGCAGGTTGCCTTACCCGGTATTGGCAAGGCCGGTAGAGCCTAACATTCTATTACTTCAGACTGTCCTGTCCGGTATATTGACAGGACCGGTAGAGTCTGCCTTCTGTCTTTGTTATATTCTGTATATATCTGTATGTATGTGAATGCCATCCTACATTATCAATTTATTATTTCAACAAAATTGATTTTTACCTAAAACTTGTGTCTGAGACTCATAATAAACCGTGACAGTACGAAAGGGCCATGACCTCAGACAGCAAGGGTGAAGGTAACGCACAGAATATCCATTGGAGGATGGATGTGCTCGAGCAACGTTTGGATCAGTTGGCAGTTGCAATTCAAACGATCCTTGAACGCACGGTACCCGCTGACAAATCGAGCTCTAGCCCGGTGGTCTCGCCAAGTCAGACACCGGAAAGTGATACCAGGCCCCTAGAGGGTACTGTTAAAGGGTTAACGGCTTCTGCACCCTTGCCGCTAAGATATGATGGTGACCCTAGTCTCTGCAGAGGGTTCATCAACCAACTTGAAATCTTTATGGAATTGACGGCACACGCATTTCCCAATGATCGTAGTAAAGTGGGGTTCACGATATCACTGCTCACTGGCAGAGCATTGGCCTGGGCTAACCCATTGTGGGAGAATGCTAAACCTTGTACTAAGAACTTCAGAGAATTTGTGCAATCTTTTCGAAGAGTGTTTGAGCCTCCTGGTAGAACCAACTCTGCTGCCAAACGCCTTATGGAGATACATCAGGGCAGGCGTACAGTGGGCGACTATGCCATCGAATTCCGCACATTGGCAGCAGAGGTAGGTTGGAATAACGAGGTATTATTGGCAGCTTTTTCTCAAGGCCTGAATGACAACATTAAAGACGAAATCGCTGCTAAAGATCTACCTATTGATCTAGATGATTACATTGAGTATGTTATGATAATTGACTCCAGAATACGTGAGAGATCAATTGCCAGAGATCGTAAAATACGGTCAAAAAATAATGAGCCTAGTAGCATATTTTGCCCACCCATCCCTCCCCTGGCATTGAAGTCTAGTGAACCTGTACGAGAAAAAAAGTGAACCTATGCAAATAGGCTTCACTAGACTAACCAAGGCAGAGAGACTTTATCGCAAGAAGCAAGGGTTGTGTTTATACTGCGGTAAAAAAGGGCACTTGCTAAATTCCTGTCCGGTACGTCCGGGAAACGCACACACCTAGGGTACCTTGGGGGACAGGCCCTAGGTGGTGTACAATCGTCCCCAGTGTCGGGCATAATGAAACCCACCATTCAGGTGGTATTGTCTTGGGCACAATGATCTGTGGAGGTTTTGGCCTTGGTTGACTCTGGTGCAGCAGGGTATTTTATGGATAATACCTTTGCTGAATTGCACGGAGTTCCACGCATTGAAAGAGAAAACCCCTTGACTATTGAAGCGATTGATGGTAGACCTTTAGAACCGCCTCAGGTTATATTTGAAACTATGCCACTGTCTATGACTATTGGGGCACTTCACAGAGAAGAGCAGCAGTTTCAACTGATTAATTCTCCGCACCACGCGGTAATATTGGGATTTCCGTGGTTACAGTTACATAACCCACAATTTGATTGGAAAAAGTGTGAAATTGCTGCTTGGTCCCAGTTTTGTATGGACAAGTGCGTCATCCAGCCTATTAAGGTCCTATGCACCTCCTCTGCTATACCGGATGTGTACCAACAGTTTGGCGATGTTTTTAGCAAAGGAGAGGCTAGTATGCTACCCCAGCATAGACCTTATGATTGTTGCATTGAATTGCAACCTGGAGTAGTACCTCCTAAAGGACGCACTTATCCATTATCTTGTGAAGAAAATAAGGCTATGGAGGATTAAATTTCTGATGCCCTTGCTAGAGGGAACATACGAAAATCTACCTCTCCAGCTGGGGCTGGGTTCTTTTTCGTAAAAAAGAAAAATGGCGAATTAAGACCATGCATTGACTACCGGGGCTTGAATAAACTAATGGCAAAAAACGCATACCCAATACCACTCATCACAGAGCTTTTTGACAGGCTTAAGGGCGCTTAGATTTTTACCAAATTGGACCTACGGGCCGCTAACAATCTGGTTCGCATTCGAGCAGGTGATGAGTGGAAAACTGCCTTTAATACTCGAGCTGGGCACTACGAGTATCTAGTAATGCCATTTGAGCTGTGTAATGCACCCGCAGTTTTCCAGGAACTGATAAACGATGTTCTGAGAGATATGCTACAGACATGTGTTGTGGTTTACCTTGACGATATACTGATTTACTCCCAAGACATGGCACAGCACATCAAGGATGTATCCGCAGTATTGCTACGACTCCGTGAGAACAAATTATTTTGTAAATTGGAAAAATGTGAGTTTCATAGAACCAGTGTGCCATTCTTGGGGTTCATAATTGGCAATGATGGCATTGCCATGGACAAAGATAAGTTGTCAGCTGTCCTACAATGGCCAAAACCCAAGGGTCTTAAAGCCATACAGCGTTTCCTGGGTTTCGCTAATTATTATAGGAGGTTTATTAAGAACTTTTCTTCCATTGTGAAACCTCTGTCCGATCTTACGCACAAGGGTGCTAATCCTTCTTGTTGGCCGGTACCTGCTGAGAAAGCCTTTGAGAATTTGAAGCTGGCATTTGCTGCGGCTCCTGTGTTATCCCACCCCAATCCTTTACTTCCATTTACGTTAGAGGTTGATGCCTCAGATATTGGGGTCGGGGCAGTACTTTCGCAACGACACGATAAAGGTGGAACTCTCAGACCTTGTGGATTTTTTTCTAAAAAGTTGACTGTCACTCAAAGCCACTATGAGATAGGTGACAGAGAATTATTGGCCATTATCCTCGCTCTTAAGGAATGGCGTCATTTGCTTGAAGGTACTAAGAATCCTGTCTTAATCCTAACGGATCATAAAAATCTGACGTATCTCTCGGAGGCCAAGAGATTGTCCTCCCGTCAGGCCAGGTGGGCACTGTTCCTGTCTCGATTTAATTTCATTGTATCATATTTACCGGGGTCAAAGAATATCAGGGCTGATGCACTGTCAAGACAATTTGAGGCCGACAGTGACAAAGTGGAAACACCAGCACCTATCATCCAACCTGATAGAATACTGGCTACTATACGCACGAGTATCACTTCTCCTTTAGGGGAGGAGATCCTGGCCTCTCAGGGGTCCGCTCCCCATGAAACCCCAGTGGGCAAATGTTTTGTCGCTGAACCATTTCGTACTAGGCTGCTCGAAACCTACCATTCCTCTAAGGCTGCGGGACATATTGGTAGAGACCAATTGTTATGGTCCCTTTCTCAGTTATTTTGGTGGCCTTCCATGAGACACGATTGTGCCGAATTTACGAATGCCTGCGCCACCTGAGCCCGCGCTAAGACCCAGAGACATCTCCCAGTGGGCTTGCTTCAACCGGTGCCTAATGGCGAACGCCCCTGGTCTCATGTTTCCATTGATTTTATGGGAGAATTGCCTATGTCTAAGGGGTACTCCTTTATATTCATGGTGGTGGACAGGTTTTCTAAAATGGCTCATTTCGTGCCCCTCCGTGGCCTTCCTTCAGCTAAGGAATTGGCAATGGTATTCGCCAGAGAAGTATTCCGGTTGCATGGAGTGCCAAGGGTACTGGTGTCTGACAGGGGGAGCCAGTTTGTGTCTAGATTTTGGAGGGCATTTTGCCAACAGATGGGCATACAGCTGTCCTTCTCTTCTGCCTACCATCCCCAGACCAATGGAGCCGCTGAACGAGCTAATCTCCGTTGTTTCGTTACTGACCATCATGATAATTGGTCCGACTTGTTGCCTTGGGCAGAGTTCGCCAGGAACTGTGCGGTCAATTCTTCATCTGGGAGCTCTCCGTTTCTGATTAATTATGGGTTCCAGCCCTGTTTGCTTCCAGATTCTTTTCAGACGCAACAGATTCCAGCTCTGGATGAGCATATCGAGCAACTCCGTTCCACATGGGCACAAGTTCAGAGGGCACTTGGTCAGTCATTTCAGCGTCATCAGCGCCATGCTAATCGCAGAAGGCTTCCAGCGGTTTCCTTTCAGGTTGGGGATAGAGTATGGCTTTCCTCCAGAAATCTCAAGCTGCAGGTTCCGTCTAATAAGTTGGCTCCCCGGTTTATTGGTCCATACAGAGTTATTCGCAAAATTAACCCTGTTTCCTATGCACTAGACCTACCTGCATCCATGCGTATCCATAATGTGTTCCATGTGTCCCTTCTTAAGCCTCTGGTTTGCAATCGCTATACTACCACACCTGTGGTGCCAGGACCTGTTGAGGTCGAGGGCCAGGAGGAGTACGAGGTTCAGAGCATTATTGATTCCCGTAGGCTTAGAGGAGGGGTACAGTACCTGGTACATTGGAAAGGGTACGGTCCTGAGGATCGTTCATGGGTGGATAGTAAGGACCTTCATGCACCTAGGCTAGCTAGGGTCTTTCATGCCAAGCACCCACAGAAACCTAAACCCTATTCTAGGAGAGGGGGTCTTTGAGAGGGGGGTACTATCACGGTGCCCGTGATTGCTGCAGTTCCCTGTCTGTCACCAGTAGGGGGCTTCTATTGGCTGTCTGCAGATAACCCGCCTCTTATTGCCTATTTAAACCTGGATTGGGCACCCTTTGAGTGCACTTTCGTGTTGTTTCTGACCTTCTTGCTATCACTGTGTCAGTGATAGCTGGGCCTCTGTTCCAGTGTTCCTGAGTTCCTGATCTCATGTGTTCCTGAGTTCCTGTTCTCTACTGTTCCAGTGTTTCCTGCATGCTGAGTACTTCCAGTCCTGGTTCCGGCCTAGTCTCTGGTGCTGCAGTTCCTGCTGAACTTCTTCTCTGCTGTTTCCTGACCTGACTGATCGTTGCTGGTTCCTGTGTTCTCATCGCCTGTCTCCTGTATCCTGGCGACCTCCTGTCTGGTCGCGTCGGCGACATTGCTTGTTACACCAGCGTACGGATGCTGGTTTGCTCCTAAGCCTTGCAGCTATACAAACTTGCTTGTTACACCAGTGTGCGGTCACTGGTTTGCTCCAAAGCCTATCGGCTATACAATCCTGTGTTGGTCCCAGCGTGCGGACGCTGGTTTGCTCCTAAGCCTTGCGGCTATACAAACTTGCTTGTTACACCAGTGTGCGGTCACTGGTTTGCTCCAAAGCCTATCGGCTATACAATTCTGTGTTGGTCCCAGCGTGCGGACGCTGGTTTGCTCCTAAGCCTTGCGGCTATACAAACTTGCTTGTTACACCAGTGTGCGGTCACTGGTTTGCTCCAAAGCCTATCGGCTATACAATCCTGTGTTGGTCCCAGCGTGCGGACGCTGGTTTGCTCTTAAGCCTTGCGGCTATACAAACTTGCTTGTTACACCAGTGTGCGGTCACTGGTTTGCTCCAAAGCCTATCGGCTATACAATCCTGTGTTGGTCCCAGCGTGCGAACGCTGGTTTGCTCCTAAGCCTTGCGGCTATACAAACTTGCTTGTTACACCAGTGTGTGGTCACTGGTTTGCTCCAAAGCCTATCGGCTATACAATCCTGTGTTGGTCCCAGCGTGCGGACGCTGGTTTGCTCCTAAACCTTGCGGCTATACAAACTCGTTTGTTACACCAGTGTGCTGTCACTGGTTTGCTCCAAAGCCTTGCGGCTATACAATTCTGTGTTTGTCCCAGCGTGCGGACGCTGGTTTGCTACAAAGCCTTGCGACTTTAAGTTTCCCCAGTTGGTCTCAGTGTGTGTACACTGGGTTGCTTACGATCCTGTCAATTTGCCATTACCATCAGACTGCTGCTACTATCTCTGGGCTGCCCTGCCCAGTATTGGTAAGGCCGGTAGAACCGTTTGCCACCTTCCATCTGAGGTTGCCTTACCCGGTATTGGCAGGGCCGGTAGAACCTACATTGTAAATCTATTGAGGCTGCCTTGCCTGGTATTGGTAAGGCCGGTAGAACCGTTATGCTATTCCATCTGCAGGTTGCCTTACCCGGTATTGGCAAGGCCGGTAGAGCCTACATTCTATTACTTCAGACTGTCCTGTCCGGTATATTGACAGGACCGGTAGAGTCTGCCTTCTGTCTTTGTTATATTCTGTATATATCTGTATGTATGTGAATGTCATCCTACATTATCAATTTATTATTTCAATAAAATTGATTTTTACCTAAAACTTGTGTCTGAGAGTCATAATAAACCGTGACAGGATGATACAACTTATGCAGTCATGCACAGTACAGAGTGCCCAAATTCTCCATAGCTGATAAGGAGTTTACTGCTCTTTTAAACTCTCACACAGTCCTACAACGCAATTATAAGCTTTATCAATCTAGCAATGACCCTTGATTAAAAAAATGTCAATATAAACCTTCTGTAATTAGCCAACTTAAAAAAAAAAAAAAATATATATATATATATATATATATATATATATATATATATATATATATATATATATATATATAAAGCAAGAAGACCTGACAGTAGGTGGACCAAACAAATTTTGAAATGGATTCCACTCAATGACCAAGAAGAAGACCGGGGCGCTCTGAATTTGGACTATAATCCTCTCTGCGCACCTTCCTGGGGCCAAGCAGTCCCAGGAAGGTGCGCAGAGAGGACTATGGTCCAAATTCGGAGCGCCCCGCTCTGTATCAGCCACGTCGTGTTCTGACACTCTGTACTGTGCATGACTGCAGCGCGCGCAGTCTCTACTGTGCATGACGGCTTCTGACAAACATCCTAGTAATTATTATATAGGATAATCTTCACCCATTGCCAATCCACTTCAGAATGAAGGCCTACTCAGCAAGCCTCCAACAACTTCAAACCTGTGCCTTTTGTTGCCACTGTGTACCAACAAATTTGATAATTTCATTTATCCATCTCTGGCCTTCTTCTTGGTCATTGAGTGGAATCCATTTCAAAATTTGTTTGGTCCACCTACTGTCAGGTCTTCTTGCTATATATATATATATATATATATATATATATATATATATATATATATATTTTTTTTTTTTTTTTTTTAAGTTGGCTAATTACAGAAGGTTTATATTGACATTTTTTTAATCAAGGGTCATTGCTAGATTGATAAAGCTTATAATTGCGTTGTAGGACTGTGTGAGAGTTTAAAAGAGCAGTAAACTTTGTTTATGAAAAAATAAATATTTTAGGACATTTCTTGTTAAGTAAAATACGAATACTCCCACTGCTGAGAGATGCCTATTTCCAGAGTTATTACAGCTGAAACCTGGGTTTTTTTACATTAGCAGTGCACTCCAATTCCAATTAGTTATTCTAATGGAGAGGAAAGTCAGTGACTTACAGTTCTCCATAGAATGTGATAGTAACTGCCTGTCACTTCCTGTCAGTTAGAACTATCAGAATGTAAATGCAGTAAATTCACTTCCTGATTATTTGAACTGTTATATTGTTTGAATAAAACAACTCAGCAAGAAAAGGTCTATAACACGTAGGGTTTCATAAAATAAAGTTTACTGTTCCTTTAACAAATCTTTATATTTATTTATTGCTTCTTATATAAACATTTTCAGTGGTGATAGAACTGTAATCAGACACAGTATGACAAGTGAGCCAAGACTATGAAATAAACAGATTTCTTTTTTATGAGTGACACTTTCTTTCTTCAACATGCTTGTACAGTTGCTAATGTATATATTTTATAGAAGAGCCATAATTATGATGCTAGACTTATCGATGGTAATAATAAGTGAAATGCAAATCATCACATAATTGCATAAAGCTGCTTAGGATGGCATTTTTAGATAAGTATATTATTGCTGTGACAGAAAATAGATGTTAGTCTGCACATTGCTCATCACTCTTCTATTAGCAGAAGTAAAATGAGAAAAATTTAACATGTTATTTTCTGGATTCTGGATGCTAAAAATTAAACTATCTGAGCCAAATTACAATTGTCTTATAAAAAAACAAAAAAAATATAGGACTAAGTTGTGCATGTGTGAAAGTGAGTATGTGTGTGGGGTTGATTACTTATGTGGGTATGTTAGCATGTGTGTGTGTGTGTGTGTGCAAATGTCTGTGTGAATTTGAAGGTGTGTTTGTGTGTCTGCTCGCATTTGTGTGTATTTGTGGGTGTGAAGGTGTGTGTATGTAACCGTGTGTGCATGTGTACACACGTTAATATATGTGAGCGCATATGTGTGTGAAGGTGAGTGTGTGTGTGTGGGTGTTTATATATGTGGGTATGTTGGCATTTGTGTGCATATGTATGTGAATCGGAGGGTCTGTGTGTGTCTGCACATTTGTGTGTATGTATGTGAGGGTGTGTGTGAGTGAAACCATGTGTGAAACATATGTTTGTGTGTGTATGTGTGTGTGTATGTGCGTGTGAAGGTGAGTGTGTGTGTGTGAATGTATGTGTGTGTGAAGGTGAGTGTGTGTGTGTACATGTATGTGTGTGGGGGGTTTATATATGTGGGTATGTTGGCATTTTGTTTATGCAAATGTGTTGAATATGAGTGCGTGTATGTACACATTTGTGTGTGTATATGTGTGTGTATGCAACCGTGTGTGTACATACGTTTCTGTGTGTGTGTGTGTGTGTGTATGCGTGTGTGCATATTTACAAGAACTAACCCATAAAGCTTGGAATCTATAGATGAACAGTTCTTGCAATATAATAAACTTAAACATAGATTTTACATTATATGGTGGCACATGTACCTTGCAATAAGCAGGTAGATTCGCAAAACATGAAATCATAGAAAATCACCTTGGTTATGAAATGGGGAATATTTGCTCAAATTGTGCAAACACTTTCTTTTCCTGAAAATATTACGAAGCTTCTAAAAAGAGAAAACATATATATATATATATATATATATATATATATATATATATATATATATATATTTCTACCTGACCATTGTTGTAATACAAAAGTGAGTTGGTAGCTATTTTTAAGATATAAAATGGTTCACAATTCTTTATTTTTCACATACATTTTCAAGTCCAAGAACAAAACTTCTTGGGTATTGCATTCATAAACACGCATTTCAACAACAAGGAGTATGAAAAGCCTAGTTTGCTTGCAAGGGGCATACTTTTCACTGGTGGAGAAAGAGCCAGCTCTCAAGGCAACAACATTAGATTTGATACTCATTAATGCTGACAGTGTCAGATCTATCAGTGGGTAAGAGCCTAGAGGACAGTGACCACTAGTCAATGTGATTTAGTTTACAGGTAATGTCTGTGAGTCACCACACAAAAACAAAGATCTCTGATTTTAGAAAGACTGATTTTTTATCTTATAGATGAACATGTAAGTGATTCCTTAGCAGAGATGAGATTGTTTCACAGTGTGCAGGAACAATTGGAACATTTACAAAGTTGAATTTTATCTGCAACAGAACTCATTATGCATGTTAACTAATGTAAAGGAAAAAGAAAATCAATCTGGTTCTCTAGGGAGGTGGAGAGTATCTTCAAGGATAAAAAAAAATGTGCCTAGAGGAAATACAGGCAGACTCCGAGGAAGATGGAGAAGTTTACTTTGCTAAACAAAGGGAAACTAATCACATTCTAAGATGTGCCAGTTCCCAAGTAGAAATGAAAAGAGCAAAGTTTGTAAAAAAGGGCAAAAAATCTTTTTAGGTAGTTGTCAGCAGTGATAGATGTGCAGGAAGATAAGAAAATAGCTGAGTATATAAATGATTATTTATTCTGAGTATTGAGGAATATGAAGAAGAAGAAGATGAAATCCCCACAAGTGGAAGGACTGTTAACGTTAACCCTTTGAGTGCCAGAAGTGGTAAAGTTATCCCTTTGAGTGCCAGAGGGGTACACAACACATTGCAGAGCAGAGCAATGTGTTGTGTACCCCTCTGGCACTCAAAGGGTTAAAGCAGTGGACACAAGTCTGTTTCCTAAGGATGAAGCTTTATTGTTATTGACAAAATGTAAAATTACATATCTATTATTTCAGATGACGTTCACCTAAGAGTATTAAAAACAGCATTAAGGGGATGACTGGGACATGAGTAGCTTAGTAAATCATATATAGGCAGCCATAGGGACAGAGTAATGATTACATTACTTGTTATTGCACTGAATTGTTGTAGTACGTTTGCTCCAATGATGCATCAGGGACCTGATCAATCATAGAAACATAGAATCTGATGGCAGATAAGACCTATTTGGCCCATCTAGTCTGCCCATTTTCCTACTGTCGAAACTTCAAACTTTTTTTGGTCCTTGGTCTTGTTTTATATTAAAGGGATAGTAATGTTTCATAATAAAAGCAGCTCTAATTAATCGTCATAGTATTTGGACTTTGGAGAGTGTTATTTCAATTCTGTCAGAGTTGTAGTTCCAGAGTAATTCAATGACAAAGTGTCCCCCTCCCTCCCCTTTTATTGATGTAACACTGTTTTGCCAGAGCAGAAGGGAGGTGCCCAGGTAGACTGCAGAGAGGGACAATCTTCAATTAAGATAAGGGAAAAACCTGAAAAGCTTGTCAAGGGGGTAGGGCTTTCATTGTTTTCATTGTAAGAAGATTGTCCCCTGCTGTTATCTGTCTGGTCTTACAACCAGATTCACATCTGAGAAGGAAAAAGGAGCAGGAGGGGAAACTTTGCTTGTGAATATCTCTTAAACCATAAAGGTTTGAGAGATAAGACTTATATCGTTCTTCATGTTTTCTTAATGTCTACAAAATAAAATAAAGTTAAAACGAAGTATTACTATCTCTTTAAGGACAGCCTTATGCCTATCCCATGCATGCTTAAATTCTGTCACTGTATTAACTTCTACCACTTCTGCTGGTAGCCTATTCCACTTATCTACTACCCTTTCAGTGAAGTAAAACTTTCTTACATTACATCTAAACCTGTGTCCCTATAGTTTTAGACTATGGCCTCTTGTCCTAACATGTTTACTCCTTTGAAATGTACTGCTATCCTGCACTTTGTTGAATCTCTTCATGTATTTGAATGTTTCTATCATATCCCCTCTCTCTCTTCTCTCCTCCAAGTTATACATGTTCAGATCCATTAGTCTATCCTGATATTTCTTTTCCTGTAAGCCAGTCACCATTTTAGTAGCCCTTTTCTGAATTCTCCCTAAAGTATCTATATCCTTCTGGAGATGGGGTCTCCAGTACTGTATACAATACTCTAGGTGAGGTCTTACTAGTAGTGATGATCGAGCACCCCAATGCTCGGGTGTTCGGGTGCTCTGACCGAGCGCCCCCGGAGGCTCGAGTGCTCGGCCGAGCACCCGAGCCCCATTGAAGTCAATGGGAGGACTCGAGCATTACACCAGGCACCCCCTGCTCTGATGAGTGGAGGGTGCCTGGTCCATAGGAAAAGGGCAGAAAATGATGGAAACACCACAGAAATGGTTCAGGGACAGCATAGGGAGGATGTCTGGATGCATCTTGGACTCCAACGTCGCTGCTGGGAACGATGTTTCGCCCGTAGTACGCCATTTTTACAGACTGACCGTAAAACACACAAAAAGGAAGATAAAAACGATTTTAGGCGAAAAATTGTTACCAAACAGTATTTGCTGTATATTTACTTGTATATCATCTGCAAATTCTGCAAAAAATTTCATCGATTTTTCGGAACTGGGGCCATGATTAAGAGGGAAACGTGCGCAGCGTAAAGCAGGTGTTCAACGTGGTTATGGCCCGGGTAAGGTACAGCATTCAGGAACGGAGGCCGCAGCTACCACAGGTTTTACAACATGTCCGTTTGCCCTTGTTAAGTCCAAAATGTATAGTCGTAACAGTGGGGTCTGATCCATTCAGTAAAAGTGACGAAGTGACTTAGTGGATGAAGCCAAGAACTACCTTCTGCTCTGTCGAACACCCCAGCCCTATTTAATTCAATGGGAGGACCTGAGGCACTCCGATACAACCTGTATATCACAAAATGGAGGGCCTCATTCACATTGTGGTACAATAGTTCAGGTAGTGGTCCAACACTCATAAAGCCTATGCACTAAGTGAAAGGGCTGCCAAAAATTAGACTGCAATGTCACTCCAATACACCCTTTATTACACATAAAGGAGGGCATCATACACACCCTTGAAAAATTAGGATTAATGGCCTGCTGGTGACCCTCTAAAACATTATGGGTGAGGGTCTGCTGCGGAGCTGACCATCCTAAACATTATATGCGAAGGCCCGCTAGTGAGCTGACGCTATAAAACATTATATGAGAGGGCCCGCTAGAGAGCTGACCCAATAAAACATTATATGAGAGGGCCCGCTAGAGAGCTGACCCAATAAAACATTATATGATAAGGCCCGCTGGTGAGCTGACCTATACAAAAATTGTCAAACAGGGCCCGCTGGTGAGCTGGCCCTATATAAAAATTATATCACAGGGCCCGCTGGTGAGCTGGCCCTATATAAAAATTGTATCACAGGGCCCGCTGGTGAGCTGGCCCTATATAAAAATTGTCAAACAGGGCCCGCTGGTGAGCTGGCCCTATATAAAAATTATATCACAGGGCCCGCTGGTGAGCTGGCCCTATATAAAAATTGTATCACAGGGCCCGCTGGTGAGCTGGCCCTATATAAAAATTGTATCACAGGGCCCGCTGGGGAGCTGGCCCTATATAAAAATTGTATCAGAGGGCATATGGAAGAGGAGGAGGACGATGAGAAGATTAAGAGTCAACCATATACCCGTTTTTTGGGTGGAAGGGGTGAATGGGAATACAGTGTATTCCCTTCATTGTAAATAACATATCTAAAGTGACTTTATGTTCCCCCGGGGCTTTCCTCCAGTGGAGTGGAGAAGTCAGGGGAAATCCAGGCCTTGTTCATTTTTATAAGTGTCAACCTATCAGCATTTTCGGTGGAAAGGCGGATACGCTTATCTGTTATGATGTCACCAGCAGCACTAAATACCCGCTCAGACAGAACGCTGGCGGCAGGGCAGGCCAGCACCTCCAAGGCGTAGAGTGCCAGTTCATACCACGTGTCCAGCTTGGACACCCAGTAGTTGTAAGGCACAGAGGGATCATTGAGGACGCTGACACGGTCTGCTACGTACTCCTTCACCATCTTCCAAAACTTTTCCCTCCTTGTGACACTAGGCTGCGCATCAGGGTGAGGGTGCTGGCGGGGTGTCATGAAGGTGTCCCACGCCTTGGAGAGTGTTGCCCTGCCTTTGTCGGAACTGCTGTGTGCTCCCCTTTTCTCCCCTTCTCGGTTGGCCAAGGTAGCACGTACTCTGCCGCCAGCGTTGTCAGATGGAAAATTTTGGAGCAATTTTTCGACAAGAACCTTCTGGTATTGCACCATTTTGCTTGTCCTCTCCACCGGAGGAATGAGAGATGAGAAATTCTCTTTGTAGCGGGGGTCCAGAAGGGTGAACACCCAGTAATCCGTGTTGTCTAAAACGCGTATAACGCGTGGGTCACGGGAAAGGCAGCCTAACATAAAGTCAGCCATGTGTGCCAGAGTACCAACAGGCAAGATTTCGCTGTCCTCACCAGGAGGATGACTCTCAATCTCCTCATCCTCTTCCTCCTCTTCTGACCACCCACGCTGAAGAGATGGAACTAAAGTTCCATGGCTACCCTCTGTAGCGGAGGCAACCGTGTCTTCCTCCTCCTCCTCCTCCTCCTCCGACTCCTCCAATTGTCGCTGAGAAGACGAAGTGAGGGTGCTCTGGCTATCACCTTGTGTAAGGTCTTCCTCCCCCATTTCCACCTCTTCCACATGCAAAGCGTCGGTTTTAATTGTGAGCAGCGAGCGTTTCAGTAGACACAGAAGTGGGATGGTTACACTGATAATAGCGTTATCGCCGCTCACCATCTGTGTCGATTCCTCAAAATTGCGTAAAACCTCACAGAGGTCTGACATCCATTCCCACTCCTCACTTCTGATTAGAGCTGGTACTCCACTACTGCCCTCTGCTGCTCACAAAGCCGGGCCAACATGTGGAAGGTGGAGTTCCAGCGCGTGCTCACGTCACACAGCAGCCGGTGAGCTGGCAATTGTAAGCGCTGCTGCAGCTTCAACAGGCCGGCTGAAGCTGTTGATGACTTACGGAAATGTGCACACACGCGGTGCACCTTGGTCAAGAGATCATGCAAATTGGGGTAGGTTTTTAGAAATCGCTGAACCACTAAATTAAATACATGCGCTAGGCATGGTACGTGTGTGAGCTTGCCGAGCTCCAAAGCCGCCACCAAGTTACGCCCATTATCACACACAACCATGCCTGGTTGCAGGTTGAGTGGAGAAAGCCACTGCTCGGTCTGGTGACTAATCCCCTGCAACAGCTCTGAGGCCGTGTGCTGTTTGTCCCCAAGGCAGATCAGCTTCAGCACGGCCTGTTGACGCTTCCCCACTGCAGTGCTACACTGCTTCCAGCTACCGGCTGATGGGTGAGTGGCGCTTCGCGCAGAGAATTCGGAGGTGGAAACGGAGGAGGAGGAGGAGGAGCCAATAACGTAGGTGCTGGCGGAAACCCTGATGGAGGTAGGGCCCGCAATCCTCGGCGTGGGTAGCACCTGTGCCATCCCAGGGTCCGAGTCGCTCCCAGCCTCCACGACATTCACCCAGTGTGCCGTCAGGGAAATGTAGCGTCCCTGGCCACAAGCACTTGTCCATGTGTCAGTCGTTAAGTGGACCTTCCCAGTAACTGCGTTGGTCAGGGCACGGGTGATGTTACGGGACACATGGTGGTGTAAGGCGGGGACGGCACACCGGGAAAAGTAGTGGCGGCTGGGGACTGCGTACCGAGGGACAGCTGCTGCCATCAGGCTGCGGAAGGACTCAGTCTCCACAAGCCTAAATGGCAGCATTTCGATGGCCAGTAATTTGGAAAGGTGTGAGGTTAGTGCTATGGCCTGTGGGTGGGTGGCTGGGTATTTTCGCTTGCGCTCAAATGCCTGGGGTAACGACATTTGGACGCTGCGCTGGGACAGGGAAGTGGATGTGGTCGCTGATGGTGCTTCAGATGGTACAGGTGCAGGGCGGGAGGTATGCGGGCCTGCGCCTTTGACAGGCGATTGACCGGCACCGAAAACAGGGGAAGAGGAGGCAGTGGTGTGGCCTGCAGACACAGATTGGCGATCCGGGCGTTCCTCCCACTTATTACGGTGCTTGGATGCCATGTGTCGGATCATGCTGGTGGTGGTGAGGTTGCTAGTGTTCATGCCTCGGCTCATTCTGGTGTGGCACAGGTTGCAAACTACAATTCTTTTTTCGTCCGCACTTTCCTTAAAATAACGCCATACCGCGGAACACCTAGCCCTTGGCAAGGGAGATTTACGCAAGGGGGTGCTCCGTGGAACATTTGCGGGCCGGTTTGGTGCGGTCCGCCTTCTTTCTTTAGCCACACCACTGCCTCTTCCAGCCTGTTGCGGTGCTGCAGATGGCTCACCCTCAGGACTGCTGTCATCGCTCGGCTCTCCACCTTCCCAGGTGGGGTCAGTCACCTCATCGTCCACCAAGTCCTCCTCCACTTCCTCACTCTGATCATCCTCCTCATTTCTTGATCCCACCACATACTCAGTCATTGACAACTGTGTATCATCCTCCTCATCAAGGTCTTGAGACAGTAATAGTGGTTGATTTGATGGCAACTGTGTCTCATCATCATCATCCACTTCCTTTGACCTTAAATGCCGTTCCCCTCTGTCATCTTCTTGTGATTGGGTACCCTCTAGAGGTTGTGAATCAGGGCACAAGATCTCATGTTCCTCTGCAAGCGTGCTTGGAGAGCGGTTCAAATGAAGGATTGGTGATGAGACGAGCTCCTCACTATATCCCAGTGTGGGATCACTTCTTTGGCCAGACCCTCTATGGTGGGAGGAAGGATGATCAGGGTGAGGATTGTGTTGACCAGACTCTTGGCTACTGAGAGTGGACTTGGTGGAAGACAGGGTGGTGCTTAACCGACTGGAAGCAGTATCAGCTGAAATCCAACCGACCACCTGTTCGCAGTGGTCTGACCTCGAGAGTGATGTCCTGCGACACCCTGTAAACTGAGACATGAAGCTAGGTATGGTGGATGTCTTTCTTTCTTGTGCTCTGGCACCAGGCACAGTTTCTACGCGTCCTGACCCGCGCTCTGAACTATCAGGATCACGTCCTCTTCCCCGTCCCTTTTTACCCGCCTTCTTCATATTACACGGAATATGTGCTGCTAATCTGCGGCTAGGCACAGTGAACGGAATATGTGACGTTTATTTTTTAAACTTTGCACACTAAACAGAATGTGCTACTAATCTGCAACTTTGCACACTAAACAGAATGTGCTGCTAATCTGCGGCTAGGCACAGTGAACGGAATATGTGACGTTTATTTTTTAAACTTTGCACACTAAACAGAATGTGCTGCTAATCTGCAACTTTGCACACTAAACAGAATGTGCTGCTAATCTGCAACTTTGCACACTAAACAGAATGTGCTGCTAATCTGCGGCTTGGCACAGTGAACGGAATATGTGACGTTTATTTTTTAAACTTTGCACACTAAACAGAATGTGCTGCTAATCTGCAACTTTGCACACTAAACAGAATGTGCTGCTAATCTGCGGCTAGGCACAGTGAACGGAATATGTGACGTTTATTTTTTAAACTTTGCACACTAAACAGAATGTGTTGCTAATCTGCAACTTTGCACACTAAACAGAATGTGCTGCTAATCTGCGGCTAGGCACAGTGAACGGAATATGTGACGTTTATTTTTTAAACTTTGCACACTAAACAGAATGTGCTGCTAATCTGCGGCTAGGCACAGTGAACGGAATATGTGACGTTTATTTTTTAAACTTTGCACACTAAACAGAATGTGCTGCTAATCTGCGGCTAGGCACAGTGAACGGAATATGTGATGTTTATTTTTTAAACTTTGCACACTAAACAGAATGTGCTGCTAATCTGCAACTTTGCACACTAAACAGAATGTGCTGCTAATCTGCGGCTAGGCACAGTGAGCGGAATATGTGACGTTTATTTTTTAAACTTTGCACACTAAACAGAATGTGCTGCTAATCTGCAACTTTGCACACTAAACAGAATGTGCTGCTAATCTGCGGCTAGGCACAGTGAACGGAATATGTGACGTTTATTTTTTAAACTTTGCACACTAAACAGAATGTGCTGCTAATCTGTAACTTTGCACACTAAACAGAATGTGCTGCTAATCTGCGGCTAGGCACAGTGAACGGAATATGTGACGTTTATTTTTTAAACTTTGCACACTAAACAGAATGTGCTGCTAATCTGCAACTTTGCACACTAAACAGAATGTGCTGCTAATCTGCGGCTAGGCACAGTGAACGGAATATGTGACGTTTATTTTTTAAACTTTGCACACTAAACAGAATGTGCTGCTAATCTGCGGCTAGGCACAGTGAACGGAATATGTGACGTTTATTTTTTAAACTTTGCACACTAAACAGAATGTGCTGCTAATCTACGGCTAGACACAGTGAACGGAATATGTGACGTTTATTTTTTAAACTTTGCACACTAAACAGAATGTGCTGCTAATCTGCAACTTTGCACACTAAACAGAATGTGCTGCTAATCTGCGGCTAGGCACAGTGAACGGAATATGTGACGTTTATTTTTTAAACTTTGCACACTAAACAGAATGTGCTGCTAATCTGCAACTTTGCACACTAAACAGAATGTGCTGCTAATCTGCAACTTTGCACACTAAACAGAATGTGCTGCTAATCTGCGGATAGGCACAGTGAACGGAATATGTGACGTTTTTTTTTTAAATTTGTGCCCCCCCAAACAAAATATAACTGCTGCCCCCACACACAACAGTCCTAAAAAAAGGACTTTTGGGTCTTTATATGGTGTTCCAACACTTTTCTTCTCCCTACACTGACTTTCCCTTCCTATCCTCATCTCTCCCTGGCTAAGACTGAGCCGAACTCGCTGGTCAGGTGCTATACAGCACCCGATCACGGGTTCTGGCCAGCCAATCAGTGTAATGCCAGCAGCCAACATGGCTGCTGGCATTACACTGATGTCAGAGCCTCCCCGCACGTTTATTGGCTGCGCAGCAGCCGCGAAACGTGCGGGGAGGAGACCCGAACATGGCGGGTGAGCACATGTGGTACTCGTACGAGTACCGCCATGTGCCGAGCAGAGCGATGCTCGAGCCGAACCGAGCTTCGGCCGAGCATGCTCGCTCATCACTACTTACTAGAGATATGTATAGTGATATGACCACTTCCCTTTTTCTGCTACTAATGCCCCTAGCTATACAACCCAGTACCCTGCTTGCATTTCCGTAGCATCATAGTGAGAAAACAGCCAGGCTTTCACAGACTTACTCATCCAGAGGTTTCCCTGACTTTTGCTATATCTAAAACTCCTGTGGAATCTTAGCAACAAAAAAAGAAAGGGCTTCAAGGCATTGCATCACAATGCCTTGGAAACCATTCTAGCATTCAAGGGGTTAACATATTATTAATATCAACTGTATTTTAAAAATGAAAGTATTCAGCTAAACTTTATGAGAAAACAGTCACCATGTAACTGAATCTGTAAATTATTGTCCTTATCATCATTATTATTATTTTGTAGAGAGAGTTAGGTTATTGAGTTTTTATAGAACAGAGAACACAATTGCAGTTTGCCATGTTCCAGTCTCTCACTAGTAGTTTCCATTTCCATTCTACCACTCCGGGACATGTGGTCACCCTAGTCCCAAGGCTGAAGCTCCCGCCAGCTCTGACCATCTTTCTGAGGCTGACACAGAGTAAGAGTTCCCAGTGAGAACTCTTACTCTGTGTCAGCCTCAGAAAGATGGTCAGCTCCAGCGGGAGCCTCAGCCATGGGTCTCACTCGCAGCTCCAGCATACCTGCTCCATCCCAGCTGTCTCGCACGCACCAGTCCAGCCAGGCAATGAAATGTATTTGCCATATGGTTCTCATTGGCTGGCTAAGCCAGCCAATGAGGACCATATAGCAAATATATTTAATTGGCTGGCTGGACTGGTGCATGTTGCTCCATTCCGGGACACCTTGTTGTTTGGTGGGGAGTGACCCAGGACGTGGGACACAGACCCCCAATAAGGGACAGTCCCGGGCATTTCGGGACGTGTGGTCACCCTAGACACATGTACACTGTCTGCTGTCCCAACCTTGTTTTCCTGTTCACAATTACATGCACTTGTTCTGTGTGGAACCCCTTGTACTTCAGGAAATCCTGGGGTTATCTGAAATTCCCTTTGTGTTAGATTTTAAAGGATTCCATTTAATGCTTTTGCCTGCTTTGGGCCATATGCACAAAGACATATGTGGACCATAATGGATAAATAAAACTTGCCATTGAGTTAACCCTATGATTGCCAAAGGGAATGCAATGCATTGCAAAGCATGTGTTGCACACCCTTCTGGCCCTCAACGCTTTAATTGAAATGGGACTTTAAAAACCGTGAATGAAAGTAGCGTCTCTAAAGCACTTTGAAGCAATGTAATGGAAAACTTCCAACCGTTCAGGTATTAAATTAATTTAAACGCTGCATTTAAAGGATGACAAAACTTTTTTGTAAATAAAAATATGTTCTAGTGCTTTTTCTGCTGAATAAAACTGGGGTGTTTTCACTGCTAGAAGATGTTTTGTTAAAAAAGTTGTTACAGTTTAACTTCTTTTTGAGTATCAAACTGTTGGGAACAGCGCCACCATCCACAGTATAAGCATATGGCAGCAGGGAATTCATAACTAAGCAGAGTAGGAGATTGTACATCATGTGTAGATGGTGAAATACATTATATTCCATTAAAGGGATAGTAAAGTCCCGAAAAAAGTCTAGGCGAAATGATAGGTACAATAAAAAACATGTAATGCCCTTTTCTTTTCTCTCAAACCTTTATGGTTTGAGAGATATAAGAAAATAAAGTCCTTCGCTCCCTCCCCTTTCTGCCTGATGAGCTGTAAAGCTGTCAGAGGCAGAATCAGATCGCGCAACCAGACGCGCAGGGGAGGGCTGGCCTGGGGGGCAGGGGGGCAATTGCCCCCTGGGCCGGTCATATGTCTGGGCTGGTGGGCCACTCCATCTTTTTCTGCAAATGTAGCTACAATAGTGATACCACATAGCTTATAATTGAAATGGAGCTACAATCCAAGTGGAGCTACATTAGTAGCATAATCCATTTCTATGGTAAGTTATATGGTATCACTAGTGCAGCTTTACTTAAACTGTAAACTCTGTAGTTGTGCCAGTGTAACCCCATTTCAATTGTAAGCTCTGTGGTATTGCTTGCCTTACTTCACAACACTAACCCTTTGAGTGACAGAGGGGGTATGCCATGCATTGCTTCCCAATGTGTGGCATACCCCTCTGGCACTCAAAGGGTTAATGGCAATTTTAAAAATTAACAAAAGAGGGTGGGCTGGGACAGAGGGCTGGAAAGACAGTAAAATCGGGCCACTTGATTGTAGCTGCCCTCCAGGCCACAAATTACCAGCCCTCCCCTGCAGACACGGCTCTTCAGGAGCGCTAACATCGAGATATCTAACTATAAATACTTCATCAGAATGGTCTACAACGTGTGCTCGCTCGTCAGGTAGAAAGGGGAGGGAGCGGAGGACTTTATTTTCTTATATCTCTCAAACCATAAAGGTTTGAGAGATAGGAATAAGTGCATTACATATTTTTTTTATTGTACCTATCATTTCGCCTAGACTTTTTTCAGGACTTTACTATCCTTTTAAACATAGTGATACTACAGGCTATATGGTCACACATTTCCCAGCTAAGACTGTTTCATCAGATGAAGCAGTCTTACCTGTGAGATGAGTAAGGAGACTCTTTGTCCACATAGTCTTATTATGGCTGTTTGAGAGAATAACATTTACTTTTTCATCTGCACATAAAGCGTCTCTTGATCTAGGAATTTTCTGCTGGTATGTGTGTGTGAAAGCAATTTACCAGGAAAAATACAATGAGATTGTCAGTCATTTTCAAGTATGTCCTGGCACTCATTTTATCTACCTCAGAAGGGTGAAAGGCTGAGCTGATCTTGCTGGGACTAGAACCTGTGACCTTGCAGCTTGAACAGATTCGACAGCTGGTGCATTAACCAACTGAGCCATCTCACCAGCCTGTCTTTTGTAGCTTTAGTTATAAATGAGAATTAATACCTACTAATAACAACCTTCACCTTACTTTAGCTAATGGTCCCTATGGATTTTGTTCAACGGCTAGCATCTTTACCCTTTAAGCGCCAGAGAGGTATCCAACGCATTAGAACGCAATGCTTTGGATACCTCTTTGGCACTCAAATGGTTAATTACTCCTCCTGCATGTATATTCATGGAGGCAGACATGACAGTTGCCAGCAAGACCACAGGACCTCTGCTCATTGTACATGACAGTCATAACCCTTTGAGTGCCAGAGGGGTACGCAATGCATTGCTTTGCAATGCACTGCATACACCTCTGGCACTCAAAGGGTTAAATATACTCTACCATCTTCAAACTGAAAACACTGTCAGAGGCTGTCACTCATGTCTTTCTCTATGGACATAACATTGAGGGCTGATTGAAAATGTTATCTACGGAATACAGGCACAAGGTCAAAATTCATATGGACATTAGGATTTTCTGTCTCTAGTAAGCTCAGTGGAGGGTTGTTAGGTGGTAGTTCTCCTATAAGGCTGTTAGAGTGTTTAGCAACCCTATATGGTTAGTTTGACAAGATCTTCCTGCTGTATATTTGTGCTTTTTGGGATCTTGCAAGCCATTGAAATTCAGATATTTAAAAACTCTTTCCTTAAACATGGTTTCCTTTAATTTCCACACTATTGACTCTCTCTTTGATTAACAGAACACCAGAGTGACCAGTAGTTAGGTAGATGAGGAGAAGAAATGAAGTGACCATCTTTGAGAGTATGTCACCAGCCACTAGGATGGTGTTATGACCTTGGGATTTAGAAAGCTTGACAATGAAATTGACAGTGACAGTGTTTGGTAGGGATGGCCTAAGAGAATAGAAACCAAGAGCGTTCAACAAGTAAGTCCTTCTGCATAGCTCAGGTGGCGCATGAAGAAACATATTTTTGACACTGTCAAGTAAGAGTGGCCAGCACATGTTTCTTTGCATCGGGTCTTAAGTTTTAGCTAACACTGGGTGAACCCCAGGGGAGCATAATCACATAACTTAAGGACTTAAAGTTGAAAAGATTTAGGTGCTGGCCAGTTGAGGATAGCAGAAGCTTTCTTGGGATCCTTTTGGATGCCTTGAGGGTTGATCAAGGAGCACAGGTATTTATTTGTGGTTCTTTTGATCATGTGCTTTTCAGCTTTAGCATAGAGACCGTGTGTCTGAAGCCTAGATAATAGTGTTGAGCGAGCATGCTCGGCCGATGCTCGGATCGGCTCGAGCATCGCTCTGCTCGGCACATGGCGGTACTCGTACGAGTACCGCATGTGCTCGCCCGCCATGTTCGGGTCTCCTCCCCGCACGTTTTGCGGCTGCTGCGCAGCCAATAAACGTGCAGGGAGGCTCTGACATCGGTGTAATGCCAGCAGCCATGTTGGCTGCTGGCATTACACTGATTGGCTGGCCAGAACCCGTGGTCGGGTGCTGTATAGCACCTGACCAGCGAGTTCGGCTCAGTCTTAGCCAGGGAGAGATGAGGATAGGAAGGGAAAGTCAGTGTAGGGAGAAAAAAAGCAAAATAGTGAAAAAAAAGAACCAAAAGTCCTTTTTAGGACTACTGTGTGTGGGGGCAGCAGGTTATTTTGTGTGGGGGGAAAAAAACCAAAAAAAAAAAATTTCATATATTCTGTTTAGTGTGCAAAGTTGGAGATTAGAGCACATTCTGTTTAGTGTGCAAAGTTGCAGATTAGAGCACATTCTGTTTAGTGTGCAAAGTTGCAGATTAGAGCACATTCTGTTTAGTGTGCAAAGTTGCAGATTAGAGCACATTCTGTTTAGTGTGCAAAGTTGCAGATTAGAGCACATTCTGTTAAGTCTTCAAACTAAAATATCAAAGTCACATATTCCATTCAGTGTGCGTCGCCGCAGTTTAGCAGCACATTCTGTGTACTGTGCAGAGTTGCAGAATAGGAAGAAATACTGTTAAGTCTTCAAACTAAAATATCAAAGTCACATATTCCATTCAGTGTGCTTCGCCGCAGTTTAGCAGCAGATTCTGTGTACTGTGCAGAGTTGCAGAATAGGAAGAAATACTGTTAAGTCTTCAAACTAAAATATCAAAGTCACATATTCCATTCAGTGTGCTTCGCCGCAGTTTAGCAGCACATTCTGTGTACTCTGCACAGTTGCAGAATACGAAGAAATACTGTTAAGTCTTCAAACTAAAATATCAAAGTCACATATTCCATTCAGTGTGCGTCACCGCAGTTTAGCAGCACATTCTGTGTACTGTGCAGAGTTGCAGAATAGGAAGAAATACTGTTAAGTCTTCAAACTCAAATATCAAAGTCACATATTCCATTCAGTGTGCGTCACCGCAGTTTATCAGCCTATTCTGTGTACTCTGCACAGTTGCAGAATAGGAAGAAATACTGTTAAGTCTTCAAACTCAAATATTAAAGTCACATATTCCATTCAGTGTGCGTCACCGCAGTTTAGCAGTCTATTCTGTGTACTCTGCACAGTTGCAGAATAGGAAGAAATACTGTTAAGTCTTCAAACTCAAATATTAAAGTCACATATTCCATTCAGTGTGTGTCACCGCAGTTTAGCAGCCTATTCTGTGTACTCTGCACAGTTGCAGAATAGGAAGAAATACTGTTAAGTTTTCAAACTAAAATATCAAAGTCACATATTCCATTCAGTGTGCGTCACCGCAGTTTAGCAGCCTATTCTGTGTACTCTGCACAGTTGCAGAATAGGAAGAAATACTGTTAAGTTTTCAAACTCAAATATTAAAGTCACATATTCCATTCAGTGTGCGTCACCGCAGTTTAGCAGCCTATTCTGTGTACTCTGCACAGTTGCAGAATAGGAAGAAATACTGTTAAGTCTTCAAACTCAAATATTAAAGTCACATATTCCATTCAGTGTGCATCACCGCAGTTTAGCAGCCTATTCTGTGTACTCTGCACAGTTGCAGAATAGGAAGAAATACTGTTAAGTTTTCAAACTCAAATATTAAAGTCACATATTCCATTCAGTGTGCGTCACAGCAGTTTAGCAGCCTATTCTGTGTACTCTGCACAGTTGCAGAATAGGAAGAAATACTGTTAAGTTTTCAAACTCAAATATCAAAGTCACATATTCCATTCAGTGTGCGTCACCGCAGTTTAGCAGCCTATTCTGTGTACTCTGCACAGTTGCAGAATAGGAAGAAATACTGTTAAGTTTTCAAACTCAAATATCAAAGTCACATATTCCATTCAGTGTGCGTCACCGCAGTTTAGCAGCCTATTCTGTGTACTCTGCACAGTTGCAGAATAGGAAGAAATACTGTTAAGTTTTCAAACTCAAATATTAAAGTCACATATTCCATTCAGTGTGCGTCACCACAGTTTAGCAGCCTATTCTGTGTACTCTGCACAGTTGCAGAATAGGAAGAAATACTGTTAAGTCTTCAAACTCAAATATTAAAGTCACATATTCCATTCAGTGTGCGTCACCGCAGTTTAGCAGCCTATTCTGTGTACTCTGCACAGTTGCAGAATAGGAAGAAATACTGTTAAGTTTTCAAACTCAAATATTAAAGTCACATATTCCATTCAGTGTGCGTCACCGCAGTTTAGCAGCCTATTCTGTGTACTCTGCACAGTTGCAGAATAGGAAGAAATACTGTTAAGTTTTCAAACTCAAATATCAAAGTCACATATTCCGTGTAAGATGAAGAAGGCGGGTAAAAAGGGACGGGGAAGTGGACGTGATCCTGATAGTTCAGGGCGCGGGTCAGGACGCGGAGAAACTGTGCCTGGTGCCAGAGCACAAGAAAGAAAGACATCCACCATACCTAGCTTCATGTCTAATTTTACAGGGCGTCGCAGGACATCACTCTCGAGGTCCGACCACTGCGAACAGGTGGTCGGTTGGATGTCAGCTGATACTGCTTACAGTCGGTTAAGCACCACCCTGTCTTCCACCAAGTCCACTCTCAGTAGCCAAGAGTCTGGTCAACATAATCCTCACTCTGATCATCCTTCCTCCCACCATAGACGGTCTGGTCAAAGAAGTGATCCCACACTGGGATATAGTGATGAGCTCGTCTCATCACCAATCCTTCATTTGACCCTCTCTCCAAGCACGCTTGCATAGGAACATGACATCTTGTGCCCTGATTCACAACCTCTAGAGGGTACCCAATCACAAGAAGATGACAGATGTGAACGGCATTTAAGGTCAAAGGAAGTAGTGGATGATGATGATGATGATGATGAGACACAGTTGCCATTAAATCAACCACTATTACTGTCTCAAGACCTTGTTGAGGAGAATGTTATACAGTTGTCAATGACTGAGTATGTGGTGGGATCAAGAAATGAGGAGGATGATCAGAGTGAGGAAGTGGAAGAGGACTTGGTGGACGATGAGGTGACTGACCCCACCTGGGAAGGTGTAGAGCCGAGCGATGACAGCAGTCCTGAGGGTGAGCCATCTGCAGCACCGCAACAGGCTGGAAGAGGCAGTGGTGTGGCTACAGAAAGAAGGCGGACCGCACCAAACCAGCCCACAAATGTTCCACGGAGCACCCCCTTGCGTAAATCTACCTTGCCAAAGGGTAGGTGTTCCGCGGTATGGCGTTTTTTTAAGGAAAGTGCGGACGACAAAAGAATTGTAGTTTGCAACCTGTGCCACACCAGAATGAGCCGAGGCATGAACACTAGAAACCTCACCACCACCAGCATGATCCGACACATGGCATCCAAGCACCGTAGTAAGTGGGAGGAACGCCTGGATCGCCCATCTGTGTCTGCAGGCCACACCACTGCCTCCTCTTCCCCTGTTTTCGGTGCCAGCCAATCGCCTGTCGAAGACGCAGGCCCGCATACCTCCCGCCCTGCACCTGTACCATCTGAAGCACCATCAGCGACCACATCCACTTCCCTGTCCCAGCACAGCGTCCAAATGTCGTTACCCCAGGCATTTGAGTGCATGAGAAAATACCCAGCCACCCACCCACAGGCCATAGCACTAACCTCACACCTTTCCAAATTACTGGCCATCGAAATGCTGCCATTTAGGCTTGTGGACACTGAGTCCTTCCACAGCCTGATGGCAGCAGCTGTCCCTCGGTACGCGGTCCCCAGCCGCCACTACTTTTCCCGGTGTGCCGTCCCCGCCTTACACCACCATGTGTCCCGTAACATCACCCGTGCCCTGACCAACGCAGTTACTGGGAAGGTCCACTTAACGACTGACACATGGACAAGTGCTTGTGGCCAGGGACGCTACATTTCCCTGACGGCACACTGGGTGAATGTCGTGGAGGCTGGGAGCGACTCGGACCCTGGGATGGCACGGGTGCTACCCACGCCGAGGATTGCGGGCCCTACCTCCATCAGGGTTTCCACCAGCACCTACGTTATTGGCTCCTCCTCCTCCGTTTCCACCTCCGAATTCTCTACACGCAGCGCCACTCCCCCATCAGCCAGTAGCTGGAAGCAGTGTAGCACTGCAGTGGGGAAGCGTCAACAGGCCGTGCTGAAGCTGATCTGCCTTGGGGACAAACAGCACACGGCCTCAGAGCTGTTGCAGGGGATTAGTCACCAGACCGAGCAGTGGCTCTCGCCACTCAACCTGCAACCAGGCATGGTTGTGTGTGATAATGGGCGTAACTTGGTGGCGGCTTTGGAGCTCGGCAAGCTCACTCACGTACCATGCCTAGCGCATGTATTTAATTTAGTGGTTCAGCGATTTCTAAAAACCTACCCCAATGTGCATGATCTCTTGACGAAGGTGCGCCGCGTGTGTGCACATTTCCGTAAGTCATCTACAGCTTCGGCCGGCCTGTTGAAGCTGCAGCAGCGCTTACAATTGCCAGCTCACCGGCTGCTGTGTGACGTGAGCACGCGCTGGAACTCCACCTTCCACATGTTGGCCCGGCTTTGTGAGTAGCAGAGGGCAGTAGTGGAGTACCAGCTGTTACACGGTCGTCGCCTCTCCGTTCAACTTCCTGTAATCAGAAGTGAGGAGTGGGAATGGATGTCAGACCTCTGTGAGGTTTTACGCAATTTTGAGGAATCGACACAGATGGTGAGCGGCGATAACGCTATTATCAGTGTAACCATCCCACTTCTGTGTCTACTGAAACGCTCGCTGCTCACAATTAAAACCGAAGCTTTGCATGTGGAAGAGGTGGAAATGGGGGAGGAAGAGCTTACACAAGGTGATAGCCAGAGCACCCTCACTTCGTCTTCTCAGCGACAATTGGAGGAGGCGGAGGAGGAGGAAGACACGGTTGCCTCCGCTACAGAGAGTAGCCATGGAACTTTAGTTTCATCTCTTCAGCGTGGGTGGGCAGAAGAGGAGGAAGAGGATGAGGAGATTGAGAGTCATCCTCCTGGTGAGGACAGCGAAATCTTGCCTGTTGGTACTCTGGCACACATGGCTGACTTTATGTTAGGCTGCCTTTCCCGTGACCCACGCGTTATACGCATTTTAAACAACACGGATTACTGGGTGTTCACCCTTCTGGACCCCCGCTACAAAGAGAATTTCTCATCTCTCATTCCTCCGGTGGAGAGGACAAGCAAAATGGTGAAATACCAGAAGGTTCTTGTTGAAAAATTGCTCCAAAATTTTCCATCTGACAACGCTGGCGGCAGAGTACGTGCTACCTTGGCCAACCGAGAAGGGGAGAAAAGGGGAGCACACAGCAGTTCTGAGAAAGGCAGGGCAACACTCTCCAAGGCGTGGGACACCTTCATGACACCCCGCCAGCACCCTCACCCTGATGCGCAGCCTAGTGTCACAAGGAGGGAAAAGTTTTGGAAGATGGTGAAGGAGTACGTAGCAGACCGTGTCAGCGTCCTCAATGATCCCTCTGTGCCTTACAACTACTGGGTGTCCAAGCTGGACACGTGGTATGAACTGGCACTCTACGCCTTGGAGGTGCTGGCCAGCCCTGCCGCCAGCGTTCTGTCTGAGCGGGTATTTAGTGCTGCTGGTGGCATCATAACAGATAAGCGTATCCGCCTTTCCACCGAAAATGCTGATAGGTTGACACTTATAAAAATGAACAAGGCCTGGATTTCCCCTGACTTCTCCACTCCACTGGAGGAAAGCCCCGGGGGAACATAAAGTCACTTTAGATATGTTATTTACAATGATGGGAATACTCTGTATTCCCATTCACCCCTTCCACCCAAAAAACGGGTATATGGTTGACTCTTAATCTTCTCATCCTCCTCCTCCTCTTCCATATGCCCTGTGCTATAATTTTTATATAGGGCCAGCTCACCAGCGGGCCCTGTGATATAATTTTTATATAGGGCCAGCTCACCAGCGGGCCCTGTTTGACAATTTTTATATAGGTCAGCTCACCAGCGGGCCTTCTCATATAATGTTTTATTGGGTCAGCTCTCTAGCGGGCCCTCTCATATAATGTTTTATAGCGTCAGCTCACTAGCGGGCCTTCGCATATAATGTTTAGGATGGTCAGCTCCGCAGCAGACCCTCACCCATAATGTTTTAGATGGTCGGCTCAGCGCACGTTTCCCTCTTAATCATGGCCCCAGTTCAGAAAAATCGAGGAAATTTTTGGGAGAATTTGCCTTTGCGCACGTTTCCCTCTTAATCATGGCCTCAGTTCAATAAAATCAAGGAAATTTTTGGGAGAATTTGCCTCTGCGCACGTTTCCCTCTTAATCATGGCCTCACTTCAGAAAATCGAGGAAATTTTTGGGAGAATTTGCAGATGATATACAAGTAAATATACAGCAAATACTGTTTGGTAACAATTTTTCGCCTAAAGTCGTTTTTATCTTCCTTTTTGTGTGTTTTACGGTCAGTCTGTAAAAATGGCGTACTACGGGCGAAAGATCGTTCCCAGCAGCGATGTTGGAGTCCAAGATGCATCCAGACATCCTCCCTATGCTGTCCCTGAACCATTTCTGTGGTGTTTCCATCCTTTTCTGCCCTTTTCCTATGGACCAGGCACCCTCCCCTCATCAGAGCAGGGGGTGCCTGGTGTAATGCTCGAGTCCTCCCATTGACTTCAATGGGGCTCGGGTGCTCGGCCGAGCACTCGAGCCTCCGGGGGCGCTCGGTCAGAGCACCCGAACACCCGAGCATTGGGGTGCTCGCTCATCACTACTAGATAACACTTTTTTTTTTTTTTTTTTTTTGCATTCTTTCGATATTCCTCAAAAGTTGTAGAAAAAAAATATGTTGGCTAAGTACACCACCAGAACTGATCTAGGAGATCCCAGCGATTGTAATTAATAAAATGCCAAAAAGTGGCAAGAGGAAAGGGCATGACTCATTACTGAAAGTGTCCATGACATGTTTTGAAAGGGGCTTTCCACTCATGTCCTTCCCTTATGAGTATTAACTTATATGCCTCAAGTAGATTGTGTTTGGTTCAAGCAAATTTTAGTGTTTCAAAGTATTCTGGGACAGCGGAAGTGGGTACTGGTTTTTGACAGTAATGTTTTTCAGTTCACACTATAGTATATACCATACTACTTCAACATGAAAAAGATACCTGTTCCAGCTGGATAATTGAAGGGATAGCTACAGCCCTTTGTTTAAGCGCTCATCGGTTTAGCCCATCACAAATCAAGGAGACAGTTCATTGAGGTAAAGGCAATCATTTACTTTGGGCTGTGATAATCTATCTACTCCCTTATTGTCAAAGACATTGAGGAACTTATGGAAAATCTTGTAAACTAAAGTGTATTTTTCAGGAAGCACCTGAAATTGGCAAAGGCTCAGTCTTCTGCCACTGAAAAGCAATATTATTGTTTATATAATCTTTGAGAAATCAACAGGAATATCTAAAGAACATGCCTAAAAATAAACAGTCATATCATGGACATCATCATGAGTGATACTGCTTCACTTTTGGAGGAATAAAAGCAAGATACTTACACTTCCACTTTATTACTTTAATTTAAGGTATTAATTTGTCTTGTTTATTTCCATTTTAAAATTACATTATCAAGAGAAACATTGTCTGAGACCTGCTGCTGCTGCATGCTGCTTCCCAATGATGGAAAAGATACCCATTGAGAAATAACAGTCCTATACTCTGGCAACTTGTCCACATATCTCAGGTCAGGTGAACTTTCTCATAATACGATGTTTCCAGGCTTGTGCCCATGACACTAAACCACCTGCTTGTGCTACTGCACAGCTGTCCTTGAAAAATAATTGCAGCTCAGAATATGCCAGTTTGACATCAGCTCTTTAAAACCTTTGTTTCCAACAAAAGAACAGGGCAGAATGTCAACAGCTAACATTTTGACAAGTTTGCCTCCATACATTTGGACTATTTTTCTTACTTTTTAACTTTTTATAAGAACTCAGTAAGTGTGCCCCCCTGCTCACTTGTTTATTTACAGAGACAACAGATAGCAATATGTTTAGCTTATGGTTTAAATAAATAGAATGCTTTTTTGTATGAAAATGTATATGTTATAGAGCTTTTCCTGCTGAGTAAAACAAGGTCACTCCCACTGCTGTCAGTTGTTTCATTCAGAAATTACAACAGTTCAAATAATCAGTGAATTTACTGTGTGTTTACTTCCTGATAGTTCTAACTGACAGGAAGTGACGCAACAGTTTCTATTACATTCTATGGAGAACTATAAGTCACTGTCTTTCCTCTATATTAGAATGTAATAGAATAACTAATTGGAATTTGACCACTAGAGGGCACTGTTAATGTAAATAAAAATGGGTTTCAGCTGTAATAAATCTGGAAATATGCATCTGTCAGCAGTGGGAGCACCCTTGTGTTACTCAGCAGGAAATACCCTACAATAAATGTTTTTTCATTTAAAAAAATGTATTGTTCCTTTTGGAGTGAAGTATCTCCATACTGGAGATTTTATAGACTGAGGCGTTCCTGAGGGATTACTTCTACTAATTCTACAACTTCTACTACTACTACTACTACTACTACTACTACTACTACAGGGACTAGATATTACAACAGTACTAGCAGTAGGTGAAAGTGGTGTTACACTTCGAACAGCAGCAAGGCCTGTGGATGTTAACATATGTTTCTGATTACTCAGTTATAGTGAGTGTGACTGGATGGGATTGGACTTGGAAGCAATTATTCTGATGATAATGATCTATGTGATGAAAAGTATTTTTAGGCAAATTTAATTGTGCAGACTTTCCAGTTCTCTCAAAGAGTTTATACATGGGGATATTGCTCTTTTGCAGTGGTGGAACACTGAGCTTTTTCCTTTCAGAAACAGCATATTATTTTGCCATATCATCACTGCTATTAGTTTATACTTCATCTGTATCAGAAGAAGGGGAGGAGCGTGAAGAGACATACTAAATCACAATCATCATCATCAACAATTTGGTCATCATCAACTTCATCAGCTTATTTAGCTTTTCCCCTACTACTTTCAGAATCTTGTAGGTCTTTAACTAGTGATGAGCGAGCACCCCAATGCTCGGGGTGTTCGGGTGCTCTGACCGAGCACCCCCTGAGGCTCGAGTGCTCGGCCGAGCACCCGAGCCCCATTGAAGTCAATGGGAGGACTCGAGCATTACACCAGGCACCCCCTGCTCTGATGAGGGGAGGGTGCCTGGTCCATAGGAAAAGGGCAGAAAAAGATGGAAACACTACAGAAATGGTTCAGGGACAGCATAGGGAGGATGTCTGGATGCATCTTGGACTCCAACATCGCTGCTGGGAACGATCTTTCGCCCGTAGTACGCCATTTTTACAGACTGACCATAAAACACACAAAAAGGAAAATAAAAACGACTTTAGGCGAAAAATTGTTACCAAACAATATTTGCTGTATATTTACTTGTATATCATCTGCAAATTCTCCCAAAAATTTCCTTGATTTTCGGAAGTGAGGCCATGATTAAGAGGGAAACGTGCGCAGAGGCAAATTCTCCCAAAAATTTCCTTGATTTTCAGAACTGAGGCCATGATTAAGAGGGAAACGTGCGCAGAGGCAAATTCTCCCAAAAATTTCCTTGATTTTCAGAACTGAGGCCATGATTAAGAGGGAAACGTGCGCAGAGACAAATTCTCCCAAAAATTTCCTTGATTTTGAGAACTGAGGCCATGATTAAGATGGAAACATGCGCTGAGCCGACCATCTAAAACATTATGGGTGAGGGTCTGCTGCGGAGCTGACCATCCTAAACATTATATGCGAAGGCCCGCTAGTGAGCTGACGCTATAAAACATTATATGAGAGGGCCCGCTAGAGAGCTGACCCAATAAAACATTATATGAGAAGGCCCGCTGGTGAGCTGACCTATATAAAAATTGGCAAACAGGGCCCGCTGGTGAGCTGACCCTATATAAAAATTATATCACAGGGCCCGCTGGTGAGCTGGCCCTATATAAAAATTATATCACAGGGCCCGCTGGTGAGCTGGCCCTATATAAAAATTATAGCACAGGGCATATGGAAGAGGAGGAGGAGGATGAGAAGATTAAGAGTCAACCATATACCCGTTTTTTGGGTGGAAGGGGTGAATGGGAATACAGAGTATTCCCATCATTGTAAATAACATATATAAAGTGAGTTTATGTTCCCCCGGGGCTTTCCTCCAGTGGAGTGGAGAAGTCAGGGGAAATCCAGGCCTTGTTCATTTTTATAAGTGTCAACCTATCAGCATTGTCGGTGGAAAGGCGGATACGCTTATCTGTTATGATGCCACCAGCAGCACTAAATACCCGCTCAGACAGAACGCTGGCGGCAGGGCAGGCCAGCACCTCCAAGGCGTAGAGTGCCAGTTCATACCACGTGTCCAGCTTGGACACCCAGTAGTTGTAAGGCACAGAGGGATCATTGAGGACGCTGACACGGTCTGCTACGTACTCCTTCACCATCTTCCAAAACTTTTCCCTCCTTGTGACACTAGGCTGCGCATCAGGGTGAGGGTGCTGGCGGGGTGTCATGAAGGTGTCCCACGCCTTGGAGAGTGTTGCCCTGCCTTTCTCGGAACTGCTGTGTGCTCCCCTTTTCTCCCCTTCTCGGTTGGCCAAGGTAGCACGTACTCTGCCGCCAGCGTTGTCAGATGGAAAATTTTGGAGCAATTTTTCAACAAGAACCTTCTGCTATTGCACCATTTTGCTTGTCCTCTCCACCGGAGGAATGAGAGATGAGAAATTCTCTTTGTAGCGGGGGTCCAGAAGGGTGAACACCCAGTAATCCGTGTTGTTTAAAATGCGTATAACGCGTGGGTCACGGGAAAGGCAGCCTAACATAAAGTCAGCCATGTGTGCCAGAGTACCAACAGTCAAGATTTCGCTGTCCTCACCAGGAGGATGACTCTCAATCTCCTCATCCTCTTCCTCCTCTTCTGCCCACCCACGCTGAAGAGATGGAACTAAAGTTCCATGGCTACCCTCTGTAGCGGAGGCAACCGTGTCTTCCTCCTCCTCCTCCTCCTCCTCCTCCTCCTCCGCCTCCTCCAATTGTCGCTGAGAAGACGAAGTGAGGGTGCTCTGGCTATCACCTTGTGTAAGCTCTTCCTCCCCCATTTCCACCTCTTCCACATGCAAAGCGTCGGTTTTAATTGTGAGCAGCGAGCGTTTCAGTAGACACAGAAGTGGGATGGTTACACTGATAATAGCGTTATCGCCGCTCACCATCTGTGTCGATTCCTCAAAATTGCGTAAAACCTCGCAGAGGTCTGACATCCATTCCCGCTCCTCACTTCTGATTACAGGAAGTTGAACGGAGAGGCGACGACCGTGTAACAGCTGGTACTCCACTACTGCCCTCTGCTGCTCACAAAGCCGGGCCAACATGTGGAAGGTGGAGTTCCAGCGCGTGCTCACGTCACACAGCAGCCGGTGAGCTGGCAATTGTAAGCGCTGCTGCAGCTTCAACAGGCCGGCTGAAGCTGTTGATGACTTACGGAAATGTGCACACACGCGGCGCACCTTGGTCAAGAGATCATGCACATTGGGGTAGGTTTTTAGAAATCGCTGCACCACTAAATTAAATACATGCGCTAGACATGGTACGTGTGTGAGCTTGCCGAGCTCCAAAGCCGCCACCAAGTTACGCCCATTATCACACACAACCATGCCTGGTTGCAGGTTGAGTGGCGAGAGCCACTGCTTGGTCTGGTGACTAATCCCCTGCAACAGCTCTGAGGCCGTGTGCTGTTTGTCCCCAAGGCAGATCAGCTTCAGCACGGCCTGTTGACGCTTCCCCACTGCAGTGCTACACTGCTTCCAGCTACTGGCTGATGGGGGAGTGGCGCTGCGTGTAGAGAATTCGGAGGTGGAAACGGAGGAGGAGGAGCCAATAACGTAGGTGCTGGTGGAAACCCTGATGGAGGTAGGGCCCGCAATCCTCGGCGTGGGTAGCACCCGTGCCATCCCAGGGTCCGAGTCGCTCCCAGCCTCCACGACATTCACCCAGTGTGCCGTCAGGGAAATGTAGCGTCCCTGGCCACAAGCACTTGTCCATGTGTCAGTCGTTAAGTGGACCTTCCCAGTAACTGCGTTGGTCAGGGCACGGGTGATGTTACGGGACACATGGTGGTGTAATGCGGGGATGGCACACCGGGAAAAGTAGTGGCGGCTGGGGACCGCGTACCGAGGGACAGCTGCTGCCATCAGGCTGCGGAAGGACTCAGTGTCCACAAGCCTAAATGGCAGCATTTCGATGGCCAGTAATTTGGAAAGGTGTGAGGTTAGTGCTATGGCCTGTGGGTGGGTGGCTGGGTATTTTCGCTTGCGCTCAAATGCCTGGGGTAACGACATTTGGACGCTGCGCTGGGACAGGGAAGTGGATGTGGTCGCTGATGGTGCTTCAGATGGTACAGGTGCAGGGCGGGAGGTATGCGGGCCTGCGCCTTCGACAGGCGATTGGCCGGCACCGAAAACAGGGGAAGAGGAGGCAGTGGTGTGGCCTGCAGACACAGATGGGCGATCCAGGCGTTCCTCCCACTTACTACGGTGCTTGGATGCCATGTGTCGGATCATGCTGGTGGTGGTGAGGTTTCTAGTGTTCATGCCTCGGCTCATTCTGGTGTGGCACAGGTTGCAAACTACAATTCTTTTGTCGTCCGCACTTTCCTTAAAAAAACGCCATACCGCGGAACACCTACCCTTTGGCAAGGTAGATTTACGCAAGGGGGTGCTCCGTGGAACATTTGCGGGCCGGTTTGGTGCGGTCCGCCTTCTTTCTGTAGCCACACCACTGCCTCTTCCAGCCTGTTGCGGTGCTGCAGATGGCTCACCCTCAGGACTGCTGACATCGCTCGGCTCTACACCTTCCCAGGTGGGGTCAGTCACCTCATCGTCCACCAAGTCCTCCTCCACTTCCTCACTCTGATCATCCTCCTCAAGTCTTGATCCCACCACATACTCAGTCATTGACAACTGTATAACATTCTCCTCAACAAGGTCTTGAGACGGAAATAGTGGTTGATTTAATGGCAACTGTGTCTCATCATCATCATCATCATCCACTACTTCCTTTGACCTTAAATGCCGTTCACATCTGTCATCTTCTTGTGATTGGGTAGCCTCTAGAGGTTGTGAATCAGGGCACAAGATGTCATGTTCCTCTGCAAGCGTGCTTGGAGAGAGGGTCAAATGAAGGATTGGTGATGAGACGAGCTCCTCACTATATCCCAGTATGGGATCACTTCTTTGACCAGACCGTGTATGGTGGGAGGAAGGATGATCAGAGTGAGGATTATTTTGACCAGACTCTTGGCTACTGAGAGTGGACTTGGTGGAAGACAGGGTGGTGCTTAACCGACTGGAAGCAGTATCAGCTGTCATCCAACCGACCACCTGTTCGCAGTGGTCGGACCTCGAGAGTGATGTCCTGCGACGCCCTGTAAAATTACACATGAAGCTAGGTATGGTGGATGTCTTTCTTTCTTGTGCTCTGGCACCAGGCACAGTTTCTCCGCGTCCTGACCCGCGCCCTGAACTTTCAGGATCACGTCCACTTCCCCGTCCCTTTTTACCCGCCTTCTTCATCTTACACAGAATATGTGACTTTAATATTTGAGTTTGAAAACTTAACAGTATTTCTTCCTATTCTGCAACTCTGCAGAGTACACAGAATAGGCTGCTAAACGGCGGTGATACACACTGAATGGAATATGTGACTTTAATATTTGAGTTTGAAAACTTAACAGTATTTCTTCCTATTCTGCAACTGTGCAGAGTACACAGAATAGGCTGCTAAACGGCGGTGATACACACTGAATGGAATAAGTGACTTTAATATTTGAGTTTGAAAACTTAACAGTATTTCTTCCTATTCTGCAACTGTGCAGAGTACACAGAATAGGCTGCTAAACGGCGGTGATACACACTGAATGGAATATGTGACTTTAATATTTGAGTTTGAAAACTTAACAGTATTTCTTCCTATTCTGCAACTGTGCAGAGTACACAGAATAGGCTGCTAAACGGCGGTGATACACACTGAATGGAATATGTGACTTTGATATTTGAGTTTGAAAACTTAACACTATTTCTTACTATTCTGCAACTCTGCAGAGTACACAGAATAGGCTACTAAACGGCGGTGATACACACTGAATGGAATATGTGACTTTGATATTTGAGTTTGAAAACTTAACACTATTTCTTACTATTCTGCAACTCTGCAGAGTACACAGAATAGGCTGCTAAACGGCGGTGAAACACACTGAATGGAATATGTGACTTTGATATTTGAGTTAGAAGACTTAACAGTATTTCTTCCTATTCTGCAACTCTGCACAGTACACAGAATGTGCTGCTAAACTGCGGCGAAGCACACTGAATGGAATATGTGACTTTGATATTTTAGTTTGAAGACTTAACAGTATTTCTTCCTATTCTGCAACTCTGCACAGTACACAGAATGTGCTGCTAAACTGCGGCGACGCACACTGAATGGAATATGTGACTTTGATATTTTAGTTTGAAGACTTAACAGAATGTGCTCTAATCTGCAACTTTGCACACTAAACAGAATGTGCTCTAATCTGCAACTTTGCACACTAAACAGAATGTGCTCTAATCTGCAACTTTGCACACTAAACAGAATGTGCTCTAATCTGCAACTGTGCACACTAAACAGAATGTGCTCTAATCTGCAACTTTTCACACTAAACAGAATATTTTTTTTTTTTTTTTTTTTGTTTTTTTCCCCCCACACAAAATAACCTGCTGCCCCCACACACAGTAGTCCTAAAAAGGACTTTTGGTTCTTTTTTTTCACAATTTTGGATTTTTTCCTCCCTACACTGCCTTTCCCTTCCTATCCTCAGCTCTCCCTGGCTCAGACTGAGCCGAACTCGATGGTCAGGTGCTATACAGCACCCGACCACGGGTTCTGGCCAGCCAATCAGTGTAATGCCAGCAGCCAACATGGCTGCTGGCATTACACCGATGTCAGAGCCTCCCTGCACGTTTATTGGCTGCGCAGCAGCCGCAAAACGTGCGGGGAGGAGACCCGAACATGGCGGGCGAGCACATGCGGTACTCGTACGAGTACCGCCATGTGCCGAGCAGAGCGATGCTCGAGCCGATCCGAGCATCGGCCGAGCATGCTCGCTCAACACTATCTTTAACCCCTAAGGACCGGCGGTCATGGGACATTTCCGTCCCATAATGACCGCATAGGAGCACTTGGATGCGCCGGTACACGTGACCTGTCACGTGTATCGGCGCGTCATTATGGGGCTTGAAAGAGATCGCTCCGATCTTGGAGCGGTCTATTTCAGGCCCTATTTTTACTTACAGTGCTCCCGGTAGAGCGATGTAAGTAAAAAGTACGTGACGTACCATGACCGTCATTGGTCCTTGAGTAGTTCAAGGACCGTGACGGTCCTGGTACGTCAAGGGTCCTTAAGGGGTTAAAGTCTTTTTACTTTTCCTCTCAAGAGGATTCATAAAACACTGACCACTAGATTTTGATGAAGTCTCACTGCTATATTCCCCTATGCCATGGCAACCACAACAGAATACAACTTGTTTTCATGTTTAGTGGTAAATTATGTAATACTAAAACTGGTGGAAATGTTGTATATCCCTTCTATCTCCTCTACAAACTGCCCCCAAATGAAGAGAATCATCATTATTTCTTGCACAAGCTGCAGCAACCATGGCAGCAGTAAGGTTTTTAGTGTGACTTTACTACCACCAAAGCCTTATGCACTTCCTACTCCCTCCTTCTTACCACTGCCCATAACCCATTGAATGACAGAGAGGTATCCAATGTATTGCATTGGCACTCAAAGCTTTAAAATGTTGGAGGACACACTTATAGCAGTGCTGGTGTTTACTGTAAAGTACACAGCAGAGCTGTTGTCTGTCTGAAAATAATGTATTCGACATAGCCACTGTTACTTAGTCTCAGCTCAGCTTAGTCTCAGCTCAGGTTTAGTATCTCCTGATTATTTATCATCTATCAGACAAAATATATATTTTTTATACTTTTTTAAACTGTCCCTGTTGGTCACTGTTAGTCACTGTCTACAAATCACATATACACTTCCTGCAACTACAAGCAACTCCAGCTCACCTTTTTTGCCAGTCTGCCGAGTAGCCAGTGTCCACATTTCATCAGCTCTCACTTTTTTCCCCAAGGACTGCAGTATTAACTTCCACAGCACAATATAGAATAGACATGTTAGCTTCAGTATCAGCAGCTTGCAATAAATAACAAAGCACAAACAGCAGCAGGTGCAGCATCAGAGTTCACCACACCACAGCATATGTACTGTGTAGTCTGCCGCTTAAGTGGCAAATAGACCCGATATACAAGAGTTATAATAAACACAGTGAGACGCACAAATGAAATTTTAATAAAAATCGTACATCATGCTTTCACGTGTATGAAAAGGTGTTAATATACAGAATAAACATACACTGATAATGTAATGATGGGATAATCTTTTTTGATTTGCCAGATCTACTAATCAGGAAAGCAACTCCTACTATATCCCAGAGTTTGCATTTTTAAATATCACCAATGGGCAGAATCAATCTGTACTGGTGAAAAAAAAACAGAAATTGGAGCTATCTAAATTTTAACTCTCTCAGTACAAGAATCAATAATATGGCAAACAGATGAATATAAAATTATATTCTACCTATATTCCCACTGTCCCTATCTACTATATCACTATAAAAAAATCTCCATGTAGAAAACTGTATAAAAAAGCAATTGATGAATAATAAGTTCAGCAGTGTTACATCAGTAAAAGGGGCGGGAGGAGGATACTTTATCATTCAATTACTCTTGAACTACAGCTCTGACAGTATTGAAATAGCACTCTCCATGGCCCAAATACAATGAAGATTAATTGTAGCTGTTTTTATTATGAAACATTACTATCCCTTTAATACAATCTTCAAAAGAGTTATATTGTTACACATACATCTTGACATGTAAAGGGCACACAGTGGTATCAGATCTTATGATCTGACCTCTTGACAGAGTATGTGTTCAGTTCAGTCAATACATATATTGAGTTTACACCATTAGAACTTGAGGTAGATCATGGTTATATGACTATTATCTTCCTCCTTTCATGATCAGTTTTCAGACTTCATTCTCCCTCAGACGTGTGCTGATTCAGTTTAATCTTAGTTGCTTGTATTTGTCTGGCTGAGTGTAATAAGAATAACTGAATTGTCAACCATCTAGTAGATATGGATGACCGATGGACTGGTCTTTTATAGCTTAATGTTGTCTCCAACATGCTTCAAGATCTGATCAATCTCTTCCTCAGGGAGTTGGCATATGCTTGCCCCCTCTTGTTCTTAGCTGTGTGGATAGAGGAGTGAGTGTGTGTACCTAACACATTACATCTGTTTGTCTTGTTTCAGACTCAGTCTGGTGAGGTAGGAGCACCTGCCTGTTTAACTGTTACTGTTACTTATTAGGCAAACAGATGTGTTTATTTATTAATTTATTATTTATGTGTTTGTTTGTTTACTTTTAACTCTCCTTTCTCCATTTCTACCCACACTAACAGCACTCCACGTGTCTAGAGAGCAACTAGCTACTAACAATATTCCTATATCAAGCAACTCCATCTACCTCACTTTGCCTCTATACTAGCTGGCATCAAAAATTCATCTGCTTTCTGTCTCCCTGTCCCAAGGACAGACTGACAGCTTGCAGTAAATTAACACCCACTTTTACACTTTAACATGGCAGGAATAACTAGAGGAAACTGTCCACATGAGGGAAATTACATTATAATAATTGATTTCAATGCAATTAAACAAAAAAAACCTGCATTTTTCACAGGAAAGTGGGAATTGACATTTTTTGCATGTTCCTCTTTTGAGGTGAACGTTTTTCCCATCTCTAATAATAATGCATTACATTCCTTTCAAGAGTGTAACCAACTGACCCATCATCAGCTTTAAATGGAGGTCCCAATCCACCTGGTGAAATTCTTCAGGGATTATGTTGCTGTAAGCCTCATACTCCAGTATTAACAGTTCTTTTAAGGCCTATTTTCTCATAGGACTCGGCCTGTAACATTGTATTACTTTCTTTGCAAGAGTCTAATCACCTATCCTATCACCAGTATTAAATGGAGGCCCCTACTAGCCTGTTAACAATTTTTTTCAAAGCTTATGTTGCAATAGAATTCAGTCTCCTAACATTTTAAGGCTTGTGTTGCCATAGGTCTCAACTAGTGTTGAGCGAGCGTGCTCGGCCGATGCTCGGATCGGCTCGAGCATCGCTCTGCTCGGCACATGGCGGTACTCGTCGAGTACCGCCATGTGCTCGCCCGCCATGTTCGGGTGGCGGGGATCTGTGCCGGAAGAGGCACAGATCCGAAGACGCTCCGCTGGACCACCAGGGACTGGAGGTACGGGGGCATTGCGGAGATGAAGGGGGCATTGCGGAGATGAAGGGGGACATTGTGGAAGAGGGGCATAGACTCTATGCCCCTCTTCCACAATGTCCCCCTTCATCTCCGCTATGCCCGTCTTCCACAATGTCCCCCTTCATCTCCGCTATGCCCCTCTTCCACAATGTGCCCCTTCATCTCCGCTATGCCCCTCTTCCACAATGTCCCCCTTCATCTCCTCTATGGCATAGAGGAGATGAAGGGGGACATTGTGGAAGAGGGGCATAGCGGAGATGAAGGGGCACATTGTGGAAGAGGGGCATAGTGGAGATGAAGGGGGACATTGTGGAAGACGGGCATAGCGGAGATGAAGGGGGCATAGCGGAGATGAAGGGGGACATTGCGGAGATGAAGGGGGCATTTGGAGATGAAGGGGGCATAGCGGAGATGAAGGGGGGCATTGACCAGGCACCCTCCCCTCATCAGAGCAGGGGGTGCCTGGTGAAATGCTCGTGTCGCCCCATGCTTTTCAATGGGGCTCGGGTGCTCGGCCGAGCACTCGAGCCTCAGGGGGTGCTCGGTCAGAGCACCCGAGCATCGGGGTGCTCGCTCAACACTAGTCTCAACCTGTTAACAGTTTTGCCATAAGTCTGCTAACAGTGCATAACATTCTTTACAGGAGCCACACAGAACCAGCTGCCCCATCATCAGCTTAAAATAGATCCCTAACATGCTGCTAACAATTTATTATAAGGTGTATGAGGTTGTCAAACTCAACCTGCTAACAATTTATTTCAAGGCTTATGTATGTTACTATAGGCCACAGCCTGACAACATTTTTTAAAAGTTTATGTTGACATAGGATTCAGCCCTTTAACAACTTTTACTTTCAGCTCTGGATTTCTCCAATTCAGCACTCATTAGCAGTAGTATTGCAGTGGGGATTCTCTCTGCCATAGAAAGCATAGGGGGACATTGGGAACAAGTTTGCTAAATTCTTGTGGGTATTTCATTGGCAGTAGCAAAAAGGTGGATATTTTAAGAGGTTTATTTAGCCACTGGAGGGCGGAAAGAGGGTGAAGTGGTGAGGGTGAGGGTAGGAGGAGGGTGAAGTGGTAAAGGGAAGGGTTGGAGGAGGACAAAGTGTATGATGGAAGAAAGGCAGTTTGCAAAAATGGTGGATGCAAGCCAGATGTTTGTGACTCACAGGCATAAAAGAGGACAAGGACTGATATGGCTGAGGCACTGTGATGAATGGGACAGGGTGGCATTTCTTCTTTGCTGCAGATGGGAAGTATGAGGCTGACTTCTGCAGAAGCCTTGCTTTGCTTTTGAGGATGCAGACAGTCTAGTCAGCTGAGGAGTTATTTGGCTGAGGAGGCAGGAGGCTTCTTCCTCTGCCTCCTCCTGAGCCAATAAGAGTACAGGAGTCGCTCCTCCAGCCTGCCTCCTCAGCCGATTGCTGTATACATTATGTCCACAGCCATATCCCATTGTACTCACAAAGGTGTGTTTTTCATAACTCATCCTTTGTAATGCCCAGGGACATGACAATAAACCAGAAACTACATATAGATAGATAGATAGATAGATGGATGGATGGATGTCTGGAATCTAGACTCATCTAACAATACAGTCTGAAGACTATTTAATGTTTGCAGGACACAGATACACACTTTATAGCCAGGTTCCTGGAACTCTGGGTCACAACAATCAAATCTCTTCTGAAAGCTCTAGTAAAGATGACCAATCAGGAGCCTGGATGTAGGCTGAGCAATACATACCCATCATTCAGGATATTGTTGACATCTTTCATCCACCAATGGGAAAGGCAGTGATCATTTCTTATCTGGTTCTGTTCTTTGATAGCACAGGGCAATATCACGGTGCCCGTGCTATTTAGTGACATTCTGTCAATCTGCACTCCTGCTTAACACCTATTGGCTGATCTGTGATTGTCCCGCCCAGTATTGTCCTTAAATACTGGGTTCTGGCACATCTCCGGTGCCTTTTTGTGGTGTTCCAGTACCAGCGCTTGTTCCTGACTATTGTGTGTTCTCGGTGTATCGACTCGGCCTGCCTGACTACTCTTCATCTCGTTTCCTGCCTGTGCACCGACCCGGACTGCGTGACCATTCTGCTTCTCATCTCCTGTGTACCGACCCGGCTTGGCTGACGTTCCCGCTCTGTTTACCAACCTGGCTTGGCTGACATTCCTGCTCCATGTACCGACCCGGCTTGGCTGGCATTCCTGCTCCATGTACTGACTTGGATTGGCTGAGGTTCCTGCTCTGGGTACCGACTTGGATTGTTCTACATTCCTGTTCTGTGCGATTCCGCCCGGTTGGGCTGCTGCCTCCTCTGCATGCCCTGACTGGTCTCTGGTTAAGGGTAGTGCTTCACTCTCGCTGTCTGTGGACAGCTGTGCAGTTAGTCTCGGTTGCCTCCATGTTGCCCTGGTGACATTCCTATTGGTCTGCCTTACGTACCATACCAGGTTGGGTGCCTCTCAGGGTGAGTTGCTCAGATTCCGTTACAACCACTGCAATGCCCAGTTGCCTAGTCTCCGTTACTGCTACGGCAGTGCTCAAGTGGCTCAGTCTCCACGACTGCTACGGCAGCACCCCTATTGCTCAGTCTCCGTTACTGCCAAGGCAGCTCCTCAGTTGCTCTGTCTCCGTTAATGCTACGGCAGTATCCAGTTGCCTAGTCTCTGCTACTGCTACGGCAGCGCTCACGTGGCTCAGTCTCCACGACTGCTACGGCAGTGCTCAAGTTGCCTGGTCTCCGTTACTGCTACGCAGTGTCTAAGTCACTCAGTCTCCGTTACTGCTACGGCAGTATTCACATTGCCTAGTCTCCGTTACTGCTACGGCAGTGCTCAAGTTGCCTGGTCTCCGTTACTGCTACAGCAGTGTCTAAGTCACTCAGACTCCGTTACTACTACGGCAGTATTCACATTGCCTAGTCTCCGTTACTGCTACGGCAGTGCTCAAGTTGCTCAGCCTCCGTTACTGCTAAGGCAGTCCACAATTGTCTGGTATACACATTTTTGGGTGTTACTCGTACTACAGCTCTCACATCTATTTGAGCTCCTTAAAAGGCCTTACCACACATGGGCCTGTCAACGTTCTCTGTCTGCTATTAACCCATGCAGTACCGATATACTGGGACTCACTCAAAATCTGCCTGACCTGTGTCAGTATAATGTTATATGGACTCTTTACTTATACTGGACCTGTGTGGGCTTACCTCTATATAACCTGTCTAGTGGCTGTACTATAATAAGTGTATATTACAGGACCTGTGAGGGTTATTGTGATTTTAATTGTTTAATAAAACTGTGTTTTATCCAAACCTACTGTGTCTGTGTGTTGAACAAACCATTACAGGCAAGCCCTATGTTAAAATGGAGGACCTCCTGGAGGATCTCCCATTGTTCCAAAGGTAAGCTGCAAGACCTTGGGGTATTGTTCATATCAGAGTGTTTAGACACCCTAGCACCTAAACTTAGCTGACCAGCTGACTCAGACTAGATGCATACAAAATACATATATTATACAAATTAAGAAATGTCCACAATACAATTCTGCTACCCCACCAGATTTCATTTGATACGATTTATATCTGTCAAAATCTGACGGTACAATCCAAAGCCATATGTCCCTCCCAATATACAAGCAGTAATGTACTTCCATAGCACAGGGCTGGGAAAACACTAAGCATGACTGCCTAGTACTACCCCAGATGGTAGGCCCTCCACCAGAATATCTGAGGAGCAAGGGACACGTGGTAGGGAATACGTCCATCTTGGAGTTCGCAGGCATCCACAGGTTAGGGAACTGTCCAGAGAAGGGTGCTAAATGAAAGAGTACTGTCCAAGGATAAAGGCGCTGAATGGATGTCTGCAAGCTGAAGTCTAGGTATTGTCATAGAGGAGTCTATTGTCTAGGGGAAACCATGGAACATTGGGGGGTGGGGGAAGGTAATTTCCACACTGACCCCCCCTCTAATTTTCTCACTCTAGCTCTCTTTCTTTCTCTCTCTCTCTATAAAGAATTAACATGCAAGTCTAAAGCACACTAGCAAAATTACTTGGGGATAATTACCATGCGTATGACACATAGGATGCCTGCAGATCCAAAATGAACAGTAGCTAATAAAAACACTGTACAATAGAGTGGCACACAGTATCCAACATTACTGAACAAATTTGGTGACATCAAAAATATAAATTGTATCAAAAAATAATTTATTGGACAAAGAGTTAGATAACATCTGTAAGAAAACTGCAACAAAGTTACACACAAATCCCTCCCATCCCAAGCCCATAAAAAGCAATGTTTTGGTTAAAATAAAAAACCTTCAACACTAATCCAAAGTAAACTAAACCCTAGGTACTCTAATGGTCATCATAAATAGGCATCTTATTGGTAATGAAAAAGTATGCCTGTCCGCAACAACATTGTGAAAATGATCAGCGTTAAGAGTAGACTCCAAATACTCCAGCAATCATACAGCTAAGCATGCAAGTCTCAGTTACTATGGGCGAAACCCGTAGGTCTATCTGGACCCTATCCACCTTTAGCCACTACTTTGGATTAGTGGTGAGGTTTTTTTATTTTAACCACAGCATTGTTTTTTATGGGCTTGGGATGGGAGGGCTTGTGTGTGACTTTGTTGCTGTTTTCTTATAGGTGTTATCTAACTCTGTCCAATAAATATTTTTTTGATATAATTTATATTTTTGATGTCATTGTACTTGTTCAAGTGCCACTCTATGATCAAGTATTTTTCATTTTTATTAGCTACTCTAACACTCTCTCTGTCTCACTCTTTTTCTCTCTCTTGTATGTCTGTCTCTTTCTGTTTTTCTCTCTATCCTCTCTCGCACTTTTTCTGTTTGGTTTGTCAGATCCCAAAAACATGGAACCAACTCTCTCTGTGTATTTATATCTCTATTTTTGTCTCTCTTTAGCCATCACCCCCCTTCTGTCTCTCTCTCCGTCTCTCTATCCATCTTTCTCTTTCGCTGTCCAATTCACCAAATTCCAAACATTCTGGGCAGTTTGACAAAACAGATTGTCAACTGATCTATCTCATCTCTAATGCCGAGTGCCACAAGCACAGATCTCTGTGTAATATACAACTGACAGCTAGACCTCCAACAGAGAGAGAGTGATGTGCAGTGCTCTCTGTCTCTCTTTTACTCCCTATCTGTGTAGTGAACCATTTACACCTGTGGAGACTCCAGATGAAATTGGCTCACTCAGACAACCTAGGCCATAATATATGGCTCTTAACTTCATAACATCCTGTAATACGCAGAAATTCTGCTGATGAGAACATCAAATTGATTCTCTGTGGAATAGGAAAAAAATATTTCTCAGATTGTAACATCTTACAAAGAAGTAACAGGAATGTGTGATATTATGGGGCACGCGCACAACGTAAGTGCAGAGCAATCCTGAGGCAAACCAGCAGCATCATAGTTTAATATTGTGGTTATTAAATAAATAAAGCAACGCATAAAAGTCTTTTTCCTATAACTTTGATAGTTTTAGTGTAATCTCGATATAAAGTTTATCCCTCCTGCCCCTTTTAGCTGCGTCAGCACTCTAGTTTGTCATGAAGATTTGCTCTAACTTAGTTTTAGTATAATTTCAATGTAAAGTTTCCCCCTCCCACCCCTTGTAGATACGTTGGCGCTCTAGCTGACAAGCTTGAATTCTGGTTTGTGGATCGGACGGCTCATCTGGAGAGCCGAAATAGCAGTGCATACACAGCAAATCTTCATGACAAAGGTCTACAAAGTGTACCTGGTTTGAGGCAGTAGACCTTTGTCATGAAGATTCTTTTCGTATACACTGCTATTTCACCTCCAGACAAGCCGTCCGGTCCACCGACCAGAATCCAAATTTGGCAACTAGAGCGCTGACGCAGCTAAAAGGGGCAGGAGGGGTAAACTTTACATCGAGATTACACTAAAACTATCAAAGTTATAACAAAAAGACTTTTATGCGTTGCTTTAGTTATTTATAACTACAATATTAAACCTTTCATAAAACAATTATTACTATCTCTTTAAAGAGAGGTCTTCAACACTTCACAATTTGTTGGAAACCCCATAGCATTCATGGAGCTGAAAACCCAATTGGTTGGTAAATGTTTAGTTGTTCCCTACAGTGAAGATAGTTTGCTCCAGAGTTGGTGCAATTCTTTAATTTATTGAATACTAGTGTAAAAGCACGTGTACATGGGTGTAAGGCCAGCACAGTAGAGACTGCCCTAATGCAGCACTACACCTCCCAGACCTCCCAGCATTCTGTGCTTTCAGGCAGTGTGTACTGTGCATGACTGCCTGCGTTCGGGCAGTCACTACTGTGCATGACTGCATTGGACAAACATACATCTGGCCTTTTATATTATAGGATTGCCCTATGAAGGAATCCTGAATGGACCGGTATTCCAACACTTTTAAAAATTGATTTGAGTGCCAGAGAGACAACCAATGTATTTCAAGAAATGTATTGGGTACTTCTCTGGCACCTAGTGGGTTAACCACTTTGTTGAAAAAGATGTTATGGGAGATGTCCTTAGCATACCCACTAAAACTGTGTTGGAGACCTCTGTAGCATTCAGGGGGTTAAACCCCTATTAATCAATAGGAATGTGGGTAGATGGTTATTTGTCAGCAATAGTGCCGATGGATCGGGCCAGAATTTCTCTAGTTTCTTAGTACATCGGTCTCAGTTTATCAGAAAACCCAATTCACACAGCAGTACGTTCAGCTATAAAAATATATTACACATTTTCCTTGAAACCAAGAAGAGGATTTGTATTTTAAATTTATGACATTTCGCAGAGGTGTCATGTTCCTTGAGTGACATTAGGATAATTTAGACCTTAAAAGTGTAATTATAATGAGCTAGTGCCCTTCCTGGCACTATAGTAATGCCAGCAAGGTTAATGGTGAAGTTATGAGTGACTTTTCTGAGAAAGGCAGCAATGAATGAATATTACATATTTTTACACACACATCAGTGACATTACCATGCAAGGTGAATAACACTTGGCAAGTCATCAGTCCATGACAGAGCTATGGAATGAGACTAGCTTCCCCCTGTACACCTGAATCATTTTACTCCATCTCAGATAGATATTGTTTTCTTCCTTACAGCTCACAACAGACTCAGACTTTTAATGACTGGTTTAAAAAAAACAAAAGTCGAGGTTTGTTCTCAAAAAAGGGTGGGTGGAAGGGGTATTATGAATACAATTCTATAGCGAACCAGAAGCTGGAACTGATTTTTTAGCCCAGTGGTAAGCAACCTCAGGACCTTCAGATGTTGAGGACCACAATTTCCAACATACCCAAACACATGTCCTGAAAGTAATAGTGAATGTTATGAAAATCCATCAAAGGGGAAAGGTAAAAAGAAATTGTTTGAGACCTCTAAAAGCCTAGAGGAATAGTAGTGGAGAAGAAGCAGAGGGTAATGGTGAGGATGACCTAATGACTGATGATGATGATGTAAATCTAGAAAATATCCCTCCAGCATTCTCCTCTTCTTCAGATACAGACATAGCTGAGTGAGAGAAATGATGATATGGCCAGAAAGTTAGCTGAAAGGCAAAGGCTTAATCTTCCACCACTGAAAATGAACACTATGCCTATCTATAAACTGTTTGAGAAAACAATTGGTAAGTCTGACCCTGGGCAAGCAAAGATGGCAAAAAATATGTATTCATCCAGTCAGTCATCATAAGTATCATCACCACTTTCAAGTTCAATTCCCACTCAGTCACACACACTATTTGTGTTGAGTAACCAGCAACACAGGTTATCGGCATCAGAAGCCTTAGTTTTGATGAGTGCCTCTGCTGCTCTTGGAAGTGAAGCAAATGTGACATCTAGTAGAAGTACAATTTTAGCAACATATAGCCGTAGTAGTAGTAATAGTAGTAGCAGCCTCTTAGGAAGCCCACAATCTATGAAGTCCACATTAGGAGATTCTTCAATCAGGATCCAAAAGCTAAACACGTTGCTATCTGTTGTCCATGTAAGAAGTATGTGAGGAAGGGGAAAGCAGGCTTACACCTAGGCACCTCCTCAATGAGTTCCCACCTGAAGCGCAACCACAGATCTGACTGAGAGACACACGATCAATAAGTCAGAGGTGCAACAACTAGCAGCAGCAGAAGTACTCCTAAACATTCCCAGGACCCTGGGGTACATAATAAAAGTGCTGTTGATGTGTCAGAGCATGCCTAGATTTTCTACTCCTGCTGCAGAGGCTTATGACTCAGAGTTTGTTTTTGGAGATGACGAGCGTCATAGGGTGGTCAGACATACCACCAGCCCAACCTCCACAAGTCATGCCTTTAAAGCAATAAAGTTACACAGTTCTTCTACTATGTACCGCCATCCCACACTTACTAAGATCTTAGAAAGAAGTTAAAACCTGCACAAACATAATGCAAAATGTTGGCGGTTGACATGCTGCCCTATTTTTTAATTGAAAACAGAGGCTTTAAAGAGCTGATATCATGTGTTGCATCCTGCTGGAATATCCCAAGCCACGGTTATTTTTTAAGGGTGTTGTGGATAAAGGACAAAGGCGCTCAGCCTGCTCACAATTTTTTTTTAAGGCATATGTTGCTCTAGGACTCACAACTTTTACTTTTAGCTATTTATTTCTCCACTTCAGCCCTCACAAGAAGTCATAATGTGACAGGAAATCATGCAGTTATAGAAAACCTAGGCAAAATATGGCAAAGTTCTTGCTGAAAATGCATTGCCAGTGGCGAAAAGGAGAACATTTTATGTATTGTCTGTGTTTCTAAATTTCGAGAAAAAAGCAGAAAATCACTTTCTTTTTCACAAAAAGTCCTGCAGGAAATTTCTCTGACTTTTTTGCCCATCCCTACTTTTGAGTTTGCTGTGAATTGGCTTGTGAACCTTGCAGCGACCTTCTTAACCCTTTGAGTGCCATATGGGTGAGCAAGGCATTGTGGAGCAATGCGTTGATCACCCCTCTGGCACTCAAAGAGTTAAATTAACACTAAAACCTCCTAATAATAACCTCTGCTTTCTTTTAATGTAGGCGGAAAATAAAAATGACCACCTGAAACAAATCTGCATGGATTTGTTCTCGAAAAATGTAGAGATTTGGGACTTGGACGGTGGTGTCTCAATTCACTATTATGGACATGGGACTGAGGATGTTTTGATCCCTCCAGTTTGGGGGGTTTCTGAGTAGCCACTTGGGTATCCTGTTTGTTTTTTCCATGTTTAACCCTTTGAGTGCCAGAGGGGTACGCAATGCATTGCAAAGCAATGCATTGCGTACCCCTCTGACACTCAAAGGGTTAATCAAGAAACAAGGAACAAGTTTACATATTAAAAATATGTCAAGTGATTGAGATCGATAATTTCCCATGCTGTTGCTATTACTGCCTGTGAAAAGCTGAGACTTGCAGACACAAGCTTTCCATAGATGGAAAAAGCAACAGCGCCACCTAGCAGCAAAACATCTTCAACTCAAGCTATCAGACAATGCTAAGTTAACACTGTAATAATGTTTGCAACGAGCATCACTTAGCACTGGATGTAACCATGTTCTAGTCAATAGGAAAAGTCCTACAACATATGTATTTTCATAACTAGGTTTTGCTGTTCCTTTAACATATTATAATTTAACCCCTTGGGTGCTAGAGGTGTCTCCAGTGCATTGATTACCAATGCATTAGAAACAACTATAGCTTCCAATGGGTTAAACTGCACATTTAACCACTCCAGCATATTTCACAGAAAAAATGTGTTTAAAACAAATCTTATGTCCAGTGTCCTCTACTGACCTGCTTCATTGTATGTCCTGGCAAACGTGTCCTCCTCTAAGAGGGAACATGAATCTCATTTTGTATTCAGAGTATTAAAAAGTATTGCTGTTTTCTTTAAAACAAAAGTGTTACATTGTGTAAGATAGGATGACAGTTTGTTTTGCAAAATAAAAATACAAAGCAGGTTTACTAGCTAGGAAAATAAAGTTGTAAAACAAAACACTGTCAAGGAGAATATTTTACAGATTTGCAGTCTCCAACACAGTACGCCTCCCAGACATTCAGTAGACTGTATTGTGTAGGCAGTTGCTGCTCTGTGAAATAATACAGGCTGAGGTGTATACCATTATCATGGATATTATGTTTTTTTGTTTCTGTAGGTGAAATGACTTGCATAGTCAGATTGCATTAATTTATCCCCACTGAAATTGTTGTTTTTCGATGTGAGATTACCTTCGTTTTACTACTGAATATAAGAATTGGAAATCACATCTTGCTATTCATTTTAAATACATTTTACAGTGCTCCTTGCAGGGGCATTGCTAGGTCTTGGCTGAGGATTCTAATGAGTCCCCTTGTCTCATCATGAGTTGCGGCTTGGGTCACATAATGGCGCTAACCTTTCTACTCATAATGGTTTGTTTGATTTGCACAGCGCACCGTTAATACATTAGGCTGACTCAAGCCCAGGTCTTTAACTCTTTGAGTGACAGAGGGTTTGTGTGAGGAATTGCATTGTACCCCTCTGGCACTCAAAGGGTTAAGGAATCTATCAGTTCCCTTGGAGTCAATGTATACGGGATTCAACTGTAAATCAAAAGCTGGAATCTATTTTCTAGCAGTGTGTGCAATTCAATGAGAAGCAAAATGGTGAGCCAACCTTCTAGTATTCATAGGGTTAAAAATTGGGTTTGTAACCCCTTCAATGCTAGATAAGTCTACAACATATTATGAAGCAATGTTTTGGAGACCTCGCTAACATTCAAGCACTTAACCTTTTGAGTGCAATTCAAAGGTTTAAAAGCCCATTTAACCCCTTAAGGACCAGGCTGGGCGCACACGCGGCTGGCACTTAAGGACCACAGAGCATTATTTTTCCTGATCTGGTTCAGGGCTCCCCGAATTACATGAAGTTGCACAGGGAGCCCTGAAATCCATGATGTGTCAGGATCATGACGGCCCTTTAGGGAGGTTTTCTCATGACAGTCCTGGCACCTCATGTGTCCTTAAGGGGTTAAATTCATGGGGAAAAAACGTAGGCTGGCAGAGTGCATGGGCCTACTTAAAGGGATAGTAATGTTTCAAAATAAAAGCAGTTCCAATTAATCTTCATAGTAATTTCAAAACTGTCAGATTTGTAGTTCAAGAGTAATTCAATGATAAAGTATCTCCCTTCCGCACCTTTTACCTAGTATAACATTGCTCACCTCAGCACAGCAAGTCTGTCCAGATGGATCACAGAGAGGGACAATCTTCAATTAGAATAAGGCACCCCTACACACTGTCTGGAATTCCCGGGGCACCCCTAACTTCTCAACAGTCCTTTAACAGCGTGTAATGAATATCAAATGTGCCACTGATGCCCCAGAGGTGTACACAGGGGCATCAGATGAGCCACTATGATGCCAAATGTTCCTCTCAGACTCAGAATGAACCTCCAGAAAGGGGTAAGATGAGTGAGTAAATTTGGGCACTGGATGGTCTCATCTGATGCCCCAATATACACCTCTGGGGTATTATAGGGGCACTGGGCTACTAATGTCCTATATATGGGCATCATTGGGGCACAGTTAGTATTGTTCTTTGGCCATTTGAAGGGGGCAGAAGGGGCAATTAAATAGCACATTAGTAGTCCAGTGCCCCTATAATGCTCCAGAGGTGTACATTAGGGCATCAGATGAGACCATCCAGTGCCCAAATTTACTCACCTATCTTACCTCTTTCTGAAGGGCCATTCTGAGTCTGAGGGGTATATTTGGGCACCAGAGTGGCTCATCTGATGCCACTGTGAACACTTCTGGGGCATTAGTGGCACATCAGAATCAGTAGGTTACCAATCTGCTACTCAAGGAAATTAGAGGGGGCACCGACGGTCCCAGATGGTGCCCTTATGATTGACTGGAGTAAATTTGGTCACATCTGATGCCCCCCAATGTACATCAATGGGGTACAGTTTGTACTGCACATTGGCAATTTTAGTGAGGGCGACACAGTGAGGGGGACACAAGGGTCACCTATGGGGATTAATAATAAATAAATGTATTCACCTTACCAGTAAAGTAACATGGACACTGGCTGTTTTAGTGCAATCCGTCTTCTCTTTACTGCAGCTGAGCATAAACTCACATACACACACACCCCTTTCTCACACTGTCCCTCGATGGTGTGTGTGTGTGTGCGTGTGTGTATATGACAGGCTGAGACTTGCCACCAGTAAAAAGAGAGGCGGGATTGTGATATCCTATCACCGTTGTCCTGCCTCCATCCAACTGGCCAATCAGGACGCTTCTCCGGCACAAGCACTGGATGGGCTTTGTCTTCCTTGATGGGCTCACCAGCCATGGAAAAGAAAGCATCGGCGGTGCTCCATCTTAAATAAAAGTTATACAGTGGTACCCTAAACAAGCACAACTGAAAAAATTCCGTGGCACCCCAGAAGGGTGTCCGCGGCAACTGCGGCACCCCGGTTAAGAAACACTGGAATAAGGGTAAAACCTGACAAACCTGTCAGGTGGGGGCAGGGTTTTCATTGTTCTCACACTAAGAAGATTGTGCCTTGCTGTTCTCTGTCTGGTCTTAAGACCAGATTCCACATCTGAGGGGAGGTGGTTTACATTAGGTAAAAGGGAGGGGAGGGGGATATTTTATCATTTAATTACTCTTGAACTACAACTCTGACAGTACTGAAATAGCACTCTCCATGGCTCAAATACTATAAAGATTAATTGGAGCTGCTTTTATTTTGAAATATTAATATCCCTTTAACCCTTTAAAGACTAGAGTGGTATGCATAGCATTGCAAATCAATGCATTTTCTTACCCTCTGGTCCTGAAAGGATTAATTTAAATATCATATACTAGCTGAAATCTGTCAAATGTAGTTATTTTATGTTAGATCGCTAAAATATAATCTTCAACTTGTATTTTTTAATATATTCATATATAGGCACAGCACATTTTAATTGTGTGTGCAGAAATATTGTGATAATGGCATACCTGGGCACGTTCTGTTATGACTCCTCTAGTGCCACTGGGGGATATAATTGATGTGAATCACATAAAAAGGGGTGGTGCTTACCTGTGAGTGGGGGTGGTCCTTACAAAATCATCACAGAAGCAGGAGGAATCATTTGGGGAAGGAGGATAAGTAGGCAGGGAGTGGGAGGAACAGGGTGGGAAGGAGTCGAAGTGGGAGGAACAGGATGGAAAGAAGAGAAGTGGGAGGAACATGATGGGAAGGAGGAGAAATGGGAGGGAAGTGGGAAGAACAGGATGGAAGGAGGAGAGGCAGGATGAACATGATGGGAAGGAGGAGAAGTGGGAGGGAAGTGGGAGGAACAGGATGGAAGGAGGAGAAGTGGGAGGAACATGATGGGAAGGAGGAGAAGTGGGAGGGAAGTGGGAGGAACAGGATGGAAGGAGGAAAGGCAGGAGGAACATGATGGGAAGGAGGAGAAGTGGAAGGGAAGTGGAAGGAACAGGGAGGGAAGGAGGAGAAGTGGGCAGAGTTTTAGTAGAAACTTCCACACCCCGAGAACCAGTCTCTGCCCCGGAGATCCGGTAATACAGTGTCAAAACCGGAGTGTCCATGGCAAATCCAGAGATCTCCCAGATATGGTTAAAGGACAGAGATCAGCATCAACTGTTCTTCTATTTGGAAGACTGTTACCTTATCTCAGTCCATTTAAAGACAATGCAGAACAATCACTTCTTATTACCTATCAAGATAGGTACATTAATGAAAGCTTTGAAAAAAGTAGAAATGGGAGCCCCCACAGAGCGTACATAAGGACACATTTTAAACCTCATAAAACAAATAGAGATGTTTCACAATGGCTAGAACAGAGTGCAGGATATTTAATTGTATATATCGTCAGATCATTTTTAGGTGTTCCTGTTCCTTTAAGATTGCCATGTGCATTGAGCAGAATTTGAGGTCCAGTGGTCCTGGTTATATCTGCCTCAATGGATATGACATCCAGGACTAACTGAAGATGTTATCTATTGAACAAAGGCAAACGTCACAAGGGTCATTGGCATTTTCTGCCTACAGTAAGTAATGTTGGGGGCTAGTATTAGTAGGTGTTAGTTCTCCTTTAAAATAATGTTGGAGTCTGCTCTGGCAGATTGGCTACTTTACATAAAGTACGAGCTGAATATTCTCTACATGATGTGTGAATGTTTTACACGCTATTGGCTTTGGAATGACTACTGCATCTACAGGCCTCAGATTGTATTCTGTACTGTTAAAGCTGCCAAGATAAACCATGCAGAAAAGTAACATGGATTTCTGTTTAAAATTAGTGGACGGATTGCAGTTGTCGAACATTCTTCTTGATGGAATATACAAAGAACTGGCCATCTGGAGGGCACCGAGAGAAAAGGACCCAGTAGTATAAGAAGTGGCTCAGTAAGGTAATTTTTTTGGTACTTTGGCTCAGATTCATAAACCTAAATAGGAACAATTCTGGAGTAAACCAACTGCACCATAGGCAGACCTGTGAATTTTCCAGATTTGCCCTGGATACTCAGTTTTTTACAGTGAATTACCAGGTCTCCGGGGGCATGCACACTGATTCTCCAGATGTGGGGAATTTCACATGATACTCTGCCCACTTCTGCTCCTTCCCAGCATGTTCCTCTCATGTCCTTCCCACTTCTCCTCCTTCCCTACCTATTTCCTCCCACTTCCTGCCCACTGTTATTGTGACATGTCCATTAAGCCCCTCCCCTACTCACTAGTAAGCCCGGCCCCTTTTTTTATCCCCCTGTGGCACCACAGGAACCCCCTCCAGGGACTCTTGAAGACAATGTTCCCAGATATGACCACAGGGGACAAATAAATATCCCTGTTAAATAAAATTGGGCTTTTAACCCCTTGAATGCTAGAGAGGTTTTCAATGCCTTGCAAAGCAAGGCACTGGATCCCTCTCTAAAATCCAAGTGATTAAAATTTGCTATTCAAGTGCATGGGAATTCAGGAATTTTTGTGTGTCCTCTCTGGTTCAATTGGTTTATTCCAAAATAACTCAATTATTTTATAAATATGGGCCATAGATTCCTCTTGTGTTTTGGATTATTTGTTACGAAATCAGTTTACGTCACTGAGTAACTAATCTTAAAAAAGCAGTAAAGTTTTTTAACAAATATGTATGTGTTACGCGGCTTTTCCTGCTGAGTAAAACAAATATACCCCTCATTGCTAGGAGTTTTATTTTATTTTTCTTTCAAAAATGATCTCAGCCCAAATGTATTTTTAATCAACCTGTCAGCAACAGCACCAACTGTTGCCCAAAAGGCAACCTTGTTTTATATTTCATTGTACTGGAGAACTGGTGCGGGGGGCGGGGTTATGCATTAAGGTGTGATAAAGAGGTGATAAAGTGGAGATGACTTCTCCAGTGATATCACTTCTCCAGTTCCTATTTTATTCTATGGAGTCAATGCATTAACCCTTTGAATGCCAGAGGGGTACACAACACATTGCATAGCAATGCATTGTGTACCCCTCTGGCACTCAAAGGGTTAAGGTTTTTCCAACTTTGGAGAAATCTTAGTGCACAGACTCTGTAGAATAACATAGGAACTGGAGAAGTGATATCACCGGAGAAGTGATCTCCACTTTATCACGTCTTAGTGCATAACCCCCCATGAGTCACAGGCTGCAGTTCTCTATAGTAAGTGAAAGGAACAGCACTATAATAGAAAACTGCAGTTTAAATAAAAAATGAGCTTTAACTTTCTAATGAAAAAATTCCCAGTCAATTGATTACCTTTGGTTTACTCAGCAGAATCATATTGTAGTATATGTATATATATATATATATATATATATATATATATATATATATCAAAAAGCATCTGACAGTGGCACACACAACAGCAAAAATAATAAATTGATGGTGCACGTCCCATACAATTTTATATATATATATAAATATAATTTATATATATATATATATATATATATATATATATATATAGCTTAGAGTCTGTCCTTCTGTCTGTCTGCCCCATTAACCAAAGAGAGTTTTTATTTGTCCCCTATGGAGAAGATGTTTTAGCCCAAATTTGCTCCAGCTCTTCTTACTGCATCCAAAAATGAATTGTCAACGTTCCCTCTAACTCACAGGAATACAAAATGATATTGAAAACACAATATAATATAGTCTGTAACCCACAAACTAATTCTGATAACACTATATAATATACAGATAGGCAGAATCAATGGCGTAACTGTAGGGGTCGCACCCGCAACCGGGCCCGTCACTCCAGGGGGCCCGGCCGCCCCCTGCGACCCCTCTGCCTTGCTCCCTCGATCTCCGTCTGGCACTGTAGTAATGCAGAGCGCTGGGAGATGACATCATCTCCCAGCGCTCTGCATTACTGAAGAGGACCGTGCGGGAGATCAACACACCTCTCCGGGCTCCTGCCACTCCAGGGAGGTAGGAGATGGGGGCATTTTGGAGAGGGCCAATGTAGCCGAGAGGGGCGAATGTGGTCCGGGGGGGGGGGGCATGGCGCTTCTTGCACCAGGGCCAGGAGGCTTCTTGTTACGCCTCTGGGCAGAATAGGTAACTGCCTAGAGTTTAAAATGTTGAGGGACACCTAAGCAGTGCTGGCCACACTCACATTCTGAATTGTGGTATGGTCAGATGAATCTCAATGTCCCTGCACCAGTTTTATACCCATTTACAAGCTATTGTTTAACCCCTTTGAGGCTAGAGAGATCTCCAACACATTGTGAAGCAATGCTTTGGAGATCATTCTAGCAAACAAAGGGTCACAGCCTTTTTTGGCATTGCTTGTTATAGGCCAGTGGTATTTTCTGTGCCAGGAAGTAATAGATGGACATGGGGCCATGTGAGGAATGGGGTTGTGGTCATGGGTGTAGCTAAGGGCACCTACAGTGTTTTGCCTGGATGTAGATGTACTTACATGTTGTCTTTTCCCCATGGTCATGTGGCTGTCCAATCTCATTTCTCTGGTAGAGGGACATATAAGTATAAGGCAGATATACACAGCATCTATTACCCGCTGTTTACTAATATAAATAGGGAATCAGACATAAGGCTCCAATGTCGCAGTGTAATCCCTTCTATATTATGCCATTTCTTTCTCAAATTGACTTCTCTCTGCACGATGTTAGGCACAGCTCTGGGTGGTTCTTTCTCAGTGCTGTATCTATCTTTGCTGGCCATAAACTTTTAGATCCCCCAACTGTTCAGAGGCGGTATTTATCTGTACGAATAAATACAAAGGTAATACAGATAACAAGGAATGGGTCCTCCCCGCATATACTCCAAGTAATTCACTAAATATTACAGATGTTTGTTATACGCCACGATACTCCATCCTCCATTACATAGACGCCTTCTGTACTCTACAGTTCCTCCGGTTCTAATAGATCTTCACTCTTCCGTACATATTTGCCTTTTCATACTCCTCTCACCAGTTCTTACAATGGCATATCTATATAGCAAGGGAGTCAATGATGCAGACCTACAGAGCAAATCCTCGTGCACATTATTCTAGCTGTTTTCTCTCTAGTTGTGTTCATAGCGGCATATCATTAAAACTGCATGATAACAGTTGTCAAGTTCTGGGGACCCTGATAAATCTCTATGACTCTCCTAACATGTCCTATCATCCAGTCCAACAGATTCCATTCATATACAACTAAATAGAGTGTTGATAAATGAAGATCATAACATGCACATCATCTATTAAGACTATGTACATATATTTCAAGTTATACAAACACAAAAGTGGAATACTCTGAGTCTGGATCTCCAACTAAGAGTTGTCATGGTATTCCAATTGGTTATCCTCATGGAAGACAACACTACTGATGTTTCCCATCCAATACCAGAGAAAGAAAATCTGTAGCTCTACCCAACATGTTTTGTGCTGTCGGCACTTTCAAAGGGGTTACGAGCCGTTGTTACAATAGTGCTTTCTATGCCTTCATCCCATAAAAACAATTATCAAAAAAAGTAATACATTTCCTAAAACATCTATACTAAAATATAATAAAATTATTCATCTTGAATAGAACAGTTATGATTAATATTTTTGCATTAAGACCTTTAAAGGGATAGTAATGTTTCATAATAAAAGCAGCTCTAATTAATCGTCATAGTATTTGGACTTTGGAGAGTGTTATTTCAATTCTGTCAGAGTTGTAGTTCAAGAGTAATTCAATGACAAAGTGTCCCCCTCCCGCCCCTTTTACTGATGTAACACTGTTCAGCCAGATCAGAAGGGAGGTGCCAAGGTAGACTGCAGAGAGGGACAATCTTCAATTAAGATAAGGGAAAAACCTGAAAAGCTTGTCAAGGGGGGCAGGGCTTTCATTGTTTTCTCTGTAAGAAGATTGTCCCCTTCTGTTATCTGTCTGGTCTTACAACCAGATTCCCCATCTGAGAAGAGTTGGCTTACACTAGGTAAAAGGGGCGGGAGGGGAAACTTTGCTTGTGAATATCTCTTAAACCATAAAGGTTTGAGAGATAAGACTTATATCGTTCTTCATATTTTTAATGCCTACAAAATAAAATAAAGTTAAAAGAAGTATTACTATCCCTTTAAGTTTCAATGTAACATTAAGATTCCTAATGGTCCTTCTAATATACTGTTTTCCACAAGTAGCTTCTAAAAGATACACAGCATTCTTTATCTTGACTCCAATAAAATCATCTATTGCATACATCTTACCAATACTGTTCAATTTAAGAGATTTTATATTTCTATCTGTTCTTTGCACATCTGTACTATATTTGTACTTCCCTTTGACAGAGATAAGGCTGGACAACCAGGTGACAGTGGTAACATTGAACTGAGATAGCGCTGTAAATACAAGAACCACATTCCGGATGTATTTTTGGACATCCTATTTGGGGGTTGTAGCCTATATACCATCTCAATATTTGTTTATTTGTCATAGACTATATTATATTTTGTTTTCAATATCAGTTTGTATCATTCTAAGTGAGTTAGAGGGAGCACTGACAGTTAATTTTGTATTCCCACTACTGTATAATCAGTGATCAATGATCAGTGTTTATGCTACTGTATAATGATAGAGCAATGAAGATCTATCCATACTCAAATACCCAAATAACCTATCTCCCAATCTATATGCTGATAAGAGTATACAGATTAGGAGATTGTTTGAGAATGGATAGATCTCCATTGATTGCAAATCTTTTTGCTCATATATTTCTTAGCACATCAGCTTTAATGCTAAAAAGCAAACTAGTCTTCTAGTTTTCATGCTGGTTCGTTTCCTAATATTGGTTTGGGAACTGGTAATTGGTACTTATTTTTTTACATTTCCCATTGATTTTATCTAAAGATGAGCGAGCACCCCGATGCTCGGGTGCTCGGGTGCTCTGACCGAGCACCCCCTGATGCTCGAGTGCTCGGCCGAGCACCCGAGCCCCATTCAAATGAATGGGAGCACTCGAGCATTAAACCAGGCACCCCCTGCTCTGATGAGCGGAGGGTGCCTGGTCAATGTCCCCCTTCATCTCCGCTATGCCCCTCTTCCACAATGTCCCCCTTCATCTCCTATGCCATAGCGGAGATGAAGGGGGACATTGTGGAAGAGGGGCATAGCGGAGATGAAGGGGGACATTGTGGAAGAGGGGCATAGACTCTATGCCCCTCTTCCACAATGTCCCCCTTCATCTCCGCTATGCCCCTCTTCCACAATGTCCCCCTTCATCTCCTCTATGGCATAGGAGATGAAGGGGGACATTGTGGAAGAGGGGCATAGCGGAGATGAAGGGGCACATTGTGGAAGACGGGCATAGCGGAGATGAAGGGGGACATTGTGGAAGAGGGGCATAGAGTCTATGCCCCTCTTCCATAATGTCCCCCTTCATCTCCGCAATGCCCCCTTCATCTCCGCAATGCCCCCGTACCTCCATTCCCTGGTGGTCCAGCGGAGCGTCTTCGGATCTGTGCCTCTTCCGGCACAGATCCTCTTCACCCGAGCATGTCGGGCGAGCACATGGCGGTACTCGTACGAGTACCGCCATGTGCAGAGCAGAGCGATGCTCGAGCCGATCCGAGCATCGGCCGAGCACGCTCGCTCAACACTAATTTTATCCTCTTGTAGGCAAGGGAGGTCTCCAGTGCATTCCTTAGGAATCCTTTGAAGACCTCTTTATCAACTAAGAGGCTAATTGACTGTGAAATTCCTCAGCACTTTGATGTTACTGTAGCATGTTATGATTGAATATTTTATACTTATACTGCAAGTCCACTTTTCATGACTTACACAAAGATGCCATATATATATATATATATATATATATATATATATATATATATATATATATATATATATATATATATATATATAAAATATGAATCGTGAGAGTGGCATTTCTCTTTTTTTGGTGTTTTGTTTCATGTTACTGATCTAAGAATGTTCTGGAATGAAGAAAAGCCAAAGTGTCCAAATATAAAATTGTCAGTGACAAATATAACTTCAAATGTAGCAACCTTTAAAATGATATCAAAACATCTACAAAACGCTTTCCAGAATTAGATGTTCTTAAATTAAAAGAATGTCCAGGGATATCTGGTCTGACTTTCATCAGGCGGCTCTGCAGCAGAGCCGCAATTGCATTAGTGAAAAATAATTATTTCACTGAAACAGTCTTCTACGTGTGCTTGCAAAACAAGCACATGTAGAAGACCGTTTCAGTGAAATAATTATTTTTCACTAATGTGATCTCGGCTCTGCTGCAGAGCCGCAAGCCTGTCGTACGACAGACTTCCCCTGCAGTCAGTACAACGCTGACTTCAGGGAAGGGGGAGGGAGGGGGGAACTTTGCGTTCGGTTATCTCTCAAACCATAAAGGTTTGAGAGATGAACCTGGGGGCTATTAAATTATTTTGCAAATAATAATAGTAATAAAGTATTACTATCCCTTTAAATTGCTCTTTTCAAAAAGTGTGGACTTAAAAGTTGTTGTTTTTTTTATAGGTAAAGGTAAAGGTATAGGTAGTTATTTTTTACATTCACATACATTTTGTGACCCCCCAAATAAACAGTTTTCTTAATACTTTTTTAAACATAAAATATACATAATGTACATTATTAAAGGACAATGATACTCTAGTAATAGGTGGTTCAACATGGACTTACACTGCAATAATGTATATCTATTTCCTATCTGTTGGAACTGATCTCTAATTTAGTCTAAAACAACTGAACACAGGCATGTTACCGGTACCATAATGAAAAATATATAAATGTGATATCACTAGAAAAATATAAAAAAATGAAATAATGTGGAAAATGATGAGCAATTAAAAAACTGTTAAGCTCAAAATTAGTGTAGCTCTATTAGTCCTCAGGCAGGATCCCCTTTAAATTGAGTGGTGTAAATTTGCACCAACCTATATAGGTACCAGTCAGGTCCAACTGCTACACATCTGGAGGATGTCTGCGCTCTTAGGATCACTTTCAGTGGATAAGAAGGAATATCCCGGAGCTTCTTAAACTCTTCCGTCTGACGATATCAAAGCAAGCAGAGCTAAGAGACCCACAATAACATGTGTGTGTAAGAATGTTCTCCTCCAGCAAAAAAATAAAAACAAAAAAATCAAAAAGTAAATGAATAACAAATAATATCATTTTTATTTAAATATGAAACAAAAATTATAAAATACAACCTGAAAAATATGAAACATTAAGCCCTCAAGTGACAGAGAGGCACCCAAAGGGTCAGTACACAATAAAATTAAAAAAGGAAATAAAAAAATATATAAATGGATAAATATAAATATGAAAATCAAAAATCTAATATAAATATTGAATATAAAATATATAACCCCACCCAACAAAAAATACAAAATACATAAAAATAGAATAAAGTAAATATAAATATATGGGAATATATAATACCCTTAAGTGTATAATGCCCAGCATATATGCTAACGAAAAAAGTATTATATTATTCCAAAGTGCAGGAGGCACTTACACCCAATAGCACTTACTCCTTCTGTGTCATACCTACCTTCCTCTAGACTGTAAGCTCTCACCAGCAGGGGGCCCTCTGATCTTTCTGTTCTCCACATTTGATTGTACTAATTAATACCTCTGTACGTCCATTCCCTATTGTACAGCGCTATGGAATTTGTTGGCGCTATATAAATAAAGATTAATAATAATAATAATAATAATAATAATAATAAAGAGAGTCTAATTCTCCTACACCTCAAATGAAAGGATATACATCCAGATTCTCATTTTGACCATATGAGATCAAAGAATTACACTTATAAATCCAATAAGACTCCTTCTGGCACATTTTATCAAATCTCAGATATTACAATTGATATGCCTCTTATTATTGTCATCTTCAATAAATGTTGTTTTGTTAGCTATGTATTTACATATCATGCATCATCTCAGTCCACATCCAAAAATACCTCTCACATCTAGGAAACTTCTTTCCCCTCTCTAAATTCTGCTAAACCTGGTTGATCTCACATGGTCATAAAGAGATATTTATGTATATACATAAACTGACCACATATTGACCCCGCATAACATTACTAATATAGCGATAGGCAAAGGAATATATACTGAATGAATCCGTGTTATTGACGTAATCCAGCTTCATCTGCAGGCATCCAGCAGACAACAGCGCAGACATTTTAGAGGAAAGTTACCTCTGAGTCTGGGATGTCTGTCCCATGCACTGCCTGGACTGGTGATGATGTTCGTTGGTTACCTTAAGGTAACAGAAGTTTCTGCCTGCACAGGTGTACAGATCATCTCTTGTAAGCTCTGTGCCCTGAATGCCCGCAGAAGAAGCTGGATTACTTCAATAACGTTATGACTTCAATAAGATGTAAACGATACTAATTGTACAAATTGCAAATTGTGCAAAAGGAGTTTCTCTAACTGTTCAGATATTAAGCCATATAAGGTAAAACAGTTTATCAGTTGTACAATGAGTTTTGTAATATATATATATATATATATATATATATGTGTGTGTGTGTGTGTATGTGTGTGTGTTACTTTGCGGGTGTGATCCAACAGTAAGTAGGTAGCAGGACCCCTAGACTAATAAGGAGCCGTATCGGTGAACACAAGAGATATTCACAATCAGGCGTGGAGTAAATAGACATTTTTGGAATGTCAAAAAGGAGGATTAAAATCTTTTAGTGTTATGGGGAATAGAGACATAGAGATATTCAGGATAGAGTCACGTCTTTATGTAAGTATGAATCCTTCTGAATATATATAGTTTGGATACTATGCATCCTAATGGTTTGAATGATAAACTGGAAATGAATATCGATATGTGTAATTAATTAAATAGGAGCTATATATATAATTTTTCATTTTCTGAAATATATCTAAAATCCTTATGTAAGTGGGAATTTATAGTTAATGTCAGCTAAAGATTTGTATTATTATCATTTCTTTAAGTTTGAGAAATGTTATTTGTATATATGGGGAAATATAAATGGCATAATTTTTTTTTAAATACGGGTTGATGCTATTTAATTATGTATGTGTACTTTATTTTCTATAATTTTTTACAAATGTTGTTTTTGACACTTTGGGGGACTGGGTGGGCATGTCACTTTTAGCAGTATCCAAGGGGACCCATGAATTCTGTGATTTACTGTGAGGCCTTACATTCATTGGATGGTGGCTTCTGGCATCATCACACATGTCCTCTGCCAGCCAATAAGACAAGAATAGCTTCAGTGGGACCCTTTTCTTCATTAATCCTTTGACCACCAGAAAAGTGTCCAATGCATTGCATCCCTTTGGCACTAAGCAGGTTATCTGTTAGCATATGAGTCATGAATCCTGATGCAGCAGCTCCATGGTGCCGGAATCAAACTGTTTTTCCTTTCATTCTTTCCTCATCATACAAAGATTTTATGAGATCCTGAGTGTTCTGGGTGTCTCAGCCTCAGATTTTTGCCCCAGGACCAAGCATGTTTTAGTTTCTCCCCTGATGTGGGGTATCTCCTGACCTCACCCGGCTCTTGTTTTAACCCTTCGCAAAGCAATGTGCTTTTTGCATCATAGGGGTTAAACAAGTATCAAATACACTAATACTTGGCACTGGTTTTGTCCCAGACTTTCCTGTAATGTTCATGGCTGTGTTTGGAATGACTGTAGCAATCCAGGAAATGAGACAGACAATGGATTTAATTAACTAATCCACTCCAGCGTAGAGTAACTGCTTTAGTGAAGCTGTAATAATATTTGTGCTGGTCAGTTAGTTTCCCAAGTGTAGCACGTATGATGAAGATTAGATCTGGTTATACAGACCAGTACTGTGTCTGTACTAGACAACTGCAAAGACAGAAAATCCATCCTCATCCACCACTGGTGGACACAGGGCAAGGAATGAAATAGAGGACCCTTTAACCCCTTGGATGCTGGAGAGGTATGTAACTCATTGAAAAACAATGCATTGCAGACCTCTCCAGCATCCAAAGGGTTAAATAATTACTACACTTGGTTTCTCATTGTGCTAAAATTGAATTCTCCACTTTATAAAATTTAAAGGGATCCTATCACGGGAAAACAACTTTGTTGATTTTGAAACAGTTTTTAAAACCACTTATATGTTGTATTAGCCATTTTTATTTAGATATCTAATTTTTAACTCCTTAAGGACCTGCGCTCATGCACGTGGCCAGCACTTAAGGACCACGGACCATTTTTTTTTTTACGATCCGATTGAGGGATCCCTGAACGGTGTGCATCTGCGCAGGGAACCCATGACGTCCATGTACAGCATGGTTCTTTATTGCACATTGACCCATGACGTACATGGAGGTCTTTGGACTTTAAGGGGTTAAGTTACTTAGATTTATAGATTATGCTAATTAAGTCATGCCTTGCAAACACTTCCTGGCCTAGATCTAGTTTGCATGGGCAACTTGGGCAATAACAAGCTGCACAGAAAATATATCATTGTTTTCAAAGGGATTGTTCAAGTTGGACTTTCAGAGGTAATATCATTGTCAGCGGCAACCTTGCATTGCTGCAACATCTTGCAACAGTCAGTCAAGAATTCCCCACAAGAAACTAAGAAGGGGAATCATGTCTGGGCTGAGGGGTCTAAGTAAGGCCCCTTGTTATTGGCTGGGGAAAAGAAGTTGAGGGGAGGGAATGGGAGGGACAGCTATAAATATGCTTGTCTTACCAGTCAATTCCTCTTCTGGATCCAGTGGAAATCTGCCCGCCCATCCCTCCCTATTTGTCTAGGGGCTTTTGGGTGGGGGTTCCTCACTGATCAGGCCGTAAAAGCACCTGTGGGGGTTTGGTTCTTGTGACAGCTGTTGGCGCTTTGGGCCCTTGCCAAGGGGTACAATGGTAAACAATTGTGTGGTAATGTTAGGCCAGCGGCCTAGGTAAACACCCGGACCACGGTTGCGGGTTCTGGCCATCACCCCCCATTGAGCTGCACAGACCAGCTAATGGGGTGTGGTGCGGTAGAGTTTAAAAGGGGCTGAGTTTTAAGCTCAGTAGGGGTGGGGACATAGGATTATGTCCCAGATTCTTGGCAAGGGTTCATAAGCTGGTTGTTGTATGGAGGTTGTTAATTCAATAAAGCTGTGGCCTGTTTTACATCCATATTATGGTCTGTGTGTCTTACTTGGATCGTTACCACATGCCTAAGACATGTGAACAAAGCTTAAGCTCTCCGTTATCCCCCCAACTCATTGACACTGCTCAGCAATTTATTGCCCACCTCCACTACCACAGAAGGGGTTAAGTGGCAGTGAATTGTTGAGGTAATGTAGGACTAAGGCAGGAAGTGCCTGTACAGCGTGCCTTTATTAGCATTAACCCTTTGAGTGCCAGTGGGGTACACAAGGCATTGCAAAGCAATGCATTGCAAACTACTCTGTCACTCCAAGGGTTATAGAAATAGACCCATATTTATAAAAACAAACTGGAGTTATTCTTGAGTAAACCAACTGCACCATAGGGGACAAATAAAGAGTCCTGTTAAATTAATTGGACTTTTAACCCCTTGAATGCCAGAGAACTTACCAATGCATTGCTTTTGCAATGCATTGGAGCTCTCACTTACATTTAAAGGAATAAAAAGCTCTATTCAAGTGAATGGGGATTTAGGAATTTATGGGAATTTAGAAATATATTTGTCTCCTATGGTGCAGGTGGTTTACTCCAAAATAACTCCAGTTTTTACAAATATGGGCCTTTCTTCTTTAACCCCTTAAGGACCGGCTGTGCGCTCACATGGCTGGCACTTAAGGACCACAGACTGTTTTTTTTTGGCATCCAATTCCGGGCTCCCTGAACGGCATGCAGCCATGTGGGGAACCTGGAATTCCATGGCAATCCTGGCACATCATGGTTCCTTAAAGCAAAACCACCCATGACGTGCCAAGGGGTTAAAACAACAACAATTAAAAGACTAAGACAAAATGTAGAGAATTTTGAAATATCTTTCAAAAATAAAGTTGCTCTTAGGTGATAGGGTCCCTTAAAAGGAACACTGCAACCTAAAAATGAAACTGTTATGTAATTTAACCTTTGAGTGCCAGAGAGGTATTCAACACATTGCATTGTAATGCGTTGGATACCTCCCTGGAACTCAAAGGGTTAAAATAGCATTTATTTCCAGCTGCCATCTGTAAGCCATGGATATTTTATGTTGGATCCCTAAAATTTAACTCTAAATTTGCTTTTCAACCCTTTGAGTGTCAGAGGGGTATGGAACACATTGCAAAGCACTGGCACTTAAAGGGTTAATGCATTTGTAGACTGGTCTATGTAAGCACATTTTGGTTCATTTTATTAGTGGAGTTTGTGTAATCAGAGAAAAGAACAATGGCAGGTAATTTATTGGGATTAGTACCCACCGATCTTCTATTTAGAGAGGCTGCTACTTTTTTCAGTCATTTTACAGACAATACACTACTATCATTTCTAAGACACACTGTCAAGATTACTGTTGTAATGATAGTCAGGGGGCAGAATGCATGAATTTTCCAGTTCTGTCACCCTGGCATTAGTCTATGATGCCTGTGGTTGAACTCAAGGGTAAGCACTGCAGCATATGGTTGCTGTATGCACACAAGCGGACACACTCTGTCAGCTTTGGACTTTAACCCCAGCAAGCCCCTCATATCATCCCGATGGCATCTGCAAGGAAATGGTGTACACTAAGGCTATTTACGTTATCAGAGGCGTAACTAGAAGCATCCGGGCCCTGGTGCAAGAAGTGCCATGGGCCCCCCCAACCACATTGGGACCCCCTTGACCACATTGGCTCCCTCCACGTTGCCCCCCAACCACCACAATGCCCCTCAATCTCCACAATACCCCCATCTTCTACCTCCCCTGAGCTCCCGCGTGGTCCTCGTCAGTAATGCAGAGCGCTGAGAGATGATGTCATTACTAGAGCTCCAGAGGGAGATTTCGGGCAGCAGGCAGAGGGGTCGCATGGGGCAGCCGGGCCCCTGGAGTGATGGTTCTGGTTGCAGGTGCGACCCCTGTAGTTACGCCACTGTCCTTTATGCTTAGATTAGTACATTGGTCTAAGCAAGACATAGACAAAAGTATTGTCCCAAAATGCATACAGACTACCGCTTTGTCATGCACTTGTCATAAGCAGCATTAAGGGGAAGAGCTCTGGTATATAAGGTTTATTAAATTGAAGTTTGGTAGGCTTAAGGACTCAAAATTGATTAATGTGTTTGATTTAGGGCAGAATCAGTTATCTACATTCATCCCAGGGAGTCCTGGAAAAGGGGAATCCCTTTAAAACGTCACTTTTAAAAGATTGTGTGGCTACACGCTGCATTAAGCAGGTCGCTGTGATTAAAATGGCGACATAAGACTCTCACCCTGCATATAAGCGCAAGATTCTCATGTCTCACCATGAAACGTCTCTGCTGATGAAACATGTCATGGTTTAATAGCACTACAACTCCTGTCATCCTTACCCATCTGGAAAAGGCAGGCATGATTGCCACCACAGAGCATATGTAAGACTAGATTTTTAGGCCTCAGACATTTTACAGATGCTAACAATGCTTTGCACACCTCTCTGGCACTCAGATGGTTAAAGTGGATGTTTACTGATTTCACAACTATCCCTCTTTTGATCAATCACCCCCTAAGGTACCAAGTAGTTTCTGTTAAATTGCTTCCAAAGTGTAATGTCGGTTAAGACCTACTGTATAAGTTGGCTTCTTTCCTTGGACAAGAGGTGCCATCTTGTCCCAAAATTCTTTGCAGTCCACTTTGCCTGCTGTAACGTACTGTATTTGGCCCGGCCACTTCCACTGATGGTATGCATCTCGCTGGGTGTGCGCCTGGTGTATAGGGAAAGTGGGAGGGAAATTGGGCGTGAACTTAGAAGAGAACGGGGACGGTCTGTTTCAATGCGGTACAGCAAGTACTGTTTCGCGGACCACAGTGACGTCAACAGGTACAATTTGGAATAGCAATTTCTATAAACAACAAATCATTTAAAAAAAAAAAAAAAAAGCACGGATGTATATAGTTTTAATTACACTACCTTTTAAGCATAAACCATTTTTTGATGAAACATGCCCTTTAAAGCATTAAGATAGCCACGTGCAGTAGGAAGAGTTCGTGTTATGTGACTCTGCCAGCAACTGTCATGTCCGTCTCCATGGACAAGAAATTCAGAACTGACTGAAGATGGTATCTCATAAACAAAGGCAGCAGTGCTAAATTAATTGGGGCCGTTTGGATTTTTGGCCATAGTAAGTTAAGTGGGGGGTTATTAGTTTATTATTACTTTTCTTCTCACCATATATAGGGTAGTCCTGAAAGTTACCCAACTACAAGTGTGAAAAAATCTACTTTAATAGAGAAACAAAATTGAGAGAAAGTATTTTACTCCCACACAAAATAAAGTAGTTTTATGGAATAAAATAAGCTTTAAAAAAATCTAGAAATTTGAGCTGCTGTGCATAAATCTGGAAAAAATCTATGCCGCCTATAAAACCAGTACTGAATGTGTTTTTTTCCCATATGGCTCAGACCAACTCATTTTTCTGCTTATTACATGCAATTTACTGCTTGGATCAGTTTCCTGTGGGAGTATGCAAATATTGTACTTTGCAGTTTTTAGGCTGTGCCAGTGTCACTTGGGCAATAATTGAATGCGTATAGGGATGTTATCATTATTTTTAAAGAGTTTGGCTTAAAATAATGTTGTTTAATTGCCTAGTGTAATTTTCTGCTTAATAGGGATACCCTTTACTATATTTTTTGTTGTTGATTATTTTTATTTTGTTAGTCTTATTCTTGTGTTTTACTAATAAAATTATCTTCCCCAGAATTTATCTTACTGCACTGATGAACAGTAAATAATTGGATGCACTGATAAATGGAAGGCTGTTCATCCCCTTCTGCATGGTTAGCAAACGCAGATGTACTAAAAAGAATTAGAGTAATTCTGGAGCAAACTAGTTCAATATCTGGGGTAAATGCAGTGTTTTGGAGACTCAGTTAACCCTTTGAGTTTCAGAGGGGTACGCAGCGCGTTGCAAAGCAATGTGTTGCGTACCCCTCTGGAATTCAAAGGGTTAAAGGGATAGTAATGTCCCATAAAAAAAAGTCTTGTTTTGTAGTATTTAAAAAATAATTATTTGGCACAAATCCTATCTCTCGAACCTTTATAGTTTGAGAGATATTTGCATCCAAAGTTTCCCTTCTCCTGACGTCAGCTGTAAAGCTGAAAGCAGGAGATCTGTGTTGGCAGACATTAGGAGGCTCTTCAGCAGAGCCGCAAAAGCAATATTGGAAAATAAATAATTCATTGGAATGGTCTCCAGGGAGGTAATTCTTTTCCAATGTTGCGATTTCAGCTCTTCTGAAGAGCCGCTGGCTGGTCCCAGAACCAAGATCTCCTGCTGTCAGCTAGACGCTGACGTCAGGAGAAGGGGAGGGTGGGAACTTTACATGTGAATATCTCTCAAACCATAAAGGTTTGAGAGATAGTATTTGTGCCATATAATTTATTTTTTTAAATGCTACAAGAACATTTTTTATGGGACATTAGTGTCCCTTTAATTCAATTGGAATTTGTATTCGTCCCCTATGGTGCTTCTTGGGGGAAATGCAGTAAAGACAGAAAGAGGTGTGAGAACATCTCCATTGCAATAAATTATCCAGGAACTTTCGTCTTTCTATGGAGCTTATGCATTAAGATGTCTCCAACTTGATAGACGTTAGTGCATAAACATAATAGAGTAACATATAGGTAAAGGGTGGCATAGTGTTAGCAGTAGATAAAGCATGGAACTAGTGGTGTAAAAGTGATTAGATTATTGGCTGAGTAGATTTGGATTGCAAGCTTCCAAGTACACTTTGGTCCTCTTCATCAGGCATGTTATACAATGAGAGATAACTATCACTTAGAACTATACAACAGGCACACACATACACACAAACAGTGACACACAGATTCACACTCACAAACACACAGCATGATGTACACAGTGACACACACAGGGTCACACACATTCACGCATGGATATTTTAGACCACACTTATTGGTCCCATTGTTTGAGCTAGAGTGGCCTACCACTTCCTGTCTGAGCTATTATTTCTCCTATACGTTTACATGCCACAGTAACACCACTTACAGTTGAACGGGGCATCTCTAGCAGGGCAGAAATTTTAGGAACTGGCTTGTTGGAAAGGTGGCATATTATGGCAGTTCCACAATGAAAGTCACTTAGTTCAGAGGTGCAGGCCTTTCTACTGCCAATGTTTGTCTATGGAGATTGCATGGTTGTAGAATGGCACGTAATGCAGAACTCAGTAACTTTCAATACGGGACTGTAATAGGATGCCACCTTTCCAACCTGTCAGTTCATGAAATATCTGCATGGTAGAGCTGCCCAGGTTAACTGAAAGTGCTGTTATTGTGAAGTGTAAACATATAGGAGAAACAACAGCTCAGCCACAAAATGGTAAGCCACACAAGCTCACAGATCGGGACCCCTGAGTATTAAGGCACTCATAGCATAAAAATCATGTGTCTGCATTTGTGACATTCACTACCAAGTTTCAAGCTGATTCTGGAAGCAACATCAGCATAACAACTATTAGTTGGTAGCTTCATGAAATGGGTTTCCATGACTGAACAGTTGTTTACAAGCCTATGATCACCATGTGCAATGCCAAGCGTCAGCTGGAGTGGAGTAAACTTCTTTTGGACTCTGGAGAAGTGGGAATGCATTCTCTGGAATAATGTGTCTCATCAGTACAGTGACCCTTAGATCTTTGATACAGTATCCGTTTTTGCAAAAATGTCCACCCACAGAGGTATCATATTTATTAAGCGAATACATTCATTTTCTTAATGTTTGTCCTGTCTCATCTACATTTAATCTTGTATTGGGATATTTCACACACACATGGGAAACAATATTAGATGATCTGCAGGAATATATGATACTGATGTTGCAGTTTTGATGAGAATGTGGTAGAGACAGGCATCATATCTGTGGCGTATATGTGCATAAAGGTTTCAAACCTCTTTTGTAGGTACCAATTTACTATTTAAGGATCTCTTTATCAGCAGTTGTTTCAGTTTTGGTCTATTTGTAAGAGAACGGAGTGGTATGGGGAATATTTTTTAATCTACCACTTCTATCCAATATTATCTGAAACTATTTTAAGATTTTGCCCAGAACTTAGATTTGAGGGCATAGGTGACTGTTAATGACAACCTGTTCTCTTCCTGTAGTCGTTTCCATTCCAGGAGATTCCTTCTGGGTACACTAGTGATTCTTTGATTTTGAGTGTCTGCGACCTTGGCATTATACCTGTGACTGATAAACTCTCTCCGGAGATTTTTAAGATGTTCATCCCTGTCAATAGTTTCAGAGCAGTTGCAGTTATTCCTTAGGGCCTGGCTGTAAACAATAAAGTTTTTTGTGTGTCTGGTTGGAAACTGTCATTTCTGCGACAGTCTGGCCTGTCTGTCAATTTCCAGTACAGAGACGTCTGGATGGAGTTGTTTTTAATTTTGTCTGTGGTGTCAAGAAAGTTAACTTGCGTGGGAAATGGCTGAGTTTGAAATTAATGGTTGGATGAAAGGAAATGTAATTTTAGTAAAATGTCAGAAATGTATCTTCACTGCCAGTCCAAATGATCAGGATATCATCAACTAACAGAGGAAAACCAGAGGATTTACTATCCGCATGCCAAATAAAACCTCTGATTGACCATCACCACACATGTTATCCATGATCAAAGGAATAAATGTAAAATTCATAAGGGCCGTTAGGATTTTCTGACAATACTAAGGTATGTGGGGGTTATAATTAGGACATGTTAGGTCACCTTTAATCTACAGAAATATTATCAGTTATATACATTCTCTACTCTATTCAGTCCCTCTCCCTCAACCACTGGATGTACATAATTACCCTGTAATAAGGAATTATACGCAGTAGATTTTTCATTCTTGCTTGAAGGGACAGATATTCTGTATGTGAAACAGAATGGAAACTGCTATGTACGTTTACAGAATTAACTCTCTATATGAGTTTTATACAATGTAATTCTAATAGACTTTAAGATCTCACACTCTGGATGCTATATAAATGCAAATTGCAACCATTAATTTTATTACAATGAAGTTTTGCTAGAGGTAAGCAGAATGTGCTTAGTTGGTAAATATGCTAGCCTACAAGATGAACAGAGAAAATGCATTTATTCTAGCAGAATTCCTATTAACATGCTATGCATACCTTAATGTATGTTGCATTCAGACAAAGAATTGGAAAAAGCGACACATTTTCATTTCACTGAGAGTAACACTGACGTAGTTGCTGATGGAGGAATCAAGTAGCTATAGTAAGAAAGCATTGCACTCACAGGGCTCCTTCTAGGATAAATAAATTGATAAGGTTTAGTCTCATCAATGTTTCAAATACAACACTACCCTTCAGCAAGTACTAGTACTAGTGTTATACCTGAAATGTCAACAGGATGAACTGAACCACTGTATTAACCCATGAAGAAGCCCTATGAGTGGAATGTTTACTTCATTATATATGGATCAGGGGTAGCCAACCCTGGTCCTCAAGAGCTACCAACAGTGTATGTTTTCAGGATATCCCAGCTAGAGCACAGGTGGACTAATTATTGGTTTATTAATTTGTTAACATATATATATATATATATATATATAGAGAGAGAGAGAGAGAGAGATGGATATATATATACTAGCAGTGTGGGACGGCGTTGCCCGTCTGTTTTTGTTTATGAAAGTTCTGTAAAATGCATGTGATCACGTTCTGTTTTAGCTGTCTGCCCCCCCCAGCTGACTTGAACTGCCATAGTGTCCCCATAGTGAGAGACACACACATCCCATACTGAGACACACGTACACCTGTAGTGAGACACACACACACACACACACACACACATCCCATACTGAGACACACGTACACCTGTAGTGAGACACACACACACACACACACATACACATGCCATAAAGAGACACACACACACACGCCATAGTGAGACACACACACACATACACATTCCATAAAGAGACACACACACACACCATAGTGAGACACACACCCATATACATCCCATACAGAGACACACACGTCATAGTGAGACACACACAAATGTACACATCACATACAGATACACACACATGCACATCCCATAGTGAGACACAGAGAGAGAGATGGATATATATATATATATAGAGAGAGAGAGAGAAAGAAAGGGGGAGAGAGATGGAGAGAGGAGGAGAGAGATGGAGAGAGGGGGAGAGAGATGGAGATAGAGAGGGAGAGACATGGAGATAGAGAGAGATGGAAAGAGAGAGCGAGAGATAGAGAGGGAGAGAGATGGAGAGAGAAAGAGAGAGAGATGGAGAGAAAGGGAGAGAGATGGAGAGAGGGGAGAACGAGGGAGAGAGAGGAGGGGAGAGAGAGGAAGAGAGTTACATATATATATATATATATATATATATATATATATATATATAGACAGAGAGATAGAGAGAGATAGCTATAGAGAGATATAGGCATGGATTGTGCAAGAATCAAGTTCCCTGCTGGAAATTCATCCCCATAAAGGGTATAATTTGATGGATTAGCATCTCCCTCTGACAATGAGCACAGTAATGAAATTGGTTCACTTTTAAAATGTCACTTTTATAAACAGCGTGCGGCTACATGGTGCATTGACCAAGTCACCGTGATGAAAAGGGCGACATGAAAGCCAGTGAGATGACAGATGTGATGACCCCACTCCGGGACTGCTTCTGGCACACAAAGAGTTAATGCAGGCAGTACATTTATCTGTTTGCCATTGGCTGTGTATTGAGATACAGCTGTTAATATGGAGGATGGACAGACGGTGCCACACATACTTACAGATGGTAGGAGTGGTCGGAGGCACACAAAGGGTTAATGTGGGCTCTAAAATTGGATGCTGCGGGCAGGAAAATGAATGTGGGTTGGGTTGAAACAATGTTTAAGGAGGTGACATGAGAACCTTGCGCTTTGATGTAGGGCGAGATTCTCATGTTGCCCTTTTCATCATAGAGACATGGTTAATGCACCGTGTAGCTGCACACTGTCTTGATAAGCATCATTTCAAAAATATACCAATGAAATATGTGGCATCTGCCCTTGCAACTCATTACTTTGCCCATTGTCAGCCCAGTGATCTGTCCTGCACAGATCCAGAGACGCATCATGTGACTTTCTTTATATAACTATATTTATTTATTTATTTTTCACGCTCAAGGAAAAAAGTAGAGTCATTCTGAGGCAAAGCAACTGCATCATACATTGGAGATTTTTTCGCATTCAGTGGTTTAAAAACTCATTTTACATCAATGGGAATCTGGGATATTTGCATTTGTTCCTTGTGATGCACTTGGTTTGCTCCAGGAATTTGCTTGCCTTTGTACATAAGGTCCTTAGCTTGTATAAAACTGAAGTAATAAAGAAAGTGTCTGAAAAATTGTTGCAAAGCAATGGAAGGGTATTTTAATTCCTTAAGGACTGCGGGGTCTGGGGGGTAAGGTGCACTGGAGGAGAGCCGGTATGTGTGAGTGATCTAGGAGCGATCTCAGAGCAGTCAGTTTTAGGATCCCCCAGTGATTACGGTGCACGTCATCGCAGTGCTGGGATACAAAGAAGTAATGATGTGCCAGAGACATCACCAGCTCAGGGATCGTTGTGATGGTTCTGGTACGTCATCAGGGGTTAATGGGTTAAATGGTTAGCAACATTTTTGCTAAGTAATAATGCCAGTTAGTTGACTTTTTGTGGAGTAGAAATCCACTTGTCCAAATAATATTTCTGTTGCAACATGTGCATAGTGAAACTTGCTAAATGCACCAAAAATAGAGAGTTTTGGGCACTCTAGGCACCTTTAGCAGTGCTCCTGCCCCCCCTACTTTTCACATAGCCCCACCCCCAGTCCAATCATTTCTTTTCCTGGCACAGAAAAGACCCTTGGGCTATAACAAGCAAGAATGAAAAAGCTTTAACCTCTTGATGAGAGATTTCCAGTGCATTGTGGATCAATGAGCTGGAGAACTCTCTAGCAGGCAAGGGATTAAATAAGGGGTTAAGAGATGATGCTAAAATACGCAAAGAAAGGTCATATAAAGAAGTAAAGGGAAGTTTATAAATATATTTCCAGCAGGGAATATTGTGAGAAAATTCTCTAATGAGAATATATTTTTCACATACATAGCTCATACACTATCACTAAATACTTCCATTAAGCACAGGTTATACCTGGTGTTAAAGGGATAGTAATGTTTCACATTAAGAACAGCTCCAATTAATTTTCATAGTATTTGGGTCATAGAGAGTGTTATTTCAATACTGTCAGAGTTGTAGTTCAAGAGTAATTGAATGATAAAGTATCCCCCTCCCACCCCTTTTACCTAGTGTAAGCCACCTCCCCTCAGATGTGTAATCTGGTCCACAGACCAGATAGCTCACAGCAAGGGACAATCTTCTTACTGTGATCATAAGGAAACCCTGACCCCTTGACAGGTTTTTCAGGTTTGTCCCTTATTCTCACTGAAGATTGTCTCTTTCTGAGATCCATCTGGACAGTCCTGCTGCTCTGAGGTGAGCAGTGTTACATCAATAAAAGGGGCAGGAGGGGTATACTTTATCATTCAATTACTCTTGAACTACAACTCTGACAGTATTGAAATAACACTCTCCATGGCCCAGATACTATGAAAATTAATTGGAGCTGCTTTTATTGTGAAACATTACTATCCCTTTAAGATTTAATCACTTGTCTAGAGGAGTCTGGGATGTAAATATGGCACTGCTTTTAGGGGATCAATTAATAGAATTGCTGGTGGTTTTTATTTGTCCCCTATGGTGCAGTTGGTTTACCACAGAATTGTGCCACCTTTCTTTGTGCAGATATGGGCCGAAATATTTATATATAGGTTACTCGCTTAATTGTTGGAATAACAGTTGTCTGCTTCCACTGTGTTTTAGTCATGCAAATTGTGCCATTACAATCCATGCCACATTAGCCTAATGACACAGGCTGTACAATTAGATTACAACCCTTTTGTGAATAAATACGCTTTGCCATTTATGAGTAATGGTGGCACGGGACATTTTTAACCCTTTGAGTGCCAGAGGAGTATGCAACGATTGCAAAGCAATGCATTGCGTACCTCTCTGACACACAAAGGATTAAGTGATTTGTAAACAACAAGTAAGTGTGTCATCATATACTAACGTCCAAAATGGTCCCTGTGATACGTCAGACATTACTATTATTATAATTAGTTTTATTATTTGCATTCAAATACTTTAGCTCACACAACAGATTGTAAGTGATTTGCTAATATCTTCTCATTGGGAGCTGTACTCACAGGAATATGCTCTGCTTAACCCTTGGAGTGCCACAGGGTTGCACTACTACAATAACTCAACGCTATTAACAAAACAACCTTACTCTGCTGTACCCAGAAAATCCTTATTGGCCCTAAGAAATTTGTCCTATGCCTTGGATCAAAAGGTAATAAGGGTGATGTATTAAGAAAAACTAGGCGGGAGATTCACTAAGTTGTGATAAAGAGGTGATTAAGAGGAGATAACATATTGAGGGCTCAATACTATAAATAATGCTAAAAGCATCGTTAGGGGTAAAGGAGTCCTGGCCAGTATACACATTGTTGTACCATAGGAATCCTATGGCTTGTCCAGCACCCACTGCAAAGAGTGTTGGTGGCCAAATCCATGTTATGGCCAAACGCTTGTCACAGCTTTTTGTTCCAACAATGCATGCTAAATAGCAGGAAACTAGCTAACTCTAGATGTTTTGACACAGTTTCAAAGCAAATGAGCTAAAAACACAGTCATCCTCCCAAACACTAACCTTACACTACCCCTAACAATATCAAGAACATGAAACAATATTAGCCCTAACACTTTCCTATTACCCATACCTCATAGCTTTAACACTTACCTGTCATCCGCTGTAAGTCTTCTTCTGCAATCTTCTATCTTCCATCTTCTTTCTTTTCATCTTCTTATCTTCATTCTTCCTCTGAAAATAATGTCACTATGAGTAAAAAATTACATGATCAAATTATTATGCCTCCCAAAGATGTGCTTGTCCTTGAAAAAACAATGCTACTGGTACTGCCAGAGGTGGTGGCAGGAAAGCAGTGCAAAAATCCCCACCTCAGATACTTCTCAGGATGTTGCTTGAGCCGTAAAGAGGGACATTTGAAAAGAGACTGACTTTTATAAGGCCGGTCCCTGTTCAAAGTGGTTCCCAGGCAATCATTGGCTGGAATGTCCGGTAATCCCACATTCCAGCCAATGATTGCCTGGGAACCACTTCTAGCGGGGATGACGAAACCCTCTAGAAGTGGCTTGGCTGAGAGGTGTGTAACCCCACATCCCAGTCAATGTGTTAGAAACCACTGTTCAAGTACACATTGGTGTTTTTTAACTCACGTTAAAGCGGAACTACCACAACAACTAAAGTCGCCCTGCAATACTTAGGCAGGTGGTGACTAGCTTAATAATTGTTATTTTACCTCTTAAAAGTGCCTCCGAGTAAAGTTATCAGTAATATTCCAAGACTGACGGCCAGGTTAGTGCAGCCTGCGCGCATTCACTTTCAGTCTCTTCTGGAGACGTTCGGGCCAGTGCAATGCCTCTGAAGGCTGATGGGGACTGAAAGCACAGGTGCACAGACAAGATGTTTGTGCTGATGCCTGGCTTCCGGTATCGGAAACTTAAGGATAACTTTATTCATGGGCACTTTTGAGAAGTAAAATAATGATTATTAAGCTAGTCGTCGCCTGCCTAAGTATTGCAGGGTGACTTTAGTTGATGTGGTAGTTCTGCTTTAAGGACTCAAAGCCTAGGTTTGTTAGGCGCTATTTTAAATCAAAAACAGAGAGCCCCCTACAAGCCGCCACATGTCATCAAATACCAAATTCATTAACTTTTACCCTGTGTACAATGGGCTCAAATGTATTGCCCGTTGTGCATTTTTAACTGTCAGTAGTTGGACACAGCATCAGTTATAGAATACCTGACTGTGACTTAAGACTACTGTTGCTACTTTTTTATGTTTTTAAAGGGATAGTAATATTTCATAATAAAAGCAGCTCTAATTAATCATCATAGTATTTGGACTTTGGAGAGTGTTATTTCAATTCTGTCAGAGTTGTAGTTCAGGAGTAATTCAATGACAAAGTATCCCCCTTCCGCCCCTTTTACTGATGTAACACTGTTCAGCCAGATCAGAAGGGAGGTGCCCAGGTAGACTGCAGAGAGGGACAATCTTCAATTAAGATAAGGGAAAAACCTGAAAAGCTTGTCAAGGGGTGCAGGGATTTCATTGTTCTCATAGGAAGAAGATTGTCCCCTGCTGTTATCTGTCTGGTCTATGGACTGGATTCCACATCTGAGAAGAGATGACTTACACTAGATAAAAGGGGCGGGAGGGGGAAACTTTGCTTGTGAATATCTCATAAACCATAAAGGTTTGAGAGATAAGACTTAGATCATTCTTCATGTCTTTTTTAATGCCTACTAAATAAAATAAAGTTAAAATGAAGTATTACTATCCCTTTAATAGGGGTCATAGTATCGAAGCCTGAGTGACATCAGTTCTCTAGTCCCTATGTTATTCTATGGCGCCAATGCACTAAGATGTATCAGTGCAAAAGGTTTTAGTGCATAGACTCCATGGTATAACATAAATTACTGGGGACATTCTCTCTTTTTTATCACCTTTTCTTCACACCTTAGTGCATAACCCCTATGGAGAAATTCTGGGGCAAATCAACCCCTCCACAGAGAACAATTAAAAATTCTTATTAAGTTCATTTGGTCTTTTACCTCATTAATGCCTTAGAAATCTATAACACATTTAAATAAATGGGAAATTGGTAATGTTTATTTTTCACCTACATTGCAGTTAGTCTGCTTCAGAATGATCCCACCTTGCCTTAATACACAGTGTGTTTTGTCTCACATTTCCCTTCTTGACTACGTTGCTGTTTCACAACAATTATTATTAGACATGAAAAAGCTAATCACCCTGTGACGTTTATGCATAACACTGTAGGACAATAACATTTGAAATCAGAGGAAATGGCTAAGCTTCGACAAAAAGGTTATTCGTTCTGTGAAAGTATTTTATATGTAATTGAAACAATAATTTAATTTGATTAATTCATGAATTATTCAGTAGAATTAATGAAAGCATTATGAATTCTTTCTGGAAATAGGCTGAGTATGGCTTCTACTGAAGGCTATTGCTTCATTCTTTTTGGATGAGAAGCTTTTGTAATTACAATCCATATTTTATGTATGTATTGTACAATGATTGCTGTAGTTCAGAGGAAACAACCTGTAGCATTCCAGTGATTGGAGAATAAAAACCCCATCATCCCTAGCCAATCATTGGTTGGGAATTCTAGGATTTGACACCCACAACAGCTAGGGTAGATGCACTAGAGTTCAATAAGTGGACATTTTGGCAATACTGTGGAGAATCTGCACCAATTCCTTCTCAACATATGCACTAAGGTGTCTTTGCCGTCATATCCCTGTGAATACCCAGAAAATACATTGACGTCACCATGCTTTCACTATGCATTCACCAGGTTTGACAGTGGAAATGCAGTTTAATGAGCCATTAATGCATTAGTTAATGCCATTCATTTCAAATGCATTGAAATGCAGCATAATAGGCCATTGTCACACTCCTGTGGGTGGGTTTTTAATTTAATGTGAGGTTTCATCACATGCACTTAGCTCCAGTAGCTGTCTCTACTGTAAGACTTCACAGTCCACCAAACTGAAATGACGAAGTTGGCATTTTCTCATAGATTCACATGGAGGAACAGAGGAATGTTTGCTAAGTCTCACCTTGAGAGCAGAGACAGCAGCACCCTTCCTTAACCCTCTCATTGACATTGAGATGTGCAACAAATTACTCACCCTTTTGACACGTCAAGGGTTATGACACACATAATCCCCTGCCCCACTTAACCCTTTGAGTGCCAGAGGGGAACGCAACACATTGTAAACTAATGCATTGTGTATCCCTCTTGTACTCAAAATGTTAACAAATTATTCCAATACAGAAAAAGCCACCTGATCAGCTGTTACATATTTATTGCAAATTATCAGCTGATCAGCTGATTCATGTAAGACTTTGCTAGACTCCACAAGTTTAGCAGAGTCTTCTGTTTACAGTAATCAGCTGACCTGCAGATAGTCCACAGTGTACATAAGACAACTAATCATCTGGTTCAGGTAAACAGAAGACTGTGCTGAGTTCTGCAAGGTCAGCAGCTGCTCTGCTGGTTCATTGTGTATTTGAATCATCTGTTAAGTGAGGCAGGGGCTTGTGAACATTATAACCCATTGAGTGCCACAGAAGTGTGAAACGGATTGCAGAGCAATGTGTTGCTCATCCCAGTTGCACTCAAAGGCTTAAGGGAGGGCTGTTGTTTTTAGGTGCTCAAGTCAGAGTGCATCCTCTCAGCTCCCTCACTTGCTCTTCCCAGCAAATCGTCAGCATTACCCCAGCCTCATATGCTAATGATCAAAGTCCCTTACGCTCCCTATATCGCCAGACACACTTCCCCATTGCGTGTCACCCTGGAGCAGGTCAACTTTAGTGCCTATTTATACTTGTTATACTCCAGGACCCTCAGGCTCAGGGGAGGCCTCAAAACTTGTCTCACATTTTGATAATGTGTAAGTAGTGGCTGTAGGCCCATGCTCCCATCATCCCTGCACAGCTGCACCCATGTCTCACTTTCCTTGTCCCTTTCAGATCCCAAAAACACCTGTGCTGCTCTGCTCTCTGTGTTCTCTACATACTAACAGTGAGTACAGCACATCAAAAAACTAGTCATATACATAAATAAGCTGCTTTTCACTTCATACTACCATCTGCCCTGCCCCTCCTGTAAAAAGTCTATTTTTTGTTGTATATTAATATTTGTATAACATTTGGCTGTACAATATCCATACTAAAAATGGGTAGTCAGTCTTTAGCCCTATAGCGATTGGATATAACAACTTCTATCATCGCCGACCAGCCAATGGTTTGTTGATGTTGATGGAAGTTGTATAACCCAGTAGCTATAGGGTTAAAGACTGACTACTTATCCCTGATTTAATAATTCAATATTGTGCCCCATCTGTACAAAGTGTAAACTATAAAGTGCTAAGTATACCTGTTGGTGCTATAGAAATAAAAAATATGCATGCATACATACAATAAGTAATTTTATTCTACAGCTACATTACCAAATATCAGTTGTGCTTGGTATTAAATTGAATTAAAGGGATAGTACTACTTCGTTTTAACTTTATTTTATTTTGTAGGCATTAAAAAAACATGAAGAATGATATAAGTCTTATCTCTGAAACCTTTATGGTTTAAGAGATATTCACAAACAAAGTATCCCTTCCCTGTTCAACCAGATCAGAAGGGAGATGCCCAGGTAGACTGCAGAGAGGGACAATCTTCAATTAAGATAATGGAAAAAGCTGAAAAACTTGTCAAGGGGGGAAGGGCTTTCATTGTTTTCATACAAAGAAAATTGTCCCCTTCTGTTATCTGTCCTGTCATACAACCAGACTCACATTTGAGAAGAGATGGCTAACACTAGGAAAAAGGGGCGGGGAGGGGAACTTTGCTTGTGAATATCTCATAAACCATAAAGGTTTGAGAGATAAGACTTATATCATTCTTCATGTTTTTTTAATGCCTACAAAATAAAATAAAGTTAAAACGAAGTATTACTATCCCTTTAAGTTGTGGGGGGCTCCTTGTACAATTACGCCCAGAGCCTTGACCTCGAATGCTGAAAGTTACAGTAGAATCTTGGGTATAATACGCACAAGTTTACCCCTCTTCACCTTATGTGAAGTGGGGGGTGTATTATACACAATATTTTTTAATATTTACATTTTTTTTTTAAATTATCTTGCCGCAATTAAAAAAAAAAATGAGGGCTGCCAGTACCTTCCCTCCCCCCAGCGCAATCCTCTCTCATAAGATAATCCTGTGGGTGGCATGCTTGCATTTGCCACCTGCTTCCTTCAATGCTCTGTCAGGACCTTCCACTGCCAGCCAATGTTAATGCCCTGTGAGGATCTCAAGGTCCTCGAAGGGCAATACCGTAGATCCAATGCACAGAGATCTAAGCATTGGATCTGCCGTATTGCACTGCGAGGACCTTGAGATCCTCACAGGGTATTACCATTGGATGGCAGTGGAAGGTCCTGACAGGGCATTGGAGGAAGATAGGGAATTAGACTTTAGTGGAAGTAAGGATTATTTTATGAGAGCGGATTGTGCTGGGGAGGAGGAAGGGAAGGTATCTGGCAGCCCTCATTTGTTTTTTAGTAAGGGGGAAAACAAGGGTGCGTATTGTACATAGGCACTCTTGTTTTTCCCTAAAATCTTGGGTATAATATAGACCTGTGTATTATAGTAGTAACATAGTAAATTAGGTTGAATAAAGACACAAGTCCATCAAGTTAACCTTTTGCCTCATACCCCAGTGACTGAGAATTTTATAGCTTTCCTGCTACCAGTTAAGTTAGTCTTTATCAGGCCTTCCTGATCTGCCTACTAATAAGCAGTATAAACCTGTATGTTCCCTTTTGAGATTTTACGATATATTCTCTTGTTGTAATTGGTAATACCTGTTAATGTACCAAAGTATTGGTTCTTCATAATGTACAGGGCTTTTGAAACCACACTGGTTGAAGAAGAATCTTTGAAGAAGAAACTTCTGTGAATTCAAAAACTCTGCACATTATGAAGAACTATTAAAGAGATAGTCAATCTCCATGTGGACTTAAAGGAGCAGTAAACTTTTTTTTATGAAAACACATATTTTATAGAGCATTTCCTGCTGAATAAAACAAGGTCACTCCCACTGCTGTCAGATGTTCTATTCAAAATTTATAACCATTCAAATAATCAGGAAGTGAATTTACTGTGTTTACTTCCTGATCGTTCTGACAGGAAGTGACAGGAAGTTTCTATCACATTCTATGGAGAACTGAATATCACTGATTTTCTTGACTTTCCTTTCCATTAGAATGTAACAGAAAAAAATAATTAGAATTTGACCACTAGAGGGCACTGCTAATGTAAAAAAAAACGGTTTAAACTGTAAGAACGCTGGAAATATGAATCTCTTGGCAGTGGGAGTACCCTTATTTTACACAGTAGGAAAATCCCTACAATATATTTTTTTTCATAAAAAAAAGTTTACTGCTCCTTTAAAATATCCTGAGGCAGAAAAGCCTGTCCCCAGTTTATTAAATGCAGCACACAGATCATTTACTGCTGTGGGACAGTGTTAAATTGCATCCATACTTTTACAGTTCCTGACAGAAAGCTCTCTGTAAACAGCTATTTAGGAAGGTCGGTGTCTGGGACATAAAATTGTAATGACAAAAAAGGTGTAGTTGAAAAAAAGTATAGGCAATTTGACAAAATGGAGGTTGATTTTCATTTGGTCTGTTGTTAAAAGGTATCATCTACTGTAATAAACGCTATCAGCAGTTTGACTTATATGTTTAGTATATGTATAACCCATGGAAACGAAAAAGGCCAGCAGTTGTAAGTAGGGATGTTTCCCATTAGGTTGAGAAGGCAACTGATCAGAATGCCAAATTCTGAGATCTGTCTCAACCTTTGTGGCCATGCCTGCATCTCAACACAAATCAAGGCTTTGGAAACCTCTATAGCTTTCAAGGGGTTAAAAGCCCCACTTAAATTGTTAGATTTTTTAAAAAATTGTTGGTGCAGTTGATTTTCCCAGAAATGATCTATTTCTTTATGCATATGGCCCATTGTTTATCAGTTTCACTAAATAAACAGGACAACATTTCTCGTTAGAAAGTCAGAGACTCCTTGATGTTTTTAGATTACATACTAGGCAAGAAGTGTAGTGGGCAGGCCATTTATTCCTAGTTGAAAAACAAATTTTGTATATAATAAGACACTAAATAAACTTTGAAAAGAACACTGAAAACAGATTGAACTAATAGGTCTAAATGGCAGGATACTATAGGCAAGATATCCTATTACAATGTCACCGCATAAATGGCTTGCCTCACAACAGCACACTGCAAAATCTGTGTCTATCAAAATGGTGTATTAAAAATTGTGCCATTAAAAATGTCGCCCAGTATCTGTTAGGTTAGGGTAGTTAGTTTAGACAGTGTTTGTTAGTTTAGGGTAGTTATGTTACACTGTATTTGTTAATTAGGTTAGGCAGTATCTGTTGAGGGTGTAGTTATGTTACACAGTATCCATTAGGTTTAGTAGTTAGGTTATGCAGCATCTGTTAGGTTGGGGCAGTTAGGTTATGAAGTATCTGTTAAGTTAGGGTAGTTAGGTTACATGGTATTTGTTGGAATTATGTTAGGCAGTATCTGTTAGTTTAGGTTAGCTATGTTTATTAAGTTAGGGTAAAATCAGGGGCAGACAGACCATTCTGGCATTCGGTCAGGGACCAAGGGCCCGTGACCGAGGGGGGCCTGCTGCCGTCACCAGCAATGTCAGCAATGTTAATATTATAATAGTGTCCCAGTGAGTCCACCTGCTTGCCTGTCTGCTGTTTGGGCCTGCCCGTGCCTATTTAAAGCAGACGCTGGCCACAGCACTGTGCTCCATGAGGCACCGAGGCCTCACAATACTATTGCTGCCCAATGCTCATGATCAGATCCCTTCCCATTCCCAACCATTATGCGGATGGGCAAGATCGAGTCATCCACGGTCCACCGATTGCTGCCAGAGTCCAGACTCACACTGCTCATTACTGTCTGGCAGTGCTGGCAGCAAGCGCTTCTCTTCTTGTGCCCCTTCCTCTTCTCTATGCATGCATGTCATCACGGCCCGCAGGGAAGTGTGATGATGCGGGGTGGGGGGAGAAAGTGGGACTCAGAACCTGCCTACCACAGGGGCCCGCCAGGGCTAAATTTCCACTCTCTATTGGCTAGTGGCGAGTGGAAATGTTTTGCCCTGTTAATTATACATATATATATTAACCATATGTTATGTACAATAATTTATATTTCAATTTCTTTGCTTGTCAGTTCATGTATTTCTACATCAAAAGCAGAAAATAAAGCTGAGCTCTAATCTATGACAATGCAATATACAATTACCTATTGCGTAGTGCTATATCTCCTTTGACTTGATACTTGTAGACTCCCATGATCATGTAGCTGGATAAAAAGAGATATCTGAAATCTCTATAAATATAAAATGTGTACAAAAACAACTCCTCTCAGGACTAAAAGCATAGTCAAATTATTTTCTTTATTCAAAAGGCAACACTCCCAGATAACATGGACTCCCATGGTGTAGGTTAAGGTCATGGGCTTATAATCAACCTGATCAGTATTCAGTGTGTGCTGGCTTTTGCACCTGAAAGCAGATTCTTTGTACACACAAATGTAAATCTGTTAGAAATGCGAGCCAGATACTGAACAGTCTAGTCTGTACTCTCCCTCCTCACACATCCTGCTAGCCAGGACTACCTCATTCCCATACATTTACAAATAAATACATCTAAATATCTCATGGCCAGTTGTTTGAAATGAAAATGGTTACATAAACATGGAAGGTTTGAAAACTCTTAAAGATTACCCATTTGATACAAAGTGACAGTTGTACTTTAAGATGAATATACCTAAAGAAAGATCCATGCCTCTTTCTGCTTGAGAAATAAAATCTGAAAAGGTTGCAGACTCATCTAAGAACATGTCATCTACACAATATATAATCTATAGACCCTTCATTAATATAATGCTCACAAGATGTGCCTCACACAGCCAGCTTATCAAGGGAGCAGTAGCTTATTCATGCAAAGTTTCACTGTAGATCCTCTGTACTTCAATATATGGTAAAATACTCAGGAGATTAAGGTATTCCAACATATAGATTTACTGATATTTCAGCACATGATGACAGTAGTTACTCCATATCACTAAAAACAACAAATAACAGATAAACCTATCTTGTCAGTTTACTCTTTTTTCTTAGTTAAAATGGGGGAGTTGTATAAAACTGGAGATGTAAAGAAAGTGCCTGTAAAATTGTCTCAAAGTGACATAAGTTGTATATAAACATCTAGTGAATTGTGTCCCAGTATTTTTATAAAGAAATTCTCTAACTTGAACAAAAAAATAAAGGCAGTTTTAATGCGTAACCCCTTAGTGACCGGCCATGCGTGCATGTGGCCAGCACTTAACGCCCGCCGAACATTTTTTTCCCATTTGTTTCAATGACTTCCGGGACATATATGTACGTCCTCTGTCCACCTGGGACATCCGCTCGGGACGTGCATGTACGTCCTAGGGCGGTAAGGGGTTAAATCTTAACGCCAGGTATAACCTGTTCTTAAAGGGATAGTAATACTTAAAATGTAAAAAAAAATATGTTGTAGGGTTTATCCCCCTGAGTAAAACAAGAGTACTCCCACTGCTGAAAGGTGTTTTATTCAAAAGTTATTACAGCTCAAAGTTGAATTTTTTTAGGTGTAATATCACAGTGGCCTGAAATTGTACGGTGGCGCTGTTGTTACACCATCCTATGGACAGCTCTGGTCCATAGACCATAAATCTCCATAGGATGGTGTAGCAACAGCACCACTGTACAATTTCAGGCCACTGTGATATTGCCCCTAAAAAATTCAGCTTTGAGCTGTAATAACGTTTGAATAAAACACCTTTTAGCAGTGGGAGTGCCCTTGTTTTACTCAGGGGGATAAACCCTACAACATATATTTTTTTACATTTTAAGTATTACTGTCCCTTTACTGGAAGTGTATAGTGATGGCTATGTGTGTGCGAAAATACATTCGCAGGTGCGAGTTTTCTCAGAATATTCTCAGACTTATTTATAAACATGACTTTACTCACTTATAAATATGACCAGGCGTTATGAATTTTAGCGACAATTCTTAGGTATACACTAAGAAGGTTTTTTATACACCTCCCCCTTAATGTTCCTTATTTTCTGCAAAGCAAGATTTGATTGCTCAGATGCATACATGTAATCCCTGGCTTACCCTGAGAGACTTGTTATCAGCAAATTGTTCTTTATAGGTAATATTTATTTATACCCCTTGGATCTTATTTATCTGCACCATAGGGGGAAATGAAAATTCTGCAAATTCTCCGTGATTTATATACTGGGTTTAAATGGTAGTGAGGTCTCAAATGGTCTCATTTTCTCTATGTAGTTAAACTATATTTAAATACCTGACTATAATGGTAGCAGGAGATTTTTCTGGAAACCAATTAAGCAAAAAAAAAAAAAATGTTTTCCCTCTATGTCTTTTATTCCAGCCACAAAAATTATACACTGTTTTTAAGCACAAGTAGGGCTTTCTTTTGATACCACATTTATATGGATAACCAACCATTCTCTTGTGATAATTTGGGCCCAATTGGTTATTATTATTTTTTTTACAAATACTGGATAAAAGTTATGGTCTTTCATACCTGCACAATGTCCAGTTTTAGGGGAGCACTGTCTCTCTGCGATGAAAATCCCCATGTCCCTCCTTCCCTCCCTGCTGTTCCTCTTTTTTGGAGATCAGACTGTGTGGTGTGTGTATAAGTGTATTACATTGCTCTGCAACAATAAAACTCCCATTGATGTTTGTTTAAACTAGAATATATGTGTTTACAAATTAGTGAATGTAAATAAAACACTTTGGACTAGCTCTAAATCATTTTCTAGATTAAAAGATTGGTGTCAGTAGATCATAAAGGGACCTACACTTAACCATTCCTCCAGCAACAGCACTGCATGGGTTTATACCCTTATCTGTGTCCATGTTTGTTTTATTTTAAGTTTAGTCTCTGCTTCTCTCTTCCTTACTATCACAGTAAGGAAAAGAGAGGCAGAGAACAGTGACAATATATATATATATATATATATATATATATATATATATATATAATAAAACATTGCCTTTGTCATTGAGTAAGCCAATACATGTTATCTCTATGGCAGCAATCACATGTACCGGCAAAATGGGAAAAGCCTTAAACGTACTGCCCTGGTCCTGGAGCAGTCAGCTTCAGCCTGCCCAGAATGATCACAGCATGCCCTGAGGCACACTGCTATAATTTAACCCATGATGTACCAGAACCATCACCGGTTCTTAAGACACAAACATTGGTGATGGTCCTGACACAGCCCCAAATCATAATAGAGCCACCCCCATACTTCATAGTTGGTAAGGTATTCTTTTCTTCAAATGATTCTCCTTTTTTCTCTAAACATATCTTGGGTTATTGTAGCCAAAGACCACAACACTTGGTTCCAAAGAGCCACTGGATTATCAAAGTCTTGTTTTGTATACTTCAAACATTGACTTTTGTGGTGAGATCACAGGTAAGGTTTCCTTCTGATGAAGCAGATCATGTTTGTGCAAGCTATGCTGCACAGTGGACTCCCATGCAGATAAACATTCCAGCTAGGATTGCCACCGAGCTGGTATTTTACCGTCAGGCTGGTAAAAAATTGGCTTCTGTCCAATGTCTATGGAGAGAATGCCATGGCCGGTATTTTTTTGAAGAAAAGGTGGCAACCCTAATTCTAGCAGGAACTTTGCAGTGATATGGGGGCTTTACATTCCTGACTAGTCTACAAGCAATTCTAGTGGAGATTTTTCTTGATCTTACAGATGTTGTTTTGACTTCAACAGTTCCCTTTAACTTCTATTTCTTAATGACATTTTGAACAGGGGAAACTACAGGAAGCATTTAGATATCCTTTTATAGCAGTCCCCTGTTTTGTAATATTCACTTTTCTTTATTTTCTGATCCTCAGTTCTCTGCTTAGAGGAACCCACAGTTGTTGAGCAAAATCATGGTACCCTGAGAGGTTTGAAGTGTTAGGGAATTTATTAAGCTCTAGAATTGTCATCACATAACTTAAATTAAAGCCTAATGAACCAATAAATTTCTGAGACCTTACAAAAAATAACACTAGTGGATAAATGTCACAGTATCTTGTTTCCAGAGCTTGGCTTCTTTCCACACGTCATCTGCAGGCAAGAGGCTTCAATCATGCTGCAGGCCTCTGTTTTATATGTGTTTGTTTCCTGTAGTCTCCTCCTACCTACTTCCTCCCTCTAGCTGCTCCTCCTACCTACTTCCTGTGGAGGGGTTTAATTAAAGAGCAGACTGAGTCCTGACTCAGTCACCCTGATGTTGTTGTTCTGAGCAGTTCATTTTCTGGTATTCCTGATTCCTGTGTATGATCCAGCTTGTCTGTCCATCCATTCTGGTGTTGACCTGTGGCTCTGTCTGACTATTCTCCTTGGCGTTCCGATTTGGCTCAGATATCCTATCTGGTGCAAACCTGTGGCTCTGTCTGACTACCCGCTCCATGTATGATCTAGGCTTGTCTGAGTACCCACTCTGGTGTTGACCTGGGGCTCTATCCACTGCGCATCCAGCATTCCATCGCTTCAGTGGATATCCTTTCTGGTGCAAACCTATGGCTCTGGATGACTACCCACTCCGTGCATGACTTTAGCTCGTCTGATTATCCTATCTGGTGCTTACTAGAAGGCTCTGTCTGTTCACTCAGTTTGTTGGTTCCATTATTCAGATATCCTTCCTAGTACTGGCCTGGGGCACTAGCAGACTCCTAGCTACTGACTGCAGGCTGAGTCAGTATCTCTTGGGTGTTACCTTACCATGAGACTCCATGGGGCTGAGGCCTAGTCTCGGACAATGTGGTGCAGAGATTGGGAAACTGCTATTCCTGATACAGTGCTCGCCGTTTCAATCACCCACTGTATTTTTATTTATATATTGCATTACTGTCATTATTCTCATAATAAAGGTTCTATTAACTACACCTTCTGACTCCTGGTTTGCTTGCCAGCCGTAACAATAAATAGAAAGGGTGCATAAACTTTTGCACATTTTGTTTTTTTCCTCACAAATTCATAGCAGCGGTGTATTACAATTTGCAAGATTAAGTTTGATCACTGCAGAGGTTGCATTAATATATTTTCTTTTAGAAAATCAACAAAAGATGTAATTGGACCAAACTTTTGCATACAACTGTACATATTGTCCTTGATAATGACATCACTCACAGGATCTTGCTTGTTGTGATGAAGATGGTCATTCTTAGATCAAGATTTCATGAATAGTTTAGGCTTTTGTCAAGATTTAAATAGTGGTTGGAATACTGCTATAAACAAACAAGCTCTTATGAGTGTTGTCTTTATCATGGACTGTATGTAGCACCAAGCCTGTGATTTTGGATATTAGTGTGTGCCTCCATATTGTAGCTTTATATATATAAATTGCAGCTATTATTCTGTCCAGACTGGTTTAATGAATGAACTAGACTTTTTGTACTTTATTTAATAACTTCAAAGAGCCATTTTCCCCTCGTCCTCGCATTAGGTTTTAATGGTCTTATTATACATGTAATATGTGTGAAGACGTCCTACTGGCTCCTTAGAAATAAAATCTAATTATCCTGCAAAAGGCCTGTTACAGTCTAGTCCCACATTAATGTAACCATACAGTTCTGAAGAAACTGGGGCAGCTATCTAATTTAGATTTGACTTCCAATTAGGGAAGAAGTAATGACCAGTGAGATACCAAACATCTTCAAATGTTTAACTACATAAAACAGCAGTATCAATAATTTAGACCCAGTACTAAATGTTGCAAGGATCGGTGCTTATTACGAGGCTCGTGTACTAAATAAACTGGAGAAATTCTAGGGAGAACCAACTTTACCAAAGGGGACTCTTAAAAATTCTTATTGGCTTAACTTGGGCACTTAACCCCTTGAAACCTAGAAAAGTCTCTAATATGTTGCAAATCAAGGTGTTGGAGACCTCACTAGCATTTAAGGTGTTAAACTTCTTCAGTTATATAATGTGAATTTAGGGAATTTGTCATTGTCCCAAGTTGTGCATTCAAAGTATTAAACTTCTTCATTTAAATAATGGGAATGTAGGGAATTTGCCATTGTTCCATGTCTTGCAGTTGGTTTGCTCCAGAACTGCTCCTTGGGGTTATGCACTAAGGCGTGATAAAGAGGAGATAACTTGTCCATTCATATCACTTCTCCAGTTCCTATGTTATTCTATGGAACCTATGCACTGAGAGCTCTCCAGCTTGAGAAATCTTAGCACATAGACTTCTTAGAATAACATTGAAATTGGAGAAGGGATATGACTGGATAAGTTATCCCCTCTTTATCACAGCTTTATCACACCTTCGTGAATCTCCCCCAGTTCTTCTTAGTACATCAGTAGGCAATGATCAGCACTACAACTTCCATATCCCCTAACCAGTTATTGGGTATTTGGGCATGATGGGAGTTATCGGGGCGAATGCATGCCAACAATTCTGTGCTAAATCAGGAATCAACTTTTAGACCCTATGCCTGCCTAACACCAATTTACTAAGCTATGCATGAAAAAAATCCTCCCTTTGACATCACTTGTGACAAGAGGAGGGAATGAAGCAGTGACTGGAAATTTTCAGGAGTCCTTTCCTTTACTCCTTGTTTACCTTCATGTACCAAACAAGGCATAGAGGAAATGGTATGATTTATAACCTTTCCCTGCTCATGCTGTGGGGCAGGCATGTGGTTCTAGTTGGCATTAAAATCCTAACATTGGAAGAGATTTATTGCCAGTGTGCATTACTTACAGGAATTCAGAAACTTTGAACGTTTACCCCATAAAGGACGAATAGTCAGTTATTGGACTTCCAGCTGTAGGGAACTTCATCTCTCATCAACCTCAACCAGCTGTTGCCTGGATGGGGAGGAGGGAAGTTTTATTCCCCAAAAGCTGGAGACCCAACAATTGACTGCTCCTATCATAAAGATTTCTTTAAAGGAATAATGTTTCATTTTAACTTTTTTTGTGCCACCATGCTTATTCTTTAGAGAAGCAGTAAAGCTTAATTATGTAAATAAGATATATCCTACTAGGCATTTAATAGTGAGTAAAGCAGAGTGCCATCATGGTATGTAAGAAGTGCCAATCAAGCCAATCCAAACTGTGGGAGGTGCTTCAGGAATCATGAGATGAACTCTCTTCACATTACCTCAACAAACTGACAACTAGAATACCACATTACCTCAACAACTGACAACTAGAATACCACATTACCTCAACAACTGACAACTAGAATACCACATTACCTCAACAACTGACAACTATAATACCACATTACCTCAACAAACTGACAACTAGAATACCACATTACCTCAACAAACTGACAACTAGAATACCACATTACCTCAACAACTGACAACTAGAATACCACATTACCTCAACAAACTGACAACTAGAATACCACATTACCTCAACAAACTGACAGCTAGAATACCACATTACCTCAACAAACTGACAACTAGAATACCACATTACCTCAACAAACTGACAACTAGAATACCACATTACCTCAACAAACTGACAACTAGAATACCACATTACCTCAACAAACTGACAACTAGAATACCACATTACCTCAACAAACTGACAGCTAGAATACCACATTACCTCAACAAACTGACAACTAGAATACCACATTACCTCAACAAACTGACAACTAGAATACCACATTACCTCAACAAACTGACAACTAGAATACCACATTACCTCAACAAACTGACAGCTAGAATACCACATTACCTCAACAAACTGACAGCTAGAATACCACATTACCTCAACAAACTGACAACTAGAATACCACATTACCTCAACAAACTGACAACTAGAATACCACATTACCTCAACAAACTGACAACTAGAATACCACATTACCTCAACAAACTGACAACTATAATACCACATTACCTCAACAAACTGACAACTAGAATACCACATTACCTCAACAAACTGACAACTAGAATACCACATTACCTCAACAAACTGACAGCTAGAATACCACATTACCTCAACAAACTGACAGCTATAATACCACATTACCTCAACAAACTGACAACTAGAATACCACATTACCTCAACAAACTGACAACTAGAATACCACATTACCTCAACAAACTGACAACTAGAATACCACATTACCTCAACAAACTGACAACTAGAATACCACATTACCTCAACAAACTGACAACTATAATACCACATTACCTCAACAAACTGACAACTAGAATACCACATTACCTCAACAACTGACAACTAGAATACCACATTACCTCAACAAACTGACAACTAGAATACCACATTACCTCAACAAACTGACAGCTAGAATACCACATTACCTCAACAAACTGACAACTAGAATACCACATTACCTCAACAAACTGACAACTAGAATACCACATTACCTCAACAAACTGACAACTAGAATACCACATTACCTCAACAAACTGACAACTAGAATACCACATTACCTCAACAAACTGACAACTAGAATACCACATTACCTCAACAAACTGACAGCTAGAATACCACATTACCTCAACAAACTGACAACTAGAATACCACATTACCTCAACAAACTGACAACTAGAATACCACATTACCTCAACAAACTGACAACTAGAATACCACATTACCTCAACAAACTGACAGCTAGAATACCACATTACCTCAACAAACTGACAGCTAGAATACCACATTACCTCAACAAACTGACAACTAGAATACCACATTACCTCAACAAACTGACAGCTAGAATACCACATTACCTCAACAAACTGACAGCTAGAATACCACATTACCTCAACAAACTGACAGCTAGAATACCACATTACCTCAACAAACTGACAACTAGAATACCACATTACCTCAACAAACTGACAACTAGAATACCACATTACCTCAACAAACTGACAACTAGAATACCACATTACCTCAACAAACTGACAACTAGAATACCACATTACCTCAACAAACTGACAACTATAATACCACATTACCTCAACAAACTGACAACTAGAATACCACATTACCTCAACAACTGACAACTAGAATACCACATTACCTCAACAAACTGACAACTAGAATACCACATTACCTCAACAAACTGACAGCTAGAATACCACATTACCTCAACAAACTGACAACTAGAATACCACATTACCTCAACAAACTGACAACTAGAATACCACATTACCTCAACAAACTGACAACTAGAATACCACATTACCTCAACAAACTGACAACTAGAATACCACATTACCTCAACAAACTGACAACTAGAATACCACATTACCTCAACAAACTGACAGCTAGAATACCACATTACCTCAACAAACTGACAACTAGAATACCACATTACCTCAACAAACTGACAACTAGAATACCACATTACCTCAACAAACTGACAACTAGAATACCACATTACCTCAACAAACTGACAGCTAGAATACCACATTACCTCAACAAACTGACAGCTAGAATACCACATTACCTCAACAAACTGACAACTAGAATACCACATTACCTCAACAAACTGACAGCTAGAATACCACATTACCTCAACAAACTGACAGCTAGAATACCACATTACCTCAACAAACTGACAGCTATAATACCACATTACCTCAACAAACTGACAACTAGAATACCACATTACCTCAACAAACTGACAACTAGAATACCACATTACCTCAACAAACTGACAGCTAGAATACCACATTACCTCAACAAACTGACAACTAGAATACCACATTACCTCAACAAACTGACAACTAGAATACCACATTACCTCAACAAACTGACAACTAGAATACCACATTACCTCAACAAACTGACAACTAGAATACCACATTACCTCAACAAACTGACAGCTAGAATACCACATTACCTCAACAAACTGACAACTAGAATACCACATTACCTCAACAAACTGACAACTAGAATACCACATTACCTCAACAAACTGACAACTAGAATACCACATTACCTCAACAAACTGACAGCTAGAATACCACATTACCTCAACAAACTGACAGCTAGAATACCACATTACCTCAACAAACTGACAACTAGAATACCACATTACCTCAACAAACTGACAACTAGAATACCACATTACCTCAACAAACTGACAACTATAATACCACATTACCTCAACAAACTGACAACTATAATACCACATTACCTCAACAAACTGACAACTAGAATACCACATTACCTCAACAAACTGACAACTAGAATACCACATTACCTCAACAAACTGACAGCTAGAATACCACATTACCTCAACAAACTGACAGCTATAATACCACATTACCTCAACAAACTGACAACTAGAATACCACATTACCTCAACAAACTGACAACTAGAATACCACATTACCTCAACAAACTGACAACTAGAATACCACATTACCTCAACAAACTGACAACTAGAATACCACATTACCTCAACAAACTGACAACTATAATACCACATTACCTCAACAAACTGACAACTAGAATACCACATTACCTCAACAACTGACAACTAGAATACCACATTACCTCAACAAACTGACAACTAGAATACCACATTACCTCAACAAACTGACAGCTAGAATACCACATTACCTCAACAAACTGACAACTAGAATACCACATTACCTCAACAAACTGACAACTAGAATACCACATTACCTCAACAAACTGACAACTAGAATACCACATTACCTCAACAAACTGACAACTAGAATACCACATTACCTCAACAAACTGACAGCTAGAATACCACATTACCTCAACAAACTGACAACTAGAATACCACATTACCTCAACAAACTGACAACTAGAATACCACATTACCTCAACAAACTGACAACTAGAATACCACATTACCTCAACAAACTGACAGCTAGAATACCACATTACCTCAACAAACTGACAGCTAGAATACCACATTACCTCAACAAACTGACAACTAGAATACCACATTACCTCAACAAACTGACAGCTAGAATACCACATTACCTCAACAAACTGACAGCTATAATACCACATTACCTCAACAAACTGACAACTAGAATACCACATTACCTCAACAAACTGACAACTAGAATGCCAAAGGTCTGCAAGGCTTTAATTCCTACAAATGGAGGGTTATTCGACGAAAGCAAAGTTTGAAGGACACAATTATTATTTAATATAAAAATCTTTATTTCTAACCTTGTCAACATCTTGACTGTATTTCCTATTCATTTTGCAACTCATTTGATGGAAAACAAGGACATTTCTAAGTGACCCCAAACTTTTGAACAGTAGTGTATGTATTTATTTATTCTTGTAGTAGCTCAAAGTCTGTTTTACTCCATCAACTTTAACCCTTTGAACACCAGATGGGTACGCAAAGCATTGCTTGTAATGCATTGTGTACCCCTCTGGCACTCAAAGGGTTTATCCCTTGGAGGCTAGTGGCTTTTCCAGAGTATTGAAAAGCAATGAACTGCAGATGTCTCTAGCATCCGAAGGTTAACCCTTTCATTAGTTATATAAGAAGTCTGGAAGCGTAGCTTTATAATGCCATAACGATCCACTAGCAAGGTGGCAAAAATTGATTTATGTTTTAGGAAGATTACAAGACTGTAAAAGAATGGAAAATCCACAATAAATTCAATGTCAATAATGGCAAAAAATGATCTGTGATACAAAAGTCTGAAGACAAGAAACATGATTAATGGCCGTGAAGGGGCAGTAACTGGCTATTGGTGTCCTCATTTAACCCTATGGATGCTATAGAGAGCAGGCAAGTAAACATCAGATTGTTAGATAATACAGAAAAATGTGACACCATTGAATAGTGGATCTGTCACTTTAAGAGATCATTTGTTTAACAGAGACATAAAATCTATCTCTGTGATGTGCTGGCCATCTTTCTGTAAAATAAAATTCATTTTTGAGAAATGAACCTTTATGTTTTGATGGCACAGTGTGGTACATTGTACTAATCCCCTGTAATTATGCTAATTAGTTGTATTTGACTCCAGATGTATCACTCTCTGTGTTATTAGACACCCTTCCCCTCCAGTGAGCTCTCTTTAATGTTATTAATAGAATATTGTGTTCTAATATTACATACTAGTATAAAAGCCCGTGTAAACGGGACAAAGTCCAATGATGTTAAACCTTTGAGTGCCAGAGGGGTATGCAGCACACTGCAAAGCAATGCATTGCGTACTCCCCTGGCAATCAAAGGGTTAAGAGACCGGTCCTGCTCTGCGTACTGCCGCAGCCTCATTGGTGGTGCACGGGATGCAGTCATGCACTGTAGCGACTGCCCGAATGCACAGAATGCTCCAAGCAGTCTCTACTGCACATGACTGCATCGGACAAACATTCTAGCGTTTTATTAAATCCGATTGGCCCAGCACAGAAATTATGTTAGAGATATGAATGTTAAAGAGAGATGACAATCCTGCGCAGCTTCATATCATCTAAATGTGAACCACGTGCGTAGCATATATTATACCTACCTATTAATTCACTTATATTACAAATGAGGGTTGTGTCATATAGTTTAGTCAAAATATGTTTAATCTCATTTGCTTCACCAAGGTACACAATTTTGAGCGACTCTTAATCTATAGCATAATACAAAAATGCTTTATATTAACCCTTTCAGTGCCAGAGGGATATGCAATGCATTGCTCAGCATACCTCTCTGGTACTGAAAGGGTTATTAAAAGCTGAATACATCTAATGTCCTAAATGCTGAACTAACCACTTTCAAACAGAGATCAACTACAGTGATTGGGTGGGGTCCTCAAACATTAGAACATTCCTACTGGTCCATTTATTTAGATGTCTGCCCCACCTACTACAAATTGCATGGACCTGAATGTTAGAAATATCCTTGCATATAACTCAATAAGACATTTTAGATACATTAGCAGTTACTTTAATTAATTCTTCAGCCACCTTTGTACTGATCATAATTTCTGTCTCTCTGTTCCCACGTCTTCCCTTTTTTCCATATTCTGATTTACTCACCCACTTCTCATATTAGTTCATCTCTTGAATTTGAGACCAGTGTGATTCATTGTGATGTAACCCACTTATTATTTAGACTGGTGTTATATATGAGCACAGATGACAGCTCATTAACAATGTCCTAACAATAGACAAACATTGGTATAATGGCTATGGATTATTTTAATGAAGCTAATTTACTCATTCCATGGAAAATTCCTCTTGCAAAGGAGAAATAATAGGTTTTTTCGAAGAAGTCCAATCAGCAAATGAAACTAAGGTTGTTAATTGTTTTCTCTGTAATGGAAAAGCTTCCAAAGCAAAGCTATTATATATATATATATATATATATATATATATATATATATATATATATATATATAGTTAGGGAGATTTTGGGCACTCCTATGTAAGAAAAACTATCTAACAACTGCCTGGGTGGTACTAGTAACTTAAATTGTATAAAAATAGAAATGGTTATATGCCATAAAACTAGTGCACACACAGGACTTGAAAAAAATAAACATTTATTGTTTGCATAATGTACTTTTGAGACTCTCCCATAAAGTCTAACAAGGTTATTGTAAATCATCTAAGACTACTGGATCACAGCTTCTTGTCTGTACTCAGTACTGAGATTCCACTAACTGACATTTATAAAAAGTGATCATGTTTGTTTTTATCAACAGATCCTTACAATGTTCTTGATCCTTACTGTGAGTGTTGGTAGTTATAAAGAACTAGTTAAAGAGCCCGTGTACATGGGCCACAGTGCCAGCCGGTCCCAGTGCAGTCATGCACAGGAGAGACTGCCCACTCAGCGGCTGATAAGGAGTGGGGTGCTCCGAAGCCAGACCAGAGTCCTCTCTGTGCGCCTTCAGGTGGTCTGACTTCGGCGCTCCCCACTCCGTATCAGCCTCGTCATGGGGAGTTTCTACTGCTCATGACTGCACTGTGACAAACTTTTTAGCGAATTATAATATAGGATTCTAGTTACATTTATAAATGTGGTGAGTGTAAAGAATATGAACAGGTCAGACATGGCCTTAACCCCTTAAAGACTGTGTTACGTGCTGGGACCATCACCATATTTTTCCCTTCATGACTGGTGATGGTCTTGGCACGGCACATCCTGTTTTACTTACAGATCTCCTACAGGAGCACTATAAGCAAAAACCAGGTCTGAAACTGACCGCTCCAAGACTGGAACAGTCTCTCTAAGACCCCCGCTCGGCGTGCTGGTACACGGAACAGGTCACATGTGCTGACGGGTCAACAATGATCAAAAAAGGACTGTTTGTCCTTAAAGGGATAGTAATACTTCGTTTTATCTTTATTTTATTTTGTAGGCATTAAAAAAACATGAAGAACGATATAAGTCTTTTCTCTCAAACCTTTATGGTTTAAGAGATATTCACAAGCAAAGTACCCCCCCCCCCGTTCAGCCAGATCAGAAGGGAGGTGCCCAGGTAGACTGCAGAGAGGGACAATCTTCAATTAAGATAAGGGAAAAAGCTGAAAAACTTGTCAAGGGGGGAAGGGCTTTCATTGTTTTCATACAAAGAAGATTGTCCCCTTCTGTTATCTGTCTGGTCTTACAACCAGATTCCCCATCTGAGAAGACATGGCTTACACTAGGAAAAGGGGGTGGGAGGGGGAAACTTTGCTTGTGAATATCTCTTAAACCATAATGGTTTGAGACATAAGACGTATATCATTCTTTATGTTTTTTTAATGCCTACAAAATAAAATAAAGTTAAAACAAAGTATTACTATCCCTTTAAGGGTTTAAATATTTGGAGAAAATTTGGTCTCTCAATCATAGCAAATAGTGACACTTCTTTATAAATATGATGCTCCACTTTTTACAAACTTCCTTACTCCATTTTTTTAACCCTTTAGGTGCCAGTGGGGTACACAGCACATTGTGTTGCCTACCCCTCTAGCACTCAAATGGTTAAATGTACTACACGGTATTATGTCCTCCTAAACTGTCCTTAATACTTTTATAACCAATAGAGACAATCTTAGAGACATTTTTAAACCTCTTTGCGTTGCATACCTCTCTGGCACTCAAAGGGTTAACATCACTTTTATAAATCTCCCCCATAGACCCTTGTCCACAAAAAGTGAGTCATTCTGGAGCAAATCGACTGTGCCATGGGGGTGCATTAAAACTTATCCAAACTTCCATTGATCTACATGAGGCTTTTAACCCCTTGAATGATAGAGAGGTCAACCAATAATCTTTTTAGCATTCAAGGGGTTAAAAAAAAAACTTAACTCAACGTGAAGTTTCATCTCCCCCACCCCATGGTGTAGGTAGTATTCTCTAGAATTGTTCATCCTGTTTTTGTGGATGAGGCCCATTGTATCAGATTCATAAAGACAAAACGGCATTGTAGGGCAGAAATAAAAATATTCATTTATTTAACTGGCCTTTTAACCATTTGAATGCTAGAGCACTCTCTAGTGCATTGGAGGGGTTAAAAGCACCATTTAAGTAAGTGGAACATTTAGGAATTTTTATTACTTCCCTTCGGTACAGTTTGTTCTAGAATTGATCCATTTTGCTTTTATACATATAGCCCCTTGAGCTGTATGATAAAGAGGGAGAAGCAAGTACACCAGAGAGGACTAATAAATACAGGAGACCTCTCCAGCACACAAGGGCTGAAAGGCCCCATTTAACCCTTTGAGTGCCAGAAGGATACACAATGAATTGTATACCTATCTGGCACTCCAAGGGTTAAATTGGTGATATTTTGTTGTTACCCCTATGGTGCAGTTGGTTTGGAACTTTGCACATCAGCCTCAAGCATACTCTGTCATTGCCATTTCGCATCAGTGATGCATGGGAAAGAGAGATGGGGGAGGGGTGTATGAATATGATTCTGTGCTAAACCAGGTTTTGGAAGCAAGTGGCTTTCTCCTACACCTGCCTGATGCCAATTTAATACGCTAGTTGTGACTAAAGTTCTCCATATATCACCACTAGCACCAAGAAGAGGGCAGTGAGGAAGCGTATGGGTGTTCTGTGTGTTCCTTTCTACTGCACCATAATGGACATGATGTAATAACAAAGCGAGGAGGACACGGTGTAACTTTTCACCTATTTCCTGCGCCTGCCATGGGTATAACTAGGAGCCTTTTTGTCCCAAGCCTAAGGAGGTTCACTAAGGTCTAGTGGTGGGAGTTCATAAATTATGTGAATTGAAAAAGTGGGCAGGGTTAATCAGGATGGATGGGGTAGACAAGGAGTTGGTTCTTGTCCTTAACCCCTTAACGACCGGCCGCGTGGCGCGTTGCGGTCACTAAAGGACCATAGATCTTTTTTTTTTTTTTTTTTTTACATTTGGATTCCGGACTCCCCAAACGGCGTGCAGCTGCGGGGGGAGCCTGGAATTCCATGACGGTCATAGTACATCATGGGTCGTTAACTCAGATCTACCCATGACGTACTATGACCATCAAGGGTCGTTAAGGGGTTAAAGTATGCAGAATGTGGTGGAGAGTAGACAGCACCAGCAGTTAAGTGGGCAAGGTTACAAGGACACTTACTGAGCCTGGAGAATAAGCTTATGTCCCCAAAGACTCAGTAATTAAGCATAAAAATATGGGTTTTCTGGGAGAGTTCCCAGGCTTAATTATGGTGAAATATGTTCCCAGTGTTCACTAAAGCAATTCTAGGGATCTAGTGCAGAGATAGACAATTGTCAGGACGCCAGCTGTTGGGGCTCCTGGCTGGTATAGGGATGATGAGAGGTGTAGTTGCAAACAGCTGGCAGTCTGACAGTTGACTACCCCATATCTAGTGTATACTCACAGGTGCTGCCACAGCTACGTTTGTTGATTTGCACAATCACCCCCTCCGTTTTCTATTTTTCATAACACAACAGAGTAATATAGTTGATGAGGCAAAAAAAAGACATGTGTCCATCAAGTGTTCATCAAGTTCAACCCATGCTGCATGACCCCTGTTGATCCAGAGAAAGGCAAAAACAAAAACATTAACATAATTTCCAATTAAGCTTCATGTGGTTAAAATAATCCTTCTTTCAAGATGGAGCACATGCACTCGATCTCCATCTTGTCTCTAGACATCTTTCAACACACCTGGACCCCCTGGCTTCTGTACCATTCCTCCCCCCTTATCTTGATGCTTGAACATACTTCTCACTTACCTCTACCTTGCGTCTTTTCCCCTGTCATTGGCACTCACCCTTAACATCTACTTTATTTTCCAGACATTGTTACCTGCTAGGTTGGCTCTCCTAACACAGACCTCCACTGAGTTATACAGATCCTCCAGCTGGTCATTGCCTGACCACGTACCCCCCTCCTTACACCTAGGGATGGGCAGAACTTTCAGCTGACCTGTTTTGCTCTCACTATCCTTTTCTTCCTTCCCATTCTCTTTTCTCCCGTCCTTCCCTTTCCTCCCGTCCTTCCCATTCCCTTTTCTCGCTTCCTTCCCTTTCCTCCCTTCCTTCCCATTCCCTTTTCTCCCTTCCTTCCCTTTTCTCCCTTCCTTCCCATTCCCTTTTCTCCCTCCCTTCTTATTAAATTCCCCAAGATCCCTTGGGGTGATTTAGGGGGACTGGACAGCATTGGTTGAGTACTTCAAGTCACTTCCTCCTCCTCACACTCAGTGGACACATAATAAGGGTCCTTCCAGTTACTCTTTTTGTTGCTCATAGTGATAGGAGTCACTATGAGCCTCTCCTGCCTCAATTTTTGCAAAATATCACAAGAGAACAAAACATCACTCCTATCCTGCTCTGTAGCTGCTTCTATTGTGTCTGCCTTCAGAGAAAATGTCACGTTTTTATAGCGGAAGTGCGAAAACATTGTAAATCAATGGACGAAAACTTTATAGCCATTGAAAAAATGGAGAAAGATTTTGCCCAATAGGCGAAAGATGCGAAAATTTTAACCGCTAGTTTTAAAGCGTATTTTCCCATGAAAAAGCGGATGACAACGTGGTTTTCACGAAATTTCCCACGGGAACACAGCGACAACTTTTGCTCACCCCTACTCACACCCCCTTCCCCCCTCTCCTCCCGCCCCTCTACCTTCTTCTGGGACTCATATTTGACATACCTCTGGCTACACCACCCCATTCCTCGTCTACTAAACTATGTTCTTTTCTGCACATTTGTTTGATTAATGAATCCTTTCTCAGTTACTTATTCTCATGATTGTTTACTTTTCCATCTACTATGTTTTGTACTTAATACATATGTTGTACAATTTGCAACTTCTCAATAAAGTATTAAAAAAAATCCTTCCTAACCCCAAATGACAGTCACATATTTCCCTGGATCAACATGCCTAGTTGGAACCTTAGTCCCACAAAGAGGGCCCTTATAATGGCATGTAAACAGAAAAAAACAAAAGAGGGCGCCTGATGGTGCCTTTTATCCTTATTACAAACTCAATAGAGTAGATTCAATTTGTTGTATACTCACAAGTATGATGGCTGTGGGAAGACTTATATCCCTCCACAGCTAAACAAGCCTACAGAGAGAAAACCCTGTCTCTGCTCAGGGAACTGGGTACTGGAACGATGAATGTCACCACTTTGCTGCTTTTAATTTCAGAATTATTAAGATTAAAATAATTAAATCATATAATTAACAAGCCAAAATAACGTTTCGTGATTTTAAGACCACTTCATCAGATTTAGCTCTAACTCAAACTCTTAGAATCACGAAACGTTATTTTGGCTTGTTAATTATACGTTTTAATTATTTTAATCTTAATAATTCTCCAATTATTGTATTTGGAGTTTTTTTAATAAACATATATTTTGAAATACGAAAGCAGCAAAGTGGTGACATTCATCGTTCCAGTACCCAGTTCCCTGAGCAGAGATAGGGTTTTCTCTCTGTAGGCTTGTTTAGCTGTGGAGGGATATAAGTCTTCCCACAGCCATCATACTTGTGAGTATACAACAAATTGAATCTACTCTATTGAGTTTGTAATAAGGATAAAAGGCACCATCAGGCGCCCTCTTTTGTTTTTTTCTGTTTACATGTGCTACATGCTCTTGGAGTGGTTTTGAGGAGCAGCCTGGTGGTGAATGATTATATTGCTGTATAGGGGACGGCGTGTGAAAATATCCCCCAAGTGTATGTGTCAACTGACATTTATTTGTTGCGTTGACCACTTCATATTGTGAGTACAATTTAAAAAGGGAAAGTGTGGGTTGATTCCAGAAGTTTTTGCACTAGGAGTGTCTTCTGCTTTTTGTCTTTACTTATAATGGCATGCTTTACACATGAAAAATGCACACTACAGGGTTGCTTTGATTTTGGTGCACTCCTGAAATATGCCTATTTCCTATGTGTCCCTTTTTAAACGTGAGGTATGGTCAACCTAAATTTAGATATTGCTTTTAATTGCTGTCATTATTTTTTAAACACTTGCCCAAGCTGATACATTCTCTTAAAATGATCAGTTTAATACATTGCAGATAGTGTATAATTCCATGCAGGGCATATGAAATCGGGAGTCTGATAGATTAGAGCAATCTTGTGATCTGTAGGAAACAGTATTCAGACAAGATCTTTGGGAATTAAACAGTATAATAGTAACATTTGCAGCAACTCAGCCTTACTCATGAGGGAATTCAGACCTGCGATTGAATTCACATTAGCATTCAGATTCTTACCTCCATCTATGTGGTAAAAGCCTCATCAGAATGAAGATCAAGTTTAAATCATGCTGTGTTTAAAATTATATTCTTTGTAATACCTAAATGAAAGTTATTTGCACAAGGTATGTCATTAGAAAAACAGACATAGACTGCAGATTATTTTAACCCCTTGGATGCTAACATCCATGGGGTTAAATTTGCTAGTAAAACAGTGGATAGAAAATACAAATCTACTAGCATTGAAATCAGCAGCTGAGTCCTTCCATCTGTTGAGGACCACAATTCCAATCCTCAGCAAGCTATTTGCTGGCTAGGGTGATAGGAATTGCAATCCTTAGCAGCTGGGAGGCCTCAGATTGCCTACTTCTGTACGAGGGTGTATGGACGCATTTGTGCATAGTGGTACACACAATAATTTATGAGGTATTTAACTTTATCTATTTGCCATTTAAAGTAAAACGAACTAGCAATGGACGGTAAGGAATAGCGGGTGAGATGGGGAACAGTGTGAAATTTTAGTATCTGTCTAATTTGCATACATTGAGGAAAAGCTAAAGCTAAACATCTCATAAACTTTTTTTTTTAAATAAAAAATGGTGAACATAACATCGTGACAGTGTCATTGTAATGTGAGCAAACCTTGATGCTTCCACTATAGCATGTGTAGGTTATGGCATAAAGTAACACTTGTTTCGTCTGCACCTTGTGTTGTACTTGGTTGCAGAGGGAATGGTCCAAATTGCCCATACAGTTCTGCACAGCCCTCCCACTGGTCAAAGTGGAGTTAAAAAGAGAATTGTAGGTGTAAAATAAGGTTAGTAACTAGGTGATAAACATAAGTAATTTGATTTGTTTGTTTTAGCATGGCATTGCATACAGTGTTGATGCTGATCATTGATTATTGCATGGCAGGGGTAGTTAAAGGGATAGTAATACTTCGTTTTATCTTTATTTTATTTTGTAGGCATTAAAAAAACATGAAGAACGATATAAGTCTTATCTCTCAAACCTTTATGGTTTGAGAGATATTCACAAGCAAAATTTCCCCTCCCACCCCTTTTACCTAGTGTAAGCCATCTCTTCTCAGATGTGGAATTCAGTCCATAGACCAGACAGATAACAGCAGGGGACAATCTTCTTCCTATGAGAACAGTGAAAGCCCTGCCCCTCTTGACAAGTTTTTCAAGTTTTTCCCTTATCTTAAAAGGATAGTAATACTTAAAATGTAAAAAAAAATATGTTGTAGGGTTTATCCCCCTGAGTAAAACAAGGGTACTTCCACTGCTGAAAGGTGTTTCATTCAAAAGTTATTAATTTTCAAAGTTGAATTTTTTAGGTGCAATATCACAGTGGCCTGAAATTGTACAGTGGCGCTGTTGCTACACCATCCTATAGACAGCTCTGGTCAGTTGACCATAAATCTCCATAGGATGGTGTAGCAACAGCGCCACTGTACAATTTCAGGCCACTGTGATATTGCATCTAAAAAATTCAACTTTGAAAATTAATAACTTTTGAATGAAATACCTTTCAGCAGTGGGAGTACTCTTGTTTTACTCAGGGGGATAAACCCTACAACATATTTTTTTTTACATTTTAAGTATTACTATCCCTTTAATTGAAGATTGTCCCTCTTTGCAGTCTACCTGGGCACCTCCTTTCTGCTCTGGCTGAACAATGTTACATTAGTAAAAGGGGTGGGAGGGGGGTACTTGATCATTCAATTACTCTTGAACTACAACTCTGACAGAATTGAAATAACACTCTCCAAAGTCCAAATACTATGATGATTAATTAGAGCTGCTTTTATTATGAAACATTACTATCCCTTTAACTGCAGAACTGCTACCTTTTGGGGACTACGACTCCTGTTGTCTTCTTAAGGATGATGGCATTTGTAGTCCTCAACAGCTGAAGGTCCAACATTTGGCTATTCATACTTGAGGGTGACAAATCCTAATCCTTTATGGGGAGTTTTAAACAGATTATCATTTTTTTTTCTCCATTTATTTAAATAGGTTTTTTGTAACCACATTTCAAAGTACAGTGTCGTTGGGCTCATTAATATTTTTAGAGAGTGTTGGTTGTGATCGGAAATATGTCGTTTTGTCATTAAAGCACGATTCCTGCCTGAAATTGTCATATGTAACAACAAAAACCTCTGTAAATAGGTTTCAATTATTCAATTATTATAGGTTTCTCACATTCAGAATTTCACATTCCCTCCACTTTTTTTTATTAATATACAAATTCTGTTGTTTGCGCAACATTTTTTGTTCATTCTGTATGATACATTTTCTTTTCCCTCTATACGACACTGCCAAATAGTTTAGCCACACCCTTGCCCCACTCCTTTGCCCAGCAATTTTGTAGTTGTCTTTTGTACACAACGGACATTACTATTTTTTTGATGTATATTCTATAGAAAATATGTCTTTCATGCATACAATTACTTATTTTTGTCATTCATACAACATTTTTTTGTCGTTATCCTTTTGAACATACTACTCTTAGTGCCACATTCCTGTTACTCACTTTTCAGTATACCCTTTTACTGGAGTCTGGAACATGCTGTGACAATACATCAGAGTGCAGCTTCCAAGAACTTAACATTCTCTAGCAGAGAGAAGGCAAATCAATACATTCCCATTTCCCTAGACATTGAATCATCAGTTACTTATCCACAGCTCCTGGGCAGTTATAGTTTTTGACATTAGAGAAATAGCCAAAAAAATAGTCATATTTCTGAAATGCAGTATCAATATTGTATATTATTATAAGCTCCGGGTCTTCTCTGAGAAAACTGTGATGTTAAAAGATCAATAAAGTTTTATTATGAAAAAACTATAGTGTCGGGACTTTTAATGTTGAGTAAAACAATGTACTTCTGTTGGCAGTTGCTTTATTCAAATGTTATAACAGTTCAAAGTGTAACAAAACAAACATTCTCTTAATAATCAGTGTTTCTTCTCAGATGAGCAAATGTTAGTGATCCAGTACCGAAGGAGTTAAAGAGTAATTAAAACTGGACAGGACTGCATCTGATATTCTAATACGGCCCTACATAAAGAGTCATCCACTTTAACCCTTTGAGTGTCAGAGAGGTACACAACGCATTGCAAAGCAATGCGTTGTGTACCCCTCTGGCACTCAAAGGGTTAACTTTTTCATTACTGAGTTGCTCATCACCACAGCTCACCTTAGGGGGAACACTGGTTGCTATCTGAGTGTGTTACGTACCCCTCTGGAACTCAAAGGGTTAATGCATAACTGTGGCTAAAGGATCACCTTTTTCATGGAACTGTCTGAGCATCAAATAGCACAGTGTTAAATAAGCATTTGAGCTGTAATAACTTTGGAACAAGGCATCTTGCCGATGAGGAATACCGTTGTTTTACTTGGCAGAAAATGTCCAGCTATAATTTTTTCCCTCTAATTAAGGTTTATGGCATCTTAAAATTTTAAGAAAAAAATCTAGGTTATTCCTGAATGATTTAGATTTGTATCCTGTAAGGCAGAAACATCTCATCCCCCACCATGCTAACAAAAATGCACTTTGGAGCAACTTTATAAAGAAAAGTAGAGCAATTCTGGGACAAACAGGTTGCATCACAGAGGACAAATGGAAGCTCCCATTGAATTAAAATTAGTTTTTAACCTCTTGAATGCCATAGAGGTCTCCAATGTGTTGCGAACAAAGGTGTTGTGAACTCTCTAGCATTCTGGAGGCTAAAAGATTATTTTAAAGGCACACTAATGTCCCATTAAAAAAAATCTTCTACTTTTATAGAGCTTAAAAAAATAAACTATGTCCCACAAATCCTATCTCTCAAACCAGAGCTCTGAAAGTTCCCCCTCCCTGCCCTTCTCCTGATGTCAGTGTCTAGCTGACAGCAGGAGATTCCGGTCTGGGTACCAGCCGGCAGCTCTCCAGCAGAGCCGAAATCACGTTATTTCAAAAGAATGACTTGGTTTGCAAGCACACTTTGTAGACCTTTCCAATGAATGAATTCTTTATAAATAACAGGATTTCGGTTCTGCTGCAGAGCCTGACATCAAGAGAAGGGGAGGGAGGGAGGAACTTTCTGTGTGAATATCTCTCAAACCATAGCGGTTTGAGAGATAGGATTTGTGGGACATATTTTTTTTGTAAGCTTTATAAAAGTACAATAATTTTTTATGGGACATTACTGTCCCTTTAACCATTTGAGTGTAAGAGGAGCATGCAACACATTGTGGAGCAATTTTTACATACCCAGTTGGCACTCAAGGGTTAAATCAATGTGAATTTGGGGAATCCTTTATTTTTTTCACCAATGGTGCACTTCCTTTGCCATAAAATATCTTTTCTTATTTTGATTATATGGCATTACGACCAATATGTATCAAAGCACAGTGGATCAGCCAACTGTGCACAGCGGATCACTGCATGGAACACCTCTCTATCATTCAAGAGTTTAAAAAAAAACTTTTAAATCAATGTGACTTTTGGTAATTTGCATCTGTCCCCTAAGATGCATTCATATTAAGGCTGATGTACTAAATAGAACTGGATAGACAAAACACCAGAAAGGGCGCAATCCACAATAGACCTTCCAAATATTGGATCTTAAATAAATAATCACAACTTCAGTTGGTCACCAGCTGTAATATAAAACTAGTGATAGCAAACGAGGATTTGAAATCCGCCCCAATTCGGACTGCACTCTTCAAATCAGAAACCGCTGATTGTTTAAGTAAAAAATACTTAATAAAAAATGGCTATACAATAATTCTGTATAGCTCTATGCACTTTACAGCATCAAAACTTCTTCATCAGGACCCAATAATAATGACAAAGAGTTATAACAATGCCACGATTAAAAAATACAGCATAAAATATAAAATACAGCATAACATTTTTTCTTAAAGTGTTAGTAATGTCCAAAAAAAAGTTTTTTTTTGCATTTAGAAGAGCTTAAAAAGCTGAGCTAAATGCAAAAAAAACGTATCTCTCAAACCGCTATGGTTTAAGAGATACAGGCATTTAAATTCGCTGTTTCCTACAGCTGACAGCTGTAAAGCTGTCAGCAGGAGATTCGTGTCGGTCGACACGGTGGTGCTTGAGAAGTGCTGAAATCTCGTTACTTACAAGGAATCCCTTCGATGGAATGGTGTAAAACGTGTGCCTGAACACCACAGCTGTCAGTAGGAGACAGCGAACTTTAAATGCCTGTATCTATTAAACCATAGAGGCTTGACAGATACGATTTTTTGCATTTAGCTCAGCTTTTTAAGCTCTTCTAAATGCAAAAGACTTTTTTTGGACATTACTAACACTTTAAACAATCAGCGATTTCTGATTTATGGAATGCAGTCCGAATCGGGGTGGATTTCAAATCTCCATATTCTATCACTGGTTTTATGTTGCAACCGGTTGCAACCTGTGCACAACTGAAGTTTTGAGTATTTATTTAAGATCCAATATACGGAAGGTCTATTGTGGTTTGCTCCCTTTCTGGTGTTTTGTCTCTTGTTCAAGGGTGATCTGGACGCTTACAAATCCTCTTTGAGGCGCTGCATCCATTTCCCGTTTGTGAAGTGACAGAGTGAGGGCTGTCTTGAATCCTTCACTTGCACAGTTGTCCTTATTTACTGTAAGAAAGGTGGTGTAGCGGTGGTGGTCCAAGACTATTACTGTATTTCGCTAGGAGCGCCTCTTTTCTCTTCTTTTAAATAGAACTGGGGTAAACTCTGGATCAAACCAAATAAATATCCCCATTAATTAATACAGATATTTTTAACCCCTTGAATGCTAGAGAGGTCTCCAACGCATTGAAAAGCACCATTCAAGGAGTTAAAAGCAGATGCTTTGCCCAAGAATGACTCCACTTCTACATTGTACACCAGCTTCATAATACGGATGTACCACTGGAACTGTTTGCACTGGGTTTAACTCCTTAAGGACCAGCCGATCACGCATCCGGTTGGCACTTAAGGACCACGGACCTTTTTTTTTTCAGAACCCGATTCAGGGCTCCCTGAATGGCGTGAAGCCGCGTGGGGAGCCCTGAATTCCATGACAGTTCTGGCACATTATGGGTCCTTATGGCTCGCCAACCCATGACGTGCCAGGACTGTCAAGGGTCCTTAAGGGGTTAAATTATTGATGACACAGTATTATGTAGTTTAATATCCAAAGAGGAATCTGATATCTCAGTTATTGTTTCTTGTTTTCGAGTGTGGTGGAGAGAAATTATGCGGCAAACCATTTGCAACATAAAGAAGAAAAGGGCTTTTAACACTTTGAGTGCCAGAGTGATAGACAACGCATCTGCACCATATGGGAATTTTCATCTGCTTCCTAAAGTTCAGCTGGTTTGATCCAGAAGAGGTCCTCTTTGTCTTGGTGCATATAGTCCAGAGTCAGTAGCATAATTAGTCATTGGAAAGTCCCAGTGCAAATATATATTTGGACCTCCAAACACAAAAATATTTCCACAGAGGTATAACTAGAAGCTATTGGACCGTGGGATAGATGGCATGCAGGACTCTCACAGAACTTCACACTCTGTATCTCCTGTGGTTTTTTTTTTGTTTGTTTTTTTTTGTGAAAGCAATAGGCCTCATCTAGAATATGGAGTACAATTTTGGGCGCCTGCTCTAAAAAAAGACATTACTTGAACTGGAAAAGGTGCAGAGACATGCAACTAAACTGATAAAGGGATTGGAGGATCTGAGTTATAAAGAGAGACTAACCAAACTGGGTTTGTTTACATTAGAGAAGAGACGTCTAAGGGGTGATATGATTACCATTTATAAATACATTCAAGTCAATACAAAGAACTAGCTAATGAATTATTTATGCAAAAAGCTGAGCTACGAACAAGAGGTCATCCATTAAGACTAGAGGAAAGGCGCTTTTGACTAAAACAAAGGCAGGGATTCTTTACAGTAAGGACGGTAAGGCTATGGAATTCTTTGCCTTGGGATGTTGTGCTTGCAGATAATGCAACTGCATTCAAAAAAGCAATGGATGCCTGTTTAGCACAGAACAATATTGACAATTATGACTACCAATTGGAGTCAGGAAGGAATAATTCCCCCTCACACACACACACACACACTTGGGACTAGATTGAAAAGGGCTCCAGAGGGCTTTTTTTTGCCTTCCTCTGGATCAACAGGGGTGTTTTGGGCATGGGCTGGACTTGATGGATGCATGTCTTTTTTCAGCCTTATCTACTATGTTACTATGTTAGCATTTTGCCAGGAAGAATACGCTGAGATTGTCTCTGTTATCGAAAGTATGTCATAGTCTCATTTTATCTACCTCAGACGGCTGAAAGGCTGAGCTGATATTTCTGGGACTAGAACCTGCAACGTTGCTGTTTGAACAGATTCTGTAGCTGGAGTATTATCCAACAGAGCCATCTCACAGTTATGCCCTTACCAAGAATATCAGCTTTGAAATATCTATATTTGAAACAATAGTCTTATGAAAGGATTTGTTTTTGTACGGAGCTTTAAGGCCGTAATACAGAGTTGCCTTTTCAGATTTATGGCCTTGCTTTGTACATTTTGTCTTTCAAGACTGTGTTTTGAAGTCTTCTTGGAAAGGTCACCTGAAACATAGGAACTCTGATTTTCATTGGTCTTTGGCAAAAAAAAGAAACATCTTTAGTGAAATAGTGCGACACTTTCAAAGAACATTGATTTCCTTTCTGTTTTGTTTTTTTATTATTTTATTTCTTTTGTCCCACACTGCAGGCTTTTTATTAATGGGACAGCCTGCACAAACATAAAGAATTGTTTTAACCTTTGTCATGCTTTTTAATTTTTTTTTTATCTTCTAAATGCATTGCAGAAATCTCAGATGGCAAAAAGGTCAGACAGATAATAATGTTCACAGTCTAATTTGGATATAACTCTAAACTTCACTGATCATTTATATCACAGTAAGATATGAACAGGGCTCTCCTTACAAACATATTTTTATATAGCACTCATCTTCCCACCGGGACTCAAAGCTCTTAGCAAATGGTCTTGGAATTAATCAACTGATCATAACTGATAAAATATTGCTAATATTAAAAGTATTAAAAGAGAACTATACCCTAAGAGTAAAGGACTCTTCATTTGTTTAACAGAATCACTTATCTAGGTAGGTTTCTTTCAAACAGCAGTCAGTAATTTCCATGCCTGTGACCTTGATCACCTTGCATACACAGAGAGGGCTCATGTAACATATGGCGTGATGCAGGAAACGTGTACAATCGCTATTTCCCATGTGAAAACCACTAGGGAATAGGTTTGCACATGATTTTGTTGAATTGTGCATGAAAATTCAAGATTAGAGAACGGCTGCGTATATTTATTTTTTTGTGGGTGTGGCTAAGATTAACTAATCTGTGTGAGTGGAATAGCGAATGCGCCTAATGCAAGAACTGGTATTGTGAATGAATTTATACGTCTGTGTACTGTTGTCGTAAAATGGAATTTTTTATGCACAATTCTCAAGAAGCGTTCGGTATTTAGCTTCCTGAATTAGAACATGTGCAAAATCTATATGAGCACAAAAATGCCTTTATCCAATGCACACATTTCTTGCATCACGCCAATAGTAATATAGTTGATGAGGCTGAAAAAAGACGTGTCCATCAAGTCCAGCCCATGCCAAAAACACCCCTGTTGATCCAGAGGAAGGCAAAAAAAAACCCTCTGGAGCAATTTCTTATTTAGCCCCAAGTGAGTACAAAAAATTCCTTCCTGACTCTAAATGGCAGTCAGATATTTCCCTGGATCAGCATCCTATCTGCTTTGAAGCCATCTGTCATAATTTTCAATATTGTTCTGTGTTAGATAGGCACTCATTGCTTTTTTGAAAACAGATGCATTACCTGCAAGTACAACATGCCGAGGCAAAGAATTCCATAGATTTACCTCCCTTACTGTAAAGAATCCCTGCCTTTGCTTTAGTCTAAAACACCTTTCCTCTAGTCTTAATGGAGGATCTCTTGTTCTTAGCTCCGTTCTTCTAGTAAATAATTCATTGGCTAGTTCTTTGTATGCTCTTTGAATGTATTTGGAAATGGTAATCATATCACCCCTTAGACATCTCTTCTCTAATGTAAACAAACTCAGTTTGGCTAGTCGTTCTTTATAACTCAGATCCTCCAATCCCCCATATCAGTTTTGCTGCACGTCTCTGCAACTTTTCCAGTTCAACAATGTCTTTTTTAAGAACTGGTGCCCAAAATTGTACTCCATATTCTAGATGGATATATACAGAGGTAGGATAATACATGCTGTGAACAGGGGTATTCCAATGACACTATTCACACCATACATGGGGTGGGGGCTTTATCAGGTAGGTGGAGCTTACCATCATTGGGGCAAGAAGTAACATAGTTGATGAGGCGGAAAAAAAGACATGCATCAATCAAGTTCAGCCCAAGTCAAATTACACCTGTTGATCCAGAAGAAAGCAGAAAAAAACATATAGAAACAATTTTCAATGAATCCCCAAGTGGGTAAAAAAAATTCCTTCCTGACTCCAAATGGCAGTCATATAGTTCCCTGGATCAACATCCTATCTGCTTTGAAGCCAACTACGATAATTCTCAATATTGTTCTCTGCTAGAGAGGTGTTCATTACTTTTTTAAACCAATTACAGTATTTGCAAGCACAGAATACTGAGACAAATAATTCCATACGCTACTGCCTTTACTGTACAAAAATCCTTGCTTTTGTTTTGGTTGAAAGCACATTTCCTCTAGTCTTAATGGATGACCTTGTGTTCTTCGCTCAGCTCTTTTTAAGTGCAGAGTTCATTGGAGAGTTAATTGTATTGAACGCAATATATTTGTAAATGGTAATCATATCACCCCTTAGATGTCACTTCTCTAATGTAAACAAACCCAGTTTGGCTAGTCTCTCTTTATAACTCGGATCGTCCAATCCCGTTATCAGTTTTGTTGCAAGTCTCTGCACTTTTCCAATTCAATAATTTATTTTTTAAGACCTGGTTCCCAAAATTGTACTCCATATTCTAGATGAGGCCTTGCCAAGGACTTATATAGAGGTATAATTATATGTGCATCCCATGCATCTATGCCTCTTTCTATGAGGGATAGTACCCTATTTGCTCTTGAAGCAGCTGAGTGACACTGCGCATTGCTGTGAAGTCGATCGTCTATCAGTACTCCTAAATATTTCTTTAATAAAGACGCCCCAAGCAGTTTCCACATTTAGTTTAGTATTTATGTAGCATGTTTGTTTCTACAGCCCAAATTCAAAACCTTATGTTTATCTACAATTAAACCACATCTGCCATTTTTCTTTCCATTCACAGAGTTTATCTAAATATTTTTGCAGAGAAAAACCGCAAAATGTCATCAGCAAAGATTTCAATTCCCACTTCTTGATCATTTAAAAACAAATTAAAAAGCATTGGGCCTATGACCAAACCCTGTGGCACCCCAACTTAAAAAGGTTCAATTTACAACTCTGCTATCTATCATTTAACCAGTTCTCTATCCATGCACAGATATCTCCTCCCAAACCGATGCCTTTTAATTTAGGCAGTAAATGTGAGGCTCAGTATCAAAGGCTTTTGCAAAATCCAAGTACACTACATCAACAGCAATTCCCTTGTCCAAATTACTACTTGACAGGATCTGTTCTTCTCAAAACCAAGAGGGCTCCTATTAATAATATTGTTGGTGTTCACATAGTTCTGAATATTGTCTATTAGTAACCCTTTTATCAACTTACCCAGTATAGAAGTCAAGCTCACATGTCTATAATTTCCTGGTTTGGATCTAGCCCTCCTTTTGATCAGTGGTTCTACAACAGCTTTCCACCAATCGCAGGGCACTATGCCTGATGAAAGAGAATCAATAAATATTAAGTATGATGGTCTTGCTACTACTGAGGGGCTTTATCCACCATAACCTTTTCCAGTCGATTTTTGACTTTTTCTTCAGTAAGCCAAGAACATGATGGAGGAAATTCTGTGATTTTGTCTGTTTGCCCATAGCCTGCCATTAGTGCTTCCTTTGTATATATAGAACAAAAGAATATGTTTAAGGCTCCAGCCATTGCCTTATCCTCACTAATCAATTCATCCATCTCAGCCTTAAGAGGACCAATATCAACCTTAATGTTTTTGTTATTTATATACATTCAGATTTTTTTTTTAGGATTTTTCTTGCTCTATTTTGCAATACTTCTCTCATTTTCAATTTTGGCTAGCCTAATTGGTTGTTTGCAGATTTTATTACATCTGACCCTATTGATTTAACCTTCTGCATGCCAGAGGAGTACCCAACACAGTTTAAACACCTGCTTCTTATTTCTCATCTCCTTGCAAACCTTTTTATTAAGTCACAATGTTCTTAATTTGCTCCTCTTGTGATTATTCCCCAATGGTATATATTGATGCTATTGTTTATCAACAGCATTTAAAACAAATTCCATGTTTCTTGTACATTTTTATCTTTGAAGATTGCATCCCACTGAACATCATTTAATACTGCTTTTAGCATTGTAAAATTATCCTTTTTAAAATTGAATGGTTTGGTTAAATCCTTGCTAATGGATTTCTCATCACAAATTTTAAATGATACCATTTTGTGGTCAATGTTGCCTAAATTTCCCTTACCTGTATACCTTTATCATTTCAGAATTCTTTGAGAACACTAGGTCCAGCCCCTTTTCTAGTTGGATCCTCTATTAGTTGGGACATGAAATTGTCAATCGACAAAATTAAAAAGTAGTTCCCTTTTTTGTGCTTGAAGTCATATTTCTCCAGTCAATTTCAGGATAGTTGAAATCTCCCATTATGATTACATTTCCATTTGCAGTAACAGTTGGGCTTCTTGAAACTTCCCATTTTCATTAACATCTTTTTATTATGTAGGCTCCATGTGTATTTCAACCCAGAGGGCCTCTACATTCTCACCGGACTCTTCATTAATATCTTGCCTTATTCTAGGTTTTAATGCACGCTTTATATATAGACATACCCCCTCTCCATTTATTAACCCTATCCCTCCTAAAAGTGAATAACCCTCTAGATTGACTGCCAAGTCGTGAGTATCATCTAACCAGATTTCAGACACACCAATTAAATCATACTGCTCATACATTGCAATTATTCTTAGTTCCCCCATCTTACCAGCTAGACTACAAACATTTACATAAATACATTTTGTCTTTTTTCCATTCTAAAAAAAATTACATTATTTGAAATACATATTATCTTTTTTATCAGTCTGTAACATTGGCACCTCTCTATTAGATGAACTACCCCATCTCCCTTCTCCACCTCTTCATCCTCATGCCCCTTCTCTAATCCCATTTCCTCACATACACTGCCTTCCCCATCCTGTGCTGCATCAGGAAGTGGGTGGAAAATGGTAAGAACAGGGTGGGAAGTAGGCAGGACAGGGAGAGAAGGAGGAGAACTGGGTAGATTTTCCCAGGAAACTGGAGAATTGGCCTCTGTCAATTAAAACCCTGAGTTTTTGGGCCAGATCCAGAGGGTTACCAGGTATGGCTATTTCAATTAATTATTTTTGTTTGCTTTTGTTCTGTTTTAGCCTACTGATATTTGTTTTGGTTGTGGTCTGTTATAATCCGAGAGTAACTAGTGTCCCTTATTCACTTCTGCTTCTGGATAGTACAACACATATACAGATTTTAATTCTGTAAAAAAAAAAAAAACCTTGTCTTAGAGTGACGGGTCCATTTTAAATGGCTCTTTCAACCCTTTGAGTGCCGTTGCATTGGCCATCCCACTGGCACTCAACGGATTAACCCCTTGAATGCTAGAGAGGTCTGCAATACATTGCTGGGAGTCCTCTAGTGTTCATGGGGTTAAACACCCCATTTAATCCTTAACGTGACAGTGGGTTATCCAGTGCATTGCTTCACAATGCATTGGACATCCCACAGGCACTCAAAGGGTTAAATGAATTGTAATTTGGAGCATTTCAATTTGAACCTTTTGGTGCAGCTGGTTTCTACCAAACTGACTCCAGTTCATCTGCCTCATTGTGATTTCTTGGGGCATTGAATAGATAAGGATGAAAAGAAAACTCATGCACATATGGACAAGATTTTCTGGACCCATCAAGATTTAATATTTGTTTCTGCAACATAATAGACCTGACTATGGCCCATTTTAATGACTCTGACAATGATTGGCATGTATAATAAAGTAATAAGTCTATTAACTGATATCCTAACAGCAGGTAATGTTCTCATTTTCCGGAGTTGCTGTAACTTGTAAAACACTAACCTAGCAAATACTTGGCTTCATTTCTATTCCAGCAGTGAACAGGCTAGTGGGTGCTAAGCATTTAATTCCATGTATGACTATTAATTTGCAATTGAGTAGGGGAGGTCTGTGCTTTGTTCCTTAGTAATTTACATATTTATAATATTGTTATGCACTGAATACCAAATCAGGATGTATTGTGTAACTAATACACGTGCCCTGGAACAGTTCCAATTTCTTTTATAATTATCAGTACCTGTTCATCATTACAAATAACAAAAGTTAATCCCTTAACATCACATATATCAGGACCATCATGCCGGTCTGGACGTGAAGAACCGGTGACGATCCTGGCACGTCATGGAATTCTGGAATGGCAGCAAGGCTGCACACTGCTCTGCCATCCCAGAATGCATTGCGGAAAAAAAAGAAGCCACGTGGTTCTTAACAGATGCCCACCTCCGGATTGGGGTTAAAGGCCACCCTACCCTGGATCTGGTTGTCATTAAGGGGTTAAATGAGTCAGAAATGAGTTCTGAAAGTCTGAAATAGCCTACCTGAGCATATCTCCCAGTTTAAAATCCCTAAAAATAACTGTTTATAAGAGAGGATCTGATACCTCTCCAAGTCTTCCATTCAGTGGCAGCAAACATTTTGATATAATTTGCATGCATATTCCTCCCAATTAACATATTCAATCCCTTTGGTGGAAGCTGATGTGTTCAGATGCCCTCAGAAGGAGGAGTAAGGAGGGACAAGGTAATTTCAGGACAGATGAGTAAGTAATTATGCAGGCTATGCTATACAGGTCAGAGAACACAGCCCTAACTACTAAACAAAAATGTCTAAAACCATTCCACTTAGTAAAAAACCAAAAGTGCAAAGATACATTTATTAAGAATAAAAGCTGTGTATTGGCAGATCCACTTCAGCATTAGAGGCAAAGCATTTCAGATAGACAGTAATAATTTGGTAATTGTTAAAAATAAATCTGTGTATTTTTTGATGCTTCAGTTTCTTTTTTGGTGTGGCATAGATGGATCATAAAAACAATCAAAATGTACGTTTAGATCATTAAGTAAAAAAGGCCTTCAAAAACCTATATCGATACTCAACTCCTCAGTGGGTCCACAACTTAATAAAGTAGATAACAATTGGTACATATTTAATGTTGAACTATCACCCCAAATAAAGTCCCTCTCCCTTTAGAAACAGTACTATTATCAGCATAAGTACAGCGTTATTAAGAAATCCTACTTCTTCTGAGACTAACAGTCAGGCATCAGCACAGACATCTTGGCTTAGAAATATCTGCACGCCTGTGCTGTCCATCCCGGTCTCCTCTAGGAGGCACTGCATTGTACCTTAAGGGAACAGGAAGGGACTGATGGCACAATCATGCAGATGCCTCTAAAGTAAGAAGGCTGGCCGTCAGTCTCAGTTGAAGTAGGATTTCTTAATAATCATGTACTTATGCTGGATAATAGTACTATTTCTAAGCTTATCACTATATGACTAATTATTGGGGGGGCTTTATTTGGGGTGATAGTTCCACTTTTGAAGTCATCACGGTTCAAAACTATATTTTTGGGAAGAGAGCGAGTGCAATATTATCAAGACCTTTTTCATTTTATGGTGGTGCTTCTGCTGTTCAAGTCCAACGAGATCTGGAAGTCCTCACATCTCATTTAGAGCAAAGTGAAGATGAACAGACATCAAATGGTCACAATAGGTTGGATGGGTAGTCAGCTGGGTAGACAATTGGCTCTTCAGCTGTTTGGAGACTACAACACATATCATCCCCAAACTCTGAATGAGTTAACCCCCTACCCATTATCCTCTAGTACACTGTAATCACTTTCAGATAGTGAAATGTAATTTTCCACCTTGAGGACAGAAAGAGTTCTAACCACTTGAGGTCCAGAGGGGTACAGAAAGCAATGCCTTAAAATAAAAAGGCAGTTTATATATCTGACTGTTGTATGCAGGACACCTGCCTATGCGAGGCTCTCTTAAGCAAGTTAAGAGACACTTGTTTCTGTATGTATTGCATTATTCCCTTTAAAAGAAACTGTAACAAATGGTATCCACTATATCTGAATAAAATAGACAGTGACCCTCATGTACATACCTGGAAACTTCATCCTCTTGAGCCTCCGAAGTGAAGGCGTTTGTGCTGATGACTAGGAGTATGTAAATGATGTGATTGGGTGGGCAGGGCTTATCAGCTTTGTAACTGTGAAATTGACAGGAAGTGGGTTGGAAGTGTGAGAAACAGGGTGAGAAGGAAGAGAAGTGGGCAGGAAGTGGGAGGAACAGGGTGGGAAGGAGAAGAAGTGGGCAACAAATAGGAGGAACTGGGTGGGAAGGAGAAGAAGTGGGCGAGAAGTAGGAGGAACTGGGTGGGAAGGAGAAGAAGTGGGCGAGAAATAGGAGAAACTGGGTGGGAAGGAGAAGAAGTGGGCGAGAAATAGGAGGAACTGGGTGGGAAGGAGGAGAAGTGGGCGGGAAGTAGGAGGAATTGGGTGGGAAGAAGGATAAATGGTCGAGAAATAGGCAGAACAGGGTGGGCAGAGTTTCACAGGCAACTCCCCACAGCTGGAGAATCAGTCACTATCTCAGAGACCTGGTAACTAACATTAAAAACCAGAGTCTCTGGGGCAGATCAGAAGAGTTCCCGGTTATGCATATCTACTAAGCAAGCAGAGCAGTTCTGGAGCAAATCAACTTCCCATTAGGAACAAATGAACATTCCCAAAGTACCCATTGACATAAATGGGGCTTTTTACCCCTTGAATGCTAGAGACGTTTTGAACCATTGCAACCTTTTTAGCATTCAAAGGATTAAAAAGCAAACTGAAATACAATGGGATTATTGTTTGATCCCTATAGTGTAGTTGGTCTGTCCCAGAATGACACTAGTTTCTTAGTACATCAGATTCAATTGCACCTACTTACTAAGAAGAAATGAAGAGTTACAGCACACATCTAAAGGAGTGCATGGCTGGCAGGGAGTGGTAGGTGGGAGGGAGAGCAGTGTGGATTGTTAGTACCTGGCTGATAGGGAGTGGTAAGTAGGAAGGAGATCAGTGTGGAATGTTAGTATCTGGCTGGCTGGGGGTGGCAGGGAGAACAGTGTGGAATGTTAATATCTGGTTGGCAGGGAGTGGCAGGTGGGAGGGAGAGCAGTGTGGAATGTTGGTATCTAGCTGGCAGTGAGCAGCAGGTGGGAGGAAGAGAAGTGCTGAATGTTAGTATCTTGCTAACAGTGAGTGGCAAGTGGGAAGGAGAGCAGTGTGGAATGTTAGTACCTGGCTGATAGGGAGTGGTAAGTAGGAAGGAGAGCAGTGTGGAATGTTAGTACCTGGCTGATAGGGAGTGGTAAGTAGGAAGGAGAGCAGTGTGGAATGTTAGTACCTGGCTGATAGGGAGTGGTAAGTAGGAAGGAGATCAGGGTGGAATGTTAGTATCTGGCTGGCTGGGGGTGGCAGGGAGAACAGTGTGGAATGTTAATATCTGGTTGGCAGGGAGTGGCAGGTGGAAAGGAGTACATTGTGCAATGTTGGTACCAGGCTGGCAGGAAGTGGCAGGTGGTAAGGAGAGCAGTGTGGAATGTTAAGTCATGGTTGGCATGCCTGCCAGTACTGTCTAATTTGCATAAACTGACAAATAAATAGATCTTTCTATCATTCAAGTGGTTAAAAGCCCCATTTAAATAATGGAAAACTTTATTTCTTCGCTTGGGCGCAATTTTTTGTCCCAGAATTACTCCATTTTCCCTTTTTACAAAAGCTTCATTCTGTGATATATTTCCTACATACCTATCAGTAACTCCAAATATTTCCTTTCAATTAATCAGAAATCCTATATTTTATTTAGTTATTAAATAAAATAATGTCTTCACCCCACACCAATCTTGTTCTGGTTACTGTCAAATTCTGTACTTTTTAAATTGTAATCATTGTTGTCCTTATTGGACAGTTTGGAAAAATGATTGTATATAGGTGAATGGAGTCGACAGTCAGGGCCCTTCCTCCACAAACAGGTGTAGGTGACAGAGCCACTGGAAAAGAAGGAGACCCATTGATTGGGTATCACCTGAAGGGAGCATTTAAAGGGCAATGAGGCAGACATACATTGAGAAATTAGAGCAAATCCAGAGAAAACCAGCTGCTCTAGTATTCAAGGGGTTAAAAGATCCATTTCAATTATTATGAATGTTTATTTTTCCCCTGTGATGCAGTTGGCTACTTCAGAATTGATGCAATTCTTATTACATCAGTCTCGATACGCTGACAATATCTGTAGCACAGCTAAGGAAAATGCAGTAGATTGGGACTTCATAAATAAGAAATTATATCTAAATACATGAAATATTTAAAAATGTATCCTATGTATAGATGCTGAATAGTTTCACATTTTTATTATTTTAAATGTAAAAGGTTTTAACCCTTTGAGTGCCAGAAGGGTACAGAACGCATTGCTTTGCGATGCGTTCCATACCCCTCTGGCACTCAGAGGGTTAAGCAACTTGTATAGAAATGAATCTCATTGGATTTTTTTTATCCTGGGAACAATACTGTGGAAATGCATAACTGCAAAAGTAACAATGCCTTTCAGTGCTCAAAGCAATTCCTTGTAGATTTGATTGCTAAAAGTTCAGACAATCTCTAGTGTTATCTAAAATTCATAAGAATTCCTATTTATTAATTCATTGTCTATGTAGCAGACCCATCCCAAATGATGGCCAAACTTTACTGATGGTTTATGAAGTTTTATTGAATTCTATTCCTTTAACTCCAAAAATTCACCGTAAGAGCTAAACAAAAGTACAGAAATATACACATTAATATCTCATCCATAAACTCTATCTACTGTATTATTATTCACACAAACAGTAGAATCAACTAATATACTGACCTTATGCCTTATCCAGGGAGGGTTTGCTTAATAAACTAGTAAATGTTGTACTTATGCAAGAACTCTACGGATGCACAGCATTGCTATGTTTCCCTCTTTCCTTACTGCTGTGAGCTGTATCTCAGGATATCCTGTTACTTTCACTTCCTGCTACAAGTTCTCCCCTAAATTTCTTCCCTATGCAACATATACAGTGTAAACATTATGCCTATTTGAACTTACAGAATTATAGAAATACAAACAAAATAAATGGTACAATAAATGACAGCTGGGTCTGTTACATTCCCACCAAATTATACATGTTTTTTAAGCATGAATAATTTTAACTTATAAAGATCTTAGTCAAAACGTATAAGGCATGTTAAAGTCCTTTTTATCATTTAATCAGCTTCCAATAACAATATCAACTTCTGAGCTGGTCTCTCTGTTATTGAAGTCTTGTTTTTCTGTTCTCTTTTCTTGTTTAGTTTCTTGTCTCCAAGTGCTATTGTGGCTCTCCTTACCAATGCATCTGGACTAGTTACAGTGTCTATGATTCTTCCTAGTCTCCATTCGTTTCTTGGTAAAGTATCATCTGTATCCATGACTACGTCACCAATTCTAAAGTTTCTCTTGGGAGTGTGCCAACATTGCCTAACAGCGATGTTGTGTAGATATTCCCTTTTCCATCTACTCCAAAACTGTTCAATAAGATACTGTACCCTTCTCCATCTCCTTTTCCCATATACATCTTCTCTTATGAACTCTCCAGGTGGTGGCATGGCTGTAGTGGATTTCATAGTGATCAGATGGTTAGGTGTGAGTGGTTCTAAGCTCTTGGGATCATTCAAGTTGTCCACTGTAAGGGGGCGACTATTGACTATTACCATGGCTTCATAAAACAAAGTCCGTATTGAAGCATCAAGTATGCATGATGAAAGGGAGACTGTAGCATTAAGAACACTCCATACAGTTTTGATTTGGCACTCCCATACACCACCTGCATGACTGGAATGAGGGGCATTCATAACAAAATCACACTGTTTATTGGCAAGAAAGGCAGTGAGTCTTTCTGGATCAAGCTCCTGCAATGCTGAGTTCAGTTCGTTCTTTGCACCTATGAAATTGGTACCTTGATCACATTTGATCTGTCGAACTGTGCCTCAAATAGCAATAGAGCACCTTAGACTGTTAATAAACGCATCAGTAGACATGTCTTTTAACATTTCTATATGAATGGGTCTTGAACAAAAACATGTTATAAGCAGTCCATAGCTTTTGTACTGTTTTCTTCCTTCTTTAGTCATGAAAGGACCAAAACAATCCATACCGTAATACACAAACGGTGGAGAAGGCTCTACACGTTCTATGGGGAAATCATTCATCCTCTGGCCTTCAACAGATTTTCTGATGCGACAGCTCTGTTTATTCCAGGTATCCAATACCCGCAAGATCTGATTTCATTAATTGTGAAACCTTTTCCTTGATGCTTTACACTTTCATGACAGTATGCAATTATCAGTTTTGTTACATGATGATACTTAGGAAGTATCAGCGGATGCTTGAATGAGTGAGTGCATGATGAGTGGTTTAATCTTCCTCCTACCTTGATCATACCATCTGTATCTATGAAGGAGTCCAGATGATGAAGTTTGTTATGACCTGGAAGTTGTTGCTTCTGACTCAGAATATCTATTTCTTTTTGATATATTTGTTTTTGCACTCCCTTTAGAATAAAGCGTTTTGCATCCTCCTGTTCACTTACCGATGCCGGTGAATTAGTTTTATCTTTCATAATCCATCTCAGAAGGCGTGCAATGGCTTTGACAGCTTTAGACCAAGATGAGAATTTGGACAAATGGTCTACAAGATCTTTACTTTCGGTAGTCTTTGTTTGTAATGTCTGAATTTTTCTTACTTCTGGGTCTCCCACTGGGAGTTCCAATAAAATGTTAGAGGTCTCTATTTCTCTTTTCCTCAAGAATGAGGGACCAGAGAACCAATTAGAAGAGAGTAACTAATTTATTATTTTACCTCTAGAAGCATTATCTGTTGGGTTCTCATTCGTTGGGATGTACAGCCATTGTTTGGGTACTGTACTTTGACATATTTTCTGTACCCTATTGGCTACAAATGTATGAAAGCGACAGGCGTCATTATTTAAATAACCCAGAACCACCTTTGAGTCTGTCCAGAAGAATTAATCGACATTGCTCAGGTCAAGCTCTTCTCTGAGCATATTGCTCACTTTGACTGATACTACTGCTGCTGTAAGGTCCAATCTCAATATTGTAGTAATCTTGGTAGGAGTAACTCATGCTTTGCTGATGAGGAAAGTACAATGAATCTCTTCCTTCTCATTGATCAGTCTCAGATAAGAACACTGACCGTAACCGTAGATACTTGCCTCAGAGAAATTATGTATTTCAGTTTTACAATCTTGCCAAATACAGCAGGTACATAACATTGTGGTATGTTCACCCTTTCTGGATTGACAAAGTTGTTCTGCCATCTCTCCCACCTTGGGCTAAGTGTAGGAGAAAGCGGATCATCCCAGCCTATACCTTGACGACACATTTCTTGCAGGATTCTTTTACCATTGAGAACATATGGAGCAACAAAGCCCAAAGGATCATATTTAGAGGCAACGGTTGACAATATGCTACGACGTGTTGTAGTTTGTCCCTTCAAGGGGATATGGAATTTAAAGTTATCACTTTGTATGTTCCAATGAATCCCTAAAGCTCTCTCGAGTGGCATGTTATTGAAGATAAGATCATTTGTTTCAAAGTTTATAGCACGTTCCGATGCTGGTATGCTTTGCAGAACAACGTTGTCATTTGATATAAACTTGTGAAGTCGAAGACCACCTTTTGCACATAACTCTCGTGCTTCCCTTGCCAATTGAATGGCCTTTTCTACTGTCTCCACACTTGTAACTCCATCATCAACATAAAAGTCTTTTATGATGAACTGAGCGCCTAATGAGTGTGTTTGACTATACTCATTGGCCAGATATTTTAATCCATAGTTTGCACATCCTGGTGCAGATACTGCACCAAAAAGATGCACTTTCATTCAGTAATCTTGAAACGCTGAATATGTGTCTCCGTTTTCCGCCATAGAAAGCGTAGATAATCCCTGTCACTTTCTCTGACATGAAACTGGTGGAACATTTTTTCAATATCACATATTAAAGCTATGGGATGTCTTCTGAACCTCAAAAGAACACCTATAAGATTGTTTATCATGTCTGGTCCTGTTAACAAATGTTCATTAAAACTCGTTCCTTTAAATTTTGCAGAGCAATCAAAAACAACCCTTAGTTTGTCTGGCTTCTTTGGGTGATAGATGCCATGATGGGGTATATACCACCTTTCACCATCAGATCCTACTTCCTTCACTATTTCTACATCACCTCTCTCAATTATGTCCTTCATGTAAGTGATGTAGTCTGTCTTGTATGTCTCATTTTTATAGAACTTCTTGTTCAAATGATTAAGTCTGATTTCAGCAAGTTTCCTATTGTCAGGTAAGTATGGGCGTTGTTTAAATGGAAGGGGCATTTCATAATGTCCTTGAGCATTTTTCTTTATATTGTTCTTGAGTTGTTCTAGGAACATTATATCCTCTTGGGAAATTGTCTTGTCATCTGTTGTGACATCCTTAAAGTCCGACTCTAGTATACGGATTGCCTCCACAGGTGTCAAAGTTGGTATCTCCTTTGTAGTTATTCTGTGGCAATGACTGACTGTTGTTGATATGTTAATGCTTGGTGTGGAGTAGCCTACCATACTCCATCCTAAGTCTGTCAGGATAGCATAAGGTTCATCTTCCTTACCTAGTATGACATGTCTAGGAGCTAGCAATCTAGGGCAGTTGTAGCCAATCAATAAACCTATTTCACAATTGAGAAGAGATGGCATTTCATCTGTGATTACCTTCAAGTGAGCCCAGTTTTTTGCTGTTTCTTGCTTTGGTATGTGATAATGATTAATAGGAATACACTCCTTTGTGTATGCCAGCAGAAGATTGATATGTACTGAGGAATTGTATCCTCTCACGTGAAGATCAGATACTCTTTTACTTTTGATGATCATATTGTCTCCTATCATGGTGGTAAGTTTGAGTTTTATTGGGTGAGTATCTACTTGCAGAACATTACTTATTTCTTCATCAATAAAGGTAGTGTCACTCGGAGTATCTAACAAAGCTTATACAAGCTGTTCATTGGAAGGATTTTTAACAGATGATACCCATACAGGTACTATCATAGATATAACGACTGAATGACCTTTGCTTATGACGTTAAGTGACATGGCATTAGTAGTTTCACTTTCATTTACATACGTATTGCTTACTGTGGACATTGGTTGTTTTCTATCTCCATTATTCTCATAGTTGTAATCATGAAGACATGTGGGATGTCGCAATTTGCATACTTCACAGATGTGGCGATGGCGACATTCTTTAACACAGTGACCTGGTCTTAGACATCCTTAACAGAGTTTATTGTCTTTAACATATGATCTTCTATCTTTCAGAGACTTTTCCATGAGTTTTGGGCACTTGCTAATTTGATGATTGTCATCTTGACACAACATGCATGGCGATTTTAGCTGTCCCTTTACTGCTGTTTGTTTATTATTGTTTAAGGTTGCTTGCGTTTTAAGAACAGTTGCTTTGTTTCTTTTGGTTTCCTTTAAGGTTCTTCTCTCTACGGGTGACTCACGTAAATGTAAAGCATGAAGAGAAGTGATAGGATTACACATAATTTCTGCTTCCTTTGACATGAACTTTGCAAAATCCTCAGAGCTTGGAAAATCTTTGCCATCCATAAGGGAGGTTGAGACTTGACGATTCCACCTGGAAGCTGCCCAGTCAGGAAGTTTCTGCACCAACTTTTGGTTCTCTTCCCAGTCATTCAATATATCCAGGCCTTTAACATGAGGTATGGCTTGTAGGCAGGCTTTTAAAAAGTCAGAAAATGCTCTCAAACCTTCTGCATCTTTGTACAGTATTTTAGGCCATTTTGATAGCCTTTCCCTGAATGCTCTTTGAATAATGAAGGGCTGTCCGTATCTTTGGTTAAGCTTGTTCCAAGCATCTTTATAGGTTTCATCATCATTTCGATAAAAGGTGCCTTCAAGACATCTGTGTGCTGAACCGCTCACGTACTTTTTCAAATAATAAAGTTTTTCAGCTGCTGAGATGCCCTTTCTGTCTACAAGTGACATAAATGAAGCTTTCCAGACCGCAAACTGGATTGGGTCTCCACTGAATACTGTAGGCTCAGGTACAGGTAACCTGTTGATGGCTATACTGTCCTGAACTGCTTGAGCAAGATGAGACACTTCATTGAGAGTTGTGGATTGGACAGCATTGTACTGCAGACATTTTGTAGTTTAGTTTATCTGACTTTCAAGTTCATTTTTTATCAAATGATCTTTCATATCTTGCTTTACTTCTTCATCATAGGATTTTACTCTGGCCTGTGCAACTTCTAAATCGTTTTCTAATTGCAGACGTTCTAATTCAAACCTTTGACTTTCCAGTTCCCTTTTGAGTTGCTCTTCTAAAGTTCTTATCTTTTCCCTTTGTTGCCTTTCCATTTGCATCATCTTATATTCAGCCTCTTTTGCAAGATGACCTAGCACAGCTGCTGACACTTGTTTGTGAAGCATCAGAACCATATATGGAGCGAACATAACTATGAGCTGAAAGTTCACGTACACAGCACCTTTTCCTTTTCTCCAATCAAAATCGCCATCTACCGTTGCTATTCTTTCTAACACAATTTTAACAATGTCATTGGTCACGGCTTCACATGCATCAACTTTCCGCCTTAAATCAGTGACAGGTGTGATATGTTTCCTTATTTCACTGAAGATTGTCATAATACAGTTCATTTTATGCTCTAGAGTGTCAGCAATTTCGGCAAGCTGCTTATTGGATATATTAGATTTTAAGTCCTGTCTTGCTTTACGAACATCTATTTTCCATTGTTCATACAAAACTGTCAGCCTTTTTTCTTTTCTACAGCATTCATCTCTTTGGTAAGCAAGCATTTTTTGTGTAGCTATATGAGGACGTTCTGACCATCGAGGGAGTTCTGCCCTGTCTGGTGCGTGATACTGAAGTTCAGACAAAAGTGTATCTTTGCCTTTAATTACTCCTTTTAAGTCATTTTCCTTTGTACCTTCTGTTTTCATTTGAGGTAGGCTTTCAAATTCCTGATCTACAGCTTCTTTCTCCATAGTGAACTCTTTTGCAATGTTTCAGCTCAGTATGGCCTCAGGTTGTAGTCCATTAACTGTCATTACATCACCATCTTGCAAGCACATGCAGAGGTATCTGAATCAGTGAAGGTGAAGCTCTTACTGTAGCAGACCCTTCCCAAATGATGGCCAAACTTTACTGATGGTTTATGAAGTTTTATTGAACTCTATTCCTTTAACTACAAAAATTCACCGTAAGAGCTGAACAAAAGTACAGAAATATACACATTTATATCTTATCCATAAACTCTCTCTATCTACTGCATTATTATTTACACAAACAGTAGAATTAACTAATATACTGACCTTATGCCTTATCCAGGGAGGGTTTGCTTAATAAACTAGTAAATTTTGTACTTATGCAAGAACTCTACGGATGCACAGCATTGCTATGTTTCCCTCTTTCCTTACTGCTGTGAGCTGTATCTCAGGATATCCTGTTACTTTCACTTCCTGCTACAAGTTCTCCCCTAAACTCCTTCCCTATGCAACATAGACAGTGTAAACATTATGTCTATTTGAACTTACAGAATTATTGAAATACAAACAAAATAAATGGTACAATAAATGACAGCTGGGTCTGTTACAGTCTATACTATGTGAATTTTCCTCAGTAATACCAGTTTCTGTTTGTTATAATTATCCATAAGATTTATATTTTTCATCTAGAAAAATAACATTCATTGGTTCTACACACTCACTTGAAGTTTAACACAAAAAATCATAGTCACCACATGAACTGTATCTCAAAAAGTTGATTAAGAAGAAAAGCACAGACAACTGTTTCCAAAGCAATTCCAACATCTTATTGTTTTCTTGCCAACCTTGTAAATAGCATTTGTGAAACCACAAGGTGAGTCACAGAAGCCTATCACTTATTAGTACGGACTTATATGAAAGAGAAATCACAATTCATTGTTTAGAGAGGTGCCAATGCATTTCTTCCTGAACCTTGGACTGTTGAGACATCAGTCTCGCAGAGAGCAGGATCTCAATTCTTTTTTGCTGTTCAAAACTTTGATTCAAGTTCAGTTTGGCTTTGTCTATCATCCTGTGTTCTGTGTCAGGCTTTTGTAAAAATCCATGGATGAACACGATTGATAATTTGCAGAAGTACACGTCAGCAGGACCAGTGCATGCATGGAACAAACTAGGCCACTTATGGTGGGAAAAATTGGGGTTGAAGAGGGAGGTTTCAAGGAAGAAAAGTGGCAGATGTCAGACAAAACAAGTTAAATTTAGACACCCTGGAGAATTTCCAATAACAGTGAAAATATATATATATAAAAAAAACTGTATATTTTAATGATTGTAAAGCCATCGACAGACTCCCCAGTGTTGAGTATCATTTGAAAATATCTCACACATAAGAGCGTAAGACATTCTGAAGTCGTGCTTTTCATGCCAGCAACCTGGTTACTGTGCTTTTATGTCGAACGCTCTTTTGTATGTGACATTTTAAACGTAAACCAGTGTTGTACTTATTCAGAAAAGTTAATTGTCTTCATCTAGGAGGCTCTGCCCCTTTAAAGAGATAGTAATGTTTCATAATAAAAGCAGCTCTAATTAATCATCATAGTATTTGGACTTTGGAGAGTGTTATTTCAATTCTGTCAGAGTTGTAGTTCAAGAGTAATTCAATGACAAAGTATCCCCCTCCTGTCCCTTTTACTGATGTAACACTGTTCAGCCAGATCAGAAGGGAGGTGCCCAGGTAGACTGCAGAGAGGGACAATCTTCAATTAAGATAAGGGAATAACCTGAAAAGCTTGTCAAGGGGGGCAGGGCTTTCATTGTTCTCATAAGAAGAATATTGTCACCTTCTGTTATCTGTCTGGTCTAAGGACTGGATTCCACATCTGAGAAGAGATGGCTTACACTAGGTAAAAGGGGCAACTATGCTTGTGAATATCTCTCAAACCATAAAGGTTTGAGAGATAAGACTTATATTGTTCCTCATGTTTTTTTAATGCCTACAAAATAAAATAAAGATAAAACGAAGTATTACTATCCCTTTAAGGGTTGAAACAGATCTGTTTTACTGGGAATGACAAGAAACGGGTGGCTTTCTCCTTCACCTTAATGTACTCTGCTGCCTTTTCTTTTACTGCATGTCTCTTTAAAAGATTATAGAACAAAAAAACTATTAACAGATGTTTTCAGACCCAAGGAATTACTAGAAAGCACACTGCAACATAAACACTGAAGACTTTTTATCATTATTTGAAGGAAGAGATGTATTGTTTAAAGCTGACTGCTCTTTGAGGAAAGTAAATATGAGCATTCACATTTAAATATGATTGGTTAAATCAAACCTGTATGAATGCAGATAAAAGAGATACATTTACTAGGGGATGCTTTGTAATCTTGGCATAGCCTGGGGTTTCTGTATCCTTGACAAGAGCTGATTACACACAGATTTCATTATAGCTTGTTCTGAAGTTTGATTCAGTGACTTCCTTTATCTGGTATTATATGAATGGGAATGGATGTCTGTTAATCCTGGGCAGCTTCTACATCTTGATGTGCTTCCTTTTCATATCAGCCTGCCATAAGGAATATAATTCTTTTACAGCTCGGGGAAGCAAAAGTAACCAGTGATATTACTGCTACCTGCAATGGAGAAAGTGAAACTGCAGAAAATGGCTATTAGGCATTAGGCAGTGAACCGGTTAAACATGATCTTCTCAAAAGAGCACACCGTAGGGGTTTTTAACCCACAGAGAGTTCTCAAACCCACTTAATCGGTTAAAATCCCTTTTAACCATTTGGGTACCAGAGGGGTTATGGAACGCATTGCAAAGCACTCTGACACTCAAAGGTTATTGAATATGACACTTAGATTTTTTTCAGACTTAGGAGGTACACTTCTAAAGCAAACCAACTGCATCATAAGGGGGCAATTACAATTCCAAAAATGCCCAGTCATACGAATTATGCTTTTAATCCCTTGAATGCTAAGGAGCAGCAATGTGTTGGACACCCCACTAGCATTTAAGGGGTTAAATGTACCATTAAACAATAGAAGGTTGTCAGGTATCATAATGTACATCAAAGAAAAAATAAAATTTCGGGGGGGGAGGGGGGGTGCTAAGGTGTGACATAGTGATGATAACTCCTCCAGTGGCATAAACCCTTCAGTTCCCATGTTATTCTATGGTGCTGATGCACTAATATCCCTAGAATATGAGAGATCTTGGTACAAAGGCTCCATAGAATAGCAGGAATTGGAGAAGTGATATCATTGGTAGAGCTATTTTTGCTTTATCACAACTTTATCACACCTTGGTACATCCCCAGCCAAGTTAGCTCCAAAGCAAGTAAACATGATGAACCTTAAAGAGATATTTATACTTAAGATGTAAAAAAAAAGAGAACTCCCACTGCTGAAAGGTATTTTCAAAAGTTATTACAGCTTAACCCTTTGAGTGGCCAGAGGGGAACAGAATGCACTGCAAAGCAATGCATTCCATACCTCTCTGGCACTCAAAGGGTTAAACTTGAATTTTTTAGGTGCAGTATCGCAGTGACCTGATAATTTACAGTGGCACTGTTGTTACACCATCCTATGTTCAGCTCTGCTCAGTTGACCATAAATCTCCATAGGATGGTGTAGAAACAGCACCACTGTACAACTTCAGGTCACTGTGATACTGCACCTAAAAAATTCAAGTTTGAGCTGTAATAACTTGTGAATAAAACACCTTTCAGCAGTGGGAGTACCCGTGGTATGCTCAGGGGCATAAACCCTAAAACATATTTTTTGTAGGAAGGCAAAGACGAGTTATTCTGAGGCAAACTGTACCATGAGGGAAAAATTTAATGAGTAATTTATTTAAATACAATTTTTAAACCTTTGAAGGCTACTGAAGTCTCCAATGTATTGCATTGCACTAGCAATCATAAGTTCAAGTCAACCTCTCCTACAGTAGATGTACAGTTCTGGAGACATGGCCGAGATGCACTAAAGGTCGATAAGGGCTAAGGATGGCAATGTTCTATTGGATCTGCATCGAAGGAACATCGCCAGTATGCACTAACGTGTCTTCACCGTCACAACCCCTTCAATCTGCTACCAATCCAACATAATTGACATGAACTTGCCGTGCCTTTGAAAGGTTTATGATTTTGCACTAAACACACTGGCAATTGCTAATTTCCATATGGAAATACAGGTTAATGAGCCATTGTCTTATTAACAAGGCACTAAGATTCAATAGTAGGAGGGACAGTGTCTCTTTGAGATTGAAATTCCTCTGTCCCCCTTTCCCACCCTGTTGTCCCTATGTTTAGGAGATCAGACTGTGTGGTGTCTATATAAGTGTATCACCCTGATGTCCCTGTGTTTAGGAGATCAGACTGTGTGGTGTGTATATAAGTGTATCACATTGCTCCACAGCAACAACACTTACATTCATGTTAGATTAAAGCAGACCTGTCACCAAACATAAGCACCCTCCCCAATCAATTACTTATATATTCATTAAGAGACAAAAATGTTTTAATCTACTACGAAACTTCGCTGCAGATGAAAACATATCTTAGTGGTTGAGCAGAGTGTGATGTCACCTTCCACTTGCCTGCAGAACAGTTGATGCCATACTGCTGCAGTCCCCCTGTGCCATTATATGCCCGCCCACCACCTTTCCCTTTTCATCCTAGAGTGTGTCTAAACAGCTGCCTGCAGGCAGCACCGACATGAAAAAGCAAGACTGGCAGCTACATGCCTGTGGCCCCGCTTGTGCCATGGGCGAGCAGAAGGTGATATCACTTCGGAATTTTGTAAGTATTTTTTTAAAAAACCCAGTCAATTTAAAAGCAAAAAATGACTTGAATTTATCTTGTTGGTTTTGCTTACATTTTTATATAGAAGCAATAAGTAATCAGGTGTTAGTTCCACTTTAAACCTCAGTATCTGTGCTCATAAATTAGTCTGTGTAAATTAAATACGTTGGTCTTGTTCTAAATAATTTATTCAGTTACACAAAAGAGGTGACAATAGAGCATAAAATTACCTAAAAATTATCAGTAATTCCCCACCCCAAGCCACACCCCTAGAAACATCACCCAAAACAAAAGTGTCCCTCTTTTGGCCAATTGAAATATTGGGAGGTATGGTAGCCTCTGCTGTCAGTGTTCACAGTCCCAATGATGTTGGGATCTGAGCCAAGTAAAAAAATACTACACATATGTAAAATAACAAAAGAGTAGAGCGCTCCTCTCTTACAATTAACCCTTTGAGTACTAGAGCGATATCCAACGCACAGCTCCATTGGAGAGCAATGCGTTAGATACCCCTCTGGTACTCAAAGGGTTTATATATGTCACATGAAGACATACAGCACTGGGCGGAACTTTTTCATATGAAATATTCTAGCGTTTATTAAATCAATGTTTCAGCCAACTTATGAGACCTTTATCAAAAGTGTGCAGCCATCTGGAAATTATATATCATGTTGTGTAACTATGCCTTGAAACCCATAAATATAAGTGTTATTTGTAAGTGGGGGTTATAGAAAGTGCCTCTATGACATGTCATAATTAGCATAATATATAAATCTAAATAACTCAAAAACTAGTTATCTAAATAAACAAATGGCTGATACAACATATAAATGATTTTGAATGCTTTTTCAAACTCATCACATTTGTTTTTAAATGATAGCACAGCTATATCAATCATAATGACCTAGCAAATGATCCACTAATCAATCTGAAATATCCTTTAACCCCTTAACGACCCTTGACGGTCATAGTACGTCAAGGGTCAATTTGACTTAACGACCGATGACGTACTATGACCGTCATCGAGTTCCGGGCTCCCCCCGCGGCTGCACGCCGTTCGGGGAGTCCGGAACCCAATGGAGCAATAAAAAAAAATTGCTCTGTGGTCGTTAAGTCACTTCCCCTTCCGGATTCCCCGGTCGTTAAGGGGTTAAACCGGACAAATTGGTGTGTCCTCAGGATTAACTTTGAGACTCATTGGTCTATACTATTTAAATAAACATGTTTATCCCCAAAAGCTATTTATCTTACTAAAAAGCATAAGATGACTCATTAGAGACAAATCTGTCATATTCTTCATATTCCAGAAATGTGTTTATAGACATTAACAGTTGAACTGTGATGACTTTAAAATAACTGACAATTATTTTCTCTTATTTTGTCAACATTGAAAAACAAGAGTTTTCGTGTATAATATGTTATGTCAAGAATGATATTGTACCAACTGTTGACTTGAATCTTTTCTGTATTATGTTCTACAAAGCCCTTGATTATTATAATCTGAATGTTGTCACATAAGGTGACGTTCTGCATAATGTTGTGCTGTTATTCAAGAACAAATATGATTATTAAGGGACATACATGCTAAATCAATTCTGAAGGAAACCAACTACACCGTAAAAAACAAATTAAAATTCCTAAATCCCCATTGATTGAACTGGGTCTTTAACCCTTTAATTGATAGAGGTTTCATTTTCTCTGTGGTTCAGTTGGTGTGCTCCAAAGTGCTCCACTGATTGGAAAAACGCAATAGATATCACACAGGCCAATAAGGGAATGGTAGTCTCTGTATATTAACACCTTGAGAACAACAGGGGTACGCAACACATTGCAAAGTAATTTGTTGTACACCCCTCTGGTTCTCAAAGGGTTAAAAGGTGGTGATAGTGCACAAAAATCACAAACTTCAAAACCAATAAAACTCAAATACTGCTCTTACCATCATATATATAAAAAAGTTGTCTTTATATGACCAGTACGAAATCCCTTCATGTTTCAAAGTACATGGCCACTCAGCAGAAATATTTAGAAACTACTACTAAATAAACTAGTGCCGCACACACTGTTGTATATGATCCGAGGTGCCTCCAACCATATGTGTGTCAACCAGAAAAAGTTGCCCAACTGCAGTTCAAAATGATCCTATGACCCACATGTGAACACAAACAAAAGATCATATCAAACTAACATTAATCTTCAAATGAAACAGGAAAGAGCATGCTGTAGATGTCATAGATGTTTAAGTAAAAGTTACAGAACTTTTACATTTTTATCAGATGGGAAATCAGTTTCCCTTTATGCTTTTCTTTCTACTGGTAGATTATGCGATCTCACACCATAAACAGTGGTTAAACAATGTACCTTAGTCAATTCTTATGAATAAGACGCAATTCTAACAACATGCATAACTATTTGACTCAAAGCCAGATTCTAAAGGTACGGTTCGGTGAAAAGGGATATCCAAAGAGGTTAATCGAGAATTCATTTTTGAGAGCAAAAAAAAAAAATGGATAGAAAAAAGATGTTAGGAAATCAAAAAAATTGTTAAGAATAAGATAGTCAAATGTAAAAATAAGAAGAATAATCACAGAATCACACAATATAATGAATCCCATAGGGACATTCAAATTATTTTGGAAACACACTGGCCCATTTTATTAGGGGATCCACTATTAAAAGACATTTTGCCAAAAAATCCCAAAATTATATATAAGACAGCAAAAACAATTAAAAGTAGTATTACCCCAAGCAGATTGAAAAACAGGGAAATAAAATTGTGACAAATAGAGTAATTAGTCAAGGGGGGACCCTTTATTAGCCCCTGGATCATACAAATGTGGCCATGAGAAATGTTTGACTTGTAAACATATTGGGCATATGGTAAACCATTTTGTTTCATACACTAAAAGGGAACGTTTTCTTACAACCAGATTCTTATGTTGTATATTTAATAAATTGGAAGTGTGGTTTACAATACATAGGACAGACCACTCAAACATTGCACACAAGATTAAGACTACACAGACGTAATGTAGAAAAGAGCTATTTATTGCACAGTGTTTCAAAACACTATTCTATAAAACATAATAGATCCTTCTGTTCTACAAACTACACCAATAGAAAGAATAGCCAAATCATTATATTACAATAGAACTCAGAGGCTCATTAACAGAGAGTCCTATTGGATTTTTACAATGAATACCCTTTTTTCCATCAGGTTTAAATGAATGTCTAGAAAGTAATAAGTGATCAAATTTATGGAATGTTAATTTTAAAGATGGTTTTTCCTTTTTCTTTTCATCAATTTTAAAAAAGCACTTATTGATCGTATCTGGTCAATCATATCACACATTTTATTATTCACATACACAATTTTTTTTTTTAATTTTATGGTTATGGAACTAGAGATAGATTTCAATTGTGTATGTATTCACATGGGCATTATATATGATTTTATGTTTATATGTACATATTTAGAGTGAAGTCTCCTTCAAATATATAGCTATTTATAATGAAGGGAACATTTAATTTCAATTTACATTTTCCAGAATACTTTAAATATACTCACATATATTAGTTTTCTTTATATTTTATTGGAATATCACTGAGGATTATTCATTATACAGTTTTTTGTTTGATTAGTTGTTTCTTACTTGTTTCTTAATGAGGTCACTCATAAAGGAGATCCATCTGGCTATTTGTATGTATAAGATCAACTAACCGTTGTTTCTGTGTTAACCGGATTTATTGCGGTATGGTTATTTTCATTCACTTGTTTGAAAACCGCGTTACTGTGAATGTTGATGAGTTAGTGTTATTGACATACAGGGAGAGATCGTTCTCTACGTAAAGGATGAATTGGTGAACTGTGTTGATCTAAAATTATTTTCATTTGGAAATTAGAATGATAGTTACTTGAATATTTGAGCAGTTACTAGTATTCATCCATTATGAGATACTGAGTGTCAAGTGGAAAAACTAAATGTCTATATTACATCAGAGTGAAAGACATTTATTGTTCTAATATATATAATTTTATAAATAATTAATCTTTTTATTTCGAGAGTTTGAGTCCATCCAGTGATATGTCACATCATGGAAGTAGGAATACATACTTGGAGCACCAACGGGACACAGATGACCAGCTGAACTATCGATATTCAATTTACAAGTGGAAGTGGGGTCTCTATAAATTCCTTCCATCTGTGATATAAGTCTGACATGCACATATGTACATGCTAGACCATTTATAAATGTGAGCAGCCCTTTTGCAGGGGTTAAAACAGTGGGCCGATTGTCATGTTGTTGGTATCAATTTACTACTCTCTGAGGCGCCCCTTTCTCTTTTCTTCTCTTTTGTTTGAAATTTCATAGCAGCTATTAGGGTTTTCAACATAACTGCCATGGGCTGAATTATGTTCCATGAATCCAGAAATCCTGTTTGTTTGTCGACTCTGCCCCATCCCATTGCCTCTGAGTACTGTATAGTATACAGTGGTTTGTATTTCTTGAACTTTCAGTTTTTATTTTAAGCCTGTATACTATATGGTTACTGCCTGATTAACCCCTTGAGGACCCATGATGGTCCTGACATGTCATGGGTCTAAAAGCGATAAGGGCCATGACGTGTCAGGACCTTCATGAATTTCAGGGCTTCCCGTGTGGCTGTATGCCGTTTGGGGAGCCCATGATGTGGATCTCTAAAAAAAATCAAAATAAATGGTCTGTGGCCCCTAAGTGCCAGCCATGTGCATGCACAGCTGGTTCTTAAGGTGTTAATGTAATGCTGTCTGCTTATAAATGATACTTACTGCAGGGCCGCAGATGAACAATTGCATCTCTAGAGAAAGGGCTGGCAGACATTTGCTTTTCAGATACCATTGGACAAAATCTCACAGCATCTGCAGACGGCTGTCATCTGCTGTTGGACTACAAATCCTATCATCTTAAGGTGTCCATTACCTAGCTAAGGATGATGAGTTACAGTCTAACAACAGCTAGAGAGTCAGACGTAGCTCACTCTTGCTTTACTGCTGCAATGATTCTACCACAACACTGCAATATCCATATCTCATAATCAGTCAGTATTGAAGGAATGCCATGGTAACCCTTCTGTATTCTTGCATGTACCGTTAAAATAATGTATGTTCTGGACAAATCTGTGTGCAATTTAGGCCACAAAACTGGTCTAAGCGGCGGAAACCAGTGTCTTTCATTCCATAAAACATTCTACATGAGCATTCAGACAAAACCATAAGATATACTCACTGAGAATGAACAAAGCATTAATAGCTTGTTCTGTGGCATTCGCTTCTCATTAGTTTCACGGTTTAGCTCTCTTGTGCCATTAAACAAGAGACATTTTAATATGGATATCAGTCTGACTGCAATTTCCCAAAATATTACCTGCTTCCAGAATTAATCTTTTTTTTTAATTGCTGAAATGTGCAGTTTTGCTAAAATAAAATCTCATTGTTTGTACTGAGAAACATATATTATTACCATTCTGAGTGGTATCTGGAATTTCTTGAGCTATTAGCTAAAATGTGCAAGTGCTGAAGGTGGTGGCACAGGACAGAGGTCAGGGCGTCTACTGAGATGAAGGAGCTCAGAACCCAGGAAGAATATACAATGTTCTATCTATCTATCCTTGTGAACAAGTATGTCTACCTTGGACAGGAAATGTCAACAGATGGAAACACCATGATAGAAACTGAGCGCAGAATAAAATTGGGATGGCAAGTATTTGGAAAACTTAGTAGTGCTGTCTTTAACACAAAGTTACCACTCTGCTTCAAGTGAAAGGTTTTTGACCAATGTGTCCTCCCAGTCTTTATGTATGGCTGAGAAACATGGCCAATGAATGCCAAAGCCATACAAAAATTTAAAGCAGAACCTTCACTACACTAACATAGGACAGCAAATGATTATTACATTAGCGATGTGCACACAGCTATTGTTATTTTCAAGTATATTTGCTGCTTTAACAAAAAATATAACTATGCGGGCAGGCACTGACTGGGATCTTGTAGTAGGTGCTCTCTACATCTGCGCTGTCAGTCCCTTCAAGTGCCTTTCAACACAAAGGAATTCAACTCACCAATTGTGGAGTGAAGGGGACGGACAGCGCAGATGCATAGATGCCGGCTTTGCAAGATGTCTGCACTGTTCCCCGGGGGCTGCCAGCATAGATGGTTATATTTTTCGTTAAAGCAGCAATTATACTTGAAAATAATGTGTGTGCATGGCGCTAATGTAATAATCATTTGCGGGTGCTATGTTAGAGTAGTGAAAGTTCCACTTTAAAGGGATAGTAATACTTCGTTTTATCTTTATTTTATTTTGTAGGCATTAAAAAAACATGAAGAACGATATAAGTCTTATCGCTCAAACCTTTATGGTTTAAGAGATATTCACAAGCAAAGTATCCCCCCCCCCCGTTCAGCCAGATCAGAAGAGAGGTGCCCAGGTAGATTGCAGAGAGGGACAATCTTCAATTAAGATAAGGGAAAAAGCTGAAAAACTTGTCAAGGGGGGAAGGGCTTTCATTGTTTTCATAGGAAGAAGATTGTCCCCTGCTGTTATCTGTCTGGTCTTACAACCAGATTCACATCTGAGAAGAGATGGCTTACACTAGGAAAAAAGGGCGGGAGGGGGAAACTTTGCTTGTGAATATCTCTTAAATCATAAAGGTTTGAGAGATAAGACTTATATCATTCTTCATGTTTTTTTAATGCCTACAAATTAAAATAAAGATAAAACGAATTATTACTATCCCTTTAAGGTTATACAGAGAGGTATGGAGCAGCGAATTCAGAACATAACAAAAAGAGACCGAAAAACATGTGCATGGATTCATCAGCAAACAAATGTCTATGACATCACTGAAAAAGTAAATTGCCCGAAATGGAAATGGGCAGGCCAAATAGCAAGAAGACCTGATGGTAGATGGGCCAAAAGAATTTTGGATAGATTCCACTCTATACTAAATGCTCAAGAAGAGGACCAAGGACAAGATGGGTACATGAAATTACCAAATTTGTTGGTACACAGTGGCAAAAAAAGGCACAGGACCAAAGTTGTTGGAGGCTTGCTGAGGAGGCTTCATCCTGCAGTGGATCAACAAAGGCTGAAGATGATGATGATGATGATAATATATACTAGCAGTGTGGGATGGCGTTGCCCGTCTGTCTGTTTTTTTGTAAGCAATGCACATTAATATACATTATATATATACTCTTGTGTCACTGAGCCTCACATTAACCCTTTGAGTGTCACAGGGGGATACAATGCATTGCAATGTGTTTCTACCCCTCTGCCATTCAAAGCCTTAAGCATTACTTAACCCCTTAAGGACCCATGATGTGCCACGACCATCACGGAGGTTCTGCACATATGGACCAGTGATGGTCCTGGCTATCATGGAATTCAAGGGTCTCTGCGCGGCTACATGCCTTGAATGCAATGAGCAAAAAAAATGCTCTGTGGTCCTTATCTGTGCGGCTGGTCATTAAGGGGTTAAAAAACAAATATGCAGGCAACGCCTTCCCACACTGAACAACTTACCTAGATAGCAGTCCATCATACATCAGTCAGGTGTATCTATATAATTACTGTGTGTAACAGAAGGACTTACCTAGGTAGGAGTCCATCATACAGCAGTCAGGTATATCTATATAATTACTGAGTGTAACAGAAGGACTTACCTAGGTAGGAGTCCATCATACAGCAGTCAGATGTATCAATATAATTACTGTGTGTAACAGAAGCACTTACCTAGGTAGGAATCCATTATTCAGCAGTCAGGTGTATGTATGTACAGCAGTCAGGTATATCTGTATAATTACTGTGTGTAACAGAAGGACTTACCTAGATAGGTGTCCATCATACAGCAGTCAGGCGTATCTATATAATTACTGTGTGCAACAGAAGCACTTACCTAGGTAGGAGTCCATCACACAGCAGTCAGGTCTATGTGTATAATTACTGTGTGTAACAGAAACACTTACCTAGATAGGTGTCCATCATACAGCAGTCAGGCGTATCTATATAATTACTGTGTGCAACAGAAGGACATACCTAGGGAGGAGTCCATCATACAGCAGGTATCCTATATAATAATTTGCTAGGATGTTTGTCAGAAGCTGTCATGCGCAGTATAAACTGCTCCCGTTCGGGCAGTCTCTACTGCACAAGGCTGCATAGCATGGAGCAGTGAGGTAGCGGCTGCTTAAGCCTTTGAGTGGCACTCAAAGGGTTAACATTACCTGGACCTTTTCCTGTGTAAACAGGCTTTTACACTAATATCTATATAATTTATTTTCAGACCAGTCTTCCCAACACAAGTGCCTCTGTCATACCCTGCACCCAGCACAGAAAGACACACACACACACACACACACACACAGAAAAACAGAGACACACACACAGAAACAAACACACAAACACACACACACACACACAGAAAGACTTACTTTCAATAATTATTCCCCAGCCCTCCCTGTTCTCTGCCCTCAGGGTGCTCACATTTTATTTAGTCCATGCAGGGAGAGATAAATGATGTGCAGGGAGGGAAAGATAAGCTGCTTGCAGGAACTCAACAGCATGCCCAGCATGCTCACTTAGCTGAAATTCTTACTAGAGCTCTTAGTCATGCCCATCGATCTGTAACACAAACTGTTATTGGCTGTTCTTGCCAATAGCAGTTTCTATTGGGGAACAGTATATGGACTGTCTAGTCCACATGTAATAGCGATGTTAGCACTGTGTCTTAGTGCACAGTGTCTGAAGCCCCAATATACTATAATGGCCCACACTTTCTGGGGGTCCTGTAGTCTGGCAGGGCTCCACGCATCATGAGGGGCAGCAGGGGCTTTCGCTAGCAAGTCACTGAATTGAAATGCATTAGGGAATGTTATGGCAGTGAACTGTTTAAGGACTGGTGAAGCACGATGTATTCCACCATAGCACGTGATGATTAAAGAGTCACATGAAGCATGTGAGTGGCATAGCATTCTGTAATGCATGTGAATGCAATGGGTTTCATTGTGTTGGCCATTGTGCTGAAAGGGTGAGTTTTTGTAGCTTGGAGGGTTTGAGTTGATGAAAGAGGCACAGGAAAAAAAACAGCATATGTAATGTGTGCTAGTGTAGATGTGTCTCAACGTGTATGTGTAAGAGTGTGCATGGGTCAGAGTATATATATTTTCCTGTGACACATACATTTTCCTTTGTTAATCATGAATCCTATCTGTGGCATATTGTTCCATAATGTATGGCAATGTGGTGGACACTGACAATGAAAGAGTTGAAGGCACAAGAAGTGATCCGTTGAATGTGTGAATACTCTGTCCTGATCATGGAGTGTGTGCCTGTTGTCCCTATGTGCAGAACAACCAGTTGTGCGACTGATGAAATTGTGTCTGAATGTTTAGGTTTCAGAAATTATTATAGACTTGGGTTCCAGAATTGTACATGCAACAGAGGACATAGTGAGGAGGTGAACAGTGATGGGCAAACTAAAGAGGAGAAGTTTTTTGGGCCAACAGAACATAGTTAGCAGATGAAGAGTATTGCCAAAGTACGTTGTAAGCTCTGTAAGTCAGTCATGTTTGTATTTTGTTAGAAGAGGATATAGCGTGGAGGAGCGAAATAGTTCTTAGCAGCTTAAGTCATCCATGTTTGTAGTTAGTTAAAAGAGGAGATCATGGGGAGGGGCAAAGTACTTGCAGAGATTTTTCTGACGGGAGTGGTGAGGGTGTCAGGCATGTCCAGATAATTTGTGGGACCATATTCTTTTTTATAGTATAGCAAGATATATATATATATACATATATATATATATATATATATATATATATAAAATTAAAAAAAAATGCACTCACAGGTCTTTTGCAGGTTAAAAAAGTGTGCTGGTTTATTCCATCAACATTTCAACCCCAACCTAGGCCTTTATCAAGATGCTTTACAGAATAAACACACCACAGCCATATTTAAAGCAAACAGGTACAACAAAATGGTGCCCAGATGGCATCATGTGCATGGGGGTAGGGTAAGGGGAAAATTAATAAAAACAAAATTCTAATATATTTCCATTAACATCAGTCTCCACGCATTGCGACTCTCTCTCCCTCTATAACTGTAATGGCATGGGGAATTTGCGGTGCCTGTTGTGATAACAAAAGAAGAAAACACGGCTGCAGATGTTATATATATATCCAGATTAAATGTATTATGTATATATATATATATATATATATATAGAGAGAGAGAGAGAGAGTGTCGCAATGTGCTGGAGACTTGTAAATAGTGTTGAGCGAGCATGCTCGGCCGATGCTCGGATCGGCTCGAGCATCGCTCTGCTCGGCACATGGCGGTACTCGTACGAGTACCGCATGTGTTCGCCCGCCATGTTCGGGTCTCCTCCCCGCACGTTTTGCGGCTGCTGCGCAGCCAATAAACGTGCAGGGAGGCTCTGACATCGGTGTAATGCCAGCAGCCATGTTGGCTGCTGGCATTACACTGATTGGCTGGCCAGAACCCGTGGTCGGGTGCTGTATAGCACCTGACCATCGAGTTCGGCTCAGTCTGAGCCAGGGAGAGCTGAGGATAGGAAGGGAAAGGCAGTGTAGGGAGGAAAAAAAAAAATTGTGACAAAAAAGAACCAAAAGTCCTTTTTAGGACTACTGTGTGTGGGGGCAGCAGGTTATTTTGTGTGGGGGGAAAAAAAAAAAAAAAAAAAAAAAAAAATATTCTGTTTAGTGTGAAAAGTTGCAGATTAGAGCACATTCTGTTTAGTGTGCACAGTTGCAGATTAGAGCACATTCTGTTTAGTGTGCAAAGTTGCAGATTAGAGCACATTCTGTTTAGTGTGCAAAGTTGCAGATTAGAGCACATTCTGTTTAGTGTGCAAAGTTGCAGATTAGAGCACATTCTGTTAAGTCTTCAAACTAAAATATCAAAGTCACGTATTCCATTCAGTGTGCGTCGCCGCAGTTTAGCAGCACATTCTGAGTACTGTGCAGAGTTGCAGAATAGGAAGAAATACTGTTAAGTCTTCAAACTAAAATATCAAAGTCACATATTCCATTCAGTGTGCTTCGCCGCAGTTTAGCAGCACATTCTGTGTACTGTGCAGAGTTGCAGAATAGGAAGAAATACTGTTAAGTCTTCAAACTAAAATATCAAAGTCACATATTCCATTCAGTGTGCTTCGCCGCAGTTTAGCAGCCTATTCTGTGTACTGTGCAGAGTTGCAGAATAGGAAGAAATACTGTTAAGTCTTCAAACTAAAATATCAAAGTCACATATTCCATTCAGTGTGCTTCGCCGCAGTTTAGCAGCACATTCTGTGTACTGTGCAGAGTTGCAGAATAGGAAGAAATACTGTTAAGTCTTCAAACTAAAATATCAAAGTCACATATTCCATTCAGTGTGTTTCACCGCCGTTTAGCAGCCTATTCTGTGTACTCTGCAGAGTTGCAGAATAATAAGAAATACTGTTAAGTCTTCAAACTAAAATATCAAAGTCACATATTCCATTCAGTGTGTTTCACCGCCGTTTAGCAGCCTATTCTGTGTACTCTGCAGAGTTGCAGAATAATAAGAAATACTGTTAAGTTTTCAAACTCAAATATTAAAGTCACATATTCCATTCAGTGTGTTTCACCGCAGTTTAGCAGCCTATTCTGTGTACTCTGTACAGTTGCAGAATAATAAGAAATACTGTTAAGTTTTCAAACTCAAATATTAAAGTCACATATTCCATTCAGTGTGTTTCACCGCCGTTTAGCAGCCTATTCTGTGTACTCTGCAGAGTTGCAGAATAATAAGAAATACTGTTAAGTCTTCAAACTAAAATATCAAAGTCACATATTCCATTCAGTGTGTTTCACCGCCGTTTAGCAGCCTATTCTGTGTACTCTGCAGAGTTGCAGAATAATAAGAAATACTGTTAAGTTTTCAAACTCAAATATTAAAGTCACATATTCCATTCAGTGTGTTTCACCGCAGTTTAGCAGCCTATTCTGTGTACTCTGTACAGTTGCAGAATAATAAGAAATACTGTTAAGTTTTCAAACTCAAATATTAAAGTCACATATTCCATTCAGTGTGTGTCACCGCAGTTTAGCAGCCTATTCTGTGTACTCTGTACAGTTGCAGAATAATAAGAAATACTGTTAAGTTTTCAAACTCAAATATTAAAGTCACATATTCCATTCAGTGTGTTTCACCGCTGTTTAGCAGCCTATTCTGTGTACTCTGCAGAGTTGCAGAATAATAAGAAATACTGTTAAGTTTTCAAACTCAAATATTAAAGTCACATATTCTGTGTAAGATGAAGAAGGCGGGTAAAAAGGGACGGGGAAGTGGACGTGATCCTGAAAGTTCAGGGCGCGGGTCAGGACGCGGAGAAACTGTGCCTGGTGCCAGAGCACAAGAAAGAAAGACATCCACCATACCTAGCTTCATGTGTAATTTTACAGGGCGTCGCAGGACATCACTCTCGAGGTCCGACCACTGCGAACAGGTGGTCGGTTGGATGACAGCTGATACTGCTTCCAGTCGGTTAAGCACCACCCTGTCTTCCACCAAGTCCACTCTCAGTAGCCAAGAGTCTGGTCAACATAATCCTCACTCTGATCATCCTTCCTCCCACCATACACGGTCTGGTCAAAGAAGTGATCCCACACTGGGATATAGTGAGGAGCTCGTCTCATCACCAATCCTTCATTTGACCCTCTCTCCAAGCACGCTTGCAGAGGAACATGACATCTTGTGCCCTGATTCACAACCTCTAGAGGCTACCCAATCACAAGAAGATGACAGATGTGAACGGCATTTAAGGTCAAAGGAAGTAGTGGATGATGATGATGATGATGAGACACAGTTGCCATTAAATCAACCACTATTTCCGTCTCAAGACCTTGTTGAGGAGAATGTTATACAGTTGTCAATGACTGAGTATGTGGTGGGATCAAGACTTGAGGAGGATGATCAGAGTGAGGAAGTGGAGGAGGACTTGGTGGACGATGAGGTGACTGACCCCACCTGGGAAGGTGTAGAGCCGAGCGATGACAGCAGTCCTGAGGGTGAGCCATCTGCAGCACCGCAACAGGCTGGAAGAGGCAGTGGTGTGGCTACAGAAAGAAGGCGGACCGCACCAAACCGGCCCGCAAATGTTCCACGGAGCACCCCCTTGCGTAAATCTACCTTGCCAAGGGGTAGGTGTTCCGCGGTATGGCGTTTTTTTAAGGAAAGTGCGGACGACAAAAGAATTGTAGTTTGCAACCTGTGCCACACCAGAATGAGCCGAGGCATGAACACTAGAAACCTCACCACCACCAGCATGATCCGACACATGGCATCCAAGCACCGTAATAAGTGGGAGGAACGCCCGGATCGCCAATCTGTGTCTGCAGGCCACACCACTGCCTCCTCTTCCCCTGTTTTCGGTGCCGGCCAATCGCCTGTCGAAGGCGCAGGCCCGCATACCTCCCGCCCTGCACCTGTAGCATCTGAAGCACCATCAGCGACCACATCCACTTCCCTGTCCCAGCACAGCGTCCAAATGTCGTTACCCCAGGCATTTGAGCGCAAGAGAAAGTACCCAGCCACCCACCCACAGGCCATAGCACTAACCTCACACCTTTCCAAATTACTGGCCATCGAAATGCTGCCATTTAGGCTTGTGGACACTGAGTCCTTCCGCAGCCTGATGGCAGCAGCTGTCCCTCGGTACGCGGTCCCCAGCCGCCACTACTTTTCCCGGTGTGCCATCCCCGCATTACACCACCATGTGTCCCGTAACATCACCCGTGCCCTGACCAACGCAGTTACTGGGAAGGTCCACTTAACGACTGACACATGGACAAGTGCTTGTGGCCAGGGACGCTACATTTCCCTGACGGCACACTGGGTGAATGTCGTGGAGGCTGGGAGCGACTCGGACCCTGGGATGGCACGGGTGCTACCCACGCCGAGGATTGCGGGCCCTACCTCCATCAGGGTTTCCACCAGCACCTACGTTATTGGCTCCTCCTCCTCCGTTTCCACCTCCGAATTCTCTACACGCAGCGCCACTCCCCCATCAGCCAGTAGCTGGAAGCAGTGTAGCACTGCAGTGGGGAAGCGTCAACAGGCCGTGCTGAAGCTGATCTGCCTTGGGGACAAACAGCACACGGCCTCAGAGCTGTTGCAGGGGATTAGTCACCAGACCGAGCAGTGGCTCTCGCCACTCAACCTGCAACCAGGCATGGTTGTGTGTGATAATGGGCGTAACTTGGTGGCGGCTTTGGAGCTCGGCAAGCTCACACACGTACCATGCCTAGCGCATGTATTTAATTTAGTGGTGCAGCGATTTCTAAAAACCTACCCCGATGTGCATGATCTCTTGACCAAGGTGCGCCGCGTGTGTGCACATTTCCGTAAGTCATCAACAGCTTCAGCCGGCCTGTTGAAGCTGCAGCAGCGCTTACAATTGCCAGCTCACCGGCTGCTGTGTGACGTGAGCACGCGCTGGAACTCCACCTTCCACATGTTGGCCCGGCTTTGTGAGCAGCAGAGGGCAGTAGTGGAGTACCAGCTGTTACACGGTCGTCGCCTCTCCGTTCAACTTCCTGTAATCAGAAGTGAGGAGTGGGAATGGATGTCAGACCTCTGCGAGGTTTTACGCAATTTTGAGGAATCGACACAGATGGTGAGCGGCGATAACGCTATTATCAGTGTAACCATCCCACTTCTGTGTCTACTGAAACGCTCGCTGCTCACAATTAAAACCGACGCTTTGCATGTGGAAGAGGTGGAAATGGGGGAGGAAGAGCTTACACAAGGTGATAGCCAGAGCACCCTCACTTCGTCTTCTCAGCGACAATTGGAGGAGGCGGAGGAGGAGGAGGAGGAGGAGGAAGACACGGTTGCCTCCGCTACAGAGGGTAGCCATGGAACTTTAGTTCCATCTCTTCAGCGTGGGTGGGCAGAAGAGGAGGAAGAGGATGAGGATATTGAGAGTCATCCTCCTGGTGAGGACAGCGAAATCTTGACTGTTGGTACTCTGGCACACATGGCTGACTTTATGTTAGGCTGCCTTTCCCGTGACCCACGCGTTGTACGCATTTTAGACAACACGGATTACTGGGTGTTCACCCTTCTGGACCCCCGCTACAAAGAGAATTTCTCATCTCTCATTCCTCCGGTGGAGAGGACAAGCAAAATGTTGCAATACCAGAAGGTTCTTGTCGAAAAATTGCTCCAAAATTTTCCATCTGACAACGCTGGCGGCAGAGTACGTGCTACCTTGGCCAACCGAGAAGGGGAGAAAAGGGGAGCACACAGCAGTTCCGAGAAAGGCAGGGCAACACTCTCCAAGGCGTGGGACACCTTCATGACACCCCGCCAGCACCCTCACCCTGATGCGCAGCCTAGTGTCACAAGGAGGGAAAAGTTTTGGAAGATGGTGAAGGAGTACGTAGCAGACCGTGTCAGCGTCCTCAATGATCCCTCTGTGCCTTACAACTACTGGGTGTCCAAGCTGGACACGTGGTATGAACTGGCACTCTACGCCTTGGAGGTGCTGGCCTGCCCTGCCGCCAGCGTTCTGTCTGAGCGGGTATTTAGTGCTGCTGGTGGCATCATAACAGATAAGCGTATCCGCCTTTCCACCGACAATGCTGATAGGTTGACACTTATAAAAATGAACAAGGCCTGGATTTCCCCTGACTTCTCCATTCCACTGGAGGAAAGCCCCGGGGGAACATAAAGTCACTTTATATATGTTATTTACAATGATGGGAATACTCTGTATTCCCATTCACCCCTTCCACCCAAAAAACGGGTATATGGTTGACTCTTAATCTTCTCATCCTCCTCCTCCTCTTCCATATGCCCTGGATATAATTTTTATATAGGGCCAGCTCACCAGCGGGCCCTGTGATATAATTTTTATATAGGGCCAGCTCACCAGCGGGCCCTGTGATATAATTTTTATATAGGGTCAGCTCACCAGCGGGCCCTGTTTGCCAATTTTTATATAGGTCAGCTCACCAGCGGGCCTTCTCATATAATGTTTTATTGGGTCAGCTCTCTAGCGGGCCCTCTCATATAATGTTTTATAGCGTCAGCTCACTAGCGGGCCTTCGCATATAATGTTTAGGATGGTCAGCTCTGCAGCAGACCCTCACCCATAATGTTTTAGATGGTCAGCTCAGCGCACGTTTCCATCTTAATCATGGCCTCAGTTTTGAAAATCAAGGAAATTTTTGGGAGAATTTGCCTCTGCGCACGTTTCCCTCTTAATCATGGCCTCAGTTCTGAAAATCAAGGAAATTTTTGGGAGAATTTGCCTCTGCGCACGTTTCCCTCTTAATCATGGCCTCAGTTCTTAAAATCAAGGAAATTTTTGGGAGAATTTGCCTCTGCGCACGTTTCCCTCTTAATCATGGCCTCAGTTCTGAAAATCAAGGAAATTTTTGGGAGAATTTGCAGATGATATACAAGTAAATATACAGCAAATATTGTTTGGTAACAATTTTTCGCCTAAAGTCGTTTTTATTTTCCTTTTTGTGTGTTTTATGGTCAGTCTGTAAAAATGGCGTACTACGGGCGAAAGATCGTTCCCGGCAGCGATGTTGGAGTCCAAGGTGCATCCAGACATCCTCCCTATGCTGTCCCTGAACCATTTCTGTAGTGTTTCCATCTTTTTCTGCCCTTTTCCTATGGACCAGGCACCCTCCCCTCATCAGAGCAGGGGGTGCCTGGTGTAATGCTCGAGTCCTCCCATTGACTTCAATGGGGCTCGGGTGTTCGGCCGAGCACTCGAGCCTCAGGGGGTGCTCGGTCAGAGCACCCGAACACCCGAGCATTGGGGTGCTCGCTCATCACTACTTGTAAATAAGCATGCTGATATTTCTTCATTCATTGCCCCATCTGTTATGGTGAGATATTTGATGGAAAATGGGAACTCTGGCCGCTGGGCAACAGGATTCATACTTATGAGATGAACTGTGCAATGCTGTGCAATGTGTTGGTGTCCAGGGGGAGTCCTGATGCTTCACAGTGGCAAAATGTCCATTCCCAGAATACTTCACCTATGGGATTGAAGAACACAGTGTATCTATGCATGATTGGATGATTGCCTTATCAATCAAAGTCTCTAGGGGGAGTACTCACTTAAACCTTGGAAAGGTCACAGAGATAGAATATTGAATGCATACAATATATTTGATTTTCATTTTTAATTTTTTGCTGACAAATGTTTTATACATGTTCATGATGTTAATGGAAATGTACTAGAATTTTGTTTTTTTCCCCTTACTCCACCTCCATGCACATGGTGTCATCTGGGCACCATTTTGTTACACCTGTTTGCTTTAAATATGGCTGTGGTGTGTTTGTTCTGTAAAGCATCTTGATAAAGAACCAGGTTGGGGCCAAAACGTTGACGGAATAAACCAGCACATCTTTGAAACCTGCAAAAGACTTGTGAGTGAATTTCTTTTGGATTATCTATGATATGTTTATTATGGATTAGCACCCAGTCCAGAGGCTTAGTATTACAAGTGAGTGCACAGTTTTGGGGATTACTATACAAACATATATAATTTAGGTTAGCTGTGTTAGTCCAGTGGTGTAGAGGCCAAAGTGAATGAGTATCACAGTATGTATGTTTTATTAAAGGTATTATTACATAATAATAATTTATTTGGCCTATATATATATATATATACACATATACATAGAAAGCTAGAGAAAGAATAGAAGAATAATTACTTTGGTCACACATACACATAAACATTTTTCTCACTCATATTCATGTTCCTTCACTCACACATACATTCTCTCGCTCTCTATCCCAAGTTAGTAGGCCCCAGTCTCAGCTTTTCCCCTGCATTTCTGCTGGTTACTTTCTTGATCCCACTCTATAGTGCAGTGCTCCCTTCTCTCTCCAACACTAGCCTGTCTATTTCTGCTGCTGTTATATTAACAGGAGTCAGGCATACTTTTGCCATGCCTTGACTACTCAGAACCAGTAATGAGTCCCCTATGGCTGTTCCCTTCTCATTGCCACTAGCCCTAGGCAGTAGTCTAGGTTGCCTCTTGGCTAACATGGCTCTGTTTGAACATATGGCCATTAGTCTGTATGTCTTATTGTTTGGTCAGTAAATGTTTTGACGCAACAGTGGGCAGAAGACATTCACAAATGGAATTTATTCACACATGTCAAACTTCTAATACTGGAAAATGTAGACGACAGAAGCCACTAACTTTTAAAATTTGCCTCTGCAACATCAATGAGAAATAATGCAGCATTTTACTTTGTGCAAACTCGGCACTTGACAGCCCTGGTATCACACACAGACTGATTCTTCTGTACTTCACATAAAGAAATATCACCACTGGAGATAAAAGACAATTCAGACACCATGAATACTATTTTGAATAAGTCGACATTGTGTAGTAATAGTAGATTACTCAATTCATGCATTTTTTTTCAAACTTCCATTATCCTTTTTGCAGTAAATTGTCCATTGAAAGAAGCTGAGGTACTTTGGATATCACACAAAATACTTCAAAAGAATCTTATCATTTAGGCTGGCACATTTTATCATTGAAAACAGTATATCATATTTTGCTTCATCTACAGTGAATATGATAAGAAATTGTTTTCCTTCAAAATAAATGTGGATTCATTCTAGATCAAAACAGCTGCACCACAGATAGGTGAATTAAAATCCCAGTTGAATTATTTAATCCCTTAAGTGCCAGAAAGGTATTCAAAGCATTGTTGGATAGCTCTCTGGTACTCAAAGTGTTAAACTGAATGGAACTTTTTAACTCCTTGAATGCTAGAGGTCTTCACACATCACTTCATAATGTGTTAGAAACCTCTCTTGTATTCAAGAGATTAAAATGTCCATTTAAAACAATGGGGATTTTGATAATTTTTTATTTGTCCACTATGGTGCAATTGTTTTCCCACAAATTAATCCAATTTTCTTTAGAATACAGAGCCAGATTAAGACTCCATAGGACCCAAATCATGGTACCAATTTGGAGCCTCCATCACCCCATATATACACACACACAGTCAGTTCACCTCACCCCAGCCTTCAATCATGCTGTTACAATACGATTCAGCCCAACATGAGCATCTCCCTCACTCCAAGTCCCTAATCCCACTCACCATCACAAGCATCAACCCAAAAGGGCAAGAAGGAAAAGGGAGCAGGCCCATCTAAGAGCAAACCTGTCATAGTTAACTGGAAAGGCATAAAGTCCTCCTATACACTATATGCTCACCAGGTGTGCAGAATCAAATGGCTTAAAAACACAATGAGGGAGGATCCTCTCCCACATGTAAATAAGGTATAATGTAACAAACATTGATTAAAAGTCATGGTAAATCTAATAAATCAGATTTAATTACAATATAAAGTGCACACTATATTGAAAAGAATTCAATTAGTCCAACGCATTTTGCGTCAGGCTGACACTACCTCAGGGGATTAATAATAATAATAATAAAAGAATAACAGGTTTGCTCTTAGATGGCTATGCGACCTTTTCCTTCTTGTAGTTTTTCAGTAGATCTGTGGTTTTTTACATCTTATCACTGTATCGTGGGCAGAGATCTGAGAGGATCCTAAAGGAGATCTTAGATATTTATCCTTCCCCATTAACTACATTTGAAGATATATACCATATCATACAAGAAGTCTTCTTTCAGACTTGTCTTGGACTATTATTTATTTAGAAAATGTTTTACCAGGAGGAATACATTGAGATTAGTGTTGAGCGAGCATGCTCGGCCGATGCTCGGATCGGCTCGAGCATCGCTCTGCTCGGCACATGGCGGTACTCGTACGAGTACCGCCATGTGCTCGCCCGCCATGTTCGGGTGGCAGGGATCTGTGCCGAAGGAGGCACAGATCTTACAGACGCTCCGCTGGACCACCAGGGACTGGAGGTAGGGGACATGTGGAGATGGAAGGGGGCATTGCGGAGATGAAGGGGGCATTGCGGAGATGAAGGGGGACATTGTGGAAGGGGGACATTGTGGAAGGGGGGCATTGCGGAGATGAAGGGGGCATTGCGGAGATGAAGGGGGACATTGTGGAAGGGGGACATTGTGGAAGGGGGGCATTGCGGAGATGAAGGGGGCATTGCGGAGATGAAGGGGGACATTGTGGAAGGGGGACATTGTGGAAGGGGGACATTGCGGAGATGAAGGGGGCATTGCGGAGATGAAGGGGGCATTGCGGAGATGAAGGGGGACATTGTGGAAGGGGGACATTGTGGAAGGGGGACATTGCGGAGATGAAGGGGGCATTGCGGAGATGAAGGGGGACATTGTGGAAGGGGGACATTGTGGAAGAGGGGCATTGTGGAGATGAAGGGGGGCATTGACCAGGCACCCTCCCCTCATCAGAGCAGGGGGTGCCTGGTGTAATGCTCGAGTCCTCCCATTCAATTCAATGGGGCTCGGGAGCTCGGCCGAGCACTCGAGCCTCCGGGGGTGCTCGGTCAGAGCACCCGAACCCCCGAGCATCGGGGTGCTCGCTCAACACTAATTGAGATTTCTCTCGTTTTCAAGAATGTCCTGAACAGTTTACAGTAGAGGGTTGCTTATTTATACAAATTAAGAAACACTATATATTACATGTTATTAAATATACATACAAATATTCATATGGAAATTTTAGAATTATAAACAGTTACACTCTGTTTTTAGATATAGAGAAGCATTTACTTTTAAGGATTTTAGACTGGGAGCAGATCTGGTTATTATACTGCTATTTGTTTCCTATTGTAGAAACTTACAAGTAAAGTGTCCTCTTTAGTTTAGCACTGGGGCACACATTTTGGATGTGGGAAGAGTGGCGGGTGGGAGCTGAGCTAGATAATGGGGCTGAGGGATACAGAAAAGAGTGAGGGTCTGGGGAGTGAGACAGAAATAGGTATAAGGAAGGAGTTAAAGAGAGGTCTGAAGGAGACACCAAAAAAAGAAATAGAGAAGAGAGAGAAGGGCTGAGGAACAGAGAGAGGGATAGACAGAGGAGAGTATAATGCTAAGGGAGGGACATGGAGAAGGGCTTGTAGAAGAGTAGTGAAGGTGTCTGATAAGATGCAGAAATGGAGTGGAAGGTGAGAGAAGCCTTGGCAATAGAATGGGGTGGACTCTACACAGTAACCTGGACACTTGCAGTGTAGCTGCACACTCTTGGAAAGTATGGTATAACATCCACTCTCACTGTAAGTCCTTGGGACACACCATAGGTTCATATTTTCAGGATTTCTCAGGTTGAGGTAATTAGTGTTATTTTGATTGCGTTAAAATGTGCTTAATTAAAGGTATCCTTAAAATTTGACCTGCTGGTGTGTTCTTGGGCACTGGAGCTGATAATCTCTGGTATAACCCTTTGGCCCTAGAGTGATGTAGAGCAATGCATTGGACATCCTCCAGGGTTAATTCTCTCAGTTTAAATGCCTTGATGTCTAGAGTAGTAGAAACACATTGCAAAGCAACACAGCGATCGCTTGGCATGCAAGGGTTAATGACGCGTGTGCGTGTGTGTGTGTGTATGTGTGTTGTGTCTTTCATCCCTCTTTCATGGACAAATTAATTCCTTGATGCTGCATGATGCTTTTGTTAGCACTTACAGAATGGACTTTGCCATATGCAGCTCAGTGATAAATGAGTCACTTCCTGTAAAGAGATAGGAAGTGAATCATTTATCAGTGAGACACATATGACAGAGATTCTCTTATAGGTGATGATAAGAACAGTATGCGGCAAGACACACAGTAGCAGTGATATATTTGGAGAGAGAGAGAGCATGCAGGAGACAGGAATAGTTAGATGGTTAGATGGGTCAGTAACAGAGAAAGAAAGAGATGCAGGCTGTGGCTTTACATTGAACTTGGCTTCAGCACGTGCTAGAATCAAACATATTGGACACAGAACATGTCTGAGTCAAGTGTGCATTGGGATCAGATTCAATATCTGATCAATATAACACCCCAGCATGCACTGCATTATCTATTTGTCATTGTTTCGTTGCTTTGCTCCTATCATAATGAAAGGAGACAGACATACTTTTCACATGCTCGTACTACTTAGAACCAGTAAAGGGCCCAGTTGTGGGTTAATCCCCCATGACTGGGCTTCTCACATTGCCATGGCCCTTCCGCAGTAGCAGAGGTTGCCTCATGAATAATCCAGCTCTGTTTGCTCATAGGACCTTTAGTCTAATGTACGTCATGTTGATTTATACTATCTACACACCATGTTTTAGAGAGATTGAATTGTGGCCTTCGTACTGGAGAGATATACAACCACAGCATTTCTTCATACAGAAAGTACAATCTGCTTTATAACTTTTATATAAAATTATAGTGGATCTTGGTTCTCAATGATCTTCAAAAGACAACTTACTGAAAAGGTTACTGTATAGAGGAGGACCTTTGATAGGTTAACTTTTTACCAATTTTTATACTCCTTGCTAAGGGGAATAAAATGTAACCATTTGATGCAAGAAACACCTCCTAATAATAAACCTTCACCTACCTTAAACCTTTAAAGGGATAGTAATACTTCAAATGTAAAAAAAAATATGTTGTAGAGTTTATCCCGCTGAGTAAAACAAGGGCACTCCCACTGCTAAAAGGCGTTTCATTCAAAAGTTATTAATTTACAAAGTTGAATTTTTTAGGTGCAATATCACAGTGGCCTGAAATTGTAAAGTGGCGCTGTTGCTACACCATCCTATGGAGATTTATGGTCAACTGACCAGAGCTGTCCATAGGATGGTGTAGCAACAGCGCCACTGTACAATTTCAGGCCACTGTGATATTGCACCTAAAAAATTCAACTTTGAAAATTAATAACTTTTGAATGAAACACCTTTCAGAAGTGGGAGTATCCTTGTTTTACTCAGGGGGATAAACCCTACAACATATTTTTTTTTACATTTTAAGTACTACTATCCCTTTAAGTACCAGATCCAATGCATTGGGTATATCTTTGGCACTCAATGAGTTTATATTGTCAGAAATACTAAGGGGTGCAGTCATTCGATTCATGGGTGGATTAGTCCCCCAAAATTAACCTTTAATTACAATTCAATACTATGTCCATGTAGATGGACATAATGTTTATGGCGAGACTCCAGGATAACATACACATCCCACTGAAATTTTCATTCCATCTAATGAAGTGTTTTTTTTTTGTTGGGGGTGGGGGTCCTGGAATCCAGCTAAATTATATAATGTTCCCCTCCATGTACATGATATTCCGTACTAATGATTCAATTTGAGATACCAATGAGGTACCAGTCAATTAATGATTAATTCATAGCAGCTATTAGGGATTCCTACCCATATTGAGGTAACACAGGTGGTTATCATTAGAAGATATAGAAGATGATAGCATTCTTTTAATAGGTAATTATACCATTAACTTTTTATTTACTATTTTTTTTCTACTGTACCATAGTCGATAACTGCAAAGAGACATTTTACTATGTCAAGGATGTTTGCGCAGCTTATTCGAATCACGGGCAATGCTCTCTATGGCTGGAGCATAGAGTGAAAAACACCACCTATCATCCTAATAGCCACACACAAATTAGTAAAATGTCATTGTTCATTTATAGAATACAGTACATTTATAAGAAAAAACAGTACACTGATATACCATTATTGCTGTATAGATGATGCCTAGGTATATTGTTCTATTAAATATTTAAGAGCCACCTAATCCAATGATACCGTTTGCTTTAAAGAGGTTTATGAAAATATTATAAAATAGCAATTCAACATGGAAATGCAACATTTTAATGTGATTTAGACCCTTACAGCAAAGGGCTCCTAATTAGGGGGGATGTTGTGATTCACTGGTTCTCTAACAAAGTGACTCCATAAACATGACTGTGCAATGAGACAGCCGGCTAGAAGGGGCAGTGAAGCTGTAGGACACGTGCAGGGCTGACTTATGAAAGAAGAAACACAAAGGAGGATGCCAGCAGCTTCCTGTCTTTGTAGCACAAACCACTATGTTATATTAATAGACTAGTTGAACAGCCCGTTACACGGGCCACAGTGCCTCAGGCAGCCGGTCACGGGGCAGTCACACAGTGGAGACTGACCGTGCCTCGGCTGATACAGAGCCTCTGGCAGCCGGTCGCGGGGCAGTCACACGCGGTGGAGACTGCCCGCGCCTTGGCTGATACAGAGCTGGATGCTCCTTCGGAGCGCCCAGCTCTGTATCAGCCGTGGCGCGAGCAGTCTCCACTGTGTGTGACTGCCGCACGCGCAGCAGTATCTACTGCGCATGTCGGGCGTTACACACAACTTGGCGAATTATTATATAGGATAGTATACTCACATATCCATATGGCCATTGATGGAATATTGTAGAAACAAGAACGGAATACAACAGGGGGGTGCCCCTTGTGCAATAAATTTGATACTAGGACCACCACCAAAACACCTCCAGGTTGGTACTTACAGACATAAATGCCAAGGACTTGCATATACAGGACTTGGCAAAAGCGCTTTTTGTGATAAACTCTTGCTCAGGCAGTTCCTCTCCTATAACTCGCTCTCCCCAAGCGGCAAAATATGGAACAACGGAGAACAGAGGGCGCCCAATAGCATAATATTATCTGAACAATCAGGAAATAGAACAAGAATTATACTCACATTTCCAGAGGCTCTATTTCAGCACTCTGAGGATGCTCAACCACTGTCTCCGCTCAGGATCTCTGTTGATCATGAGATGAAGGAGAAGCAGTCTAAGCTGATGGATCCCATCCTATAGGAAGTGATCACATTATATTTCCCCTTACAATAAATTGCCATTATCAAAGAAAAATATAAAATCAAATAAGAATAAAAAAACTGATCGAGGCTGTGATTCTCAAAATATAGCAAAATATCTATTATTACAAGAGACACGTGTTTAAAACATTTAAAATAGTTTCGTTTTTTATTTTATTTTATATTTTTCTTTGATAATGGCAATTTATTGCAAGGTGAAATATAATGTGATCACTTCATATTGGATGGGATCCATCAGCTCAGACTGCTGTGCTCATTCATCTCACAATCAACAGAGATCCTGAGCGGAGACAGGGGTAAAGAACCACCCGCGTGCTGAAATCGATCCTCTGGAAATGTGAGCATAATTCTTGTTCTATTTCCTGATTGTTCTGATAATAATACACTGTTGGGCGCCCTCTGTTCTTTTGTTGATGAAATATGACTACCACTGCCAATCCAACATGTGGGGATCATAAACCTGTCTCAAGCGCTCCTCTGGGGCAGCAGTTCTCCAGACACCAACAAGAAAATGTGACAAAACTATACAATACTTGACAAAAACTATTTATTAGAAAGTAATCATAAAAACTGAATATATGTCCCTTATCGCATTTTATGGTGCTCCATCGTCTTTATCACTTATCACTGACAAATAAAAGGGGCTGATTTATGGTTATTTAGTGTTAGAGTGTTGTCAGATAATGACTGTACTAGAAGGAGCAGTAACATATTATTATGAAAACTATATATTGCAGGGATATGTCTGTGTACTGGAAGGCAACCAGTTGTTCATGACAACATTACCCAGAATTGACAGCTAGCCAATGGCTGTTTGGGAATGGTAGGGATTGGGAGGAATGAGAACCTCACTTCCTGTTCTGCTATATAGGTTGATACTGGATTTGGCCACCCCATTGTGGGGCCAGGGCCCAAAAGTCCATCATCAGGTCAGACTCAGGAAAGTGTGAGGCCAGGCAGGTGGACAGTTTTGATGATCCACATACATTATGGTTACACCAAGAAAATCAGCCTGCCATTGGACTATGCAGCTGCAGTGCATTCCATGGCTAGAGGCTGCCTGCATGGCATCTGATATACAGTAAGTATTGCAACTCAGATACTCACATACATTATGAGGCGAGCTCCTAGCACTGTGATGGTAGACTCTTCAAGCGCACTCCCTCACAAGACTAAATAAGTCACATGGGCTTTTGGGGAGTGTAGGTTGCAGGCTTCTCCCAATAAATGACTGAGCAGAGTGAGTAACATGGTTTAGTGCATGTGACTAACATTAAGTGCCACCGTACAAGAGAGAGAGACAGAGAGAGAAACATTTTATTACTTTTATTTAACACAAAAACTCCTACATAACGGTGCAGAGGTGGAATGGACCTCCTCAGATGCTGTGCCCAGTTGCAACTCCACACCCTAGTTAAGTCACTTTTGTGGACTGGAGGCTTGCAGTGCTGAGGCATGCAAATAAGTGGGGCCAGATCACTGCCATCTTGTCTCAGAATGGTGCTATAATCACGAGTAATGCTAGGAGAGCATGACAGCTACATCACAGCTATTTTGATATTTTATGTACCTATCTGAGTGCATGCATAAAGTTAGGTTGTTGTAGCCATCAAAGAACAAACATCTTTGCTCACACAGTTCAAGATACAAGGTGACACTAAGAGACTTGCTGTTGTAAAAATTTTCTACTCAGCTTTGTGGCGTACAATGGTCTCCTGATTAGCTACACTCCATGTAGCTAATAATGAGCAAATTGCTTACCATACAGAGTGGGCCTGATTGGTTGAACAGAAAACAATGGCCAGTTGATTGGTCATAAAGCAAGAGGTTTATCTAGGTGCATTTCAGCATTTCTCTTCTTTAGGAATTTTTCACAATCTTCACATTCTGAACATGGGAAATTGTTAAATAAGGGAAAAATATAATTTTCTTTATCTGTATTGTAAATTGCTTTGCCATACAAGGGGTTAACCCCTTGAGTACCAGAGATCATGAAGGGGTTAAGAAGATCTATAAATGTACAATACATGTAAAACATTATACCTTAAGGACAGATCTCAATCCAATCAATCTGATCAATTCTCTTTTTTTCAGATCTATTCTGACTTAAAATTGTTGCTGGAGTTTTAACAATTTTATTTAGTACCAACGAACCCCGTGTATTTAAATTGATAGACTTAAATAAAATTGATCCTGTTTAGCTGATATGTACTAACACAATCACTCTAAGGTCTGTAGTTTGTTTTTTAACTAATTTTCTATTCTGACATATATAAATTAACCCATTAGATTTTAGCAATGTCTCTAATATGATGTTTTCAGTATTTTTAAACCCCTTTAAAAGAGGCGACTTGTGGTCTTGTGGTATTGCACCAAAGTCCAATATATTGCAATGTTACCTCATTCCCTAAGGAACACGGTAAAGCTACAGGAAGAAAGGTGTACATTGGAGGCCTCTGGGGGGCCAGAAGACCTTATATATGAGTGTTGATGGAGGTTGCTTTGCTCATGGCAAACTCCAATGAATGGTAGGTCATGTGAGCACCAGCCATTAATACTGTATGGTGCTCACTTGAGCAGACAGGCAGACATGCCTCTGCTGCATTGGCATTCCTGGAATGCAGAAGATAGATAAGTGATTCTATGTATTTCACAGAACTATTGCAGGAGATTCAAAAGTTCTGTTGCTCATATGAAAGAAACCTGAAAGATTTCTCAAGCATCAAAGAAGATGAAGCATCTAATTGACAGGATCCAGATGACTTTATGAGGGTGATGTACTAAGTAGACCTGGGACGGGGGGTTATGCATTAACGTGTGATAAAGAGGTCATAAAATGGAGATAAAGTCTCCAGTGATATTACTAAAGCCAATGTATTAAATGTCTCCAACTTGAAAAATCTTAGTGCATAGGTTCCATTGACTAACATAGGAACTGGAGAAGTGATATCACCAGAGAAGTTATCTCTTCTTTATCACCTCTTTATCACGCCTTAGTGCATAACCCCCTAGGTTTTTATATGGGGCAAACCAACTGCAACATAGGAAACTTATGAACATTTCCAAAAATCTCTTTGGTTTAAATGGGACTTTTATTCCAGTTAATGGTGGAGATTTCTCTAGCATTCAATAGATAAAAAGTCCTATTTGAACCAATGGAAATCTTTATATTTTCCCCTATAGTGCAGTCAGTTTGACACAGAATTGCACCAGGGGGAGATGCGCTATTGTTCGATAAGGGTCCAGTTTGTGAATATGATGGTAAACTGGAACCAAATTCATCTCCTGTTATTCACTAAGTTGTCCTCATGATCTCATCCTTGCAGCTACACCTCACATACACCTACTTCACCATGCTTTCTCCATGCCTTCAACAGGTTTGCAATGTTGCATTGTCTCCTTTGCAAATTACTCATTTACATATTGAAATTCTACATAACAAGCCATTGTCTTGTTCCTGAGCATGTGTTTGTATTAATGAGGCTATTCTCCAAATGCCCAAAGAGTTCCCATAGCTACCTAAGCTACTGAAATTCACAGAAACAAATTCACCTCTTTCAGGATGGTGAATTTGTGTTCTTTTCATAACTTTCTAAGGAGCCAACTCCAGCCGTACTTGTCAATCCAGGAGCTGCTGCCAACAAACTTCCTAGGTATGTAAAACCAGGGCTAGCCTTTGTAAACCCTTTGAGTGCCAGAGGGGGTACACAATGCATTGCAGAGCAATTGGCATTCAAAGGGTTAAAGCGAAATCTTCAATCAGTCATTGGTGATATGTTCATGGAGATGACATGACAATTGGTACCTAAAACAGACAGAGTACATGAGCCTGTGTCATCCTCTAAGGACCAAAGTGATGCACAACATGCTACAAAGCAATATGTTTCACACTCTTCTGGTCCTTAAAGGCATAAGATTACCATGTGCAGGACGTTTTGGATGTTTTGTACCTGCCAGCAATTGTCATGTGTGATGTAGTCTCTGTCCTACCATGCAATATAAGTAGAAGACAAAAAACGTTTCTAGGGACATTGCTGTTTTCTACAGGAATTTATGCAGAAAATCCAAATTTGCCACCTTTTTCTGTGGGCAGGGGGCATGCAATTGTCTGTTACTGCACTGTGCACATTGTGTGACAAGATTATGAAAAGGGGAAAGGAGGGGTCACACAAAGGTACATCTTCCCAAATAAAGCACATGCAGATGCACGGTAAGCATGTGAAACTGTCCAACAAGAAAAAAAAAACAGACGCTGCTGTCACTGTGTCCCTAGACTATCCCCAATAATGAAAAGAACACAGGTGACAATCCCACACAAAAGTGCATGAGGCAAATGAAACCCCCTACCAGGCCATTATGGTGACATCAATTACATTAACACCCATGTCATTGTTGTCTTGTGCTAGGGTCCAGGGTAGGAATATCTCTGTTGTCCTCAACACCTTTAGGGTCCTCCTTGGCACGATCACTGTTGCCAATACCACCAGCAGACAGTGAATCTGTATATATGAGGATCTGGCAATATGTCTCTATACAATTCAAATTTTATGGTACAATCGCCACACATTGCAAAGTTGTGGAGACCATAGAAAACAGAGAATAATACTTTCCATCCTGCAGAATATGCCAAGCTCATGGCAAGGAAGAAAAAATTATTTTACTGAGTGTTAGGAGTGATGGAAAGTGTCAGTCACCCATCACCACCCAGTGACTTTTATACTGTGGAATGAACAGATGGCAACGTGAATGGCACAGCAGCACATGACTTCTTGGGATGTGGCTTAACAATGTCCATATAAATGTTAATATGGTGGTTATGTTATGTGCTTAAAATGCAAACATGCCAAGTATTATCACAGTCCTTCCCCACTTTCAGAATGTCTTCATATACTATGCACATTGCAGTTGTTGTTAACTACCCAAATGCTCCCTGCTCTCAAGGAAAAATATCCCAACACCCATGCTTTTAGAGGAAGTGCAGGAGTAGAAGCATTATATTGATGGGGCAGCTTCTCCAAAAATGCATCTGAAGTAGTGGTGGCCTATTGTGTTGTTGCTACTGCCTCAGAACTAGGGCTAGTAGGAATAATCTCTATCACTTACTCCACCATCACCACAGTCTGTGAACATGTTGGTCCTAGTCCCCTACAATAGCAAAATCCTGTGACATTTGATGCTGTTACAACACAGCAGCAGGAAAACTAAATTACCAACAGCCATGGGTGGTTAGCAGAAAATGTTTCTGTTTGTGGCTTCCTACCACCTGGCACTGCTGGTAGTATGCCTATAGGTCTGCAATGCACACACATTTTTTTCGCAGCTTGCCTTGCAGTAATATTTCCAAGGCATTCCCTTTTGTAAACCTGCTGACAATTATTTATAAGGCTTGTCTTTCTGTAAGCTTACTATCCATTTTTTCCAAAACATAATTAAAAAATAAAAGGTGGAATTTAATGTGTAGGTTATGGATGTTTGTGGTGGATATATTATAAACATAATGAATAGGAGTGATTCCAGATAAATGATATGTGATATTATGTATGATTATATAAACTTGCATTATGATTTGTCAGTCATTCATTACTGGTCATACCACTGGTCCCAATTGTCTTAAATGGCGACAGCTGTGAAAATCCCTCCTCCTCAGTGCTGCTTTAACTAGAACATGTGCTGTATGCTTCTATGTCTTGTGTTTTGTTTTCCACTTCTGCTACATGATGCTCAGATGGTATTTGATGCTGGTTCATTTTTATACATGTATGTCTACCAATACTGCTGCTAGAAAGGCATGTCATACCATCACGAAGGATATAAGAGGCTGCACTAAAAACCTGCTGTGACATCATGCTTGCTGGTATGAAACTAAGGGTTTCCACAGCAGTACACGTCAGTGCTTGCCATACACTGTTTTGTTTGCCAGTACTCCAGTTGCTGAAAATTTGTCATAGACCAATGTTATACTGCAACTATGCTGTAGCCATCTAACTTAGAGCTAGCCATTGTTTATGTGCATCAGTTCCCATTCCATATTCTGGGAGCAAGTCCCAAGGAGATGTGCCAGTGCTTCCACCACCCCCTCCACAAATCCTAAATTTACTCCCCTGAGACTCTTAATTGCTTTCTATGATGATAAGGAAATGGTATGAAGCATTTTGTGATGTTGTTGTCATTGCTTATGATGTTAAGGGTATAATCCCTTTTTTAACTTTCTTTTCGCTATGCTTTCTAATAGTTTTCATGACAATTTGTTTCTCTCTTTCATATTCTACAATTCAAGGATTTATTTATATGTTTTCATAGAATCCAGTTTCTCAGAATGCTCCTGCTAATGCCTTGGCACAAATTCATAAACTGTATTGTTAAAGAAAGGGTACAGCGATGTAGTAAAAATGTATTCCTCATTTCTTTTAATGGAGAATATGTGAGGATCTTGCTGAAAGCATGCTAACGTATCAGTCACCAGCTGGTTCTTGTCTGTGTTGCCATTATTGTAACAATCATAGGCCATGATCTTCATTTTTTTCTGTAGTAAATTTATTAGTGGAAGTATCTCACTGATTCATGTACCAGCACAACTAACTAGTAAAGTGACCTCCTCAAAAGGCTTTAGTAACTCACATATGTCGCACATTTGCTGCCAATGAACAGATGACATAGATGCCAATGCCAATGCCTTCCAGTTATGCAATGTATACTAGTGAATGGCCTTATTCTGCTGATGCAATCACTCCAGCAAGTACAGTGTGAAATTCTTATGTGGAATATCATGCATTGCAAGCAGGGTTTCAGATTCTGAGACAAACTGAGTAACAATTAGATTTAGGACATAGGAGAAGCAGAGTACATGCACAGTATCTGCTATTTTTGTGGCAGCTATTATGTTGGAGCCATTGACAACAACGCCAGCCTCAAAACAATCACCTATCACCTGTTTTAGTTTATTTAACACATCTGCAACTTTGTGGGGTTGTCTGTCAAAGCTCTGCATGCATAAAGGGCATGGCGTGCTAACCTGCTGCTGGACTTTAATACTGGAGGTGACCTGCTGCATGCTGTTGTCCACTGATGAAAAAGACACTTATATAGTTTGTAGTCAGGCCACATTTCCATATTTCAGTTGTCAGGGGAACTTTTTTAACCTGTGATGTTCCAGCCCTTTGCCCACCACATTAACCCCTTGCTTGTGCAACTCTGGCACAGCCATCCTTGAAAAATAACTGCAGTGCTACACATGAAATCAGTTCTTTAAAACCTGTTTCTACAGAAGAATATGGCAGCATATCAACTTTCAACATTTTGGCAACTTTGCCCTTCCACAGGTGTACTTTAAGATTATTTTTGGCCATTTTTTTGATTACTTTAAAAAAAGTTAGTCAGTGAGGTTTGGAAGTACACAGAGGATGAACTGCGTAATTTAATTGATTTAACAATGGTACTAGTGGTGGTGGTGATAGTGATGGCAGGTTTGCTCTCTGTATGACTTGTCATGTCCTCCAACATACTCTGAGTCTTACTCCTCTGTGTTTTGTATTTTCATAAAAGCAGCAGGAGCCATGGGTATGACTGTAAATGAATGAAATGCAGGTATGGGTAGGCTAGAAAGTGCTCAGAAGAGAGGAAGGCAGAAAAAATAAAAAATATCTAAGTGTAGTAGTATCACAGACCAACGTATTAATCAAAAAGAAGTTAAACTGTTAAATAATATTTAGAGTATCCTATATAATAATTCACTGGAATATTTGTCAGAAGCTGTCATGCTCAGTAGAGACTGCCTGAATGCATGGAATGCTGGGAGCACGGAATGCTGGGAGCACAGAATGCTGGGAGTCCTGTGCTGGGAACACAGAATGCTGGGAGCACAGAATGCTGGGAGTTCTGTGCTGGGAGCATTCTGTGCTTTCGGGCAGTCTCTATAGTGCATGACTGCATTGGTGGCAGGAGGAAGAGCAGGACCGGCCTCTTAACATCACCCGGACCTCGACCCGTGTACATGGGCTTTTACACTAGTTTTGTAATAATAAAAATAATAAAAGTTGATATAAATGCAACAATATTGCAGTTTACGTTCAACAATAAAAACTGGTACTAGTCTCAAAATAATGCAGACACTCCATAATAAAATATATATTAAAGGCCTGATATGACAATAATCCTATATAATAATTCCCTAAATCGTGTGTAACGCCGCAACGTGCGCAGTAGACACTGCTGTGCGTGCTGCAGTCATGCGCAGTAGAGACTGCCCGCGCCACGGCTGATACAGAGCTGGGCGCTCCAAAAGAGCATCCAGCTCTGTATCAGCCGTGGCGCAGGCAGTCTGTACTGCGCATGACTGCCCCCGACCGGGTGGCTGTGACACTGTGGCCCCTGTAATGGGCTGTTCAACTAGTATATATATAACTCAATGTTCTTGAGCTGTGATGAATTTATATCAACACCGCAGATATCCTACATTATGTAGCGTTGTAATGTTCAAGAATCTATTAATAAAGGCTTTTTGTTATTAATACATTCTTGAAAAAACTGCATTTTAACTGGTACCCAACACTATATGTGTATCTATCAGGAGACACTTGCTACTCTATCATAGAGGATACATATAGACAGCCTTCCTCTCTTCTGAATGCTTTCTAGCCTACCCATAACTGCATTTCCATAGCACCAAAGGGTCCTGGTGCAAAACAAGAGAGCTGCTTGAAGGAGTCAGTAGAACAAGTGACTATATCTTTATCATCTCATCTTCATCCACATCAAACATACTAACCCATCTTTCATTGACTGAATCTAACTGAACACTTTATACAATCAAAAACAAAAAGAGCTGTACATTACAAGACCGGAGTGAGCTATAAATATTTCATTGTACTTATAAGACTGTCATATTTGAGAAATTATCTTTGTCTAAAATTGCGTATGTGGAATATATTTTCACTGATTGAAAATCAGAGAACATATATATATATATATATATATATATATATATATATATATATATATAAAGTTATATTACAAAAAGAACAGTCACCTTTATTTTTATCTGTCAAAGCTGGTGGTGTGTGGTTTACAAATGCTAAAAGTGGCATATATTTATAATACACAGAATACCCAGTACCAATATCTGCTTTAAACCTTTTGGTATATTAGCCTTCTTAAAGGGATAGTAATGTTTCATAATAAAAGCGGCTCTAATTAATCATCATAGTATTTGGACTTTGGAGAGTGTTATTTCAATTCTGTCAGAGTTGTAGTACAAGAGTAATTCAATTACAAAGTATCCCCCTCCTGCCCCTTTTACTGATGTAACACTGTTCAGCCAGAGCAGAAGGGAGGCGCCCAGGTAGATTGCAGAGAGGGACAATCTTCAATTAAGATAAGGGAAAAACCTGAGAAACTTGTCAAGGGGGGCAGGGCTTTCATTGTTCTCACAGGGAGAAGATTGTCCCCTTCTGTTATCTGTCTGGTCTATGGACTGGATTCCACATCTGAGAAGAGATGGCTTACACTAGGTAAAAGGGGCGGGAGGGGAACCTTTGCTTGTGAATATCTCTCAAACCATAAAGGTTTGAGAGATAAGACATATCATTCTTCATGTTTTTTTAATGCCTACAAAATAAAATAAAGGTAAAATGAAGTATTACTGTCCCTTTAAAGGTACACACCTGAATGTAGTACATAGCTACACTTCTTTTTCTTCATTCTCTGACACATCTAAAACACTAGTATTATGTGCCTATGAACTCTGTAAACATTTAGGAATCATTCTACTGCTGCTAGATGTTACACATCCGACATACTGGTTTGTTTCCCAATCAGAACTGGGATTGTGCTTCAGGTATCAGTTCAAAGAGAATATGCACAGATGGGATCCTGCTTTCCCCCTGCTCACATGTTTTCTTCACAGACAACCAAGAGCAATATATTTTGTTTTGGTTCATGAGTGAAGTATCTCCATATTGTAGATGTCAAAGACTTTGAGGGGTTTCTGAGGAACTGCATGTAGAGGGGCTAGATTTTGCAACGGTACTAGCAGAAGGTGCATCACTTCCTACAGTAGCAGAAGCACTCATGATAGCTAGAGCTGATGACCATTGTTGCTGTTTACTCAACAACAGTGTGTATGAAACTTGGAAGTGTGGAGGCTGATGATCATGACTGAGGTGATGACTGTATTTTTAGGCATGCTTACTTGTTCAAGGTTAGACTTTCCAATTGATATCTCAAAGAGTTTATAAACAGTTAAAGTGCTCTTTTTTAAGAGGTAGAATACCGACCCTTTTGCTTTCAGCTACTTCATCTGTGTCAGAAGAACCATTCTAGGCTTTTGAAAGTATCAAAAAGTTTTTACGTTTCCCCTAAGGGCGATTTACAGAACACTGACCACTATTTTGTGGCTGAATGTTACTGTCATTGTTAGAAGCAGAAATCAGTTGGTTTAATTGCTTAACCCTCCTCTGCTATGGCAACAGCACTAGAATGCAACTCATTGTTTTTAGTATTCTTATAAGGTTAGTACTACTACTGGTAGTGTTAGAATTTTTCACTTTTAAAACAGCTTCCTCGGGAGGAGAAAGATCATCATATTTTATTGTAGAAGCTTCAGCAAAAATGACAAGGGTCTGTTTTTGGAATACATCTTTACTTTCACACGCTCAATGAATGGTATAGCCTTTTTTTTACACCATGTAATGGAAGCAGTTTTGTCGCAAAATTTCCGAGAATATACCTGTGTCCATAACATTCCACCTTTTGGTCCCATGCCATAAACCACACTAAAGTCACTCTCTGACTTCCCAGTCACCCAAATAGTCCAATGTCTGGTGTTTCCTGGAGTTTGTCTATCATTGCTGTCTATTTTAATAGATCATAATTGATTTTGCCTTCATTGTTCATAATGCAACTGCAGCATTCTATTCCTACCAGTCCACAAAATCCTCTTTTGGCAGCAAGAATATAGTCCAGGGCTAGGTGATTTTGAAGAGCTACTGCCCTGATTTGTTGCTGCTCATAAGACAATCTTGTTAGTAGAGTCCAGTGTTTTGTAAAGAGAGTTGTCTCATTTCTCGCTGTACCCACGGGACTCAAAGGAAAGGGTACCCTCCTTCCTTACTGCTGGGGGTGGCGCTGCAAATCCAACAGTCATAGGAGTTGTCCACTCTCACATAGCTGGCCAAGGGGTTCATGAATGTGTTGGATGACCATGGGTTCCGAGGGGCGAGACAGCCACCAATCTATTTGAGGAATAGAAGACAGGTTTAGAATCACCATTTAATAATATAACTTTAGTATTACCAGTACCATCTGAAATAGTCTCTCCTTTCTGTCTGTGCTGATCAATGAATCGCAGTAATACCCACACTTTGGACACCACTTGCACTTGTTTATCATCATCCCAAGATACCAAGATTTTATGGAGTACCCAGTTTGCCACCTTTCCTAGGATTGTACCAGCAATTAACCTACTTGGGGCATTCCCAGACAGAGATGGACTCTACATTCGTCCATCCACACTCACACTCCCTGTTGTACTCCAACCCTCTTTGGTCAGTTCATCTGTGAGCACTAAGGTTACCTCTGTTCCTGGAGGCACAATACCTCCTATTGGAAGGATTAACGTCTGCCAATCCTTCCCACCACCTGTACCTGTAAATTCAAAATGGTTTGTTAGTTTGATTTAAGTTATTTCACCTTGATTTGGCGAAGCTCCATGTGAATGTTTAATCTTAAACTAACAATCGGATCATGATTTGTACAGGGGAGCCTGTCGTAGGGAGATGCGAGGCCTGTTGGTCGGTTATTAAGGATCACTGACCTCTATCAACCCTCTCACCAGCCTATACTGTTTCAGTCTTACTAGGCTACTGAGAGGGAGAATAACCACAGGGGTCCAGTTTGCTTTTCCTCTTACCACCTCCTTAACTGCACTGACATAGGAAGGTTTGTGGAGAAACCAAAACCTGATCACCCCCCACTGCGTCTCTATTCTACGCCCTAACAAGACCAGACAGCTCACAGCAAAGGACAATCTTCTTACTGTGAGAAGAACAATGAAATCCCTGGCCCCCCTTGACAGGTTTTTCAGGTTTTTGCCTCTGCAAGCCATCTGGACACCACCTTTCAGTTCTGAGTTGAACAGTTTTGCATCAGTAAAAAGGGTGGGAGTAGGATACTTTATCATTCAATTACTCTTGAACTACAACTGTCCATGGGCCAACTACTATGGAGAGTAATTAGAGCTGCTTTTATTTTCAAACATTACTATCCCTTTAACCACGTGGCTTGAGATTTCCAAGATGGAGTCAGACCATGTGTTTGCTCCAAGATGGAGTCAATGTACATGTACTGAAGTCCAAAATGGAGTCTGACTGGTAAGACACAGGCAGTTGGGGTCCAAATTGCTTGCTGATTTTACCTTTATTGTCTCTGTGCTGGGGAAGTCTGGGGAAAGAGGTTGTTGATTTTGTTTTTTAGTTATATATATATTTTTGAGGGACTAACTGTGATAAGATATAGTGGACAACTTAAAAAATAATAAAAAATAAAATAAAAAACATAAATAATTAAACAAATAAATATATTAGAAAGCTGACTGGGAGCTCTGTGACTGAGGCAGACTTGGTAGACAGCAGACGACAGTGAGAATTTTGTTGAGGGCCAAGGAAAGACATTACACTCCATCAGTTGTGTACTGTAGAGAGTAAAAACACACACACACAGTAGTTGAGTAATATCTGGCAAATGCACAAGCGGGAGGGGGAAACGTGGAGGAAGTGCAGGAACGTGGTAGTAAAGTGTTAGTGCAAAAACTGACTGCAGCAATTGTTGCTGCAGTATGTGCAATAATAGGATATTGAGCCGGGGAACTATCTAAGACACTCACACACACACACCTACATTGGAAATTGCTCCAGAGGGCTTTTTTGTTGCCTTCCTCTGGATCAACAGGGGTGTTATTGGCATGGGCTGGACTTGATGGACGCATGTCTTTTTTCAGCCTTATCTACTATGTTACTATGTTACTATGTTACTAAATGACGATGATCCCTCTCCTCCTGGGGTGGATGTAGTTTGTCAAGGTCTCACCAATCACACCACTCCAGTCCCCCCACCACCACCACCATATACATCTGCCACATTGTAGGTTGTATTTTATTTTCTTTTTAATCACTTTACATCATCATGAATAAGTGCTAGTGTCTCTTATGCAGGAAGTATGTGTTGTGGGCAAAGGACAAAGGCACTCTGCATGCTAACACATTTTTCAAGGTATATATTGCTGTAGGACTCACAACTTTGACTTCCAGCTATTTCTCCACTACAGCCCTCCGAAGAAGTAATATTGTGCTGGGAAATGTTGTACCATATTAAACATAGGAGAAAATGTGTTGGAATAAGATAAAAATGTCTTAGAATAAGAGAAAAATGTGATGAATCGGTGAAAAATGTGTTAGACTATGCAAAAAATGTTTTAGAATAGGAGAATAATGTGTTGGAATCGGTGAAAAATTTGCTGGAGTAAGCAAAAAGGAGGACAATTTTGCATTGGAGAAAAAGAGAAAACTTTCGAGAAAAAGCTGAAAATTGTCCGTTTTTCACGAAAAGCCACATGGGAAATTTTTCACACTATTCGCCCTCCACTAACGTTGGTTACTTAGGGTATTTTACTAAATAAACAATAAAGCAGAGAGAGAGTGATACAGATTTATACTTAGCTAATCCTGGGAAAATCTTACAAGGACAGTGCAGGTAATGAGAACTATGTACATTTATGCAATACACTTGGCTGCTTCCACTGGAGGTTAGGTGTCCATTATGGCTTCTGGAACAGTTCTCTCTTGATAGATCAAATTGGTGCCTGATGTGTCTGAAGAAAGTACCTGGGCCTATGCACCACATGGCAGACTGGCTAGATTTTTGGCCTCAGCCAGGCTGGCTGGCTGGTCACTTCTACCCCCACATCAATCACTCAACTCCTTCACTCCAAAATGCCTCCCAAGCACTCACTGGCAGTCTCTTTTATTGTTGCAAGCACCGCCCCTCACCAGTCCATTTTGCCTGCCCTGAACCACCCCTCCTCCTTTCCCCTTTATAGCAAAAGAGACAAAGGGAGCTGGTCCTCTCTTTGTCCTTTTCCCGCCAAAACACACACAGAGACCAGAGAAAAGGCTTGTTAAAATAGTTCTGAAAACTATGTGTGTTTTAGGACATGGGAACATAAAAAGTAGGCAGAAATGTAGTCTCGAAAATGTTGCATTGTTACACCATGTAATGGATGCAGTTTTGTCGCAAAATTGTTGTGACTTTACCTGTGTCCACAACAACCACCAAGACTCCTAAAACACAACTCCAGTTCCCCTCTTTTTCCCTATCTTCTCTAGCATCAAAATTTAGCTGCTTTCTCTCCCTATCCCAAGCACATGTGAGAACCTAACACCCTTTTATACTATCACAACAGGAATACATGGGTAAACTCTCCACTTGCTAGGGAAATACATAATTATCTCCCATCCCTAAACAGCAGAGATTTCTAAATTGGTAAATTACTTATGCTTACTGCATTAACCTCTTTGATGATGATTTAAGACAAGTGGATAAATCAGTTTCTCTAGAATAATTAAATGGGTTAAAGTCCCATTAAAATTAACACTAACATAAAAAAATTAAATAGGTTGATTTAACTTTATATATCATCTACTTACAGCTAATGTGTAAAGATATATTTTTCATTTGTTATTTACCAAAATTAAAATCTTGAACTTGTTTGTGATGTATGAGTAAATTGTCCTGTTCAAAGAGCATCTGTTTAAAGTAGTTGTGCTGTTTGCATTGATATATATTAGTGCAAAGTCAGTTAATTGATTGTTATTGATGCTAACCACGGCCATAGCAGGGAACCCCTATAGGTAATAGAAGATGAATGGAAGAGTATGTGGGTGCCAAATGCTGTATGGAGCAGTGCAAATATTGACTATAAAGGTTAGACTTAAAGTAGGTTAGTTTTAAAGGATTCGCTATCAAAATGTTCGATCAACGTGCCAGTGCATTAAACATGAAAAAGGGCGACATGAAAGCCTCAAAAGGGTGATATTCTCATGTTGTGGGTTTAAGAGTCGCACAGCCTCACTCAGCCTCTCTGGGACCAGGGCCAACAGAAGTAAGAGAGGGTTTTTCATGTGAGACTTGACATGGCCGCCCAGCACTACATTGATGACTCTGCTCTGCAAGCTGAGAAAGAAAACCAGGAGTTGGGGCTATGTGGAAGGTGAGAGTTATCCTTTGCATTGCAAAGGCTTTCGTTGTAGAACTGGCAAGACACTTGTTCTTTTTAGTCCCACTTGAGCGCTAGGAATGCCTGTCACTCAGAGGTTCAACTGACCAGTCTTGTAGTCTACAGTGTTAATAAAGGCAATAACTGCCCATAGAAATTATGCACAGAATTGTACTGAAAGAGATAAGCTCATTCATGCCCGTGCCTGTGCGTGTTTTGTCATTGGACACATCAGAAGGAATAGTGTAATAGGAACTTGTAAATGTGGGACGCTTAAGCCCTCAACATGAGAATGTCACCCATTTGATGTTGGCGAGATTCTCATATTGCTCTTTTCATGCCGGAGACATGTTTATTGCACCGTTTTATATGTCACCCAATAGTGGGTAACATTTCAAAAATATACTTTTTTAAAGACGGTGGAGGGCTGTTTTAGATTAGGAGGAGAGGTATTGAGCTCTAGAGGGAAGGAGCAGAAAGTCAGATTTGGCTTGAGGCAGGAGAATCCAGGGTCATGGGTGTGGACGGTGGGACAAGAAGGGAGTTTTATTATGAGTGGAAGAATGTACAGGAACATAAGTAGTGAAGAGTGACAAAAGATAAAGTGTTGCTACTGTGACTGTTCTGGATACCTCTCTGGCAAGCAAAGGGTTAAATATATATATATTTTTCCTTTTTATCAAAAAACATTACTATTCTGATCCATGTTAGCAGATAGCTATGATACATTCTGGTCACGCTAATTAGGAAATACTTTTCTAAAAGAGAGAATGAAAGAGGATTTTCAGATCTAAAATCAATACTTTAACCTAAAGTGCTAGCAAAAAAAAGCTGTACTGATTCACAATTAATTGCATTATCAAACAAATCTTCCTCTCAGGAGGCAAAGTCATGGAATATCCATCATCTATTTCGCAGTGAAAATCATAAAAGGCTTCAAGTAAACTGCTGATTAACTAAAAAATAAATAATGAAAGCCAAAAAGGAGATCAGTTATTTCAAACGATTTCCTCCTGTGCTCAGATAGAGAAACATCAAGCCCAGCAACCGATACCCTTTAAAACAGAGATTTCAGTGCAGTTAGACAGCAGAAATCCTCATGATTCTTGGCACATAGCAGTAGATTAACTAATATCACTTGATGTCCAAGCAGCAGGATGTGAAAAGGCAAAATTCTGCCAGCAGACTGGAACAATAGGCTTGCTATTCAATGCAGAAAAAAAGTCCAGTGTAAAAATATTACCATGTCTTTTAACACATTTTATGGTCAACTGGATTTGAATTAAATATGACAGAGATAAATGATAAATGTAATGATAATGCCTGTGTTTTATCAAAGTTACAGGTCCATGAAAACTGTTCGGTAACCCAAGGAAAGATAATATATTGAGTTTTAAGTCTGTGATTATGAAGCTTTTCATTGATCAGTGGCCATTAATCAATGTCCCAGAAAGGACAATGCATAATTTGTAGCCTTGGGATATCCCATAGGCTCTGCACATGTTCTATGCATTGCTCTGGGGACCAGGGACGTGCACAGACATTTTGGGGGGCAGGGGCTCAAATGAAAAAAAGGTCACTTCTCATAATTATTTTTTTTTTTTTTTTTAAAAGGGCACAAGGGCACTTTGGACAAAAAGGGCAGGTGCTCAAGCCCCCCTTGGTGTCTATGTGTGCACGTGCCTGCTGGGGACTGAGACAATGTCTTTGGCACTTGGGGAACTCCAGCGTAGTCCCACCCTCTCTCAACAGAACCATACGGTTCTTACCCAGATCCATCTGCATTCTGAATAACCACACCCATTCCCCTCCCTCATTTTCCTATCCAGATTAAACCACGCTTACTTTATGATATCATTTTCCTCACTGGAACACTCCTATATCAGACCTGCTTAGTTTCTCAAGGTAAGAAGACTAAGATATACTTAGGCATGCATTTATATATTGAGGAGCTCATCACACTGGAGAAGTTATCTTTTCCATATCACACCTTAGTACATGTCCTTTAGGGACTAGTTGCTGGTGCTGGGCGAGTTTTCACATTCATCCATGCAAAGCATCCTGGTTTTGTTTTCTTAAATTATTAAAAATATATTACATAATATCTAGGGAAAATTGTATGAGAAGGCAAATTATCAGACCACATCATCTTACATAATGAATGGAAGATGTCAAGCAGTTAATCACAAAATGAATTTCAGTAGAATTAACACAGCATTTGAAAACACTTGCAAGTCTGTACCTACTGGAGAAAAGGCACTTGAGCAGATATCTATCTACAAGTATCTAATAAAGACAAAAGAGATTAAAGATAGAATGAGCTGTGACACTTACAAAACGCAGTAGAATATATTGGAAAAGAAAAGAACAATTCTGTACAGGTTAATGCATACTAATTAATATTAGTACATGTTCCTATCAATTCCTATGACAAAATAAGGCCAGTTTATGAAGATAAATGCTCTGTCCAGCTAACACTAAGTGAAAGTGACAGTCAACATCCTTTTTTTACTTTACATATTAAGCCAATGCCAAATATGTAAAGTCAAACCATCAAAACTTTTTATTTATTTCTTTATATTCATCTTAGATATCTCTCTACCCCCTCTTTTCACAGACTCTGACAGAAAGCTCACTGGAAACAGAGATTCATGGACTGAGTGTTGCAGTTTATGGAGACTCTGAGATCTCTAAGCCTTTTATGTAAATATCAGATTGAAATAGGCTCTCGGAGGATGTTGTACAAAATGATGTCTATTGTTAAAACATATGGTGGAACAGCAGCATTTCAATCTGCATCTTCTAAGAAAAGGGGTGAAATGGAGGGTGGGAAGGTGAGGTGAAGTGGTGTAAGGGAGGAAGATTAAAGAGGTGAAATGGATAGTGTGAGGGTGATATGAAAAGGTGAAATAGATGGTGGGAGGGGTAAATGAAGAGGCGAAGCAGTGCAAGTCATGGGGAGAATGAGAGGCGGGGTGGTGAAACAATTTCCTACTGTGTCCCTGCAGTGATTTTGACAGGAATACACAGGGGGCTTAGCCCCCATCTAATTCTTGCAAAATCATGGCTCAGAGGAAGTTCTCTAAAGCGATGTAACAGGATTAGGTCCCCTTAGCCACTCCTGGAAAATTACTGCCACAGTTTGAGTGACTCCTCCATACTGTCGCCCCAGTGTATGGCTAGAAGTGACACATAACTAGTATAGGTGAACAGGCTATATGTGTGTATATAAAGTTATTGGCTGCTACAGACATTGCCAATGCATTGGTAATGTCTCAAGCATCAAAGGAGTTCAAAGTTCAAATGAAGAACTTCACCTTGGATGAAGAGCAATGCTGCTGTAACTAAAAAAATGTAATGTCCAAAATACATTACAGTATATAAGGACTGACTCAAACCTATGTGCAACATGACAAGGCACCTTTGGTGCTCTTAGCTGTACCCATGGCCACAACCTCACTTATCATATGACTTCAGCTTCATCCATTGTTGCCTTGGACAGAAAATACACAAACACAAAAAAAAATTCTCAAACCCTTGAATGCTAAAGTGCTATCCAATTCATTGTTCCATAGACTGCCAAACAGTTATTCATGCTAGCTATTAAAAGGGCAATTAGATTGGAAAATGCCATGCTCAAAGTATTTACACTGGATAGTATGGAAATACATAAACTGGTTAATACTTTGCTAAAATTAATACATAAACTGTATACTACAGCAATAAATAAACTGCTAATACATTGCCCATGGTAGTATATAAAGTGGACATTACAGCATGATACAGACTGGCAAAAAGAGCCCAACTTTCCCACTGACACCACAGTGCCAATAAGCTATTACGCAACTTTTAAATAGGTACTTTTATTACATTTTATTGAATTATTTATTGGTGTAGTATACTTACATATAGGAGTAAAATGGGGCTGATACTCAGTCCTTAGCTATTTTGGCTAGCTGTTGGGGTGGTACAGGGCAACTTTCATGTTTCATGTTCATGTCAGCTCTATAGATCTTCTTTTCTTGGACCTGCCCTTAAGAAGAAGCTAGGGCTGCATTGTAAGTCCCAGAGGATCAGCTTCAGAGCCAGTCAGGGGTCAGAAAAAGGACTCATAGTTATCTCTGACTAATAATACAAAACAGACTGATTAAGAAACTTTGAAGAGACTTTGGCTGATATTAACATGACTTCCTCTGTGTCCCCTTCCATGGCGGTAAATACAAATGGGTTGTCCCTTCCACTAGCTGGTGCTCAACTTCCACTTGAAAAATATAAAAACTCACTTCCCCTCTCCTCTCCAGTCCTTTTTTACGCCAGCTGGCGAGAGTAGAGCAGGATGATGCATTCCGCATATTTTATATATAGAAGAAGTCTCCGGTACCTTGCTGTGAGTGCGCTTGCCAGCTTGAACCGGAACATTAGTCCCATGACACCGAAACAGCCGTCTGTTGATCCATATCCAGAGGAACATGGAAGGATGAGCTGTATCCGCATTCCCCCCTGGGATGGAGGTTGGAGGCAGACATCCAGTGCAGTGAGCGTCAGGCGTCGCTTGTGGGGTGAATACTGGAAAAGCCGAATGCAGGTAAGCATTCTCATCCTTATAGTGACTGGATAATTGTCTGACAGGAAGGCCTCTGTGTTCCACTGTGAAATGCAAGCTTAAGCTGCTATGCTCAGCCCTCTATATAAGATGGTGAAGCAGCGTGTTTCCACTATTACTCCTTCCTAATTTTAGATATATCCTAATAAAAGTTACTTATTATATAGTTTGTGCCTGAGTAAGCATGACTACCCCCAAGCCTTCCTCGTCAGGGGTCAAAGAAAAACCATCTGAAGCCAAAGATGACAAAGTTGCACAGAAGCATTGCTCAGGTTGTGAGGCAAAAATTCTCCTCTTCAGATCCTAGCAAGTTTTGCCCAGACTACCTTAGTAAAGCAGTAGGTCAGGGCGTACCAGGTCAGTTTCAACAATTTTTTATCATGGATGCGGTCATCCATGCAGGAGACTTTTAATTCAATGCAGAAATCCCCAATACACAACAGAAAAAGAGCAGGGGATCCTGAGGAATGGACATCACATATGGAAAAAAAGGATTTGGACAGCAAGCAAAATATCTAATATCTGATTATTCATCAGAAGAAGAAGGTGAGATTGTTGAGAATGAGGGATCCTTCAATATAGACAAGATGGAGACTTTTCTTAAACACTTGCGCAAGACTCTAGGTTTGTCAGAAGAACAGAAGGAGCAGAACATATTGGAAACAAGAAAACCAGTCCATTTTTCCAGTACACCAATCAGTTTCAGAAATCATCAGATCTGAATGGACCAAAGGTGATAAAAGGGTCTACCAAAGCGTTTTCAAAAGATGTACCCCTTTAAGGAAGAAGATTCAGCACCTTGGGTATCACCCCCAAAGATTGATGCAGCAATATCTTATCACTCCAAAAGAACAATCATACACATGAAGGATGGCTCCGCCTTGAAAGCCCCCATGGAGCGTAGGATGGAAAGTGCTCTAAAGAAACAATATTCCTTTCTAGGACAGAATATCAAAGTCACCACTGCCCTAGCTTCTGTTTCCAGAACCGTCCGAATATGGTTAACTGAATTATAAAATAAGATAGTCTTTGGTTTCAAGATCAAAACTCTCAAAGGATGTAGCCACTATAAAGGACGCAGTGGGGTTCTCATGTGACGCATCGATGGATGCCATCAAGTTACCAGCTAGATCCTCTTCTTTATTCATTTCTGCCCAGAGATCTGTATGGCTGAGATCTTGGGGTGCTGACTCATCATCAAAAAACAAGTTAATTTCCTTGCAATTCATGGGGTCTATGCTATTTGACGAGCAGCTGGAAGAAATAACTAAGAAGTTATCTGGAGGAAGAAGTTCTCTGTTACCTCAGGATCAAAGAAACAGGCCATCCCCTTTGCAGTCCTCCTCCAGACGTAGAAGGCAGCCCTTTTCGAGAATCCAGAAAACTTCAAAACAGATCTTATGATACTAGAAGACAATCCTCAGCACAGGGATTCAGAGCAGGGTTCAGGAAGGAAGGGCCCCGAAAAAAAGGGGAACTTCAAGTATTGTCATCAAAACTTCCGTTTCTTACTATTCATTCAGACAAAGTTGTGCTAAGAACAAAAACTGGTATTAGATCTAAGGTAGTCTCAGAATTTCATTTAAATCAGGAAATTGTACTACCTTCATTTTTCCCTAACACTGTTAATGATGAAGAAAAAGACCTACACAAACTGGACCTGGTCAGGACAATAAAGGTGTATTTGGATAAAACTAAGAATCTAATAAAGACAGATACCCAGTTTATTCACCATCAAGGGAAATTCAAAGACACTGCAGTGGATTGTGGAATGTATTAAGACAGCCTACATAGAAGTAGGCTTAGACCCTCCTCAACTCATGAGGGCACATTCTACAAGAGCAATGGCTACTTCATGGGCCCTAAAAGCAAGGGCCATACCAGAAGAAATATACAAAGCAGCCACGAGTTCTTCCATATCCACATTTATGCGTCATTACCAATCGGACATTCAAGCATTTGTTGATGCTAAGAAAAGTGCTCCAAGCAGCATTAAGCCACTGAATGGTAAGATCCATCCATTTTTTCTTTTTTGTATGTATGTATATATATATATATATATATATATATATATATATATATATATTTATTTATATAGTCATATTTGGAAATAGTACCTAAGGTTCCTCTATTTGCATTACTACTTCCAGTTAAGGATCATAAGTTTACTTATACAATAGTACTAATATTTTGCTATTCTCAATATTGTTGTCTTATCATTATATCTTTACTTCCCACCTATGAGTTATTGCTATGGGAAATACCCATTTGTATTCACCACCGTGGAAGGGGACACAGAGGAAAAGATTCAATTTCTTACTGTTATTTCCTTTTCCTCTGTGTCCCCCCACAGCACACCCTCCTCTTAACCTCTACCTATTATGTTTTACAGCTGTGGCAATGACAGACTGGAGAGTGGAAGATGAGCACCGGCTAGTGGAAGGGACAACCCATTTGTATTCTCCACCGTGGGGGGACAAGGAAGAAAAGGAAATAACGGTAAGAAATGTCATCTTTTCTAACATGACACAAAAATATGTCTCTGGTGTATAACTAGTGGAGCATGTGGTAGAACATTGGGGCTAAAGTTTCATGCTGATTCCTTGCAATAACAGGAGCTGGAATCTGTGTTCTATCCCTATTCCTACCTATCATCAATTTACTAAGCTACATAACTGCAAATCCTTCACTTAACACCACTTGTGCATTCCCTGAAGTACAGCCACTGTCATTAAACGCTATCACCAGTCTGGTTGTACTGGCATATGTGTACATTTGCCCCACTAATACTTAAAAATCAACTAGGGTTATATACACTTAAATACTCTGTACTCCGTGCTGGCATCTGTAAAAATTATGTTTATTTTCTGAGGACTAAAATCCAGTATTATATTATCACGGTGCCTGTGCTCTGTGCAGCAGGCAGCGACATTCTGACTGCTAGTTTGCATTGCTGGTTACTGATTGGCTAACACCTTTTGTGGCCGCCCAGTGATGGCCTTTATATACCCTGTCATTTCCTCGGTATGGTGCCCTTTCGTGGTGTACTTGTTCCTGCATTCTGATCCGTTATTGTTTACTGTGTATGACCTCTCCTGCCTGACGATGTTCCTGTTTCTGCTGCTCTAGTCTTCTCCGTTGCTGACTGTATCCGGTTGAGAACCCTCTTATTTGCTGACATGGTCTGGTTGAGAACCCGCTTCCGTTACCGACTACATCTGGCTGAGAACCTGTTCCCATTACCGACTGTATCCGGCTGAGTACCCACTCCATTGCTGACCTGGCCTAGCTGAAGAACCTGCTTCCGTTACTGACTGTTTCTGGCTGAGAACCTGCTCTGTTGCTGACCTGGCCTGGCTGAGAACCTGCTTCCGTTACCGACTGTATCTGGCTGAGAACCTGCTCCATTGCTGACCTGGCCAGGCTGTTAACCCGCTTCCGTTTCCAAGTGTATCTGGCTAGTACCTGCTTCCGTTACTCGGTGCTGGTCCGTGTACCGGTTCTGTACTGACTCCTCTGGCTGCCGGTTGCCCTGTGCGATTCCTGGTCTCTAGTACCGTGCATCTCCAGCATACCACTGTGGCCTTGCTGTTGCCTCCGTTACTATCAATGGTCGCTGTAAGTTAGTCGGTTGCGCCACGAGGCGCTGTTTGTTCTCGACCGTTAGCTAGGCTTAGTGCCTAGTCTCTCTCCATACTGCTTTGGTGGAGTGTACAAGCGAAGTACCGATACAGTGTTCTATCACTGACTGTGTTACTCTGATCTCTCTGTGTCTACCTCTTATACCTCGCTGAGCTCACTCCCTCTGAGAGTTGCAGTATTCTGGGCGTTCCCGATTGACCCCTTGAGTACCTGGATGTTCCAGGTAGAGTGTTGCATATCTCATCTGCAGGAGCCTCTGGCTCAAGAGCCAGCGTTACATTGTACCATCCTTAGAGGGGACATTGGTTGTTTACACCACTATTCTTGCTGTGCTGCGATCCACCCCTAGCGTTCTAGGGTTATCTCAAGGAGAGTTATCTCAGTCTGCTACCATCCGGTGCCAGGGTCAGTGGTGCCTCGATCCATGGGTTCTGTACCATCCAGGCGGCTGGGTTGTGCCAGTAGTGTTGCCTCACTCCTTGGGTTCTGTGCCTCCCAGGGAGCTGGGTGTGCCAGCAAAGTTGCCTTGCTCCTCTCGGTTGAGCCAGTCACCCTCCTCTGGACCATCTACAATCTAGGTCCTGTGAACAGCCCGCTGCCTACTGATCCTGCCAGCTGTCATGATCCAAGCTAGGACCTCTACTGTCTAGAGATTGTCATTTTCATCACATGTAACTCCTATATTGGTCTATACTGTTGTATTCACTTGCCTGTATATCTACTATGTTGTATGGTCCATAGGCCTTTCTATGTCTTTGAACTTTTCGCTAATAAAGTTATTTTAACCTTACCAAACTGTTCTGAGTGTTCATCAAAAACCGTGACATATATATGCTCGGAGAAAGCAGCCATTCCTTTCGTTTCTAGGACTCTAATACCATAGAGATAGGTGTCTGTGAAATGAATGTCTAAGATTGTCTATGAATGGACTGAGATAAGATAACAGCCTTTCTGAACACAAGAGTAGGGGGGCACTAGTCAAAACTAGCTTCATGTCTTATCTCTCATGACTAATAGCTAGTGATGATCGAGCACCCCAATGCTCGGGTGTTCGGGTGCTCTGGCCGAGCACCCCCGGAGGCTCGAGTGCTCGGCCGAGCACCCGAGCCCCATTGAAGTCAATGGGAGGACTCGAGCATTACACCAGGCACCCCCTGCTCTGATGAGGGGAGGGTGCCTGGTCCATAGGAAAAGGGCAGAAAATGATGGAAACACCACAGAAATGGTTCAGGGACAGCATAGGGAGGATGTCTGGATGCACATTGCCCCTTCCTCAATGCCCCCTTCATCTCCACACTGCCCCTTCATCTCCACACTGCCCCTTCATCTCCACAATGCCCCTTCCACACTGCCCCTTCATCTCCACACTGCCCCTTCATCACCACATTGCCCCTTCCACAATGCCCCCTTCATCTCCACAATGTCCCCTTCATCTCCACACTGCCCCTTCCACAATTGCCCCTTCATCTCCACAATGCCCCCCTTCATCTCCACCATGCCCCTTCCACAATGCCCCTTCCATCTCCACACTGCCCCTTCCATCTCCACACTGCCCCTTCATCTCCACACTGCCCCTTCCACAATGCCACCTTCTCCACACTGCCCCTTCCATCTCCACACTGCCGCTTCCACACTGCCCCTTCCATCTCCACAATGCCCCCTTCATCTCCATCTCCACGATGCCCCTTCCACAATGCCCCTTCCACAATGCCCCCTTCATCTCCGCAATGCCCCTTCCACAATGCCCCCTTCATCTCCGCAATGCCCCCATCTCCACTTCACCTCCACATTGCACCTTCATCTTCACATTTCCCCTGGTGGTCTAGCGGTGTACTTGACAGATCTGTGCCTCCTTCGGCACAGATCTCTTTGACTGAAGCTCCCGGCGCCGCTGTAGTAATGCAGAGGCTGGGAGATGATGTCATCTCCCAGCGCTCTGTATTACTAGAGCGAAGAGATGAGTGAGAGATCAGGTAAGCTGCGGGCGTGGGGGTTGAATCTCCCGGCCAAATGAGGGGGGCCCGGAAAGCCTCATTCAAGTTGAATTTGGCCGGGCCCTAGGCAGGCGCCTTGTGCGGGGAGGAGACCCGAACATGGCGGGCGAGCACATGCGGTACTCGTACAAGTACCGCCATGTGCCGAGCAGAGCGATGCTCGAGCTGAACCGAGCTTCGGCCGAGCATGCTCGCTCATCACTACTAATAGCACAAATCTTATGAATTAAATGTTCTCTGAACATGACAATTTATACAGGCATTAAAAAGCAAGTTTAGGCTTATAAAAAAAGGAGAAAAAGAGCACAAAACATCTGAGAGTTAGCTCTGTGATAACAATGTAGCTTTTGGCTAGTTGAATGTACTTACAAGAAACATTTTTGTTAAGAGGACCCAAAGAATGATGGTAATCTGTGTGCTGGTGAATCATCTAGGTTTCTTAAATGCCATTGCTGCTCCGAATCAGGACCTCCCTCCGGGGACTTCTTATAAATGAGCCTTAGATGCAGAGATAGTCAAATCCTCTAAGGGTAAAACTGTGAGATAATTGCACAATAAATATGACCCAAGTGAATACTACTCACCAGATGGTCTGTCAAGGCAATTGCTTAAGAGTAACAGTGTGATTATTCAATGGATAAGACAAATAAAATAAACAAACAAACTAATAAATAAAAGAATCTTGTCCTATCGTGTTTCGTGATTCATTATTCACTTCATCAGGGGAAAAAATTACAATGTATGCTACAACATGTATATAGAAAAGGAATATACCAAATTGTTCATCAAGCCACTCAGCGCCCACAACCCACGTGAATCACACCATAGCAAGGCTAAAACTGGGGACAACATAAGTTGCACTCATGCCTGTCTCCAGAGTTTCCCTTAGTAATGGAAATTCTAAATGTGATGTCAGAATATATAAAGTCCCTCTCTCATTTGGCTCTTCCTACTTGATTTATATTCTAATAATATTCTGAATTAAACTGAACAACATAGAGGTATAAGGTGGTTTCACATGTAATAAGGCTTGTTATCTTGAAGATATTTTAATTGCTATGACTCTGAAATTACCTACTTGAACACTGGATCCAAAGGTCATTAAATGTTTTTATGAAAACCTATATTTTATAGGGCTTTACTTGCTGGGTAAAAAAGGGAACGACCACTGCTGGTAGTTGTTTTACTCAAATGTTATAAGTATTAAAATGATCTGGAAGGGAGTGACAGTATGATTACTTCCTGAAATTCCAAACTGACAGGAAGTGGCTCAGCAGTTTTTATCACATTCTATGCAAAACTGTTTGTAAGTGACTCAGCTCTTCTTCTAGCTGCAGAATAATTAACTGAATTCACTAGAGGGCTCTGTTAATGTAAAAAAAAACAAAAAAACAAGTACTGTTGTTTTAATCAACAGGAAAAGCCTTGCAATAAATACTTTTTTTAATCAAAATAATTACTGCTCCTTTAAAGGGATAGTACTGTTTAAATTTCTAGAACACTGCAATGCTTTCTTATTGTGCATACAACCTATCTATTCTGTTAGTAATGCTGCATTCGCTATATAACTTGTCAAATAATATTATGAATTATCCCCCTCACACACCTTTTTCATGAATCCAAGCCACCTTCCAATAAATCTGAAGTCCGGTTGCTTGACCAGACAGAGAGCTACGAGTAACAATCTTCCTCCATTCAGTATACGTAAAACCCTGCCCCACTTGATGAATGAGGTCAGGTTTTCAGTATTCTGAAAGAAGATCGTCCCATGTCAGCATCTGCTTGCAGCTCTGAGGCTCAAAGGATGACTTAAGTATAAGGGACGTGAGGGGGATAATTGATAATATTATTTCACAAGTTATATAAAGAAAGCAGCATTACTAACATAACACATCTGTTGTATGCACAATAAGAAAGATTTTCGGTGTTCTGGAAATTTAAACATTACTATCCCTTTAAAGAGATATCACTGCCAACCAAAAGTGTTTAGAACTCTTACATTTTTCAGTCGCATAAAGTAATGATAACCATGGCTGCTTTATATTCATCTTGTTTACTAATACATTGCTGTATTTTACACCCATTTGTTTGATGATTAATTCTGTAGTTAAGTTCCACTGTTCTCAAGGGCAATCTGACATACTGTGTTGTGGAACAGCTGTGCGTGCATAATAAAACAGCATTGAGGCCTAGGACCAGATTGGCATCCCAAATTTTACTAGATGACATTTTTCTATTATGAATAAACAACATTTTTTCCTACTTTTTGTTGCCACTTAACAGTGAAATTCATATAAACAATATTTGACATCTTGGCTTTCCACATCTAAAGTCGCATTGCGGTAAATGTATTTGATTAGACTTCAAACTAAAGTAGAGTGACATACTTCAAATATACAAATTTCTCTGCTGAGACTTTTTAACTGTGCAAATAAAGAGCTCAGGAAGATGGAGTTCTGAACTGACAGGGTAGTTATTCTTGATCTGAGGCATAATAGACTGATTTTCAGGCGTGCGGTTTTCCGTGATGGAGAGGAGTGAACCAGTTTGCCAATGTTTGGCAGGTGAGATTGGTGCACAAAAAGAAAACTGGCCAAATCTGTTGAAACTGGTTCTAAATAGTGCAGCATTCCATTTGTCTACGTCTAGCTCTTTCCCCACATAGACACTGATAAATCAAAACAGATGGGGAACCCTGGCTATATCATCCTAATTTAGTCAACGAACTGGCATCCGCCAAATTCCTTGCCTTTATTATCATATAGGCCTGCCACAATTAAAATATAGCTAGCACCTCCTAATAATAACCACTCACTTGCCTTACTAGGGTGATAAAATCATAATGACATCTACACATTTTTCCTTTCTGTTTTAGATCAAGTCATAACATCTTCAAACAGTCATGGATGTTATGACCATGGAGGCAGACATGACAGTTGCTATCAGAACTAAAGATGAGCGAGCACCCCGATGCTCGGGTGCTCGGGTGCTCTGACCGAGCACCCCCTGATGCTCGAGTGCTCGGCCGAGCACCCGAGCCCCATTCAAATGAATGGGAGCACTCGAGCATTAAACCAGGCACCCCCTGCTCTGATGAGCGGAGGGTGCCTGGTCAATGTCCCCCTTCATCTCCGCTATGCCCCTCTTCCACAATGTCCCCCTTCATCTCCTATGCCATAGCGGAGATGAAGGGGGACATTGTGGAAGAGGGGCATAGCGGAGATGAAGGGGGACATTGTAGAAGAGGGGCATAGACTCTATGCCCCTATTCCACAATGTCCCCCTTCATCTCCGCTATGCCCCTCTTCCACAATGTCCCCCTTCATCTCCTCTATGGCATAGGAGATGAAGGGGGACATTGTGGAAGAGGGGCATAGCGGAGATGAAGGGGCACATTGTGGAAGACGGGCATAGCGGAGATGAAGGGGGACATTGTGGAAGAGGGGCATAGAGTCTATGCCCCTCTTCCATAATGTCCCCCTTCATCTCCGCAATGCCCCCTTCATCTCCGCAATGCCCCCGTACCTCCATTCCCTGGTGGTCCAGCGGAGCGTCTTCGGATCTGTGCCTCTTCCGGCACAGATCCTCTTCACCCGAGCATGTCGGGCGAGCACATGGCGGTACTCGTACGAGTACCGCCATGTGCAGAGCAGAGCGATGCTCGAGCCGATCCGAGCATCGGCCGAGCACGCTCGCTCAACACTAATCAGAACCACAAACTCTGCTCATTGTAAATGGTGATCTTAACCTTTTAAGGATCATAGGGAAGTTCAACACATAGCTTTGCTGCTTCCTGGTCCTTAACCCTCTGAGTGCCTGAGAGGTATCCAACACATTATTAGGTTGCTATTAGGAGGGGTTATTTCGCCTCTAAATGAGTTATTTATGTTAAACATTGGCTGACTCCTTTGTCATTAATATAGATGACCGAATCTCCAGCTCTGCATTGCAGGAATCAGTTCAGGACCACTATGCTGAGTGTAGGTGAGAGAGATAAAATCACAAATCTATTTCCAGATTTCTATGTTAAGCAGTAAGATTACAACGGACACAAGCTACTTTATTATTGGTTTTGTGATGACATGTGATTGCTTTTCCTCTCATCCTATTGGTTAAAATTATACATGGGACTCCAAGTTGGCTCATCACTAATCATTAATTCATTTCATACCAGAGTTGTCTCTAATACATTGTTTAATCAAAGTTTTGGATACATTACTCGTGTCCAAGGGAATTAAAAGAAAAATGTTCTGCTAGTAAATCTCTTGGAACAAACTTCTTGTCCACCTGTTTATTTATTCAATGTTTGCTTTATATGAATGTTTCTATTTAAAACTGTCTGTCTATGAGACAAAGTGGGATTGATTGTCTATGCACATCCTTCGTCCTGGATAATAGTCATGTACAAATTGTCTAGGGTAATTAACACAGAGACTAAGTTTTCAAGTTCAAAGTAAATGTCATAGTGCTTGTTCTTTCAGACTGAAGCAAATTGGTAAATCAAAGTAAAAATAACTTTCTGAGCACTAGATAAATATAGGAGGTTTGCAGTGGTGAAGGATGGGGGACACCTACTTAACCTTTGAGAGCCAGATGGGTACACAATGCATCGCGTACCCCTCTTGCACTCAAAGGGTTAAAACTCTAACACTTTATTTTAACCCTTTTGGTGACAGAGTGGTATGCAACGTATGCTTCCTGGTGAAAAGGCAAATAAAACCTAGATTATGGCCCACTTGCAGGTCTGATTCCCTAGAAAACCAGGACAACATTGTGAACCTTAAAAGAACAGCAGGAGAAAATAAAGAGGGTCTGAAAGGTCTCCTGTTGTTTCTTTGTTGGTCCCATGAGTAAGCGCTGGTAAGCATGAAATGCGTTAGATGGATTAGTATACGCCTTCTTCCGTGTCTCTGTTATACTCTTACCACCCTATGCTGTATGTTGCTATGTTTTAATTCCTTAAAAATAAATGATGTTTTTTATATACTGAGTGCAAGAAAGTGTCCTTTTGAAATCCTTAGAGTGCAGCTGCAATCGTTTGAGTGCCCTGTTAAATACAACGATCATGGGAGGATCGAAATGGCTTTAGCACCCAGGTACTGCCTGTGAGTGTTTGGTAAGGCTGGTTTGGCATGGTGTATGTCGTGGAGTGTAAGCACATATGTTTGGATGGTCATGACATAGACTGAATTGTGAGACTTTGGGGGAGATTCACTAAGCAGTGATGACTTCTCCAGTTATATCACTTCTCCAGTTCCTGTGTTATTCTAGGGAGCCTATGCATTAACATGTCTTCAGCTTTGGAGATCTTAGCGAATAGGCTCCATAGAATAACATAGGAACTGGAGAAGTGATAAACTGGAGAAGTCATCTCCACTTTATCACCTCTTTATCACTCCTTAGTGAATCTCCCCTTTTGAAGTCTTGTAGCTCAGTCTTGATGGTCTGTGCTCTTCTACAGACCCTAGTGAAGGGATTTCAAGCTTAACATTTGGGATCTAGATAGGGCTAGGTTTACATCCCAGGCACGGTACACTAGGAGGCCTTAGGTTTGCAGATTTGCCCATGGACACCCCTCCCAGTTCCATCCATTGTTTCCTAGTTCAAAAAATGCCCTTGGTCTATATCAAAGAAGAATAAAAAAAGCCTTAACCCATTGGTTGCTGGAGGAATTTCTAACATATTGCTTAGCAATACATTGGAAATCTCTCTAGCATCCAAGGGATTAAATAATGGCCTGTAAAGGGGTATAAAACTAGTACAGGAACAATGAGATTGCTCTTGCAATGCCCACAATTCATAATGTGAATGTGACCAGCACAGCTGAGGTGACACCCCTCAGAATTGGAGCTCTATGCATTTGCCTAATTGGTGTATTTGGAAATCCAAAACAAACAAACGGATGCAGCCACACCCACCTGAAAACAATGGAAACATATGCATAACGATTAATAGTAAATTTCCAGAAACATATGCATAAAAATAATTCTTTTTTATTCTGATTTTTTTTTTATTCTGAATTAAAAGCAAATTTGCAATAGCTGAAGGTAACATTAGCGGGACATGGGTAATGACCCAAGTCTATGATTAAGAGCAGTAAAGCGTGAATCACATTAGACGGTGCCAGCTTGCACCGATCATTTTTACCCATGTCCCACTAATGTTACATTCATCTATTGGAAATTGACTTTTAATTGTTCAGAACACAGAAGAAATATTTTTATGCTTATGTTTCCATTGTATTCAAGTGAGTGCGGCTGCATCAGTGATTAGTTCCGGTTGAGGGAAGACCGTGGAGGCATCGCTCCCGGGCTCTGTTGGTGAGTTCCATATATCCCTGCGGGTTTCTTTGTATACATGTTGTTCTGGTGGACCGGTTTCAGAGGTGTGCTAGCTAGTGATGAGCGAGCACCCCAATGCTCGGGTGTTCGGGTGCTCTGACCGAACACCCCCTGAGGCTCGAGTGCTCGGCCGAGCACCCGAGCCCCATTGAAGTCAATGGGAGGACTCGAGCATTACACCAGGCACCCCCTGCTCTGATGAGGGGAGGGTGCCTGGTCCATAGGAAAAGGGCAGAAAAAGATGGAAACACTACAGAAATGGTTCAGGGACAGCATAGGGAGGATGTCTGGATGCATCTTGGACTCCAACATCGCTGCTGGGAACGATCTTTCGCCCGTAGTACGCCATTTTTACAGACTGACCATAAAACACACAAAAAGGAAAATAAAAACGACTTTAGGCGAAAAATTGTTACCAAACAATATTTGCTGTATATTTACTTGTATATCATCTGCAAATTCTCCCAAAAATTTCCTTGATTTTCGGAAGTGAGGCCATGATTAAGAGGGAAACGTGCGCAGAGGCAAATTCTCCCAAAAATTTCCTTGATTTTCAGAACTGAGGCCATGATTAAGAGGGAAACTTGCGCAGAGGCAAATTCTCCCAAAAATTTCCTTGATTTTCAGAACTGAGGCCATGATTAAGAGGGAAACGTGCGCAGAGGAAAATTCTCCCAAAAATTTCCTTGATTTTCAGAACTGAGGCCATGATTAAGAGGGAAACGTGCACAGAGGCAAATTCTCCCAAAAATTTCCTTGATTTTATTGAACTGAGGCCATGATTAAGAGGGAAACGTGCGCTGAGCTGACCATCTAAAACATTATGGGTGAGGGTCTGCTGCAGAGCTGACCATCCTAAACATTATATGCGAAGGCCCGCTAGTGAGCTGACGCTATAAAACATTATATGAGAGGGCCCGCTAGAGAGCTGACCCAATAAAACATTATATGAGAAGGCCCGCTGGTGAGCTGACCTATATAAAAATTGGCAAACAGGGCCCGCTGGTGAGCTGACCCTATATAAAAATTATATCACAGGGCCCGCTGGTGAGCTGGCCCTATATAAAAATTATATCACAGGGCCCGCTGGTGAGCTGGCCCTATATAAAAATTATATCCCAGGGCATATGGAAGAGGAGGAGGAGGATGAGAAGATTAAGAGTCAACCATATACCCGTTTTTTGGGTGGAAGGGGTGAATGGGAATACAGAGTATTCCCATCATTGTAAATAACATATATAAAGTGAGTTTATGTTCCCCCGGGGCTTTCCTCCAGTGGAGTGGAGAAGTCAGGGGAAATCCAGGCCTTGTTCATTTTTATAAGTGTCAACCTATCAGCATTGTCGGTGGAAAGGCGGATACGCTTATCTGTTATGATGCCACCAGCAGCACTAAATACCCGCTCAGACAGAACGCTGGCGGCAGGGCAGGCCAGCACCTCCAAGGCGTAGAGTGCCAGTTCATACCACGTGTCCAGCTTGGACACCCAGTAGTTGTAAGGCACAGAGGGATCATTGAGGACGCTGACACGGTCTGCTACGTACTCCTTCACCATCTTCCAAAACTTTTCCCTCCTTGTGACACTAGGCTGCGCATCAGGGTGAGGGTGCTGGCGGGGTGTCATGAAGGTGTCCCACGCCTTGGAGAGTGTTGCCCTGCCTTTGTCGGAACTGCTGTGTGCTCCCCTTTTCTCCCCTTCTCGGTTGGCCAAGGTAGCACGTACTCTGCCGCCAGCGTTGTCAGATGGAAAATTTTGGAGCAATTTTTCAACAAGAACCTTCTGGTATTGCACCATTTTGCTTGTCCTCTCCACCGGAGGAATGAGAGATGAGAAATTCTCTTTGTAGCGGGGGTCCAGAAGGGTGAACACCCAGTAATCCGTGTTGTTTAAAATGCGTATAACGCGTGGGTCACGGGAAAGGCAGCCTAACATAAAGTCAGCCATGTGTGCCAGAGTACCAACAGTCAAGATTTCGCTGTCCTCACCAGGAGGATGACTCTCAATATCCTCATCCTCTTCCTCCTCTTCTGCCCACCCACGCTGAAGAGATGGAACTAAAGTTCCATGGCTACCCTCTGTAGCGGAGGCAACCGTGTCTTCCTCCTCCTCCTCCTCCGCCTCCTCCAATTGTCGCTGAGAAGACGAAGTGAGGGTGCTCTGGCTATCACCTTGTGTAAGCTCTTCCTCCCCCATTTCCACCTCTTCCACATGCAAAGCGTCGGTTTTAATTGTGAGCAGCGAGCGTTTCAGTAGACACAGAAGTGGGATGGTTACACTGATAATAGCGTTATCGCCGCTCACCATCTGTGTCGATTCCTCAAAATTGCGTAAAACCTCACAGAGGTCTGACATCCATTCCCACTCCTCACTTCTGATTACAGGAAGTTGAACGGAGAGGCGACGACCGTGTAACAGCTGGTACTCCACTACTGCCCTCTGCTGCTCACAAAGCCGGGCCAACATGTGGAAGGTGGAGTTCCAGCGCGTGCTCACGTCACACAGCAGCCGGTGAGCTGGCAATTGTAAGCGCTGCTGCAGCTTCAACAGGCCGGCTGAAGCTGTTGATGACTTACGGAAATGTGCACACACGCGGCGCACCTTGGTCAAGAGATCATGCACATTGGGGTAGGTTTTTAGAAATCGCTGCACCACTAAATTAAATACATGCGCTAGACATGGTACGTGTGTGAGCTTGCCGAGCTCCAAAGCCGCCACCAAGTTACGCCCATTATCACACACAACCATGCCTGGTTGCAGGTCTGGTGACTAATCCCCTGCAACAGCTCTGAGGCCGTGTGCTGTTTGTCCCCAAGGCAGATCAGCTTCAGCACGGCCTGTTGACGCTTCCCCACTGCAGTGCTACACTGCTTCCAGCTACTGGCTGATGGGGGAGTGGCGCTGCGTGTAGAGAATTCGGAGGTGGAAACGGAGGAGGAGGAGCCAATAACGTAGGTGCTGGTGGAAACCCTGATGGAGGTAGGGCCCGCAATCCTCGGCGTGGGTAGCACCCGTGCCATCCCAGGGTCCGAGTCGCTCCCAGCCTCCACGACATTCACCCAGTGTGCCGTCAGGGAAATGTAGCGTCCCTGGCCACAAGCACTTGTCCATGTGTCAGTCGTTAAGTGGACCTTCCCAGTAACTGCGTTGGTCAGGGCACGGGTGATGTTACGGGACACATGGTGGTGTAATGCGGGGATGGCACACCGGGAAAAGTAGTGGCGGCTGGGGACCGCGTACCGAGGGACAGCTGCTGCCATCAGGCTGCGGAAGGACTCAGTGTCCACAAGCCTAAATGGCAGCATTTCGATGGCCAGTAATTTGGAAAGGTGTGAGGTTAGTGCTATGGCCTGTGGGTGGGTGGCTGGGTACTTTCTCTTGCGCTCAAATGCCTGGGGTAACGACATTTGGACGCTGTGCTGGGACAGGGAAGTGGATGTGGTCGCTGATGGTGCTTCAGATGGTACAGGTGCAGGGCGGGAGGTATGCGGGCCTGCGCCTTCGACAGGCGATTGGCCGGCACCGAAAACAGGAGAAGAGGAGGCAGTGGTGTGGCCTGCAGACACAGATGGGCGATCCAGGCGTTCCTCCCACTTACTACGGTGCTTGGATGCCATGTGTCGGATCATGCTGGTGGTGGTGAGGTTTCTAGTGTTCATGCCTCGGCTCATTCTGGTGTGGCACAGGTTGCAAACTACAATTCTTTTGTCGTCCGCACTTTCCTTAAAAAAACGCCATACCGCGGAACACCTACCCTTTGGCAAGGTAGATTTACGCAAGGGGGTGCTCCGTGGAACATTTGCGGGCCGGTTTGGTGCGGTCCGCCTTCTTTCTGTAGCCACACCACTGCCTCTTCCAGCCTGTTGCGGTGCTGCAGATGGCTCACCCTCAGGACTGCTGACATCGCTCGGCTCTACACCTTCCCAGGTGGGGTCAGTCACCTCATCGTCCACCAAGTCCTCCTCCACTTCCTCACTCTGATCATCCTCCTCAAGTCTTGATCCCACCACATACTCAGTCATTGACAACTGTATAACATTCTCCTCAACAAGGTCTTGAGACGGAAATAGTGGTTGATTTAATGGCAACTGTGTCTCATCATCATCATCATCATCATCCACTACTTCCTTTGACCTTAAATGCCGTTCACATCTGTCATCTTCTTGTGATTGGGTAGCCTCTAGAGGTTGTGAATCAGGGCACAAGATGTCATGTTCCTCTGCAAGCGTGCTTGGAGAGAGGGTCAAATGAAGGATTGGTGATGAGACGAGCTCCTCACTATATCCCAGTATGGGATCACTTCTTTGACCAGACCGTGTATGGTGGGAGGAAGGATGATCAGAGTGAGGATTATTTTGACCAGACTCTTGGCTACTGAGAGTGGACTTGGTGGAAGACAGGGTGGTGCTTAACCGACTGGAAGCAGTATCAGCTGTCATCCAACCGACCACCTGTTCGCAGTGGTCGGACCTCGAGAGTGATGTCCTGCGACGCCCTGTAAAATTACACATGAAGCTAGGTATGGTGGATGTCTTTCTTTCTTGTGCTCTGGCACCAGGCACAGATTCTCCGCGTCCTGACCCGCGCCCTGAACTTTCAGGATCACGTCCACTTCCCCGTCCCTTTTTACCCGCCTTCTTCATCTTACACAGAATATGTGACTTTAATATTTGAGTTTGAAAACTTAACAGTATTTCTTCCTATTCTGCAACTCTGCAGAGTACACAGAATAGGCTGCTAAACTGCGGTGACACACACTGAATGGAATAAGTGACTTTAATATTTGAGTTTGAAAACTTAACAGTATTTCTTCCTATTCTGCAACTGTGCAGAGTACACAGAATAGGCTGATAAACGGCGGTGAAACACACTGAATGGAATATGTGACTTTAATATTTGAGTTTGAAAACTTAACAGTATTTCTTCCTATTCTGCAACTCTGCAGAGTACACAGAATAGGCTGCTAAACTGCGGTGACACACACTGAATGGAATAAGTGACTTTAATATTTGAGTTTGAAAACTTAACAGTATTTCTTCCTATTCTGCAACTCTGCAGAGTACACAGAATAGGCTGCTAAACGGCGGTGAAACACACTGAATGGAATATGTGACTTTAATATTTGAGTTTGAAAACTTAACAGTATTTCTTCCTATTCTGCAACTCTGCAGAGTACACAGAATAGGCTGCTAAACGGCGGTGAAACACACTGAATGGAATATGTGACTTTAATATTTGAGTTTGAAAACTTAACAGTATTTCTTCCTATTCTGCAACTGTGCAGAGTACACAGAATAGGCTGCTAAACTGCGGTGACACACACTGAATGGAATAAGTGACTTTAATATTTGAGTTTGAAAACTTAACAGTATTTCTTCCTATTCTGCAACTGTGCAGAGTACACAGAATAGGCTGCTAAACGGCGGTGAAACACACTGAATGGAATATGTGACTTTAATATTTGAGTTTGAAAACTTAACAGTATTTCTTCCTATTCTGCAACTCTGCAGAGTACACAGAATAGGCTGCTAAACTGCGGTGACACACACTGAATGGAATAAGTGACTTTAATATTTGAGTTTGAAAACTTAACAGTATTTCTTCCTATTCTGCAACTCTGCAGAGTACACAGAATAGGCTGCTAAACGGCGGTGATACACACTGAATGGAATATGTGACTTTAATATTTGAGTTTGAAAACTTAACAGTATTTCTTCCTATTCTGCAACTCTGCAGAGTACACAGAATAGGCTGCTAAACGGCGGTGAAACACACTGAATGGAATATGTGACTTTAATATTTGAGTTTGAAAACTTAACAGTATTTCTTCCTATTCTGCAACTGTGCAGAGTACACAGAATAGGCTGCTAAACTGCGGTGACACACACTGACTGGAATAAGTGACTTTAATATTTGAGTTTGAAAACTTAACAGTATTTCTTCCTATTCTGCAACTGTGCAGAGTACACAGAATAGGCTGCTAAACGGCGGTGAAACACACTGAATGGAATATGTGACTTTAATATTTGAGTTTGAAAACTTAACAGTTTTTCTTCCTATTCTGCAACTCTGCAGAGTACACAGAATAGGCTGCTAAACTGCGGTGACACACACTGAATGGAATAAGTGATTTTAATATTTGAGTTTGAAAACTTAACAGTATTTCTTCCTATTCTGCAACTCTGCAGAGTACACAGAATAGGCTGCTAAACGGCGGTGAAACACACTGAATGGAATATGTGACTTTAATATTTGAGTTTGAAAACTTAACAGTATTTCTTCCTATTCTGCAACTCTGCAGAGTACACAGAATAGGCTGCTAAACGGCGGTGAAACACACTGAATGGAATATGTGACTTTAATATTTGAGTTTGAAAACTTAACAGTATTTCTTCCTATTCTGCAACTGTGCAGAGTACACAGAATAGGCTGCTAAACTGCGGTGACACACACTGAATGGAATAAGTGACTTTAATATTTGAGTTTGAAAACTTAACAGTATTTCTTCCTATTCTGCAACTGTGCAGAGTACACAGAATAGGCTGCTAAACGGCGGTGAAACACACTGAATGGAATATGTGACTTTAATATTTGAGTTTGAAAACTTAACAGTATTTCTTCCTATTCTGCAACTGTGCAGAGTACACAGAATAGGCTGCTAAACTGCGGTGACACACACTGAATGGAATAAGTGACTTTAATATTTGAGTTTGAAAACTTAACACTATTTCTTACTATTCTGCAACTCTGCAGAGTACACAGAATAGGCTGCTAAATGGCGGTGATACACACTGAATGGAATATGTGACTTTGATATTTGAGTTTGAAAACTTAACACTATTTCTTACTATTCTGCAACTCTGCAGAGTACACAGAATAGGCTGCTAAACGGCGGTGAAACACACTGAATGGAATATGTGACTTTAATATTTGAGTTTGAAAACTTAACAGTATTTCTTCCTATTCTGCAACTGTGCAGAGTACACAGAATAGGCTGCTAAACGGCGGTGAAACACACTGAATGGAATATGTGACTTTAATATTTGAGTTTGAAAACTTAACAGTATTTCTTACTATTCTGCAACTCTGCAGAGTACACAGAATAGGCTGCTAAACGGCGGTGAAACACACTGAATGGAATATGTGACTTTGATATTTGAGTTAGAAGACTTAACAGTATTTCTTCCTATTCTGCAACTCTGAACAGTACACAGAATGTGCTGCTAAACTGCGGCGAAGCACACTGAATGGAATATGTGACTTTGATATTTTAGTTTGAAGACTTAACAGTATTTCTTCCTATTCTGCAACTCTGCACAGTACACAGAATGTGCTGCTAAACTGCGGCGAAGCACACTGAATGGAATATGTGACTTTGATATTTTAGTTTGAAGACTTAACAGAATGTGCTCTAATCTGCAACTTTGCACACTAAACAGAATGTGCTCTAATCTGCAACTTTGCACACTAAACAGAATGTGCTCTAATCTGCAACTTTGCACACTAAACAGAATGTGCTCTAATCTGCAACTGTGCACACTAAACAGAATGTGCTCTAATCTGCAACTTTTCACACTAAACAGAATATTTTTTTTTTTTTTTTTTTCCCCCCACACAAAATAACCTGCTGCCCCCACACACAGTAGTCCTAAAAAGGACTTTTGGTTCTTTTTTTTCACAATTTTTGTTTTTTTCCTCCCTACACTGCCTTTCCCTTCCTATCCTCAGCTCTCCCTGGCTCAGACTGAGCCGAACTCGATGGTCAGGTGCTATACAGCACCCGACCACGGGTTCTGGCCAGCCAATCAGTGTAATGCCAGCAGCCAACATGGCTGCTGGTATTACACCGATGTCAGAGCCTCCCTGCACGTTTATTGGCTGCGCAGCAGCCGCAAAACGTGCGGGGAGGAGACCCGAACATGGTGGTCGAGCACATGCGGTACTCGTACGAGTACCGCCATGTGCCGAGCAGAGCGATGCTCGAGCCGATCCGAGCATCGGCCGAGCATGCTCGCTCAACACTAGTGCTAGCACCAATCTTTCTTGTCTGCTGTATTGGGAAATCTGGCACTGAAAGCTGTGTCCTCAACCTGAACTTTGTGGATGTGGACCACAAACATCTGGGCTGAGTTCCAGAGTGCTGTTACCAAGTCATATGAACAGACTTAGTCAAACATTATCATTGCCCTTTAAATGATCACTTCTACTTGGTTAGTTCCCTATCAGCATTTTTGCTTCCCTGGAAACTAAGTGTCACAGTATCTTGTTTCCAGCGCTGCAGCTTCAGAGACACTCGGCGTCTTTCCACGCGTCATCTGCAGGCAAGAGGCTTCAAGCATGCTGCAGGCCTCTGTTTTATGTGTGTTTGTTTCCTGTAGTCTCCTCCTACCTACTTTCTCCCTCTAGCTGCTCCTCCTACCTACTTCCTGTGGAGGGGTTTAAAGGGCAGACTGAGTTCTGACTCAGTCACCCTTACGTTGTTGTTCTGAGCAGTTCATTTTCTGGTATTCCTGATTCCTGTGTATGATCCGGCTTGTCTGTCCATCCATTCTGGTGTTGACCTGTGGCTCTGTGTGACTATTCTCCTTGGCGTTCCGATTTGGCTCAGATATCCTTTCTGGTGCAAACCTGTGGCTCTGGCTGACTACCCGCTCCGTGAATGACCTAGGCTTGTCTGACTACCCACTCTGGTGTTGACCTGGGGCTCTATCCACTGCGCATCCAGCATTCCATCACTTCAGTGGATATCCTTTCTGGTGCAAACCTGTGGCTCTGGCTGACTACCCACTCTGCGTATGACTTTGGCTCATCTGACTATCCTATCTGGTGCTTACTAGAAGGCTCTGTCTGTTCGCTCAGTTTGTTGGTTCCGTTATTCAGACATCCTTCCTAGTACTGACCTGGGGCTCTAGCAGACTCCTAGCTACTGACTGCAGGCTTAGTCAGTATCTCTTGGGTGTTACCTTACCACGAGACTCCAGTGGGCTGAGACCTAGTCTCAGACAGTGTGGTGCAGAGATTGGGAGACTGCTATTTCTGTTACAGTGCTCGCCGTTTCAATCACCCACTGTGTGTTTATTTGTATATTGTATTTCTTTCATTATTCTCATAATAAAGGTTCTATTAACTATACCGTCTGTCTCCTGGTTTTGCTTGCCAGCCGTAACACTAAGAAGCCAGGACTGCATTGTGAGCACCAGCAGATCAGCAGGAGATCAGAATGGGGGTCTAAAAAGAGACCCCCCCCCCATTGCTCCTCTGCTGGTTCTGTAACAGAGACTGAATGGCAAGACTTTTAAGTCTAATATGTCAGTCTCAGTGGGCTGTGTATGCAACTTTCATAGAAGGACTTCCCGGCCCAGCACTCTGTCTACTGAGGCTTCTTGTCATCAGCCCAGCTTTCCTGTCAGGAAAAGTGGAGAGGATTGGGCTTTTCAGTTTAAATAGCTGCCAGTGAAAGAGACCAAAATGAGCTGCAATTAGCTTTTTTTCACAACCAAGTAAAATTCTGGTCATTAGCATCTTATGCAGTTGTTTATGGTCAGCTGTGTTCTCTACATATTCCACCAAGGGGGTATAAACATGTATTTTAACTCAAAATAAACTTGCACGGCAAAAAACATTTTCTAGCCATAGCAAGTAAAAATGCAGTTTAAATAGCCTAGGTCTTAAATACTTCCCCTTAATGACTGCACCGTGTTGTCTTTCCCAACTGTTACTGTAATTAAAACAATTAAGAAAATGTTAAAGAATCCCAAACCAGTGATAGCACAACCAAACATCTTTCTTGTGTGCTACAATGAATGTTAAATTGTGTGATTTATTCCAGTAGCATTTCAATGCACGGGCATACTCAGCATTTGCAGGGGACCTCCATTATCAACTAGCCTCATCATGGTTTCCCAGCAGCCCCTGTTTTACAGAAAGGAGGGGTGGCTTTTCTGGGGATACAACACATACACATGGCTGATTTTCTCACAGATAGGAAGGGAAGAAAATAAAGGTTACAGCTAATTGAAAGATATCATGAATGTTTACCTCTATTTGGCAGGTGGAGGTTCTACTCATAATTCTGCTGTGGGCCTCAGGGGTTCTTAACCCTTTGAGTGCCAGGAAGGTATACAATGAATTGCATTGCAATGAGTTGGATGCCTCTCTGGCACTCAAAGGGTTGAAACGACCCGGGATATTCTGGCCTTGTTACTGTTTGAACAGTATTGAGTGAATTTGGGGTCAAATGGAACACAATGACAATAATGTGTCATCTGATTTCAGGGTTGTTATATGGCAGTGTTGAGCCCTGGGCAAAGTGTAAAGTACATGTCATAGGGAGAGGGTATGATCCATAAATAACTACACAAACACATCTACTTTGGGGTTAACAGACCACAGCTTTATTTAACTATTTTTACTCATATTATTATTCTTGTTCAAACAAACAATAATTAACCATTAACCAATAATCAATCATTAACCAAGCATGGCCAAATTGTATGGGTTCATGCTAACATATTCTTCAGCCCTACAGCTGCTCCCAACGTTCGTCAGCACTCACAGCTGACTCCACCATTCTTCAGCACTTACAGCTGATTCCACCATTTACAGCACTTACAGCTGATTTTACCATTTTCAGCACTTACTGCTGATTCCCAATTAATAACGTTACCTCCCACGACCTAAGTCCGGGAAAAACTCTCAAAGGGCTTCCTCCCGAGGATAAAATCCCCTAACTTTACCACATCAGTTATCAATCTCTGAAAACCATGCAAGGACTATCCGCCCAGCTAGACATATGACCAGATCACACACCATAAAGGGAGGGAGGGATGCTTCCTCTGTCCCCTCTTCCTCCAGACCAAACTTGCCCACTTCCTTTCACCAGCCCTTTAAGCTATTTTCTTTACTCCTTCCATCATAAACACTTCCTTTATGCATCAAGCCTCCCATGACATGCTTCCCCTCCTGTACCCTGCGGTCCCTTCCCGAGGAATTTCTTGGATGTCTTAACCCCTTGGCTCCTGGAGAAGTCTCCAACACAATGCTTTGTAATGAACTGGAGAACTCTCCAGCATCAAAGGGGTTAAATAATCACCACACTCTTCTTTTACAAGTGTGAGCTCAGGCTTATAATAGAACGCTTTTTAAATTCAATTAACATTATAAGGTTTTGTGTACCCTCACCTAGACTAACAGAATGCTAAATGCATGCACTTCCCATATCTTGATAAATACTGAGTTTCCGCACACAAAATGCTGAGTATCTAAGTATACATGTTGAGAAAACCGTATTATAATCAACATATTCCAGGGGAGAGGGAACTCTAGGAGGGTATAAAGCATGATATTTAACACTGACAGTATCTGATTATGAGGGACCCTTCTACCAATTGGCCCTGGAAGCTATCCACTTTGTTCTATTGTTAAAACAACTATCACATGGACCATATGAAGTTGCTTTGGGACAGGCTTGTGTATTTATGTTTAGTTCAAAGATGAAATAGCACTTTATTCGGAACAGGAAGTATATGTGTCAAAACCTGCTCATGAACTTCACAGCAGGGTGGCTCAATAATAAATTTAGAGAGATTTAAAGTGGAGCTTTTACCAACACAGATTTAGTTCCACTAAATGTATCTATTTAAAGGGATAGTAATACTTCGTTTTAACTTTATTTTATTTTGTAGGCATTAAAAAAACATGAAGAATGATATAAGTCTTATCTCTCAAACCATTATGGTTTAAGAGATATTCACAAACAAAGTATCCCCCCCCCGTTCAGCCAGGTCAGAAAGAAGGTGCCCAGGTAGACTGCAGAGAGGGACAATCTTCAATTAAGATAAGGGAAAAAGCTGAAAAACTTGTCAAGGGGGGAAGGGATTTCATTGTTCTCATAGGAAGAAGATTGTCCCCTTTTGTTATCTGTCTGGTCTATGGACTGCATTCCACATCTGAGAAGAGATGGCTTACACTAGGAAAAAGGGGCGGGAGGGGGAAACTTTGCTTGTGAATATCTCTTAAACCATAAAGGTTTGAGAGATAAGACTTATATCATTCTTCATGTTTTTTTAATGCCTACAAAATAAAATAAAGTTAAAACAAAGTATTACTATCCCTTTAAACTGCCTTTAGCCTGTGCTTTTTTGTTTTCTAAACAAGTTAATAGTTTTTGGTTTAGTAGTTGGGGAATCTAACTCAGTAGAGCGTTTGTTCTCTAACTTGGTCAGATAAAGCTACATAATTAATTAATCACACGTCCACAAAATCATCTTTCTCCGCCTTAATAGACTGCTAAATCCTATCAGCTTCTACCAGAAGGGAGGAATACATCGATAAGGACAAGCAATAATGCAAATTCTTTCAAGACAGAAGTTCCCACTGAGGAGAGAACTTGGAAAAGGTGATAAGTTCATTTGAAATAAAAATAAAGAAAATAGCACGTAAAACTAAAACAAAAAATATGCCAACTTTAACTTATTTGCAAAATTGTTTTAAAGGCCATTTTTTTTAAAGCTAAAGAGGTGTGATTCTTGAGCAAACCTACTACACTACTAAAATGCTTCCTATTAACCTGTTTTTATTTTTAAGTAGTGGTTAATGTAAGAGTACTCAATATTTGGTCCTCAAGCTGTTGAGGACTACAATTTCCATCATCCCCATCCAGCTGTTGGCTTGTTGCGGACAATACGCGTTCTAGTCCCTCAACAGTTAGATGTCCAAAAAATTGACTACACCCAGGATAAGGTAATGGGCATTTATTTTTTTGTTGTATATATTAATTTGCCTTAAAGTGTTAGTAATGGCTTACAATCATTTTTAATAAATTTGTAGAGGGTAAAAACATAATTGGATTGCCACAAACCCCATCTCTCAAACCGCTATGGTTTGAGAGATATTGGCAATCAAAGTTTCCCATTCCCTCCCCTTCTCTTGATGTCATCTGTAAAGCGACAGAAGGGGATCTGTGTCAGCCGACACAATGAGGCTCTTCAGCAGAGCCGAAATCCCGTTATTGCAAACAAATTACTTTGGAAAGGTCTACAAAGTGTGCTTGCAAACCAGGCACACTTTGTAGACCTTTACAATTAAGTAATTTGTTTGCAATAATGGGATTTCAGCTCTGCTGCAGAGCCGCCAGCTGATCCCCAGACTGGGATCCCCTGCTGTCAGCTAGAATAGACGTCAGGAGAAGGGGAGGGAAGGGAGAACTTTGATACCGAATATCTCTCAAACTGTAAAGGTTTGAGAGATAGGGTTTGTGGCAATCCGATTATTTTTTACCCTCTGCAAATTTATAAAAAAATATTACATATATTACATATATAACACTTTAAATGCTACCTTTTGTTTTAATCTCTCTAGTTCCCTTGAATCATTTATTTCAGTATTTATCTTTTACATTCAATGATTTGTGCTCCCTCTACCTGCAATCTATAAAAACAGTTTGTGACTCAATTGTATCTGCAAAGTATCATAATTCTTCTGACTGTCTTATGTTTTCCATTATTTCATACTAGTTGAACAGCCCGTTACACGGGCCACAGTGTCACTGCCACCCGGTCACGGGGCAGTCACGCGCAGAGGAGACTGCCCGCTCCGCAGCTGATAAAGAGCTGGACGCTCCTTTGGAGCGCCCAGCTCTGTATCAGCCACACCACGGGCAGTCTCTACTGCGCATGACCGCAGCACACGCAGCAGTGTGTACTGCGCATGTTGCGCATTACACACGATTTAGCGAATTATTATATAGGATTAAGGGTTCAATGGGCAGACTGAAAAAAAGTGGAGAGTGAACATCCTTGATGGATTTTCTTCTCTAATGTGAAGTTAGGATCATTTAAATTATTGATTAGGCTTTTTCTTGGTTATACAAGGCTCTAAATAAATGTAAGAATATAGGGTCTAAATACTGGAATTTGGGAAGTCCAACTATATGGGATGGGAGGTTACTGATAAGAACTATTAATGTGTTTAAAATCATTTTAGTACCTACCAATGAACACACCACACCATTGTTAAGACATTAATTTCCTGAAAGTCTCCCCTATAGTAAATTGAGTAAAATTATACCAATCCCCTCTGCTACTTGTTTAATGTATGGCATGAAAACAGGGGCTGAGGAACAGAACATTCTGAAACACACATATGCTGTCACAAGCCCCCAAAAGCACATACACTCACTTCTCCTGGTGTTAAGTGGATAAAAGTTTCAGCATACAGATTTTAGTAGATAGGAAACAATCAAGTGTAGCACATAAAATCAATTTCAACACCTAATTTAGCATGAGATTATATTAGTACAATCCCCTACTCACCAATTTGACTTAATGTAATATACCTAGTTTATATAGATGCAGACCAAAATTACCAAAATCCCACATATAGATCTCCTCTTCCCTCTACAACAGCTAAGAATAATATCCAGTTCTCCTTTTGTTTAAATATAAAGTGGACAAGTTCTGAGTCAAACCAAATACACCATAGAGGACAAATACATTTTCCAAAAATTCCCATTGACCTAATGGAGATTTTCAATCTCTTGAATGTACACAACACAAAGTGTTGGAGACCTGTCTAGTATCCAACGGGAAAATTATTTACCTTATTGAGAATTGGCACCAGTGAGTGCAACCAGTGCCATTTTAGGATCCCTGAAAATCAAAGGGAACTTTGAAAGCTATTCTTTGTCCTTTATGTTACAACTAGTTATAGAGCCCATTACACGGGCCACAGTGCCACTGACAGCCGGTTGTGGGGCAGTCATGCACAGTAGAGACTGCCCGCACCGCGGCTGTTACAGTGCCAGCCAGTAGCGGTGCAGTCATGCTTAGTAGAGACTGCCCGCACCATGGCTGATACAGTGCCAGCCAGTCACGGTGCAGTCATGCTTAGTAGAGACTGCCCGCACCGTGGCTGATACAGTGCCAGCCGGTCGCGGTGCAGTCATGCTTAGTAGAGACTGCCCGCACCGTGGCTGATACAGTGCCAGCCAGTCGCAGTGCAATCATGCTTAGTAGAGACTGCGTCTGACAGAGATGGATGCTCCTTCAGAGCACCCCGCTCTGTATCAGCCTCGTCACAGGCAGTCTCTACTGCGCATGACTGCAGCACGCACAGCAGTCTCTACTGCACATGACTGCATTGGGACAAACATAATCTGGCCTTTTATTATATAGGATGAGAAAAGGTTGAACTCTTTCATGGGTCAGAAAAAACTCAAAGAGGAGACTAAATAACAAGTGGCCAATATTCCATTACAGATGAGACATTTTTTCACTGATTTCATCTCACAGTTTCCCACTGAAGTCTATGATTCAACCAGTGTTAAACATACCAACTGTGATGGAAGTCAAACCTTAGATTAATTGATTCAGAACTATGACATAGATCCGGGAAAGTAACAGAGAATTTCCTATGGATTTGATTGATGTATGCATTTTAATTGTATTGGCAATATGCAACATTCTAGAGAAATTAGAGAGCTGAACACATTATACATGAAGAAAAAGCTCCATGTGACTATCAACAAACTAGCTAAATGTCTTTCAGAAGAGTTCTGTATTTGTTTTTTTTTACTTGTAAGGAAGAGTTCAGATTGAAATAGTCTATATTCTGAAAAAAATTACTAGTTGCATAGGATTTTTTAAATGGTTAATAAAGAGTTACACTAAGAGTGTGTCTGTATTAAAGAGAACTAATAAACGCCCACCTTAGTATGGCCTGAAAATCCTAATGACCCCCATGAATGCTGCCCTTGTGCATTTTTTTGAGTATTTGTTGAATATCATCTTCAAGTCAGTCTTGGATGTTACGCCCAGGGAGTCGGACTGAACATGACTGCTTCTGGTTCTTAACCCTTTGCTTTGCCATGTGTTGCTTACCCCTCTGACACGTAAAGGGTTAAAGACTTAAAGGGGCAGTGCTTAAAAGAACAAAATTGAGATAAGCAAAGTGACAGATTAAAGGAAGAGAACGATCACATCTGCATACCTGGGAACTTTTGGTTTTGGACTCCCCATTGAGGGGAGTCCTGTGGTGTCACTGAGAGAGAGATAAAAGACGCAAATCACATCAAAAAGGGGTGGGGCTTAATCACAAGTGGGGGCGGGTCTTTCAAAAATGAAAAAAAAAAAAAGTAGTAATAGGCTAGGGAAGGAGCAGAAGCAGGCGGGGAGTGGGAGGAATACACTGGGAAAGCACAGATGTCCAGAGAATCAGGCACTTCCCCAGAAACCCAGTAATTAGATACAAAAACAGGAATCTCCGGGGCAAATCCGGAGTTCCCAGCTATGCACATCTGTGTTTCACATAAAAATATAACATTTACCAAGCTATTGCAATAGGGAGAATCACTAGGACTCTCAAATTATCTTCCTGGTGATGTAAGTTACTCAACTCCTGGTCAGCCATCTCATCTCATGCTACTCCTACATGTTTCCTAGAGTAGGTTCACTATAGCTCATCAGTGGGAAGCTTAAAGGGGATGCTTACCCCCTTCACAACTTTGTCTAAATCTTTTCCTTATCAATGATAAATAATGGAAAGTGTATCCTTTTTAAAAAAAAAATCTGCTTGTTTGGAGAAATTCAAAGATTAAATGTAGCTCTGCACCTACTTCCGGCAGACAGTGCTGACCGGATCTGTACCATAGTCTGCGCTTCTATCCAACCTCCTCTGATGACAGAGGCTGCCTGTCTCTAAGCTGGAGTGCTCTCATTGTCCAGAAATCAATTTAAAGGAAGAAATGGGCCTGAGGAAGAGGAAACCAGTTGAATTTTCTGGGGGGAGATTCACTAAGTGATGATAAAGAGAGTTTATCACTTCTCCAGTTCCTATGTTATTCTATAGAGCCTATGCACTAAGATCTCCAACGATGAAGAAATCTTAGTACATAGGCTTCATAGAATAATATAGGAATTGGAGAAGTGATAAACTGGAAGAATCATCTCCTCTTTATCACCATTTAGTGATTCTCCCCCCTGGACTCAGAGGAACTCAGAGAAGGATAAAAATACCAAAAACTAAGTATATATTTTACATTTTTGAGTGGACTGGTCACATGATATTGATCCCTATTTCTGTGATCATTAGAATGGTCCCATGACCACAAGGGCAATTTTCATGTTTTACTACAGTGGTTCTTAATATTTTTGCTCAAGGCACCCAACATACTCAATGTGGAATTTTCATGGCTCGCCTAACATTGCATGTTTGTGAGGGCATAATGCAGTGGTTCTCAACCAGCGTGCTCTGGCAGTTTGGTGTGCCACAGTTATCTACTTAGTGTGCCCCTTATTTTATATGAAGACTTTGAAAAAAATGGAAATTTGAATTCTCAAATCTATATTCATGGAAATTATCATGCCCAATGTTTATTTTTGCTATTATGACTGTAAAACCTTACAATAACGTATTGTTACTTGATAATTTCATATAATATTTTCCATGAAAATTCTAGTTTGCATGTTAGGGTACCTAGATTGAAAAAAAGATTTAGAATCACTGGCATAATGAATGGAAAATACATGATTATATATAGTTATTATTCATTCTTACAATTCTAATTACAAAAATGAATACTCGTATATAACAATTTCTATAAATATACATTTAAAACTGAATAGTCAAATATTTGTCAAAGTCTTCATGGAAAACAAGTGGAACTCTAACCTGATACCCACAGTACACCAACGTGCCATAGCACCCTGGTTCAGAACCTCTATTTTACCAAGTCTCCTTCAATGGGAACTAATTTAGGAAAAAGAAAAGGTGTGAGTGGGCGGTGCTGTGCAATCCCACAACAGCTACTGTCAGCCATTCAGATAGTCAGAAAACTGATCTTTTTTTGTCTGACACTGCAACGGAACACAACCTAGACGTTTATGGCTCACAGCCTCCATTGAATCTATCAGCCTTTTAAATGCTACTCTAGGGTCTATGGAGCATCGGGGATCTCTTTTCAGATCCCTGTTCTGTATCCCGTCTGGTCTGCTGATGCTCACAGTGCAGCCCTGGCTTCTTCGATAGGTCTGTTAAAAAATGCTTACATCTCGCTATAACCATTTATTTGTAATATAAATCATTTTTGAGAAAGTAAACTTTATTTGTTGCCCATTCGGTGTGGCACTTTATACTGATTAGTTTATGTGCTGGACCAATATTACCATAGAAACATAGAATTTGACTGCAGATAAGAACCATTCGGCCCATCTAGTCTGCCCATTTTCCTACAGTAAAAACCTCAAACCTTATTTGGTCCTTTGTCTTTTCTTACGTTAAGGACAGCTTTATACCTATCCCATGCATGCTTAAATTCTGTCACTGTATTAACTTCTACCACTTCTGCTGGGAGGCTATTCCACTTATCTACTACCCTCTCAGTGAAGTAAAACTTTCTTACATTACATCTAAACCTGTGTTCCTCTAGTTTTAGACTATGGCCTCTTGTCCTAACATTTTTACTCCTTTGAAATATACTTCCATCATGCACTTTGTTGAATCCCTTCATGTATTTGAATGTTTCAATCATATCCCCTCTCTGTCTTCTCTCCTCCAAGCTATACATGTTCAGATCCTTTAGTCTATCCTGATATTTCCTTTCCTGTAAACCAGTCACCATTTTAGTAGCCCTTCTTTGAATTTTCTCTAGAGTATCTATATCCTTCTGGAGATGGGGTCTCCAGTACTGTACACTATACTCTAGGAGAGGTCTTACTAGAGATCTGTAGAGTGGCATGACCACTTCCCTTTTTCTGCTACTAATGTCCCTAGCTATACAACCCAGTACCCTGCTTTCATTCTCCACTGCTTTATTACATTGTCTACATAGCTTTAAGTCTATGTACTATGAATGAATCTAGGCAAAACCCATATATACTGGGGCATGACTTATAGCATAGGTTTAGCCTCAACTGTAACGTAAATTTATATACACATTTAATACTTAATATATACCATGACAAAAAATAAAAGGGGTTCTAAATTTAAACTAGAAAATATGATAATATACACAGCAATCCAGACACATCTCGGACCATTAACTAGCTTGCAGATCTGGACAGTACCTTATGTCAGTAAGACTCAGCAGCAGCATATAAGTATTCAGTATCTTCCGGCCTTGTCCCTTCTAGCAGGCCTGTAAAAATCCAGGCCCTAAATACTTTCTCTTCCCTCGGCAATTCCAAAACAAAAGGAGTCAAAATTCCCACCCTTACTCTTTTAAACAGATTTGCCTCTCCCACTTCTCAGAGGCCACACCTGGGTGGAGATTCACTTAGAGGTGATAAAGCGAAGATGACTTCTCCAGTTTATCACTTCAGTTCCTATGTTATGCTATAGAACCTATGCACTAAGATCTCCAAAGTTGAATAAATCTTAGTGCATAGGCTCCATAGAATAGCATAGGAATTGGAGAAGTGATAAATTGGAGAAGTCATCTTCACTTTATCACCTCTTTATCACTGCTTAGTGAATCTTTTCCCTGGTATGACAGCAATAGCTGCTGCTTTGGAATTCCAGTATGGGGGTGAACCTGGGTCCAGAACAGACCGATAGGGAAGCAAATCCTCAAAGAGACCCCCATTCTAAAAAAAATTAAAATTACAAGATACTCCCTCCCTTGTCTATCTGGTCTATCATCAAAGATAGCAGATTTGAATTCTCGATAAAATAAAATAATTTTGTCTTAAGGTGACAGGTCCACTTTAATGCCTATTTACCAAGCTAGTGTTCCTCAGGTAATTTCAAACCACGGAACAGCTGGATGACTTCCTCAATTGACAAGGACTTTAAGGACCAGAAGAATATACACTTCATTGCTTCACAATGCATTGCATACCTCTCTGATTCTTAACCCTTTGAGTGCCAGAGGGGTATGCAACGCATTGCAAAGCAATGTGTTGTGTACCCCTCTGGCACTCAAAGTGTTAAAGGGTTATTAAAGTTATTTTTTCTCTACTAGGGGGGAACTGCCCCTTTAATATGAACTCATACTTGTTTAATGCCCCTTAAAACTAGCTCTATATAACCTCTTTTTATTTTCAACACCCACATCTCTTCTTCCTGCTAACCCAGTGGATAAGCTGCTTTGCTCTACAGTACTGTTCATCATAGATAGATGTGCACGGAATGACTGCAAATGCATTTCTGGAGTTCCTGATAACCCACAAACAACTGTTAAAATCTACTCATAATTTATATGTTTATAGAGATATTCTAGTATTCAGGATGTTCTAAACCTTTTGGCATTTCAGTGAGAAATGAGACTTGTGATATGGAGAACATCGGTAATAGAAAACACACATGACATGATAAATGTGTATCTGGAAGCAATCTGTAATTCTTGGAATATAATTGGATCACTGACTTTCCACTCTGAGATTTGGTAAGGTGCAAAGAATGATGAAACATCAAGCTTGGTGAGGATACAAGAACAGTATGAAGCGCTCACTGACTTCCTATTCACAATACAAGGCTTCATACTTGATAACTTATGGTGGATGTGTGAATATGATTCTGTGCAAAACCAGGTACCAGAATACCTTTTTTTAAGTCCTATGCCTGTCAAATGCCTATTTACTAAACTAATGTTCCTCAGATAATTTCAAACCACGGAACAGCTCAATGACTTCCTCAATTGACAAGGACTTCTATTAACTTGTAAGCCATTTATGGCAATTGATGTACAGGGCCACATAAAGCATTCCAGGGACTAGTAGGGATGTTGCCAGTGACCGGCGCAAGAACATGGGCCTGTGTAGAGAAACACTGTACTAAGCTACTTACACTTAAAATTTTTCACTTTAAGTGCAGTAAAACCTATATGTTATAGGGTTTTCCTGCTGAGGCAAACAAGGGTATCCCCTCTACTGTCAGTTGTGTTATTCAAAAGTTATAACACTGCAAATTGTCGGGAAGCAAATTAAAATGTAATTACTTCCTGAAAGGTCAAACGGACAGGAAGTGACTCAGCAGTTTCTATCACTTTCTGTGGAGAATAGGGTTGCCACCTTTTCGTCAAAAAAATACCGGCCATGGCAATCCCTCCATAGACTTAACATTGGACAGAAGCCAATTTTTTACCGGCCTGCCGATAAAATAGTGGCTGGGTGGCAACTCTAGTGGAGAAATGTTTGTCATTGACTCACAATAAAATGCAACAGAACAACTACTTGGAATCTGACCACTAGAGGGTACTGTTAATGTAAAACAACAAGCATTTAAACTATAATAGCTTAGAAAATATGCATGTCTCTGCAGTGGGAGCACCATTGTTTTCTCTACAGGAAAAGTCTTACAATATATATTTTTTTCACAAAAAAAATGTAGCACAAAAAAACTGCTTTACACTTCTTAGGCCTTTCCTTAACCCCTTGACTGCAAGAAATGGCAAAGCAATGCACTGGAAATGTTTTTATCAAACAATGGATCAAATAAAAAAGCTTGAAAACATTTCTGTAACTTCTCTGTCTTCAATACATAACTTTTCACATATTTCTAGAACCAAAGAGGTTAGATCACAGCTGCATTGCTCACTTGTCTGGTACTCAAAGGGTTAACTCTCCATGAAGAGTCGATCCAAAACTTTTTGTGCTGCTGGAGGAGACCTAAAGTTTTCTTCTGTATTCTAAAGTTTATCTAACACTACAGTTTTTCTATTGCGGAAAGTGTTTGCACTTTGCCTGTTTGAACTCGGACTAATGAGTGTGAAATATATCATATGCCAAGTACAACTTTGATTAGTGAACAGGAAAAGGACAATTTTACACTCTTCATAGTTTGGACACAGTAATCAGTGACTTCACACCAGAGTCAGGTCACAGAATGTAACCAATTATACATCTCCTCAGAAGTGCTCCCACAGAGGAAAACTATATTCACATGGGTTTTGTTAATCTATTTCTCAGGATCTAATCTACTGGAATAAAGTATGATGAGAAATATTGAAGTTGCATTTCAATGAACTAAAGGGTGTAATTCTAGAGCACGCCAACTGCACTATATGGGAGAAATGGAAAGCTTCGTTTATTTAACCCTTTGAGTGCCAGATAGGTATCCTACGCAACCTACATTTATGTTAGGTATTTTTTATTTAAAGTGGAACTACCACCCTGTATAAAGTCACCTCCCAATAATTAGGCATACTGTGACTAGCTTCTTAAAGGGATAGTAATACTTAGTTTTAACTTTATTTTATTTTGTAGGCATTAAAAAACATGAAGAACGATATAAGTCTTATCTCTCAAACCTTTATGGTTTAAGAGATATTCACAAGCAAAGTTTCCCCCTCCTGCCCCTTTTACCTAGTGTAAGCCATCTCTTCTCAGATGTGGAATCCAGTCCATAGACCAGACAGATAACAGAAGGGGACAATCTTCTTTGTATAAAAACAATGAAACTCCTTCCCCCCTTGACAAGTTTTTCAGGTTTTTCCCTTATCTTAATTGAAGATTGTCCCTCTCTGCAGTCTACCTGGGCAAATCCTTTCTGATCTGGCTGAACAGGGGAGGGGATACTTTGCGTGTGAATATCTCTTAAACCATAAAGGTTTGAGAGATAAAACTTATATCGTTCTTCATGTTTTTTTAATGCCTACAAAATAAAATAAAGTTAAAACAAAGTATTACTATCCCTTTAATAGTGCTATTATCTCACACAAGTAACCGGTTCTGTAATAATCCTTTTTCTTCGGAGACTGACAGCCAGACTTCTTGCTTTAGAGCCATCTGTGCACCTGCGCCATCAGTTCATTCCGGTGCCTTAAGGTACCATGCAATGCCTCATAGAGGAGACCAGGATGGACAGTGCAGGCACACAGACGTCTCTAAGTCAAGATGTCTGTATGCAAGCCTGGCTTCCGGTCTTCTTGTGTGAGATAATACTACTGTTAAGAAGCTAGTCACCATATGTCTAATTATTGGGGGGCGACTTTATAGAGGGTGGTAGTTCCACTTTAAGAAGCTAGTCGCCATATGCCTAATTATTGTGAGGGGACTTTATATAGGGTGGTAGTTCCACTTTAAAACAGCAGTTTATCAGAAATGTAGTTTTATTTCTTTGTCAGTTAGTAGAAGTCTTCCAGGCATGCCTGAGTGACTCAAACATCCCACATAGATCTACATTACCAGCTGTCATTTCCTACTTGCAAGCACTAGCTCAGTTGCATAAACTGACAAATAAAAAAGTTAATTATCGCTGAACTGGAATTAAAAAAATGACTAACATAAATATCTGTTTGTTACAAAGTGACAGGGACATGTAGGGCATGTCCCAGATTAAGCCTGTAACCTGTAAATCAGCAAAATAAAAACAACAGCTCACCCACACAAGGCAATTTTATTTATTTATTCTCTAATTAGTTTCACATTTTATGTATACGTAGCATGATTTTTTTCTGCAACCCGAACGCATAAGCATTCATTTATCTACATTAAAGCTCATCTTCCACTTTGAGGTTATCAGCAAAGATTGAGATACTACTTTGAATTCCCACTTCTAGATCATTAAAGCAGAACTATCATGCTAATAATTTTGCCCCCAAATATATTACTAACCTAGCGATATGCAAAGTCATACTATCCTTAAGCTGAATAAGTCAGTGTTATTGCAGAAAAAACACATCTTTAGCAGGAACCAGAGGACAGACGGAGCAGACTTCTTAGAAGAAATGTACCTCTGAGTCTGCACTGTCTATCCCGTTCACTGCCAGCATTGGTGGTGACATTATCTGGTTACCATCTTTAATAAAAAAATTAAAAAAAGCATTGGGCCCAGAACTGAACCATGTGGCCCCCAACTTACAACTTTCATCCAACAACTCTGCATATTGTCATTGAACCAGTTTTCTATTCATGTATACATTTCACCTCCCAAGCTAAAGCCTTTCAAGTTATTCAGTAACTTCTTGTAAGACACAATATCAAGGACTTTTGCATAATCAACAGCAACACCAATTAGTTCTACATGATGTGTTCTTCATAAAGCCAAGTTGACTCTTATTATTAATGCTGCTGGTCATCACATAGTCCTAAGTACTACTGGTTAGTAAACATTCTACTATCTTATCCCACAATGGAAGTCAAATTCTCAGATCATTTCCAGTTTTAGATCTTGTCCAAATAGTACTACATCTGCTTTAATCCAATTACGGTGCACTATGCCTGATGAGAGCGAATCAATAAATATTAAGTGTAATGCTCTTGCTCTTACTGAATTAGATCCTAAAGTATTTATGCACCATAACCTTTTCCAGTCTCTTTTGACTTTGTCCTGAGTAAGCCGCGTTTATGATGAAGGATGTGATTCTATTGACCAAGAACTGCCATTGTTACTCTGTTTGCATATACAGAAGAAAATAATCTGTTTAATGTGCCAGCCATTGCCTTATCCTCACTAATTTATTCATCTCTTATTTTAAGGGGGGGGGGCGATATCACCCTTAATATTTTACCACTTATATACCTGTAGAAAAATGTGGGATTTTTCTTGTGCTATTTTTCAATTCTCGTGTTTAGTTGTAATTAGCCCATTTGCTTGTTTGTATATGCTTTTGCATTCTTTATAATATTTAGAAGATGTATCTGACCTTCTGGTGTACTTCGTATAATTATTTCCATGTGACCTTCTTTGTTAAGCCGCATTAAACTTAATTTGTTCCTCTTGTATTTTTTCCCCAGTGGTATGTACTGACACATATAAGAGCATTCTGAAGAAATGCTGTCTCTCTTGTGCATTTTTTTTTTTTGACGGTTACATCCCATTGATTTTCCTCTAATACTGATTAGCATTATAAAATTTGACTTTTTGAAGTTGAATGCTTTAGCTGAACCTTTAACAAATGTTAAATAATAAATGTTATGGTCACTGCTGCCCAAATACTATTTTCCTGTTTGTTGCATATCTTTTAAGAATTGCTTGGGACCACTGGGTCCAGCAAGACCTCATTTATAGTTGGCTCCATTGCTAGATGGGATGTGAGATTGTCATTAAGCATACTTACAAAACCATTTCTCTTTGTTGGTCTCTAAATATAATTTCTACAGTCAGTTTCGAAAGTGAATAGCTCTTTACACAGTTTGCCCTGTTATTTGCATCATTCAGGTGTCAGCAATTGCTAGAAGACCATACTGTTTATTCATTACAATCATTTCAAATATCCCCATCTTACCAGCCAGAATACTAGCATTTGCAAGCATACATGTATGTTTCTGCCATTCTGAAAATGTGCATTCTGTGAAATATTATTTATTTGCTTTTCATCAGGTTTTAACATAGGCAGCCCCTATTAGCTCAACTAGCATTGCCCCAAACCACACAGACCTTCTCTAATCCTGGTTCCTCTTCAACACTTTCTAACCTATCTTGTGTCGCTTCACCCTTACCGCCTTTCCTAGTTTAAAGTCTCCTCCAACCATTGAACCTTCTTATCCCATAGGACAGCAGTCCATTTCCACTATGGTGCAATCCATTCTACTATATAGATTGATCCAAGGGAAAAGACAGTACAGTGCTCTGGAAAGCCAAACCCATTATGCTTACACTTAGATTGTAAGCTCTACTGGGCAGGGACCTTTCATCCTCATGTATACTCACCTGTTGTTCCCATCAGTTCTGTATCCTGGCCTAGGCCTAGGGCAGCACTTTACAGGGGGCGGCATGAAAAGCCGCCCCTGCCTGCTGAATTTGCCTTTTTCCTTATGAAAATGCCCACCAACGCTTGCCAACTTCTAACTAAGTTTCTCCTTTAAGATCACTTAGTGCAGCACTGCTTATTGTGAAGTGTGCATGTGTCAGGACTCTTCGTATCCTCAGAGCCTGGCGCGTGTGCACATATGGGAGGGCGGGCGCCGGGCAAGTGGGTCATGCAGCGGTGGGGCAGAGGAGCTAAAAGCTAAAAGAGCTCCTGTCCACTTCCTTTATTCAGTCACTCGTGTGCCAGAGCCAGTGATTCTGTGCAGAGATTGCCGAGCACACAAGGTAAGGGCCGCGGGGGGCCCAGGACAGAAGCTTTTTGAAGTCTTTGGCTCTGGATTCTGATTGCATGCAGTGTATAGTGCAGGCAGGTATATCACTTGGACTGAATAATTTGCATTTGATGGTGGTGCTGGGACAGTATTTTGATACTGAACCCCGTAATTACATGAGGTAGTTATGTGTGAGAAACCACTTGTATTGCATAATTTGTATTGTATGGTGCTGGGAGCGAGTCCCAGCACCATACAATGCAAATTAGGAAATCCAAGTGGTTTCTCACACATAACTACCTCATACAAGTAGGGTGTTCAGTATGAAAATGTTGGCCCAGCCTGTGCACAAATTGGGACAACGAAAAAGTAGTTAGTCAATGCTATAAGCTAAGATGTATTCAAATAATAAAACAGTGTCGCTTTCTTGGACCACGATTTAAAGAGATACCATATATTGTATTTTCTAACCCCTCAGAGAGAGGGAGTCAATAAAAAAATCCAGAGCCTTTCTGGTCTCTATCATCTCACTTCATTCTCAAAAGAACTTTCTCCACTGCAAAAAACTGTTATCCCTTCCATAAAAGTGTTTGACAACTGAAAAAAAATCACCACTTCTGAGCATGTATTAAAGGGATAGTAATACTTAAAATGTAAAAAAAATATGTTGTAGGGTTTATCCCCCTGAGTAAAACAAGGGTACTCCCACTGCTGAAAGGTGTTTCATTCAAAAATTATTAATTTTCAAAGTTAAATTTTTTAGGTGCAATATCACAGTGGCCTGAAATTGTACAGTGGCGCTGTTGCTACACCATCCTATGGAGATTTATGGTCAACTGACCAGAGCTGTCCATAGGATCGTGTAGCAACAGCGCCACTCTACAATTTCAGGCCACTGTGATATTGCACCTAAAAAATTCAACTTTGAAAATTAATAATTTTTGAATGAAACACCTTTCAGCAGTGGGAGTACCCTTGTTTTACTCAGGGGGATAAACCCTACAACATATTTTTTTACATTTTAAGTATTACTATCCCTTTAACAATGTAATTGAAGTAATCAAAATGTTGTTTTAATTGTATTCTCCATTTGCCTATTGGACTGATTCACCACTATAGGCTACTTAATGTTCAGTATGTATACATTCTAGTTTGTCATTGTGAGCTGCTTTAATATTTATTATGAATATTTGACTTTCATTGTGAGATGTTTTAACAGTTCTGTGTGAAGCCCAGGTGCTCTTTTATGCCAGAGCTGTATTTAACCAAAGTATTGATTGACTCCTTGTATGAAAGATCTGTATGTTATCCAATGCACGGATTAGCCCCTTGTATGCCAAAGAACATTATATAATACAGTTTATGCATTAACCCCTTGTAAGACTTTTACAAGAGGTTAATGCATAAATCGGGTTACATACTGCTCTTTGGCATACAAGGGTTAATCCATACATTGGATTACATGCAGCTCTTTCATACAAGCGATTAATCCATACAGTGGGTTACATACAGGTCTGGCATACAATGGGTTAATCCATACAGCGGGTTACATACAGCTTTCATACAATGGGTTAATGCGTACAGTGGGTTACATACAGCTCTTTCATACGGTTACATACAGCTCTTTCCTACAAGGGGTTAATCCATGCATTGGGTTACATACAGCTCTTTCCTACAAGGGGTTAATCCATACATTGGGTTACATACAGCTCTTTCATACAAGGGGTTAATCCATACATTGGGTTACATACAGCTGTGCTACAAGTGGTTAATCTATGCACTGGGTTACATACATATCTCTCTCTCTTACATAAGAGAGAGCTGTTTGTAACCTAGTGCATGGATTAACCCCTTGTTTTACAAAGAGCTGTAAAGTAACCTAAAATGGATTAACCGCTTGTATTTGACCTAGTGTGTGGATTAAACCCTTGTATGTCGAAGGGGTGGGGTTTAAAGAGGAAGGGATGGCTCCTAAAAGGAAGAGGTATGTCCTGGACAGGAAAGGGTGGGTGAAATGAAGATGGGGGTGTGTGGGTTTAGTCAGGGTAGCACAAAACCTAAATAAACCACTGGTTCCCCTTATGATTGTCTTTATAAGCAGTTAATCACCGCACTTATTGTACCCCTTTCTCTATCAAATGTGAACTGTAAAGTGCCACGTAACACTGGTTGGTGCTATATAAATAAAATATACAATACAATACTCCATGTCTTTAGCGATGCATTTAACACCATCATTTTCTTGTTTTCCTGGTGTAGCACATGACACAAGTTGTAATTTCGAAAATACTACCTTAGATGTGTTTTACCTTGGATTTTGACCTAAATACTTGAAATTATTCTTAGCAGAACTCCAACTCGCACTGACTGTCATTGCTACCAGTAAGTACCATGACAGTTAGGTCATGCAGAGCACCTCCCAACAATATATCTACTGCATGCTGAATCCAAGTACCAGGCTATAGCAAATTGTTTGATTGTAGTAGTCCTGGCTACAGATTACCTTATCCTTTTTCCTAGTTCTGGAATCCCCTACCACCAACCACCGTTCTAGGTCTGTCTGCATACTGGATCCCGCCAGCACTAAAGGGCTGTTCTCTCAGTCCTCTCCTGCCAACACCCTAACATTAGCACTCAGTGTAGCAAATATGTTAGGATGCATAAATACAGGAGAGTCCTCCCTATTCCTCCTCCTCTCCTTGCTGTTACTAACTGTAGCCCCTCTAGCTAGCTAGTTGCTCCTCCTTTGAACAATATCCACACCAAGTTCTTCCGATACCACCTACTTTCTGCTCAGTGAGCAGCAAACACGGCTGAAGACTGGCTATCTCTCTCAAAGTCACTACCTGTCTCTTCAGAGCTTTAATTTAAGTTTCCAAAGAGGCTATTTGCTCGTAACTGCCACAGAGGTATTAACTCTGAAAGAGTCAGATTCAGGTGTGGACTGTGTGACACCTGCTGAGAGATGCTTGAGTGAGCTGGATAGGGTATGAAGCTAGCTATTGGTCACGGCCACAAGTGCATGTGCTTGCTTCCTCAAAATACAGTTCTAAGCTCCACCACTTAGTGACAGATTGAACTGCTAGAACTTTTGAGTGAAATGTCTACAAGCAACACTCTTACTCTGATTCTTCATGCTTGACTGTGGTTTACCTAACATTTCGGCTCACATCCTATATAATAAAAGGCCAGCTGTCCAATGCAATCATGCGCAGTAGAGACTGCATGAAAGCACAGAATGCTGGGAGGTGTAGGAATGCTGGGAGCATAGAATGCTGGGAGGTGTAGGAATGCTGGGAGCATAGAATGCTGGGAGGTGTAGGAATGCTGGGAGCATTCTGTGTGTTCAGGCAGTCTCCACTGTGCATTACTGCATAGCGTGCTCCGCCAGTGAGGCGGCGGCAGTACTCAGAGCAGGACCGGACTCTTAACCCTTTGAGTGTCAGAGGGATACGCAACGCATTGCAAAGCAATGTGTTGCCTTCCCCTCGGGCACTCAAAGGGTTAACATCGCTCGTACCTTGGCCCGTGTACATGGGCTTTTACACTAGTACCAATATAAATACATTTCTCCTGTGCTTATAAGGATCAAGCTGTGTGATCTCGAACATCTTCTAAAATGAAGAATTCTGTATTTTCCTTCGTATCTCACCTTTGTCTAGAGGCCATATAAAAATCAATAAACGATTACCTTTTCTGCTTCTCCTATAAGCACATCTTCAGGCAGTTGGGTAGAATATAGCAGCAAATGCTTCCAAAAAATAGCTGGTTTAGAGATTTACAATTTCCATTATTTAACCTTTTTGAGAACCAGTGGGCTGTGCAAAGGAGTGCTAATTGATGCAATGCACACATTTCTGCTCCTTAAGGGGTTAATTTTAACCCATTCCAGATAAAATTAGACTGATGCACTAAAATTAACTGGAATAATTTGGAGGCAAGCCAACTGCACCATATGGAGCAACTGATTTAAAGGATCAGTACAGTTGTAATTAAAAAATATGTTATAGTGTTTGTCTTGCTCATCAAAATGATACTCCCATGGCTGTGAGATGTTTCACACTAAAAGACTTAGACAATTACTCTCCATAGTAAATGATGGGCAAAAGCAACACCTTACAGTTTAATAAAAGAAAGGTTAAACTAAAATAACGTATGCATGTTTTGTTTGTGTTTTTTTTCTTGGTTATACTATGGCAGAGGCTGATCTCATGTATTCAGCCTGGGTATCCAGCAAAGAAGACAGCTCTCATCAGACATATGGAAAGTTGAAGAAGATGCTTTTATTGAATCAGCAGCATGGCATTGCCAAACGTTTTCAACTCTCCACAGGGCACTGAGGAAGTTCCTGTGGAGGACAGAAAACATTTGGCAACACCATGCTGATTCAATAAAAGCATCTTCTTCAACTTTCCATATGTCTAATGAGAGCTGTTTCTCTGCTGGATACCCAGGCTGTGTACATGTGTAGATCCTTATGCGATATGCACCATTTTGTTTTCCCTTTACTAATATAATAATACACACGTGTATATATATATATATATATATATATATATATATATATATATACATAGCAAAAGAAGATGTCAAGCACTTACAGGACTTACAAGGGGTTAATCAAGCAAAATTTAATGGTCAACGTTTCGGCCAGACAACGCAGGCCTTCCTCAACAACATTGACCATTAAATTTTGCTTGATTAACCCTTTGGAAGTCCTCTGAGTGCTTGACATCTTCTTTTGGTGTGCATTCTGCAGTTCTGTCTTTATGCACCCAGGCAAGATAAGTCCTTCAAGTGAGAGTGCTTCCCTACAACTTTGTACACACATATATATATATATATATATATATATATATATATATATATATATATATATAGTTCCCTATGGTTCAGTTACTTTGAATCAGAATTGCTAGGATTCTTATCATATCAGTCCAATCTGGTAAAAATCTGGGGCAATTCAACTCCATCAGAAGGGACAAAGATACATTCCAAAAATCCCAATTTAATTAAATGGAGCTTTTGACTTTTTGAAGGCAACACCGTGTGTTGTAGATCTCTTTTGCATTCAAGGGTTTATAGGCATAGTAATGCCTGATGATTAACAAACTTTAATACTGTAGATATTAAAAATATAAATTCAATGATGTACATGTTGTGTGTCATACATGTATTCAATGATGTACGTGTTGTCTCTCAGACATGTAAGCTTTTAAAGTTCTCTCCTCTTCCCCTATCACAGACATGAGAGCTGTAGCTGACAACACGAGATTCCGGTCGTGCGACCCAATGGCAGCTAAAATAGCGATATTTAAAGAGAAATACTTAATTGTACTGGTCTACAAAGTGTACCTGGTTTGCACACTTCTTTGTAGATTGTGGTATTTCGGGTCTGCTGAAGAGCCACCCGCCGGTCCTGGGACCTCAGTGAAAGTGGTAGGAGATGGAACCTTAAAAGCTTATATCTCTCAAACTATTGATTTCAAACTATTGAAATTATATTTTTAATATCTACAATATTAAAGTTTAACAGCAGGGATTACTATCCCTTTAAAAGCCTAGTTTAAATGAACCCTTTGAGTGCCAAAGAGGTATCTAACGCTTTGCAATGCAATGCATTGGATGCCTCTCTAGCATTAAAAAGGGTTAATGGTCATTTGCACCCCTATTCTTAGCACATCAGCCTCAATGTGTAAGCTGCCTCTCTGTATATCTACGAGAGGGTAAGTTGCACAAGGCAATATCAGTTTAGTTTTTATTATTTTTTGTGTTTTCTTTCCCAACATAACTTAAATATTTTTTTGCATTATCTAGATATAAATGTAATCTGGGGCCTTCCTTTGAAAAAGCCATTCTTCTTCCTCTATCTCAAGCTACAAATACTCCTTGAAGACATATTTAACAGCATGTGCATAATAGATTAGCAGTCTCACGAGTTTATCTCTTCCTCCAGACTAGTCAGGTTTCATCAAAGCTTATAAAACTTCGATATTGTCCTGAAGGAGCTGGCAGTATCATATCCACCTGTCCCTGGATTTTTCTCTTCAGCTGAAATTAAATGAACTTCCACGAACATATGCGACTGGAATATGTAATGACTGCACTTATAAACGTATGTCAGTATTGAAGCTTACAAACATCTAATACTGTAAATTCATCACAAATGCTGAATCGTTACACCTATGTACCTTGGGTTGGTTTAGAGGGTCAGTGCCTCCTAGGACATAAATGAAGCTGAATTTTAACACCTTGAGTGCCAGAGAGTTATTCAACACATTGTAACGCAATGCACTGGAATGCACAGATTTTAGTTACTTTGTTGCATTCTATGGGAGAGGTGAGTCACTGACTCACCGTATCTCTGTGGAATGTTAAAAAAAAACCCTGCTGAGTTACTACTTCCTGACTGCCCGGTGCTGCTGCTGTGTCCTTAAGCTGCACAAATGCAAGTGCTAGGCATAGGAAAGGTCAGAGTGAGGCCACAGTGAGTGTCTGTGTGTGTGTATGCAAGTTCGCTCATACAACACTTGTGTCGTGTGTAGTGGTCTAAAGGTGCCACCCCCTGTGCTGGTGGTGTGTCCTGTCTTAGACGGCAAATAATTGCAAAAGTTAACCTTATGACACCAAATAGCTTAATATACTAGTTGATGGGTCAGTCTCTTCCGTGTTGGGCTACAAGTCCTCTGACATCCAATAGGTTAATGGAGTAGTGGGTCAGTCTCCTCCATGTCACAGGCTGTAGGTGCCTCCCCCCCCCCCCCCAATGCTGCTAGTGTGTCCTGCATGGCACATTTAGAAGAAAGACAAAGAAGTGCAAAAGTTATGGCATTTATTAACCCCTTGAGTGCCAAGGGAGTAGGCAACACCAGGCACACAGAAGTCTTCATATTTATATCTATATATATATATATATATATATATATATATGTAGAGAGAGAGAGACTATCCTTTTAAATCTTTCTGTATTCTACTAACAAATTATTTTAGCATTAAGTCACCTTTCTAAAACATCACAATTATGCATAGGTTTTCTTACACAAAGGAACAATTAAATGTGGTGCTTCTTTCAAATTTTCATTCTCTCAGATATTTAAAATGATTGAAATCCATGTAATTCCATATTAGGTTAGGTAGCTAGAGGTCTCCACAGTAAAATGGTTCTCCACTGGTATGAGTTATCATATCGTAGTGGATGCCAGGACCACAAAGCTGTAAATAACACAAAGAGTCAGTTTTCTTGCTTTTTTAATACAAGATGCCTGCACTTAAACGTTTGTAACAACTATAGTCAAGGAGAAGATGTAGACTAGACAAGGCATCTCATTTTGGTAAAAACACAGCCCACTGCACCCTATATTTTACTTGTCTTCCTACTCCTAGACTCATGGGTGTACATTTTTTCCAAAGAATGGTGCTAAAAATCATATGCATTTTTTACATTTCTGCCACTTCAAAGGTACCAAAATCTTTGAAAACTATGGGATTTCCATTAACAGTTCCTCTCCTTAGAAAAATGACACCCAACAGATAATAGCTGACATAACACAGGGGTGTGCAAGCAGAAAACTACCTTTACCAAAATCTGTTGTTTTATTACATATGACCTGTACTAAAATGTCTGTAACAACTACAGATATGAAGACAAGGTAGACAAGACTATTTTGGAAAGTAGACAATGCACTTCATTGAATGATGTGCCACTTGCATTTCTAATCCTTGCCTAGTATGCACTAATGTTTCCAGAAAAGGAAGCAGTGGGAAACTGTATATATATATTTATTTACTATTTACATTTACATCAATTCAAAAGTACTAAGATATTTGAAAACCATGGAATTTCCTAATATATTCAGCACCTGTTGCAAGCATGAAAAACATGGTACCACAATGATGTGGGTTGTCATACCATAGGTTTCCCAAGAACACTAATCCATACCTTTCACTTTTCTGTTTTGAAGTTTCCTACCTGCACTAAAGTAAAGACACATATATACTTTTATAACAGGGTATCACCTAGTATTAGCCCCTTCATGGCAATCTTTGTTAGAAAAGGGGAGAAGCTCCCCTTTCTAACAAGAGTACTCCTATCATAATGGGAGTTTGAAGGGTGTCTGAGATAGAGGCTCTAAAAAGAACACACTCCAGATCCCAACATATATTATATAGTTATACCAGATGATCATGTGTCTTCAATCCTTCATTCCTAGCCTTATTAAGGAAAGACTCTCTCCTTGATAACAAGAGTGCTCCAGCATGATAGGAGTTAACTGGGGGCTTTAAAATATAACCGCCAGCTCCTAAAAAACTTCATACACATGTGAGCTACACATTTATGTATATCAGAATACCAGGTGATGATTTAATCATATGATAATAACTCAGTGCATACCATACCTTTTTGAAATGGGGAGAGCACCTTGTTGGAAAAGAGAGCATACCCATGGCCAGTTTTACCAATTGGCAGACTAAGCACTTACCTAGATTGCCAGATTTTTAGGGGCACCTGGCAATGGCCTGTCATGCCCACCAGCCCCCAAACTGATTCACCCATCCAAATTGCCGCAGGGCCACCTCACAAGTTCACAACCCCATAATGTGTAATGTGTTCATTAAAATGATCCATCTCTATGCATCACTTCTCAGACCAGACTAGTCTTTCTCAATCCCAGTCGGCTTCCTAACTTCCGGGTTGATGTCTAGCAGGAAGGGCATTAGATGGAGTGTGAAATGAAGAACCATTAACAAATTCATGGTGGTCACCAACTCTACTTTACATGATGGGGGCGGCAGGGCCCTATTATAGTAATATAATCACATTATCCAGCTTGTGACTTACATATATCAAAATAGGAAGGAAAATGCTAACAAAGAGTTGGGAAGCTGTTTAGTTTATGACTAGCAAAACATAACAATCCATACACCCATTCAGAACTGTATCGTTCTCAGTTCTAGTGCCACATACAATTTAATTCCCAAAGATTGTTAAAACTTTTATTAGTTAGTTTGATAACTTAACCTTTGTTAGTTATTCTCCTTTTTTATGGTGTCAAAAGACAATGATATTAAAAATAGTGCAATGACTGCTAGCCCAGTGCAGTCTTTGCATGTAAATCTCATTAGTAGTAAAGAGTTCTGATACCACCAAAAATACTCATTTTGTAATTTTCTAAAGGTCTTGTTATAATGAGACAAAGCCTTGTATAGGTAATTAAGTTTATTAGAGACCCAGACAGATTTTTCTTTATTTATTTAACACGTAAGTAAAGTACTTTGTTGAAACAATGAATGTGCACCGTCCTTAGCTCCATGTGGGAACTATCGATCAGAAATCCAAGTACACGCTAGGTTGAGAAAACAAACTCAGTGAGACAATTAGATTTTAAATACATTTTTTATTCCCTTTACCGGTGACTATTAAATCGAGTCCCAGATCTGAACAGAGGCATAACAAGAAGCCTCCAGACCCTGGTGCAAAAAGTGCCAAAGTCCCCCACACCACCTCATTGGCCCCTCACCACAATGCCCCCATCTCCTACCTGGAGCTCACGCGCGGTCCTTAGTAATGCAGAGCGCTGGGAGATGATGTCATGTCCCAGCACTCTGATTACTAGAGCGCCGGAAGCAGATTGCGGGCACCAAATTGAGGGGTCGCAGGGGGTGGCTGGGCCCCTGGAGTGCACGAGCTCGGTCGCAGGTTTGACCCCTGTGACCCCTATAGTTACTCCACTGGATCTGAAAAAGAAACTGTTCTTTTTTTATCTTGAAACAAGGGAATCAAATATTTTAATTAAAGTCTAATTGCCTCCCTGAGTTGGTTACCCCAACCTGGCTTATACTTGGATATTCCATTCCTTAGCTTCCACATGGAGCTAACATGGCGCACATGCAATTACTTAATGTTGTACTTTACTTACATGTTATATAAAAAATTCTGTCTGGGTCTCTAATACACTTAATTACCTATTCAATGCTTTGTCTCATTATAACAAGAGCTTTATCAAATTATATGTAATGAGTGTTTTTGGTGGTATCAGAACCCTTTTAATACTAATGAGTTTAAAATGCAATGACTGCAGTAGGCTTTCAGCCATTGCACTATTTTTAATAAAATTCTCCTTTGATGCCACAAACAATGAGAATAAATAACAATGGTTACATTTTCAAATTACCTAATAAAAGTTGAGTTTTAACAGGATACTCATTTAGTAAATCTCACTTACGGCTTCTGTATGTGTTTTGCATATATCCCTTCTGTATCTATAACATTTTCATCCACCTCTGGAAAATGACCACATAACTGTGAAGAATAAATCTAAAAAATGGGTAAAGTCACACAGGAGGGTGTGGTTAAATGAGGAGGTATGGTTATGGATGGGCCAAGGAGGGTCTAAGGTCACCAGAGTGTCCTGTGCTTAGGGGAGCTTGAGATGTAAATCTGGGCCTGAGAATACCACTGAGTTCCTAGACCCTGGGAGGACTGAGCTAGATGAATTCCAGTATTTAGAAATAATTTTCTTAAATAATGGCAGGTGATCACATATTAAGCTTGCATTATCCCTTCATGTCACCCCAGGTTTTTAGAAGACAGAGGGAGAAACATGAGCTCTGTTAGAACTCCCCTTGCCTCCATTTACTAACCTGAATTTCAGTGGTGCTCAAATAGGTAAAAGCATGGGCGGATTGTCCTATCGGGAGATCGGGCATCCCTCGGTGGGCCGCTAGATCATGGGCCGGTGGGCGAGATCAGAGATCTCACCTCACCGTCCCACGATATTTTGAAAGAGAGAGGTCTGTGTTGCCACCGGCACAGACACTCTCTGCGACAGCCTTTGATGCCGCACAGGGACCGTCGATAGGGACGTCGGTGAAGCTAGTGGGCTGCTTTAACCCTCTGAATGCCAGAGGGGTATGGAATGCATTGCAAAGCAATGCATTCCATACCCATCTGGCTTCTGGTACTCAAAGGGTTAAAAAAATGCCCGGGCTGGTATTCCCCTACAATCCGCCCCTGGGTAAAAGTACCTTTTCTCATGTCACCGTACATGTATGTGATGATATCTATAGGCCCTTCCTGACACTCCAGTAAGATTGAAGATATCCCCCACCAAAAATCCCAGTAAGCATATCTGTCCACCCCAGCTTCCACAGATGCCCCTTACTGGTGAGGATCTCATGGGAAATGTTCTTAGCTTTTTCTGGGGATCTAAGAATGCTACCCATAATGTCTTTAGCAGCCAAATGGTAGTTATAGTGTAGGCCTCTGCTTGTGTTGAGCTCATGGAAGGAGTGGAGTGCACATGAAACAGTTCATACCATCGTGGTGGCAGTGTCAGTACATTGCTATTGTCTGTATGAACAAGGCCTTAACATTTTAAACCTCTGTGTGCCAGAGGAGTACACAATGGATTACTATCCCTCTGTCAATTAAGGAGTTAAATACCAGAGAGGTTTACAACATATATTGTTTTGCAATACATTACACACTGCTCCGGTCCTTAAAGTGTTAATCAGTTTCCACTGTAAATACTTATATACCTGGATGTAATCAGCTACTGAAAGTGCTTATAATTTTACTTGTGCCCCTTAATAATACTAGCCAGGAGCTTCTTTGGTGTTTTCTAATGAAATATTTGACATCATTTTAACATCTAGAGGTAATTTATGACAGTTGGAACATGTATCATTGTTTTCCTACAAAACATGGCACACCCCTCTGTATCCCATAATTTCTTTGGGTTTATATAGAATTTAATACAAATAACAGAGCAGAACACACTAATATCCTTTTTTACACTATAATCCATCAGAGGAGGTAATAAAGATATATCTATTTTATGATATTTGTACTGGGCTGTCTTGCTGTCAAAGTCATTTATGTATGGAGAAAAGTTGCACTATGTCATTCTAACAGACTTATAAACATGTCCAGCTGCTACATCAGATATCACACAGAAATTCTGTTTTTTACCTGGTTGCCTAATGCTTTTATTTTGTGTTGCTTGCAGCATTGTGGGACATTATCTATATAGTAAACTGCTGAGGAGGGTCCTATTTACACATATAGGGATTGTAAAACTTGAACTGGAGTTAACCCTCTGAGTGCCAGAGGGGTATCCAATGTGTTGGATACCCCTCTGGCACTCAAAGGGCTTAATGTGTCAGTGCCTCCTAGGACAAAACTGAGATTAGTACAATATGCTGGTGAGATAGCTTAGTTGGTTAATGCACCAGCAGTAGGATCTGTTCCAACCTCAAGGTCACAGGTTCTAGTCCCGGCAAGGTCAACTCAGCCTTTATCCTTCCAAGGTAGATAAAAATGAGTGCTGTTAAATTGGGTAATAATATCTATGCTCCCAGGACATACCTAAAAATGATAGTCTCGGTGTATCTGTCCTGGTAAAATATTTTTATACTATTATGATGTGGGGAGAAAATAAAACAGATCTGTGGTTTTTATTGTTGTCCTCATGTCATTTATTCACAGAAAATGTTAAAAAGCAGTTTAGCAAGCTTCTTGCTTTCTTCTGGCAATGGAAAGACTCCTTGCTCTCAATTTGTCTTACTCAGTTGCCCAAATCCCAGCCAGTCCTCTTAGCTCATGTTCCTCCTGATTTTCCCTCATCAGTTTGATGTTTAGAGGGAACAAGGGCAGAAGGTATTCAGTTGAATTTAGAGGTCCTGGAGAAATGCAGAAAATATTAACCCCTTAAGGATCATTTCCATGCCAGGACCGTCACGGCGGTCCGGCACTTAAGGATCAATGACGGTCCTGGCACAACATGGAGTTCAGGGCTCCCGGCACGACTGCACGCCACTCTGGAAGCCGTGAACCGGAAGCAATAATAAAAAAATATGCAACGTGGTCCGCAAGTCCTTAAGGGGTTAAAATATCAAACATTAACTGAATACCTTTTACGTTTGTGAGGCCACATAGGAGTGTCTGGGATAAGCTCTTCAATGCTGTATTTACTGAGAAAAATGTATTATGTTTGTCATCTAGGAGGCACTGCCTCTTTAAAGGGGAATTCTCACCCCATTAAAAGTTTCTTTATTATTAGTGTAGAAATGTGTTGGAGAGAGATGTCTCTAACATACAAGAGCTTAAAACATATATCTGGGTCCATTTATTAAGCAGCAGAATGTTGCTCTTTGGTTAAGTTTTTGAGAAATTCCTCAGAATATTTATAAATCATAAATTCCTTTCTTTGAGTAGCGTACCCTTAAAGGAGCAGTAAATTCTGGATATAAAAAATACCCAACCAAAAGGGCATGTTGCCCTAAATATACCTGTTCCACACATAGGGCTGTGTACAGTCTAATTTGGTGTTTTCAGTATCAAATCAGATAGTATTGGAGTATCTGGACTAGAGATGGGAGAAAATTTTAGTCTCAAGCCAAAATCAGTGAAAAATTGCACTTACCGCTTAGTGAATAATTTCCCATGAAAACTGCAGTTTTCCCACAATTTTCACATAGCTCATTGAATTGAAATCAATAGGAAGAAAATTTTTCCATACCACATGAAAGTTTTCTCTACTTTTCTACAGCCATATAAAAGGGTGTCAGGTCTCACAGCAGCCATTCTGTGTTTGTCAGAGGAGAGAGCAGCATGTTTTTGAGATAGAGAAGAAAGGCAAATAAAGGGGAATTGAAGCTTAGTTTAGCAAGTCTTTTAGGTAGGATATTTGTTCTCTGTATTAAGGGAGTCTGGGAGAAGAAGGGAGGAAGGAGGTTGACCCCCAAATACCCCAAAATGTGGTGTGACTGACTGGCAAGAGACAGGCAGCTGGGTTCCAACTTGCTTGCTGATCTTGCTTTTATTGTCTCTGTGCTGGGGAAGTCTGAGGAAAGAAGATGTTGTTTTTTAATTATATATATTTTTTTTTTCAGCATTCAATGATCAGGTGGAAAACTTAAAAAATAAATAATAAAAAAATAAAATTAAAAAAATACAAAAATAATAAACACATAAACAAATAAATATATTAGGTGACCAGGAGCCTGAGTTGAACTATGTGACTGGGGCAGACTTAATAGGCAACAGATGACATTGAGAATTTTGTTGAGAGCTAAGGCAAGACAGACATCACACTCCATCAGTTGTGTACTGTAGATAGTAAAAACACACACAGTAAGTAATGTCCAGCAAATGCACAAAGGTGAGGGGGGAAAGGTGGAGCAGTGCAGGGATGTGGGAGTAATATGGTAGCTCAAAAACTGACTGCAGAAATGGTTACTGAAGCATGTGCAATAGATTATGATGATCCCTCTCCTCACTTGGTAGTTACAGTTTATCAAGGTCCCACCAAAAGTTCCAGCACCACCACCATCAGTGCCAGTACTAAAAAAACATATAAGAAGAACACTGAAGATGACAACAAGTTGCGTTCTAGTGTTGATGATGGCAATGGCATAATGGAAGATGGTGTAGCAGCTGAATCAGCTGCTTCATCTGAGGCAAACAAGCACCAAAACACCTATCCTAGCTTAGAGGAATATAAAGGCAGTGGAAAAGAATTGATGGGTGGCTGAGGATGACCTAATGATGACTGATGATGATGATGATGCAGATCTAGAATATATCCCTCCAGCATCCTCCTGTTGTTTAGATATTGTTGATGACATGGCCAAAAAGGTAGCAGAAAGGCAAAGGCTCAATCTTCCACCACTGAAAAGGAGTACTGTGCCGGTCTATAAACGGTTTGAGAAAACAACTGGAAACTCTGACCCTGGACAAGCAAAGATGGCAAAAAGTATTCAGTCATCCTGTCAATCAACATCAGCATCATATCCCCTTCCAAGTCCAAGTCCCACTTAGCCACACACACATGCTAGTGTTGAGTAGCCAGCAGAAACAACAACAGAAAAACAGGTTATTAACATCCATGTTAGCTATTTCAAGTGCCTATGCTGCTTCTTTAAAGTGATAGTAATTAGTGATGAGCGAGCACCCCAATGCTCGGGTGTTCGGGTGCTCTGGCCGAGCACCCCCGGAGGCTCGAGTGCTCGGCCGAGCACCCGAGCCCCATTGAAGTCAATGGGAGGACTCGAGCATTACACCAGGCACCCCCTGCTCTGATGAGGGGAGGGTGCCTGGTCCATAGGAAAAGGGCAGAAAATGATGGAAACACCACAGAAATGGTTCAGGGACAGCATAGGGAGGATGTCTGGATGCATCTTGGACTCCAACGTCGCTGCTGGGAACGATGTTTCGCCCGTAGTACGCCATTTTTACAGACTGACCGTAAAACACACAAAAAGGAAGATAAAAACGACTTTAGGCGAAAAATTGTTACCAAACAGTATTTGCTGTATATTTACTTGTATATCATCTGCAAATTCTGCAAAAAATTTCATCGATTTTTCGGAACTGGGGCCATGATTAAGAGGGAAACGTGCGCAGAGGCAAATTCTGCAAAAAATTTCCTCGATTTTTCTGAACTGGGGCCATGATTAAGAGGGAAACGTGCGCAGAGGCAAATTCTGCAAAAAATTTCCTCGATTTTTCTGAACTGGGGCCATGATTAAGAGGGAAACGTGCGCAGAGGCAAATTCTGCAAAAAATTTCCTCGATTTTTCTGAACTGGGGCCATGATTAAGAGGGAAACGTGCGCAGAGGCAAATTCTGCAAAAAATTTCCTCGATTTTTCTGAACTGGGGCCATGATTAAGAGGGAAACGTGCGCTGAGCCGACTATCTAAAACATTATGGGTGAGGGTCTGCTGCGGAGCTGACCATCCTAAACATTATATGCGAAGGCCCGCTAGTGAGCTGACGCTATAAAACATTATATGAGAGGGCCCGCTAGAGAGCTGACCCAATAAAACATTATATGAGAAGGCCCGCTGGTGAGCTGACCTATACAAAAATTGTCAAAAAGCGCCCGCTGGTGAGCTGGCCCTATATAAAAATTATATCACAGGGCCCGCTGGTGAGCTGGCCCTATATAAAAATTATATCCCAGGGTATATGGAAGAGAGTCAACCATATACCCATTTTTTGGGTGGAAGGGGTGAATGGGAATACAGAGTATTCCCATCATTGTAAATAACATATCTAAAGTGACTTTATGTTCCTCCAGTGGAGTGGAGAAGTCAGGGGAAATCCAGGCCTTGTTCATTTTTATAAGTGTCAACCTATCAGCATTTTCGGTGGAAAGGCGGATACGCTTATCTGTTATGATGCCACCAGCAGCACTAAATACCCGCTCAGACAGAACGCTGGCGGCAGGGCAGGCCAGCACCTCCAAGGCGTAGAGTGCCAGTTCATACCACGTGTCCAGCTTGGACACCCAGTAGTTGTAAGGCACAGAGGGATCATTGAGGACGCTGACACGGTCTGCTACGTACTCCTTCACCATCTTCCAAAACTTTTCCCTCCTTGTGACACTAGGCTGCGCATCAGGGTGAGGGTGCTGGCGGGGTGTCATGAAGGTGTCCCACGCCTTGGAGAGTGTTGCCCTGCCTTTGTCGGAACTGCTGTGTGCTCCACTTTTCTCCCCTTCTCGGTTGGCCAAGGTAGCACGTACTCTGCCGCCAGCGTTGTCAGATGGAAAATTTTGGAGCAATTTTTCAACAAGAACCTTCTGGTATTGCACCATTTTGCTTGTCCTCTCCACCGGAGGAATGAGAGATGAGAAATTCTCTTTGTAGCGGGGGTCCAGAAGGGTGAACACCCAGTAATCCGTGTTGTCTAAAATGCGTATAACGCGTGGGTCACGGGAAAGGCAGCCTAACATAAAGTCAGCCATGTGTGCCAGAGTACCAACAGGCAAGATTTCGCTGTCCTCACCAGGAGGATGACTCTCAATCTCCTCATCCTCTTCCTCCTCTTCTGCCCACCCACGCTGAAGAGATGGAACTAAAGTTCCATGGCTACCCTCTGTAGCGGAGGCAACCGTGTCTTCCTCCTCCTCCTCCTCCTCCTCCGCCTCCTCCAATTGTCACTGAGAAGACGAAGTGAGGGTGCTCTGGCTATCACCTTGTGTAAGCTCTTCCTCCCGCATTTCCACCTCTTCCACATGCAAAGCGTCGGTTTTAATTGTGAGCAGCGAGCGTTTCAGTAGACACAGAAGTGGGATGGTTACACTGATAATAGCGTTATCACCGCTCACCATCTGTGTCGATTCCTCAAAATTGCGTAAAACCTCACAGAGGTCTGACATCCATTCCTACTCCTCACTTCTGATTACAGGAAGTTGAACGGAGAGGCGACGACCGTGTAACAGCTGGTACTCCACTACTGCCCTCTTCTGCTCACAAAGCCGGGCCAACATGTGGAAGGTGGAGTTCCAGCGCGTGCTCACGTCACACAGCAGCCGGTGAGCTGGCAATTGTAAGCGCTGCTGCAGCTTCAACAGGCCGGCTGAAGCTGTAGATGACTTACGGAAATGTGCACACACGCGGCGCACCTTTGTCAAGAGATCATGCAAATTGGGGTAGGTTTTTAGAAATCGCTGAACCACTAAATTAAATACATGCGCTAGGCATGGTACGTGTGTGAGCTTGCCGAGCTCCAAAGCCGCCACCAAGTTACGCCCATTATCACACACAACCATGCCTGGTTGCAGGTTGAGTGGCGAGAGCCACTGCTCGGTCTGGTGACTAATCCCCTGCAACAGCTCTGAGGCCGTGTGCTGTTTGTCCCCAAGGCAGATCAGCTTCAGCACGGCCTGTTGACGCTTCCCCACTGCAGTGCTAAACTGCTTCCAGCTACTGGCTGATGGGTGAGTGGCGCTGCGCGCAGAGAATTCAGAGGTGGAAACGGAGGAGGAGGAGCCAATAACGTAGGTGCTGGCGGAAACCCTGATGGAGGTAGGGCCCGCAATCCTCGGCGTGGGTAGCACCTGTGCCATCCCAGGGTCCGAGTCGCTCCCAGCCTCCACGACATTCACCCAGTGTGCCGTCAGGGAAATGTAGCATCCCTGGCCACAAGCACTTGTCCATGTGTCAGTCGTTAAGTGGACCTTCCCAGTAACTGCGTTGGTCAGGGCACGGGTGATGTTACGGGACACATGGTGGTGTAAGGCGGGGACGGCACACCGGGAAAAGTAGTGGCGGCTGGGGACTGCGTACCGAGGGACAGCTGCTGCCATCAGGCTGCGGAAGGACTCAGTCTCCACAAGCCTAAATGACAGCATTTCGATGGCCAGTAATTTGGAAAGGTATGAGGTTAGTGCTATGGCCTGTGGGTGGGTGGCTGGGTATTTTCGCTTGCGCTCAAATGCCTGGGGTAACGACATTTGGATACTGCGCTGGGACAGGGAAGTGGATGTGGTCACTGATGGTGCTTCAGATGGTACAGGTGCAGGGCGGGAGGTATGCGGGCCTGCGCCTTCGACAGGCGATTGGCCGGCACCGAAAACAGGGGAAGAGGAGGCAGTGGTGTGGCCTGCAGACACAGATTGGCGATCCGGGCGTTCCTCACACTTATTACGGTGCTTGGATGCCATGTGTCGGATCATGCTGGTGGTGGGGAGGTTTCTAGTGTTCATGCCTCGGCTCATTCTGATGTGGCACAGGTTGCAAACTATAATTTTTTTGTCTTCCGCACTTTCCTTAAAAAAACGCCATACCGCGGAACACCTAGCCCTTGGCAAGGGAGATTTACGCAAGGGGGTGCTCCGTGGAACATTTGCGGGCCGGTTTGGTGCGGTCCGCCTTCTTTCTGTAGCCACACCACTGCCTCTTCCAGCCTGTTGCGGTGCTGCAGATGGCTCACCCTCAGGACTGCTGTCATCGCTCGGCTCTCCACCTTCCCAGGTGGGGTCAGTCACCTCATCGTCCACCAAGTCCTCCTCCACTTCCTCACTCTGATCATCCTCCTCATTTCTTGATCCCACCACATACTCAGTCATTGACAACTGTATATCATCCTCCTCATCAAGGTCTTGAGACAGTAATAGTGGTTGATTTGATGGCAACTGTGTCTCATCATCATCATCCACTTCCTTTGACCTTAAATGCCGTTCCCCTCTGTCATCTTCTTGTGATTGGGTACCCTCTAGAGGTTGTGAATCAGGGCACAAGATTTCATGTTCCTCTGCAAGCGTGCTTGGAGAGAGGTTCAAATGAAGGATTGGTGATGAGACGAGCTCCTCACTATATCCCAGTGTGGGATCACTTCTTTGACCAGACCCTCTATGGTGGGAGGAAGGATGATCAGGGTGAGGATTATGTTGACCAGACTCTTGGCTACTGAGAGTGGACTTGGTGGAAGACAGGGTGGTGCTTAACCGACTGGAAGCAGTATCACCTGAAATCCAACCGACCACCTGTTCGCAGTGGTCTGACCTCGAGAGTGATGTCCTGCGACGCCCTGTAAACTGAGACATGAAGCTAGGTATGGTGGATGTCTTTCTTTCTTGAGCTCTGGCACCAGGCACAGTTTCTACGCGTCCTGACCCGCGCCCTGAACTATCAGGATCACGTCCACTTCCCCGTCCCTTTTTACCCGCCTTCTTCATATTACACGGAATATGAGCTGCTAATCTGCAACTTTGCACACTAAACAGAATGTGCTGCTTATCTGCGGCTAGGCACAGTGAACGGAATAAGTGACTTTTATTTTTTACACTTTGCACACTAAACAGAATGTGCTGCTAATCTGCAACTTTGCACACTAAACAGAATGTGCTGCTTATCTGCGGCTAGGCACAGTGAATAGTGTTGAGCGAGCACCCCCTGAGGCTCGAGTGCTCGGCCGAGCACCCGAACCCCATTGCATTAAATGGGAGGACTCGAGCATTACACCAGACACCCCCTGCTCTGATGAGGGGAGGGTGCCTGGTCAATGCCCCCCTTCATCTCCGCAATGTCCCCCTTCATCTCCGCAATGTCCCCCTTCATCTCCGCAATGCCCCCTTCATCTCCGCAATGTCCCCCTTCCACAATGTCCCCCTTCATCTCCGCAATGTCCCCCTTCATCTCCGCAATGTCCCCCTTCATATGTCCCCCTTCATCTCCGCAATGTCCCCCTTCATATGTCCGCCTTCATCTCCGCAATGTCCCCCTTCATATGTCCCCCTTCATCTCCGCAATGTCCCCCTTCATATGTCCCCCTTCATCTCCGCAATGTCCCCCTTCATATGTCCGCCTTCATCTCCGCAATGTCCCCCTTCATATGTCCGCCTTCATCTCCGCAATGTCCCCCTTCATATGTCCCCCTTCATCTCCGCAATGTCCCCCTTCATATGTCCCCCTTCATCTCCGCAATGTCCCCCTTCATCTCCGCAATGTCCCCCTTCATATGTCCGCCTTCATCTCCGCAATGTCCCCCTTCATATGTCCCCCTTCATCTCCGCAATGTCCCCCTTCATATGTCCGCCTTCATCTCCGCAATGTCCCCCTTCATATGTCCCCCTTCATCTCCGCAATGTCCCCCTTCATATGTCCGCCTTCATCTCCGCAATGTCCCCCTTCATATGTCCCCCTTCATCTCCGCAATGTCCCCCTTCATATGTCCCCCTTCATCTCCGCAATGTCCCCCTTCATATGTCCGCCTTCATCTCCGCAATGTCCCCCTTCATATGTCCCCCTTCATCTCCGCAATGTCCCCCTTCATATGTCCGCCTTCATCTCCGCAATGTCCCCCTTCATATGTCCCCCTTCATCTCCGCAATGTCCCCCTTCATATGTCCCCCTTCATCTCCGCAATGTCCCCCTTCATATGTCCCCCTTCATCTCCGCAATGTCCCCCTTCATCTCCGTAATGCCCCCTTCATCTCCGCAATGTCCCCCTTCATATGTCCCCCTTCATCTCCGCAATGTCCCCCTTCATCTCCGCAATCCCCCCTTCATCTCCGCAATGTCCCCCTTCATATGTCCCCCTTCATCTCCGCAATGCCCCCTTCATCTCCGCAATGCCCCCTACCTCCAGTCCCTGGTGGTCCAGCGGAGCGTCTGCAAGATCTGTGCCTCCTCCGGCACAGATCCCTGCCACCCGAACATGGCGGGCGAGCACATGGCGGTACTCGTACGAGTACCGCCATGTGCCGAGCAGAGCGATGCTCGAGCCGATCCGAGCATCGGCCGAGCATGCTCGCTCAACACTAACAGTGAACAGAATATGTGACTTTTATTTTTAACACTTTGCACACTAAACAGAATGTGCTGCTAATCTGCAACTTTGCACACTAAACAGAATGTGCTGCTTATCTGCGGTTAGGCACAGTGAACGGAATAAGTGACTTTTATTTTTTACACTTTGCACACTAAACAGAATGTGCTGCTAATCTGCAACTTTGCACACTAAACAGAATGTGCTGCTTATCTGCGGCTAGGCACAGTGAACGGAATAAGTGACTTTTATTTTTTACACTTTGCACACTAAACAGAATGTGCTGCTAATCTGCAACTTTGCACACTAAGAAGAATGTGCTGCTAATCTGCAACTTTGCACACTAAACAGAATGTGCTGCTAATCTGCAACTTTGCACACTAAAAAGAATGTGCTGCTAATCTGCAACTTTGCACACTAAACAGAATGTGCTGCTAATCTGCAACTTTGCACACTAAAAAGAATGTGCTGCTAATCTGCAACTTTGCACACTAAACAGAATGTGCTGCTAATCTGCAACTTTGCACACTAAAAAGAATGTGCTGCTAATCTCCAACTTTGCACACTAAACAGAATGTGCTGCTAATCTGCAACTTTGCACACTAAACAGAATGTGCTGCTAATCTGTGGCTAGGCACAGTGAACGGAATATGTGACGTTTTTTTTTTTAAACTCTGCCCCCCAAAACAAAATATATCTGCTGCCCCCACACACAATAGTCCTAAAAAGGACTTTTGGGTCTTTTTGTTGTTCAAACGCACTTTTCTTCTCCCTACACTGACTTTCCCTTCCTATCCTCATCTCTCCCTGGCTAAGACTGAGCCGAACTCGCTGGTCAGGTGCTATACAGCACCCGATCACGGGTTCTGGCCAGCCAATCAGTGTAATGCCAGCAGCCAACATGGCTGCTGGCATTACACTGATGTCAGAGCCTCCCCGCACGTTTATTGGCTGCGCAGCAGCCGCGAAACGTACGGGGAGGAGACCCGAACATGGCGGGCGAGCACATGCGGTACTCGTACGAGTACCGCCATGTGCCGAGCAGAGCGATGCTCGTGCCGAACCGAGCTTCGGCCGAGCATGCTCGCTCATCACTAATAGTAATGTTTCACAAAAACAACAGCTACAATTAATCTTCATAGCAACTGAGCCATAGAGAGTGTTATTTCAATACTGAGAGAGTTGTAGTTCAAGAGTAATTGAACGATAAAGTTTCCCCCTCCTGCCCCTTTTACCTAGTGTAAACCCCCACTCCTCAGATGTGGGATCTGGTCCATAGACCAGACAGCTCACATCAGGGAACAATCTTCTTACTGTGAGAACAATGAAAACCCTTCCTTCCTTGACAGGTTTTTCAGCTTTTTCCCTTATCTTAATTGAAGATTGTCCCTCTCTGCAATCTACCTGGACACTCCCTGCTGCTCTGAGCTAAGCATTGTTACATCAGTAAAAGGGACGGGAGGGGGATACTTTGTAATTCAATTACTCTTGAACTACAACTCTGACAGAAATGAAATTACAGTCTCCATGGCCCAAAAACTATGAAGATTAATTAGAGCTGCTTTTATAATGAAACATTACTATCCCTTTAAGTGCTGCACTTTTGAAACCTAATAGTAATAGTAGTGGAATTGCATCAACATCTAACCCCAGTAGTAGTAGTAGCCCCTCAGGAACCCCTCAGTTGATGAAGTCCACAGTATAGAGACCCTTCATTCAGGATACAAGAGATATGACAGAGAAAGCCAGTCTAAATGTTTTAACAACAGCACAGATGAGGAAAAAGGGTTGCTACCATCTACCACACTTTAGACCACTGCTATGACCAATAAGTAGTGTGTATCAGTAATCTGAGAAGCATAGCTCACATGTGACACAAACATGATTATGGTAAAAACAGATGTAGGAATACATACATATATAGACATACACACATCAATCACAGTACATCAGTCCCCCATCACCACTACCATACACATCTGCCACATTGTACGTTATACTTTATTTGTTTATCACTTGACAATATTATGAATATGGCCAATGTCACTTAAAGTGATAGTAAGGCCTTTATTAAGGTTAATGTCTAAGTCTTCTTTACTGTTTTTATAACACAAAGCACTATATATAATTTCTTATATATTTGTAGTTCAAGCTCTATTCAAGATGAAAGGATTTATTTTTTTAATATTACACTATATTTAATTACATACAGTGTTGTAGTTCAAACACTATTGAAGCCAAAAGGATCCCCTCCCGCCCCTTCTGGCCACCTCCCCTTAGATGTGGAATCCGGTTTTGGGACCAGATGGATGCAGCAAGGGACAATATTCATTCAGCAAGTATAATGACAACCCTGCCTCCTCTTGACAAAGGAGGGCAGATTTTCCTTTTGCTTAATGAAGATTGTCCCTTGCTATACTCCATGCGGACCAGATCAGTGACGTACGGAAAGGGGCAGGACGAGGATACTTTCTGCTTCTGTATCACTCAAACTACAAATATGTATTATTAATGAAATATAACGGTATGTGTTATAAAAAAAAAAAGTAAAGAATACTCGGGAATTAACTATAATTGAGGTATTACTATCACTTTAAGCAGGAATTTAGTGTTGTGGGCAAAGGACAAATATACTCTACATGATAACACATTTTTCAAGGCATATGTTGCTGTAGGACTCACAACTTTGACTTTCAGCTACTTAGTTTTCTATATTGTGTTGGGAAATGTTGCTCCATAGGAAATATAGGTGAAAAATGTGTTGGAATAGACGACAAATTTGCTGGAATTGGCAAAAGGAGGAATATTTTGTATTGAAGAAAATGAGAAAACTTTTGCGAAAAAAGAGAAAAATCATCCGTTTTTCACGGAGAGTCATGCAGGACATTTTTCTTACTTTTTGCCCACCCCTAATCCTGACAATGAAAAATGAAGGATGTCTGTTATTTTTTAACTGTGAGTGAAGTTCGCAACAGTATGTCATGGTATGTGTGTCACAGCACTAAGCTTAGAGAAGGACTAGAACCGCCTAATAACTCAGTTTACCTTCCTTTGATCAAAAAAACCTAATGACCCCTATGAATCTTTCCCTTGCTCTTTTATTAAAGAGATAAAATCTTCAGGCATCCTGGATAACATATCCATGGCAGGACCACAGGACCCTAGACTCTGCTCAGTGCATATGGTAATCTTAATAGACCTATGCATTCTGCCTTCTTCAGTCTGAGAAAAACTGCCAGCAACTGTGATGTCCGTCTCCACGGAAATAACATTAAGTGCTGATCAAAGATGTTAACTCTTGAAGAAAGGCACAATGGTAAAATTCATAGGGGGCATTCGGATTTACTGGCCATAGTGAGATAAGGGGGATATTATTAGGAGGTGTTACTGCTCATTTAATGTGTCAAATAATTTCATTGAGTTACATTTATTTTGATGTATATACTTACATGCGTAATGACTTAATGAGATAGTAATAATACATTTTTATTTGCTAGAATATTGTTTGAAAAATTGTCTTATGTTGAACAGTCCACCAACAAGTGTCCTTGCTTGAGTCGCTTTTATAGTTTCTCCTTAATCATCTCTCAAAGTTTCCCCATCCCACCCCTTTCTGCAATGTCATTGGTGGATCTGACATATCTGAAATCTGGTCAATTGACCAGTCAGATCAGGCAGAGGGACAAAATTGCAAAGTATAGAATAAGGAAACAATGCCCCTTTTGGAGGCAGGCGTCATTGAAAATCTCGTCGGAACAAATAGAAATGCATGGGGAGAGACATAAGCACCCCTTTCCAACTGGAAATGTGACTGGAGTGTACATCATAAGGGGATAGAGAGAGAGAGCGAGAGAAAAAGAGAGATAGATAGATAGATAGATAGATAGATAGATAGATAGATAGATAGATAGATAGATAGAGGAATAGACCAATTAGATAATCCACAGATTCAATTGTCCTAGGTAATATAACCCACCCATAGACAGATCACTAGGGAGAACGAGGATCTAAACAACTATTGGTACAGTACGTACAAAGCACTGGGGCCCTGACATCTTTAGGAGCCCATTTTAAATTCTGATAATAGAAAATGTTTAGGATTTTAGTAGTCTTCATTGACTTGGGACCCAAAAATCATATTGAGCCATGTCTCTCAATCACTAGGTCCTTCAATAGGGACAAATCCAGACAGAGACAGATAGATGCTTTCAGTATTTCTGAGAAGTCATCAGCCTTTAGTTAATCTTCTGTCATATTATCTGTCCAATTTACTGTCATTGTACATCTGTATAATATTATTATGGAATTTTATTTAAAGAGTTTGAATAATGATCTACAGTTTATGGCAAAATATGAAGCCTGTAATAATTATTAAATTAATTAAGGCATAATATAATAAGATTCTAACTTTCTTTCTAGAAAGAAATAAGGAATAAATGTAACTTTCTGGCGCTTTTACAATGTAAATGTAATACAAATTAATCACTTGAATCTATCAGGAAAAAGGAATTGGTCCCAACTGATAAATCAGATCATTCAGATCAGAAGAGGCTTTTATTCTTTATACTAAAACACAGAAATTCAACTTTGAAAGAAAGTTTATTGCTGAAGTATCATTAATATTTAGATGGCAATGATACATCTCTTTAACAGAGATCCCTCATCATCATCAGATATGAAGAAAAACTAGCACCTCCTAATAATAACCCCCATTAACCTTAATCATTTATGAACCAGTGAGATGTTCAACACATTGAGGAGATGCACTAAGGTGTGATGAAGAGGTGATAAACCGGAGATGATTTTTCTAGTGATATCACTTATCCAAGTCCTATGTTATTCTATGGAGCCAATGCACTAACAGTTCTCCAGCGCTGGAGATCTTACTGCATAGACTCTATCGAATAACACAGGAACTAGAGAAGTGATATCACTGGAGAAGTCATCACCTGTTTTTCATGGCTTAGTGCAAACCTCCTCTTGTTTCTCAATGCGTTGTCACCATTCTGGTTCTTAACCCCTTAAGGACCAGCGGTCCCTGGATGCGTTGTCCTTTAAGGACCAAATAGGGAAGTTTGATGTGCGGCACACGTGACTGATCACGTGTGCCGGCAAGCCGAACGGGGGACTGATAGTGACCGCTCCGGTCTTGGACCAGTCACTTTCAGTCCCTGCTACTAAAAAATGCATGACGTGTCAGAACCAAAACAGCAGTGATAGTCCTGACACGTCACTGCCCCTTAAAGGGTTAAAGGGATAGTAATACTTCGTTTTAACTTTATTTTATTTTGTAGGCATTAAAAAAACATGAAGAATGATATAAGTCTTATATCTCAAACCTTTATGGTTTAAGAGATATTCACAAGCAAAGTTTCCCCTCCTGCCCCTTTTACCTAGTGTAAGCCATCTCTTCTCAGATGTGGAATACAGTCCATAGACCAGACAGATAACAGCAGGGGACAATCTTCTTTCAATGAAAACAATGAAAGCCCTGCCCCCCTTGACAAGTTTTTCAGGTTTTTCCCTTATCTTAATTGAAGAATGTCCCTCTGTGCAATCTACCTGGGCACCTCCCTTCTGCCCTGGCTGAGCAGTGTTACATCAGTAAAAGGGACGGGAGGGGGATACTTTGTCATTGAATTACTCTTGAACTACAACTCTGACAGAATTGAAATAACACTCTCCAAAGTCCAAATACTATGATGATTAATTAGAGCTGCTTTTATTATGAAACATTACTATCCCTTTAAATAGATAAAGGATAAAGGAACATTATCAGCTAAACTTTATAGAGTTAATTTCCTTTTAAATATGATGTATTCCTGGCCAAAATATCATATACATTTGCTTTTCTTATTTCTGTGTAGGCAGCTGACTGTTTGACCCATCTGTCTATACAAGCATTGTGATAGACATGTACAGTATGGCATAATTAAAATAAACAAATAAGAGATCAGAGTTTGTGGGGTGAATGTAAAAATCTGATTCTGTGTAAAAACAGAGAATGGAATTGATGTTCTACACTTACACCTGCCTGACACCAATTTACTAAGTTGCTTTTGCCTACAGAGTATCAGGGTGTGATGTCACTAAAGGGGATGGGCTTCCTATAGACCAATATGCAAAAAAAGAATGAGACAACAGCATCAAACCCACCTCTGAAAATTCTCAAAAATGGATAATACATGCGACAGGGGAGAATGGGTACAAAAATAAAACATAACTTTTATTCAATAAATGTAAAAAAGAAAAAAAACAAAGTAAAAATAAGGTAAAAAATATATAATTAAACATTGTTTGATAAGTGAATATTAGTGCATAGCAACCATAATAATTGCTCGCAACTATCCAATCGTCCTTTTATTCAGGTCCTGAGACTGAAAATCCTTTAACCAGCTAAACTTACCAGTCAGCATGTCTTAATTGGTAGTCAGAACGTAACTGCACTTCAGTTTGAGTAAACAAGTTAAACAGCACACTAGCAGGGGTGAGCAAAAGGTCCCGCAGTGTTCTCGTGAAAAAATTAGCAAAAACAACATTGTTGTCCACTTTTTTGTGGGAAAATCAGCTTTAAAAACAGCAATTAAAACCTTCACATTTTTCACCCTTTGGCAAAAAATCACCATTTTTTTCAATGGCTAGAAAGTGTCCACCCATTGAGTTACGTGGTTTTCACCTTTTTGGTATAAAAATGTGACGAATTCCAGGAAGTAAAACACAATACAAGCAGCTACAGAGTGAGGCAGACGCACTGTGCTGTTCTGCTGTAATATTTTAGGAAAATTGAGGCAGGAGAGGCTCATAGAGACTGCTATCATTATGAGAAAGTTTAAATGTAATAAAAGGAAGAACTGGAAGGACCCTTATGTGTCTATTGAGTCTGAGTCTGTTAGCCAGTTCCCTTAAATCACTGCTAGGGATCTTGGGGAAATTAATGTCAAGGGAGGAAGTAGAGGGTGGTAGTGAGAGGAGGACAGGTCAGCTGCCTGAGCCTTCTGCCAGATGTGCTGCGCCTGCTGCCAGACGTGCTGTGCCTGCTGCCACCAGTGCTGCCCCTGCTGCCACCAGTGCTATACCTGTTGCCAGTGCTGAAGCTGCTGCCAGTGTGTCTTATAATACTCGGGGGGGAGAAAATGTTGCCAAGTGTGACAACAGGAGACTCTAAGTCACACTTGCCAACCCCAAGCAGTTCCACCAGTGCTAGTACTCCTACTAAAAAGGTCCTTGTTAGTATTAGGAGTGAAAGAGGGGGTAATCATCATTTTTATACTGACTGTGAGGAGGAAGACTCAGGGGCTGAAACTGATGTGGTTGGTATTAGTATTAGTATTAACAGTTATGGTGAAGCAGCCGGTGGGACTAATGTTAGGAGAGTGGTATGGGAAGCAATTGAGAGCATCCAGACTAGTGGTCAAGGGAGCCCACACCATTCAACTAAACCTGGGAGTCCCCTTTCCGCTATGGCATTTTCCATGCTGAACATGATCCTGAATAAGGCAGAATTGTTACCACCACAATAATATCACCACCACCAGGAGCACAGATCAGCTGCCTGTGCCAGCTGCTAGTGCTGCCAGTCTGCCTTCTTCATGTCACCAAGAAATGGAAGGTGTGAAATTAGGGGACCCTCTATCACATTTCTCGTCACCTCCTCCAACCAGCAGTGAGATGTCTGTAACAGAGCAGCACCACGGAGGGACTAGTGGTGGTGGTTATTATGATGGTGGAGAAGCTGAGGTGGAAGAGACATTGATGGACTTTTTAGCCTAAACTGAGTAGGAATAGGATACAGGGATGGGGATGGGCATCATTACCACCAGAAGCAGTGAGCTTTTGGAATTTGCAGAGTTTGCTACTGTTCTAATTCCTGCTGTTGCGGCTCAGTTGCAAGGGCAGCAGTATGCTGATGAGTAGGCCATTGTGCCACAGACCACAGTGGATACAGTGGCAATGGGATCAACAAGTGATCTGGGACTAAGACTGGTTCCAATTGCCAGCAGCATCAATACTCTTGGTCCTAGTTGCAGTGCTTGGTCTGAGGCAGTAGCAGCAACAGCATCAATATCATCCTCTGCCCCAGCCAGTGAAGAGGAATGTGGAGGAGAAGAAGAAAGAGGCCATTCTTCTACACCAGTTCCTTACCCTCTGAAGTCATAGGTGTGGGACTACTTTTCTCTTGGGGCAGGCACAGTTCAGTCATCACCAACGGCACTGTACACAATTTGTGATAGCACACATGAAAAATTGACATCATGACATTTATGTCAAACATGTTAAAGCCAAACACCCACCACAGATATCACACACCGCTGTTTCAGTACCGACTGTTTCAGTACCCAGAAAGGCAACAAGAGGTGAGGCAGAGATCAAAAAGGAGGAAGAATAGAGAAACCTAGGCAGAGGCTGGAAGGTCCTTGATGAGCAAAACAACTAGCTCGCCGTCTCCTTCTTCCTCTAGGGTAACTACATCTTCTGCCAATCCACCTCGTTCATCATTATCTCTCCTGCCTAATGATAGCCACTCTGTAGAAGTTAGTATCCACCCAAGCAAAATCTGAGGAGATTCCATCCCACAGAATATGCTAAGCCGGTGGCAGGGAGGGTTCATCATTACTATTAAACTGTCAGTAAGTTGTCATGTGTCCTTGGCGGGGTCTGGACAAGGGGTATAGTGACAGCAGCAGTACTTGGTTTCTGGTGTCATGATGTTTGGATACAGTTGTTCCCCCCACACACTGTACACATTTCAGTTGCTGATGAGAGGCACAGTTCCTGCTCTCAATAGAAAAAATCTCTATTCTACTAACAAGACACTCATGATTTTGGTGGAGGGGCAGGAAGAAAATAATTATTGGCCAACTTCTTTTCTCCACATATTCTGGGGGCTACTTATTATGCTGCTACTGCCTCAGGCGCATCACTAGAGCTAGTTGTGGCAAATGGAACCTTCATCATCCATCACCCATGTTACTGCTGTTGTTGATCCCATTCCCTTTCAGCTGCCTACTCATCCTGCTGCTTAAACAACTCATCAGCAGAAGCAAGAACAGCAGTCGCAAATTCTGCATCTACGTCACGGCATTTGACAGTGGCCAGTGACCAGTGGTCAACATGACATGTCCTGCTGGCATTAGGCCAGTAGGGCATTTTTTTCCTTACGGCTTGTGCTTTTAAAAAAAAAATTGTAAAAAACCCATAGTCCTACAAAAAATAAACACTTTTTGGGGGTTTGTTTCTAAAAAGAGAAGATTCGGTCCGCTAATACCTTTTCCCCAAGAACATCAGACGACACATGATGCTTGAGGTAAAAACAGGAACTCCTTTATTTGGACACACACAGGGTTTATATATATATATATATATGTCTGAGAACACAGTCAACCAATGGGAGATGAGATTCACAAAACCCCCAATCTTACTGAAACTCAATTACGGTAACACACAATATAATACAAACACACAGTCCTCTATCAGATCTGCTAAGGTAATTACATTTACATCAGTAACTGACATAATACAATCGGTTTCACAAAGCAACAAATGGGAACACATAACCCCAGGAAACCTACTTTGCATATAAACAATGGTACAGCATGCAATGGGTGAGGCAATAGGGTATTTGACTCCCAGTCTCCAGATGCTGTCCCAGGTAGCCACTGCCCCACCCTCAATGTGTAATAGTGCCTCAGGCCCGGTGCCACCTTGGAGTCCTACCAACACCCTTCTCCATTTTGTAGTTTGGCCCATGCTTCTGTATGGCCAAATGGCCGCTTCCAGTCCAGGCCCCCCCCCCCCCAAACCAAAAGGGTCCCTTGTGTTCACAAGTGACAGCGTTCTGTCACACTCTGAATACCAGAGAGGTATCCAATGCATTGCAACACAAATCACTGTATATCTCTCTGGCACTCAAAGGGTTAGCCCAACCTTCTCAGTTACAAGGATAGGAGATGCACTGTTCTCAATTTCCTGGCTTTAACCCCTTAAGGACCAGTGGTCTCGGGGTGTGTGGTCCTTTAAGGACCAGATAGGGAAGTTTGATCACGTGTGCCGGCACGCCGAAAGAGGGACTGAAAGAGATTGTTCCGGTCTTGGAGCAATCATCTTCAGTCCCCGGTATTACTCACCGCGCTCCTGCAGGAGCACTGTGAGTAAAAGTATGTGACATACCAGGACCGTCACTGGTCCTTAAGTGCTGGACCAGTGTGACGGTCCGGGTATGTCACTGGACTCATAGGGGTTAAAGCTGATTTGGATATAACTATTACTTATCTTTGTGTTTATATACCCTGTAAGCCTCAGGGCCTCATATTGCCCTACTATCCACTAAACAACCAATATAAATTTATAACATTTGCAGACATTATCTGAAATATTTGCTCCCTTCAGTGAAAATGAAGTCTCATTTCATAACATCTTAACACAGGGGCAGTTTTCATTGTGCTGAGATCAAAAACTAATTTAAGATGGTGAAAACATTTTCCTAAGGCACGAAGCTTGAGCCACTTGTTATTCCACCATCATACATGAACATAAAATCAGTTTAGCATTTTATGGTTCATAATAGGACTGGGGAGAAGACTTTAATGCATTAATCCATCAAATGAAATGTATTACTGCATTGATATCTAATAACTGGTCCTATTCATTAAAGACACTGAAGAGAATATGATATTTATTGCTATGTCAGTCAGGAGCAAAAGCAAGCTTTTTTTTAAACAGAGGTCAAAAATATAAAATAAGGATAAAGTAACAGTACCTAAAATGTATTTTGTGTGATTATTCATCCAAAAGCCATTTCAGTTATCTGAGGATGGACCAAGGTTGAGCAATATGTGACCACTGCCATCTGTTATTGGAACACAGTTCTCATCATCCTCAAGCAGCTGTTGGCTGAAAATGATGGGGTTTGTAGTCCAACAACAGATTGATGGGTGTAGGTTGTCCAACACTTTCACAGACATATGCACGCCAACAGCAAATGTTTCTCATTGGGGGGTGCTTAACCCTTTGAGAGCAAGAGTGGTACGCAATGCATTTCAAAGCAATGCTTGCCTACCACTCTGGCTCTCAAAGGGTTAAGTTTGCTCTGATCCAGTGGGGACAAAGGATTGCTTTGAGGGTGAGGGAAAACTCTGTCTTTTCTTGTTTCACACTTGTAAATAAGGATGAAACATGAGATAAATATCTGTTGATCTTTCTTAGATTGATTCAGCTGGCCTTAAAGGAGCAGTAAACTTTTTAAAGAAAACCTATGTTATTGGGCTTTTTTTAACTGATTAAGACTAGGGTATGCCCACTGTTGGCAGTTTTATTCAAAACATATACCGATCAGATTGTCATTAAGTGAGTAACTGCTTCACTAGCAGCTTCATTACTTCCTAAAAGTTCAAACTGACAGGAAGTGATAAAGCTGTTACCTTCACATTCTACAGAGAACTGTTGTAAGTAACTCACCTCTCCTACAGAATGAACGCCAGTGGGGAGATGGGTCACTGGGTCAGTGCTATGGTGACATGTGTCTCCTGATGTCAGGAGAGCACAAGAATTAGAAATACAAAGAGAGGGGTAGAGACTCTTGTTGTTAGCCTATCTTTCCATTGGTTAAAGTGTCAATGTATTGGGGAGCAGAGAGAAAGCAGAGAAACTTCAGCACCAAAAGCAATAGCTCTCACTCAACCATTTGAGTGCCGGTGGGGTGACCAGCAAATTACATTGAAATGCATTGGATATGTCTCTGGCACTCAAAGGGTTTTTAATACAGTGATGGAACAAAATGAGGACCTATTGAATGCTCTTTTTTGTAATTAAATAAATTATTTAGAACAAGACCAAAGTGTTTCATTTCAACAGACTAATTTATAAACATATATACTGAAGTTTATACAAACATTAATGTGAATTTCTTGTGTGTCCATTCCACTGCAGTAGAATGGGGTATTGTCTCTGCCCCCCAGCTGGTAGGACCAACCAAAACTCCTTAAAGTCTCCCCTCATGACTTGCCCGCCAAGTTGTTTGTTGGTCCTACAAGATGGAAGACAAAGATATCATTCCTCCCACACTCTTGATTGTTTTTCCTGTTACCTTGCCCCTATTTACCTTCGGCCACATCAGGATGCTGTCCCAAGGGTTAGACCTTCCCCATGAGTCAGTTTCTGCAGTCATCTCTACCCTGCCGAATCCTTTTTGCTGGACCGCACTGTGCTTCGGCGGCGTGTATTACAGACAGCTTTATCATCTTGGATCGTGTGTTCACGAGAGATGCGCCAAAAGATGATGTCATCGATGTGTTTCATCAATATATACCTTTTCAAAGCTATATATATTATTTTATTTGTCCATATATCTTTGAAGCTAGCATGTCTAAGTCTGGGGGGAAAGACAAAGTTGCTTTTGAAGATGACAAAGTCCAGAAAGTTAGAAATTGCTCTACCTGTGATTCTATTATTTCTTCTGAAGATACTACTAAACTTTATGCTGAATGCCTTAGACAAGCTGCAGGTCAGGATATCCCTGCACATTTTAAAGATGTTTTAACCTAGATGAAGTCTTCTATGATAGATACTTTTTCATCCATTCAGCAGTCTTCTGTTCCTAGAAAGAGATCCCGTATGGATGATCCAGATGAGGGTCCTTCACTTCGCCCAGGAACTCCAGAGGATGCTTACAGTAGTCAAGATTTAGATTTGATCTATTCCGCTGAGGAAGAGGTTGAAGCCCCAGAGGAATCTTCCTCTTTTTATATGGACAAAATTGACGTCCTAGTAAAGTTAATGCGCAAATCATTAGGTATCACTGATACTCAAAAACAGTTGAACACCATGGACACAGCATTTATTGGTAATCAAAAAGAAGTACCTGTGTTTTCAATCCATACCTCCATTCACTCATGAATCAAGTCAGAAAGGGATAAAGTGGATAGAAGTTTCTCTTTGTCAAAACGATTTCTCAGGATGTACTCCTTTGATGATACTGAAATTTTGGATTGGGTGCCCCCACCTAAGGTGGATGTTGTTGTGGCTCAGTTAGCGAAGAAAACCACTCTGACCATGGAAGGCGGGTCTTCCCTAAGAGACCCAATGGACAGAGAAATGGAGAGTGTTCTTAAGAAGCAATTTGTCTTGTTAGGTCAAAATATTAAAGTCGCTACTGCCATGGCCTGTATGTCCAGAACAATGAGAATATGATTGTCTGAGCTGGAAGAGAAAATAAATTCACCCATGTCCAGATCAAAATTGCTAAAATAAGTGGCAGTTATGAAAGAAGCCACTAGTTATACATGTGATTCTTCTTTGGATATGATTAATTTACTAGCCAAGTCTTCCGCTATGTCTGTAGTTGCTAGAAGATCACTGTGGATCAGATCCTGGGGTGTTGATACATCATCCAAATCCAATCTATTCTCTCTCCCTTTTTCTGGTAATCTGCTTTTTGGCCCACAACTAGAGGAAATAATTAATAAATCTTCTGAAAGCAAAAGCTCCTTTCTGCCTCAGGAAAGAAGAACTCCAAAGCAATTTAGAAATCCTTCCTTTCGCACTAGGAAAACTTACTTTTGAGATAATAGAAGATTTTAGACTCACTGTTCCTTTGATCAACCAAGGCAATCTAATCAGCAGAGAGGTGGTTATAGAAGGGATTTCACCAAGAAGTCTCAGTTCAAAAAGGAATATCAATGAAGGTCAGTGAGCCCCATCCACGGAGTTGGTAGGGGGCAGGCTAACCCTAGTTTCCACAGTCTGGACTCTCTTATGTCCAGATCAGTGGGTACTACAGACATTAAGGATGGGGTATCCACTGGAGTTTTCAGCTGTCCCTCTCAAAGAATATTCAAGACATCCAAGATTCCCACATCCACCACGAAAGGGAAAGCAATGATCAAGTTAGTGGAGGAGTTACTGAAGACAAGAGTCATTCAGGAAGTACCTCAAAGCCAGCGGAAGAAAGGAATTTACTGTATAATGTTCCTAGTTCCAAAGACGTAAGGAGGGTACAGGATGATTTTGGACTTAAAATATGTAAACAAATGTATCAAGACTTCTTCGTTCAGAATGGAAACACCAGCCTCAGTAATGAAGGCCATTCCACCCAAGAGCTTCCTATCATCTATAGATCTTCAGGATGCTTATCATCACGTTTTAATCAGACCCTGCCACAGGAAGTTCCTGAGGTTCACAATAAGGAAGAATCACTATCAGTTCAGGGCCATGCCTTTCGGATTTTCCTCAGCTCCAAAAGCATTCCCGAAGAACCTAGCAGCCTCCCTTCAGGTGTTGAGACAGGAAGGGATAACAGCTATACCTTATCTAGACAACATTCTAATTGTGGCCCCTTCATATCCTCTTGCGCAAGAGCATACAAGGCGAACTCTGGAACATCTTTCCAAACTGGGGTGGATGATAAACTTGCAAAAGAGCTATCTAGTACCAACACAGCAACTAGTGTTCTTGGGGATTCGATCAATACAAACAGAATGATGGCATATCTGTCGGACGACAGGATACAGAGGATTCAAAATCAAGTCACGGTCTTCAAGACTCAGAAAAATCCTACAGCTCAAGATTTCATGATTCTGCTGGGAATGTTATCCTCTACCATCCAGATCATTCCTTGGGCACGGTTTCACCTAAGAGCTATTCAGGAAAATTATTTTTGAAAATCTGTAACAAGGATCATCAAAACAAAAGACAAAAAATTCCTCCTCTCCCTTCGTCAAGAAGGGAACTAGTATGGTGGTCAAGAAAAAGTAAACCTGATCAGGGGTCATCCTCTTCTAGAACCAAGTTGGAAAATCCTAACAACAGATGCCAGTCTCAATGGATGGGGAGCAGTCTGTGGGACATCCTCAGTACAAAGCACATGGTCTCCAAGAGAGAAACATCTGCACATAAATGTTTTAGAGATGAGAGCAGTCAGAAGAGCTCTAATCCAGATTAAAATCCTTTTTTTGCAGAGAGCAGTATTTGTCAGATCAGACAATCTAGCTACTGTAATATATTTAAAGAATCAAGGGGGCACAAGAAGCAGGAGCTTAATGCAGGAAACAGCAAAGCTTCTAGCTTGGGCAGAACAGAATGTGGAAGCCCTGTCAGCATCTCACATATCAGGAAACCTCAATATACAAGCAGACTACCTCAGCAGGACGGTGAGAGATCAGGGGGAATGGTCTCTAAAGACATCAGTCTTTCTGACGATCACAGAAATATGGGGAATGCCAGAAATAGATCTCTTGGCCTCAGCAGTCAACGCAAAATGCTCATTGGAAGGACAAGACATCACTGGGACAGGATGCCCTAAAACAAACATGGACATTCAGCTTGGCCTACATCTTCCCCCGATACCAGTCATCCCGGATGTTCTCATGAAGGTAAGGGAGAGAGCAGAGGTAATAATCATCTCTCCAAATTGGCCAAGAAGAATCTGGTATTCCCATCTGGCACAAATGTTAATAGTACATCCCTGGGCGATTCCAGTAACGCACAACCTACTGTTTCAGGGGCCAGTTTTCCATCTGAACCCAGCTTTCTTAAAATTAATGGTTTGGAGGCTGAGCGGCACTCATTACTGTCAAAAGGATTATCCTCTGAGATAATCAATACTATATTAGCAGGAAGGAAGCAGTCTACTTCAAGAATCTATTACAGAACTTGGAAAACATTCACATCCTGGTGTCTTGAAAACAATATTTCAAGACAAAGCATTTCTTCAGTGAAAATATTGGATTATCTACAGAAGGAGTTTAATTCAGGGTTAAAACCTTCATCTTTAAAAGTTCAGTTGTCTGTTCTATCAGCTATTCAGGCAACTCAGTTTAGTGACAACCCGCTAGTAAGGAGATGCATGTTTGCAATATCTAAAACTAGGCCTACCATTTGAGAAGTTATTCCACCATGGGATCTGAATCTAGTTCTAGATCAGCTTTCTACTTCCAAATCATTTGAACCTACGCATAGTATTCCTATCAAGAATCTATCTATTAAAACAGCTTTTCTTACCGCTATTACTTCAGCCAGTAGAGTGGGAGAGTTGCAGACTCTAACTTGTAAATCTCCTTATATTATTTTTTTTTTTATATTATTTTCCATCAACATAAGGTAGTACTTAGAACTCGTCCTTCATTCAGATCCAAGGTGGTTTCTGATTTTCACATCAATCAGGAAATAGTACTACCTTCCTTCTGTCCAAATCCTTCATCCGATAAGGAAAGAAGATTTCATAATTTAGACCTTGTTAGATGCCTATCCTACTGTTTGGACAGGACCAAAGAATTTAGGTCTTCAGACTCCCTTTTCATCCACCACTTTGGCAAATATAAGGGAAAAGCAGCTTCAAAACCTTCTATTAGTAGATGGATTAAAGAATACATAAAATTGGCTTATGAGGATGCAGGGAAACAGCCTCCCTTAAAGATCAAGGCGCATTCTACCAGAGCAATGTCAGCTCCTGAGCCAGAAAGGCGGAGGCATCCTCACAGGAAATTTGTAAAGCAGCCACATGGGCTTCCATTTCCACCTTTATCAAACATTATAAGTTTAAAGTGCAAGCTTTGGCTGATACCAAGTATGGAAGAAAGGTGCTTCAGGCGATTGTTTCGTTGTAATAGCAGTATATTTTAATTTATTATCCTATTTTACACTGAGGGGTTATTTGGGAAATATGCTTTCTGTCTCTCAAGTAAGTTTCCCCTCCCTTCTGGCATACTACTTTTGTATGTCCCATTCTACTGCCGTGGAGTGGACACAGAAGAAAGGAAGAAATTTTACTCACCGATATTTCTGTTTCTCCTGTGTCCCTCCACTGCACACCTGACCCTTTTCACCTGTACTTTTGTTTCTGTCTTACAGCACTGTTAAAAAATAACTGGTGGGCAAGTCATGAGGGGAGAATTAAGGAGTTTTGGTTGGTCCTACCAGCTGGGGGGCGGAGACAATACCCCATTCTACTGCCGTGGAGGGACACAGAAGAAATATAAATATCAGTGCGGAAAATGTCCTCCTTTTATTACTGTTAGGCAATGTGATGCATTTATATACTAACGTTGCCTATGTCCCTTAAAGTAAGTACAGTATGTACCCGAGCTTAGTGTATGTCCCTTAATTATTCTTATCCTTTCTGTAAAAAAACACTCCACATTTCCACTAAAAGTGGATCTCAAGCTTACTGTTACAGTCCAATGTGGGCCAGCGTACCTGGCGTGTAGAGACGGCCGCACTGGATTCCTCTACGTTCTTGCAAGAGCATGCATGCATCACTGGAGAGTTATGACAAGGGCGCGCTCTTCCTATTGGACACCCAGCAGTATAGCTCCTTTTTCCGCCCACTTGCTGGTAGCTTATCTGCTGCCTCAATCCTTCTACCAGTTGCACTTACATGGTGCTCTGGAGAGGACCTAGTCCTTGTGCTTTGTGCATTTTCCTTGCTTGCCTGTATTCCTCCTTTGTTTGGCCTCTGGTTTGGCTGACTACCTCCCTGGCTTGACCTTTGGCTTGGATGACTACCTCCTTGGGCTATTGGGCTATTGACTCTTGGTTTGGCTGATTACCTCATTGGGCTTGACCTTTAGCTTGGCTGACTACCTCCTTGGGTTTTTGCCCATTGGCTTGGCTGACTCTTCTATAGTCCTCTGACCATTGTCTGGCTTAGTAGTCTCCTTTACCCCGTTCCTGGCTGTATCCTCTATTTTCATTATCTTTTAAATTCCTTGGTCTGACTATTATTTCTCATGGTATGCTGTGACACATACAGACAGATCTTTTGTCCTATCATATCTTCCTAAAACATGCATTCTTCCTACACTTAGCTAAATACCGTAAAGAATTTGAAAGTTAAATACAGATATCATGTTAGATTCAGATATAATTTGATGTGTCATGTATGTGGTGCCTTTATTTTATATCCCCTAGTAAATGATTACCTTGAAACAAGTCATTTTAATTTTACCAGTGTGTCCTTAATTAATTGACTAGACTACATGAACTCCTTTGAGACTCGGCAAAATAAGAGTCACAGAATACGCAAAACATTTTTGTTTGCATATTGACAGCTAATCTGTTATGAGAATCAGAGGTTCATAAGGCACAGCTACCATCTAAAATCATAAATATACGGCTCAAATAAGGAAAACATCCTAAGAGCTCACACATTCCAGAACTGTATAATATTAAAATGTAATAAAAGCTGTACTGGAAACATATAATAATTCATATTTCTCAGTCAAGTAACATGAGCACAGGTGGAGACCTTATCACATTGTACAAGTATATGAGAGGTCAATACAAGGATCTCTGCGGTGAGCTATTTATTCCAAGGCCTGATCAGGTGACCAGGGGACACCCCTTGAGATTAGAGGAAAGGAGGTTTAAACTTCAGCAGGGGAAGGGTTTTTTTACGGTAAGGTCTGTCAAATTGTGGAATTCATTGCCCAGGGAGGTAGTTATGGCAGATACAATGGATACATTTAAGAGAAGATTAGATACATTTCTTTCAAAAGGGAACATACAGAGTTTTACTGTTTATCAGTAGGCTGAACAAGAAGGTCTGATAAAGACTAATTTAATTGGTAGCAGGAAAGCTATAGAATTCTCAGTTACTGAGGTATGAGGCGAAGGTTAAACTTGATGGACTTGTGTCTTTTTTCAACCTAATTTACTATGTTACTATGTATGTTACTATGTGTATATTTTTTTCCCAGACAAATTATAATCAATACAAAATGTATTATTACTCGCTGACAGTATAAAATTTGTACCAAAAAACAGGTTGTGTATAACAATATAACAAGACTAACCAGATGTTGGATAACAAATAGTCAGACACATGGGGAGATTTTAATTCTAATTGGATTCATCAAGGTTTTGGTGTAACCGTTAGTTTTAATTCTGTGATACTAATAAAGTTAAATATTTTTAACAGTTGTGAGGATCAACACATATACGTCAACAACACAAGCAAACAGATTTACATGACCCAAAAATGAAAGGTAATTAAGTAGATGTTGTACACTTTTTCATATAGGAAATTTATAGTTTACAAACTAATTTCACACTGAACTGGTCTAACGGAGATTATTGTAAATATATAGTACTAAGTATATTATCAGGAGTGATATTTTAATCTCCATATTTCTTTTTTCTTCTTCTTTGTGATTTGTTTAATATAATAGAGACTTGCAGTGTGACACAAGTCAACAGGTCATTCAATTGCAAACTTGACACTCCAGCACAATCCTGATAACTAGACTTAGGCTGTGTTTACATGGCTGAAATGGATATAGCTCACACAAAACAAAACACATGAGATTGGTAATATTGTGTCATATGAGGCTGTTTTTTCATAGATAACAATATCACCACATATTTATTTCATGGAGTGAATATTGCTGCAACTCCCACTCACAATGCATTAATGCATTTGCAAATTTGTATTAAGGATTTCAATTAAAGGGATAGTAATGTTTCACAAAACAGCAACCCCAATTAATCTTCATAGTGTTTGAGCCACAGAGAGAGTTATTTCAATACTGTCAGATTTGTAGTTCAAGAGTAATTGAATGATAAAGCTTCCCCCCTTTTACCTAGTGTATGCCACCTCCCCTCAGATGTGGACAGCTCACAGCAAGGGACAATCTTCTTACTGTGAGAACAATGAAAGCACTGACCCCATTGAAAGGTTTTTCAGGTTTTTCCCTTATGTTAATTGCAGATTGTCCCCTCTGCAATCCATCTGGACACCACCCTGCTGTTCTGAGGTATTACATCAATAAAAGGGGCGGGAGGGGGAAACTTTATCATTCAATTACTGTTGAACTACAACTCTGACAGTAGTGAAATAACACTCTCCATGGCCCAAATACTATGAAGATTAATTGGAGCTGCTTTCATTATGAAACATTACTATCCTTTTAACTCTCAAATATACCAGCAAGTTGCATTGTCTCTGTAATCCTGTTGCTGCTGTTTATAATAAAACAAATGGCAACATGAAAACAACATTTAATGCACTAGAAGCATCTTCATCTCCTTGCTTCACATAGTATCCAAGAGATTAAAGGGGAACTAGCACTCCAAATAAAGTCTCCCCACAACAATTAGGCATCTAGCGATAAGCTTAACAATAGTAGTATTAGCCAACATAATTACCTCGTAACAGAGAAATCCTACTTCCGCCAAGACTGACAGTCAGGCAGCAGCGCTTTAGAGGCATCTAGAGGCTTCTAATACCTAAAGGTACCATGCAACTCCTCCTAGAGGAGACCAGAAACGACAGTGCATAGTCTCGGCAGAAGTAGGATTTCTCGGCAGAAGTAGGATTTCTCACTAACGCAGTAATTATGCTGGCCAATAGTACTATTGTTTAAGGGATAGTAATGTTTCATAATAAAAGCAGCTCTAATTAATCATCAAAGTATTTGGACTTTTGAGAGTGTTATATCAATACTGTCAGACTTGTAGTTCAAGAGTAATTCAATGACAAAGTATCTCCCTCCCTCCCCTTTTACTGATGTAACACTGTTCAGCCAGATCAGAAGGGAGTTGCCCAGGTAGACTGCAGAGAGGGACAATCTTCAATTAAGATAAGGGAAAAAGCTGAAAAACTTGTCAAGGGGGGCAGGGCTTTCATTGTTCTCATAGGAAGAAGATTGTCCCCTTCTGTTATCTGTCTGGTCTATGGACTGCATTCCACATCTGAGAAGAGATGGCTTACACTAGGTAAAAAGGGGCGGGAGGGGGAAACTTTGCTTGTGAATATCTCTTAAACCATAAAGGTTTGTGAGATAAGACTTGTATCGTTCTTCATGTTTTTTTAATGTCTACAACATAAAATAAAGACAAAACGAAGTATTACTATCCCTTTAAGCGTATCACTAGATGCCTAATTGTTTGGGGGAAACTTTTTTGGGGTGATAGTTCCCCTTTAACACTTCAGATACTAAAACGTCTCCATCATATTGTGAAGTAATATACTGCAACATGTCTTTACTAGAATACAAGCAGTTAAATATAAAATTTACCCCTTACTGGCTCTGAATGTAAAAAGTGGTTGATAAGAATTCCATTGTTTTGGTGTTTTTCACAAATTTTCCACAGAGAACAGTCTGTTCAGTTTTTGCAATCTGGCAACATTCTTATTTGTATCCTTAAAGATTTCTTTAATTAGTTTAAATGTGTTCAGTAAATCTCCGGTCTGTTTATCTATTTACCATGCAACAATGGCAGAGTTCCTTTGAATATAGATTATTTTAGAATTTATATGCTTTGAATTTGATTTAATTGCCTATTATACAATTCCAGATTTCTATTCATCACTAGCATTGTATTGTGCATCTCTAATGACCAACTCCCTCTAAATGTGCACATTTCGCTGCAACAGAAATATTTCTTTAGTTCTGGAAAATGCCCTTTTGTTTTCTTTTCTTAATTTTTTTTTTTTAAATGCTTCGGGGCTATACTTCTCAGTAATCAAGAATTGTGCTTTTGATAGCTAGCATTTTATGTTGTCTTAGGTTAAAGGCCAATTAACAGGAAAAAATAAAAACATGTTAAAACACATTATACAAGATGTGCTATTTAATACTAATCAGTATCAGCTTTCTAAAATGTTAGCCTTTATTGCACAGGTTCATCCCAAGGTTTTTATCGCCATCCCTCTGCAGCAGCTGAAGATGCCCATGGCAGCCTCATTCTTAGTGGTTGTACAGGTGAATGTGAAAGTACAACATCCAATAAAAATCATCAGCTGCCCCTTCGGTTCTCACAGAACAGTCTCCCAATTATGGGGAAAAAAACTTTGGTTGGATTTGTATACTGAGGGCTGTAAATGTGTAATGCTACCTCTGCCAGTATATATACTCTCCCCCCCTCTGATTTCATCAGTATTGTGTTCCATGTATTTTTGGCTTAGGAGAGCCCTCCACCCCCTCTGATTTCCATCAGTATTGTGTTCCATGTATTCTTTGACTTAGGAGAGCACCATGCTATTATAGCATATATTATATTTTTTATAAGCTATTGTATTGATCCAGTGCCTGTCCATTTTGTTAAAAGTATATATATATATACATCATCATCTTCAGCAATTGTTGATCCACTGCAGGATAAAGTCCTCCTCAGCAAGCCGCCAACAATTTCGGCCCCATGCCTTTTGCTGCCACTGTGTACCAACACATTTGGTAATTTCATCTACATATCTTGTCTTTTGTCTTCTTCTTCAAATTTATGGCGCGATGCAAGAAACGTTCGCTTCAGATAAAGGCATTTTTGTGCTCAGATAGATTTTGCGCATGTTCTAATGCAGGATGCTAAATACTGAACGCTTCTTGAATTGCTTATGAAAAATTCCATTTTACGACAATACACAGACGTAAAAATTCATTTGCAATAGCAGTTCTTGCATTAGGCGCATTCGCTATTCCACTCACACAGATTCAGTAATCTTAGCCACGCCCACAAAAAAAAAATGTACGCAGCCATTCGCTAATCTTGAATTTTCATGCGCAATTCAACAAAATCATGCGCAAACCTATTCCCTAGTGGTTTTCACACGGGAAATAGTGATTGCGCACGTTTCCTGCATCGCGCCATTAGTATCAAATACAATCCATTCCAAAATGTGTTTGTTCCATCTACTATCAGGTCTTCTTGCTATGTGGCCTGCCCATTTTCATTTTAGTCGCTTTACTCTTTCAATTACGTCATAGACCTTTGATGACGAATCCAAGCACATGCAGTGATTTTTTTTTTTTTTTTTTTTTTTTATTTTGTTATGTTTAGAACTTGCAGCTCCATACTTTTCTGTGTAATTTTATGTTTTTGTTTGGCTTTGGAATTCAATGTGGTAAATTTGGCTTAAAGACAGCACTACTACATTTTCCAAATGCTTGCCAAGTTGCCATCCCAGTTTTATTCAACATTCACTTTCCATCATGGTGTTTCCATCTGTTGACATTTCCTATCCAAGGTAAACATACTTGTCCTCATCTTCTAGTTCTTATCCATCTACTGTGATTTTCCTTGGTATAGGATGTTTGTTAAACATGACTAATATTATCCTACCTCTGTGAAAATCCTTGGTTAGGCCTCATCTAGAATATGCAGTACAATTTTGTGTGCCAGTTCTTAAAAAATACATTGTTGAACTGGAAAAGGTGCAGAGGCGTGCAACAAAATTGATAAAGGGATTGGAAGATCTGAGTTATAAAGAGAGACTAGCCAAACTGGGTTTGTTTACATTAGAGAAGAGACGTCTAAGGGGTGATATGATTACCATTTACACATATATTCAAGGTCAATACAAAAAACTATCCAATGAATTATTTACACAAAGAGCTGAGCTAAGAACAAGATGTCATCCATCAAGACTTGAGGAAAAGTGCTTTCGACTAAAACAATGGCAGTGTTTCTTTACAGTAAGGGCAGTTTAAGGGATAGTAATACTTTGTTTTATCTTTATTTTATTTTGTAGACATTAAAAAAACATGAAGAATGATATAAGTCTTATCTCACAAACCTTTATGGTTTGAGAGACATTCACAAGCAACGTTTCCCCTCCTGCCCCTTTTACCTAGTGTAAGCCATCTCTTCTCAGATGTGGAATCCAGTCCATAGACCAGACAGATAACAGCAGGGGACAATCTTCTTTTGTGAAAACAATGAAATCCCTGCCCCCCTTGACAACATTTTCAGGTTTTCCCTCATCTTAATTCAAGATTGTCCCTCTCTGCAATCTTCCTGGGCACCTCCCTTCTGATCTGGATGAACAGTGTTACATCAGTAAAAGGAGCGGGAGTGGGATACTTTGTCATTGAATTACTCTTGAACTACAACTCTGACAGAAATGAAATACTACTCTCCAAAGTCCAAATACTATGATGATTAATTAGAGCTGCTTTTATTATGAAACATTACTATCCCTTTAAGCTATGGAATTCTTTGCCTCGATGTTGTACTTGCAGATAATGCAACTGTTTTTAAAAAAGCACAGAACAATATTGAAAATTATGACAGATGGCTTCAAAGCAGATAGAATGTTGATCCAGGGAAATAGCTGACTGCTATTTGGAGTCAGGAAGGTATTTTTTTACCCACTTGGGGCTAAATTAGAAATTGCTCCAGAACGTTTTTTTTTTTTTTTGCCTTCCTCTAGATCAACAGGGGTGTTTTGGGCATGGGCTTGACGTGATTGACACGTCTTTTTTCAGCCTCATCAACTATGTTACTATGTATTGTACTGAAACTGCTCCTGAAGTCTGCTTTCTTAGATTGTGCTGTGTTAAGTATCATGAAATGGAAATGGGCAGGCCACACAGCAAGAAGATCTGATGGCAGATGGCCCAAAATACATTTTGGAATGGATTATACTTGATAATAAACACCCAAGAAGGAGACCAATGAAAACATAGGTAGATAAGGTTAACATATTTGTTGGTACACAGTGGCAACAAGAGACACAGGACTGAAGTTGTTGGAAGCTTTCCTGAGGACGCCTCATCCAGAAGTGGATGATGAAGATTATATATATAATGGTACAGCAAACAATCATTAAGTGAAAAACAAAAAGGTTTTGCTGAAAGTATCCCAACCAGATGTTTTCAGTCCATTACGGACCTTCCTCATGGTTTGTAATGGACCAAAAACATTTGGCTAGGGTGCTATAGGCAACAAACTGTTTTGTTTTTCACTTCATGACTGTGTGCAGTCTCATATGATCCTAGACACCCCAGGCTGAGTTTACCAGTATATGTTGTTTCTATGGGAAGTACACTAGATTGCTAAATTGTGTGTTTATAACTTATAACAATGGTTGTGAATGCCTCTGCCCCTTGCTTCTTTGTAAATATCTATCTATCTATCTATCTGCAAACAGGAAAATGTAGTGTGTATATATATATATATATATATATATATATATATATATATATATACATACATAGCAAAATGGAACATCTGCGCACTCTCCTAAATTAATTAAAGCAACAAGCTGGGTGCCAGGTCCCATAGAAAGTACATACAGTTTTGTAGTTTAAGAACCACACTCACAGGACTTCCAAATAATGAATTTATTGCAGAATGTATTATCAACGTTTCAGGCCCTATCTTGACAAAGGCCCAAGGTAGGGCAGAAACGTTGATAATAAATTCTGCACCTGTTTCATCATTTGGAAGTCCTGTGAGTGCGGTTCTTGAACTACAAAACTATATATATATATATATATATATATATATATATATATATAAAACCATGCTTGTTATTCTTTACTCAAGAATCTTGTTTTCTGTTAGGAACCTGCAACAGAGGATGTGTACTACCACTGAAAGCTCTAGGCAGAGGATGTGTACTACCACTGAAAGCGCTAGGCAGAGGATGTGTACTATCACTGAAAGCGCTAGGTAGAGGATGTGTACTACCACTGAAAGCGCTAGGCAGAGGATGTGTACTATCACTGAAAGCGCTAGGCAGAGGATGTGTACTATCACTGAAAGCGCTAGACAGAGGATGTGTGCTACCACTGAAAGCGCTAGGCAGAGGATGTGTACTACCACTGAAAGCGCTAGGCAGAGGATGTGTACTACCACTGAAAGCGCTAGGCAGAGGATGTGTACTACCACTGAAAGCGCTAGGCAGAGGATGTGTACTACCACTGAAAGCACTAGGCAGAGGATGTGTACTATCACTGAAAGCGCTAGGCAGAGGATGTGTACTACCACTGAAAGCGCTAGGCAGAGGATGTGTACTACCACTGAAAGCGCTAGGCAGAGGATGTGTACTACCACTGAAAGCGCTAGGCAGAGGATGTGTACTACCACTGAAAGCGCTAGGCAGAGGATGTGTGCTACCACTGAAAGCGCTAGGCAGAGGATGTGTACTACCACTGAAAGCGCTAGGCAGAGGATGCGTACTACCACTGAAAGCGCTAGGCATACTCTGCTCTTATTGTCAGAAGTGGAAGTGGAAGTGGCAGCAGGGCTATTTCCATAGGAAAAACTGATGCTGACCTTCTTGTTCCTTTCATCCATATTCTAATTTTTAAAATAACATAAAGATAATTACTCTTTTTATTGTTGTTTTTTTATTACTACTAAGACTAATTATTTCTGAAAGCTTCTTAAACAGTTGAGGCCAAAAGGGCGTCCAATGCAAAAGATTAAGCAGTGATATATTTAGGCCTAGGCTGAGCAGGTTTAGGCTTGGGGCAACAGATTGCCATGTTGTGGTAATTGGACAGCTTTGTGAGCAGAGCCATGTTCTAAATAAAATGCAGTATTTAAAAGATTTGTGAAAAAGGGACTGGGTGAGTGTGTGTGTGGCTCTGCATCTAAGTCAGTGGTGTAACAATGGGGGTTATACCCCACCCGCATCTAGCAGAGATAACTGTGCAGCCTCTTCCGTGCTCTAGTAATGCAGAGCGATGGGAGATTACATAATCTCCCAGCGCTCTGCATTACTGAAGAGACAACCGCGCGGGAGTTCTGAGCTGCTAATAGAGGAGGCACAGAACTCTCCTGCCACGCCGCCGGACCACAAGGGAGGTAGGAGCTTGGGGACAATGTGGAGAAGGAGGCAGTGTGCAGACTGGGGGCAACATGGAGTAGGAGGCAATATGGAGATTGGGGGCAATGAGGAGATTGGGGGTAACGGGGGGCAATGTGGTCATGGGGGGGAGCCATAGCAATTTCTGCAGCAGGGCCCGGTGGCTTCTACTTACATCACTGAAGGTTTGCCTAGGGTGCCAACTAGTACCCATACACTAGCCCTAAGAATCAGGGGAGAATCTTTTCCACCATTCTCAGCCCCATAGATATGCACATTACTCTTTATTATTTAGTGAATAAGATGTTTCATGCCTGTGACTATACATATACATTGTATCTACCTGCTTGCACACCAGATGACTTCCCTGTACTCAGTGTCCCAGACCAAGGGTAATCAGCCCCATTTATATCAATGGGAATTTTAATTTCTTCCCTAAAGTGTAGTTGGTTTATCCCAGAATCAGTTCAATTCGTCTCAGTACATCCGCCTCATTGGACTGTATGTTAAAAAAATCCATACGCTACTCAATTCGCCAAAAGCTATACACCATACACCAAAAGCTAAGGTATACCCAGTATGCCAAACGTTATATGCAACACACCAAACGAAAGATGATAGATACAAAACTCTATATGCCAAATCCACACTCAATATACCAAATGCTATACTCCAAACACTATATGCAATATGTCATAAGCCATACACAATATGCCACACTTTAAACGCTATAAGAAAAGTGCTATAAGCAATATGCCAAATGTCAAAAGCTATACCCAATATGCCAGATGCTATACACAATACGCCAAACGCAAGATGCAATACTCCAAACACAAGACACTATATGCAAAACACTACATGCTAAATGCTATACGCCAAATGCTATTTGCAGTACGCCAAACGCTATACTCCAAATTCAAAATGCCATACTCCAAACTCTATACTCAATACATCAAATTCTATCCACAAAATGCCATATGCAATAGGCCAAACGCTATAGGCAAACACTATATGCCATATACAAAACACTATATGCAATACCCCAAATGCAAAATGCTGTATGGCAAACACTATATGCAATTCACCAAAAGCAAAACATTATACAAAATAATCCTATACTCCATACACCAAGTGCTATATACAAAACTCAGAAACTTCATACACCAAATGCTATACACAAAACACTATAAGCAAAAGGCCATACACCAAACACTGTATTCAAGAGGCTATAAGCAAAACACCAAACCCTATATGCAATAGTAAAAATAATATATACACAGTGGGCAAAACATTAAATGCAAAATGCTATATGCACAATGTTATAGGCAATTTGCTATTTGCACTATACACAAAACAATGTACACAATACACATATTCTCACACACTCCCATTCACACACCCACACTCTTGCTCAAGCATGCTCTAACATGCTCACGTGCACGCTTACATGCATGCACACATGATGCTCACACACCCACATGCTGACACACACACATTCACTGATGGAGAGTTGTGAAATGCGTTGTACACCTCTTTGGAGCTGAAAAAGCTAAGCACTGACAATTCAACAAGCCAGTCATTAAATCAGTAATTGTCTTATTAACTGCATGGGCAAAGCCATGCCAATATTGCTAGTGATAATATATTTAAACACATTTTGATAAGTATTTCAAAATACTGCATTTTTGTGCGAAGGGGAATTTTAAAATAAACATTTCCCTGCATGATTTGTTTGTGTAATCCTTTTAACCAAATAGCTTAAAGTCATGTCCATTACAAATGAAAACTATTTCAGAGTTTTAACATATAACAGATCGCATGTTTTCAGAGGCCAGCCTGGCTAATCTAATTTTACACATACATCGACGTCACCGGCTATAGGTAGATGTACACAGATATGCTGAACTCCATTAGTGGGATATTTTCAGAGCATATGAGATTAGTCAGAGAAAGTGAAATGGAATTCTGTTCCAAGCAGCAAATTCCATTTTAGACAAGCGTTGGAATTCATGAATTAATAATGCGTTTTATTTGATCTGTGCAGTATGAACATTTTTTTTAATGGACAATCGAGCATAACAGTTCTTGGTTTAGTTCCTAGTTCCTGGTCCAAAAACTATATGAAACATGTCAAAAGTGCAGAAGGTGGACCAAGTGAATTCTACAGGTTATGTTGTGTAGCTCTGGATCTACACCAACCAAGGAAACCAAAGCCAATGCTACCTGGAAATCCAACCAGGCTCTACATATGCTACAATTAAGGCCATATGCACAGAGCCAAATGTGGAGCAATTATGGGGCAAACCAGCCTGAACATAGGGGACAAATAAAAATTCCCCAAATTCTAATTTGATTTCAATGGGTTTTAACACCTTCAACACTGAAACGGTCTCCATAAGCAAAAACTGAAAACTCACAAAATTCTCATTTATTTAAATGGGACCTTTAACCCCATGGATGCAAGAGAGATCTCCAGTGCATTGCTCCACAATGCATTTGAGACCCCTCTAGCATTCAAGTGGTTAAAAGGCATATTTAAATCAAGGTGGGGTATTTGCTCGTGCGGTTGATAAGCATACAATTTGAAAACTGTTACCTAATCCAAATACATTACAATTAGGACCTATATATGAAAAAATAGGAATCTGGCACTCACAGTAAACAGCAATATGGGTCTGGGGAATCCACAGAGAGTTCAAGGCCTTAGGTATTAAACCTTTGAGTGACAGAGGGGTACACAACACATTGCTCTGGCACTCAAAGGGTAAAAGCAAACTGGAGCAATTCTGGTACAGGCTAATCACACCACAGAGGAAAATACAAATTCATAAAATTGTCATTGATTTAAAGTGGGAACTATCATGTCTATCTAAGTGACTTTGTACAGATTGTTCACGCCCAAGTAATTCCAATTGCTGTAATAAAATATGTAATGTAATGTTGCCCATTTTCCGTATTAAACATACCTTAGTAAGTACATAATTTCAAGCAGTAGAGCGCTGCCATCTTGCTGATGTTCAGTGTGAGAGGCAGCTCTCTTTCTGTGCTTGTCTGTCAATCATCTGATCTTGTGTCTGGCCGCGCACTCCACACACTGTGCGTACCAGGTATGGAAATTAGTGGGGTGGGCTTGGGGGAGTCACTCCAATGCTGAGGAGGAATTGTACACAGCTCTGTGCGGCAAGCCTATTGCCACACAGAGCGAACAGAAGACGTCTCAGCCAAACTTATAGATGTAATATCCTCTATTTTACAAATGTTTGAAAAAAAGGAAAATATATATCACGACGCATCTCTAAACACTACTAACACACTGAGATTAAGTCTATAGAAGGTGAAAGTTCCCCTTTAAATAGCTCTTTTATCTGCTTGAAATCTAACCAGGTCTCCAAGACATTGCTTCTCAATGTGACGGAGACCTCTCTAGCATTCCTGTTGTTAAAACCCTGCTTTAATCCATTGTTATTTTGTCCTAGAATTGGTCCAGTTTCTCTCAGTAAATCCTCCTCAGTGTGTTCAGGTCCTCCATGGCAAGGGAGCTCAAACCACAATGGATCAAATTTTCAGGGTCTTCTGACATGTAGACAAGTAAATCAATCAGTGATTCAGTGATTCAAAATCACTGAAGAGTCACTGACCTCCTCAAAGTATGTAATGATATCCAGACTGGTATTGGAAATGGTGAAATCACTGGAGCTATTTTCCTAGATTTTGCAAAGGCCTTTCATAGAGCAGACCATAATATTCTGATAAGTATACTAAAAAGTTTTGAACTGGGTAATTATTCTCTAAATTGTTTCCCATCCTATTTATCAGACAGAACGCCAAATGTGCCTATTGCTGATAATATTTCCCTTCCGCTCTAAGTGGGGTTCCCCAAGGCTCCATTCTTGGCCCTCTTCTATTTTCTCTATTTCTAAATGATCAGCACACACTTCGCAAAGCATTTTCTGTGCATGTGTATGCAGAGGACACCATAATCTACACTAATCCAAACATATCACAACTTGAGGCAGTAGTACAGGATGATTTCTCTAACGTTAAAAGATGGATAGCTAAAAACAAACTGTTCTTAAACACTGAAACAGTCACAACAGTATTTGGTGCAAAGAACAAACTAATTAAACTCCACATTACCCATCTAACCATTGTAACAAAATCTAATCATAATTTGGCCCCGGTGGACTCATAACTTGGCCCCGGATTTTGGTATGTGGCTTGACCCCAACCTCACTTTTGTTCTTCATATTCATGAATTAACATCCAAATTTAATCATAAAATAAGTGCTCTGTTTAGAAACAAATCCTGTTTAAGTCCCCTGGTAAGAAAACATATTGTTCAACAGCTGTTAACAGTGGGGACATAGTATATTCTCCCACGCAACAAATCCATCTTGGTAAACTTGACACACTGTATAATTCATTATGCCACTCTGTCCTCCAATGTAATTACACTACCCATTACCGTAATATGTTTAATGAACTACATTTGCTAACAGTCGAATCTAGAAGTACCCATCTCTTAACTAGTTTATTACCATTTCTCTGGAAAGCTACCACACTACCTGAGCAGTATGCTCACTCCAGCTTTCCATACTAACTATAACCGCCGCTCCACTGCAAACAACAGAGTATTCACACTACAAGAAAGAAGATGGTCGATCTGCCATCCTGGAATAACCTACTTGAAAAAAATCAGACCTTCTTCCAATCGAAAACCCCTAAAATAATTGCTTCTTTGTAACTAAAAACAATATGTAACTGTGTATACTTTTTTTTGTATGTATGTTTATGTGTGTGTATACATATTGTTTTACTATTTGTGTGAATCTGTAAAAGTTCTCCAGAACAAACTTGAAAATGAGAGAAATCTCAAATTTATTATTCCTGGTAAAATATTTTCTCAATAAAATAAATTCTGAAGGATCTGTCTAAGTTAACAACATTCATTTGTGTTTACTTGAGGATATCCTGAAAACGTACTGCAGGGGAAACTAGAAGGTAAATTTGGGTGTGCAAATGGCTAACACAACACTAGGACAAATGTCTGCAGTTGCCAGTTCAGCTCCACTGGTGTTAGCCTCTAATGCTAGTGGCTACACTCCAGGGAATGCACTACAAAATTTGATCAATATAGTGCATACTGGTGCCATTGTCAGGACTTTAAATGGACAGTTCCACCTAATTCTGACTTTACATATCCTGCAATTGCACCATTGGGTTGTATAGTGCAATGCTCTGAGATGCTTAAAGAGTTAAGAATTTAACTCTTTAAATGCTTAAAGAGTTAAACTGTTAGCAACAGTGTCAGCAGTTGTCTAGATAGTTCTCTCTGTGTCCATACATATTTTATTGCATTGTATCAGGGAAGAGAGTCACTGGCTACAGTCTTCTGTACATTTAAAAAATGTGAGAGGCTCTGAAGATGAACTGAAAGCCTAATGGCTAATTTTAGCTCTTTAGTGCCATATCAGAGGATACATTTCCACATACATTTTAGTCTAATCCAGCCGAAAAGTGCAGTCCAGTTCTAAAATAAGGGGCAAGTTCCCTTTGCATGGGAACACCAACTAACCCCAAATGTATGTGTTGACCTTGTTGGGCCTCATCAGTGAGGTGCAGATGATTTCCCTATGTACTGTGAGAAAGGGTGTCGTGGTTCCCCAGAGATATTCAGGAGTCAGTACAGTATAGTAAAATGCAATTTATTAAAGTATAAGTAAGGTAGTACACAATAGCAATATAGCAAGAACAAGCAGAGTGTCCTAAGCCAGCAAGCACTGCTATCAGAAATAGTAGGCTGCCCAGATTGGCCACACTGCTGGAGACTAGGTCTCAGTCACTGGTAGTCTCTGCTGGAACCAGGAGCAGGAACTGGAACACAGGATCTTGATGCGACGTAGTGAGGAGCTACCTGACTCACGCCTGCAGCCAGCAATGTAGCAGAGGATACCTGACTCTCACCTGCAGTCTGTATGGAGCAAGCAGAAGCTTGACCCATGCCTGCAGTCAGTAAATAGCTAGTCTACTGGAGCCCTAGGTCTGCACCAAATTGGGTGTCTGCTAGCTACAGGAGAATAACAAGAGAATAGTCAGACAGAGCCACAGGTCAGCACCAGAGAGGGTAGTCAGACAAGCCAGGTCATACACAGTTCAGGTAGTCAGCCAGAGTCACAGGTCTGCATCAGATTGGGTATCCACTAGAAGTATAAGGCAGGAGAGTAGTCAGACAGAGCCACAGGTCAGCACCAGATTGGATGGTCAGACAAGCCAGGTCATACACAGAGCCCAAGGACACAGAACTGCTTTGTACAACAATGCAAGGGCAACTAAGTCAGGACTCAGACTGCACTTAAAACCCCTCCTCAGGAAGTAGGTAGGCAGAGCAGGCTCAGAGGGAGGAAGTAGGTAGGAGGATACTACAGGAAGCATGGCATAAAACAGAGGCCTTTTTTTCTTCTTTTTTTTTCTTCTTTTTTCTTGTATTTTCTTGATGTAGGTAGCGTTGGTGATACCTATATATTTTAACAGCAGCATTTACAATTCTGTCAAGCATATATTTTTTTCATTCTCCTAAGCGTCTGATTTCTCTTTGTGCAGTCCAGTTCCAAAATGATGGGCAAGTCCCCTCTGTACAGGAACACCAGTTAACCCCAAATGTATGTTTCAGCCTTGCTGGGCCTTGATAGTGAGGTGCAGCTGTTTTCCCTATGTACTGGGAATTCAAAATCAACTCAACCACTTTAATTAAAATTCAATGGCTAAAAACTTGTATTAAAGTCAGAGTTAAGTTCTCTCTCAAATGTGCAAAAGTCAGGAAATGCAGATTAGTGTCCTTCTAACTTAACTCCATGCCCCATGTGCTTTGCTCATGACATCAAACATGACATTACATACAAAATCAGCAATTGCATACTGATGACATCAAACATAACATCACAAATTACTTTCCCTTTAATCATTTGACAGCCAGAGATTTGTTCCGCACATTTCTGGCTGACAAATGATGTGCAGAACACATTACAGAGCAATACATAACCTACTGGTGCTCAGATGCTTAATGCATGGTACAAAAGTGCCCAATTAATAATCCCCATCAATAATTCCAATCAATAATACGACCATGCTCCCATCAGAGTCTACAACCATCTTCTTCAACTGTAGCCTTCAGCCTCCATATCAAAACTCTCACCCTCTACCACCAGTGCAATCAACCCCCTATCAGAACCCTCACCCTCCATCACCAAAGCATTCATCCACCTCTCATAACACTCAGTCCTTCATTGGAGCCCTCAGCCACTCAATATCTTAGTACTCAGCCCTCCTTCCCTAAACAGAGGCATTAGCCTCCATCATAGCTCTCAGATGCCCACTAGGACATCACCCTGCTTATAACTAATCAGGGTCTACACAAGTGGAGCCACAGAGCTTACTGCTGATATGTTTCTACACAAGTGCTACCACAGAGCTTACAGTTCATGTTTTGCAACATTTTCAGGGGGCAGTGGAGCCTAGCTGGAGGGTCATACAGTGTATGTTGGTATCTATAATTACCAGTGGGATAGTGGAACCAGGCTGGTTGGTGTCAGACAGTATATGTGGGACACCTTTGTCTACAAGAGGGCAGTGGAACCAGGCTAGGGGTTCAAGCAGTGTATGTTGGGATCTGTCACTACCAGGGGGCAATGGAACCAGGCTGAGGGTGAGACTGTGTACATGGAAATCTATCACTACTAAGAGGCAGTGGAATCAGGGTGATGGTGAGACAGTGTATGTGGGAATCTGTCACTACCAGGTGGCAGTGGAACCAGGCTGTTGGGTCTGACAATGTCTGTTGGGATTAGGCTGGGGGTCAGACAGTGTAAGTGAGGATCTTTGACTACCAGTGCCCAGTAGAATTGCACCAGTCAAAGTGTGTATGTCAGAGGGGTGTCCATCTCATTGCAAAGCAATGTGTTGGACACCCTTGTATTGCACAAATATTTTTTTCTGTATAATTATTTCAGACCTTACTGAAGGGCATCATAACTGTTACATAATCATGTAAGTGATCAGTAATGGAGATCTCAACACAGTCACCCCCTTTTCCATTATCCTCCTAGACCTGGCATTCACTGAACTACTGGGCACAGTAGGTGGAGCAGAAAGTCCCACTTGCATCATCTCTATTGGGCCTCTCTGCTCCTCCCACTGGACCCAGATATTTAGGTGACTGCTGGTTCTAGGAGAGCATGGGAAAGAATGTGATTGTGTTGAGATTGCCATTATTTATAACTTACTTAATTGTGTAAGAAATTAATACCAGGAGGGCATCAGGATGAGTCCTGATGCCCCCAGTGAGGTCTGAAATCATTATAAAAAATGTACTCCTTTTTGTGCCACAGCGGTGGTAAACATACTACTTTTTAATATGTTGTATACCCCTTTGGCTAATTCACAGACTAGCACAATTCCACTGGCCACTGGTAGCCACATATCCCCACGTATACTGGAGCTGAATTGTCTCTACTGTGCAGGCATACCCATTACATTATGAGCAGACATTCTCATATTTTTTTTATTTGAAATGAAATTTCTCCAGTTCTTTTGATTGGATCAACTAGCATTAAAAAAAAATAAAAAAATAAGAAAAAGCTCACAGTTGTCATCAGGGCCCTTCTCTCTGCCTGTTTTACTGACAATCCATTGGCTACTTTGTGCTAACTAAAGTTTCTCACAATGCTAAATGGGAAAATGCAATTTTTAAACATTTTGGTCTTTGAAAGCTTTACAGCTGATTTTAATGAAACTCACAGGGTTTAAAATTACTGCCAACCTGACCTGAAATGGAAACATTTGAGCCAATTTTGCTGCTGCAATAAAAAGTTATGGTCAAAACAAAAATGTCACCTAAAAGAGAACCTACGCTTCTGTAATGCATTTTAATTAAAGCAACTGCCAGTAACAGGAGTTCCCATGTTGTGCCCAGGAGGAAAGCACTATAGCCTATGTTTTGTGTTTCATAATTAAAGTTTACTGATCCTGTAATATTCACCCCGTGCAGATTAGATAGGGATTTGGGCATCCCACTATAAATCTATAGACATTTGCAATGTCTCCAGTCTATTGCTCCACAGTGTCTAGAATCCACTCTTCACTAGTGTTTTAACAATAATAGAACTGCAATAATAAGCAATTTTTCACAATGAAATACCAATTGAATGGCCCTATGTTCAAAAGAAAATCCATTAATTATATAGCAAACCAACTGCTTTATAAGAGACACACACAAATTTCCCTATTTGCTCATTGATTTTAATGTGTTTTTTTAACACACTGAAGTGTGATAAACTAGTGATAAAAAGGAGATAACTTCTCCAATGTGATAAACTCTCCAGTTCCTATGTTATTCTGCAGTGCACTAAGATCCCTGAAGTCAGAGAGTTCTTTATTCATAGGCTCCATAGAATAACATAGGAAGTGGGAAAGTGATATCACTGGAGAAGTAATATCTGCTGCATCACTGCTGTTTCTCACCTTAGTGCATCTCCCCCAGTGAATCCTAGTGTGGTCTCCAGTTCATTGAAGACCTCTCTAGCATTCAGGGGGTTAAGAGCTCCATTTAATTCAGTGGAAATGATGGGAAAGCTTATTTGTACCTATTGTATAGTTGATTTGATCCAGAATTGTTCCACTATTTCTCGATACATAAGGCCCAAGTATAAAATAACTTACTGCAGGGCTGCAGTGTTGGGACAAGAAGATTCCCAAGTAGGACTTCCTTTATCCCCCCTCCCCCGATCACTTTCGTACCACTCTGTCATTTTCCCAGTTAATTTTACATTAGTTGTTGCTAATGTGTATACATGTTCACCTTCATTAAAGGGATAGTAATGTTTCATAATAAAAGCAGCTCTAATTAATCACCATAGTATTTGAACTTTGGAGAGTGTTATTTCAGTTCTGTCAGAGTTGTAGTTCCAGAGTAATTCAATGACAACGCGTCCCCCTCCCGTCCCTTTTACTGATGTAACACTGTTCAGCCAGATCAGAAGGGAGGTGCCCAGGTAGATTGCAGAGAGGGACAATCTTCAATTAAGATAAGGGAAAAACCTGAAAAGCTTGTCAAGGGGGGCAGGGATTTCATTGTTCTCACAGGAAGAAGATTGTCCTCTGCTGTTATCTGTCTGGTCTATGGACTGGATTCCACATCTGAGAAGAGATGGCTTACACTAGGTAAAAGGGGCGGGAGGGGAAACTTTGCTTGTGAATATCTCTTAAACCATAAAGGTTTGAGAGATAAGACTTATATCATTCTTCATATTTTTTTAATGCCTACAAAATAAAATAGTTGAAATGAAGTATTACTATCCCTTTAATCTTATCACTTGTTTCAACTTTGTTTACTATCAATTATTGTTGTGTATCTTACATCATACATTTCAGCTTATCTTTCTGTTTTATTTCATAACTTATGGGCCCTATTTTCAAAAGAAAAAGTAACCATAACCCTCTGAATGTCAAAGAGGTGGAACGCAATGCGTTGGGCACCTCTCTAACATTCAAAGGTTTAACAGACATTATTAACATCACAATGTATTTTGTCTTTAAAGAGATAGTAATACTTAATATGTAAAAAAACATATATTGTAGGGTTTACCCCCCTGAGTAAAACAAGGCTACTCCCACTGCTGAAATGATTTTTATTCCAAAGTTATTACAACTCAAATTTGAGTTTTTTTAGGTGCAGTATCACAGTGGCCTGAAATTCTACATTGGCGCTGTTGCTATACTATCCTATGAAGATTTAAGCTCTCCATAGGATTGTGTAGCAACAGTGCCACTGTACAAGGGGGCACCCAATAGTGTAATAGTGGGGAACCATGAATGCTTTCATGGTCAGCTTTGGTAAATACCACTTGCTGACAATGTCTAAATGTGAGTACAATTGTTATACCTGTTGATAATTATTCTGTAATTGGATTTCTGGGTGCCCCTTTCTTTTTTTTTTCTTTTGGGATAAATATATTTCCTATGTGTCCCCAGTTAAAGGTAAGGTCTGGTCACCTTACACTAGAGTAATTCATAGTCAATCTGACTGTCCCATAGTGGACTAATAAGTTACCATAATTCTAACTGATATAAATGGGGCTCTAAACCCACTGAATGCAACAGAGGTCTCCAAAACATTGCAAAGCAGTGTGCTGGGACCTGAACTTTTGGTTGGACACCTTGCGGACAGGTTTGAGCACCACTGTCTTAGTGCATATGTTCCATGGAGCAATATAAGAATAGGAGAGTTCAACACACTTTATCACACCTTAATGCAATCAAGGGGCTAACATTTTTTTTAATCAATGGGAGGTTCTATTTGTCACCTCTTTATCATATCTTAGTGCAAAATCCCCTGCTTTCTTCTGAACATAAAGCCCTTACTTTGGGTTTAATGTCCATCCCTTTATCCCTTGGAGTCACAGAGGGGGTGCCCAACCATCACTTTTCAACGCATTGGGCAAACCTCTGGCACCCAAAGGGTTAAAATGTGGCACATGAAAAATTCCTGCTTCATTGATACACTGGAACCATTGCAAAATTTTAATTAACCACTGGAGCCCTGCAGCAGGAATTTTTCATATGTGTCTTCTTTTAACCCTTTTAATGCCAGAGAGGTACGCAACATATTGCCTTGCAATGCATTGCGTACTCCTCTGGCACTCTAAGGGTTAAAGGGGTGATCTGGCAGCCCTCCGTTAATGCATAAACACATAAGTAACACAAACAAATATTGAGTTACAAAAAATAACAGATATCGCTTCGCATTTGAGATAAATTGATGTTGTTTTTTAGTTGGTGGCAGAATCAAATAAGCGAGAGCCAGCAACATTGAATATTTGGCCAAATTCATTTTATTTGTTTCAGTTTGTTCCAGCTGGCATGAAATGACTCATTAGCGCCTTTGATTATTCCATTTGAAAATACCTGATATACATATCAGCTTTTACATATTTATACTTTCTTTCCTATTGCTCGTCGCCAAATTGTATGTTTTGGGAGATAGCACAGAGGAAAAAGTGATCTACATTAAAGGAGCAGCAAACGTTTATACTGAAAATATGAGTGAAAGGTATTCCACAACTAGTGTCAAAAGGGCAGTATTTTTTACAGTGCATTCTATGCAAGAGCTTGAGTCACTGACTATGGCTTCCCATTCTACCAGCACCAGCTGGTAATCAGAATACAAAATTGAAGTTTCAGTTAACCCTTTGAGTGTCAGAGTGGTGAGCAACGCATTGCAGTGTGCCCTCAGTGTGGCACTCAAAGGGTTAAAAACAAATTTGAGCTGCAATAACTTTTGAATTAAAAATCTCCCAGCAGTGAGAGTCACCTTGTCGCAATCAGCAGGATAGGCACTATAAACATACTCTCCCTCCGTCTCCTCTCTCTCTTCCTCTCCCTCCTCCTTCTCTTCTCTCTTTTCCTCTCCCTCCCCTCTCTGTTCTCTCTTCCCTCTCTCATCTCTATCTCTCTTCCTCTTCTTCATTTTTCTCCCTTTTTATTTTCTTTTTTCTCTCTTCCTCTCCCTCCTCTCCTCTCTTCCTCTCCCTCCCCTCTCTCTTCTCTTTCTCCTTTCTCATCTCTCTCTTCCTCTTCTTCCTCTCCCTAGTATCTCTTTTCTCTCTTCCCTTTCTCTATCTCCTCCTCTATCTTCCTCTTCTTCCTCTCCCTCCTCTCTTCCCTTTCTCCATCTCTCTCCTCTATCTTCCTCTTCTTCCTCTCCCTCCTCTCTTCTCTTTCTTCTCTCTCTTCCACTCTCTCTCCCTCCTTCTCCCTCCCATCTCTTTTCTCTCTCTTCTTTCTCTCTCTCTGTCTCTCCTGTCTCTCTTGTCTCTCTCTCATCTCCCTCTTCTCTCCCTCTTCTCTCTCTATTGTCTCTCATATCTCTCCCCTCTCTCTCTTCCTCTCCCTAGTATCTCCTTTTTCTCTCTTCTCTTTCTCCCTCCCCCTCTCTCTTCTCTCTCTCATCTCTCTGTCTTCTTCTCAATCCTCTCTTCTCTTCAGGTTTTTCATTATATCCTCATGTTATTATTCTTTGCAAAATAAATCTCTTTTCTTTCTTCTCTCTCTCTCTCTCTTCCTCTCCCTGCTCCCTCTCTTCTCTCTCCTCTCTAATCTCTCTCCTCTTTCTCTCTTCCTCTTCTACCTCTCCCTAGTATCTCCTTTCTCTCTCCTCTTTCTTCCTCTCCCTCCTCTCTCTCGTCATCTTCTCATCTCTCTCTTCTCGCCAGGTTTTTCATTACACCCTCATGTTATTAGTCTTTATTCTTTGCAAAATAAATATCTTCTCTTTCTTCTCTATCTCTTCCTCTCACTCCTCCCTCTCTTCTCTCTCCTTTCTAATTTCTCTCCTCTTTCTCTCTTCCTCTTCTTCCTCTCCCTAGTATCCCCTTTCTCTCTTCTCTTTCTTCCTCTCCCTCCTCTCTCTTCTCTCGCTCATCTCTCTCTCTTCTTCTCCTTCCTCTCTCTTATCTCCAGGTTTTTCATTACAACCTCATGTTATTAGTCTTTATTCTTTTCAAAATAAACCTGCTTTCTCTGCAACAAGAGTTTCTGGGATACTGTGTCTGTGACAAAGGCTGTTGTGGAGCGACATGAAGCTTCAAAGCCTTTTCTGCTATCTGAAATAATAGTGAATGAATTGCAGTGTAATAGTGACACAAGAGATTTGTGTGATATAGGTTAAAGCGGAGCTTTCAGGTAATACTAAGTCGCCATGCATTCATTAAACACATGGCGACTAGCTTGAAAATAGATGTCTTACCATTATATAATAGCTCTGTCTAAAGTAATCCATCCTGTTTGGAAACCGGAACCCAGGTTACAATGCAGACATCTTGTCTGTGCACCTGCGCTGTCAGTCCCAGTCTCCATTGAGTAGACTGCAGTGCACCATGTGGTCACCGGAAGGGACTGATGGCGCAGGTGAACAGACTGCACAGGTATAACCACACAGACATAACCAATGAACCAGTCTGCACTGGATTTACCTGTGAGAAAGGGGCCTTTTCTGGCGCAAAAAATACACTTAAAGCGGAACTTTGAGGTAATATCAAGTCGCCATGAATACATTAACCCCTTAAGGACCGGGAAAATCTGAGTTTGATTTGACTTAAGGACCGGAGCAATTTTGACTTTTTTGACTATGTCTTTGTTCAACCATATTTTCTCTTTAATTCCTTTTGTGCACCCACATAAATGATATACTGTTTTTTTAAGCACAAGTAGAGCTTTCTTTTGATACCACAATTATATGAATACCTCATTGTTTAATTTGATTAAAATAGAAAAAAAGAGGAAAAAAATTGAAAAAAAACAACATTTTGCTTACATTTTTCTGTCAGGATTTGCATACTATTAGTTAATGAAAAAAAAATACCCCTAAATATATTCATTTGCTTCTCCTGAATATAAGAATACCCCATATGCCTAGTATTTTAGTCCTTTACTCACATTTACAAGGTAAATATTACAAGATGGCTGCCGTTATTTCCAACTTGTGATTTCTCAACAATTGGCATGTGAGCATCATAGCTTAGCTGACGGTGCCAGAACCAAAAATGTCCCACAAAGGTATATGTTTCTGAAAACTACACAACATAAGGTAAATAATCAGGAGAATTTTGGAGTTTTTCATGCAGCTATTTTTCCAGAAAAAAATTTCAAAATTGTGGTAATATTTTGTTTTTTTGCAGTTTTCACACTTACATTTCAATACTACTGTTGATATCAAGCACATGATAGGTGAAGATTTTTAAAAATGCATTGTTTAGTGTTCAGCTCCTTCTTCTGAGTACGGCAATACCCCATATGCATAGGTTTCTCAAGGTTTGGGAGAGCTACGGGGCCCAAATTGGAACATGCGCTTTTCCAGTTTCACACTTTGAATTTTCACAGCTTGCATCACTGGTGCCATGTCTCATTTGGGGCTGTGTAACAGTTCTCCACTCTAAGATTTCCCCCCAAAAGTATATATTTTTGGAAAGTAAACACCCCAGGCTTTCATTTTATGTATGTTTTCAATTTTTTTACGCAGCCATTTTACCACCAATCGCTTGTAAATCTTGACGTAAGTTAAAAAAACAGCGTTTTTCACACTTGCACTTCAATGTTGATGTGAATTTCAAGCACATGATAGGTGAAGATTTTTAAAAATGCATTGTTTAGTGTTCAGCTCCTTCTTCTGAGTACAGCAATACCCCATATGCATAGGTTTCTCAAGGTTTGGGAGAGCTACAGGGCCCAAATTGGAACATGCGCGTTTCCAGTTTCACACTTTGAATTTTCACAGCTTGCATCACTGGTGCCATGTCTCATTTGGGGCTGTGTAACAGTGCTCCACTCTAAGATTTCCCCCCAAAAGTATATATTTTTGGAAATAGACACCCCAGGCTTTCATTTTATGTATGTTTTCAATTTTTTTACGCAGCCATTTTACCACCAATCGCTCGTAAATCTTGACGTAAGTTAAAAAAACAGCGTTTTTCACACTTGCACTTCAATGTTGATGTGAATTTCAAGCACATGATAGGTGAAGATTTTTAAAAATGCATTGTTTAGTGTTCAGCTCCTTCTTCTGAGTACGGCAATACCCCATATGCATAGGTTTCTCAAGGTTTGGGGGAGCTACAGGGCCCAATTTTGAACAAATATTGAATTTTCACATCTTGGTTAACTGATGCCATTACTCATTTTGGGCTATGTTCCAGTGCTGCACTTTAGAATTTCCCCCCAAAAGTGTATATTTTTGGAACGTAGACACCCCCAGCTTTCATTTTAGGTGTGTTTTCAAATTTTTTACACGGCCATTTTATCACCACTTTCTCATAAACTTGACGTAAGTAAAAAAACAGCGTTTTTCACACTTTGCCTTCAATGTTGATGTGAATTTCAAGCACAGAATAGGTGAAGATTTTATAAACTGAATTGATTAGTGTTCAGCTCCTTCTTCTGAGTACGGCAATACCCCATATGCATAGCTTCCTCATGGTTTGGGGGAGCTACGGGGGCCAAATTGGAACATGCGCGTTTCCAGGTTCACACTTTGAATCTTCACAGCTTGCGTTACTGGTGCCATGTCTCATTTGGGGCTGTGTAACAGTGCTCTTTTTTTAAGATTTCCCCCCAAAAGTGTATATTTTTGGAAAGTATACACCCCAGGCTCTCGTTTTAGGTGTGTTTTCCAATTTTATACACTGCCATTTTACCACCAATCGTGTGAAAATTTGACATAAGTAAAAAAAATTCGGCATTTTTCACACATTGCCTTCAATGTTGATGTGAATTTCAAGCACAGAATAGGTGAAAATTTTATAAACTGAATTGATTAGTGTTCAGCTCCTTCTTCTGAGTACGGCAATACCCCATATGCATAGCTTTCTAATGGTTTGGTGGGAGCTACGGGGGCCAAATTGGAACATGCGCGTTTCCAGGTTCACACTTTGAATCTTCACAGCTTGCATCACTGGTGCCATGTCTCATTTGGGGCTGTGTAACAGTACTCCACTCTAAGATTTCCCCCCAAAAGTATATATTTTTGGAAAGTAAACACCCCAGGCTTTCATTTTATGTATGTTTTCAATTTTTTTACGCAGCCATTTTACCACCAATCGCTCGTAAATCTTGACGTAAGTTAAAAAAACAGCGTTTTTCACACTTGCACTTCAATGTTGATGTGAATTTCAAGCACATGATAGGTGAAGATTTTTAAAAATGCATTGTTTAGTGTTCAGCTCCTTCTTCTGAGTACAGCAATACCCCATATGCATAGGTTTCTCAAGGTTTGGGAGAGCTACAGGGCCCAAATTGGAACATGCGCGTTTCCAGTTTCACACTTTGAATTTTCACAGCTTGCATCACTGGTGCCATGTCTCATTTGGGGCTGTGTAACAGTGCTCCACTCTAAGATTTCCCCCCAAAAGTATATATTTTTGGAAAGTAGACACCCCAGGCTTTCATTTTATGTATGTTTTCAATTTTTTTACGCAGCCATTTTACCACCAATCGCTCGTAAATCTTGACGTAAGTTAAAAAAACAGCGTTTTTCACACTTGCACTTCAATGTTGATGTGAATTTCAAGCACATGATAGGTGAAGATTTTTAAAAATGCATTGTTTAGTGTTCAGCTCCTTCTTCTGAGTACGGCAATATCCCATATGCATAGGTTTCTCAAGGTTTGGGGGAGCTACGGGGCCCAATTTTGAACAAATATTGAATTTTCACATCTTGGTTAACTGATGCCATTACTCATTTTGGGCTATGTTCCAGTGCTGCACTTTAGAATTTCCCCCCAAAAGTGTATATTTTTGGAATGTAGACACCCCCAGCTTTCATTTTAGGTGTGTTTTCAAATTTTTTACACAGCCATTTTACCACCACTTTCTCATAAACTTGACGTAAGTAAAAAAACAGCGTTTTTCACACTTTGCCTTCAATGTTGATGTGAATTTCAAGCACAGAATAGGCGAAGATTTTATAAACTGAATTGATTAGTGTTCAGCTCCTTCTTCTGAGTACGGCAATACCCCATATGCATAGCTTTCTCATGGTTTGGGGGAGCTACGGGGGCCAAATTGGAACATGCGCGTTTCCAGGTTCACACTTTGAATCTTCACAGCTTGCGTTACTGGTGCCATGTCTCATTTGGGGCTGTGTAACAGTGCTCTTTTTTAAGATTTCCCCCCAAAAGTGTATATTTTTGGAAAGTAGACACCCCAGGCTCCCGTTTTAGGTGTGTTTTCCAATTTTATACACAGCCATTTTACCACCAATCCTGTGAAAATTTGACGTAAGTAAAAAAAATTCAGCATTTTTCACACTTTGCCTTCAATGTTGATGTGAATTTCAAGCACAGAATAGGTGAAGATTTTATAAACTGAATTGATTAGTGTTCAGCTCCTTCTTCTGAGTATGGCAATACCCCATATGCATAGCTTTCTCATGGTTTGGGGGAGCTACGGGGGCCAAATTGGAACATGCGCGTTTCCAGGTTCACACTTTGAATCTTCACAGCTTGCGTTACTGGTGCCATGTCTCATTTGGGGCTGTGTAACAGTGCTCTTTTTTTAAGATTTCCCCCCAAAAGTGTATATTTTTGGAAAGTATACACCCCAGGCTCTCGTTTTAGGTGTGTTTTCCAATTTTATACACTGCCATTTTACCACCAATCGTGTGAAAATTTTACATAAGTAAAAAAAATTCGGCATTTTTCACACTTTGCCTTCAATGTTGATGTGAATTTCAAGCACAGAATAGGTGAAGATTTTATAAACTGAATTGATTAGTGTTCAGCTCCTTCTTCTGAGTACGGCAATACCCCATATGCATAGCTTTCTCATGGTTTTGGGGGAGCTACGGGGGCCAAATTGGAACATGCGCGTTTCCAGGTTCACACTTTGAATCTTCACAGCTTGCATCACTGGTGCCATGTCTCATTTGGGGCTGTGTAACAGTGCTCCACTCTAAGATTTCCCCCCAAAAGTATATATTTTTGGAAAGTAAACACCCCAGGCTTTCATTTTATGTATGTTTTCAATTTTTTTACGCAGCCATTTTACCACCAATCGCTCGTAAATCTTGACGTAAGTTAAAAAAACAGCGTTTTTCACACTTGCACTTCAATGTTGATGTGAATTTCAAGCACATGATAGGTGAAGATTTTTAAAAATGCATTGTTTAGTGTTCAGCTCCTTCTTCTGAGTACAGCAATACCCCATATGCATAGGTTTCTCAGGGTTTGGGAGAGCTACAGGGCCCAAATTGGAACATGCGCGTTTCCAGTTTCACACTTTGAATTTTCACAGCTTGCATCACTGGTGCCATGTCTCATTTGGGGCTGTGTAACAGTGCTGCACTTTAGAATTTCCCCCCAAAAGTGTATATTTTTGGAATGTAGACACCCCCAGCTTTCATTTTAGGTGTGTTTTCAAATTTTTTACACGGCCATTTTACCACCACTTTCTCATAAACTTGACGTAAGTAAAAAAACAGCGTTTTTCACACTTTGCCTTCAATGTTGATGTGAATTTCAAGCACAGAATAGGCGAAGATTTTATAAACTGAATTGATTAGTGTTCAGCTCCTTCTTCTGAGTACGGCAATACCCCATATGCATAGCTTTCTCATGGTTTGGGGGAGCTACGGGGGCCAAATTGGAACATGCGCGTTTCCAGGTTCACACTTTGAATCTTCACAGCTTGCGTTACTGGTGCCATGTCTCATTTGGGGCTGTGTAACAGTGCTCTTTTTTTAAGATTTCCCCCCAAAAGTGTATATTTTTGGAAAGTAGACACCCCAGGCTCCCGTTTTAGGTGTGTTTTCCAATTTTATACACAGCCATTTTACCACCAATCCTGTGAAAATTTGACGTAAGTAAAAAAAATTCAGCATTTTTCACACTTTGCCTTCAATGTTGATGTGAATTTCAAGCACAGAATAGGTGAAGATTTTATAAACTGAATTGATTAGTGTCCAGCTCCTTCTTCTGAGTACGGCAATACCCCATATGCATAGCTTTCTCATGGTTTGGGGGAGCTACGGGGGCCAAATTGGAACATGCGCGTTTCCAGGTTCACACTTTGAATCTTCACAGCTTGCGTTACTGGTGCCATGTCTCATTTGGGGCTGTGTAACAGTGCTCTTTTTTTAAGATTTCCCCCCAAAAGTGTATATTTTTGGAAAGTATACACCCCAGGCTCTCGTTTTAGGTGTGTTTTCCAATTTTATACACTGCCATTTTACCACCAATCGTGTGAAAATTTGACATAAGTAAAAAAAATTCGGCATTTTTCACACTTTGCCTTCAATGTTGATGTGAATTTCAAGCACAGAATAGGTGAAGATTTTATAAACTGAATTGATTAGTGTTCAGCTCCTTCTTCTGAGTACGGCAATACCCCATATGCATAGCTTTCTCATGGTTTGGGGGAGCTACGGGGGCCAAATTGGAACATGCGCGTTTCCAGGTTCACACTTTGAATCTTCACAGCTTGCATCACTGGTGCCATGTCTCATTTGGGGCTGTGTAACAGTGCTCCACTCTAAGATTTCCCCCCAAAAGTATATATTTTTGGAAAGTAAACACCCCAGGCTTTCATTTTATGTATGTTTTCAATTTTTTTACGCAGCCATTTTACCACCAATCGCTCGTAAATCTTGACGTAAGTTAAAAAAACAGCGTTTTTCACACTTGCACTTCAATGTTGATGTGAATTTCAAGCACATGATAGGTGAAGATTTTTAAAAATGCATTGTTTAGTGTTCAGCTCCTTCTTCTGAGTACAGCAATACCCCAAATGCATAGGTTTCTCAAGGTTTGGGAGAGCTACAGGGCCCAAATTGGAACATGCGCGTTTCCAGTTTCACACTTTGAATTTTCACAGCTTGCATCACTGGTGCCATGTCTCATTTGCGGCTGTGTAACAGTGCTCCACTCTAAGATTTCCCCCCAAAAGTATATATTTTTGGAAAGTAGACACCCCAGGCTTTCATTTTATGTATGTTTTCAATTTTTTTACGCAGCCATTTTACCACCAATCGCTCGTAAATCTTGACGTAAGTTAAAAAAACAGCGTTTTTCACACTTGCACTTCAATGTTGATGTGAATTTCAAGCACATGATAGGTGAAGATTTTTAAAAATGCATTGTTTAGTGTTCAGCTCCTTCTTCTGAGTACGGCAATACCCCATATGCATAGGTTTCTCAAGGTTTGGGGGAGCTACGGGGCCCAATTTTGAAAAAATATTGAATTTTCACATCTTGGTTAACTGATGCCATTACTCATTTTGGGCTATGTTCCAGTGCTGCACTTTAGAATTTCCCCCCAAAAGTGTATATTTTTGGAATGTAGACACCCCCAGCTTTCATTTTAGGTGTGTTTTCAAATTTTTTACACGGCCATTTTACCACCACTTTCTCATAAACTTGACGTAAGTAAAAAAACAGCGTTTTTCACACTTTGCCTTCAATGTTGATGTGAATTTCAAGCACAGAATAGGCGAAGATTTTATAAACTGAATTGATTAGTGTTCAGCTCCTTCTTCTGAGTACGGCAATACCCCATATGCATAGCTTTCTCATGGTTTGGGGGAGCTACGGGGGCCAAATTGGAACATGCGCATTTCCAGGTTCACACTTTGAATCTTCACAGCTTGCGTTACTGGTGCCATGTCTCATTTGGGGCTGTGTAACAGTGCTCTTTTTTTAAGATTTCCCCCCAAAAGTGTATATTTTTGGAAAGTAGGCACCCCAGGCTCCCGTTTTAGGTGTGTTTTCCAATTTTATACACAGCCATTTTACCACCAATCCTGTGAAAATTTGACGTAAGTAAAAAAAATTCAGCATTTTTCACACTTTGCCTTCAATGTTGATGTGAATTTCAAGCACAGGATAGGTGAAGATTTTATAAACTGAATTGATTAGTGTCCAGCTCCTTCTTCTGAGTACGGCAATACCCCATATGCATAGCTTTCTCATGGTTTGGGGGAGCTACGGGGGCCAAATTGGAACATGCGCGTTTCCAGGTTCACACTTTGAATCTTCACAGCTTGCGTTACTGGTGCCATGTCTCATTTGGGGCTGTGTAACAGTGCTCTTTTTTTAAGATTTCCCCCCAGAAGTGTATATTTTTGGAAAGTATACACCCCAGGCTCTCGTTTTAGGTGTGTTTTCCAATTTTATACACTGCCATTTTACCACCAATCGTGTGAAAATTTGACATAAGTAAAAAAAATTCGGCATTTTTCACACTTTGCTTTCAATGTTGATGTGAATTTCAAGCACAGAATAGGTGAAGATTTTATAAACTGAATTGATTAGTGTTCAGCTCCTTCTTCTGAGTACGGCAATACCCCATATGCATAGCTTTCTCATGGTTTGGGGGAGCTACGGGGGCCAAATTGGAACATGCGCGTTTCCAGGTTCACACTTTGAATTTTCACAGCTTGCGTTACTGGTGCCATGTCTCATTTGGGGCTGTGTAACAGTGCTCTTTTTTAAGATTTCCCCCCAAAAGTGTATATTTTTGGAAAGTAGACACCCCAGGCTCCCGTTTTAGGTGTGTTTTCCAATTTTATACACAGCCATTTTACCACCAATCCCTCGTAAACCATGACTTAAGTAAAAAAAAAAAAAAACAGCGTTTTTCACACTTAGGGTTGGCGGCAGTATACTGGGCTGCATACAAATTGGTTTGGGAAACAATTTCACCTAAAATGTCTGCCCCCAAAAACAAATAAAAAAAATGATCATGGGTAAATCCTTCCACATCAATTTGAATCCCTGGGTTGCCTGTGAATTCTGAGATTTGTGGGCATAAATTGATACCCATTCATTAGGATCCGGAGTGGCAGGTGTTGGGGCATTTCTTTGGGCAGGTCTTTTGGCAGGTCTTTGGGCAGATATTTTGGCAGGTGCTGGGGCAGTTGCCAGGGCAGCTCTTGGGGCAGCACTTGGGGCATTTCTTTGGTAGGTCTTTGGGCAGATCTTTTGGCAGGTGCTGGGGCACTTGCCAGGGCAGCTCTTGGGGCAGCACTTGGGGCATTTCTTTGGGTAGGTATTTTGGTAGGTCTTTGGGCAGTTCTTTTGGCAGGTGCTGGGGCAGTTGCCAGAGCAGCTCTTGGGGCAGTGCGTCTTTTCTTGACAGAAGGCCCAGCGTCATCACTAGAGCTGCTCTCACTTTCTGAAAACTGCGCTATGTCAAAATCTGACGCAGTGTCTGTTGCCTCAGAGTCAGACGCCAAAAAGGCATATGCCTCTTCAACGCTGTACCTGTGCTGCATTTTGCCCACTAAAAAAACTTTTTTTTTTCTTACGCTATCCCTAAACCTAAATCTAACCCTAAAACTTACCCTAGCCTACGTATATCCTGAACCTACCTAACCCAAATGAACTACCTATCTAAACTGCACTTATTATATATATATTTTTTTTTTTATTTTTTTTTTGGGGGTGGTTTGGGGTTTGTTTTTTTTTTTATTTTTCTTATGCTATCCCTAAACCTAAATCTAACCCTAAAACTTACCCTAACCTACGTATATCCTGAACCTACCTAACCCAATTGAACTACCTATCTAAACTGCTCTTATTATATATTTTTTTTTTTTTTGGGGGGGGGGGTTTGTTTTTTTTTTGTTTTTTTTTTCCCCTAAACCTAAATCTATCCCTAAAACTTTCCCTAACACACGTCTACACTAAACCTACCCAACTACCTACCAAAATACCTAAACTATATTTATTATTAAAAAAAAAAAAAAAAGGAAAAAAAAAAAAAAAATTAAAAAAAATTTACAAATTTTTTAAAAAATCTAAAAAAATTCAAGGGGGATGGGGGGTGTCCCACAGATCAGAAAACACTGATCTGCAGCAAATTGATCACTCCAAGAGTGATCAGATGGGGGGGCACTTATTGATCACTGCAGAACAGTGATCAAAGGGTTAATTTTCTTTATTTAAACTTTTTTTTTTACAGACACACTGGAACACCATCTCCCTCTGTCTCTCTCCACCTCAGCAGTATGCAAGGTGGAGGGAGGCATAGAGATCTGACAGGGACAGTATTTACAAATACTGTCCCTGTCATTCAGGTTTTGCAACATGTGATTCGCTTTTGAAGCGAATCGCATGTTGCAACAATGTTTCTGCTGCTTGTTACTAAGTGTCCCGATACCGGGACACTTAGTAACAAGCGGCTTGAACTCTTCCATCGCTCCGTGCGGCCGCGATGGAAGAGTTTAACCCTTGACGTACCAGGACCGTCAAGGGTCGTTGGATCACATTTACCCTTGACGGTCCTGGTACGTCAAGGGTCGCTAAGGGGTTAAACACATGGCGACTAGCTTGAAAATAGATGTCTTACCATTAAATAATAGCTCTGTCTAAAGTAATCCTTCCCATTTCGGGACTGACAGGACGGATTACTTTAGACAGAGCTATTATTTAACGGTAAGACATCTATTTACAAGCTAGTCGCCATGTGTTTAATGAATGCATGGCGACTTGATATTACCTCAAACTTCAGCTTTAAATGTATTTTTTGTATCAGAAAAGGCCCCTTTCTCACAGGCAAATCCAGTGCAGACTGGTTCATTGGTTATATCACCTGTGCTGAAATATATACTGTGGGGCCAGGCAGCTATCACCTCTTTTGAAAACACTATAGTCCAGCATAATGCAACTTTACTGTGCCCATGCTGGAATGGCTTATCTGTGTGGATGCTTGTGGGATGCCCAGCAGATGTTTCACACCAGTGATGTTGGAGGTTGCCATACACATCGCAACCTCCAATATAACATTTGGCTGACACTCACATAGGAGTGCCATCAGCCATCCTGCCCCTCCCCACACACTATGACCAGATTTCTAGTTAAACACATGAGAAGGAAACACTGGTAAGAGAAATGGAACAGGGGGATTCTTCTTGTGCTACTTGATATATGAAACTTTTGCGTAGAATTCTTGTAAGTAGAGGTAGGTGAAAATTCCTGCATTGGAAATAACACGTTGCGTACCCCTCTGGTTCTTAAGAGAGCCAGCACTGCACTACAGTGCACAGGGACAGGAACTCACAGCACAGGCTTGAGCTTCACAATGCATATACACAACAGATTGGTGCAAACCCATATGTTATCATTATTAACCCTTTACTCTGCATCATATTTCCTGTATATCACTTCTATATTAAAGATGAGGTTTTAGTCACATATTATGGCCATGGTATGCTAAGCTTTCCCCCACACCAAGATACCCCATTGTAGGCAAGTCCCAACCTCAATATGCTTAGTCCTATGTGCTGAATCTCTTGCTTTACTAATCCTAACCCCTTAACCCCCGTGTGCCGTGCCATGACCGTCACACAGTCTTTTGCGTTAAGGACCGGTGACGGTCATAGCACGTCACATACATTTTACGTACAGTACTCTTTCGGGAGCGATGTAAGTAAAAACGGGGAGTGCAATTGACCGCTACAAGACTGGAGCGGTCTCTCTCACTTCCCAGTGAGGTGTGCTGGTACGCATCACAGGTCACATGTACCAGTGCATCTGAAACTTCAAAGTGGTCTTTAAGGGAAGGTTATTTCCCAGGACTGTGGACATTAAGGGGTTAATTTACTTTATCCGGAGAGCTGGATCTTTGCCAGACTTGCTCATAGATGGAGAAAGACTCTCTGACAGGCAACATATAGTGTCCTAAAGACAATGAACATTGCACCTGGGGGTGAAAGGGGTGGTTAAACCAGTAGAAGCTCGTCAAAGCTTCCAAAAGGACAATTCCCATCCAGGTTTTGGTAAGCACACCCAATGGTCATGGGTGGCACTACGGGCACATAGAGGGCCTTGCCTAGGGGTACCTGGGATGTAAATCCAGCCCTGAAGATACCCTCAGGGTGTGTATTTGACATACACCTATATCTATCAAACAGTCTATTCTTTCTCTTGACATGTAATAAGAATGAGATTAACCACATCTGAGTGCTTCTACTACAATAATTGTACTTATTACGTGTGAATTGTTATTAATACAGAAAAACACTCTGTATCTTTTGCACAATTTCTTTCATTTTTATACAATTTTATTCTTATATTACACTTAGACGATACATGTGCTGCTTTTCTGGAGCTGCATGGAAAGCTATGGCAAGATCCCTATTTGCCAGCATAAGGAAGGCAAATTTGTTTCTGTGAGCTTCTGACACCATCGCCAGCTATCAGAGATTAGTGCACGTGGGGAATAGACATATTACCATATAAACACACTCTCAGGACTATGAAAATTGCTTACAAAGTCAGATTTCAATATACAATAAGCCACTAGTGAAGGAGACACCTTTAAACCTGGGAAAGGCATGTAGAAAGCATTGTGATGTAGGCTTATTTGAGGTTTAATCACAGGAATAAGTAAGTGAAAACACATTAGTGCATATCCTGAGATGGATTCTGGTCCAGTTCACCATCATATCACCAGACTGGATCCGATGTTTAGAGCATCTTCCCCAGGGTGATCACATTCCAATTCTGCCATTCAGGGACACGCGGAAGCTAGAGCACACTGTAAGGGATGGGTTTTGGTGATCTCCTCACGGTTAGTTGGGGGTTAATGCTCTGCAGTCATGTAGCAAGCTAAACAACAGAGAGTAGTGCCATCTTCAGTTACGTAGTGTTTATGAGAGGCAGGTAGTGCCATCTCCAGTTGCGCAACTTGCAGTGTTATATAACCGAGTAAGTACGCATGCGTAGTGTGAAAACGCACACCACATAGATCTAAATACTGGAGCGAGAAATGCCCAATGATACCACTTATTTGAAGTGGGAAAGCTCTTTTATATACAGAACCAATGTAAAGACAAGATTGATTTAGACACTCCAAAATAAAATGTACACTGATCATGGAGAGACACAGTAGAGACTTTAAGAAGATGAAAACGTAATAAATCACATTACTCACATCTGTACATGCAATGAAATGTAATTATTGTAATTTATTCTAATAGCCTTATCTCTCAGAAGTTCAGCATTGTAGGCTTTGTTCAGAAACATAAAGAGGATCTCACAAACTGAAATGACTGATATATAGAGGACACATACAAATTCCCCCAAAATTCCTTTATTTTAAATGGGTCTTTTTACCCCTTGATAACTAGAGAGAGACATCTCCAATGCATTGCAAAGAAATCTCCATGTAAGTTATTGGGAGTTTTCAGTGGTCCCTATGGTACAGTTGTTTTACTCCAGAATTGTTCCTATCTTCCTGAATGGCCCTGCATCACCATAATCACTATGAATAGATCTATTGGAAAGTATAGAATCAATCTGCATATTTTAAGAGTGCACAACCCCAGATCATTTTTAAGGGTCAATGCTGCTTTAAATAAATTAAGAGTCACTTACACTGATGGTGTATTTTCTCTTTAACCCTTTGAATGCCAGAGGGATATGCAACACATGGCAAAGCAATGCGTTGCATACCCTTCTGGCACTCAAATGGTTATCCATGGGCTTTAGAGATGTCTCCACCACATTGAGAACAATCTGATGGAGATATACTGAGCATTCACTGGGTGAGTGAGTAGAATATATATATATATATATATATATATACATATACACACACCCTAACCAATCATGAATGATTACTTACCTCCAGGATTATATATAGCCTCTGAAAACAGGTATTTTTTGTCTCCAGGACCTGCCTGCTTATTTATTACTTGATGAAGCTGTAAATCTTCAGTGCTGAGAGCATAAATTTTGTCCTTGCAGCTACAACTGCAAACATTGTTTATTCCTAGCACACACTTCATGTCCACTGAGGCTGGAAATTATGTCACTGGCCATTATTGCTTTCAGTCCAGGCTTGTGTGATATTTTGAATAATGCACGGATTAAGCCAGGAGAAAATGGATATCCCGGCAGTACAGTTCTTACAACTTCAACACATGATAAAAAAAAATAATAGCTTAGAGAGAAATTTAGTTTTATGTATTTGTTAGTTTATGCAAGCTAGACAGCAGTGGCTGGCACAATCTTATGCCAGTTTCTAACATTCCACACTGCTCTCCCTCCCAACTGCCACTCACACATGCTCTGGCACTCAAAGAGATGTGTTTTCAAAAGAATAGGTGAGTCATTCTGGGACAAACCAAACTGCAATATAGGGGAAGACTAAAATCCAAATTGATTTAAATGGGACTTTTAATCCCCCATACATGCCTTGGAGACCTCTCATGTATTCGAGGGGTTAAAATCTCCATCAATAATGAATGTTGATTTGGGAAATTTTCATGTGCCTATTGGGCAGTTGGTTTGCACCAGAACTACACCACTTGACTTATGAAGATATGGCCCAGACAGTTTAAATAATCTCATCCCTGTTGCTCTTTCTCACTTGGAGCTAATATTGCCATCTCGTTAGCATAATTTTATTAAACCACATGGTGATCAAGAAATCCTGTGAGTGCTTGCCTTCTGTTTGATATATTTTTGCTTTCCAACCGCTGAGAGCACCCAGGCAATAAACCCCGGAAGTGTGAATGTTTTTCATCTGACAAGCATGATATATATATATATATATATATATATATATATATATATATATATATATACTAGTGTAAAATCCCATGTACATGGGCCAAGATCCGGGTGATGTTAACCCTTTGATTGCCAAAGCAATGCATTGCGTACCCCTCTGGCACTCAAAGGGTTAAGAGTCCGGTCCTGCTCTGCGTCCTGCCACTGACGCAGTCATGCACTATACAGACTGCCCGGAAGCACAGAATGCTCCCAGCACAGAACTCCCAGCATTCCTACACCTCTCAGCATTCCGTGCTCCCAGCATTCCGTGTGTTCGGGCAGTCTCTACTGAGCATGACAGCTTCTGATAAACATTCTAGCGCATTATTATATAGGATATATATAGTTAACAGCATATACACACCTGGGTTATTGATACTGCCACACAACAGTGTGTGGAAACTCCTCTGACTTCAATGACCAAAGCTGCTTTCCTAAGACAGCTCTATATCACACAACAAAAAACAAAACAGGGAAGCAGAATAGTGTTATACCATTACAACACTTGCAGTCATAAAAAACTGCACTCACATATTCCAGTGGTCAGTGGGGAATTATTCCAGTGACTGACAGAAATGAATGAGAAGCTTCCGCCTCCGTTCAGGTGACACTGGTCACTCGATCAAATGCTTGAAATAAAATGAAAAGAATCACTCACAGAATATAAAATGTAAATAGAAAATTTAATAAAGCGGTGTCGTTCACCACAAAAACACATAAGCAGGCTAGTATTGTTTATGAATTAATGTATTTTAACCATTTTTTTTTATTATATTTTATTAACTTTACAAATCTTGGCAAAGGCCCCAGTGAGGGCTGATACGCTGATTCAATAAACATTCACCATCATTGATATTCAATCAAGTCCTGTGAGTGCTGTCATCTTTTGGACTTCTACATATTAATATACTAGCAATATGGGACGGTGTTGCCCGTCATGTTATGACCTCTGGGAGTACATATCTGAAATGTAGACACACTGATAAACACAGACATATGCAACACACAGGCAGACACATACACACAGTGAGCGGAAGAAACATGCAAAAGACATGCACACACACACACAGAGTGGAGATGCACATATGTAGACACACATGTAACAGATGTACACACACACACACACACAACAGACATGTGTAGACACATGTGCGAAACAGACATGCTCACACACATAGGCAACAGACATGCATGCACACACACACACAACTGACATACACACACACATGCAACAGACATACACAAACACAGAGGTGCCACTGGCACAGTGATAGCCACCCCCCCTTGTGTGGAGGATCCCAGATATGTAGGTTCTGAGTGTAGAAGTGTGGGCTGTGACCACCCTGGGATTAGTGTAGGAGTTTTACAGTGTTGTGTAGTAACAATGTTGTATTGAAGTGAATATATGCAGTATTCAGAGCGTTAGAAGCCAAATGTAGCCCTCTAAGGACCAGAGGACGTGGCTTCACAACATGTTGCCGCTCCCCGTCTGGTTCTGAAACCGTTAAATCAGTGGTAGTTGTTATTTACTTTTGGGCAGAATTGCAGGATTATGCCTGTGTGTGTGTGACGTGTAGAAGTGGAAAGCAGAAAATAAAAGGAGATTATGTGAGAAGGACGTATAATAGCATGTTAAGCCATAGAATGCCATGCAGTATATATAACGGTGTGTCATGTCAGAGTTAACCCTTTGAGTGCTGGAAAGGCATCCAATTCGTTATGGTGCAATGCATTAGTTACCTCTCTGGAATTCAAATGGTTAAATAGAGTGCTCTTAATATATAAAGAAGTCCAGCTGACATAAATAATGAAGATTCAGCACCCCACATTACTGTTCCCGGTACAGTGTAGACACTTTTCTCCCCACAATGTGGCTCACAATATCCAGATCCAGTGCGGGAGGAAGAAGCCACTGTTGATTCTGAGGGTGCAGGCCTGAGCCTAGGGGCTGGCAAGGGTATCAGACATGGAGAGGCAGTGCTGGGCGTCTGTGAGTTGAAGAAAGACCAGGGATCCTGGGCATCCACTGTCCATGTCAAAAAAATAAAAAGCCTCCAAAAAAGCCCAACATTGTCACATCAGAAAATGTCAAGAGTGTATAATTTTTTAAACAGATAGCAATTCTTTAGTTTATCTCTGAGTCTTTATTTTTTTTAACGTTACACTATATTTAATTACATACAGGGTTGTAGTTCAAATGCTATTGAAGCCAAAAGGATACCCATCCCGCCCCTTCCCATTAGATTTGGAATACAGTGGTGGGACCGGATGGATGCAGTGAGGGACAATCTTCATCCAGTAGGTATAAGGAAAACCCTGCCCCCTTGAGGAAGGAGAGCAGGATTTTCCTTTTGCTTACTGAAGATTGTCTCTTGCCGCGCTCCAACCAAACCAGACTGAGAGGCTGAGTGACACAGGGAAACTGGCAGGAGGGGGGATCCTTTTGGCTTGAATAGCTTTTTAACTACAACGCCATGAGTAATTAAATATAGCACTACATGTAAAAAAAAAAATAAGAAGACTTGGAGGTAAACTTTAATAGAAGTATTACTATCCCTGTAACCCTTTGAGTGGCAGAGGGTTTCTCAACGCATTACAAAGCAATGTTTTGCATATCCCTCTGGCACTCCACGGGTTAACTGTTTGAGTAGCATAGGCGTCTGACATCCCTCCCTTATACATTACTTTCCTGCAAGTTAAGAGTCTATAAAGATTTTACCCTTTGAGTGCCAGATTGATTTGCAACACATGGCACTGAAAGGGTTAGTAGGAGAAGTGCAGGTGAGGGCATTGTGTGTGTGTGTGTGTGTGTGTGTGTGTGTGTGTGTGTGTGTGTGTGTGTGTGTGTGTGTATGTGTGTGTGTGGAGCAGGAGGACATTTGGGCATAGAAGAGGCTCAGGGGAGGGCTGTGTGTGTGTGTATCAGTTGTGCATCTGGTCAGTACATTCATTGTTTTCCAAGTGTTTTTTCATGTTCTGAGCTTGGTCATTCAGTTCCTTATATTCCAGGCCTCTTTTTTATGTTGTGAGCATGCTCATTCAGTTCCTTTAAATCCAAGCCTCCTTTTCACATCCTGAACACAACTACACAGTAAGTGCTTCTAAGTTCCTAGGAGATCCACAACAGAAAATATCCGAGGGGGGATGTTTCTCGGCCATGTTTTTTTTTTTTTTTTTTTGAGGAGGAAGTTGAGAGAGGGCTAACTCCTTGCCGAGCCCTGCCATTTCCTGTCAGATTCACACTTCTCTGTATCTGTAGGACTTGCATCAGGGAGGAGACATGAATATCCCCTCCTTACTGCAACCCCTGGGTGTGTTAAGCTTTTCGGTCACATGATTGTCAAGGATAAATAGACACCCTGGAGTGTAAAATGCTTGAGAGCGATGCTAGGGATCGATGCTCAAGTGCAGTGCCAATCACCAGGCTCTCTTGCTGTGGCCGAAGCCAGGTAAAGGTGCTGGCTGCGAAGCCAGATGTTGCGCCGGGGCCCTGACCAGGATGAAAGTGTCGGGTGTACTGGTGAAACTCCAGTGGCTAACACAGTACACTAGAAAGATCGTGCCAGACAGACACAGAGGATAGAGAAACAGGTGGAAGGTTTACTGACCCCTGAAGTGTAGGCCACCTACTGCGGGTGGAACCCGCAACCAGGATGAGTAATACCTGGCACCCCACAGTCCCAGTAGTACCAAGCAGGCTAAGACTGCTAACCTGGCGTTGAACAAAACCCAAGGCTCAACCACAAGCTACGGCAGAGGAACACTGGGGCAGCAACAACCAAGGGTCCAGAAAGGAGCAACCACAGTAGCACCCAAAAAGGCTATACCAAGAATTAGGTATACCCAGCTGGCAATCGCCCCAGCTGGGTGTTCTGGACTAGGCACCACCACTATCCCCACAGAGAAGCAAAGCCCTAAAGCCTTCTAAGAGCCAAGTAGTGCAATGCAACAAGCCCAACGTAGCAGGCTAGCTCACAGACAGGGTACCCAGCAGCTGTCAATGAGCACAGAGAAGTGCCTGAACTTGCTGGCCTATAAACGGACTGGGGCAATGAAGCAGAGGAGGCTGCCACCGCGTGCATGCCTCCATGCACTCAATAGTTAGGGATGTCAGTATCAGAACAGCTATCATCGGCCACAGCAGGACTGTGCCAACAGTGAGAAAAGCAGGTCTGACAAACGCCGGCAAAGCACAGGGAAGGCTTACAGAACAACGAGGACAGCAAACACCAGGAAGGGAACCTGGTACAGCAGAGGGAGACCCACGAGAGCCAATAGCAAAACACAAGCCCCAAAAAGCAAGAAAGCTAAAGCGGACTTACGTAGTCGTGCGGGCTGAGGTAACCGGGGGCAATGGGACACAGCACAGGAGATCAGTAGCCAGAGTCAGGAGAATAGCCAAGGTAACTACTGGGAGAGTCAGGAGCCACAAGGGAAAGCAAGCCGAAGTCAAGAGGTGAGCCACAACATGGAGACTAACTCTATAATCGGGCACAGAGTAAAGGTGGAGGACCTTAAAGGGATAGTAATGTTTCATAATAAAAGCAGCTCTAATTAATCATCATAGCATTTGGATCTTGGAGAGTGTTATTTCAATTCTGTCAAAGCTGTAGTTCAAAAGTAATTCAATGACAAAATATTCCCCTCCCGCCCCTTTTACTGAAGTAACACTGCTCAGCCAGAGCAGAAGGGAGGTGCCCAGGTAGACTGCAGAGAGGGACAATCTTCAATTAAGATAAGGGAAAAAGCTGAAAAACCTGTCAAGGGGGGCAGGGCTTTCATTGTTCTCACAGGAAGAAGATTGTCCCCTGTTGTTATCTGTCTGGTCTTACAACCAGATTCCATGTCTGAGAAGAGATGACTTACACTAGGTAAAAGGGGTGGGAGGGGGAAACTTGATTCTTCAATTACTCTTGAACCACAACTCTGACAGTAATGAAATAACATTCTCTATGGCTCAAATACTATGAAGATTAATTGGAGCTGCTGTTTTTGTGAAACATTACTATTCCTTTAAAACCCCTAAGGATCCAATGAGCAGTTGAGCAGGAAAAGTAAGGAGAAGGAAGGGAGTCAAAAAGTAGAGGTAAGCAAAGGCTGACAATGCTTTCTTTTATATTAATATATATATATATATGTCACTGGAACTCACACAAGTGACTTATTCATGACAGGTGAATGCCCAATCTATCTGTCACCCTAAAAGTCTTCAGCTTTATGGTTGGACCAAGGGGTTAATAACCTGATTTTTCCTTCTTAAGAATTTATTCTTATTATTTAACTGGTTTAGGAGAAGAAACGCAATTGATGAAAGTCCATTTCTCTCAATGTCACCAACATTTCTCCCAATGTCACCAAATGCATCAAGCAGCAACATAACAGTTTAGACAAAATGAAAGCAATGAATCAGTGATAACACACGGTCATTTAATCTGAGAGGATAATATAAGCCTATTATAAAACAATCTTAGCAAATGAATATTCTCTGGACATTCTGACACACAAATTTAGGGCATCACTGTTTATTATATCAGTATTACATTTTCTGTCATCTATTGTTGACAAATAGTATTTGCAATTCAATTCAGCAGCAATTATAATATATTTTGTAAAGGATTTTATTAAAGTTATTTAATAGTCTAGTATTATCTAGATTCTGAGTTGGGGAATAAAGGACAAGGTTAGTAACTGTCTCATTTTTGAATGGGGGTAATTTACCTTTTACAAGTTCAGTCATCCCCAGCCAGCCAATGACTGGTTGGGAATGATGGAAATTGTAGTTTCCAAAAGCTGGAAAGGCAAAGGTTGCCTGAAACCGATTTAGAAATGTAAGTAGTTTGTATACAGGTAATTATAAAAAAAAAATACCTGCTACTGTAGCACATTTATAATACAATATAATAATTCGCTAAATCGTGTGTAACGCCACGACATGCGTAGTAGACACTGCTGCACGTGCTGCAGTCATGCGCAGTAGAGACTGCCCGTGCAGCGGCTGATACAGAGCTGGGCCCTCCGCTCTACTGCGCGTGACTGAGTGGCAGTGGCACTGTGGCCCGTGTAACGGGCTGTTCAACTAGTCACTAATAAAACAGCCCTTTCATAAAAGTGGAACTAAAGTATAAATAAGTGCACTCTTAAAGGAGAAGTAATACCTCTTATTAATACCAACCCTATTATGCTACAATGGTCAGAAAATCCTAATGGCCCTTACAGATTGTGCCTTTGTTCAAGAGAAAACATCTTCAATCTGTCCTGGATGTCCTGTCCATGGAGGCGGACATGACAGTTGTTGCAGCTTTTCAAAACTGAAGCAGGGAGAGTGCATGAGCCTATTTTAACCATTTAAGAACCAGGGAGTTGTGCAGTGCATTGTGAAACAATTTAATGTGCTCACCTCTGATCCTTAAAGGGTTAGATTACTGTGTACAGTGAGCGTGAGTGTCCTGTGGTCTTGCTAGTAACTGTCATGTCAGCCTCCATGGACATGACATCCAGTATTGATTGATGTTGTCTCTTTAGCAAAGGCACCATGGCAAAAATCATAAGGACCATTAGTATTTTCTGGTCACAGTAATCTAAATTATTATTATTGGCATGTCTATGGGCCCTCCAGTTCTGACCATGAGACTGCGGTTTTTATACTTAATTACCAGGTCCCATGAGACGGATTCTCAAGCCTCAGTGAGTTTGCTTATAACTCCTCCCACTTCACTACCAGTTCCACTCACTCTTCTTCCTGTTCTTCCCACTCTCCACCCAATTTAAAGGAGCAGTAAAGTGTTTTTATGAAAACACATATTTTATAGATCTTTTCCTGCTGAATAAAACAAGGTCACTCCTACTGCTGTCAGATGATTTATTCAAAAATTATAGCAGTTTAAAAAATCAGGAAGTGAATTTACTGTGTTTACTTCCTGATAGTTCTAACAGGAAGTGACGGGCAGTTTCTATCACATTCTATGGAGAACTGTATGTCTCTGACTTTCCTCTCCATTAGAATCTAACAGGAAATCTAATTAGAATTTGACCACTAGAGAGCACTGCTAATGTAAAAAAAACATGGGTTTAAACTGTAATAACTCTGGAAATATAAATCCCTCAGTAGTGGGAGTACCCTTATTTTACTCAATAGGAAAATCCCTACAATATATATTTTTTCATAAAAAGAGTTTACTGCTCCTTTAAGGGCAAACCCCACCTCCCTACCCTAATCAAGCCTGGGCCACTGTATGACACAAATGTCTTTATCTGGACACTCCTATTAGACAGACATTAGTGGACCTCTGGAGGCTTAGGACAAGAAGGTTCCCAGGTAAGAGTATTAGGAGGTACCACTTCTCTTTTATAGTGGAACTAAACCCTAGAAATAAGTGCCTCTTAATTTATTTAAACGATCAGTAAACTGTTTTATAATGAAAAATATATGCTACTGGACTTTTTTTCCTGCTGACTAAAACAAGGGTACTCAAGATTGCCAGGGAGTTGTCATTCAAAAGTTAATACAACTCAAACTTTTTTTTATAAAGCCGTTAGAAACTGTAACTAAATTTAAATTTTTTTTTTAAATTTTTTATAATGCACTCTATGTAAGATCTTGAGTCCTAGACGATGGGTCTCTATAGCAAGTGATAGGAACAACACCACCTGGTAGCCACAATAAATATTGCATTTTAAATTGAAAAATGTGGACTGTAATAACTCTTGAATGAAAAATCTCCCAATAGTGGGAATACAATTTGTTTTACTCTGCGCGAAAGGCCCCATAACAGGGGTAGCTAACCCTGGTCTTCAAGAGCTAACAATGGTGCATGTTTTCAGGATATCCCAGTTGGAGCACAGGTGGACTAATTAAAGTGATGAGACACTAATTATCCACCTGTGGTCCTGCTGGCATATACAGTACTTAAAACGTGCCATGTCTTGAGGACCAGGGTTGGCTTCCCTATAACATATATTTTTAATTTAAAAAAGTATACTGCTCTTTTAACCCCTTAATGACCCATAATGTGCCAGGACCTTCATTGGTAAACTTTCCTTAAGGACCCATGATGGTCCTGGCACATCATGGGTTAAATTATAGCAGTGTGCCTCCGTGCACTCTGCTATCGTGGAGTACAAGCTGAAACTGTTTCAGCTCTTGTCTCTTCTGCCGATACACATGATCACTCCAGGAGCAATCACATGTACCGGTATTTTCATTCAAAAAGACAATGTGTTTGACACACTGCCTTTGTGTCTGATTAAAGTAAGGGAGAGAGAAGCAGAGAGCAGACACACACAGTGAGAAATACAAAGCAGAGTTGGGGGTATTAACCCCTTCAATGCTGGTGCTGGGGGCAGGCTGGACACAGGTCAATTTCTGTCCTGCTAAGAGCAACATTTTTTATTTATTTTATAAATTTAAAACAGATCACATAGTCTCATTTAAAGGTACTATTGATAAAACAAATCTGTTTAAACAAAACATAGTAGGAGTTTTATTGTTGTGGAGCCATGTAATACACTTATACACACCGCCAAATGTCATCAATAAAAAAATGGGAAAATACTAAGGGAAAGAGGGATATGGGGATTTTCACCCCCGAGGGACAGTGCCCACCTAAAACTGCCCATTTTGTAGGTATGACTAACTGGTCATACCTTTAATGTAGTCTCCATAAAAATGTAACCCATTGCGCCCAAATGATAACAAGAGAAAAAATGGTGGTTTTTTTTTATTTGTTTTTTACAGTCTTCTTTAATTTTCATAAAATAAATGGTGAGTTATCCATATAAATCTGGTATCAAAAGAAAGCCGTAATTGTGTGAGAAAAAAATGGTATATAATTTTCATGGTTAAATAAAAGACTTAGAGGGAAAACACTGTTGAACAAAGACATAGCCAAAGAGGGCAGAATTGACCTGGTCCTTAAGTGCAATCCACCCCAGATCTTCCCGGTCCTTAACCCCTTAACGACCCTTGACGGTCCTAGCACGTCATTGGTAGATTTGCGTTAAGGACCCATGACGCGTCAGGACCTTCATGGAATTCAGGGCTCCTCGTGAGGATGCATGCCGTTGGGGAGCCCTGAACTGGAAGTGAAAAAAAAATTGCTCCATGGTCCTTAAGTGATGGCCGCATGTGCGATAGGCCGTCCTTAGGGGGTTAAACGGTTAAATTATTGACTTAGGCAGTAGTCATGTATATTTTGCTACATATATTGTGCACATATAGTGCTTTGTGTCTGCAGTTTCCTGTGCTTAGTGGCCTCCATAGAAGCCTGCCTCTAGGTCATACCTCCTTACAACAAACAACAGGCTTCAATAGACATGAATGGCTTGTAATAGGCACTCGTGTTCCCAGATTGCAAATTGAAATGATAACTAAAATGCAAGTAAAAAGTAAATAGCTATACCTGAATGTTGACACCCACCTAGGTAAGAACTTCTGTTAAACACATTTAGAGCAACTTATTCCTAGAAAATAGTTTCCCTTTAACCTTTTAAGTGCTAGAGATGGCTCCAATGTATTGAGTTGGTAACATATCTACCATCCAGGGGTTAAAAGAAATGTTACGCACAGCACAAAATAAGTAAAGGAGTAAGGAAGAGCCCTGGGTCCAACATAAAAAATGCAAATTTTTACTTTAAAAGTCAGAATTCTGACTTTATGGGCGAGATGTTCAGAAAGTGGTGGTAAGTGATTTTTTAACTGTAATCAGAATAAAAAAGTTCTTACTCCAAGATAGGTGGGTACTGGAGAAATGTAAAAGCTGAGATACCTCAAAATAGAGTGGTGCCCTCCTAGACTAATAAATACCATTTACTACACAAACAGGGAAAAAGAACTCCCTGAAAAAAGTCTAGTAAATGAGGCACTCTTCTCAAAGCCAGCCAATAGCTAAACAAAAAGTCATATCAAATATATACATTTTATTTAGGACAATTATATACACAAATGACATAAAACAAATTAAAAACCATATTTATTCCAAGGCCTGATCAGATGACTAGGGGACATCCCTTTAGATTAGAGGAAAGGAGGTTTAGACTTCAGCAGAGGAAGGGTTTTTTTACAGTAAGGTCTGATAAATTGTGGAATTCTTTGCCCAAGGAGGTGGTTATGGCAGATACAATGGATACATTCAAGAGAAGATAAGATTCATTTCTTTTGAAAGGGAACATACAGGGTTATACTGTGTATTAGTAGGCAGATCAGGAAGGTCTGATTAAGACTAACTTATTTGGTAGCAGGAAAGCTATACAATTTCTGGGGTATGAGGTATGCACTACATTGTAGGATCACTGTAGTGTATACTGGTGGACACATTCCACCAGTGCTGGACTTTAATACCAGCAAGCCCTGTACTCTTGCTGCATAGCATAGTGATGTGATCAGATTGTCAACGCCATGTTAATAGAACCTTCTGTAGACCTGTGCCACCCTGACTTTGATAAAATCAACAGGGAGAAGGTGGTGACATCATCAATGAATGTAATCAGCCATAGATTTGTGTCCTAGAGCTGCAATACAAGCAACTACACAAAAATCTGAACGTCTGATCTGTATGATGTTAATATTGTAAAGCCCTGTTCCAATTTAATTTATTCTCTAGCCAAAATCCTACATTATGAAAGGAACTCTGCACACAGCATGTATGGATTTTATGCAAACCTTTTGAAGCTGTGTATTGAATCTACTAGTTATACTGTAGTTATTCTCAGCTCCCGTCCTGAAGCAATACTCTTTTTAACACCTAGAAGCTTTTAAACTGTCCTCAAGTTCCTGTTGATCTAAATGAAGCATTAACCCTTTGAGTGCTAGAGGGGTATGGGATGCATTGCTTTGCAATGCATTCCATACCCCTCTGGCACTCAAAGGGTTAAACCCCTTGAATGCAAGACAGATGTCCAACACATGGAGCCAAGTTGGAGACCTCTCTAGCATTCAAGGGGTTACAGTTTACAATTATTTCAAAGGGAATATTTTCTTGTCTTGCATCATGCAGTTGGTTTGCACCCGAATTGCCCCAGTTCTCTGTATTAAATCAGTCTCTTAGTATGCTGTGCAGTTCTCCAGCAGAAGATGGCGCCATAAAAGTTATCGACTAGAATGATAAATGAAAGAAGCAAACAGCAGACAGCTAAATTAGCTGTTACATGTAAAATAATAATAATAATAATAATAATGATGAAGACGCTGGTGATAAAATATAGTGCTTTCTCATGCAATTAAATTGATAAAAAGGAGAGCACCTCTAAATCTTGCAAATTAACAGACTGGGAGCAATAAATATTCCTTTTATTTTCTGTATGATCTGTGATATAATCTGCTTTGGCATAACAAATCATTTATAGTCAGTAGAGATTAAAATGGGATTAGGAAAGCTTTCCAAATGACAGAATTCATATAGCACTGGTTAGCCTTACCATGTGTAACTTTCAGAACAGAGCATACGTCTGAGTATCAACCCTGTCTAACTCTTTGATTGCCAGAAGGATGTCCAATGCCTTGCTTTGCAAGGTGCTGGGCACCCCTCCAGCACTCAAAAGGTTAAGCCTTTGGATGCTGGAGGGATGAGCAATACATTGCAAAGCAATTGTCTATAAATAAGGTGCTAATTTAAAGTAAGAAGCAGTAAGAAGAGTCTTAGCGTTACTAATTGTGCATTACTCACTGACCGGTCTTGGCTGAAGCACTGCCCACAGTGAAGTAGCAGGGCAGGGGCAGCATTGACACTAACTCCAGGCAGACAGCATTCTGATCTGAAGAGATCATGCTGTGAGGGTGTGTCTGACAAGTCACTCTCACACAACTACAGAACTCATGTGCTCCTCCTGCAGCAGGGGTAACATAGTTACCTAGCTAGCGAGTAGACTTACGCGATTCGGTTCGGCTAATTTTGGAATTCGGACGAATAAGGTGTATTCAGCATCATTCGGACCTTCCAAAAGCCATGGTCTGCCCACAAAAAAAAATCAGAATCTGAAACGGACCTAGTCCGAAATTTCGGTGTAAATTTCGGAAATTCAGACGGTCGCAATGTTGCTACATGCTACTAAAAATAGACGGCATGGTGCTTTCCCGCCTGAAACTATTACTATGTTCCTACATGCTGCTAAAAATAGATCTGGTAAAACAGGTGCTTTACAGTTCATGCAGAGATATTAACCACTTAAGGACACAAGCAATTTTGGCTGTTTTGTGATGTGTGTGTTCAACCATAATTCCTATCTTTCTCATTTACTGCACAACCACATATTATATACCATTTTTTAAAGGACAGAAAGGGCTTTAATTTGATGTGACACATACATATATAAATTCTCATTTATTATTAAAAAAATTAAAAAATTACCAAAGGACAAAAAAACTTTTTTTTACAGTTTTGGCAGTAATAATGTGTTACATAATGGGTGCAACTTAAGAAAAGTTTAATTTTAATTTTTTATTGAATATTTTAAAGTTTGTTTTTTGTTTTTTTTTAATTCAGCCGAATAATTCGAACTATTGCCAAATTTTTTCCGAGTCGAACAGGTCTGGTCCGAAATTTGGATCCTCCGAATGGGGAAAAAAAAATCATCTGAAATCGAATTTTACCGAAAATTTTTGCAGTGCACAAGTCTAGTTTCAAGTTGTGGTGAGCATGGGGAAGCTTCCCACACATACCACAGAGTATTTAATAGAGAAGCAGGTGAAATAAATATCCCTGATTTCTCCTACAAGTAAATCCAGGACATTTACAGCAGACTTTAAAATTCCAGGAGGACAGACTCTACTGTCCCCAAACAGAGTACATGTTCACTAAAATAAAAACATATGGTAACCTTAGCACTGGTAGGCATTAAGGGTGCATATAACTTTCTTACACAGGAAGAAATTTGACGGCAAACAGGGCCTACTTCCTTCGTTTAATGGAAGGTCCTATTCCAAGTTACAGAAAGGAGTGAGTGTGTGGGTCTATGCATCTGTGAGTGTGTATATGTTCCCATGTCTGGCTGTATGATGTTTGATGTCATCCCATGTATGAGTGTATGATGACATGCACACATGATGATGAGTGTGTGATGATGCATGCATGAAAATGTTAAAACATGGTGCAGTGACAGAAGAACAGGGTGTCATAATGGCACATAACAACACTGAAAGGTTTTGCTATTGGTATACCTGGAAACTCCCTGAATCTGGCCCAGAGGCTCTGGTTTTCAGAGGTAATTATTGGGTCTACTGGGACAGAGGTTGATTCCGTGGCTTGCGGAGTTCCACAGTAACCACTCCCTCTTCCTGCTCTGTTCTACCCACTCCCTTTACAATTTTGGGTGCAAATCTGACCTTCCCTCTTTTTTGATCCCACACACCTTGATTAAGTTCTGTCAATATTTTGATGTCCATCATTCCATTTAACACCAAACTCAGCCGTTCTTGGAACTCACGGGACTGGAGACACGATGGTTCCTAGGTAAGTCTATGGGTTTAACTTCTGAAGGTAAGTCTTGCATGTCTTTCCTGCAAGAATTTCATCAGAAAGGAGGAATGCAGCACTCTTTCTGAGAATATTTCTGCAAGAAGGAAATTCAAACTTCCACACATACATAGTAGGCGATCTTTGGCCCCCAGCTGTTGGGTCTATGACTCCCATCATCCCCCAACTAGCTGTAGACTGGTTGGGAATGGTGGGCATTGTAGTCTCCAACAGTTGGAGGTCCAAAGTTTGCCTAGCCTTGTTATACAGTATCAGAAAAAAAACATTTTATTTTTTTTTATTTCTTTACATTATCTGAGTTACTATATGTTCCGCAAACAGAGTAGCTCAGGCAAAGCTTAGGCATTCACAGCAGTTTTAAGTTAACAAATACCCCTTAGCCTCTCTTAGGGATTTGCCTAAAATTCAGCTTCCTGCATTGCATACAAAACTAGGACAGAAAATGCCAGAAACAAAGCAATTCCAGTGTCTGCAAACAAATGCTTCAACCTTAAATTCTCCCAGGTTTAGCCCAACCTGACATTTATGAAGCTGGAAGCAAATTGCAAAGCACACAATAAAGGTCTGGTCAGAATGAAATAAATACACATTATGGTGACCATAAAAGGGAAGTTCTAAAACAGACTTTATTGAACCCATGAATCGTGTATCTTAGTCCCTGATTAAAAAAGAAACAAAATACTCAAAATGCATTTTAAATGACCTTCTCAATAACAGTTTGATGTTAGCTAATGTTCTAATGATCTTTCTGCCTAAGTGGGCACATGGATGAATGGGGATGGGCATGGACGAATCCACCAGTGTAGCTCATTTTCTGCTTCTAGATATTAGTTGTAAAATGTTGTGCCTGCACCTATCAGTATGTACAAATGCAGTAGAACAGGGGCTAGGCAAAATGTGATACTCTGGTTATTGGAAACTACAACTCCCATAATCCCCAACAGCAATTCCATTCTAAATCAGACCCTGGAATCAATTTCTTACACCTGCCTAACTTTAATTTACTAAGCTGTGTATGCCAGTTTCTGCCCCTTAACACCACCACCACGTCAAGAGGATCAATGCATTAATTGGTGTGATTTTGCTAATTTTCCCTGTGCCTGCATTTGGGGTGATATAAGGAGCATGTTGGCATAAACACGTTAAGAATGTTTCCATAGCATTTCTAAAGAGTGGTTGCAGACAGAGATAATTCTACAATAGACATACACAGAATATGTACATTTAGTTTTTGATGATTTAAAGGTAGGCAGGCAATGTAATAAAGCAGCAGGGAATGCAAGCAGGGTTCTGGGTTGTATACCTAGAGGCATTAGTAGTAGAAATAGGGAAGAGGGCATGCCACTATAGATATATCTGTCTAGACCTCATCTAGGGTATTGTGTACAGCACTGGCGGCCCCATCTCCATAAGGATATAGATATTCTATAAAAAATCAGAGAATCTCTACTAAAATGATGAATGATTTACAAGATAAACTAAAGGATAGATAGACTAAAGGATCTAAACATGTACATCTGAGTGAAAAAGAAAGTATACCCTCTTTGAATTCTATGGTTTTACATATCAGGACATAATAACAATCATCTGTTCCTTAGCAGGTCTAAAAATTAGGTAAAAAAAAACTCAGATAAACAACAACACATGACATATTACACCGTGTCATGATTTAAATGGTGAAGCCATGTGTGAAAGACTAAGTACACCCTTACTGCTTCCATGGGTATTAAGATGCGAAGTAGCAGACAGGTGCTGCTAATCAAATGCTCATGAATAATTAATTAACAGCAAGTGTGACCACCTCCATAAAAGCCAAAGTTTTAGCAGTTTGCTGGTCTGGAGCATTCAGGTGCACAAAATGCCAATTTGGAAAGACATCAGCAATGATCTTAGAGAAGCAATTGTTGCTGCCCATCAATCTGGAAAGGGTTATAAGGCCATTTCTAAAAAATGTAAACTCCATCATTCTAAAGAGAGAAAGATTATTTAAAAGTGGAAAACATTCAAGACAGTTGCCAGTCTTCGCAGGACAGGACATCCCAGCAAATTCACCCCAAGGTCAGACCGTGCAATGCTCAGAGAAACTGCAAAAAACCCAAGAGTTACATCTCAGACTCTACAGGCCTCAGTTAGCATGTTAAGTGTTAAAGTTAATGACAGTACAATTAGAAAAAACTGAACAAATATGGTTTGTTTGGGAGGGTTGCCAGGAGAAAGCCTCCTCTCTCTTAAAAGAACATGGCAGCATGGCTTAGGTTTGCAAAGTTGCATCTGAACAAGCCACAAGACTTCTGGAACAATGTCCTTTGGACAGACAAGGCCAAAGTGGAGAAGTTTGACCATAATGCACAGCGCCACGTTTGGCGAAAACCAAACACAGCATATCAGCACAAACAACTCACACCAACTGTCAAGCATGATGGTGGAGGGGTGATGATTTGGGTTTGTTTTGCAGCCACAGGACCTGCGAACTTTGCAGTCATTGAGTCGACCATGAACTCCTCTGTATACCAAGGTATTCTAGTGTAAAATGTGAGGCCATCTGTCTGAGAGCTAAAGCTTGGCTGAAATTGGGTCATGCAACAGGACAATGACCCCAAACACACCAGCAAATCTACAACAGAATGGCTGAAAAGGAAAAAGAATCAAGGTTTTGCAACGGCCCAGTCAAAGCCCAGAGCTCAACCTGATTGAAATGCTGTGGCAGGACCTTAAAAGAGCTGTGCATAAACAAATGCCCACAAACCCCAATGAACTGAAGCAACTTTGTAAAGAAGAGCTGGCCAAAATTCCTCCACAACAATGTGAGAGACTGATAAAGTCTTACAGAAAACGATTACTTCAAGTTATTGCTACTAAAGGTGGTTCTACAAGCTATTGAATCATAAGGTGTACTTAGTTTTTCACACATGGCTTCTCCATTTTATCTTTATTTTTTTAAAATAAATCATTACACGGTGTAATATGTCATGTGTTGTTGTTCATCTGAGGTTGTATTTACCTAATTTTTAGACCTGCTAAGTAACAGATGATTGTTATTATGTCCTGATATGTAAAACCATAGAATTCAAAAAGGATGCACTCTCTTTTTCACACGACTGTACATCCTGGCGAGAAGAGAGAGGATATACGATAGAAACATTCAAATACAAAAAGAGATTCAACAAACTGGAGGAGGGAAGTACTTTTCAATCTAGTATAAATGTTAGGACAGGAGGTCATAGTCTAAAACTAGAGGTATAGAGGCTTAGATGTAATATAAGAAAGTTTTACTTCACTGAAACGGTGGTAGAAATATAATGATAACTAGTATTTATTTAGCATCTTCTCCCAGTGAGACTCAAAGTTCTTTGAGCATACGCTCTCAAAATTAACCGAATTGTCAGCTGAAATTATAGATGGTATTATTACCAAATCAATGGCACTCATTTATCAACCTCGGAAGGATGAAGGGCTGAATTGACCCTGCCAGGATCCAATCCTGCAACCTTAAGGTTTGAACAGACTCTGTAGTCAGGGCATCTACCACTGAGCTATTTCACTGACCATAACAACAGAAGTGGTAGAGGTTAATATAGTGAGGGAATTTAAGCATGTATGGAATAGGCATAACGCTATTTTGAATAAAAGACAATAACAAGGACAAATAAGGTTTGGGGTTTTTATAGTAGGAAAATGATCAGACTAGATGGGATGAATGGTGGTTATCTGCAGTCAAATTCTAAGTTATTTCAGCTATTTGAGCATAGACTTGAAGGCTTCAACCGTTGTTGTACTGTCTACAATTCCTATAATCTTCAGCTGGCCAATTGACAGCTGGGGAGAATTGTAATTGTAGTCCCACAGAAGCTGATGAAAGACCACGGGATAACCACCCCAGACACTGGCATAGAGAAAATAGCATATAAAATGCTCATTATTGGGGTGCTAAAGTAGTGCCTATATTTTTCTGACAAGTGGATTTACAGGAGTTATGAATAGGGTTGGGCGAAAAATTAGAAAAACTTCCTGCATGACTTCTCGTGAAAAAAAAGCCAATTTTTCTCTTTCTTCACGAAAGTTTCTCCTTTTCTGCAATGCAAAATGTTCCTCCTTTTTACCTATTCCAGCAAATTTATCACCTATTCCAAGATATTTTTTGCCTATTTTAACACATTTTTCTCCTATTCTAACACTTGTTTTCCTATTCCAACACATTTTTCTCCTATGTTTAATATGGTGCAACAATTCCCAGCACAATATTACTCTTCGGAGGGCTGTAGTGGAGAAATAAATAGCTGGAAGTCAAAGTTGTGAGTCCTACAGAAACATATACCTTGCAAAATGTGTTAGCATGCAGAGTTCAATTGTCCTTTGCCCACAACACTAACTTCCTGCTTAAGTGACACTGGCACATATTCATGATGATGTCAGGTGAATAAAAAAATAAATAAAGTACAACCTACAGTGTGGCAGATGTATATGGTAGCGGTGGTGGGAGACTGGCTTGGTGTGATTGGTGGGACCTTGACAAACTGCATCAAACCCGGGAGGAGAGGGATCATCATAATTTATTACACATGCTGCAGCAACTATTGGATGGAATCTCCTCAGATGGAATCTCCTCAGATGCCACTTGATACCCTTGTTATGATTATCCTGCACCACAAGTGTGGAATGAGTGGACACAAACTGCTCCAAACTAACATCTACAGAATGGCTATCAGTTGGTGGGGGAGGTAATGATGAACGAGGAGAGTCGCCAGAAGATGCAGTTATATCTTCCCATGGGTGGACCCTAGAGTAAGAAGATGATGGCCAGGTGTTTTGCTCTCCATCAAATTTTCAGGTTCTGGCTGGGTTTCTCTATTCTTCCTCCTCTTTGATTTATACCTCACCTCCTGTCGCCTTTGGGGAGAGTCATGGGGTACAGCAACAGCTGCTGTGCCCAGTTTCTTTAGTTGGGATTTGGCTTCAACATGCTTCACATAAATGTCATGGTGTTTGTGTTTCGTATGTGTGATGATGGAGGTTGTTCCAAGGTGCATTACCTCCTTTATCCTTTTCATGATTTGTCACAAATTATGCACAGTGCCGTCACTGATGACTGCATTGTGCTGGCACCAAGAGAAAAACAGTCCCTCTTTCTTCTTCTCCTCCACATTCTTCTTCATTGGCTGGGGTAGAGGATGATGTTGCTGCTGTTTGTGCTACAGCCTCAGAATTAGCTCTACAACTAGGACCAAGAGTATTGCTGCTGGCAAGTAGAACCTGTCCTAGTCCCAAATCACTACTGCTGGACCCCATTCCCACTGTGTCCATGGTAGTCTTTGGAACACTAGCCTGCTACTCATCATCCTGCTGCCCTTGAAGCAGCAGGAATTACAGCAGATGCAAACTTCATAAATTTCCAGTCTCTCTGCTGCTGCTGGTGGTGATGCCCATCCCTATCTCCATATCTGTCTTCCATTCCTTCTCAGTTTGGCTAAAAAAAGGCATCACTTCCCCTACCACCTTAGCATAACCAGAAGGATCAATTTCAGTCTTTATCACTGCTAGTATCACCCCCTCCCTCACTCCTAACACTATGAGTCTATAGGTGCTTTATCTTAGTAGTAGTAGTAGTGGCGTGATTGGTCCTTCCAGCTTCTCCTTTTATTTATATTCTAGGCACTCAAAACACAGAACAACAGCCTAGCACCCTCTGTCTCTCTGTAGCTGACTTGTATTGTGTTTTACTTCCTATAAATGTCCCGTTTTTATAGCAAAAACATGAAGAACATGTAAGCTAATTGGACTAGAGAGGGATGGAATGTACGGAGGGAAAGAATCGCGCACTCGGCTACTCGTTGCCGAATGTCCGTAATTTTCAACGACATTCAGAACCAGTGCTGGATTCCATTTTATAAAAACAAACGACTTTTTCCTTTCGAACGGCCCAAATGACACAGAATGATCCTTATTTGTCCAAATTCCAAAATCGGCTGAACCGATTAGCACAAGTCTAGATTTTTTCATGGGAACAAGACGGGACCTTTCACCCACCTCTACTCAACGGTTAAGCACATAAAAGAATGACCCAAGTAATTACTTGTAAGCACTTTGCCAGTGCTATATAAAGGTAAAGACATGGAGGTTGATATTCTAAGAAGATTTGGAATAATTCTAAGCCAAAACAAAAACAATTATAAAGTGTTGTTGGCATTAACCACTTAAAGGGATAGTAAACCCCCCAAAAAAACTGTAAGCCAATTGATAGGAATAATAAAAATATGCTTACTGCCCTCATTCCCATATCTCAAACCGTTATGGTTTGAGAGATATAAGAAAATAAAGACCTCCGCTCGCTCCCCTTTCTGCCTGATGAGCTGTAAAGTTGTCAGAGGCAAAATCCGGTCGTCCGACTGTAGTCGGCTCTTCAGGAGCTCTGTCATCGGGATATCTAACTATAATTACTTCATTAGTATGGTCTATAACGTGTGCCTGGCTTGCAAGCACACGTTGTAGTCCATTCCAATGAAATAATTATAGTTATATATCTTAATGACAGACCTCCTGATGAGCCGCCGTCTGGTCCTGGAAGCATGAGAAGGGGGAGGGAGCGAAGGTCTTTATTTTCTTACATCTCTCAAACCATAACGGTTTGAGAGATGGGAATGAGGACGTTAAGTATGTTTTTACTATAACTATCATTTGGCTTACAGTTTTTTGGGGTGTTTTCTATCCCTTTAATGACCAGAGGGGTGGGCAATGTATTCTTATCCTTAAAGGGATAGTAATGTTTCATAATAAAAGCAGCTCTAATTACTCATCATAGTATCTGGACTTTGGAGAGTGTTATTTCAATTCTGTCAGAGTTGTAGTTCAAGAGTAATTCAATGACAAAGTCTCCCCCTCCTCCCCCTTTTACTGATGTAACACTGTTCAGCCAGAGCAGAAGGGAGGTGCCCAGGTAGACTGCAGAGAGGGACAATCTTCAATTAAGATAAGGGAAAAACCTGAAAAGCTTGTCAAGGGGGGCAGGGCTTTCATTGTTCTCATAGGAAGAAGATTGTCCCCTTCTGTTATCTGTCTGGTCTATGGACTGCATTCCACATCTAAGAAGAGATTGCTTACACTAGGTAAAAGGGGCGGAAGGGGAAACTTTGCTTGTGAATATCTCTCAAACCATAAAGGTTTGAGAGATAAGACTTATATCGTTCTTCATGTATTTTTAATGCCTACAAAATAAAATAAAGATAAAACGAAGTATTACTATCTCTTTAAGGAGTTAATTATACCGCTCATCATGTGAACCAGCAATGTATGGTGGCATAGCCTGTTACAAATATAGTACCGGCTTTTCCGTTAAACTGTACAGTCTTATTGCTTACTGAGTAAGGTACATTAGAAAAGCAGATGTAGCTTTACCCAACACTACATGTTCAGCTTTGGGTTAGGAATGTGTCCACAATCTGTTAGTTTTGTTCTGACAAATGCCATTTAGGAGAATGCTAGGACAGACGCTGCAGAGGAGGCTGTTAGACTGTTGGCAGAATGTAACTCTGCTTGTTTAGATAGAGCAATTAACATGTTTTCTTTCAGGAACATGTAAATTGGACTTCTTACATTTTTTTAAAAAAAACATGACTTTTCACGAATCACAGCATTCTCTCTGGAGGAGAAGCAAGAGGTTCTTTTCACACTAGAGACATAAACAGAGCTTCATCATAACTCCCTTCAAGCTTCCCATTTTACCTGCTCTATCTCAGAGATAGGCCTCTCCACTCCCACGGTGATGCTATTACTGGGAGGACACGATGGAAGTGTTATTCGTGTACATACTTGGAAACTGCTCACACTTGCCCAGAGATTCAGGTTTTCAGACTTAAAGGGATAGTAATGTTTCACAAAAACAGCAGCTCCAATTAATGTTCACAGTATTTGGGTCATGGAGAGTGTTATTGCAATACTGTTAGAGTTGTAGTTCAAGAGTAATTGAATGATAAAGTATCCCCACTCCCACCCCTTTTACCTAGTGTAAGCCACCTCCCCTTATATGTGAAATCAGCATAGGACCGGACAGATCACAGCAAGGGACAATCTTTTTACTGTGAGAATAAAGAAACCCCCCCCCAGGTTTTCCCTTTACTCACTGAAGATTGTCCAGCTCTGCGATCCATCTGGACAGGCACGTGCACACATAGACACCAAGAGGGGCTTGAGCACCTGCCCTTTTTTTCCAAAAAAGTGCCCTCGTGCCCTTTCAACAACTAAAAAAAAAAGTGCCCTTGTGCCACATTAACCCCTCCAACCCCCAGTCAGGTCTGTGCCTCCTTCAAGACAGACCTGTAGATGCTGTGCTCCCTCATCAGCTCTTTAGTATTACAGAGCGCTGGGAGATGACATCATCTCCCAGCACTCTGCATGAAGAGACGACCGCACGGGAGCTACAGCAGCTACAGGCCTGTGCCAAAGGAGGCACATACAGACCTCTCCTGCCGCTGGACCACCAGGGAAGAGGTAGGAAATGGACACTGGGGGAAATGTGGAAATGATGGGGTAATATGGATCTGATGGGGTGCAAGATGGAGATTATGGAAATGTAGAGATGATGGGGCAATGTATGTGAGGATAAGTTGGAGCTGATAGCAATATGGAGCTGATGGGGGCAATATGGAGATGATGGGGGCAATGTGGAGCTGATGGTGGTAATATGGAGCTGACAGCGGACAATGTAAGGGCAATATGGAGATGATGGGGGGCAATGTGGAGATTAGGACCATTGTGGAGGTGTCCAGTGGAGATGGTCAATGGGGGAGCGCTTCAGATCTCCGTGCCTACAGGCTCCTGAGATGTAAATTATTTTCTTTTTTTTTTTAAATATATATTTTGAATAAATAATTATGAGAAGTGCCCTTTTTTTCATTTGAGCCCCTGCCCCCCAAAATGTCTGTGCATGTCCCTGCATCTGGACAGTCTTGCTGCTCTGAGGTGAGCAGTGTTACTTCAGTAAAAGGGGATGGGAGGGGGGATACTTTCAATTACTCTTGAACTACAACTTGGACAGTATTGAAATAACACTCTCCATGGCCCAAATACTATGAAAATTAATTGATGCTGCTTTAATTTTGGAACATTATTATCCCTTTAATTATAGGGTCTCAGTGGACAGAGGCTGCTTCACTGACTTGCTGAGTTCTCCAGTAGCCCCACCCACTCCCAACACAGTTCTGGCAACTCCCATATCTCTTCCGCCCACTTCCCTGCCAATTTCAGTGCAAATCCTGGCTTTTCAACCCCTAATCCCACCCAATCCCCACATATATTAGGATGCATATCATGTCATTTGGACACTCACATCCCCTTCCCTCCCTGATCCTCCAGAGGGCTTGGGCTTGAAGGTTCCCAGGTATGTTCATGTGTTGCCTACATTGCCATCAACCATACATCATTGAATACCTCCCAGCATTTCAAATAGCCAAATATGGTGTTGCTGGGGGAAGGGGTTGTATTGTAGGCAGGACATTACAGAGAATTTATAGGTTATTTCATGAGCTACTGAATCCTCTCTGTGTAACTGAATAACTTGTTTAGACAAGACCAAAATATTTTATTTACACAGACTAATTTATTAGCACCTATACCAACATTTCAACAAACATTAATGTGAGTTTTATTACTGTGGAATAATGTGATACATATATATGCACACCACACAGCCTGATCTCCTAAAAAGAGGGACACCAGGGTAGGAAAGTGGGACAGAGGGATGTGAGTCTTAAAGAGTCACTGTCTCTCCTAAAGATGGACACTTGGGAGAAATATACTCCTACTATCTCCTAAAGAGGGATATTTGAGAGGTATGTACTTCTAATATCTCCTAAAGAGGGACACTTGAGAGGTATGTATTCCTAATATCTCCTAAAGAGGGATACTTGGGAAGTATGTAATTGGCTGACATGCAGGTGAATCAGCCACTTATTTGCAATGTGTTGGAGTCCTCTCAAGCATTCAAGGGGTAAAAAGCACCATTTAAATCAGTAGGGATTTTTACTTGATCCCTGTGTTGAATTTGGTTTACCCAATAATTGGTATCCTTTTAAAATGTTGCACACTATTGTGCGACCAACTAAAGAGTGCATTAACCATGTCTCCATGATGAAAATGGTGACATGAGAATCTCACCTGCATCAAAAGGGTGAGATTCAGATGTTGTTGGCTTAAGTGTTGCTCATTTGAGCACCCGCATACAATACAATGCAGTACAATTCTCATGGTGCATTGTTTAATAACGATTAACCTCTTAACTATGAGCAGGGACCACCAGTGGTAAAGCAGCTTTCTCTGATGAGCAGCGATTCACAAAGGGTCCTTGACTACATTGCAGTGAATGTTCCCCACTCCTCCCCCTGTAGTTTGCTTCTTTAGACACCAGAGGGTACCAGATAGCTTCTCCTGTCTCATCAGAGTACAACTCTTGTATCCTGCAGTAAATATCTGTACCCTGGAGAGTGAATCGCTGCTCATCAGGGAAAGCTGCTTTACCACTGGGGGGTTCTGCTCATAGTTAAGGGGTTAATCATTATTGACGTACCTGGACCGTCACTCTGGTCCAGCACTTAAGGACCAGTGATGGTCCTGGTACATCACGTACTTTTACTCACTGCGCTTCTGCAGGAGCTCAGTGAGTAATACCGGGGACTGAAGTTGATCGCTCCAAGACCGGCGCAATCTCTTTCAGTCCCTCGTTCGGTGTGCCGGCACATGTGATCAGTCACGTGGGGTGGCATGTCGAACTTCCCTATCTGGTCCTTAAAGGGTTAAACAATGCACCATTTACCAACTGAGAATGCACTGTAGTGCATTGTATGCAGGAGCTCAAATGAGTGACACTTAAGCCTACACAATGAGAATCTCACCCTTTTGATGCTGGTGAGATTCTCATGTTTCCATTTTCATCATGGCAAAATGGTTAATGAGCTCAATAGTTGGGCACACAATAGTGTGCGACATTATGATAGTGAACCCCCAGAAGTACTCCACTTCTTAGTACAACAGCCTCAATATCCATTTAAATACAAAAGAAGAGAGTTAACAGACAGTGCAGATATCTATATATGTCCATGTAGCTTTTCTTTATATAAAGAAATAAGAGAATATGTGAAATGGGCACAGTGTTTAAGAAAATAATATAGTATTAGCAGGTCCCAGGGTGATTCAGAACATTGGAAGTCTTGAAATCTGTACAATGCCACTTCTGTGTCTTTGTAGCTGCCAGTTTGCCTCTGGAAAGTGGCTGAATAAATATATTTTATAGTCACTTGGGAAGGATTCGAGGTATTGTCAGTTCTGTCCTTGCTTGTTCTAGAAGTGTTGATTGTGCAATATTTCCTCTTGTTTTTCTCCAAGTTTATGTCAATGTGGCAAATAGCTGAGAAGTGTGTCAAATTCACATAACTCTGCACAAAGAAATAGTAGGACTTAGTGGAATGTATGCACAAAGGAAAGCTAGAATCATTCTGAAGCAAACCAACTGTATTGCAGGGGACAGTTGTTCTGAATCACTAATTATGGAAAAATATATGTTGTAGAGCTTTTCCTATTGAGTAAAACAAGGGTACTCTATTGCTCCAAGCATCTCTCTTTAGGAGGATCAGTTTGTCTTTGAGACCCAAATTCTTCTGTCCCCCATTCCCACCTTGATGTCCCTCTTTGTAGGAGATCAGACTATGCGCTGTGTATAAAACAATAAAACTCACATTGATATTTGTTTTAAACTCCAGTATATGTGTCTATAAATTAGTCTGAGTAAATAAAATACTTTGGTCCAGCTCTAAATAATTTATTCAGTTACACAAAGAGGTGTCAATAGATCAAGAAAAAAACATAGCAATTCTCAGTAATGCTCCACCCACCAGCTACCCCCAATAACAACTCCTAAAACAAGCGCCCTCTTTTTGGCTATTGAAAAAGTGGGGTGGTATGGATTTTCCCAATGAAAGCTTGAGATCAGGTGGCACTGGCTTCAAAACAACTTGAAACTCAAATGTGTAAAAAAAAGTTTGCTCTGTAATAACTTTTGATTAAAGAATCCCCCAGCAGTATATGTACCCTTGTTGTACTTAGCTGAAAAAAAGCCCTAATACATTGTTTTCACAATTAGGTCTTACGGTCATTTTAAACAGGGCTTTTAACCCCTTGAATGCAAGAGAGGTCTTCAATGCACTGCTGACCTCTCCATCATTCAAAGGCTTAACAATTCAGTGAGAAACATATTGCTCCGCAATGTGTTGCACAACTCTCTGGCACTCAAAAGGTTAAAGTCCCAATTAAATAATTGGAAAATGTTGAGCCTTTTTATTTTTATTCCATGTGGTACAGTTGGTAGGTCTCAGGATTACTCCAGACTTACTTTGTGTGTATAAGCCCCCAAATATATCTGGAATTACTAGAATGAAAGAGGAAAGACAAGCTGTATCTATGGAATAAGTAACCAGTTGTTGGAGGACGCCACTGCAAAACATGTTTTTGAACCCCCAACTTTCAAATATCTCCCAGGACTAGAGGCATAACTGACCTTATTGGGACCTGGTACCGATGGGTCCACTTGGATGTTGGGCCCATCAGAACCATACCCTCTGTTCCTCCTGTAGTTAGGCATATTGATAAAAAGAGACAAACTGAGAGACAGTTTGGTCTTGATAAAGGTCCAAATGCAAAAGATCCAACATCTCCACAAATATTTGTCCTTTCTAAGACCAGCTAGAGCTCCATAACTCAAAGTAACAAGTGAGGTTCCCCAAGGCTCCATTCTTAACCCTCTTCTATTATTCCTAGGGATGGGTGAAACGTTCCGCCTCAAACTGAAATCGCAAAAATGCACTTTCTGCTTTTCGAAAATTTTCCTGCGAAAAGTGTAGATTTTCCGCTTTTTTCGCCCATTGAAATCAATGGGAACATAGAAGTTACACACAACACATTACAAATAATATTTTATTTCCCAAAGGCATTGTATAAAAGGGGCATGAGGGTGCCTGTGTTGGTGGGGTGTGGGAAAAGAATCAGTTGAACAGGGAATGTTTTTTTTTGTTTTTTTTACTGGGATTGGGGGGGCACTTAATAAAAAAGAAATCCTAAATACAATAAAAGAAAATAAAAACCATTAGACAAGGTATAAAGGGGTCTGAGGAGGGTGCCTGTGTTGGTGAATTAATTAATCATTTGAACAGGGAATTTGTTTTGGGAGGATTTCTTGACTGCTATTGGGGGGACAGTTAATAAAAAAAATAAATCAATAAAATAAAATAAGACATTTGTATTTAAAGTGAGAGAGACAGGAACCCCCTGACATAAGCTAACACTGGGGTGGACTGATACTTGACTTGATAGAGTATTTTGTAGAGGATGATTTGTTTGATTTGTTGTTAGAGGCCTTTGTAGGACTTAGACTTATTAGAGGCCCAAGACATGAAGAAACATTGATTTCTAGGACTTAAGCTTGTTTAGCACAAGCCCTAAGGAAACATTGATTTGTAGGACTTAGGCTTGTTAGAAACAAACCCCCCAAACATTGTTTATTTTTTTAGGACTAGTTTTTAATTTATATTTTTTATTTTTATTTTTTTTCAAAACACAAGCCCTGAGAAAAAAATAAAAATGCCCTACTGGCCTAATGCCAGCAGGTCATGTTGGCCAGTGGCCACTGTCAAATGTCCTCCTGAGTCCTGAGTTGCAATTGCTGTTCATACTGCTGCTGCTGAGTTGTTTAAGCAGCAGGATGATTAGGCAGCTGAAAGGGAATGGGATCAACAATAGGAGTAACATGGAAGATGGCTGAGGAAGGTTCCACTTGCCATGACTGGCTCCAGTGATGAGCCTTTGGCAGTAGCAGAAGAATAAGTAGCCCCCAGTATATGTGGAGAAAAGAACAAGTTGGCCATTAAATCTTCTCCAGCTGCCCCTCCTCCAAAATCATCATGGGTGTGTTGTTATTAGAATATATATTTTTGTCTCTTGAGAACAGGAACTATGGCTTCCATCAGCAACTGCAATGTGCACTGTGAAATTTCAATGTTTGATCAAAATTTGGCCCTGTAGCTCACTCAAACCCTGAGAAACCTATGCATATGGGGTATTGCCATACTCAGAAGAAGCAGCTGAACACTAATCAATGCATTTTTAAAAATCTACACCTATCCTGTACTTGAAATTCACATCAATATTGAAATCTAAGTGTGAAAAACACTGATATTTTTATTTACATCAAGATTTACAAGGGATTGGTGGTAAAATAGCTGAGTGAAAAATTTGAAAATACACCTAAAATGAAAGCCTGGGTTGTCTAGGTTTCAAAAATATACACTTTTTGGGTAAATCTTAAACTGGACACTGGTACACAGCCCTAAATGGGACATGGCATCAGTTAAGCAAGCTGTGAAAATCCAACTTTTGTTCAAATTTGGCCCCATAGCTTCCCCCAAACCCTGAAAAACCTTTGCATATGGGGTATTGCAGTACTCAGAAGAAGCAACTAAAGTCTAATCAATGCATTTTTTTAAACCTGCAACTATTCTGTGCTTGAAATCCACAGCAACATTGAAATCTAAGTGTGAAAAACACTGAATGTTTTTTCTTACATCAAGATTTACAAGGGATTGGTGGTAAAATGACTGTGTGAAAAATGTGACAACACACCTAAAATGATATCCTGGGGTGTTTACATTTCTAAACCATATACACTTTTGGGGGTAAATTTTAAAGTGGAGCTCTGTTACACAGCCCCAAATGAGACATGACACCAGTGACGCAAACTGTGAAAATTCCATTTGTGAAACTGGAAATGCGCGTGTTCCAATTTGGGCCCCGTAGCTCCCCCAAACCCTGAGAAACCTATGCATATGGGGTATTGCCATACATAGAAGAAGCAACTGAACACTAATCTATCCTTTTTTTTAATTTGCGAGTATCCTGTGCTTGAAATCTACAGCAACATAATAATAATAATAACTAGTATTTATATAGTGCCTTTCTCCCAGTGGGTCTCAAATCGCTTTCAGCGCACGCTCTCGGAATTAACCAAATCGGCAGCTGAAATAATAGGTGTTATTATCACCCAATCAATGGTACTCATTTATCGACCTCGGGAGGATGAAGGGCTGAGTTGACCCTTCCAGGATTCGAACCTGCAACCCTGAGGTTGAATAGGCTCTATAGTCAGGGAATTTACCACTGAGGTATCTCACCGGTACATTACAATGTACATGTGAAAAGTGCTAAAAACAAATTATCTTCACAATTTTGGTACAGATTTCTGAAAAATTAGGTACATTAAAAACTCCAAAATTTTACTGATGTATTACCTTATGTTGTATAATTTTCAGAGATATATACTTTGTGGGGCAATTTTGGGTTCTAACACTTTCAACTAAGCTATAATTCTCAAATGCCTGATATTGAAAAAGCCCATAGTAAGCTGCACCAAAACTGGATACAATGTTATATTTGTCGCTTACTGATGAGAAATGATACCACGATGCAAAGTGAAAATATAAGCAGACACATCCATAGCTTGAACAGGTAAAGGAAGATCCACTGCACTCAAATGTTCTTCATTAAAAACACTTTCTTTATTTTAAAGGAGCAGTAAACTCTTTTTATGAAAAAATATATATTGTAGGGATTTTCCTATTGAGTAAAATAAGGGTACTCCCATTGCAGAGAGATTTATATTTCCAGAGATTTTATGGTTTAAACCCATGTTTTTTACATTAGCAGTGCCCTCTAGTGGTCAAATTCTAATTAGATTTTCTGTTAGATTCTAATGGAGAGGAAAGTCAGAAAAGCCAGAGACATACAGTTCTCTATAGAATGTGATAGAAACTGCCTGTCACTTCCTGTCAGTTAGAACTATCAGGAAGTAAACACAGTAAAGTCACTTCCTGATTATTTGAACTGCTATAAATTTTAATAAAACATGTGACAGCGATGGGAGTGACCTTGTTTTATTCAGCAGGAAATGCTCTGTAAAATATGTTTTCATAAAAAAAAGTTTACTGCTCCTTTAAATGGAACACAGAACACCGGGGAATCATAATTATGAACACTGTGGATTCTCCTAAACATATTGGACATTTGGGAGTCATGAACGACCGCTCATACCTTTTATCCTGTCCCTATCGCAAAATATACCAACTGAGAACAAATTATCACAGAAGAATCTATAAAAAGTTATATTTTTTTAATGTTTTTTAATCTATTTCTTCATCATTAACAAATTAAATGGTGGATTATCCATATAAATGTGATATCAAAAGAAATCCCTATTTGTGCTTAAAAAAATGGCATATAATGGAAAAAACCTGGTCCTTAAGAGGTTAAAGGCTTAAAGGGATAGTAATACTCCGTTTTAACTTTATTTTATTTTGTAGGCATTAAAAAAACATGAAGAATGATATAAGTCTTATCTCTCAAACCTTTATGGTTTATGAGATATTCACAAGCAAAGTTCCCCTCCCCACCCCTTTTTCCTAGTGTAAGCCATCTCTTGTCAGATGTGAGTCTGGTTGTATGACAGTACAGATAACAGAAGGGGACAGTTTTCTTTGTATGAAAACAATGAAATCCCTGCCCCCCTTGAAAAGTTTTTCAGCTTTTTCCATTATCTTAATTGAAGATTGTCCCTCTCTGCAGTCTACCTGGGCATCTCCCTTCTTATCTGGTTGAACAGGGGGGGGGGATACTTTGTTTGTGAATATCTCTTAAACCATAAAGGTTTCAGAGATAAGACTTATATCATTCTTCATGTTTTTTTAATGCCTACAAAATAAAATAAAGTTAAAATGAAGTATTACTATCCCTTTAAGCAGTCTCATGTCTACTTCATTCTAAAATAACTGTCCTCAGTTGTCATGTCCGCCTCCATGGAGATCACATCCAAGACTGACCAAATATGTTGTCTCTTGAATCAAAGCACAAGGACAAAATCCATTAGGATTTTCAGTTCACAAAATGGTAATTATTGGGTTAATATTCTGACATATTAGTTCTTTAACTCTTTAAAGGGAAACTTTCACCTCTAAACAACTTTTTCCCATATGCTTAGCTATGAAAATAGTATTAGGTGCTTTTTTTTTCCATTTACCTACTTTTTAAGATGTTTAGTCATCAAGCTGTGCACTTCCGCATTCTGTGGCACACTAAATCTTTGACGCAGCTCTGCAGGACTTCCCAGTACTGTTTAATTCTCCTCCCACCTTCCTCCCAGCTGCCCTAGGGAGAGCATTCACTCTTCCCTTCGGTGTGGTGTGAATCACGTCTATCTTTACAGCAAGTTCTGGTTATCATTATACTGAGCTTGCAAGTAAATGAAAAAAAAACACCTTTCCTAATACTATTTTCATAGCAAAGCATATAGGAAAACATTTTTAGAGGTGAAAGTTCCCCTTTAAATGCCAGAGGGTTGTGCAACACATTGCAAAGCAATGTGTTGCGTACCCCTCTGGCATTCAAAGGGTTAAGCAAAGCTTATTTTGTAGCATTGCTGTGTTCAAGCAATCAAAAGACAAGTAGTATACACATAAACCTTGGTTTAGGGTTATACATGTCTTCTGCCATTCATAATGTTTTAGAGATTCAAACAGCTACAGTGATAAATATATCCTTTTATATGCAGTCAAGCTTCAACGACTAGAGGATTGATATAATATTCATTGTTTACATTGTGTCTGACATTTCAGTATATCCGGCATATTTGTGTTTCTTTTTGCTGTGAATTCATCCTAACAAGTGGAAAGAAGACAATATATGATTCTCTAAGTCATCTCCATACAAATGGTCCAAAAAAGAACACTTTTTTTAGGAGGTGTTGCTGGGGGCATGGCTGGTGGGCACAGCATTACCAAGAATTTTTAGGTTATATCATAACCTACTGACAGCTCTTTGTGCATCTGAATAAATGATTTAGAACAAGACCAAAGTATTTTATTTACGCAGACTAATTTATACACATATATACCGAAGTTTAGACAAACATTGATGTGAGTTTTATTGCTGTGTATCAACGTGATAGACTTATTATTCACAACACGCAGTCTTAATATACCAAACCCGGGAACTTCATCCTATTGAGCCCCTGGAGAGGGTATCTGTGCTGTAACCAGGGGTTTGTAAATGACGAGGTCTTTGTCAGGAAGGTGGTGGGGGTTAATTGTTTGGTAGGAGTTGTCATAATTTTGGCATAAAGTGGGCATGAAGTGGGAGGAACAGGGTGGGAAGGAGGAGACGTGGGCAGAGTTTTACAGGAAATTCCCCAAAGCCGGAGAATCAGCCTCTGACCCTGGTGACCCAGTAATTAACTCTAAAAACTGGAGTCGCCGGGGCTGATCCGTAGAGTTCGCTGGTATGGTTATCTCTAATATGCTATCATTTGTTCTGACATGTACGTTACACAAAAGATACTAAATGCTGATCAGTAGCTAGTTTCTATAAATATCATGTGATAAAGAGTTGAGTCCTTAACTGTTCCCTGCTGCACGAGGTGCTGCTTACTGTACTGTTTAGATCAGGGTAAGGCATCCTTTGGCTGTCCAGCTGTTGGACACTTCAACTGCCATCTGCGGTGACCACATATTCTAGAATACCTGGGATTGTCCCTTATTGTGAACATTTGGCCTTGGTCCTAGGCACCGCCATCCAGAACAACACAATGTCCCTGACAGTCAACCAGTCTGTTGTCTGTGGCACATAACTCAGACCAGCGTGCCAGTTCCACAGCTCATCTTTGAGTGACTCCGACAGCATTTGTGCCAGCCTCCACCTCCCTCCCTTCCTGTGTCTGGGCAGGTGCACCCCACTGGCACAGTGCTGAGAGTTTGGCACCACAAAAAAGTAATTTCCACAGCCAGCAGGAGCTGCAGGACTCTGAATTCTTCCTGGACTAAACATTTCAAATAGAGACACAGACACACACTCATACACACTCATGCACTTATACACACTCACAAACATGCACACTCATACACATGCACACACACACACTCATATATGCCCCCCTTCCATTAGACAACCTAGTTTAACTCCTTTATTGTTTTGCAATTCACTGCAGAAATCAAGGAGTTAAAATGTAGTTTTAATCACTGTGATATAACCAACTGCTCAGTAAATTTAAATATTCATTCAATTCTTGACTACCGGAAGTCTCTAGTGCATTGAAGAGGTTAACCCTTTGAGTGCCAGAAATTTGAACTACACATTGCACCCTGGCACGCAATGGGAAGAAAGACCCATTTAAATTATAAATAGGTCTCCAATAATTTGCCTGAGACATATTCAACACACTGGTCTGTGATGTCTTGGGGGATTTATCTAGCATTCCAGGAGATAAGTCAATGGGAAATGTTATTTGATCTCTGTAGTGCAGTTGGCTTACCATAGAATTGCTCCAGTTTTGTCTTAGTGCGTATGTGCATACAGCTGAGTACTTACACCAACTTTATACACTTTTATGTCTAAGACCACAGCTGTATTCACATATTCACACAGCCAAATGGGCGGAAATTCCAGGGCACCGAAGGCAATAAATACAAATTCTCATTGATTTTAATAGGGCTTTTAACACCTTGATTCCTAGATAAATGTATTGGATGCCTCTCTAGCATTGAAGAGGTTAAAAGCCCCATTAACCCTTTGAGTGCCAGAGTGGTACAGAACGCATTGCTTTGCAATGCATTCTGTACTACTCTGGCACTCAGAGGGTTAAATCAACAGGTGTGTGATGCACTAAAGTTATATAAGGGCTCAGGATGGAGATGTTGTGTCGGATATGTGTCAAAGGCACATTGCCAGTATGCACTGACATCTCTTTCTCATCATATCAATCCACCAGAAATCCATGAATCTGCCATGCCTTCAACAGATTTACAATTCCCCTTAAAGGGACTGTAATACTTAAAAATGACTATCCCACATGTTGTAGCCAGTAAAAAACTGAGTTAAATGAGACCAGCGGCATCTCTCAAACCTTTATGGTTTGAGAGATATCCGCTTTCAAAGTTCCCGCTTTTTGGCTTTTCCCCTGATGTCAGCGTTCTAGCTGAGAGCAGGGGAATCCTCTCCTGGGATCAGCCAGCAGCTCTGCAGCAGAGCAGAGATTGCGTTAATAAAAAAGAAATCCTTTACTAAAAAGGTCTTCTACATGTGCTTGGTTTGCAGCCACACATAGAAGACCTTTTAAGTTAAGGATTTATTTTTTATTAACACGATCTCGGCTCTGCTGCAGAGCCTACGCCGGTCCTGGGACCAGATTCCCGTGCTGTCAGCTAGAATGCTGATGTCAGGGGAGAGGGAACTTTGAAAGCGGATATCTCTCAAGAGAGATGCCACTGGTCTCATTTAACTCAGTTTTTTACTGGTTACAACATGGGGGGTAGTAATTTTTAAGTATTACTATCCCTTTAACATATCAACAATGGCTCATTTACATATTGAAATGCAGGTTAATGAGCCACTGGTGTATTCATGTGGATGTGTTTATATGTTGACTAGATGAAGAGACCGTGTACACGGGCCACAGTGCCAGGCAGCAACAGCCGCGGTGCAGTCATGCGCAGAGAGGACTATGGTCTGAATTTGGAGTGCCCTGCTCTGTTATCAACCTTGGCATGGGCAGTCTGTACTGTGCCTGACTGCAACGAGTGCACTGCGTATGACAGCTTCTGACAAACATCCTTAGCAAATTATTATATAGGATATGGTTGTTCTCCACATGCACAATACTCAGATAGCAGCCTCTGCTTTCAGATTTCACAGTCCAAACCATCACCTGCCTGAGGCTGGCAGTGTTGGGATCTCCCGGTAGCTTCCTATGCAGTAAATGCCCACACAGAATCATAAGCATGTAGTGTTGCTCTGTAGGGAGAAGATCCTCTCAGACTTCAGCAACACAAACAGCATCACTCCCCTAACCATTTGAGTGCCATAGGGAATATAACTTTATATTTTAGAGGAACAGAGATCAGTGTATTGATGTTTGTGTAGTGAGACACTGTACTTTTCTAACCCTTTGAGTGCCACAGAGTGGTACATTGCACTTCCCCAACATCCCCTGAGGAAGGTCAAGGGAGGACCGAAAATGTTTGGCATGTAATAAAATTGCTTTCTTCATAATCATTGCTGTCCATGAGTGCTGCAAATTCGTGAAGCTGTCCCTGCTATCTATCTGTCTACACTTTATAAAGTGCAAGAACAATGTTATCACTCATTAAAGCAGAGTTAGTGGAACAATAAGTGCTACTATGCTGCATCTAACTCAATTCAGAGCACACATCACACTGCAGTGTAATCACAGCAGCACTTCCTGGATAAATCAACCTGCAAGTCCCTAAGGGAGCTGTTCTCTTCGGATATTGTGCCAAGCTTATTATAAATCTAAAGAAGTGTTAGTTTGTATGGAACATGAAATATTGTAATGCCAGATTTCTAACCTGGAGGATCTTAAAGTTCTAATGTTGTTTTTTATAAGCATTTACCCCTTGCATGCTAGCAACATCTCCATTGTTTAACACAGTGCTTTGCAATGCGTTGCACACTTTTTTTTTAACTGAAACGGATAAGCACTGAAAATTCAAGAATCCAGTCATTAAAAACATTGCCTTCTTACTGGATGTCAGGGGAAAATAGTCCTAAACTTAAATCCACTTTTAATTTTCTAACCCTATTAGTGGCAGACATGTATCCAATACATTGGGTTGCAATGCAGTGGATAACACACAAAATGGATACTCCTGATTAGGATGTCTACTGCAGTGTTTGTCTTCATAGCAGTATAAAACATATATTTAGTCATTCATACAGTACATCTGCATGTCCACATATCTCCAAATATACTCAGCCTGCATTGCTCATAGCCTTATAAGAGACAGCACACTGGATCAAGTAAAGAAAATAATAGATTATTGCATCCATGCCAAACATTTTCAGTCCTCTGGGGACCTTCCTCAGGGCCTTTTGCATTTTACACTGAGGACCAAAAACTTTTGGCATGGATGCAATAAACTAATTATAATTTTCTTTACTTGATCTAGTGTGCTGTCTCTTACGAGGCTAGGAGCTACCCAGGTGGAGTATAGATTTTTTTGAATACCTTTTTATTGGAGGCATGTTTACATGATCAACATCGGACAGTATGGGCAGACAAACAACTTGTACGTTAAACAGTACATCACATAGTCTAGTATGCTTTATAACATACAAGGCTCCTGTTGATATACATCAGATGGAGTTGAACTTTATCAGGTTACATACATAATTGCCTTCCTTCCCCTCCATTGTCCGTTTTCTGACCCTAAACAGAACTTAAAAAAAAATTGCAACTCTAACATCTCAAATAGGACCCAGAGAGGGAGAAAAAAAAAAGGGGGGGGGGAGATAAGACGAAAATAAAGAACATCCTCTCACCAAGCCCAGCAGACCCAGACCACCCCAGTAATGAGTCCTCCAGAAGGATGACATACAATGACATCAGAGCTCACCTCGTCTCGTCTCGACTCGACTCGAATCCCGTAGGTCAGGAGTGATTTATATGGGCTAATCTCTGTCAAAAAAAAAAATCAATCCAATGCCCCCAAATCTCATCGACTTTTGTGGGGAGCCCCTGTGTACATAAATCAAATTGTAGTTTAACCATGTTCATCCAGTGGAAATGAGAGGGGGGCACAGAGGACATCCAAACCGTGTCCACAACCCTGAGGGCCATAACCAGTGATTCGTGGAGCAATTTTTGTGCAGGTTGAGTTCAAGTCATCAGAGATAATTGACAGAATACCCAGTCTAGGGGCCCTCGGAACCACACTCCTCATCATCACGGTCAGGGTGTCAAAGACCTCTACCCAAAATTGAAAAACCCTGGGGATTCCCAAATCAGCACCTGGTGTACTACATTTGGGACAAGTATCTGTCACTTCCCGATTCACAAGTCTCAGATATCTGGGTGTGTAATAAGTCCAGTGGCATATTTTGCGGTGAGTATGCTGGTGACCAGCGTGTGTAGCAACAGCCAAGGGACCCGCCTAGGCCATCATCCACTCCCACACCATGGTGCCTTGGCCCCTCTCCCATCTATTCCTTAGATGATTATCATTCAAAGGCATGTAGTTTGCATGCCATTTGTATATAAAGGAAAGTGGTATTGTTGGCTGCCAATCTTTAATCGTGGTTAAGAGTTTAAACTCTGTAACCACAAATGGGCACCCAGACCGCTGTGTCTGTAATGCATGTTGTAAACGTAGGTATGAATAAAAGAACAGGTTTGGTAGCCCAAAGTCATCATGAAGTTGTTCAAAAGTTTTAAGTGCATGATCTCCATATAATTGACTTAGAGTTAGGATACCAAAGTGGTAGCCCATGTAGGGACTAGTGATGAGCGAGCACCCCAATGCTCGGATGTTCGGGTGCTCTGACCGAGCACCCCCTGAGGCTCGAGTGCTCGGCCGAGCACCCGAGCCCCATTGAAGTCAATGGGAGGACTCGAGCATTACACCAGGCACCCCCTGCTCTGATGAGGGGAGGGTGCCTGGTCCATAGGAAAAGGGCAGAAAAAGATGGAAACACTACAGAAATGGTTCAGGGACAGCATAGGGAGGATGTCTGGATGCACCTTGGACTCCAACATCGCTGCTGGGAACGATCTTTCGCCCGTAGTACGCCATTTTTACAGACTGACCGTAAAACACACAAAAAGGAAAATAAAAACGACTTTAGGCGAAAAATTGTTACCAAACAGTATTTGCTGTATATTTACTTGTATATCATCTGCAAATTCTCCCAAAAATTTCATCGATTTTCTGAAGTGAGGCCATGATTAAGAGGGAAACGTGCGCAGAGGCAAATTCTCCCAAAAATTTCCTTGATTTTCAGAACTGAGGCCATGATTAAGAGGGAAACGTGCGCAGAGGCAAATTCTCCCAAAAATTTCCTTGATTTTCAGAACTGAGGCCATGATTAAGAGGGAAACGTGCGCAGAGGCAAATTCTCCCAAAAATTTCCTTGATTTTCAGAACTGAGGCCATGATTAAGAGGGAAACGTGCGCAGAGGCAAATTCTCCCAAAAATTTCCTTGATTTTCAGAACTGAGGCCATGATTAAGAGGGAAACGTGCGCAGAGGCAAATTCTCCCAAAAATTTCCTTGATTTTCAGAACTGAGGCCATGATTAAGAGGGAAACGTGCGCTGAGCTGACCATCTAAAACATTATGGGTGAGGGTCTGCTGCAGAGCTGACCATCCTAAACATTATATGCGAAGGCCCGCTAGTGAGCTGACGCTATAAAACATTATATGAGAGGGCCCGCTAGAGAGCTGACCCAATAAAACATTATATGAGAAGGCCCGCTGGTGAGCTGACCTATATAAAAATTGTCAAACAGGGCCCACTGGTGAGCTGACCCTATATAAAAATTATATCACAGGGCCCGCTGGTGAGCTGGCCCTATATAAAAATTATAGCACAGGGCATATGGAAGAGGAGGAGGAGGATGAGAAGATTAAGAGTCAACCATATACCCGTTTTTTGGGTGGAAGGGGTGAATGGGAATACAGAGTATTCCCATCATTGTAAATAACATATATAAAGTGAGTTTATGTTCCCCCGGGGCTTTCCTCCAGTGGAGTGGAGAAGTCAGGGGAAATCCAGGCCTTGTTCATTTTTATAAGTGTCAACCTATCAGCATTGTCGGTGGAAAGGCGGATACGCTTATCTGTTATGATGCCACCAGCAGCACTAAATACCCGCTCAGACAGAACGCTGGCGGCAGGGCAGGCCAGCACCTCCAAGGCGTAGAGTGCCAGTTCATACCACGTGTCCAGCTTGGACACCCAGTAGTTGTAAGGCACAGAGGGATCATTGAGGACGCTGACACGGTCTGCTACGTACTCCTTCACCATCTTCCAAAACTTTTCCCTCCTTGTGACACTAGGCTGCGCATCAGGGTGAGGGTGCTGGCGGGGTGTCATGAAGGTGTCCCACGCCTTGGAGAGTGTTGCCCTGCCTTTCTCGGAACTGCTGTGTGCTCCCCTTTTCTCCCCTTCTCTGTTGGCCAAGGTAGCACGTACTCTGCCGCCAGCGTTGTCAGATGGAAAATTTTGGAGCAATTTTTCGACAAGAACCTTCTGGTATTGCACCATTTTGCTTGTCCTCTCCACCGGAGGAATGAGAGATGAGAAATTCTCTTTGTAGCGGGGGTCCAGAAGGGTGAACACCCAGTAATCCGTGTTGTTTAAAATGCATATAACGCGTGGGTCACGGGAAAGGCAGCCTAACATAAAGTCAGCCATGTGTGCCAGAGTACCAACAGTCAAGATTTCGCTGTCCTCACCAGGAGGATGACTCTCAATATCCTCATCCTCTTCCTCCTCTTCTGCCCACCCACGCTGAAGAGATGGAACTAAAGTTCCATGGCTACCCTCTGTAGCGGAGGCAACCGTGTCTTCCTCCTCCTCCTCCTCCTCCTCCTCCGCCTCCTCCAATTGTCGCTGAGAAGACGAAGTGAGGGTGCTCTGGCTATCACCTTGTGTAAGCTCTTCCTCCCCCATTTCCACCTCTTCCACATGCAAAGCGTCGGTTTTAATTGTGAGCAGCGAGCGTTTCAGTAGACACAGAAGTGGGATGGTTACACTGATAATAGCGTTATCGCCGCTCACAATCTGTGTCGATTCCTCAAAATTGCGTAAAACCTCGCAGAGGTCTGACATCCATTCCCACTCCTCACTTCTGATTACAGGAAGTTGAACGGAGAGGCGACGACCGTGTAACAGCTGGTACTCCACTACTGCCCTCTGCTGCTCACAAAGCCGGGCCAACATGTGGAAGGTGGAGTTCCAGCGCGTGCTCACGTCACACAGCAGCCGGTGAGCTGGCAATTGTAAGCGCTGCTGCAGCTTCAACAGGCCGGCCGAAGCTGTAGATGACTTACGGAAATGTGCACACACGCGGCGCACCTTGGTCAAGAGATCATGCACATTGGGGTAGGTTTTTAGAAATCGCTGCACCACTAAATTAAATACATGCGCTAGGCATGGTACGTGTGTGAGCTTGCCGAGCTCCAAAGCCGCCACCAAGTTACGCCCATTATCACACACAACCATGCCTGGTTGCAGGTTGAGTGGCGAGAGCCACTGCTCGGTCTGGTGACTAATCCCCTGCAACAGCTCTGAGGCCGTGTGCTGTTTGTCCCCAAGGCAGATCAGCTTCAGCACGGCCTGTTGACGCTTCCCCACTGCAGTGCTACACTGCTTCCAGCTACTGGCTGATGGGGGAGTGGCGGTGTGTGTAGAGAATTCGGAGGTGGAAACGGAGGAGGAGGAGCCAATAACGTAGGTGCTGGTGGAAACCCTGATGGAGGTAGGGCCCGCAATCCTCGGCGTGGGTAGCACCCGTGCCATCCCAGGGTCCGAGTCGCTCCCAGCCTCCACGACATTCACCCAGTGTGCCGTCAGGGAAATGTAGCGTCCCTGGCCACAAGCACTTGTCCATGTGTCAGTCGTTAAGTGGACCTTCCCAGTAACTGCGTTGGTCAGGGCACGGGTGATGTTACGGGACACATGGTGGTGTAATGCGGGGATGGCACACCGGGAAAAGTAGTGGCGGCTGGGGACCGCGTACCGAGGGACAGCTGCTGCCATCAGGCTGCGGAAGGACTCAGTGTCCACAAGCCTAAATGGCAGCATTTCGATGGCCAGTAATTTTGAAAGGTGTGAGGTTAGTGCTATGGCCTGTGGGTGGGTGGCTGGGTACTTTCTCTTGCGCTCAAATGCCTGGGGTAACGACATTTGGACGCTGTGCTGGGACAGGGAAGTGGATGTGGTCGCTGATGGTGCTTCAGATGGTACAGGTGCAGGGCGGGAGGTATGCGGGCCTGCGCCTTCGACAGGCGATTGGCCGGCACCGAAAACAGGGGAAGAGGAGGCAGTGGTGTGGCCTGCAGACACAGATGGGCGATCCAGGCGTTCCTCCCACTTACTACGGTGCTTGGATGCCATGTGTCGGATCATGCTGGTGGTGGTGAGGTTTCTAGTGTTCATGCCTCGGCTCATTCTGGTGTGGCACAGGTTGCAAACTACAATTCTTTTGTCGTCCGCACTTTCCTTAAAAAAACGCCATACCGCGGAACACCTACCCCTTGGCAAGGTAGATTTACGCAAGGGGGTGCTCCGTGGAACATTTGCGGGCCGGTTTGGTGCGGTCCGCCTTCTTTCTGTAGCCACACCACTGCCTCTTCCAGCCTGTTGCGGTGCTGCAGATGGCTCACCCTCAGGACTGCTGTCATCGCTCGGCTCTACACCTTCCCAGGTGGGGTCAGTCACCTCATCGTCCACCAAGTCCTCCTCCACTTCCTCACTCTGATCATCCTCCTCAAGTCTTGATCCCACCACATACTCAGTCATTGACAACTGTATAACATTCTCCTCAACAAGGTCTTGAGACGGAAATAGTGGTTGATTTAATGGCAACTGTGTCTCATCATCATCATCATCATCATCCACTACTTCCTTTGACCTTAAATGCCGTTCACATCTGTCATCTTCTTGTGATTGGGTAGCCTCTAGAGGTTGTGAATCAGGGCACAAGATGTCATGTTCCTCTGCAAGCGTGCTTGGAGAGAGGGTCAAATGAAGGATTGGTGATGAGACGAGCTCATCACTATATCCCAGTGTGGGATCACTTCTTTGACCAGACCGTGTATGGTGGGAGGAAGGATGATCAGAGTGAGGATTATGTTGACCAGACTCTTGGCTACTGAGAGTGGACTTGGTGGAAGACAGGGTGGTGCTTAACCGACTGGAAGCAGTATCAGCTGTCATCCAACCGACCACCTGTTCGCACTGGTCGGACCTCGAGAGTGATGTCCTGCGACGCCCTGTGAAATCAGACATGAAGCTAGGTATGGTGGATGTCTTTCTTTCTTGTGCTCTGGCACCAGGCACAGTTTCTCCGTGTCCTGACCCGCGCCCTGAACTTTCAGGATCACGTCCACTTCCCCGTCCCTTTTTACCCGCCTTCTTCATCTTACACGATATATATGACTTTAATATATATGAGTTTGAAAACTTAACAGTATTTCTTACTATTCTGCAACTCTGCAGAGTACACAGAATAGGCTGCTAAACTGCGGTGACACACACTGAATGGAATAAGTGACTTTAATATTTGAGTTTGAAAAATTAACAGTATTTCTTACTATTCTGCAACTCTGCAGAGTACACAGAATAGGCTGCTAAACTGCGGTGACACACACTGAATGGAATATGTGACTTTAATATTTGAGTTTGAAAACTTAACAGTATTTCTTATAATTCTGGAACTGTACAGAGTACACAGAATAGGCTGTTAAACGGCGGTGAAAGACACTGAATGGAATATGTGACTTTAATATTTGAGTTTGAAAAATTAACAGTATTTCTTACTATTCTGCAACTCTGCAGAGTACACAGAATAGGCTGCTAAACTGCGGTGACACACACTGAATGGAATATGTGACTTTAATATTTGAGTTTGAAAACTTAACAGTATTTCTTACTATTCTGCAACTCTGCAGAGTACACAGAATAGGCTGTTAAACGGCGTTGAAACACACTGAATGGAATATGTGACTTTAATATTTGAGTTTGAAAACTTAACAGTATTTCTTATAATTCTGGAACTGTACAGAGTACACAGAATAGGCTGTTAAACGGCGTTGAAACACACTGAATGGAATATGTGACTTTAATATTTGAGTTTGAAAACTTAACAGTATTTCTTATAATTCTGGAACTGTACAGAGTACACAGAATAGGCTGTTAAACGGCGGTGAAAGACACTGAATGGAATATGTGACTTTAATATTTGAGTTTGAAAAATTAACAGTATTTCTTACTATTCTGCAACTCTGCAGAGTACACAGAATAGGCTGCTAAACTGCGGTGACACACACTGAATGGAATATGTGACTTTAATATTTGAGTTTGAAAACTTAACAGTATTTCTTACTATTCTGCAACTCTGCAGAGTACACAGAATAGGCTGTTAAACGGCGTTGAAACACACTGAATGGAATATGTGACTTTAATATTTGAGTTTGAAAACTTAACAGTATTTCTTATAATTCTGGAACTGTACAGAGTACACAGAATAGGCTGTTAAACGGCGGTGAAAGACACTGAATGGAATATGTGACTTTAATATTTGAGTTTGAAAACTTAACAGTATTTCTTATAATTCTGGAACTGTACAGAGTACACAGAATAGGCTGTTAAACGGCGGTGAAAGACACTGAATGGAATATGTGACTTTAATATTTGAGTTTGAAAACTTAACAGTATTTCTTATAATTCTGGAACTGTACAGAGTACACAGAATAGGCTGTTAAACGGCGGTGAAAGACACTGAATGGAATATGTGACTTTAATATTTGAGTTTGAAAACTTAACAGTATTTCTTATAATTCTGCAACTCTGCAGAGTACACAGAATAGGCTGTTAAACGGCGGTGAAAGACACTGAATGGAATATGTGACTTTGATATTTTAGTTTGAAGACTTAACAGTATTTCTTCCTATTCTGCAACTCTGCACAGTACACAGAATGTGCTGCTACACTGCGGCGAAGCACACTGAATGGAATATGTGACTTTGATATTTTAGTTTGAAGACTTAACAGTATTTCTTCCTATTCTGCAACTCTGCACAGTACACAGAATGTGCTGCTAAACTGCGGCGAAGCACACTGAATGGAATATGTGACTTTGATATTTTAGTTTGAAGACTTAACAGTATTTCTTCCTATTCTGCAACTCTGCACAGTACACAGAATGTGCTGCTACACTGCGGCGAAGCACACTGAATGGAATATGTGACTTTGATATTTTAGTTTGAAGACTTAACAGTATTTCTTCCTATTCTGCAACTCTGCACAGTACACAGAATGTGCTGCTACACTGCGGCGAAGCACACTGAATGGAATATGTGACTTTGATATTTTAGTTTGAAGACTTAACAGTATTTCTTCCTATTCTGCAACTCTGCACAGTACACAGAATGTGCTGCTAAACTGCGGCGAAGCACACTGAATGGAATATGTGACTTTGATATTTTAGTTTGAAGACTTAACAGTATTTCTTCCTATTCTGCAACTCTGCACAGTACACAGAATGTGCTGCTACACTGCGGCGAAGCACACTGAATGGAATATGTGACTTTGATATTTTAGTTTGAAGACTTAACAGTATTTCTTCCTATTCTGCAACTCTGCACAGTACACAGAATGTGCTGCTACACTGCGGCGAAGCACACTGAATGGAATATGTGACTTTGATATTTTAGTTTGAAGACTTAACAGTATTTCTTCCTATTCTGCAACTCTGCACAGTACACAGAATGTGCTGCTAAACTGCGGCGAAGCACACTGAATGGAATATGTGACTTTGATATTTGAGTTTGAAGACTTAACAGTATTTCTTCCTATTCTGCAACTCTGCACAGTACACAGAATGTGCTGCTAAACTGCGGCGAAGCACACTGAATGGAATATGTGACTTTGATATTTTAGTTTGAAGACTTAACAGTATTTCTTCCTATTCTGCAACTCTGCACAGTACTCAGAATGTGCTGCTAAACTGCGGCGACGCACACTGAATGGAATACGTGACTTTGATATTTTAGTTTGAAGACTTAACAGAATGTGCTCTAATCTGCAACTTTGCACACTAAACAGAATGTGCTCTAATCTGCAACTTTGCACACTAAACAGAATGTGCTCTAATCTGCAACTTTGCACACTAAACAGAATGTGCTCTAATCTGCAACTGTGCACACTAAACAGAATGTGCTCTAATCTGCAACTTTGCACACTAAACAGAATATATATATTTTTTTTTTTTTTTTTTTGTTTTTTTCCCCCCACACCAAATAACCTGCTGCCCCCACACACAGTAGTCCTAAAAAGGACTTTTGGTTCTTTTTTTTTCACAATTTTTGTTTTTTTCCTCCCTACACTGCCTTTCCCTTCCTATCCTCAGCTCTCCCTGGCTCAGACTGAGCCGAACTCGATGGTCAGGTGCTATACAGCACCTGACCACGGGTTCTGGCCAGCCAATCAGTGTAATGCCAGCAGCCAACATGGCTGCTGGCATTACACCGATGTCAGAGCCTCCCTGCACGTTTATTGGCTGCGCAGCAGCCGCAAAACGTGCGGGGAGGAGACCCGAACATGGCGGGCGAGCACATGCGGTACTCGTACGAGTACCGCCATGTGCCGAGCAGAGCGATGCTCGAGCCGATCCGAGCATCGGCCGAGCATGCTCGCTCAACACTAGTAGGGACCCATGGGTGTCACCCAGCAATAACAGCATATAGTCTGTGTATAGTACTATTTTGTCTTTTATCGTTCCCAGCCAGAAGCCACAAATCCAGGGGTCTGATCGAATCAGGGAAGGAAGAAGCTCCATTGCTAATGCAAAGAGACCCGGTGAAAGTGTGCAGCCCTGTCACATTCCCTTATGAACAGCTAATGTCGCATAGTCAAGTCCACCAGTGTGTATGCTCACTAGCGGTTCCTGATACAAGAACTGGATCCATTGAATATAAATAGGGTAAAATCCAAAGTTCCCATTTACTGCCCATAGGTATGTCCATTCGATGGAGTCAAATGCCTTAGCTGCATCAAGTGACACAACGGCCCTATCCCCCGCATTGTCATATGAAAGGAATAGGTGAGTAAACAGTCTCCTAAGGTTGTGCATCATGGATTTCCTTAGCATAAAGCCAGTTTGATCGGGGTGGAAAAGCTTCAGTAAGACCAGGTTTAATCTATTTGCCAATATTTTGGTGTCTGTATTTAGTAGTGATATAGAACAATACGAGTCACACAGCATGGGATCCATCCCTGACTTAGGTATGAGCACCCCAGAGGCCAAGTTCATGGATGGGGAAGAGCTCCTGGATCCAAGGCCAATAGAAAGGAATTGAGGAGGTGAGGGACAACAACCTCTGCATAAGTCTTATACCATTCTGGAGGCAGACCATCCAGTCTGGGAGCCTTTCCCAAAGGGAGCAGCTTAATTTCCTCAACCACGTCAGTGGAGTGTCCAGCATCAGCGGCTCTTCCTGTGATAGCCTAGGGACGTCGCACCCTGACAGAAAATTAGCAATTTCTGAGCTAGTGCTACTCAACCGTGAGCTGTATAGACGTTCATAGTATATTGCGAATTCGCAATTGACATCTGCCCTGTACGTGAGCGTATGTCTAGTGGTGTCGCAAATGATTGTTATACCGATGGGGCCCCTAGTAGATTTGATCAAGTGAGCCAAAGTTTTGTCCGCCTTATCCCCATTCTCAAATATTGATTGTCGTTTATGGAACAGTTGAATGTCATATAGTTCAGCAAGGTGCAAGTTTAGACTGAGAGAAGCAGTCTGAAACTTACCATATAATAATGGGTCAGGTTTCTCTACATACTCTTTCTCTGCTTCTCTGTCAATTTGCTCCAGCGCGGAATCCCGCTCTCGGCCGCAACGTCTATTAGCTATAGTATGAGAGGTCTACGAGCCCTACGCGTAGGCCTTCACCTCCTCCCAGACCACTGAATCGCCAGCAGATCCAGAGTTGATGTCAAAAATGTCACTCAGTTCTGCATCTCCCGGATATAACCTAACACAAGCCAGTTTGGACTGAGATGCCACTGACGAGAGGAGGCTGAGTATATTTGAATGTTTTTATTCTTTTTCTTTGGTACATGCTCCCATATTTTGTATTGGGAGTTTATCCAGTAAGTGCCACTATTTTGCTTGGACATAGAACAAATTCACACAACTGAGTAACAGTGGATATTAGGAATTTCTACCCATTTTACTTTTTAAGAACTAGTGGGTTGCACACTCCTCTGGTTCTTTAAGGGTTAAATAAAATGGTGATTTATTATTAGGAGGCATTAGTGTTCATTTTATATGTATTAATTTCCTAATAAAATAAAACCTAAAAATAATTTACAAAATATGTGCCTCATAGTCTACTCATTCCTTTCTACTTTATGAGCAGAGACCAGGTTGATTTCTGATCTCCCATTATATTTGTAATAGCACCTTTGTCTTTCTCAGACATTTTTATATTCCCTCTGTTGGAAGACGGATAGCACTCTCTCCTCTGTGCCTGTGATGCTTCCAGTCTCATATCCCCTTTTCTTTGCTGTAATATGCTTCTGTTCTGTGCTTTGCTGAATCCTTAATCACGCAACATTTCATGTTTTGACATGAGTCAGGATGGCTACCTTAGCTGAACTGCAGAGCACAGAGATGGCTTTGTTGTGTGTGTGTGTGTGTGTGTGTGTGTGCATATGGGAGAAATACACCAGAGGAAATGCACTTATTATTTCAGATGAAGGTAGGCAAACAATGCAGTAAACCAGTGACAAAAGCTATCATGTATTGAGTTGCCCAGGAAGAGGTAATAGCAGGAGAAAGAGTGAGGTATTAATGGAACTTTAAAGAATACTGTTAATTCATCATCTAGAATACAGTTCTTGATTTGAGACCACATCTTCAGAAGGAGGCACTACAAAGAAGGTGCAAGATATTCATGACAAAACTTACCAGGGTAGAATCAAATAATGTAACATCTATAGCTTGAAGAGGATGGGACTTCTGGAGGGAAGCATTTTTTTCAGAAATAAGAATACTAGAAAAAGTGTATATGATCTACAATTAAATGGTGGAAGACTAAGAAGTAATTTGTAAGTACTACTTTACAGAAAGGGTTATATAGTCACGGAACAGCGTCCTAACAGAAATGGTAAGGCCTAATACAGTGATGGAATTCTAAAATGCTTTGGACAAACATGAGTCTATTCAACGAATACATTTTATTTAGATAGGAAAATTGATAGACAATATGGGCCAATTAGTTCTTATCTGCCTTTAATGCACAATTACAAGATCAGGTGACAATTACATTTTCGTTTTAGTAAATCTTCCCTAGATAGATAGGCAATGTGTAGAACAATACGCATCTTGCCATATTTTAACAGTGAGCTAGTGCATGGGATCTGTGGGGCCTAAGAAGCCAGTCGCTGAACAGAGATGGAAGTTGGAGGCTGCTTCCCTCTAATCTTCAAATTCAGGATGGGATCTGTCATGTGACAGTACCAGTATTAACCAGTAAAGTTCGTCGGGGACACACAGCCAGTCTTCTCAGATAAGGATTTTATGGTTTACTTTTAGTTTAAAATATATTGGCCGCTCCCACAGCTCAGCTTAGTGAATTTGGCCAATACGACTAAAGTGAACTCTGTATCTGGCCACATTTCTGGCCTCACAGTGAATCTGACTGCCCATCACTCAAGCAGCACTATAGGGTTATTTGAGATGAGGTCTGGCTCTGCACCTAAGTCCATACTCCTCTAGAAATCTTTTTCTTTGCTGTTCAATTTATAGCTGTTGGGTTTCACTTGAAGCAGAGGAGTCCAACTTTTTTCAGTATATATTGTAAATGATCAGAAATCCACACATATGAGGGCTGCAATCATTTTTTTATTGATAACAGCAGTATATTATTGGATGTTAGCTTTTGAAAAAATACATTTTTTTAGCAGTAATAAAAAAGCTGTATGAAAAAAAAAGCTACAGTTTTGTCAGTCAGGTGGTTAGTCCGTATTAACCTACTAATTCAAGCTAATTAGGTTAAAAAACATTATTGTTACAAATCTCAGGCAGACTGCGCTCTTGCATCGGGTAGGCTGTATTTGGCCCTGGCCCACACGTTGGATGCTCATGACTAAAACGGAAAGTTTACCGTAGGAATAAGTCACTCGGTTTGTTAAACATATTGGTTTTACCTAGGTGGATGTCCTTTATTCAGCAGTCAGGTATATCTGTCTATCTATATCTATTGAAAGAACGAACAAGAAGAAAAAGAGAGAAGGGCGCCTCCTAGTGCAATATTGTTTGCAAATTTCAGGACCTCCACCAATACACCACTAGTACTCACAATATAAAAGATCACTAAAAGTGATCAGTAGAGCAGATAGGGGATTCTGACTGCCCCCACTCAGTCCTCCCAATTCCTGGATAAGATGGATGCTGCTACTCCAAAGGAACCCAGACCAACGGATCAGGAACCTCCAAATACAAAGAAAACAAAAGGGCAGAAGAGCGCAAACCAACAATAAACAATTCCTCCAAAAGTGGAACTCAAGTGGACTATATACTCACACCACAAGTGACAGTTGTGCTGGTTGTGGATACAACCATCAATATCCAACGGGGTATTCTTAAGCCGCCCCAGAAACAGCTACCACTCATGCGGATCGAAGAAATCAAAATTCAATATAAAATATATATAATTTATTCTTAAAATAATCTCATTTTCTGCCAACAATATTTCCAAATAAATAAACCTGTTATGACGCGTTTCGGAACACACAGGTTCCTTTTTCAAAAACCAGGCAGCAGAATATAATATAAAACCAAATGTTTGGCAATAACAATAATAAAAATAATAAAAAATAATAAAAAAAATAATAAAAATAAAAAAGGCTTTTTTATTATTGTTATTGCCAAACATTTGGTTTTATATTATATTCTGCTGCCTGGTTTTTGAAAAAGGAACCTGTGTGTTCCGAAACGCGTCATAGCAGGTTTATTTATTTGGAAATATTGTTGGCAGAAAATTAGATTATTTAAAAAATAAATTATATATATTTTATATTGAATTTTGATTTCTTCGATCCGCATGAGTGGTAGCTGTTTCTGGGGCGGCTTAAGAATACCCCGTTGGATATTGATGGTTGTATCCACAACCAGCACAACTGTCACTTGTGGTGTGAGTATATAGTCCACTGGAGTTCCACTTTTGGAGGAATTGTTTATTGTTGGTTTGCGCTCTTCTTCCCTTTTGTTTTCTTTATATCTATTGAAGTCTGTCTCTAGAGTATACCACGTTACCCCTTTAATCCCTTAGTGATGGGTGACATGACAGGACCAGAACTAGGGATAGAGCAGTTTTGATCACAGAGGTATCACTTCCTGTCACACTAGGCAATGGCTAGCTCTACTTCTAGTGTTTAGAAGTGGGGGATGCACTTAAGTGTGATAAAGTGGTGATAAGGAGGAGAAACCTCCTCCAGTGATATCATTTCTCCAGTTCCTATGTTATTCTATGGATTATATGCATTAAAATCTATCAGACTTTAGGGATCTTAGTGCATAGACTGCATACTAGAGAGTTTATCACACTGGCGAAGTTATTTCTGCTTTATCCCCTCTTTATCACACCTTAGTGCATAACTAAAATGGAGATGCATTTTAAAGGAGCTCTAACATCTCATTATAAGAACTAACAACTACCTTTCTGAGTCCAGAAAATCCCTATGGCCTCTATAATTTCTAATATCTTCAGTCAGTCCTGAATGTCATGTCCATGGAGGCTCACATGACAGCTGTTGCCATTTTTTTAACTAAAACAAACAGAATGAATGTGTATTACCTCTTTAAGGACCAGAGGCATGCACAACACATTATGAAGCAATGCATTGTACACCATTTTGGTCCTTAAAGTGTTGATATTACCGTGTGCACTGACTAACGCTTGAGGACATGTCTACCTCCATGGTTATGACATTCAGGACTCACTGAAGATGTTATCTCTTGACCAAAATCCTGAGAGCAAAATGCATGGAGCCTTTAGAATTTTCTGGCCTAAGTAAGGTAAGTGTGGCATTATTAATAATAGGTGTTAGTTTTCCTTTAAATATGTGTCATGTCTCCTTTAAAGAATTAGTAATGTCTTATATAAATAAAAAGTAATATTGTAGATAATCAAAAAAAGAAATACATTGATGCCAGTCTGATCTCTCAGATCTTTATGGTTTGAGAGATATAACATCTTAAAGTTCTCCCTCCATCCCCTTTCCCTGATGTCAGCCTCTAGGTGACAGAAGAAGATCCTGGTCCCAGGACCAGCAGGTGGCTCTTCAGCAGAGACGAAGTACTGCAATCTAAAAAGAACTACGTCATTGGAACGGTCTGCAAAGTATGCTTTCAAACCAGGCACTATTTGTAGACCGTTCCAATGAAGTATATCTTTGTAGATTGCAGGATTTTAGCTCTGCTGAAGAGCCGCCTCGAGTTGGCTTACACGAATCTCTGTTGTCAGATTTACAGCTGACATCAGTGAGGGGGGAACTTTATCAATGTATATCTCTCAAAGGTTAGCGATATCAGACTGGCATTGATGGATTGATTTTTTTAATATCTTCAATCTTTTTATTTATATAAGACATTACTAACCCTTTAACCCTTTGAGTGCCAGCAATGCGTTCCGTACCCCTCTGGCACTCAAAGGGTTAACATTCTACCCACCATAACTGATCTGTAAATCTTTCATTCCTCTGAGATTGTAAATGCAAAATGACTGCACTCACGCTCCAGTTGGACTGAGATTGCTTTGCAGTGCATTGCGTACCCCTCTGACAATCAACGGGTTGAAAAAAAATTTCTAGTACATATTATAACCAGTACTGAATTTTTTTTTTGCTTGCTTGATAAAACAGATTTTGGTGTCTAAACTAAAATTGCTATTGTCATTACTTAAATTATTCAGTTTGTGCAGAAAGGAATTTGTTGTAGAGACCGCCGTACTGATTTTCTATTGAATGCATTTGGCAGAAGTTAATAGAAGTGTAAAAACAGTCAGCATTTCTCTGATATTACAGAATCATAATAACAGCTTAGAGCTTTGTTTGCAATGAGAGATTATCAGTAGGATCCGGAACCAGTGTTGGTGGGAAGTTTAAACTGTAATAAGTTTTGAAAGAAGCATTTCTTAACAGTGGGATCACCACTGATTTACTATGTATGAAAGCCCTCAAAACAAAATAATAATACATAATTATTTATATTATTTTATGTTCTTATGTTATTTATTTCCTACTTTTACAGAGAATTCAAATATATACATGAAGTGTGTGTGTGTATACTGTATATAATATTATATTTACCATTTTTCTGTAAAATATTTTTTGAGAAATAACCTTGATGATTTGATGGCACATTATGGCAATTTATGATAACTTATGCTAATTTCCTGTAGAGTATGCTAATTAGTTATGTTGAAGGCCATAGTTACTTCTCCTTGTGCTATTAGAAATTACCCCAGTGTGTGAGCTCTGCCTAGATTCATTCTAAAGCATAGTGTTTGGTAATGTTGGCCCAGTACATAAACTAATTAGCATAAAGTGCCACACATTTATAAAACAAATAATTATATTGTAAACAAATGGCTAATACTACATATAGACAGCTTTTAATTATCTTTAAACCCTTGAATGCAAAACAATGTGTTGCACACCGCTCTGTTAGGGTGACAGGTCCACTCAAAATACATTTATGATTGCACTTTATGTAGGGTGACCACGCGTCCCAGAATGCCCGGGACTGTCCCTTAATTTTATGCTGTGTCCCGTGTCCTGAATCATCCCCCACCGGAACAATAATGAGTCCCAGAATCAATTTAAAGCAATTGCAAAGCCCTTTCTGCCAGTGGGGCCAGGTCAGTGACAGCCGCCTACTGTAAGTACATGCACGCTGCACGCAGCCACCACCAGCCAATGAAGGGAGAGTATTTGCACAATGATATTCTCCTCTTTGGCTGGCTGGTCTGTTTGCGTGTGCGTGTGAGGTGGTACATATTGCATGCCATGTAAGTGAGCACGTCAGGGGAGACGGAGTGAGTGGCAGTGTCTACAGTCTCTGGGAGCAGTGACAGGCCGGATGAGGTCAGAAGTTACAGAAGAGGACTAGAGGAGAGAGGACTGGAGGAAGAGTGAACAGAACAGCGCACTCTGCAGTCACAGTGAGACTGAGTCTGAGACCTGATCATTTTAATGTAAACATAGGGTGATGACCACATGTCCCGGAATGGCAGATTGGAAATGTGGTCACCCTAACTTTATGTTATTGTCAGATCACATCTCGGACTGCAGGTCTCTCTATCTGACCCCGAAGTGCAGAGCGCGCTATTGGAGGACTCAAGAGCTAACCCTTTGAACGCCAGTGGGGTATGCAATGCATTGCTTTGCAATGAGTAGAGTGCCCCTCTAGCATTCAAAGGGTTAAAAATTACCCTTGCGGCATCAGTGACTCCGCAGCATCCCACTGACCTTGTGATTCACCCCCACTGGGCATTGTGTCTCTGGGACGTGATGCTGAAGTAGGTAAAACTGGCTAGCAGTATTAGCATCAGTGCAGATTAACTGCCTGTGCATACTACTAGTGCTGCCAGTCTGCCTTCAAGAGATGGCAAGTGTGACAGTATGGTACCCTCTGTCATGTTTGTCATCACCGCCAACCAGTCCATCCATACTTGGAAATACAGATGTCATTCCGATTGGTTAGTTTGCAGCACAGTTGATCTTCACTGCACTCACATTAAAAGGGCAGAAAACTTTCCTTAGAAGAGCATAGAAACACAGATTTTATTGGCAGATAAGAACCATCTGGCCCATTCAGTCTGCCCATTTCCCTATCTAATAACATGAAAAGTCTTCCATCCTTCTCAGAATAGACACTCATTTTTGAATTCTCTAACAGCTAAGAGTCTGTTCCATGAATCTATCATTGTCATGACTCACTGGTTCTTTTAAGGCGTTCTCCCTTTGCTTGTGATTGTTTGTGTACTCTCACGCATGGGAATCAGTTAATTTTTTTTTTGCAGTTGCACCAGCGCGCATAATTCTGGGTCTGCATAACTGTTTGCAAATGAGTAGATTTGTGAGCCTATCTTAGTGCAATCAACCTCTTCCTCCGTGCTCAGTTGTTAGTCCTGGAGGCAAAAGACTCAGTTCCCTGTTTGCTGTATTTGATTCTCTGGTTTGATCTCAGTTTGTACCTTGATTCCATGTGAACTCCGCCTGTCTGACCTCAACTTGTACCTCGACTGCATTCTGCCTGCCCTGACTACTAGCTTTCCTTGACCATCTCTCAGTCATTTGTTCCAGGATCTCTGCTTTTCCTGGTTAACCTGTGTACACATACTAGTCAGACTTCTAACTCATCTGAGGTTGTATATCTGGTTTTGTGGCCAGAGCCTTTAATACAGTTTTGACTGAAGAAAGGCTAAATTGGTTTCTGTCTCCACTCCCCAGCCTTGCACTTAAGCTTCGCTTCCTAGTTTTTTTTAAAGTGACTGTAAACCTAAAACTTCTTTATTAGTTCTTTCCTGCCATCGAGATTCAGCCTTCCATATCCTGACAATCACCATTTCTGTAAAGTAGTACTTAATTCTGAAATGTCCACCCACTAAAACTTTATAGACAGACAGACAGACAGACAGAGAGAGAGAGAGAGAGAGAGAGAGAGAGAGAGAGAGAGATAGATAGATAGATAGATAGATAGATAGATAGATAGATAGATAGATAGACTGCCATTCAAAAGTTTGGGGTCACTTCAGAAATTCTCTTGCTTTCCATGAAAACATACATCAAATGAATGGGAAATACAGTCAGGATGTTGACAAGGTTATAAATAATGATTTTTAATTGAAATAATAATTGTGTCCTTCAAACTTTCCTTTTGTCAACGAATCCTCCATTTGCAGCAAATGTAGATATTCCATTAAAAATAATCCGATCCAGCTACAATGGTCATTTACAACATTAACAGTGTCTACACTGTATTTCTGATCCATTTTATGTTATTTTCAATAAATATTTGCTTTTCTTTGAAAAACAAGGACATTTCTAAGTAACCCCAAACTTTTGAACGGTAGTGTATATATATATATTTATTTACATTAATCACATCATCTCATTTATTGACTCTGGGCAGACTGAGGCCTTCCAGCCGTTGTGAACTACAATCCCCATCCCAATGGCTGGCTGGCTGGGGTGGGGATGGTGTAAGTTGTTGAACACAATAGCTGGAAGGCCTCAGGTTGCTCACTCTAGGTATAAGCCCCAAGATCTCCTTTTGAGTGCATTATAGAAACAACATATCTTCTAGGACTAAATGATGATGATACTAAGAGCTTGATTTAAAAACAAAAAATGTTTGGTTGAGCTGTAATAAAGTTTGATTGAAAAAATATACAGCCCCCAAAATAGCCTTATTTGACCTAACAGGGAAAGCCATAAAATATATTTTTCCATATGAAAAAGGTTACCGTTCCTTTAACTCTTTTGGTGCAATGCATTGCATACCTTTCTGGCACTCAAAGGGTTAAAAGTACTATTATGCAATGGGCAACTATGCACAAAGAAAGTTGATCAGTTTTAAGTAGTGTAAAATATTATTCTTCATTAATACCCCGTAAAAGACACCAAAGATTTCTACTGAGCTACAGATCAAGCCAGCAATAGATATTAACTTCCACATGAAGTCAAAATACTGCAGGATTGCTAAATAAAGCATTTTATGAGTTTTAGTTGGCTAATTTTCATGATTTCCTTAGGAAATATTCAATTTCCTTAACACCAATTTATAACAGTAGTTCCTTACCATCAGCACTTTTGTTTTCTTTTGAATTGTTCTTCTGTGAGATTAAATGAATTATAGTCCGTTTAATTTATTGTTGTAAATGAAAACACGATCTGGAAAAGAACTTACTAGGGTAAGCAGATTTTCACTACGTGCTGGAGCAGCAGTGGACAACATGGGGCCCTCCAGCAGCTGCCGGACTACAAGTCCCATCAACCCCCTCCTCCAGCATGCACAGGGAAATGGTGTTAACCCTTTGAGTGCCAGAGAGGATACCTCTCTGGCACTCGGAGGGTTAAATCAAATCAAAATTTCTTTTCTCTTTGTTTACTACATAGCATTAAAGGGATAGTAATGTTTCATAATAAAAGCAGCTCTAATCATCATAGTATTTGGACTTTGGAGAGTGTTATTTCAATTCTGTCAGAGTTGTAGTTCAAGAGTAATTAAAGTATCCCCCTCCCACCCCTTTTACTGATGTAACACTGTTCAGCTCAGAGCAGAAGGGAGGTGCCCAGGTAGATTGCAGAGACGAACAATCTTCAATTAAGATATGGGAAAAGCCTGAAAAACTTGTCAAGGGGGGCAGGGCTTTCATTGTTCTCATAGGAAGAAGATTGTCCCTTCTGTTATCTGTCTGGTCTATGGACTGGATTCCGCATCTGAGAAGAGATGGCTTACACTAGGTGAAAGGGGCGGGAGGGGAAACTTTGCTTGTGAATATCTCTCAAACCATAAAGGTTTGAGAGATGAGACTTATATCGTTCTTCATATTTTTTTTGTCTACAAAATAAAATAAAGATAAAACGAAGTATTACTATCCCTTTAAATAAGGCTAGAGAAAAGAAACGCACTGTAACTTCCACAGACTTCCCATATGCCATAGGTTGCTTAGTGAATTGATCTTCAGGCAGGCATATGGACTAACAATCAATTTCAGTATCTGTTCTTGCATGTAAGACCCGTTGTACATTCACCCCTCTATTTCTCTTATTAAAAATACAAAGTAAAAAGAAAAAGTAGAGCAGCTGTATACACTAGATATTATATTTCAAATGTTATTCCAGCAGGAACAAATCTCCATTTCATTTTATGACTAAGTATATCTTCACATGACAATTATGAATGAGTGGTGAAATGTGTTAGTTAACGTAAAGGGATTGTGTGCATGTACCACTAGCCAACATATGTAAAGATTCTTTAATTGGTGCAGGACCTCTAAAATGTATCATAAACATGGTAATGTCTTAAAGGGATAGTAATGTTTCACTATAAAAGCAGCTCTAATTAATCATCATAGTATTTGGACTTTGGAGAGTGTTATTTCAATTCTATCAGAGTTGTAGTTCAAGTGTAATTCAATGACAAAGTATCCCCCTCCCGCCCCTTTTACTGATGTAGCACTGTTCAGCCAGAGCAGATGGGAGGTGTCCAGGTAGATTGCAGAGAGGGACAATCTTCAATTAAGATAAGGGAAAAACCTGAAAAACTTGCCAAGGGGGGCAGGGCTTTCATTGTTCTCATAGGAAGAAGATTGTCCCCTTCTGTTATCTGTCTGGTCTATAGACTGGATTCCACATCTGAGAAGAGATGGCTTGTACTAGGTAAAAGGGGCGGGAGGGAAACTTTGCTTGTGAATATCTCTCAAACCATAAAGGTTTGAGAGATAATACTTATATTGTTATTCATGCTTTTTTAATGCCTACAAAATAAAATAAAGATAAAATGAAGTATTACTATCCCTTTAAAGTGGAACTTTCACTCAAATTAAAGTGCCCCCAAATCATTATGCTCATAGCAATACTGCATTATTGAGAAATCCAACTTGTTCCAAGACTCACCAGCAGGCATCTGCGGTAGTGGCATCTGTGCACCTGTGCCGGGCCGTCATTCCCTTCCTGTACCTTAAGGTACAATGCAACTCCCCTCACCAATCCTAGAGGAGACCAGGATTGACAGTGCAGGTGCACTGATGCTTGCCTGTGAGTCTCGGAACAAGTGGGACTTCTCAATAATGCCAGACTCATTCAGGATAATACTAGGATTGATTTGTGCATCACTATGTGAATAATGATTTGGGGGGCACTTTAATTTGAGTGAAAGTTCAGCTTTAAGTATGTAGGCAGCCACGAATAACTAGATTGGATTATCAACCATTTAAGGACAAGAGGGGTGTGCTGTTAAAGGAAAGCTATATCTTTGAAATAAGTGCCACTTCTGTTGTTTAATAGAAGGATTTGCTCGGTAGTTTGTACATTTTATTATCTTTAGAATCATGGGAGGGGCTCTCTCTCACTCCCTATTTATTATATATATATAAGCATTAACGTACTGGCAACACCATGCTAAGACTACTAATATAAATATATGTATATGTCTAGTACTACTGACAACAAACACAAACAGTATGAAAATGAACGCCAAGAAAGAACAAAATAAAGTGTTTTGTTCAAGGAATGGTGGCCTCTCAGGTGCTCAAGTCCCATTTTCACTCCCATGTGCCACTACAGAGAGGAAATTTCTCCTAAATGTCAAGCACATCCTCTTTGCACAAGAGAAACAGCACAACCCCAGACGTATGTTTCGGCCTATGTGAGCCTCATCAGTGACTTGTAGTACCATTGAGGTGCCGCCATGCCTTAGAAGAAGATACTTTATCTTGTTTGTGCTTGATGGGTGCTTGTCACAGTTGTCTGTTGTAGGTCTCCCTAAATATAAGGGTATCCCAGCCATGGGCCCTTTCTTCCATGTGCCTAGAGGGAGTCAGATGCACCACACCGACGAGGCCCACATAGGCCGAAACATACATCTGTGGCTTTGCTATCTCTTTTGTGCAGAGAGCATTTGCTTGACATTTCGGAGCTGGACTGTCTGTGGGAAAGACCAGTCAGATATGGATATGGAAATTTCATCTCTGCAATGGCACATGGGAGTGAAAAACATGACTTGTAGTACCATTGAGAGGCCACCATGCCTTAGAACAAGACACTTTATCTTGTTCGTGCTTGATAGGTGCTTGTCACATTTGTTTATTGTAGTACTACTGACAGACAGGGAGAGCAGTATGAAATGTTAGTCAATGATTGGTTCTAATGTACAATAATTTAAGGTATATGGCAATAGAGACTGTAATAATCTGACAGTATAGAGCAATCAGCCATTTGAAACTGTTAGTTTCTATTATATTGTATCATGTAACCCTTTCAAGGCCAGAGGCATGTGAAGTGTACTGAATATGCATAATTTGGAAGATTCAATATGACAACAACAGCTGTATTCCCATTAAATGATATATTGTATACCGACTGACATTACTGGCTGGTGTAGGAACAAATGTCTCTATGGGTGAAGGAAATATTCAAACAGATGGGTGTTGGTATGGAGATTTTTTTATAAGAAAAGTGCGAATTTGCAAGAAATGTTCTATTTTCTATAACAGTAAGAGATTATGTAACAAATTCAAATCATAGTAATTAGAAGTCAGTATTTTTCACTCCGTTAAAAATATAGCAATGCTTTGTTTTCACTTTCTTGCAATGCACTACTCCATGAGGTAGCCAACCCTGGTCCTCAGAAGCTATCAACAGTGTATGTTTTCAGGATAATTCTGAATGAGCACTGGTAGACCAATTAAAGTGCCTGAGCCACTAATAGCTTTTAAAACACCCCTTGTCCCTGTTGTCAACCTTTTCCCCTAAGGCTCTGACTAACACAGCTGAATATGTACCATGGCATCCAGCCTCATGGATTGCTAAGACAGAGGCACTTGTCTCAGTGTAAATCGTTTTAATGCCTTCATTGCCCTGATGTAGCTTTTGATAGGAGGCTTTGTAACTTCTCAAACAGAGACAAATGTCTCTGTGTGGGTGAGTTGTCATGACAACAGGTCAGCTGAATTCAGCCAGTTAAAAGGAGGCTGGTATATCAGAGAAGGGAAAGGGAAGAGGTAAAAAAAATGAAATTACTCAAAACATTAAAGGGTGTGACTGAAATCTCTGCATTCTTTATTATTTTACAGTATATTGCTCTAAAATAAAAACAAGCATTACTACCCCTTTAAGCTTTTAGAGACCAGAGGGGTATGCAATGCTTTGCACACTTCTCTGCTTCATAAATGGCTGAAGAATAATTATTGTTTGTTAGTATTAAATATATATCACGAGGTAGTAAAGTTTCTCTGAAATCTGTAACAAATTTGATTAAAAGTCTGCAGACGTAGGCCGAGTAAAACAAAACTGTGCATGTCATCTTAGGAAATAATAATTATTCTCCCTTTGCACTTTGAATTATAAATGTGTTTATTTTTTTCCTCTTTGAAATCTTTACAGTTTTCTTTCGAAATAATGTTTGTATAGGTCTAAATACCCAAGGGGAGTAATTATCTATGGTCTGGAAACAAACATAATATTTCTTCTTCTATAATACAATCCCACTCACTTAAATTGTTCTTTTCACAACAGGAATCATCTGCCTGTGTCTGCAAGCAAAGTGTCAAAAATGTTAGACTTTTTAGATTGACAGCATCTGGGAAGTTTAGATTTATACCAAAATTATTTCTGTTTTTTTTTTTTTTTTTTTTTTTTTGATTTGTTTTGTTTTGCTTTTTTAATGTCCCAAATTTATATAGTCTCAGTGGTGTAATATTAGAGAGCAAAAAATATATCCGGGCTGCCGTTCAGAACGATATATTTGGTGTGTCTTTCAGTACGAGGAAGGTAGATGGGTGTCAAAAATATTTAACCCTCTGGCTGCTAGAGAAGTCTTCAATGCATTGCAAAGCAGCCAGTTAGTTAACCCTTTGAGTGCCAGAGGGTATGCAACGCATTGCAAAACAATGCGTTGCGTAACGCTCTGGCACTCAGAGGGTTAACGGGAAACTATTTATAGGAAAAAGTGGCTCTTTGTTGGTTAAACAAATTGGGGGAGATGTACTAAGGCCTGATAAAGATGTGATAAAGTGGAGATGACTTCTTCAGCAGGGATGTGCACAGACATTTTGGGGGGCAGGGGCTCAAATGCAAAAAAGGGCACTTCTCATAATTATTTATTCAAAATATATATTTAAAAAAAAAAGAAAATAATTTACATCTCAGGAGCCTGTAGGCACAGAAATCTGAAGCGCCCCTCCCCCCCATTGGTCATCTCTACTGGACACCTCCACAATGCTCCTAATCTCCACATTGTCCCCCATCATCTCCATATTGCCCTTTTATTGTCCCCTGTCAGCTCCATATTGCCCCCCATCAGCTCCATATTGTCCCCATCAGCTCTAACTTACCCTCACATACATTGCCCCATCATCTCTACATTGCCATAATCTCCATCTTGCCCCCCATCAGATCCATATTGCCCCATTATTTCCACATTTCCCCCCAGTGTCCGTTTCCTACCTCTTCCCTGGTGGTCCAGCGGCAGGAGAGGTCTGTATGTGCCTCCTTTGACACAGACCTGTAACTGCTGGAGCTCCCACACGGTCTCCTCTTCATGCAGAGCGCTGGGAGATGATGTAATCTCCCAACACTCTGTAATACTAAAGAGCCAACAAGGGAGCGCAGCATCTACAGGTCTGTCCTGAAGGAGGCACAGACCTGACTGGGCGGTGGGGGGGGGTTAGAGCGGGCAGCGAGGCAACTTTTTTTTTTTTTGTTAAAAGGGCACGAGGGCACTTTGGACAAAAAAGGGCAGGTGCTCAAGCCCCCTTGGTGCCTATGTGTGCACGTGCCTGTTCTCCAATGATATCGCTTCTCCAGTTCTTATGTTATTCTATGGAGCTTATTATTTTTTTCAGCTTATGAGATCTTAGTGCACAGGCTCTGTAGAGGAACAGAAACTGGAGAAGTGAAACAACTGGAGAAGTCGTCTCTCCTTTATCACCTCTTTATCACGTTGGCTTATCTAAGGAGGTGTCCTTCATACAGCATTCAGCTACGCCTCTTCTAGGAATTGCATTGATTACCCATCTGGCACCCAAAGGGTTAACTGAAGGATTCTTATGAAAGTTTCATGCCTCAGGACTGCACATGAATCAGTGCAATATTGAAATGTGTGTTTTTTTCAAAAGTTATTACAGCTCAGACTTGATTTTTTTAGGTGCAGTATCACAGTGGCCTGAATTGGTACAATGGTTCTGTTGCTACGTATTATAAAACACGGGCCACAGTGCCATTGACAGCTGGTCGCGGGGCAGTCATGCTCGGTAGCGAATTATTATATAGGATAACTTGAATAAAACACTTTTCAGCAGTAAGATTATCTTTGTTTTACTCAAGAAGATAAACCCAACAACATTTTTTTTTTTACATTTTAAATAGTACTATCCCTTTAAGTCGGACCTCCTTACAGCAAACACAGGGCTTCATAAACCCTAAATGACTTATAAGGGACACTACTCTTTGTCAGACTTTAACCTGAAACAATTAGCAGTGGACTGAAAAAGAGATCAGATCATTAACTACTAAGTCCTTCTCCTTCTATTAAACAAATAGTGAGATATTTACTCTAAGGGTGCAATTCCCCTTTATCATAGGAGTAGGATGCCATTTGTGTTTGGGGAGGCCATTAATAATAATATTTCTGTATAGATGATGTGATCGCTAACATAGGTTAGTGTGGTTAATTCTTTGATGGGCTAAGCCTCCCTTGATCTTCATGATCTCATACACACACATACAACACACAAACACACACCACATACACACACACACACTCTCTCTATACACACACACACATACTCTACACACACAAACACACAGTATGCTTTTTTAATTCATTGGTTTCTAAAGTGTTGAAAGTGTCTCTTGCACACAAGCTGTGGTAGATTTATATATTTGCTGCCACACGGTAAGACACCCTTGGCCCCAACTATGACGGCTGGGGTGGGTGGGATTGGGAGGAAAGGAGGTGGTCTATGCTCTTTAAATGGGTGAAGAGTGGGAAGAACAGGGTGGACTCCGGAGGCTTGGGACAAGAAGATTCCCAGATATGGAAATATGCACTGCTGGCTTTAAATGCTTTAGAGGCTGTACTAGCATACATAGGGTAAAAAAGCTGGGTAGTGTATTAGTGGATCTTATACCAGGAGTTGGCAAGATGATGCTCTCCAGCTGGACTACCAATCCTATCATGACGTGAACTGTAGTTCACAACAAGTAGAAGCCCTCAAGTTACTCACCCCTGCCTTATAGCATTATAAAAACTGGTAAAGGGGTGTTATTAGGTCCCGGCTGTGAGCACACTAGGTTCAAAAGCCAGTGAGAGCCAAGTAATGGTGTAATGCTCTGCTGATTAACATTTTAGTAATGGTGCAAATGGGTATGTGAAACACTAAGGGCATTATGCACAGTGCAATGTTCAGCAGTCCTTGGGCAAACTACATGAACCATAAGGACACAATGCATTGGGAGCCCTTCTAGCATTCAAGGGGGTTAAATCATTAAGACTTTTTTATGTCTCCTATGCTGCAGTCAGCATTGTTCCACTTATCTCTGTGTATATGGCCATACCTGAGAACTTTGTCTTCTGGAGTCCCTGGAGGGGACTCCTGTGGTGCCTCTGCTAGATAAAAAATGATGTGATTTGCATAAAAAAGGGGTGGGTCTTACTCACAGGTGGTGAGGGGCTTAGCAGGAGTGTCACAAAGTGGGCAGAAAGTGGGAGGAACTGGGTAGAGAAAGAATAGAATTTGGAGGGAAATGGGAGGAACTGTGTGGAGAAGGAGAAGTGGAAGGAACAGACTGAGAAGGAGCAGAAATGGGTAGACTTTCATAAAATCTTCCCACCACCTGGAGAATCAGCCACTGTCCCTGGAGACTCTGTAACCAGCTACAAAAACAGGAATTTCCAGGGCAAATCCAGAGAGTTCCCAACTATGTATATGGCCCAGGTATATACACCTGTTAAACTATGGTCCTAAATATGCACTAGGTGGGTCAAACTAAAGTTTTTTTGGAACCTAGCATTTTCTTCATGCTGGTCACAAATATTCAGGAGCAGGTGTTTGATGCAGGGACATTGACTCAGCTGGCCACACTGACAACTGAGAGTGGTAGGCATGGTCAGCAACGGTGAAGAGGAGCCCCTCACAGTTTGTACCACTAGGTGATTTCCTACTTTGCCTGATAGGAAGTGTGGTGTTGATCACTAGCAGAAGATTCAATAGGTTTCTTTTTTCTGACAACCCTGGCACATTTGTTTTTTGCCATGCATGGAAAATATTAATAATATTTATTACGTCTGTTGTTGCTATTCAATTAAATTATTCCATTCTTGCACTTTTCTGAATCCTGTAATTATACATTTTGCTGTTGAAATATTCAGCCAAAGATCAAATATCTCTAAGTAAATGGTATTAGAATAATGTATTGTGCATTTAGTTTATTAAATAACTCAACAAGAAGTTCAGCAATCAGGACTATTTTGCATTCTTATGTAGGAGGTGGTGTCCTTTGCCCTTTCCATCAATTAGATTGCTCTAAATGAATGTAATTGACTAAACAAAGCTAACAGCACTGTAGAAGTCACTTACTTTGCCAATAAAGTGCTTTAACCTGATATAATGCAATTTGATTGTGAAGTAAGATCAGTCACATAATCCTGTTTCTAACTGGGTAGGAGCTTTCTTTAGCCTTTCTATATAGAGCAGAATTAACACCTCATAACACTTTCAGTGCCAGAGAGGTATCCAAGGCATTGCAATGCATCGGATACCACACTGGCACTCAAAGGGTAAAATTCAGACCTTGTGGGGGTGCATCAGGTCCCCGGTGACATAGCAGATTTTCTCCAATCCAGCCCACTTCTACCCAGTAGTTTGGGTAGTATGGAAGCGCACTGCTCCCCTGCGTCACATCTATTGAATTCTCAGAGCTATCCCCTGGGAGATCAGTAGCTGGGGAGGCATCAGGAGGGTCCTGATGCCTTCCCATGAGGTCTGAGTTGTTTTTCCTTTAATGCGGTTGCTTCATGCCGGTTATACCAGTTTACACAGCAGCAGCACTATGGGAGTACATGGTATGGGCTTACGACAGCAGGAACAGATGGCCAAGCCTCTAAGTTATACCACCATGGCACTCTGAAGGTTAACCCTTTGAATGCCAGAGTGTTGTGTCACACATTGTAGAGTAATGCAATGCAAATCCCTCTGAAAGGTACTCAAAGGGTCATGGAAGCAGACATTACAGTTGCTGGCAGTTTTTTCAAACTGAAGCAGGCTACGTGCATGATCCTTCTTAACCCTATAATGACCATGGAGGCGCGCAATGCATTTTGGAGTCATGGGATAAGATTACCATGTCCAGTGACTGAGCAACATTTGAGGTCTGTGATCCTGTTAGCAACTGTCATGTCTGCCTCCATGGGTATGACATTTAGTACTGATTGTTATCTCTTGAACCAAGGAGCAAGGGTTACATTCACACAGGTCATTAGGATTTTATGACCATAGTGTGGTAAATGGGGGTTGTAATTAGGAGGTGTTAGTTCTCCTTTAACCTTTGAATGCTAGAAGGGTATGTAATGCATTGTGATTTAATGGGTTTTGGATCACTTTGGCATTCAATTATTTAAAAATGTAGTAACAAAGAGGCTGAAAAAAGATATGCTTCCATGAAGTTCAGCCTGATGCTTTTGTAAAATCCATGTATACTACCTCAACAGCAATATCCTTGTTGAAATTACTTCTTACCCTTTTGTAAAATGCAAAAATTTAGTTTGACATGATCTATAGTTCATAAAACCATGGAAGCTCTGTTAGTCATCACATAGTGTGCCAGGAAACAGTGGATGGGACTAGGGCAAGGTCATGTGAGAAGTGGGTGTTTGTCCATGAGCAGAACTAAAGGCATGTAGAGTGTCTTGCTTAGCAGTGCCCCTGATGTGTATCTGGACCTAGGCCTGTCCATATCCAGAACTCTCTGGATCTGCCTTGCAGACTTGGTTTTTTAGTGTTAAATACCAGATCTTTGGGACAGAGGCAGTTTCTCTGGTGGTGGTAAGGTTACTGCAAAACTCTGCCCAATTCTCCTCCTTACCACCCTGTTCCATCCAC